>OY728153.1:1816219633-1817602052 GCA_963277665.1 Viscum album | reverse complement strand
GTCGTAAAATCCTTCATCGTTCAATATCCATATTGTGATGTATTTCAAAATCCAATATCTATTATTTATGTGTTCCATTATATATGGATATTAATAGTGAAGAAATATAAACATCCCCCAAAGCACCTGTAACAGTAGGGTTCAACCATCTTGGTAACTCTTGAATGTACATGTTCTTACAAGAACATATTAGAAAATTGCATATGATGTGGAATAGGGATTTTCATTATGGGATAATTTGATACAAAAAACCTCATTCCATTTGATCCATACTTTTATTTATCCATCAAAAAATGTAGGCAATTCCACTCACCTGGCCATAAAACTCATTTCATCCTTGAACTCGCTTTTCCCTGTGTACAAATTACTATCTACATGAGAGTCTTCCTTCTTAATTGGATTAGAATCAATTTGATCCACACCAATATTTCCCTTTTGGATCTGGATTGTTTTCAAGACCTCGTATTTTCCTCTAATTGGGGCCTCTTTTCATGTTCATGCTACTCAATTTGTTACTACTCCTGCATCGATCGAGTCTCTTATAAATAATACATTGTTTTTTGTAGCAAGAAATTTATTGCCTACCACTTTGGAAGTTGTGTTGGAGTTGTTTACCCCTCCGTCCATAATCTCTCATTTCACTTTATCAATATTCTATCTAAAAAGATCCTCTAGTTTTATCATTGGATTTTTAATCACCATCATCATATGAAGTATATGGATCTCCAAATGTTATTGACCTATTTCATTTTTCCATTGTCAGGATTGTATCCCCACAATAGATTCCTATATTTCAATCAAAAGACTCTCTATGTGTTCTACCATTGAGCCATTACATCTATTACATATATTGCATCTGTTTTACCTATAGCGCCCGATCCTCCTGTCATGACTCTCCATACATTTTACCTTTAATCTACTACTTCTATTGCATTTGTTGCATCTGTAGTTCTTGTAGCACCCACTCCTCCTATCATATGAATAGTTCATATTTCTCCTCCTATCATTCATGCTGCAAGCCTACATCCACTATAATGTAGGAATCATTTTCAACACCAACATCATAAAATCCAGATCAGAACCTATTTTTTCTGCCCAGAAATCAAAATATTATTACCTCTATCTAGAATCTCTCTCCAGTTTCTATCAATTAAAGAACTATTTAATAGGTGTTCAATATTGTGTGACAGTAAAAAAATAGATTCTGTTGATTTATACTAAAATAACATGGAGAATATATAATAGAAATATAAAATAAGAAGTATAGTAGGTGAAAGGTAGATGATATACAAGAGGAGATTAATCCTGTGGAGTCGATGCACCACCCAGCTAAAGCCAAACCCCTTTTTTAATCTACTGGAAGCCAGTTCTGAAATCCCTAAATTTAGTTCCCTCACACATCCTATTGATCCCCTTATTTAAATGATGTAATAGAATATTCTAAAGATTCTACTGAAAACAGGAAATGATAGATATAACCTCTATACTAACCTGCAAAACCTATATAATGATCATTTATTGTATTTAAAACACTTATGATGGAAGTCCCTCATTATTATAAATGAAATCCAAACAATAATACTTTCCATTTTCTATTTTAATTTAATTCTAAAATCTTTATTTTGTACCTTTATTTAAAAATGTTTCATTTTATAAAATTTGTTAATTTGATTGTTTATGTATACAGTATCATTCATAAATTATGAAAAAATTAATTTATGGGAAATTACGAAGTCAATTATTATCATAATTATTTGAAAAAATACTTATCCTTCCAATATCAGGTAAGAGACTTATTTTATAGTCATCAGTTATTTTAATATATATATATGATACAAGAGTCACAGAACCATTAGTTTGATTTTAAAGTACCAAAACAATATTTATTCCAAAAATAAATAATTTCTCATTTTGTATATCTAGACATTGAGATAAATTCTTCAGTAAAACATATTATAAACACAAACCAATCCAAACTGGAATGAAAGAATTGGGCTCCCTGTCATTAACATAGTAATCAACATTTCTGATCTCCTTTTTATTTCACGCTATAACCTTTCAATTTGATAACTTTTTCATTATTTAAATAAATCTATTTTATAATAATATTTTATTTAATACACAAGTACAAACTAGAAACTTAAAGAATAAAACTAAAGAGGGTGAAACTGCTTACTTCATCAATTCATTGAAATTTATTTTCCAATGTCCATTCTTTCCAAATTAGAATACAATAGTGACTTGTTCATTCCTCTTCCACTAAAGATTTTATATCATTGATGGATTCCATAAAGGATCTTATATAATAATTACTCATAGAATCTTCATCTTATGACTTTAAACCCATTCATCATAAAGGCTGAATAAATAGGGTTTACCCAATTCTTAACATCATGGTAAATTTTGGTTTCCTTAAAATCTTATCAATTTATTTTATCTGGTCTAGGGAAAATAAGAATATTTTTTTGGATAATAAGATAATATTAATAGATATTTTCTAATCCTTTTGGAATATCATTTTTCCTAACTATTCAATATACCCCTGGCATATTCAATTCCTGATTTGTATCTTGATTCCCCTCTACCAGTTTACACAGAAATATAGGATGAATGACCTAATTTATTTCTATACTATCGTTATCTTTCCTAAGAGAAAGAAGAGGAGATATTATAGTGTATGAATCCATTTATTTATGTAGTTTTATCAACTCTCTAAAAATAATTAATAATATAATACAATGAAAATAAAATGCATCCTCAACATATCTTTGGAAAGATTAATTTTTACATTTTCTCACCTATTATTGTGGAAGAACAATTCTAGGGGATTCCAATGCATAATAAGATGTTTTTATAATTATTAATTACAAAAATCATTATCCCATATTTAGAAAAAAATTATTTGTATGTACATACCCTACGTTAAGGAATGTTTACAATATTTTTATTATTTCACTTTACATTGTCTATAATAATTAAAATAGCTAATTAATACATTATATGATTACAAATTATGTGAGAAATGACAATAAATATATTTTATTAAATCTACTAGAATTTTATCAAGTCCCAATATCCCCCACCATTGACCTCATAATGTCTTGTTTCCAAAACATTCAAATGGAATGGATCTACATTAACTTTCTTATTGACCCAAATGATATCTATCAATACCATAAGAAGAGATTTAGGTAGGTGATCCTTTAATCAAGTGGATTACAGCTCCATGATCCATTGAGTGGATTCGCTATTCTTGAAATCTAGAAATGGATTTCCTTGTCACATACCTATAAATTTTTATTGAAATGAATTTGTCTATTAAATTAAATAAAATTTCATTTATGTAAACCAAAAACCATTTGATATCTCCATAATAAAAGAATGTTTTAAAAATTATTAAATGTAAACATATAGTTTTATGGTTTCCTCCCATTCAAGTAATTGAATGCCTAATCTGAATTAATATTAATTTGAGGGAGTTTAATTTATTGCTCATAAATTATATTTTTTATAATTTTTTAAATGTCATTTTAAAATTATATGTATTTTACATAGATAACTAACCATGTTGGATTAAACATTTACACATAATCCATTTATTTATATTACATCTTTTGACATTAATTAGTTTATTTACGTCATCACAGCCTTCGATCCATAAAATAAATAATGCTTAGATAGAATTACTTAATTAATTAAATTACCATTTCATGGGGAAATATAAATGATGAATTAATGAGAATAAATTAAATAAACTGTATGACCTAGGAGAAATAACTTGTATTTCTTATCATGGTATGAGTTACAGCATTGCACATGGCCACCTATGTAACAGCTGTGGGTTACATAAATGAACATAGACATGAAATTACTAAATAATAATGACAAGAGAGATGACATAGAAGACATATAATTAATTTAATAATTAATGTTAAAACTAATTAAATAAAATAAATTCCCACACATACACTAGTCTTTCCCTAGATGATGAATGGTCATACATGCAATACACAAGAAAAAGTAAACCGGTTAAAATTTATTTCTTATTCATTATTTATTATTAAGATAATTTATTTTTCATTAATTAATTAATTAATTAATTAACTTTAATCTTAATTCCCATTTAAATACACTTTGAGATAACCATCATTATAAAATTAGAAGAAATTTTTTTTATATTTTTTCATATTATTATAATAAATTAATTTAGATTTTAATATTCTTTAAAATCAATATTAAATTGTACAAAATATTTGTACCAATCAAAAAATAACATTTTAATACATCAATTGTCAATTTATCACTTATATTAATTGGGATATTGCACAACATGTACTATTCAGCAACACTGAATGAAACATAATTATTTTTATTTTTCAAATAAATCTTATTTTGGTTTTGTGAGAAATATAAAGGCAACTTGGATGAAAACAAAAAATATACCCAAGAAAACAAAAGCTCTCCCAGGGAACAGTTCTAGACCAGACCAACTCTAAATGACGAAAAAATATGGCCTACCAAGAAATTTTACCGAAGAAAAGACCTGATAAAAGAAAAGGGAGCATGTCGGGAACCACCCATAATGCTCAGTGTGTGCCTACATCACCCTCTAGGTGTTCCCTTATCGCACCAACATCACCACTAAGGCCGCATGGAACCCAAGCCTCCTATAACAAATAATAAAATCCTGCCAGAAACCTCAATTAATTGGAAGGGACCCCTAATTCTAACATTGAAACTATGGTAGACCCAGAACCACCACTGGACAACAACAAAAACAAAACTGAAAAATGACCAAGATCAAATAAAAATAGGAAAGGGACCACTGTATTCCCTGATCATTCTTGAGGATTCCCTCTGCAAACTCGTAGTGACCTGGGAGGAAGGTGATGAATCTAGGGGAAAAGAAGAAGAAGGACATACAACCAAACACAAAATGGGTGGGAAGGATTGAGAATGTAATGGGAAAAGAGACATTGTCGGAACTGAGTATTCCTTAGAATGCCATCTGCGGCTAGATAATGGCCCAAGGAGAGGCGATTATCCTACCGAGTTACGACTCTAAGGAAACCAACCATATGAGATCCTGATAGCAACATGGCATGTACAAGGTATCTACATGCCATGTATTACTTTTATTATGTTTCCAATGTTATCATATAATGGATTTGAGTGTATTTTATATATGGGAAATGGTGCAGTACATGATAGGTACACCACATACACATCATGTATATAATATATTCCCAAGGATGTCAGTCTCAAAAAATATGACTGTGTATAATGACCAAATGGACTGTGTGATTTATGCCATTAACGAGTGTATACTATAAGATGTGTATTGTATCTATAATCCATGTAATCTGAAATACCATGTTCTAAGTTGGATCAGTATATATGTAGTGTAATATAAGTTAACTGTGTGTAATTAACTTCTTGGTGTGTCATGTATCATGTGCCTTATCTAGGTGCGGTTCACAAGTGTGAACAATGCGTACTCTGACTATACATTATGTAAGATAGTTTTACAATTTAAAATTTTCTCACCTCAAAACAACATTTATGTTCATTCTTTGTCTGTTTATAGAACATTATGATAGTGAAAAAACTAAAATATCATGATTAATATGCTGATAGAATGTCAATTAAAATTGTATTAAAAATTTAATAATGTGAATAGAAAAAAATAAACCATGATCATGTATAAATAAAAAATAAAATAAACAACTATAAATATAAAATGTGTCCACTATACCACATGAATGTTCAAGGTGTAGTAAAACAATACAATGGTGGGTGATACATTAATATTTATATTTATATTAAGTTTACTGAAAACCATAGAAAATATATTTCATGTATGATTTATGATTAATTTATTTAAATTTGATGAAAATAAATAAATTTTATAGGATCCTTTATAGATATATTTTTTGATCTTTCAAAAGGATATTTTTGTATTTTTTTCATTGTTTTGTGATAATCCATTTGTAGAAATCATCTATAGGTGATTCAAAATTTCCCTATTGTTCTCTTAGAAACACTAATTTATTATTTGGTGATATAACTACAAATTAATTGTCTTCTGTATTTTTATTTATTTACCATCCTTCAATCAGGATGGAATTTCTCTTTTGTTTCTTGTCATTGACGGGGAGAGTGAAAAGAAATTCCAGTGATATTTTATTTTTTCAAAAAAATCTATATATCTTAATTAACCCTATAGAAATGACAAAACCACAGATTTATAAAGATTGAGTTTTTTTAATATTATTTAATTATATATCGTCACTTAAATAATATAAAAACAATTAAAAAACCCTTTTTCACAAAATAATTATAATGATATTATTAATATTTTAAATCATGATTTATCTTATGCATAAATGAACCTTATTTAATATCTTGCAAAAAATAATCATTGTCTTGTGCAGTATTTGTTCGTTCAAAATCCACTACATTTATTGAATACCTAAATAAAATATATTTTTTCCATTAAATAATATTATTAGTCAAAAAATATTAAAAAAATATTTATTAAATATCCACAATAATAAATAAATATATTTTAACCACAATCAGTTGATTAAATAATTATTTAATTTATATGATCAGTAAAACATGGATAAAATAATTCCTTGGTATTGAGAATAATATTTATTCCATTAACTAAATTAAAATAAAATTTAATTAAGGTTAATGGAAACCCTTATTGTGTGACCATATAGGATTATTCTTCATTGGAATTAGGTAGGCTTGACTAAAGTTCTATCATAGATTCTATCAATGGGTCAAGACACCTAAGAGATATAACATAATGTCTCAATGATGCTAACAAAATAAAAATTATCACAATGTCATATAATCCCTCTATCATAATATATCATGAAGAATGTTTCATATGCATGTCAAAGAACTATTTACTATATACGTCAGGACACCCTGCCCACAAAGTGTACCCCTCTTGGGCCGACAATGTGAAAAGGAAGATAATGACCCCCGAGTCCCACTTCTAGTAGGCCTCAGGTTGGTGACTAGCACCAAGGTTATAATAAACACACAAATGGGAGGCATTAACCTCTAAAATAACACATGTGGAAGAGAGAGATAAGATAGACACCAACCAACTCCAACTCAGAATTAAAATATAAAAGAAAACCATGTACATTTATGAAATGCCATGAAAATGTACTACAACTAAATGGGAAAACTACAAATACCCAAAAGAATGTAAAATGGCAGTGACCATAAGCCCGAACAGATCCTCTAACCATAAGCTAGTAGTAACCATCTTGATCTCCAACGTGCTTCAAGTGACCTGAAAAACATAGTTTATATATAATCAGGGTGATTATAACAGTATACATAGTAAGATCCTCCCCAAAACCTCTCGTGAAAAAGTAAAGAAGGAATGATAAAGTACAGTGAACAACAAGTGAAACTAACTCTTCACCTAAACAGGAATCTTAAGTTCCCAACCTCACCATGGCTAATCTCACCATGTAACACATACAAGAATATGTCATATAATAAAGGATATCAAGGTACCCTGATACTATTTCCCCACTGGTTTCCCACATTTCCCCAAAGATATACATCCTGTGCATATCTCTCCAAAGGCTTTCCCGTATACACCTGGGCTAAGCTCTATAATCTGCACCACGTGCACAACAAAGGCTTGCCCACAGACACTTGGGCTAACCACCACACATCCTCACAACCAAAATTAACCAGGTAGTTTTTGGGAGCCACTACAACACACATAATGTGTATCATACTTCGGGTCTTATACCTCAAGCCATTACAGCACATACACCGAGTAAGGATCCTCAAGTCATCACAGCCTATACAAGTTACACCTACAGTAGTCCATATGATACTATATCCATAATATATGTGCGTGAATAACCACAAGCCATTACATCCCTCTACACACATATATGGGGAAAACTAACCACTGTACCTCATGGAACTAGTATCTACCAAGAGAAGAGAGAAGGGTCAAAGGGGGTAGTCAGCCATTCATCCTCCCACCAGAATGTAGGGGAAAATACCCCCCAGGGCTCAAAATCCCTGAGGTGTTAGTTTCCCTTACTGACAGGGTGGACTAGCATATAGAAACACTAAAATTACAGAATATACTATAACTCACAACAACACTATGGGCATAACCTAGTCTTAGACACGACTGTAGCTAACATCTCTCAGACTTTGGACCACCACTTCTAAGAATATGTATCCTATAATCACACAACTATTTAAAGGGATTTATTAGATTACTTCATTCCACTTTTTATCAATTTCATTGTACGTTAATAAATTCTTCGAACATTAATTAACCAAGAACAATTCCACATTAAGTTCTATTTACATCACATCCAAAAACCATTGTCCCTTAAAAAGTTCTCAACCTCATCATTATGTTTCATCAATATAAAACCCCATGGGTTAACATTATTTATTCAAACATATATTACAGAATTAATTTCCCATATTCCTAGTCATTATAGAAAATCAACCTATGCTACTAAACAAAGGGGGGCTCAACATGGTGAGTAGACGTACTACCTATTGAGTCTTTTCCTCCTATAGAAAGAGCGTAGACCAATTCTCCCTTAAGAGACTAAACACGGAAAGCATGTGGAATACCCCGAGTGTCTTCGCCTCCTTTGGAAAAAGGGTAAGAAAGACCAGCTGCCTTGAACAGTGGGGAATAGTAAAGAAAATAAACAACCAAGAATCAACAAGCATCCAACAATCACATCTATCCCATTCCATCATCCTCGGTGTCCTCCCTGACACCCACATGCATAAACGAATGCATCTCACCACTCTAGGTGTCATCTGCTGCTACAACCACAAGGCCTCCATGGCCCCACATATCACTACACCCTCCCAGGGTCACATCACGCACAAGCAGTAGGAAAACAAACATCACATCAAGTTGGGATCTTGGCCCTTTATAAAGGCATACAACCTTCAAACAATAAGCACCAACAGATTTCATGTTTACCAACCAACTAAAATAAACATATACATCAACATCAATTTGATTAACATCAATTTGGATCAACAACCACAACCACAACAACTTGATTCGTTTACATGAATCTTTATCATTAGACAATTAGTTATAAATTAATTCTGGCTTTAAGTTCTTTATCAATTTCATCAAGAATCCTATGCTAACAAGCAAGGTATAGGTATCAGACTATCTAGAAAATCAAGAGGCAAACCATTATCATGGTACAAAGCAACAACATGTGATCAAACCAATTATTTTAATCCAGTTCGGGTATTTAATTAGGTAAATTCCATTGTGATCCAAAGGGATAAATCATGCTAACTCTACGATTTCACATAATCAATTAGAGAAGCCACGAATCCCCTACCTAAAAAGTTTTTGAGGAAAACCACAATGGTCGATGAACGCCCAAGAAATTGGGTCGATTCTCCATGAATCCTCCTTAGGTATCCTCTCCTAACACAACCAAGACCAAAGCTCATCATATTTGACATCCACAAGCTTAGATCTACCCATAATGAGCGTAGATCCAAGAAACTGAGAGAAAAGGAGGAGTAGATCTAAGTACATATAATAAATCAAGCAAGAATGACCGCATACCTCAAGAACTGTCTTTGATTCACCATGAAAAGACTCCAGATCTCCTCCAAAATGCTTGGGATAGGTTTTCTAACCATCAAGGGAGAGTAATCCTGAGTTCTGGCCACTTAAGGGCTTAAACGAGGTGTTTAAATGAAAAATGAGTTAGATCCTCAATTTTAGGATCTAACTTTATGTGCACGCATGGTTAGTCCACATGGTTTAACAAACCGTGCACTAATCGTGTGTTAGATTCTGCCACGCCAAACACTCCTCGCATGGTTAGTCCGCACGGTTAGACAACTCGTGTGCTAACCATGCAGAAGCCACTACCTCCAAGACCATCCTGACACAGTTTGTCCACACGGTTTAGGAAACACGTGTGCCAACCGTGAGAAATCTATTACCCTTTATCTTTTTGTAGAAGTCCACCCCAATGCACCCCCATGTAACATTGACCTCAAAGAACACCTCTAACACCACGTTTTCACAATGGAATGGATCAGAGAGGTCCGGGACATTACATTAGATACCTCTCAAAACATTCTCATCCTCAAGAATTCAAAACCCACCTAAAGAGAAAACAAAATAGGGTCTGAACAACCATCCACAGAGATACCACTTAAAAGAGATCAAGCCACCATATCAACAAAGGGTGCCATCTCATAGACAAGAATGTTCCACAACCACATCAGCTACAATGAAACATGGAAAGAGTTAAACATCAAACAACTCTAGGTACTGAGCACGTATCTATGATTCATGTTACCAGGTACTCTCCTCAATGCCAACGTGTCACCACAAGACACGAACTAAGGGGATGGAATGCCTGCACAACACCTTCTCCTTCCAGTCTTAGATCTCCACAGGCTGCTGCTCAAATGTGGCATCATCATCAACATCGATCTCTCCCCAATCAATTATGTGGGAGTCAATATGAATATAACGACGTAGCTATGATAGATGGAAAACATCATGTATCTGACTCATTTGAGGGGGAATCACGACTCGATAGGCCACAGCTCCGATAAGAGCTAACACCTCGAAAGTCCAAACAAAACGGGGAGAAAGCTTACTCCCACGACCAAACCTTCACTTCCCATGATGGGGAGTCACCTTTAGAAACACATGATCCCCAACATTAAACTCTAGGGGCCTCCTTCTTTGATCAACATATGATTTAGGACAATATTGTGCTATCTTCATCCTATCAAGAATCACTTGAACGATCTCTGTTCTATTCTGCACTAGTTTTGATCTGAGAATTGCTGACTCTCCGACCCTAGTCCAGCACAATAGAGAACAGAATGTCCAGCCATACAATGCTTCAAACGGTGCCGTACTGATGGTGGAGTGAAAACTATTATTATCAAATAACTCCACCAAGGGTAATTGCCTCATCCATGAACCTACAAAATCAAGAACACAATAGCGCAACATGTCTTCAAGAGTCTGGATAGTTTGCTCTATCTAACCATATGTTTGAAGATGAAAAGTACTAATAAGGCATAGTTGAGAACCAATAGCATGTTGGAGACCTCTCCAAACCCTGGAGGAAAAACTAGGATCTTGATTAGAAATGATCTTCCTTGTGACTCCATGAAGTCTCACCACCTCCTCTAGATAATACCTCGACAAAACCTCCACTAAGATTGACTCTTTGATCTTTATGAAGCAGGCTGATTTTGTTATGTGATCAACTACCATCCAAATAAAATCATGTCCTCCTGGAGCTTGAGGTAAACCTACAACAACGTCCACTGAGATGTCTTCCCACTTCCACTGAGGAATCTCTAATGGCTGGAGAAGACCATCAGGAACACGGTGTTCAGCCTTCACCTTCTGGCAGACTAAACATAGGGACAAAAACTCTGCAACAGCACGCTTCGGCCCAGGCCACCAAAACTGACTCCTCAAGGATCGGTACATCTTTGTCTCACCAGGATACACTGCTAAAGGAGAATCATGGAACTCTCTGAGGACCATATCACACATAGCCAAGGAAACAAAAATCCTTCCATGATACAACAGTCTGTGTTGTTCATCCTCAGACCAACCATCAAGGGCCTCACCACAAACAACTCGGTCTCTCCAGACCACCACCTCAAGATCCCCCAACTAGGACTCTTCCACCTTCTACACTAGGGATGACTTCACCATCATCTAAAAAAGACAGCCACTACCCCCAACATCTCCCATATCAAGATTTATTGCTGATAGTTCTTCTATTAATCTCTAGGAATCCTCAGATTCACACACATCATCACTACATGACTTTCGGCTCAACGCATCAGCCACAACATTCCATTTTCCAGGTGTATACGATATTTCAAAGATGTATTCTTTTAATAACTCCATCCACTGACGTTGTCGTAAGATCAAGTCACGCTGGGATAAAACATACCTCAAACTCTTATAATCAGTGAAAACCACAAAGTCCTCACCAAAGACGTAATATCTCCACAACATCATAGAAAACACCACGGCTGCAAAATAAAGATCATGGGTGGAATATTTGCGTTCATGGGGATGTAACTACTGAGACCCATAAGAATAAACTTACCTATTCTACATGAGAACATAGCCTAACCCAAGATGTAAAGCATCGTTGACAACATCAAACTGAACTCCTTTGGCTGGAAGACAAAGGACTGGAGCACTTACTAACTTCTTATTTAGATACTTGAAAGCTACCTAAGAATGATCAGTCCATATAAAAGCCTGATCTTTTTTGGTCAAAGCTTTCAAAGGAGTCCCAACCCATGAGAAAGTGGATACGAACCTCCTGCAGTATCCTGTGAGACCAAGGAAACTTTGCAGCTCTGACATTGTCTTGGGAGATTCCTAAGACAAAACTGCTTCAATCTTAGAGGGATACACAGATACTCCCTGTTAGGAAACAACATGCCCCAAGAAACGGACTTCTTGAGCCCAAAACTCACACTTCGACAACTTCCCAAATAGCTGATGTCGATGAAGAACTCCCAAAATGGCTCATAGATGCTCTGCATGCTCCTCTTCAGATGTGGAGTACACAAGGATTTAATCAATGAATGCTAAAATGATCTTTGTTAGGAACTCATGAAACAAAGAATTCATCAATCCTGTGAATACAACTGGAGCATTATTCATGCCAATCGACATTAAAACGAACTCATAATGCCCTTGAAAACAATAGAAAGTAGTCTTTGGGATATCCTTATCCTTCACACGCATCTAATGATATTTTGACAACAAGTCGATCTTTGAGAACCAACTTTCACCCTTCAGTTGATCAAATAAGTCATCAATCCATGGAAGAGGATAGCGATTATTTATTTTCATGTTGTTCAAGTGACGATAATTGACACACAACCACAAACTTCCATCGGCCTTCTTCACGTACATAACTGGTGCACCCCATGGTGACACACTTGGTCGAACAAAACCGCACTGTAACAGACCATCAAGAAATATATGTAGCTATCGTAACTCAGAAGGGGCCATCTTATGAAGAGACATAGAGATAGTAGAAGCTCTTGGCTATAGCTCGATCACAAACTCGATCTCTCATCGAGGGGGGTAATGCTAAAACCTCCTATTGGAAGACAATAGGGTAATACTCTATGATCCTAGGAAACGCTAACTGATGAACCTCTGAAGAACTCAACATCATCTCAGCCATCATGGACAATAAGAATGGAGCACGCATGTGACCCATATGAGGATCTCTCTCGCCAACAAACAACACTGGCTCTCCATCCTCACTAAAGAAAATGATATTCTTCCTAATGCAATCCATGATAGCCTGCACCAAATACAACCAATCCATGTCGAGGATGACATCATATGGTTGTATCTGTAAACATAGGAAATCTCCCCGTGAGCGGTGTTTCCCCAACACTAGCTCACAGTCTTTACATACTTCAAACAAGTTAGCTCAACCTCCAACTAGTGTAGTCAGTGCCAAGGGCACTGGAAGCCTCTCTACCTCAAGTCCCAAAGCATGGACAAGGGTAGGTGATATGAAGGAGTGTGTCGCTCCTGAATCAAACAAGGCATACAACAAGGTAGAAAACAAGAAAAGGGTACCTCAAACAACATCTGGCTCGTCTAGTGCTGGCAATGCTAGATCATGAAGCTGACCACGACCTTCTCCATGGCCTCTCTGACCCTGATGGCGACCACAACCATGGTCGCGCTCTGCTCTCTGAGGATGGGGATTATCATGTGGATGTCCTCTACCTACCCCATCCGCCCTCTGCTAACCTAAAGCTGGTCCAAATGGATGCTAATGCCTCGGCGAAAACTACCTCAATGGAAGAAGACTCACCATTTATTAATTAATATGGAAGTCTCAATATTTATTAATAAATTGTTTTATTTTATTTGTTTTAGGATGACCATTCCCAAGGTCTACCCATTCAAATAAGGCATAAAGAAGAATAATGCATGATCATTTCCTAGGTCACTACCCTGCAACCAGTATCCCCCTGTTTAGTAGCCATTGTAAACATAAAGGTCTATACATAAGATCATAGGGGGTCCTAAACTCCTATGTCTCATCCGGTCTCCAGTGTTTACCTCACTTGCTAAACATTAATGACACCATTTCCCTACCAACCCATTTAACCTCACTTGTGCCTAGCTCCAAACTCCATCCTATCTCTCAACTGGAGCCTCTGATACAACTCTGTCATGACCCCCTCCCCACAAAGTGTACCCCTCCTAGGTCGGCAATGTGAAAAGGGAGATAATGACCCTTGAGTCCCACCTCTAGTAGGCCCCGGGTTGGTGACTAGCACCAAGGGTATAATAAACAGAAAAATGGGAGGAATTACTCTCTAAGAGAACACACGCGGGAGAGAGAGATAAGATAGACCCCAACCAACTCCATCTCAGAACTAAAATATAAAAGAAACCCAAGTAAATATATGAAATTCCATGGAAAAGTACTACAACTGAATGAGAAAACTACAAATACCAAAAAGAAAGTAAAACGGCTGCGACCACAAGCCCGAACAGCTCCTCCAACCACAAGCTAGTAGTAACCGACTTGATCTCCCACCTTATTCAGGTGACCTGAAAAAAATTATATATACACAGGGTGAGTATAACAGTATACTCAGTAGGATCCTCCCCGAAACCTCTTGTGCAAAAGTAAAGAAGGCATGCTAAAGCCCAGTGAACAAAAAGTGAAACTAACTCATCATCTAAACATACATATTAAGTTCCCAACCTCACCATGGATACTCTCACCAAGTAATGTATATAAGAGTATATCATATAATAAAGGATATCAAGGGTACCCCACTACTACTGCCCCACTGGTTTGCTGCTTTTCCCCAAAGACATACATCTTGTGCATCTCTCTCCAATGTCTTTCTCGTATACACCTGGGTTATGCTCCACAATCTACACCATGAGCACCAAAAATTCTTGCCCACAGATACCTGGGCTAAGCACCACACCATCCTCACAACCAAAAGTAACCAGGTAGTTTCCGGGAGCCACCACAGGTCACATAACATGTATCATACATATGGTATTATACATCAAGCCATTACAGCCCATACACTGAGTTTGGATCATCAACCCATCACAGCCTATACATGTTACACCTATTGCATCCATATGATACTATATCAAGAATATCTGTGTGTGAATAACAACAAGCCATTACATCCCTCTACACACATATATGGGGAAAACTAACTGTTGTGCCGCATGGAACTATTATCTACCAAGAGAAGAGAGCGGGGTCAAAGGGGGTAGTAATCCATTTATCCTCCCACAGGAATGCTGGGGAAAACACTCCCAAGGGATCAGAATCCCTAGGGTGTCAGTTGCCCTTACTGATAGGATGGAGTAGCATATAGAAACACAAAAAGTTCAAAATATATTATAACTCACAACCACACTATGGGCATAACCTAGTCTTAGACACGACTTCAGCTAACGTCTCTGAGACTCTGGGCTTCCAATTCTAAGACTAGGTATCCTATAAGCACACAACCATTTAAAGGGATTCATTATATTACTTCATTCCCCTTTTTATCAAATTCACTTTATGTTAATTAATTCTTTGAACATTAATTAACCAATAAAAATTCTACATTAAGTTCCTTTAACATCACATCCAAAAAACCACTGTCCCGTCAAAAGTTCTCAACCTCATCATTAAGACTCATCAAACTCCAACCCCATGGGTTAACATCATTTATTCAAACATTTATTACAGAATTTCATTCCCATATTCTCAGTAATTGTAGAAAAGAATCCTATGCTACTAAACACAAGGGGGATCAACACGGTGAGTAGACCTACTACCCATCGAGTCTTTTCTGCCTATAGAAAGAGCATAAACCCATTCTCCCTTGAAAGGATAAACACGGAATGTATGTGGCATACCCCGGGTGTCTTCGCCTCCTTTGGATGAAGGGTAAGTAAGACCAGCTGCCTTGAGCAGTGGGGAAAAGTAAATAAGGTAAGAAACAAAGAATCAATAGGCATCCAACAATCACATCCATCCCATTCCATTATCCCAAGTGTCCTCCCTGACACCCACATGCACAAACTGATGCATCTCCACACTCTAGGTGTCATCTGCTGCAACAACCACAAGGCCTCCATGCCCCCACATATGGCAACACCCTCCAAGGGTCACATTAACGCACAAGAAGTCGGAAGAAAAACATCACATCAAGTTGGTCTCTTGGCCCTTTATAAAGGCATCAGGCCTTCAAAAAACAAGCACCAACAGATTTCAGGTTTAACAACCAACTGAATTAAACACATACATCAGAATAAGTTTGATTAACCTCTATTTGGATCAACAACCACACCAACAACAACCAGATTCATTTACATGCCTCTTTATCTTTAGCCAATTAATTGTCAATTAATTCCGGATTTACGTTCTTTATCAATTTCAGGAAGAACCCCATGCTAACAAGCAAGGCATAAATACCAAACTATCTAGAAAATCAAGAGGCAAACCGTTATCACGGTACACAGCAACAACATGTGATCAAACCAATTGTTTTTATCCGGTTCAAGTATTTAATTAGGTCAATTACATTGTGATACAAAGGGATAAATCATTCTAACTCTATGATTGCACATAATCTATTAGAGAAGCCACGAATCCCCTACCTCAAAGGTTTTCTAGGAAAACCACAGCGGTCGATGAATGCCCAAGAAACTGGTTCGATTCTCCATGAATCCTCCTTAGGTCTCCTCTCCTAACACAACCAAGTCCAATTCTCATCATATTTGACATCCACACACTTAGATCTACCCATAACGGGAGTAGATCCAAGAAACCGAGAGAAGAGGAGGATTAGGTCTAAGTAGACCTAAGAAAACAAGCAAGAATGACCACATACCTTAACAACCAACTTCGATTCGTAAAGAAAATCCTCTGAATCACCTCTAAAATGCTTGGGAGAGGTTTTCTAACCTTCAAAGGAGAGAAATCCTGAGTTTTGGCCACTTAGGGGGTTACATGAGGTGATTAAAGGAAAAACGAGTAAGATCCACAATTTTAGGATCTCACTTAAAGTGCCAGCATGGTTAGTCTGCATGGTTTAACAAATAGTGCGCTAACCATGCGTTAGCTTCTAGTTCTCCAAACACTCCGTGCACGGTTAGTCTGCACGGTTAGACAACACGTGCACTTACCATGCGTTAGCCACTACCTCCAATACAATCCTTGCATGGTTTGGCCACATAGTTTAGGCAAACCGTGCACCAACCGTGCAAAAGCTATTACCCTTTACATTTCCGTAGAAGTCCATCCCAACACACCCCAAGTCACCTTGACCTCCCGGAACACCTCTAGCACCACATTTTCACAATGGAATGGACCAGAGAGGTCCATACCATTAAAATATACATCATTTTTGACTATCTAAAATAAACATTAATATACCATGAACATGGAAGTTAATGCAGCAATTATATTTATACCCAAGGGATGATATTTCAATATCCATAAAGATCAAAGAGACGAATCCTTCTTCAAATTACTAATTAAAAACATTTCATTCATGATGCACCACACATATCTAACTTTTCATTGAAATATTATCATTATTTTTTATTAAATACTTCTATGTTTGTAGGTCATAGAATGAATTAATAATAATATTAAATTATGAGTACCATTACACATGATACCATTTAGGAATATCTGATGACCCCAAATATTTGGAATTTCAACAACTAGATGTTCTATTCTCAAACTCTCTCATCTTGGAGATTACTAAATGAAAGCTATTTGATAATAATCCTCATCTTCTTATGAGTAATCCCAACAAATAGTCTATTTATTGTGTTCCCCTATAATAATATGTTATCTGACTATTGAGTATATTTTAGAGAGATCATCATATTAACTATATTTTCTCATCATAGTATGGAACATCTTTGACCTTATAAATGTTGCAGATACTATGGGACATTATCACATCAATGTTATGAAGAATAATAATAATTTTTTATATGATATGAATATTCACTTAATTTGATATAAAAGTAGTTGGTTCTGTGAAACCACCTCTAAAATAACATTATAAACATGTTTTTTTATCTCTATTAAGGATAAAACACCTGGAAAACACCACCACTAGACCATTAATCTACTAATGACTAATAATGGATGATAATAGCTGAGATGCCTTGATAGAGAATGCAAACCTTATATAGTAACACACACCCTATCACAACATTATTGGTAAAAACTCATATATTCAATATTCCAATTCCTTTTTCATATAAATAATTAGAATTCAATAAATCCACATTCATGTTGAACATATATATAATATTAAAAGACATTTTTTATTGTAAAAATCACCAACTCAGAAAACTAGACCAAGTTCCCTCTCGATGTGGACGCAATATATGGTCACATTATAAACTAAATCATAAATCATTAAATGGTGAGATTCCCCACAATATTTATATTATTTGATAATGGCTCTTGAAATTAGTTCATTATGTTCATAATTGATAATATGAGATATCATTTGGTCGAATCTCTTATGATGATTATAATGCCCATTATTCTTATTGAATCATCATACAATAATGTGTGATTGATAATTGATTATTGAACGATTTTAATAGTCTCACCAATAGATAGGTGTTAATTTATAGAGTTACAAGGTTTTAAAGAAAAATTTCAGTAATTTTATAAAATATTAAATGCATGACACCATATAGAACATTCATTTAATGATGGTTTTATATAAATTGATGATAATCGACACCATTTGATGATAATAAAGATTAATATCAAAAACCAAAATTCTCAATAATATATTATCTTAATTTACATTTGTGCATGAGGTCTAAATAATTTTTGAATAAGTGTAATTAAAACCCAAGAAATTATTGGTTTTAGTGGCTAATTGATATATCTAGATGTAGAAACACACTAAAATTAGAAAAAGGATTTCATTAAACTCATTATTTCAAAGTTTTTGTTATGTATTGTGTGCTATGGTTTTTATTATATATTTCTATTATGTCTTGTTGATTCCCCTCATGGGTGATTTTTACATGGGTTTTGTGTTTTATTCCATACCATATGGACCAAGATGTTTTTCAAAAAACCCTTTAATGGTATCTAAGAAATTGTTTTTGTTGAATCAATAAAATGAGAATGTTGTAATTGAAAATAATTTAGAGTTTTTATAAACCATGACTTACTAGATAAATGAATCTAGTGGGGTAAAATGTTATTTTTAAAGTGTGAATAATATATTAAATCATAGATTCATATTTTATCAATGTTAAATCATGTCTATATAACCAAAATGTTTTTTGTAAATTAATTTTGGATTCTTATAAGGGAAAAAATTAAAATTTAACATTGAATGGTCATGGTTTATGTTATATCCATTGGAAAAAAACTATTTTTTGTTAGTAAACTTATTTATGGATTAACATTGGACTGTAGAGACGTTTTATAATCAAAATGATTGGTTATGAGAAAAAATAATTATTTTGGTAATTCTATTATGAAAATTACTTATATTTATACATTTATTATATGTAAATTTCATCAGAATTATTTTAAGAGGATTTTATTAAATATAAATGAATTCAGACCATATCATTATTGGTTTTGAGAAAAACATTTAGTTTTTAAAGTGTCTATATCTCATGTTAAATGATTAAAAAAATTTTAATTCTAATATAATTTTCTAAATTTCATTTATATATATATATATATATTATGATTAATTTATACTTTAGATCAAATTTTTTAATTTTTTTCTTATAATAGGCGTGCCCAACCTAAATGTGTTACATGATAGGTTTCCCATTAAAATTTGTGCATATTTAAATTAATAAAGAAAATTATTTTAGTACTGAATTTAATAGTTAGGGTTGGTTACAATATATATAAATTATATGTTTGAGTTATATTATTTTTAAGGATCATATTGAGTAATGATACACTAATTGTGGGACTTTATGATAAATATCTTCATGTACTACGGACTTAGTATCTATCTAATAAACAAAAAGGATGTAAATTTGTGACATTATTTTTTCACATGTAGTGATATTGGTTTTCTAAGAATATAAGACTTCATGAGAAAGGTTTTCAAATATAATAACCATGGTATACATTTATTTATGTATATAGATACAAAAATTTTATTGATGGGTAATTAATAAAAACAATTAGTTGTATAAGTTCTTATACAATAATAAGTTTGGAAAATATTAATTTCATTGATAGAATATGATCTGAAAATTGAAGAATCAAAATGAATATATAAATATATTGATTAAATAGAAATAAAGATTTCATGAGATTATATAGTTACATATGAAGTGAACATAAGGAATATAGAAATATTTATTTATATAAAATCTTTGAAATACTATGCATGAGATTCTATACAATTTGAATAGGATTCAATACCATAATCATCAAAATTGGTAAAACATGATCAATTTGGCTTCCCATGGAATGTATTGGGTATGTTATGTTGGGTATGTGAGACCCAAATAGAATTAAATACACATATTTAGAATTAAAATTTATCTTACACTCTTTTGAGTGTTCCGTATAGGGTCAGCTTCCCATTGGAATGGGCATAGGATAACTTATATCATTATTTGGGTAACTAGTTATCCACTATGATATATAAGACTAACATTTGATATGATTTTCAATGTTACTTATATAAAAAGAAAAATGTTGGTAGAAATTCCAAAGTTACAAAATATTTAGTGAAATATGGATTTTGGGGCTCTAAAAGGATATAATTTCTAGAGTCATCATTTTTTTGGGACTTTGTTTAGTGAAAAAATTTATTTAAATCATATAAACCATGATACTCACCAAAATCTATGTCTTGATATATATAATCACATGAAACATGAGTATTATTCTAAGAAATCAATAACATGGACTTCTATCTGCATATATTGATATCTATTTTTATATTCCTTATCAAGATAAAGGATATAATATTGATGTAAATATTGTAGAAATAATATTTTTAATTATAACTTGGTGGTGTTAGATATAGGGTATGCATCAAAAATTTCTGGTTACAAGAACTAACTCAAAATAAAACTTAATTTATAAAAGGAGAAACATATCAACTTATTGGAAGTAGGGAATGAGTAATCTCATTGGAATTAAGCACTTTTAATCAATGTATTTCTATTGAATTACCTCTATAATTGGAAACAAATTACTATATTAAAAACATAAATAGAAAAATTCTATATATTATTTTCACTAAAAGAACTTTTATTCATTACTTTTTTAAAATTATTTATATATATATATATATATAATTAAATTAAATTATTTATGGTATTGGGAATATATTTAATGGTTGATACATTATAAAAATATGTAATTCTATCTTTAAAATGAAAAAAATATATTTTTCAAGTTTGATTATAAAGCCACATTTCATTAGCATTATCATCTTTGTTATATAAATGAGAAACTCATCCAAAGACTCCATAGAGAAGAAATTTATGGAATCATTTGAATTGGAATCTGTAAATATATGGGAGTAATATTTATTAAAAGAATAGACAAAGAAAACTATTTAGTTGAAAAGGTGAGAGGTATAGTGGAACACTCAATTTAATACATAATGATGTATATAGATGACTGGGTACTAAACAAAGTGATTGGTTTATATACATTTTAACCATTAATAATGATATCATTCAGCATGCCTATGTGTTTCTTATGAAACAAATGTTTGAAACATTAGAAAAAAATCATTATTTAAAGAAACTAATTACCAAATAAACTAGTAAAAAATAATATTATCCTATTATCATAAAAAGGGAGTGAATACGTGAACCTAGAACTTACCAATCACCTGGAAAATTTTTGAATCATTTCATGTCACACTCCATCTATTATAATATAATTAAATTGTAAGTGTGAGAGGAGGAACCATAAATTTTTATACATCTTTAGATGGATGATGAGTTAGTGTGCTCTTCCTTTATCATTCATGGGATATTCATTAGATACATAAACATTTGTATTTAATCACATAACATTCAAAATATTCATAAAGAAACAATATGTGATATAGAATCAATAGAATCTCAATTTTTATTTTATGAGTGTTGGGGTTCTGAATAATACGTAAAAGGTTTTTTATTGAATATTGTTTACAATAAACTATAAAAATTATATTCATTTTCATCCTATGGAATCAAATAGAGATTATTTGTATAATCATATATAATAAAAATGACTGATACCTAAAATTTTTTCATCCCTATAAATTAATATATCAAAGATTAAATTAGTGTAAAATTATTCATTCAAAAAAGAATAATAAAAATGATTTCTATGAAATAATCTGGGTATGTTTCCTAAGATGTTTTTGAAACAGAGATGAATTCATTTATACAAGGAAATCATAGTGTTGAAATAATTTCTTAGGACCCTAGGAGATATAAATTTATTATATAAAATTATGATGATATAATTTTATTGTTGATAAAACAACTAAATACTGAATAGATATTTATAGTTTTAATTTTAGAAATTTTTATATTATTAGATCTCAGATAGACTTGGTGTACACTAACTACATTTAGAATTTTTTGCATGCACCATAATGGGTGAGACCAAAATGGTGTGAGTGATTTTTCCATATTAATGAAGACATGAATGATAGAATATATGCTGACAAATCGCACTTTTTATAAATGTTTCATGAATAAATTAAGGGTATTGACTATGGAGAGAAATTATTACTAGTTTTGATGAGAGATATGATTTGGATATAGCTATCCATGGAAGCTCATTATGATTTTTAGATATATCAGTTAGATGTTAAAATCATGATCATTAAGAATAATATTTTTCAAGGATTTTTATATGATATAGAATGGAGGTTTAAAAGTTCAAAATGATACTACTATGATACTTATGTTTTAATTATCCACTTATAGATTGAAGTAAGCATCTCAATGTTAGAATATCCAATTAAATAATAAAATAAAATAGTTTTTTAATCAAAATAATGATATTATATATATATATAAGTTGTTATGTGGCTATGTTGAGGTAATTTTAATATTCTATAAGGATGATAAACCACTCATCAATTATTCAGTCCCAAAACTACTTTCAAAAAATGTATGGCTAGAAATGTTATTCTTGAGAAAATAAATTGTTGTATAGAGATAAATATTGTGTATCAGTATATATAGATTATGATAAAAGATAATATTTGGATTATGACATGACCTGGACAACCATCACCCATCCTTGGCTAGAAATTTATTTGATGGTGACACCCCAATATCACCTCGAAAAGGTTAGGTACTAGTGATTAATAAAAATGTGGAAAGAAAAAAAGTCATTAGTCTAATGATGATTGATAAATACATTAGACATCATTATATATATTATTCTTGATAAAATTAGAAATTTATATTATGTCGAACAACACTATATATATTGGCATATCACAGTGGAAGTAAGGGGTCGATCCCACTGAAAGAAAGGAATATAGAGATGAAAAAAACAGTATAAAGGTTCAGTCAACTCAATATTAATTTGATTTTATAAAAATAATAAAATAATTTAAAATTAATTAAACATAGTGAGACAAGAAGAAGAGAAGGAAACTAACATCTATGGAAGGATTTTATAAAATGAAATCATGACTGCAATTGTGAAACAATAATACTAATTGGGCGCACAATAAATCAATTTTATCAATAGATTAAATGGTAAATACCAAACCATCTACCTTAGAATCCTAATTATTTCATAGAGATATGAATTAGTATTCTATGATTCTTTAGGATCATATTGAAATAATAGAAAAATAATAAAATCTAGTGGTTGTGATTTAATTACCATTATCATGTTGGGTTTCATCTACTACAAAATATACATGGTCCACAACATAATAACATAAATGCATATAATGAATCAAAACCCTTATACAAATTGAATTGAATCATTGTGCATGTGAATAAAATAAATTGAATATTTTAATATGAACTCATTTCAACTCATTCTTCTTTATCCTATGTATTTAGCTAATTATCAATGAGTGATGTCCAATAATGAAAAAACCCAAAACTATTTGTGAAAAAAATAGAAGATAAGGAATGATAAATAAATAAAATTAGTTCCATTGAGATTATACTAATAAAAACTCAAATTTACATTAATGTATATGATTTTAATGTAGATGAAGAACATAACTATGGTGGATCTGAACACTTGTGGCAGCCTTGTAGTTGTTAAACCTTTACATGTGAAATAATTCCTCCTTTATAAGTCAGAAACCCTTATATTTAATCCCTTAACCGATGCGTGGTATTCAATGGATCATTACCATCGTTAAATTTCTCTTCAAGTTCAATATGATAGGGACCCATCAAAAAATACATAAAAACATACATATCTATGTTTACCTAGAGAGTTTCATAGACTGAAATAAGTTCACATTGAGAGAGTTGGAGGCCTAGTATTTTTTTCTCATTTTCCTTCTTAATTTATTATATATTTTATACATCCTACACCTTTTACATGTTGTGAACATCATTCAAAATGTGAATCATGTACTTCCAGCACCAGAATGCTTATTTCATTGCATATCTTCAATTTAGTGCCTCTGAAGCATCATATTGGCATCCTAAATAATGTAAATTCACCTTCTAATGTAAAACATTATCTATTCAAATTATATTAAACCTAGAATTCATCATCATTTTGTGGTTTATTTTGTTATTCTGTGTATTGGGGTATGATGTCCCTTTATTTTCCAATAATGTCTGAATATCCTCCATATTGTTCTAAATGCCAATCCCTCCATATGAACACAATAAAAAATTAAATCAATAATGTATCTAATATTCAATAAATTAATATTACATTAAAATTAATATGAAACTATTGATATACTATAGAGAAATCAAATACACCAAAACTCAAAAATTTGTTCATCCATGATCAAAATATCAAAATCAAATCACAAAGGAATCATACATCAAAAAAAATTCCAAACTATGATGCTCATAAAAACAATTTTTGGTTGAATATTATACATTCCATAAACATACCCAATATGGAATTCAAAAATCATGCATCATTTAAAATATTCAATTCAAGACATTTCCCTTCTTCTCAAATAGATTTCAAACATTCTTGAACAACCATGATACTCTTGATTTACCTCAACTTTATTTTTTCCATCTTCACTAAAGGTATGAAATCAATGGATTTATAATTATACCAAAATTCCATGTTACTAACCATAGGATTTAAATGAATTGACTTTTTCTACCCTATAAAAACAAATATATCAATTCAACATGATAGATTTTTCTTTAGAATAAAATATTTATTAGGGTGAGGGCCGGTATGAATTGATTTTAAAAATCATGTAAGGATTAAGAAAGTGGATATAATATAATGTATTATAAAGGATATTCAAAAAATAATATCAATTAAATTATCCTCTCCAAAATAATCTCATCTCACATGAATCCAAAGTGAAAGGTAAAGTCTCATGGACAATGTATTCATAATGAATGAATTTTTATCATGATGTTCCATTTTTTTATTTATTTTTAAAAAAAATTTGTACCTAGGATAAGTCTCAAAACTACAACATAACCATATATGAGTTTTAGATCATCATCCTAGAGTTGGTTATTTTTTACCTGTATGGGAATCAACCTATTTTATTTTTTTCTTGTTTCTAAAAATCATGATGGTAATAAACCTCAAATCCACCACCTAACCACATATAATAAAAATCATCGGTCTCATACTAATTATTTTTTATTATCCAAATTTACATATCATTTTTTCATGATTTTTTACAATAATATGGATAAAAATGAAATAAATAAATAAAAATGATTATTCCCCAAAAAACCCTTGGAAACATCATGTAGTCTCCTCTCAAGATAAAAATCTCATCTCCACGATGAATAACCCCTCCCCCACACTCATTCTATTGAATGTAATTAAAATTACAAAGGAACAGGTAGGAAAGAAAAATAATTTATAGTAATTTGGTCAATCCATGAATTTTAATTCATGGATTTTATGATCTCACAATGTGAATTGAACTCATGATTTTAATATCACCCATGATGCGAATATTTCATGTATGCATCACTTTATTTTCTTCGAGATTCATTCTTTAATTGTCCTAATAAAATAGAATTAAATAAGGAATGTATAAGTCATTTTAAATTTTAAATTAATTTTCTCAAAAATATAAATGGATCAACCATTCAGAGAGTTAATAAAATAAAAATAAGTCATTGAAAGAAATTTAAAATTTCAGCTTTATTCCCAGTAGCACTACTTTATGGAATGTGGCTAGAAGTTTTACCTTCATTATCTAATTGAAATATAATAGAGAGTTAAAAATGTTGGATTATAGTATTTAGACACTTCTATGCATCCAGGGTTGTCCTTCCCTTCCTCCTTTGATGGATCATCTTGACTAGTAATTATGGTATAAAAAATGTTGAGGATAAATTCAAATGAAATACAGATATATCTATTTTATATTAGATTTTTTTACTTCACTTACTTCACCACAACCTCTTCCTTTTCTTTAGTATGATCACATTTTGGAATGAATTATCATCTTTGAGTTTCCTTTTATTCTCTTCTTCATGAAATTGTAAGAGGGAGTCTCATTCTTCTTTGATCTCTAGATGTCCAGATTGGTCATTTCATATTTTATTGAAGTCCTCTTCATTCACTTTTTGATCATCCAATAATTCTGCAGTATGTTATATTTGAACTACCTGCTCCACTTTCTCTTCAAACATTTAATTAATAATTTCCATCATATTGTTTTCTTCTTCATCTCAAAACTAGATAAGGTATTCTCATTATTCTTCGTTGTCTATTTATATGTGCTATAAAGATGTCCTAGGTTTGAATTCCTCTTCTTCATAAGCCAAAGTATTATATTTTTCAACGTTTTCAATATTATATTGGTATTTTTCATTTTTTTCCACCTAAAATTTTCTATATTCTTTGTTTCGACAACAATTAATTCTTCTAAAACTTTCTATTCTTCATCATGGAAAAAACTATCCCTATATTTTAAATTACTAGTATGTTATTTTCACAGAAATTTAAATTTGAAATAATTTGAGAAATGTTTTAGTAATTTCTCCCTATTCTATAAGATATAAATCATTATCATCCATCATTTTATCCATAACATAAATATACAGTGTGAGAAATATTATATGTCTATCATCTATGTTTTTCCAATATGGATACTAGAATGAACAATCTTCTTGAATTTAAATTTCATCCCACTTGTCACTTACTAGTTTAGATACTCATGATCTTCTACATAGAGATGGTAACATGCATCACTCTACTATTAAAGCCAGAATTCATCATATCTTGAATAATATAAATCATTTTGATCATCTCCAGGATGTGGCCCCCTTTTTGAATTCAGGATGACCAATGTGTTCACATACCCCAGATAATAATTATTTTCTTATGGTTGTGCATCATTAGACTATTTTTTCTGATAATCCATCTAGTGCAATACCAATTACAATGAAACGAATAAAATTAATAATAAAAATTTGGAAAACAATATAGACTAAAATCAGTAAATAGAAATGTGATATAAAAATTCATTGAACTACTCAGTCAGTATCTCATCGATGACTTCAATCCACCACTACTCAGTAATAACAAAAAAAAATTATAAAACTGGATTATGTCATTAAATACACTTGGAAATTGTAAATTTATAATTTCAATAACAACACTAGAAAAAAATAATAAAATAGTGGAAGAAAGGGGTCAATCCCACCGAGAATAGAGAAAGAAAAGATGACAAATCTCAAAAAAGGTTGGTATATGAAAATTTAAATTTTACTTTATTAATCAAACGATTTTGTTGAAAAGTAGTACAATGTATAAAAAAATTATAAGAGAGGTAAACCATCTTCCATGATCTAGTTTTATAATCTGAAATCTTGATTTCTCTTAAAAAATAATAACACACATTTGATTAAAATTCTATCAATTTTACCAGTAGATTAAATGGTAATTCCCTATAAATCTACCTTAAATACATAATTCTTAAAGTCAAGATGAAATAAAATATTGGGATTCTTTAGGATCAAATTTAAAAAGAAGATGAATAATCAAATCCAGTGGTCGTTAATTAATTATGTTTATAATGTTGGGTTTCATATTCTTCTAAACACACTTGGTTCATGATTTAATAATAGATATCAATATAATTAGTCACAAAATAATTAAAAATAAATAAAATCATTTTTCAATTGAATAAAGAAATTGAACTATTGGGTATACACCCATTTCAACTAATTTTTCTCTCCCCTATAGATTTATTTGATCATCATTAGGTGATAAAAAAAGATGAATAAAACCAAAACCATATGTGGGAGAATAGAATATAAGTAATAATAAATAAATTAAAGTAGATCATTTAGAGTTAAAATAATTAAAATATAATGTGACAGAAAAGATGGATAATGCAAAGCTGAAGGAAAAAACTAACAATTACAGGTCGCAACCCCAGTGGAAGACTCTCGATGGTTGAATCTATACAATTATAATGAATCATTTTATATATCTAAAAATTAAATTTATTATAATTTATTTCATGTGTGGTCATACCAGATTCAAAATCAACATTAAGTGATCATACTAGGTCAATCTCGTAGGGCCCTCTCGAAAGATACATAAAAAATTCATATTTTGGTCTTCCTGGTGAGTTTAATGGTGTGAAACATGTTCACACCATGAAAGTTGTGTGCCTCCTATTTTGTTATTTTTCTAATCTCATATCCCATATATTTTAAACTAAATATATATTTTACACATCATGAACTTCATTCATGATGTGAATCATGTATTTCTAGTGCTATAAGCCTTGTTTCATCATGTATCTTTAGATTCATTGCTTCGAAACATCCTATGGACAACCTATATCATGGAAATTATTATATTGAACAAAAAATCACTTGTTTGACTCATTTTCTTCCTTGTATTCAACTTCATTTTCACCTTTTGGGCCACAACATGGAGCATTGTTTTTGCGGAGTCCCTTTATCTTCCAAAAATGACTTAATTTTCTTCAAATTGTTACAAATGGATGTCCTTCCATAAGAATATAAAAAACATTTAAATCGAGCACGAATATAATATTCATTCAATTAATATTCAACTATAATTAATACGAAAAATATTTATAAAATATATATATTACTGACCTACAAGAAACCACATATTTCAAACATAATGAAATACAACATTTTTTTGACATTCCCTTATGTCGATAATTTTTTATTTCTATGCATACCTACATTCCCAAAGAATACCTTCAATGTGACTTTACTATTAGTTCTTTTTGTTAAAAATTAGTTGGTAGAATGGGTGTTCAAGCTCATCTTGCCCTTTTAGTGAGAAATAATGTTTACATCAGGACTCTCTAGAAGATTTAGGACACTATCTTGAATATTTTTTAAATCCCAACACATGATAGGATACCACTGTTGATTTTTCTGAGAACAACTATGAATGTATGTAAATATTTTTATGTGTTTTATGTTCTTTATCAATATCACATTTTTTTGTTATATTGTACTTCAAAATCTCAAAGATAGGTGCTCAAGAAATTAACATCATCGATTGAGGTTGAAGGTGTTGTGGTTTTGGGATTGATCCCTTGATAGTAAATTGCTACATATACATGTGAAGGGAATCAAAAACCTTGTTGTTATGTGTCACTACATTAATATCAACATACCTTTTATGGATGGGTGATGAGTTTTATTACTTTTAATTTCACTCATCCATGATCAAGTAATGTTTATTTTTATATATTGAATTTAGGACTTACATGATGTTGGGAATGATCCATAAATTGGTTTCATATATATCCTTTTTAATAGTAATTAAAACCCACAAATATTTTATTTCACAATTTAAGGATATGTGTACGCAAAATCCCTTCATTAAAATATCAAGCAGTAAGAATGTATAGTATATAATTTAAAGTGACACAGCTATGGCTACAATGTGAAAGATATCATGAAATGGGTTGTTGTAGGAAATATACATGAGAATACCTTTTAGGTTCAACCAATTTTTTATTAAATAGATAGGATATTTAATTATTTTCATCTATTAAATGTGACCCATTAAGGAATGGTGACTCATAATCAATATATCCCATTATACAATGGTGGATCATGTAGAAATTTTATGTTTAAGGAATTTTGACTGACATGGAATATAACCTTTTGAGGAATAGTTTTGGGGCTCACATGTGGGTTGACCATAGGTGTTGACATGCACTTCCTAAATTTTTGTAACAAGAATATCACATTGTGAACCGGGTCACTTCATAAATAGTTACCAGATTGGTCTATGACAATTCATTAAGCTTGCCTCCCAATATTTTAATTTATTTTTATTAGTAAATTATGGTCTAAATTTGGAATAGTGTGGATATTATACCCTATAGATGAGTAATAAATATAGTTTAACCATAAATAAATAATGTAAGTGAGAGATAATTGTAACTAAAAAGTAATAATAAACAATGCACTAAGATAGTTCCAAAAAATAACCAACCATACATAATCTTATTAGGTCACAATACTACAAGTTAATATCCAACAGGTAAAACATATTGAAGTTATTGAAAATAAAAATTTTAAAAAATAAAATACTTCAAATCTAGAAATCATAATGGGTACATGCTTAGCCACTACTCCCATGCTACGTCCACCACATCCAACTGAAATAACAAAGAGGCCTAATAAAAGTCCAAACATTAACTCTACAGATCTATCTGGGTAACAATTAGTGGAAAGAACATGGTGTGATTGAAACATAGCGAGCCACTACCAATGTTGTCTAAGGAAGATTTTGTCCTTGAATATATGAAAAATTAGTGTTCAGAAAATATTAAATTAATATGTGGAATAAATTTTCACTATGTGGGCCTGAGTTCCTAGTGGGTCACCCAGACAACTATACCTGTTTCAAACTTTGCGGAGATGTGTTTGATCATTTTAGATTTTATATTAAAATACCCAAGACCTATGTTATATAATCATGGAATCTATGTGTAATGATAATTATATGGGTTCATATCTAAGTAAAGAGCATTGTCCCAAACATCAAAATGAAATTATGTGGAGCATCATTTCCAACTATTTCTTATAATTTATTAAGAGTATCATGTCTAATAATTTCATGTAAGTGTAAGGAGAACCATGTCTAACATTTTATGAAATAATAATGAGTAGCATGTCAAGGATTTCAATGAATAATAAGGATCTCTATCTCTAGATTATCTATGAATATTAAGAATATTCTGGTCCAGCATGTCAATGAATAGTAAGAAGCATCATGTCCAATAATTAAAGAAAGGTAATGGGAAGCACCATTTCTTATGATGAAAAAAATCATGATGTCATCACATCCATGTTATATCAATATCATTTCCTTGGGATGTAACAATTTATTTTAATCAAATCTATCCATTTATAAAAATTCATATTAGAGATAAGTAAATAATTGGGTAAGTGTAACTAATTTTCTAATCACAATTATATCTAATTGAAAATATTGTTTACATCATAATTTTCAATTTAAAATAGTCCAAGTGAAATAGTTAACCATTTAACATTAATTTATTCATTTAATTATAAGGAGATAGATCAACATAATTTTGAATATAAATTCAAGTTTACAAGTGTTATACCCATTTCGGGTAAAAAATTAATACACCCTTTTGTCAATTCACTTTTAAGAAAAAAAATATTCCACGTTAATACACAATAAATTTTAAAAAAATCCATTATTTAAATTATGGAATCCCACCCAAAGTTGTCTTCATCAAAACAAAAAAAGAGTGGTTTACCTATATAAGCAAGATGTAAATTTATGAATTAGCATAATGAATGGGAGTATACAATTCGCGGTATTTCACTACATCATTCAAGACATTGTTTTTGAAATTTACTTCCCAGACAAACTTGTTAGGTGTTGTCATTTTAAGAAATAACAATAAGCGATATTGTTTAATCTAACCCACATTATGTTTTTGTTCGTGTTGGGTCATCAACTTCTAACCATTTAAATGTGTTACAAGTGAATCAACTTTATGTTCTATGAATTTAAATTATGGAATTTCATATTTTAGCATCACTTCATGAAATTCCTCAAATGCAGTATAAGGGATCAATTTATAAATGAAAAAACATTTATGGAAAAGAATCTAGACCACCTGCCTTATACCAAGGAAACTTCACTCATCTGTTAATGGGTTTTTATTCAAGATTAAATGATATAAAACAATGAATTATACAAACTCCCGGAAAAAAATTCATATGAGGTTTCATCGAAACAAAATCCAATAGATTGAAGTAAATGAAGGTAATAAAGAAGAATAATGATATAATAACCAATGTTGATCCAAAATAGTAGATGAAATTATATTCTAATTTTAGATTGAGGATATCTCTCCAAGCCTAGGAGGAGAGATAAGGGGGATCTTGAGTTGATTCTATGAGTGGAATGATGTAGAAGAAATAAAGAAATAACCTTAAAGATGTTGGGGGAAAACCAAATTTCCCAATTTTTACACGCTGTATAGTTTGTCCGTATAGTGGTCCAAATTATGCACCAACCATGCACACCTACTTCTGAAGGTGACCCCCACCCCCTCATTGATGGAAACTCTATTATAAATACTATGTATATCTCATTCTTCCTTATTATCTAATTCCTCTACCCCTCGCTCAATTTGGTATGTGGTTTAAAAGTCATATGTTAAAACCATTATAATTATACATAAAATTTTCTAAATATTTTTCATAGTCATGTTGCCTCAGGTGAACAATGTCGATCAGTTGAGGGGCACAGTTAGCACTAACCATGTTCCACCCATTTTCATTAAAAAAACGTGGATTTCGACGTTTTATTCTTTTAAAACTAATACATACTTACAAGACCCCACATGATCTATAGAGGCTATCTAAAAACAACTCTTTTAGGTGTTCCGAATAACAAAATTCTATTCGGAAGCTCATTTTAGGAATTTCCCCTTCCACAAAACTAAATTTCATGTTAATTTAGAATTTCACCACTAGTTCAAAACATAAGATCTTAAAACCTCCAAAACTTAAAACTTCTCATTCCCAATAATCCATTACTAATAGTGAAAACATCACCTAACATACTTGGGACATTAATTCCTGCTCAAACCACTATCTTTCATTTTTAAATTCTTAATGCACCACCAAGAACAAAATTAAACATGCTATGATTTAACTGCTAAAACACCAAGACAATGCTCAATAACACAACTGAAACATCAAGAATATGATTATCCAGGCCCATATAACACGATACATGATTATTTCATTATCCCATTTAATCAACTAGTCTATGGGGTTTCCAACATATCTTCTAGATATTAAAAGGCAAATTCAAAACCATAGTTCTCCTATAGTCAAAATTGTATGTTAAAACATTCCATCACTAACATAATTATTCTATCATCATTATTCCTAACTTGATCAAATGATATAATTCCAATAATCCCACTATATCTTGGTTATTCCATATTTTCTTCAAAATTCTTCATCCATCCATTTAGACTACACTTATCCCATCCCAATGGCATTGATGATGTCATAACAAACTAACCACATCATACTGGTCACACAGTCGTTGAGTACGCACAAATATATAATTTATAAACCCTACAAACTACTAGTATTGTGGTATGAAGGGTGTCAAACCCTAGAGAAGGACTTACAATGTGCTAGACTAGATTAAAACTAAAACAACAAAAAGATAATATATATTACTATAAAAAAAACACTATGTACACAGTGAAACAGACTCTAGCTGTGGGTGTGAAAACAAAGGTGATATGGTGAAATATATGGCTTAAACAGAGAACAAACTGTAGTGATGATTTTATGGTCCTTAGGCTGCTTTGAACTGAATAAAATGACATTCTATGCTTCTGTTTGGTTTAATTCAATTAATCAGTGCATATAAAAATGGTGCTAATCCAATGATTTTTCACTACAATGGATCAACACAGCTCGACTAACTTTATTCCTTGAGTCTCGATCTTTCGATCTTGACCCTTGGATAAATCTTTTTAAACTGGAGAAGTGATGCATTGAACTTTTCAAATTCTCGATACTTCGGTCAATGATCCATGGTGAAATGATTCACTTCCACACCTGTCGGTCGTTAGGTAATGTGAAACGGTACTCAAAATAAACAAAAGAGAAAAACGAGCAATGAAATCGCACTGAGCAATCAAACTAACAAAACATGACGGATAGATGGATGATCAGTCCCTTATAGTCTGATTCCCCAAATCTATTTAATTACACATTAAAACAATCAAACAAGTAGAAATAGAAAATTAATGAAGAAGCACCTTCTGCATGATTTCTCTTCTCTCCAGCATCAACTTTGATACTGATATCCTGCTCAATGTCTGCTAGCCTCTGTTTTTGGCGGTGAGATGGATCGAAGGTTGGTCTGATGAATTGATGGATCGATGGATCGATGGATGGAAGAATCGATCCTCGCCCTCTGTCGTCTCGTGTTATGTAATACTCTCTCCCCCCCGTCTCCCTCTACTCGTGATGAATGCTGATGACCCCTTTAAAATCTCTTGAATCTCATCTGAAGTGTCCCCCGACCTCCACGTGGTGCTTTGAATGTGTTGCTACCTCCCGCACTGGTCACTGGAGCATTTTATCCTAACCGAATGAAAAATATTCACACGCGACAAGCTAATTTCGTCCCCTAGAAACAGCTGATCCACATGGCTCCCTTATATGTGCATGTCACCCTCTTTTTAGTGAACTCGAAGTGAGTGCATCCTGCCCCCCCCCTCCATGAAACAACAAACGCACCTGAGTTGACTAAAATAAAATGAAACTATTATATATTACGTATTAATATTATTAATTAAATATATATATATATATATATAATACTTAATATTAATAATAAAATGTGTAAATATAATAATTATTATTATTATTATATACTAATATTATATATAAGCGTATATAATATTATTAATATACCTGTAATTATTATAGTATAGTAATTGATATATATATATATATAATATATTATGATTATATTATATGCTATTATAGTTATATTATATATATGCTAAAATATTAAGTATATATTATATGAATGTTATTATATATTATAATATATAAACTAAAGAAAACACAAATATAATGGGGGATGGTTCTGTTCGGCGCGGGGAGAATGGGAGGGGAAGAGGGTTTCAGTGAGCGGCGCGAGGGGGTAGCGCGGCCGAGCACGACTGGTGCAGCGAGGGGTTCATGCGGCGGCAGGTGAAGTGAGGTTTTGTCCGGGGCTGGTGGCTCAGATTTCAGTGTGCGATGATAAAGATGAGGGAGCAAGGCTGAACAGGGGTTTGACACAGTGGGCTCGGGTGGATGAAAGAGTGCGGCAGAGCTAAGGCGGCTTGTGAGAAGAAGGCAGGGCAGTGCTTTAGCGAGGAGCAGGGGCAGCTGTGCTTGAAAGAGAAGACTTGGGTGCGCGGGTGGTTCTGTGGAGATAAGGAAGCAGCGAGGAAAATTAGTGGACATGGGAGAAGAGGGTTTGGGTTTGAATGCTTCTGGTTTAATTGAAATCTGTCTTTCACTACTGTTAGATGCAATTTTCAATTCACTTTTTAGGTGAATTTGCTGTTGTGAATTTGTTGCTCTTTGTGGATTTGGTTTGCTATGATGGTGTGTTGCTGTGTGGATCCGAGGCGGGGATAGGAGCAGAGGGGGTGGAAGGGAAGTGAATACAGGAGCAGAGGAGTGGAACTGTGATGTCTGAGAATGGGGCGGTAACGGTGAGGGTGAGAGGTAGGGTAATGGTGAGGTTGAGTATAACAATGAGGTGTAAGTAACAGTGAGGAAAAGAGGGGGAAAATTTATCGGTGAGGAAAAAAAATGAAAAAGTCTATCGGTGAGGTAACAGTGAAGTGGATATAATAGTGAAGAAGAAATAAAAAGTATAACAGTGAGGTGGAAGCAATAGTGAGGTGGAAAACTATATCATTGAGGGACAATTAAAGTGTAATAGTGAGGTTGGATGGATAACAGTGGACTTAGCCTAACATTGAGAAAAATGGAAACGATGAGGTGTGCAAGAAGGCGCCGCGGAACGGTAACAGTGAGACAGTCACCGTTAAGGACGAGACCGTGCGACCGCAACAGCTGGGAATAAACATAACAAAGAAAATTAAATAAATAAAATAATTTAATGAAAATAAATCAATAAATCAATTAATAAATTAAATTAGACATAATGAAATCAAAAACTAAAAACAACAAAGTTAACTAATAAAATTAATTATAATTTATTTAAAAGAATAAATTTATTTGTATTAAAATTTATAAACATGCATAATTAAAGATCAAATTAAAATATTTACAATTACTTGCTTAAATTAATTAAGAATTAAAGAATTAATTAATCTAAATTAAAGAATATGAAAAATTAAATGAATAAACTTAAATTGTTAAAATTAATTTAATTATTGAAAGACTAAAAACCAAAAAGAGTTATTTATTTACAATTTATAGAATAAGGCATTAATTAATTTAGTAAATGAATTAATAAACTAACTAGAATGAAAAAATATATAAATAAAATAATAAATAAATAAAAGTATAATTCGCAAGACTTAGTTAATTTAAGAATTATTTAAAATGACACTAATGCACATTAAAACACATTTTTAAACTAAAAACTGATTATTTTACACAGTAAGTACAAAAACACAACACTTATCTTTTTTTTTTCTACTTAAAGGCAGGGGCCGGGAAACAATAAGGGTGATGGCCCAGCCCACGAGTGGTTACGTGGTCAGGCATGCAGTGGCCCGAAAATCCCCTACCTTCCCCAGGCCCACCCAAGGGGTGAAGCCCAGTTCCCCAACGGGGGCCGGCGCCGCGTAAACGCTTGGGTAACCGGCGTGCAATCATGCACCGCGTGTGGTGAACATGCTTTTTATAGCATACCCCCTGACAGGGTTCGATTATTTAATAAAAAACAACATTTTAATATAAAAAAGACAATAGATAATACAAAAAAGATGTGGAAAATAGTGTTAAAACCCTGCAACAACAAACTCACCCACACATAAGACATTCTTTTTCCTCAAACAAATACATGCCCTTAACATTAAAACAGACATATGATTATTGAGTTTCAGCTCAAAAGGTGCATTGTTAAACTTTAATAACAAGAGGATCAGGACCAAGCAATGGGTCATTCTTTTTAAAGTTTTTCAAAAATGATGTCCTTTTTAGCTTCAAAATCCCACTGGAAGTCAAGAGCATTAAAAATTCGTACACTGTCAATTATGTCATGCTTCCTATGTTTATTCATTAACTATCCTACTTCACCATCCAATTCAAGTTCTAATTCAAGGAGTGTTGACAGGTTAGATAAAGTGGAACTCCATACTTAACCAAAGGCACTTTCCATTCTCAACTTCCTCCAGGTTCCTAAAATTTTAGTCCATTAAATTGATCACTTTATTGATTCAACTCAAATAAATATTTACCAAGTCAATTTCTCCCTTCTTCATCTGGGTTCAAAATTTCTCTCACCTTAAGGAGTTCATTTTTGACTAGGGCACTTTTTTTTTCTTTTTCCCAGCCATATTCCATGTGCAAAGCATTGTGCATTACACTTATTAAAATTGAAATTGGATTTATTTATTCACAGAAACACACCCAATGTAACTTGTCTCAGATACTCACCGTGGGATCCCATTTTCCCATTTTACTCTAGTTTCAAAGGACTTAATTAATGATCATTCAAGTTGACTTCCTAAAGTCAATGAATTTTATTTAATAAAAAAGTGAGTCCATGGGTTCCAATGAGAACATCAAGTTACCCTAAGACATGATTCTTACTCCACAAAACCTACCCTATCATACTCTTATCCTCAGTTCCTAAACAGACAGATCGATAGAGACAATGAACATTTTCACTCAGCAATCATTCAGGCTTAACAGTTTCTGACTAAGGGTTGCTATCAACATCCAACAAACAGTTATCCACTAAACATGACATAAATGATGTACCATTGAACCTCGAAGGTCTAAAAAGTGATGACAGAATTTTAAAAATTTCCAAGGAATTTTGAAACTTTTCTTTTTGAAAAAATGAAAAAATTGACCATTTTTTTAAACAACCACATGTTCAGGAAGGGGGAATTCAACATGACACTAGAATGACCGCTCTCCCCCACACTTAAAATTCAACATTGTCCCCAATGTGGTATTCTATGGTGGAAGACAGATTATGTTCAAAATAGATGGACATTTCAGCTGAAAAGTATATGGAGGGGTATCAATGAAGTTAAGAAAATTCATTGCCACACAAAAAGTGAAAGAAAATAAAAACAAAAACAAAAGAAAAATAGAAAATACCAACTCCACCAGCCTCACAAGCAACCATGTATAGTTCTATTCCTAAACTATTCATTCTTGAATCATTGTGAGCAGAAAAAAGATTGTATCAATTTACTTCATATAGTAGCATGATTAACAGTGACGTGCAACAAAAGAATAATGAAATTATAAGCAGTGGGTGCAGGAATGTTAAAAAAATCAGCTAAAAATAAATTTTCAACTCTCTAGATACTAGCAGCTAAGCACCCATGCTGGAAATTTAGTTCACATGTTTCAAAAAACCAGCAGGAACTCCCCCACACTTAATAAACAGCAGCATGCAAAATGGATGAATCAACATGAAATAATTAATGTATGCACTCCCCTGAATGAGTAGCTTCTCGAATTTACAAATGTCTCCCTTTGATTACTTTTTTCATGAACTCTGGCTGCTCCATTTTTTCACCTACATGATGAAACAGTTTGACATTAGTGTTCTAGATTTTATGTTCAAATAAAAAACAACCACAGAGTATGAGTTAGGGAGTGTAATCCATGAATCCAGTTTTCTCTGACGACAACCTCCTTCCAACATGAATGTTCTAAATGTGGCTACCACTGAGACATGATTTTATTAGCAAACTAGGACCAGCAGACCACTTGCATCATATGATAATTAAATGCAGACATTATTGTACACCAAATAGAGAGACAATCAACTGAGCATGGAGCATTTATTCAAACTAGAAATAATTAAAGTAGAAAACAAGGTAACCCATTGGTTGCCTCCCATGCAACGCTAGGATTAAAGTCCATAGCCAGTCCTTATTCCCCTAAATATTTTTAACCATGATCATTTAATGGGAAAGAGTTTTCAATGGTGTGATCTTCATAATTGTCTAAGGAATCAAGAGAAGGGCTACTCAAGACATTTTCATCTTCAGCACCAATCAAAATTCTCCAAAATTTATCCAGATCACTAAGAGGATTCATGTTTCCCAGCTCAACTGTGTGTCTAAAAATCAGTTCATTAGTGCATAAAAAGTTCAACAGTTGCCCATGAAAATCATCAATCAGATCAAGATTACTTCCAGAGCTTCCACCACACTAAGAGTTTTTATCAAACCCAAAAATAGAAGAGGAGACATTGAATAAACCCTAAACAAGTCCCAGGATATCTCGCAACTCTGACAACTCATAAATCTCCCAGAAGAATTTATCAAATTCAGCTTTCAAAATACAATTCTCAATGTCTATAGAGGACTCAAATGATGTGATTCTTTTAAGTTTAGGTATGATATCATCACTCACAACATCGAACTGGGTAGGTAATATGATATCAAGGAAATGCACTTGTTCATAATGACATTCATCATGTTTTCCAGTAGGGCTAGACCGAGAGAATTCTCCAACTTCAGGAACTCTTAGACAGTTAACTTCACAAGGAAAACATTCATAAACAGGTCGAGACAGTACAGGACAAAGTTGTGACACAATCTCCAGAATGGGTTCCAAAGCAAGAATTTGTTCATAAACCGGAGGGTGTGGAGAAAGAGCAGTAGTCAGGGAAAAACATCCAGTGGGTTGGGGAATTTGTATCTCTATGACCTCAAGTGGGAAAGACCCATACTCAGCTCTAACCTCAATTTTCTAACATTGATTTTCAGCCACATCTATAAAATCACAAGTAACCTCATGTCAGGGCCTTTGAAACAACAAAATTTCCTTCACATCATCTACAGCTTGGAGGATGAGTTTACCTTTTGAGACATCAATGATATCACCACCAGTAGCAAGGAAGGTTCTGTCTAAGATTATTGGAACCTTTTCATCACATTTCATATAAAGGATCAGGAAATCAGTGGGTAATGTGAGTTTTCCTAAACTTACTCATAAGTCATACACTCTCCCATACGGGTGTGTGAGTGACCTATCAGCAAGCTGAAGAAAAACAGAAGTTGGTTAGATATCCCTAAGACCTAGCTTTGTGAACAAGGAGAAAGGCATAAGATTGATACTTTCTCCTAAGTCACACAAAAAATTCATTTGCTCACATCCTCCTATTCATCACTGAATGATAAATCCACACGGGTACTTTAATTTGGGAGGAATATGTTTTTGGACAATTGCACTACATTACTCATTGAGATCAATTTTATCCAACTTATTCCAATCATTCTTGTTCTTCATAAACCTTTTTTTGAATGAAACATATGAATGGATTTTATCCAAGGATTCTACGAAAGGCATGTTGATGGTGAAGCTTCGAATCAATTTCAAAAATTTCAGGTAATCAGGTTCATAACTTTGCTTCACTCTTTTATGGAAGGGAATGGGAGGGGCATAATGTTTCAGAACAGGTAGGTTATTCACCTTCTCCTCAGACCCGACTTTCTTCTTTGCTTATTTAATCAATTCACACTTCATTTTCTTTGGTTCATTCGCTTTCTCAGGTGTGGGTTGCACAATCTGTTCAGTTTGAAACTTACTTTCCAGATTTCATGAATTGGGATTCTCCATATTTTCATTTTCAATTTCAACTTGAACAATGTTTTTCTCTTTCCTGGGTGGTTCCTTAACTGGTTTTTTAAGTTTAATCCCTGACCTGGTTGTTTCTACAATCATGTTTTCTATTATATTGGGGGTTGAAGTGCTAGGCAGGTTGCTCTTTTCCTTACCAGCATGATTCTTAGCCATTTGACTCATTTGAACTTCTAAATTTTGAATCATAAAATCTATGTCCTTTTTAAATTATCTAATCTCACTCAACAGTATTTGCAACATCCCATTTAACTCCCCTTTAGAATTAGAAGATTCAACCTCATATTGATTCTGGAAAATCTATTTGGGTTGTGGGTGGAAATTTTGGGCAATGGGATGCTTGTTTCGGGTAGTGGGCTGCTTTGTGCCCCCTTGCTCAATCCATGATAGATTGGGATGACCTTGATATCCAGAGTGCTATGGATTTGAGAGTTGAGCATAGACACCTTGATTCCTAGACCAGTAATCAACAAACAGGGCACTCTCATCACATGAACCAGGGAGATCAAAGTTTGGAAAATATCTCTGACTATTACCAAACATCCCATGGTGATTACACTGCTTCCTAAGGACCCTATCATCAAAAACAATAGCTTGAGAATTTGTATCAGCCCTTTCCATGACTCTCTTCCTAGTGCACTTGTGCTGATATTTCTGAGCCAACTTATCAAACAATTGTTTCAGCTCATCAGCGATGGAATCAGAGAAATCACCTCCACAAGATTGATCAACTAAGTTCTGATTGAAAGGAGTGAGGGCATAATAGAAAGTTTCAATGAGATGATGGGGATCCAATTAATGGTTGGGGCTCTATTTAAGAAGACCTCTTAACCTTTCCCATGCTTCGTGAAAGAGTTCTCCATCATCCTGGACCAGGCCAGTGATCTTATGCCTAACCTCAATTATGGTGTTCTGGGGATAGAATTTAGATATAAAGGCATTTCACACCTCTTCCCATGTTTCAAATATTTCCTCATCTAAATTTTAAAACCAAGTCCTAGCCCTCCCCTTTTACACAGAATGGAAACAACCTCAACCTCAACTCGTCCTCACTATGATATCGCAAAGGCAACTGCTGGACAGAACCATAAAAATATTTGATAAACTCTAAGGAGTCCTATGCTGGAAGACCATTTAATGATGGAAGTTGAGAAAGATGAAACTGTTTGATCTCATAGCTCCTAGACCTAGGGGATAATTTGATGCAGGATGGATTGTTTGACACAATAGGAATTTGAAACTCCCTAAGCTTAAGTCTCTCAAGGGTAGGAACTAAGGGCTATGGCCCATTGAAATTTTGATTTCCAACAATTTTTTCCAAATTCTCCATTTCAAGTTGCTTTTGTTTTCTAAGTACAGAACAATGCTTGTTAATTTCTTGATTTGGAGTTCCATGTTCTGACTTAGAAGCTCTAGTGTGCAAACAGTTTTAACAACATGCTTTTCTTAAGATTTTTTTTGTACTGTTTTATGTTTGGTATTTTTTTGTGTGTTATATATAATAATTTTTTTGTGTTGTTTTTTTAAACTTGGTCGCATGTGCCTTCCCTGAAAATAGTGCCAAAATTTGGCCGTACAGTCATTGAGAACGCGCAAATTTAAAATTTATAAACCATACAAACTACTAGTACTGTGGTTAGAAGGGTGTTGAACCAGAGAAAAGGACTTACGTTGTGCTAGACCAGATTAAAATAAAACAAAAAAATGGTAAAATAGATTACTAACATAAAAAAATGTACGTACATAGTGAAACAGACTCTAGCAGTGGGTGTGAAAACGAAGGTGATATGGTGAAATATGTGGCTTAAACAGGGAACAAACAGCAGGGATAGTTTTAGGGTCCTCAGGATTCTTTGAACTGAATAAAATGATACTCTTTTCTTCTGTTTGGTGTAATTCAAATACTCAGTGCATAGAAAAATGGTTCTAATCCACTGTTTTGTCACTACAGTAGATCAACACAGCTCGATTAACTTCCTTCCTTGAGTCTCCATCCTTCGATCTTGACCCTTGGATAACTCTTCTCAAACTGGAGAAGAGATGCATTGACCTTTTCCAATTCTCAGTACTTCGGTCAATGATCCATGGCGAAATGATTCACTACCATGCCTGTCGGTCATTAGGTAATGTGAAACGACACTCAAAATAAACAGAAGAGAAAACTGAGTAATGAAATCGCACTTAGAAATCAAAATAACAAAACATGATAGAGGGATGGTTGATCTGTCCACCGTATCTATATTCACTTAATCTATTCAATTACACATTAAAATAGTCAAACAAGTAGAAATAGAAAATTAATGATGAAGCATCTCTCGCATGATTTCTCTTCTCTCCAGCTTCATCTCCGATACTGATCTCCTAATCAATGTCTGTCAGCCTCTGTTTTTTGTGGTGAGATGGATCGAAGGCTGATCCGATGAATTTATGGATCAAGGGATCTCTAGATGGAATAATCGATCCTCGTCCACTATCGTCTCAAGATATGGAATCCTCTCCACCCCCATCTCCCTCTACCCATGATGAATGCTGATGACCCCTTTAAAGTCTCTCAAATCTCATCTGATGTGTCCCCCGACCTCTACGTGGAACTTTCTCTGTGTTGATACCTCCCACGCCGGTCACCGATGTAGTTGTTCCTAAACGAATAAAATATATGTGCACGCGACAAGCTAATTTTTTCCCCTAGAAACAGCCGATCCACATGGCGCCCTTCTATGTGCACGTCGCCCAATTTTTAGTGAACTCGAAGTGACTGAATCCTAACCCCCCTGCCACGAAACAACAAACGCATGTGAGTTAACTAAAATAAAATGAAACTATTATATACTATTTATTAATATTATAACTTAAATAAAAATACGATTATAAATATATATAATACTTAATATTAATACTAAAATATGTAAATATAATAATAATTATTATTATGATATACTAATATTATATATAATCTTATATAATATTTTTAATATACCTATAATTATTATAGTATAGTAATTTATATATATATAATATTATGTTTATATTAAATGCTATTATAGTTATATTGTATATATGCTAATATATTAAGTATATATTATATGAAGGTTATTATATATTATAATATATAAACTAAAGAAAACACAAATTGAATGGGGGAAGGTTTTGTTCGACATGGGGAGAATTAGAGGGGGAAGAGGGTTTCACTGAGCAGCGCGAGGGGGTAGCGCGGCCGAGCAGGGCTGGTGCAGCGAGGGGTTTGTGCGGCGGTAGGTGAAGTGCAGTTTTGTCCGGGGCTGGCGACTCAGATTTCAGTGTGCAATGAGAAGGATGAGGGACCAAGGCTGAACATGGGTTCGGCACAGGGGGATCGGGTGGATGGAGGAGTGCGGTAGAGATGAGGCGGCTTGGGAGAAGAAGGTAGGGTGGTGCTTTAGCGACGAGCAGGGGTGGCTGTGCTTGAAGGAGAAAACTCATGTGCGCGGGTGGTTCCGTGGAGATGTGGAAGCGGCAAGGAAAATAAGTGGACATGGGAGAAGAGGGTTTGGGTTTTAATGCTTCTGGTTTAATTGAATTTTGTGTTTCACTACTGTTAGATGTAATTTTCAATTCACTGTTAGATGAATTTGCTGCTGTGAATTTTTTGCTCCACATGGATTTGGTTTGATGTGATGTTGTGTTGCTATGTGGATCCGAGGTGGGGATATGAGCAGAGGGGGTGGAAGGGAAGTGAATACAGAAGCAGAGGAGTGGAACAGGGAGGTTTGAGAATGGGGTAGTAACAGTGAGGGTGAGAGGTAGGGTAATGGTGAGGTTGAGTTTAATAGTGAGGTGTAAGTAACAGTGAGGAAAAGAGGGGGGAAATGTATTGGTGAGGAAAAAAATGGAAAAGTCTGTCGGTGAGGTAACATCGAGGTGGATATAAAAGTGAGGAAGAAATAAAAATTATAACAGTGAGGTGGAAGCAACAATGAGGTGGAAAATTGTATCGGTGAGGGAGAATAAAAGTGTAACAGTGAGGTTGGATGGATAATAGTGGGCTTAGCCTGATGGTGAGAAAAAATGTAAACGATGAGGTGTGCAAGCAGGCGTTGCAGAAAGCTAATAGTGAAACAATCACCATTAAGGACAGGACCGTGCGATCACAACACCTGTGAATGAACATAAAAAATAAAATTAAATAAATATTTTAATTTAATGAAAATATATAAATTAATAAATTAATAAATTAAATTAGATAGAATGAAATTAAAAACTAAAAACATAAAATTTAACTAATAAAAATAATTATAACTTATTTAAAAGAATGAATTTATTTATATTAAAATTTATAAACATGAATAATTAAAGAAGAAATTAAAATATTTACAATTACTTGCTTAATTTAATTAACCAATTAAATAATTAATTAAAGTAAATTAACGAATAAGAAAAATTTAATAAATAAACTTAAATTGTTAAAATTAATTTAATTATTAAAATACTAAAAACCAAAAAGAGTTATTTATTTACAATTTAAAGAATAAGGCATTGACGAATTTAATAAATTAAGTAATAAACTAACTAGAATGAAAAATTATAAAAATAAAAGAATAAATAAATAAAAGTCTAATTCGCAAGACTAAGTTAATTTATGAATTACTTAAAATGACACTAATGCACATTAAAACACCTCTTTTAAACTAAAAACTAATTATTTTACAAAACAAGTACAAAAACACAACACTTATCAATCATTTAATAAAAAAATAATTTTTATATACAAAAGTCAATAGATAATACAAAAAGGATGTGGAAAAGATTGTTAAAACACTGCCACATCACATACTACTACAAAAAACATATGTAAAACCTACTTCACCCTACTATTATTGAAAATAATGAACTTCAATAGATGAAGAATCACCGGAACAATATTCAAATTCCTTAATCCAAAATCATATTGAAATAATTTTATGTGAACCCAATGAAGACCATACCAGACATCCAATGACGTCTCCTAGAAGAACCAACCTTTTTCCAAAACAATAATTTTACAACAATAGATCACCAGTAAAAACTTTATCCAAAAACTCTTGCATATTCACAATTCATCTGGGGGCTGGAACCCATATTCGAGCACTACCACATCTGTTTTTGATCATGTACCATGAATTTAATCAAATAATATATTTGTAAATTAATTCATTTTTTCAAAAGTATCTAAAACCTAATATTACCATCACATAATTGGTCTCAATTTCCCATTAAAATTATCAAAATTTGGTCACATGCTAATGAATGAAATCTTACTACCCACTTTAGAGGAATTCGTTTCATCATATCAAATAAACAGTTTTTTATTACCACTAAACATTCATTTTATATACTCGAATATAACAACTAACATCCATAAGAAACCACTCACTACTGATAGATAGACAAACATTAAACATCACTCATTCACACTTATAAATAATGGTTCTCATAGATTTCTCTATGTCTCAAGACACAATTATGATTGCCACCTTCAAACAACCAATTGAATACTCGCAATCATTCGGATTAAGTCAAATCACTCCTAGAGGGTAACTCCCACAGAGTCCTTACATAAAACCAAAAAATATGATTATATTAACTCGACATATTGATTAAATTCTCTCATTAAACATAGGAAAATTTTAGGATATGGGGTATTATTTTCTCTAATCTCTAATTACGCAATGATTTCAACAATAAGAGTGTACCTCTGTCTCTAAGACACGCTCACACATAAATAGGGTATCCTTTCCTAGAATTATCCCTTCAAACCATTCCCTAGAAAAATGATTCTCATAGTCCACCTATGGTTCAACAATATAAGGAAACCATATTTTTTATAAAATAGACCTCAATACTGGGAACTTCAATTAATTTTTCCAAAGCACTAGATCTCCATTCTCACTTGTGTCATATTTGAAACTTTTAATCCTCAAACCTTACCCAAAAAATTAATTATATTCTCCATCATCATGAATCCATTTACAACTTGAATGATCTATAATTTCCATATGAAGTGCGTGTACATCATGTTCCACCTGATTCAAGAACTAACTCATGCTTCTAATATTCACCCTAACAATGCCAAGCTGACCATGCTATATTCTGCATCCGTCCTAACACTTCCAGAGCTCCCATTGATCTCCTCTTCGAAATCAATAACCTATACTATTCCAAAATGAATTCAATGTCCACACTTAATATGCTACTATTTTAGTTATGAGTGTCTATCAACATTCTAACAATATGTTAAAAATAATCCAAGGGTAAAAGTGTTAGAAACCCAAAAATTACTACCCATTGAACCTAGTATCAATATATAGATATAGAAACATTATCTTTTCAAACATATATATTGCTCCAAAATAGTATAGTATTCATTTCATAAAATAACATTTCATTCTATAATCATATAGGTCTAGTATATTTAGAAATTTCAAAACATAAAAAACAAGCTCATAGTAGTTCTACATAGACTTCAACTTAGATCTTCATGGATATCATACATATAAGATTTATCATGCCTAAGTAATTTATTCATAATCTTTAATAGAAAACATATTCTGTGTGAGATGTAATTCTCAACAATGCTAAACAAGGGATGAATCAATGATCATATATAAATAACTTGAGAAAAAAGTTTATGAGAACTTGATATCAACATATGAGAACCAGACCCTTCATTCCATAGATCATAATTTTATGTAATTTCATAAATAATTGAAATTTACAAGACATAAATCATAATGGAATCAAATAACATGAGCCGTAAGAGCATAATATAGTCATAATACTAGGATTTTTTGAGTACACATAACCATAAAAAATAATTTCTTTAGTAGTCAAGGCTCTTTTCCAATACTATTATTAAAGAATGGGTTCACTCACTAAATTATCGTAGTAGTAAAGGTTTTATCACAATAATTTTATATTGGACAAATTCTTTTACTTAACTAAGATCCTCCCCATTCCATTCATGTTTATCTAATGAAATATCAATCTTTTCCTAACGCATTGGTGAGAGATATAGGTTCCACCATTCACATTATTAAAATAATTCTTGTATGTGCCACAAAATAATAAAATATTCATCATATAATAATCCATAAAAATAAATGGGTTTCACAAAAATTTCATCATAGCATTTAACTTGGAAATGAAATGGGTTATATTAACATTTTTTCATTTTTTCATAGAATAACCTGTTGAAAATAAAATTGTTTCATAAAAATTGTGCAATTTTTTTTCATAAATATTATAGACAATGAAAAATGATGGTATTGTTGGATAATATCCCCATTATGTAATAATAAATATAATTTTTTTGTTAATGATGATGGTAAATATGTGCAAATAACATTAGAATCATTCATGAGGTACCTAACATTTCTATTTTGGGAAAATATCCTAAAATATAAAAATTCAAAAAATATTAAAGAAGAAATTTTCTATTAAACTATCCATAGAAAATTATAAAATTTTATTCCAAATTTTGAGTGGTCATCAAGGAAGAAAATACATTTCATGACATGTTGGTTAAAAGAAAACATTCTTTTCATATTTTTGTAAAAAAATTTACCACATTTGAAAAATGATGAAACAAATATTTTTAAACTATATGAAAAATAAAAATAATAGTAAAATTTAATTCAATAATAAATTTATAATTGTAAAAACCTTCTTCAATTTTTTAAAGAGACATGGATATGGAAGAAAAAAATACAAACAAAATGACATATAATGATTATTTTCCTAACACAAATATTTTTATTGTATTAATTAGAAAAGTGAAGAAAATGGATGGAAAGAATTACATTCATCAAATTACCATATGATAATAAAATTCATGATTATCTTTAAGGTTATATTAAGGGATATTATCATCATTACTTAATCACAATCAATTCTGATAATCAATGAGATTATAACATAAAACCACTTACCTCAGGCTTGGAATCCATTTTTTATCTTAGAACATACTATATAATAAATATAGTTTGATTTTAAATAAAAACAAATAGAAATAATTATATATATCAAACCATATATGATTTACTTTTAACACTTTATGACTTTTTTACCAAGAATTCATTATTAATATCCTTATTCTAGGTGATAATAAAGTTCATTTTTTGTGTGTTTTGGTTTCATAGATTCATTATTTGTACTTTGATAATAGTTCCATCACATATAAAATGTTAATAAAGGTATAAATTTCATATTTATTCGTGGTATATATTTATATATTTATATTCATCCTTAAAATTTAGGTATAGAAAAATGAATTACATGGTTTATGGAGATGGTAAGCCATACCTAAGCAAGAATGTTTTTTTTTCATTTTTCAATACATAAAAATAAAAAAAGTTTAATATTAATTAACCATTAAATGATAATTATTATATCATATATTTAATATATATTCATTAAATTCATCCTTATTACTATTCATGTAAAATTTAAATGAAAAACAAATCACAACGCTTCGTGAATGTGGAATTCCACACGTAAGCATGAAGGAAATTATAATTTAACAAATTATTATATGGTAAAAAGTTAGACCTGATATTAAAATTACATTAGTATAATATTTTCGTAAATATAATATATAAATATTAATCTCATAATAATATCTATCTATTAATTATGGTAATAAAAAATGAATTCTATTACTGCATGGACATGTTAAGTCATATGTACAGACGAGAAATAATTTGACTTTCCATTTGATGGGAATGAGGGTGTATAAATATGGTTTTATAATTGTAAAGAAATTTAATTGTATTTAGGATACTTAAATTATTATTTTATGAGTATACTAATATATTTAAATGTAGTAAATTAAAAATTTAGAATAATGTAATCGGTTACAACGATTACCTCTCTTTGAAACAACTAAGATGGAAATCCTTTAAAGGGATGTAGGGTCAGTATTTTGGTAAGACCATAAAATTAATAATTTTCGATAGGGAATTTTAGAATATAAATTTTTAGATTTTTTTGACCTAAAAGGATCAATTTTATATGAAGAAGATAAGGGATGGGTTATTTTTTATAATTTAGGGGAGGGGAAATCTAGGAATTTTTTAAAATATTAAATTAACATAAATTCATTTTGATATATAAATGTTTTGAATTTGATATTACAATAATATATGATTATATCGAGTTGAATTACTATTATCAAATATAATTTGGATAAGTTCAGATCACATTTTTACCCTTATCTATTTGTTTTACCCCACCACCCCCAACCCCATTAACCCATTTCATAAATAATGTAATGTTAAATTTTTATACCATATAAGGGTTAATAATGAAACTATAAGATGACTAAATACACATAAATGGATCATTATTGATGTTTAATAAAATATTTTTTTATAAAATATCATTAATGTCATTATTATCCTTATTCATTTAAAATAACATTAAATAAAATAATAGAAATGGGTAATTTAGATATAATAATTTCAAACTTTTATAAGATGACATATATATCTATAAAATTCATTGGTCACGTTAATTTAGTCAAACAATTTCACTTTTAATAATTTTAAAATTATTTCTTATAATTATTTATTAATTTGATAAATATAGTATTGATGTTTTAAAAGAAGGTGAAATTACTATATAATTACATAAATTTAAAAATAAACTTCCATTAGGAAAATTAATTCATTTTGAAAAATATAAACTTATATTAATTAATTACTTGTCACTCCCCCTATGTGGAAACATTACATTTATTAAAAACATAGTGACTAGCATTTTGTAACTTTTTTTGATTAAAATATTATATAGGTCATCTTCATAGAAAAGTGTCCATAAAATTAGAATAGACTCAGTAGAAATGGGTTTAATTGAATTTTTAAATTAATTATTATTATGAAATATTATGGCATTCCAATTATTTTTATCCTTGATTAACCTAAATTAACCATTATTTAGTCAATGAATTTTACGATGATTACTATTCGTATTGAAAAAAAATAAAAGGGTCCTGTTCATCAAAATTTAAATTGCTGATTATAAATTTTGAAATCATTTTATCTAATTCAATGCCTAATAATTGTTGAAATTAATTTTCATCTAAGTATGGAAAATGTGATCAAAACTTCCTTTTTAGAAACATATATTTTATGCACGAAAATGGATTTATTAGTAACTAATAAGTAATAAAAAATAATATATGAATGTTATAAAATTATATTTAATAAGAATATATAAATTTCATTAATATGATTCACCAGTAGTGGTCAATTTATTTTATCAGGATACAAATATATTGTCCACCAGATAAATAATTTTTCGTAAAATAATATCCTTTATTTTAAATATGTTTTTTCATCTTTAATTAATTGATAAATAATCAATTTATTTTAAACATGTGTGAACCATACTTTTTTCAAAATTTAGTCATTATTATTCATACATTCTAATCCAACTGGTAGGTGATAATAATATTTTAACAATATATCATGGTTTTTCTAAACTTTTGGTTGTTGATAACAAAAGCTATCGAATAAGATAATTTTATTTGAAAACAACATTTCTTACAATCTCTGGGTGTTACATTTTACCACCATAAAATTATTTCATACCTTTAAATTTTCTTACTCTTATAAAAAACTAGGGATACTTCTACTTCATCATATCCTTATATTTCCACATTGCTTTCCAAAATTGGTGGTTTTTCTATAAAACTTTGAACATGTGAGTTGTCTTGTTTCACACAACTTCTATATATGATCAAGAATCTCCACCATATGTTACACATAATAAATATGTTTCTCATGTGGTATGACCTCTATTTTCAATACATATCTAGTATTATGATTTTACTCTTATATGATAAAATCTTGAAAACATCGAGAACATGATAGAGATTCAATGAGAGCATCAATGGATAAGCTACCATTTCTATAAAATCGGTAATTTCAAAAGAAACTATAAACCTAGGTCTTAGCTTTCTACTATTTCTAAATCTCATCACCCACTTCCACGATGATATTATATGAAATACATTTTCACAAACTTCAAACTCAACATCTTTCTGATTATTTTTATCATAATTTTTTTGTTGAATCATAACCCCTCTTATGTGATACTGAAGGGATATATAAATCTATACCATTTACTCACCTATATCAGGCCCCAAAGAAATTATTTTTTCATATTAATTTCATTACATTGGTGTTTTTCACTTCTAACTATAGAGGGATTCATAAGAAGTCATATGAATGAAAGATAAAAATATGTTTTGAAGAAAATTATTCCAAATGAAATTATTAATACCAGCCACCATTGAAATACCTAGAGAATGATTTCAACATGTCTTATATAGTGTTATTGGTCCTCTTAGATAAACCATATTTCTAATGATGGTAATCAGTGCTGAAATGTAAATATATATCCATATCCTACTGAAGACTTACCCAAAACAATGAGGTAAACCATGGATCCTGATTAGATTCAGTCGATAGTGGTACACCATGTAATCTTACCACATTCTTTAATGAATAATTGAGTAAGTTGATCCATAGGGAAATATTAACTAATGGAAATTAATTTTTATAACATTATAAGGTGATCAAATATAACCCATAGAGAATTATTCCCTATAGATTTTTTGAGGAGTCTGATGATGAAATCAATGGTGATGATTTCCAATTTATATTGTGGTAAGGCTAAGGATTCTAAAATACCCTTATACTTATTTCTATCTTACATAACATTTTGACATGCCAAAACTTGATAAATATACAATACAATAATTCTCATCATTTCATCCCACAAGAAATACTCATTCCAATTTCTATAAATCTTCATACTTCCAAGATGAATACATAATGAAGAATAGTGAGCTCCATCCAATAGCTCTTTCCTCGTATCAGGTTTCAAAGGGCCACAAACATAGTTTAGGAACCTGATAATTCCACCACAATAAAGGTTATACTAAGGAATAATTTTCACCTTATTTTTCATCTCTCCATCTTCATTTTTTACTACATTACTCTTTGCTTGGATAAGTGGTTGAACACTTATTTTAAAGATAATATTTCTCTCATTTATTCTAGATTTAAATCTCCATCATTTTCAATTCCATAAATATTTTATAGTTTGTGATCCTCATCATAGATAATTTACCATAATACATTCAAATATCATCATATTCCACATTTTTCTCTTTCCTATGGTGGTAATTTATTCAGAATTCATAATCATTAATCTTCTCCAACCATCATCTTAAGTGCATATTTGGATATTTTCGAGTGAAAATTGACTCCAACCATTTTTGATCAATATATATATCACACCTCTATCTATATAGGTAATTCCATCATATCATTAATTAAAAAAGTACAATATGTAATTCCATATCATGAGTTGGTTAATTTTTCTCATAGAGCATCAATTGTCATGAAGCAAAATTAGTTACTATATCGTTCTTCATGAGGATGCATCCCATTACCTTATTTGATGCATCAATATATATTAAAAACCTTTCTCTATGGTAGGGTATTGTAATAATAGGTGTGCCTTATCTTGAGTTCCTTAAAACACTATTCACATTAAGCCCTCTAGATGAACTTGTCTTCTTTATATTTTAACATGGTGAGTGGAATCGATAGACATGAAAAACATTCCACAAAGAACAAATAATATCCTGTCAAACTAACAAAACAATGGATATCAATTAGATTGTTTGTTCTAGAACAATATTCTATAACTTATATCCTATATGGTTCACTAATATAAACTCACAAGAGTTTATATGAAAAAATAATGAAACTTTTGGTTTCAAAAAAACTACTTGGAAAATATTTTATATATCATCCCCTTACATACGGTATTTTTCTCAATCGTAATGTGATCTTCATTATCTTTCATACTATATTAATATATAATAATATTATATATAATTACTGCCCCAAACTAGTCACAGTATTCTTTGCATACTCTACTCAAAAATTTCATAAATATAGTGGGGGGATTAGTAACACCAAATGGAATCATTATAAATTCATCGTATCCATACCGTGTAATGAATTATATCATTGATATATTATTCTTCTAGGACCTAATATTAAAGATAATTCTATGATTATTACAATTTCTCACTGAAAATAATCCCTATTATAGTGTATATTCCTTATTATCGTAGTTATCCTTGATAATGGCTTCTAAATAGTGGGCCCACTTTTCCCTTGTTTGGATATATTCTTTCATATTGATCATATTTCCCTTGAAACCTTAATAAAAAATGTAATTTTTTTGTTGATCCACACCCTTTTTACCTGATTAACATCAAAGTGAAATATTATTTCAAATAATTAGCTAACCTCAACCTTTATGGAGTTGATATGTAAAGAACCTTAGAGCATTTGTTCTTTTGAGTGGAGAATGAGTTGAAGAATTTTTTTTTTTACTTCCACTGATTTATTCATTTAATTAATGTCATTAAAATGTTTTGAGTTAAAAGATACTATACTTTTAGGGACTTCAGGATGTTTGGGTTGTCCAACACTTTTAACTTCACCTAAAAACACATAGTCTCTCTACACCTTATGTGAAGCTTACAAATTTTCACCACCCTACTCATCCTCCTTAGTAACATCACCATTGGGAAATTGGATTAAATTTTGGTTATTAATTTATTCCTATTGTGAGTGATCCTATATAGTTTCTTCACATCTGGGTTCCTTGTTTTCCCCACCTTTTCAATAAAATCTTTTCTCCATGGGTCTGGGAAAGTAAGAATAGTCCTTATGCACTTTGGATTTCATCCACTTAATCAATGTGTGACTCCCCATGTCATATGTTCCCATTTTTACCTTCTTTATCCTTTGGTTATAAATTCCTTGACAATTAATACTCTCAACTCTATCCACCAATACTTGACTATGAATTTCATCACCATTCTTGTGAATCTCATGATCACTATCACTTTCCCCTAGATCAACATGGTTCTTGGAACCAGTACACAACCTCTACCACTTAGGAGTCACAATCTACCACCCTTTCAAGTTAATATCATAAACCATAGGTTCTTATAATTCCTTATAATGATTAATTAGTTGTATTGAGGATGATGAAGCCTGCGGGATAGAGGTCTCCTACATTAGAGTATATCCTTCATCCTTCTAAATCAAGGCAGTCCCAACTATTCCAGAGGAAGTGAGTCTTACAAAAACACCATGAGAAAATTCATTATGTACACACCCCTATAAGGAACCATTTGAGAGCAAGAAAAATTAGTGGTAGAGGGAATCAAGATATACTCCCCTCCCCTTTTACAAACATCTTCACTCATTCGAGGTCGTAACTCATGCCAGGGATGATATCAGCAACCTATGTATCACTAATTTATAGACCATGATTTCTATAGATTTTATTTTATTGACCATAAAAATGTTTATGAAAAGAACATCTAATAGATAGGATATGAGGCTTCCATAAAGCATATATTCATAAATTCTACTGAAGATGACCCAAATAAGAACATGTTGCATAGAAATAATAATAGTTTTCAAACACCACTAGTTGATGTCAACAATTCTCTTCACCCAAAGAAATCCCTATATTATTAACATGATGCTTTGAAATGTATACTTCCACTAAAATGTGGGGAGAAATGGGTAATAAAAGGATTTAAAATTATCATTAATGTCTAAATCTTTTTGAATGAGGTCACAATGCATTTTATGAATTGTGGTATTTCGTAATGGAAGGGGGAGACCAAGAAAGCTTATCCAAATTTCTGCCATGTGGGAATAAAAAATCCATTGAAAATCATAAATCCATTTAATAAGAAATAAGATACATCCTTAATAGGATTGAATCCCCTTAGACCATACAAAATCATGGTCATCCGCACTAGTAAAGATATTGAGAACATGGAAAGGAAATGAAAAACCAACAATGGATTACTCTTGTAGGGGTTATGTGTTGTTCCAAAAAACTATTGAAGCTATCAAGAGAAGTGTTAAGAAAATAAAAATTATAAAAACTTGATATCCCATAAAGATATTCCATCTCGGAGAACTTCTGATGGGTGATAGGAAGAGAAGGAATCCCAAAATGAAGAGACCGAACATTCTAGAAATAAATGGATGTAGGGGAAGCCAGGAAAAAGGGAAGGATCAATGATTGGGGAGAAGGACTCTAAGGATTTCCTTTATTATGGTAGAGTGGGGTCATAAGGAACCTCCATTTACCTCACCAATGGTGGACACCACCACAAAATAGATATTTATTAAAGAGAACTAGAAAAGCCATGTCATCCATTTTAGCCTAGTTTTTTTAATCGTCCTAGTTAATATTCAAATACTTGAAACCTCTGATTGATTTAATATCCTTCTTTGAATCCATGCATTCTCATAGTTGTTAGTTTTCACAATTATCATTATTTCCATCATAATTGTTTATTCTTAATTGGTGGCATTAATCACTAGAACCATTTCCATCAATTCATCTCCTGAGTTCCTGAGCAATTCTAAATAATTCTCAAAACTCATATCAATCTCCCTTTGTTATCCAGGTTGAACGTATGATTTTTCCTTTGTCCAGCCACATATCCTTGTAGTGTAGTTTCATCTCCCCATGATTTTCTTATTTCTTCTCTTCTTCCTCACCTTGATATTTCTTCCATTAGGATTAATCTAGTTTTCAAACATTATTTGGTTTCTTTTACCATTATATTTGGGTGAACTTTTTTCTTTCTCACTTTTACATTAAATGTGTTTAAGTAAAAATTTAATTTTATGTCTGACTAAGAATGAAGAATTTTCTGTAAATTGATGATATATATAATGAATAATAATCAATGAAAATTATTCATCTCCATGACATTGGTCACAATAATCACCAACATGGGGTAGAGGACACTACTTCTTGATTCTTATCTTTTTGTGTCTACAATAATTGACGTAGAGTCACATGAAATAATTTTTCTTATTGAATAATAAAAAATGTTCAGTCCAAGACAATGAACTTGGTTGAATTATTACATTTGCATTACTCTTTTTAATTTTATTCTTCAACTCATGGAAAACAATCAGGGACATTCTATATGGATTCTTAGAAATGTGTGTTTCACTATGTAAGAGTTTAATAAAAAAAATTGATCCTCATGATTTAGTGTAAGACCAAAAAATTATTCCATAAACACATAAATAAACACTTACATAATAGTTATATCTTATATTTTTAGTTTTTACCCAACCATATTCTATAAATTCCCATTTTCAATAGGAGTCATCACCCATATGTTCGATGTAATTTCCATTGAAAGTTCATTTTTATCACAATAATACATGTTATGTATTAGATAATATTTTTAAATGTAACATATCATCTATATAAATTAATATGGTATTTAATTTAATAAATAAAATCCATGTCCAAAATAATATTACATTAAACTAGAGGAATAATGACGGGTTTTATTGGAGATAAATTCCCAAAAACATAAATAGAAGAACAATCAGAGACTTGATATGCAATCAATGTACCACAAGGGGTTTTTACTACTTAATCAAAATCTAATTTTGAAGGTGGTACCATGATACACATAGAAATTTATTTAGATTTAAATGAGTGGGTAGATCAATAATCAAATAATCTATTGGCAGATCTTGATTGGATGGTTAGTGCACCTTTCACCATATATTTATCATACACATCTTCATAAAAAGTGATCAATTTAGATTTCCCTTTGTATCTTGGATTGAAATGTTTTATATGTCTATCATCGTAAATGAAATTTATATTTGGGAACAATATATTATAATTCCCATATTAATTTCGTTTAAAACACTAGAGTAGCATTGGTGCATTTGGTGGTGATATATCTCTGTTTTCAAATTTAGATATCTTTTTCCAATTAGTACAACATTAAATTTTATGATTTTCATCCATCCCACACTAGAATCATTTAATAGTTCCCTTAACATAATTTCCACAATGTTTTCATCCTCATTTTGAGCATAATGTAAAGCTCATATTCTTCACTCCATAGTTTTTATAATTTCCATTGAATTATATTTTAATTTCTTTTAAAAACTATGAAATTAATATGAAACTCCAATATCAATCTCCACCTTGATTTCAAATCAAATTATTTCTTCAAATACTCCAACATAACTTGGGGTTAATTACTTTTACAGGTTTTATTTTAATGTTCTTATGAAAAGATCAACCTAACATTTATTTTGGATGATAATATTGGAAGAATAACTCATGAGTCTTCTAAAATTATGCTTATAGTTACCAAAAAAATCATAATATTTCTACTCCAACTTGTTGAATTAATTCTCTATTTTCATTAAAATAATATGAGGAAAATTCTAATTTATAAATAACTGTTAAACTCATTCAACTACATCAATTCAATTTAATATCATGGCTTCATGTTCATGATAATAGTCCACCATTGATATGATTCATCTTAAAATGAATAAACATTGAGAATAAAATTATCATGATCAAAACAACGGAGACAAAAATAGTTTTTCTGTGGTTATAATCCATTGTTCAGTGGCTAATTGATCAGTGGACCCAGTAAAAGAAGGTGTGTGTTGTCTCATGAATGACTCGACATATAGTTATTCTATCCTTTTCACATCTTATATCTCAATATGATTTATATCTTTAGAATGTAGTGTGACCTTATGAATGATATTTTTTTATTCCATCTCCCATAATTTTATATTACTCAGGATGAAAGGAATTAAATTTCCTATCATATTATTTATTAATATGATTGCATTGGGTTTCATCCATGTACTAAATCCAAAAACATTGCGTGAGAGAGAAAAATAACAGTGGGAAACCACATTATCATGAAAAATAATTTATAGGATCCCTAAATAATTAAATTTTCTTCTATGAAACCTTATCCTTATCCTAGGATAGCCATGATAAATATCAAATAATTATAATTTTGTCTTGTACTTAGACTTATCCATAGGGTTCTCACTAAATATTTCTCATCCATGTTTAAAAATGATTAAAATAAACCTTTCTTCGATACCAAATTTAGTGACCAGAACGTTTCATACATAGATATTACAACAAAAAGATGAATATTCATTAAATGATATAACGATCCATTCTAGAATAATATAGCTCTTGAATATTTGTAAATAGGGAAACAAAAACAAATTTGTAAGAATAGATCTACATTTTTTCACACATATATCTTAATATATATATAACACTTATTATATATGTCATATATAAAACCTTTATTAATAACTTGGGAAAAGAAATATTATAATGTCTAAACTCTAATTCTCATTAATGGTAAATAAGGAAGATATGAGTGATAATATAAGAATAACAAAGAAAACATAGTATGATAACATAATATTATATTTGAAAACCAAAATATGCATACCCATGATCATAATTTTGAGTCATGGAAAAATATGTGAAGTTTATATGGTAATAATAATAAAGGAACCAAAAAACATGGGCCATTAGATAATAATATAGGCCTAAGCCACAGAATTGTGGAATACAAATAATCATAAAAAAAATATTGTTTCCAAATATATTTTCTAAGACTATAATAGAGAGATTTTTTAACTCCACAAACAATAATAGTAGTCAAATATCCATCTTAAGATTGTCATTGTACAAAAATTCAATTACTAAACTAGATTCACTTTCCATTCCAGGCATATTTATCAAATTATATTTCAATCTTAAAATAATGATTTGGAGGAAGATATAGGTCCCAGCCATCACATAAAGAAAAGCATAAATATATTCTCTACAAGATCATAAAACATTCATTTTATTATAACCCATTATAAATTAAATTTTTTTTGAAAACATTTCATTATAGCATATCCGAAAAAAAAGAAACTGATTTTGTAAACATTTTATTAGTTCATCATATCATAACACATATAAATAGAACTGATTTCATAAACATCATTCAATAATTTTCATAAAAGATATAAAAAAAGATTATGGATGGTTTCATGGGATCATATCCCTATTAAATCATGTTAAATATCAAAATTTAGTGTTATTGATTAATGTAAATATCATAAAACTATCATTAAAAACATATTTGTGGAAAATAACCTTTAATTTTATTTAAAGTTTTTTAAAAAATTAACAATATACAAAATATTATAGAAACAAATTTATTTTAATAGAACCATGGTAAAGTTAAAAGTAATATTTAAAATATCTAGTGTTCATGATTTGAGTAACTTCTATTGATGTGGTATAATTTAAAAGAAAACATTCTTTAAAATTTCATTAAAAATTCAAAATTACCCAAGTCATAAAGAGAAGAAAAAATTCTGTGTAGAAAAAATTTTAAAATATAAAAATTTCGATAAAAAATATTTTAGATAAAAATTATAGAATATTAAAAACCTTATATAATTTTTTATAAGACATAGATATTGAAGAAATTTTTTTATCGATATAAGATAGAAATAAATTCAATTTCCCTTAAAAACATATTTCTAGTATCATGGGTACATAAGATGGGAAAAATTAAATGAGATCATTTATTTTAAATAAATAACCAATGTATAATTAAATTCATGAGTATATTGGGAGTTATATTATAATATTTCATTATCATGACGTAATCATAAAAAACGAGATTATAACTTGAAACATCATACCTTGTATACGACTTCCTTTGTATATTTTCAAACCTCCTGTATAAAAAATATAGGTTTATATTACATATTTTTCAATAAAAACAGTTATATATATATACATAATAATATATTTTTGAATTTTTATCTTATATCAACCATTTGGTAAAAGATCTCTTTTAGAACAATTATATTTGGTGATAATTGCTTCGTTTTTCATGTAAGTTTTTATTTGTTATTTTTATTCCTTTTATGTTGATCATATTTTAATAATATACGTAATTTTAATAATACTATAAATATAATATATATTCATTATGTATCTATGTATATAGTATTCCATAAAAATTAGTGATAGAAAATTGAAGAACATGATTCATTAGGATGGTATGTTGTATATACGCATGAACATTGTTTTCATTTAACAATGGATGAAACATAAGAATGGAATAAATTAATTAACCTTTCTATGATTATAATTATATCATATATATCATATATATTTATTAAATTTATCTCCATTACCATCCAAGTAAAATATATATGAAATATGTGTCACATCACTTTGTGGAGGTGGTATTATGCACGTATGAATGAGCGATAATATCATTTCCCAATTGATTTGATAGTAGGAAGGTATACATGATATTATCCTCAAATAAGTATAATTATATTATAATAACACACACACATATATATATACTAAATCTATCATAATATCCATCCAAAATTGATGGTCATGAAATGAATTGTATTGTTGTGCATAGATGTAAATTTGTATGTACGCAGGAGGGATACTATCACTTATAATTTGATGGGAAAGAGGGTTTATAATTATTTTTTAAAAATATTAATAACATTTATTTATATTTATTATGTTAAAATTATTTTATTTAGAATATAACATATTTATTTAAGGTAAATAGAAAATTTCAAATAAAGTATTGGAAAAGGTGATTGCCTCTTCTTTGAAATGGCTCATTTAGATCTCCTCTAAAGGGATCCTGGGTGGGTATTTTTGGTGCACCATAATAACTATATTGTGTTTATGGATGTTTATAATATATATTTTTAGATTTTGGTCAATATATATTTTCAATTTTTTGTGATTGATAGAATGAATATGCACCATTTTATAATTGAGGGGATGTGAACTATTTGATTTTCTTAAAATATTAAATTAAAATATATTAATTTTGATTTCAAAATGGTTCCAAAATGGTAATATTAAACTATAAAATGATTATGAATTTAATTTCTCTAATAAATTAAAAACTTTACACGTTTGAATCACATTTTTAACCTTATCCTTTAGTTTTAACCGCTATTAACCCCATTAATAATTAATGTAATATTAAATTTATCTCCTCATTAATGATTTATATTGTTACTATAAAATAACAAAAAACACCATAAATATACTAGGATTTATTATTAAAAACATATAAAATTAATTCATAAAAATTTATTTTTTTATAAAAAATTTATACCATTTCATAAAATATTATTTATTATAAAATATCATATGTGTCATTATTAACACTATAAATTTATTTTAACATTAAGTACATCATGAAAAAGTGGGACTTATAATATAATTTTTCAAATTGATCCAAATATGTAATATTTATCAATAAAATTATTTTAATTCATTTACTTGTTCAAATTATATCACTTTTAATATTTTTAAAATCATAAAATATATTTTTTTATTAAATGGATAACTACTCGATCAGTGTTGCCTAATAAATTAAGGACATTATATAATTACAAAAAAATTAAAAGTAAATTTCAGTTAGTAAAATAATTTCATTAATCTCAAAATATACTATTGTATTTGTTAATATGTTTCTTTTCTCTCTATGTGGAAACAAAATAGATATTGAAAACCAAGAGAGTGAAATTTTGTAATTTTTTTAAAATTAAATATTGTATTGGTTATTTATATTGGAAAGTGTCATCTAAAATAATATATTTATACCCTATGGTTATAATTTTTGAATTACCTTGAAAAAATATGAATTTTCATGGATTCATATGTACTTACTACTTATTTTTAATCTAGAATAACCAGATTTACAATTTTCCGAGGTTATAAATTTTATCATGGTTACTATTCATATTGACCAACAATAAAATGGTCTTACATTCCAAACATGGATATCATAATTATATATATTTAATTAATTTTATCAAATTTGATACCTATAAATTATATAAATAAATTTTCATTTCTGTTCTCAAATTGAGATAAAACTTCTTTTTTAGAAAACAAATATGATCAAAATTATTTTTTTATTATTTTACAAATACCAAAATAGTAGATGAATGTTAGGAAAATTTATTAATTATATAACATTTGAATTTTCTTAAAATAATCTACCAATACTGATCATTTTAATTTATTAGGATAATGATTTATTGAATATATAAAAATAGTTTTTTTAGAAAAACATCTCCTTTGTTATAAAATGAATTTTTCTCAGTACTAATAAATAGATAACTAATGAATTAATTTTATAAATGTGTAAAACATAAATTTTAATAATTTTTTCATTAATACTCAAAATCAATAATCTAACAGCTAGGTGATAATAATATTTTAATAGTTTATCATGGTTCTTCTAAATTCTATGTTTTTTGTAATGCACAGTAGAAAAGAACATAAATTTCTTAAAAACAATTCATAAAATCATAGGTTGTTACATGATAAATATAGGTTATTTTCAAAAATACAATTTCATTTGCATGTATATATTAGAAAACCCAAGAAGATTCCATGAACCTTTAAATAATTGAGCACAAAACAAAGCTCATTACCTTTAAGGGTCATGTAAACCCTAGGGTATCCTCTCTTGAATGATTCCATGATCAACTAATGGTAATCTCATGATAAAACAAGGAAAGGATATGGGATTCTTGGTATCCTATATATCTCTAAGTTCTCTCATGAAAATTGTACCCCAAATAATGGATTTGAGCACACAGCTTCTAACACACTTGAAAACTCTATATATAAGGTAACAGTAGAAGCAGGTAAAATGTTCATCGAACCACAAGGGTAAAAATCTATCAAAATAGGCATAATAGGATCACCAACCAAGAATCTTCTTACTAGGGCCTGATTCCTTTAAAACATCTAGATAAGGGAGAGCTCCTTATATGGTCATCATCCCAAAATAAAAGGGTAATACATGAATCTCAATGAGTTTTCATACATGGTAATACCCCTTAAAGGTTCATTTTACCAGACAACCATCCGTGTACCAGTTGTGATGTTTCATCATCGTGAATTTATGCCCAACACTAAAGGTCAAATGGATATCACTTAATGATCCTACAAAATAATATCAAAAGTATATTCGTTTCCCATCTCCAAGGTTTAATGTCTAACCCCTAAATTATAATAATAATATACATTAAACTATAGGCACACATAAAATTTCACTAGGTAATAAGACCTAACCTTTAGGTCTAATTAAAATAAATATTTCCACTAGAACCTATGTTCAATTTCCATATTCCAATTAAAAATAAATCATGGATACAGTAAAGATTACCCTTAAAAGAAGGTTCTTCCATATCAAATTCTCTAAAGGGTTTCACTTAATCTATTTCACAACCTCAAACTTATTATAAACATAAATAATTCATAGATATATGTTTTTAAAGTACATATAATAGAGGAAATGTTTTTAAAAGAAGTAATTCATGCTTTATCTATTCAATGCTTCATAACATACTCACTAAAATATTCCATAATTTCCTTTTAACCATTTATTTATCAATATGTTCTCCCATTTAAAATATTTTAAGATGATTTCAATTATACGATATAAAAGGATATAATATTTAAATTTTAACATGAATTTAATTATCTGACTTCCCATATCCATAAATCTCAAATGATAAAAAATTTCATTAATTAGTTATTGGGAGTTGTTCAAGTAAGATACCATAATAAATTTATATAAACCCTATATGAGGGGCTTATGGATCTATCAATAACCATATCAAACCACTTAAATATTCCCCAAGGGGATATTTATAAATAAATAAGAAGAATAAAATTTACCTACATGTGTCATGATATTTCAAATAGGGTCTAGTTATATGGGTAGCCATTACAAATTTATGGAGTCAATGATCTATAAATCAAAATTGGTATCCCATTTAAGTGAAACCCAAAAAAAGATGATTCATTAACGATTAATCAAACTATTAGTGGGATTATCTCATAAGAATAAAATCCCAAAACTAACCTTTATGGGTTGAGTGAAGCATATAATGATTTAATTATATGGTTGGTCATTCCTACGTTATTAAGGTATAAGAATTTATATGTTTTAATTGAAATCCCAATTAATTGAAATCCACAAACAATAAATGGATTTTATTAAACAAATAAAATTCCATAACATTTATAAATTTCATTTATGAAAATTAATTAACCATTTTAAATATAATTTTATCACTTCAATGCAGTTTATGGTTGCAAAATATAATTCCACCTTCAAGATATGTTGGAAAACTGTGTTTATGTTGATACGAAAACTTTATTTAACTAAACATATAACATATCTATATCATAGAATGTTATAACATCAGAAGAGAATATCAGTACAGAAGGAAGTATTTCACCAAATATTATTTTACATATAAGCAAGTTATGTATCACATATTAATGGTATATAGATAAACAAAGAATATAATCACCCAATCATGGTATATGGATAGGCATGTCAATGTCATGTGAATCATATGATTAGGAAATGATTATTGAACATGCCTCATTTCTTTCTTTACCATGAAAAAAGGTAAATCTCATAAATCTCTATCCAATGGAAACATAAAAATCACTCATTCTAGAATAATAATAAACTATAATAAAAATCCTCATGAACAACATTCTCATCCCTAAAAACAAGATATTTCTACCATGTATGGGTTGGTTAATCCTAAAAACAAGATACATACCAAGTGAAAACATACTCTTAGTATTCATTCTACCAGTAACAAATATTAATATAATGAAAAATGAACCTTTGAAACCACTTTCCACATCCCAACCTAATTCACTCTATAAAAAGTTTTCAGACCGGTCCGTGACATGCCCTCAAAAAATTTTCCCCATTTGCTAGACGATAGTGTCTAGTAGTGATGGTATAAAGGTAGTATAGTGGGGAGACTACACCCGCTAAATCTATAATAAACCTATAAGAAGAATAAATAAATTAAACTAATCTAATGTTAATCACAAATAACAATTAATAATAAAGAGACCACTAGACCAGTTCCAACAAAATAACTAACCATGCGTGAACATGATGAGTCTAAATACAAGTAGTTAATATCTAGCACGTAATACATACAATAGTTCAGGATAAGAAAAATGATATATAACTAAAATACTATAAAGTTATAGGGTAGTATAAGTACATTCAAATAGACTAATCCCAAGCTACATCAATTCCCATAGTAAAGAATAAAGAAAGAGTCATGTGCCATGTCCTAAATAATAGTTAGGATATCTATTTGGGTACCAATTGGTGGCCCAAATAGGGTTCTAGTAAAACTTAGTAGGCCACCACCAATGGTGTCTAATGAGAATTTATTTTGTTAACATAATATAAAATAGGTTGTAGGTCATAATAAATAAGATGGTCAAATAAATAGTAACCATTAAATCTCGGGATCTTCATGTGACTCCTGGTCAACTACACCTGCTTTGGCCTAAGATAAATTGCCCTTAATAATTTTCCTAATCATATAAAATTTATAGGGACCCATGGTATATAACCATGTAGTCTATGTATAATGATAATAATATAGGTTCATATCTTTGAAAATATAATTAGTCCAAAAAATCTAAATCAAAGAACATGGAGTGTCATGTTTAAGTATTTATAGTAATTGATGATGAGTTTCATGTCCAAAATTTCAAGAGGTGAGAAGAAAAATGTACAACAATTTAATAGTTAGTAAGAAGAATCATGTATATGATTTAAATGATTATTAGGTATCCCTATTTACAATATTTCAATATGGCATGTATCATTATGTTGGATATTTCAATTCATAGTAAGGACTATCATGTCCAAAAATTAAATATAAATATTTTGGAGAACCATGTCCAATGTAGAATGAAATCATGATTTCATCACACCATGTCATAAAACAATCAAGTACAATGGATATCACCCATTACATACATAAACTCTATACTTTATGTAAAATTCATATAAGTGATATGTAAACAAAAGGACACATGTAACGACTTGACAAATCAAATTTCAGCCCTATATAAAACATATTCATGAGAACACTTCCAAATTTAACAACGTCTTCCTTCCATGGTCATCCATTCACAATTAATTTAACAATTTCATTCTATAGAGAGAGAAATATGTTACTCAAATAGAAGGACTGGGAATGTTCTATAAACATTCCATGTAACAAATTATGACATCCATTTTTTAATTTACTCTTGAGTGATAAAAAGGTTCATGTCAATACACCTTGCATTTAACAAAATTCCATCATTTCAATTATGGAAACCCACCAACAACTAGTGACTACAATACAAAAAACTAGTTGTTTACATATATAACAAAGATGTAAACATATAATTTTATTAATGAAATGTGGGTATAAAATTAATGATATATCAATCCTTTACTTAGTACATGTGTTAACAATTTAAATTCTAAATATACTCGTTCAGTATTTTGGTTTATTTAATTAACAATAAACATTAGTATTTAATCAAACCCACATTATCTGTTGGTTTGGATTGGTATCTTCAAACTATGACCATGCTAAAGAGTTATAATTGAACCATGGTTATAAATATATCATTTAATTTAAGGTATTTTATATTTTAGGAGAAATACACCTAATGTTTGATATTCAGACAAATGGTTCACTTTATAAATGATGAAAATTTAAGGGAAAAGCTTGTGTCGCACCGTCCTTTTTTATGTAAGTTTAACTCATCCATTATCTGGATTTTATTCTAGTAGAAAAGGGAAAAAATGAATAATCATATGAGCACCATGGAAATAGGGCATAGAATATTTCATGTAAATAATATCCAAGGAAGAGAAATTGGAGAAGATAAGAAGGAAGAAGAATCATATACTAACCAAGGGTGATCTAATGAATCTAATTTCATTCAATTTTAGGTCAAGGTAGAGGATATATCATCGAGACTAAGAGGAGAGATAATTTTTGGATGGAGTGGTTGATGTGTGTGGAATAAAAGAAAATAAAGTAGGAAATAAAATTAAAGGTTGGAGGAGAAAGAATTTCCCCACTTCTTAAGAATCTCACATTTGGCCCACAAAGTTGTTCAAACTGTGTGTAGCTACTACAAATTTAGATACCCCCATCCAACCACATGGATAGAAAAACCACATTATTCTCATGAATGATCAATTTCTAGTCCCTCTGTCCCTCACATGGTTTAAAAAAATAGTGTGCAATCTTTTATCTATGTACCTATAACTTTAGATAGGTTTTCATGGTTGTGGATACTTAGGTTAATAGTTTTAAAAATAGTTTGAATCCCCTATAAGGTTGAACGGTTTAGGGTAATTATTAGAAATAATCATGCACTAACTGTATTTACCCCATTTTTCATCACAAAAACTGTTCTTTTGAAACCTGACGCTCATGATATTTTTTTCAGATTCTATGGAACATACGAAGAAATAAACTATATCTAAAATACTATTTTTAGAGTTAAAATCCCAAAATTGAATTTTAAATCATAGAGTATGATTTTTATCATCGTCCAAAATAAAATTCAATTTTATTTGAAATTTCATAACTGATTCAAAACACAGAATCTTATAATGAACATGAATGAAGAATATAATCATGTGGAATATAGCCTAATGTGGAGGAAACAAGGGCATTAACTTTGTGGGAATCTAATATATTACTACGATAAGAAAGGATACAAATTTATCATATGCATATACTTCATAGTGGTCTATAACATGGTCATTCAATAAGGTGAAATAAGGTATACTAGTGGTGTACACCTAGTAAGATGCCCCAATCCTACCTATTATCAGGAACGATATGAATGAGACATATCCATATGGTGTATGAATGGGGGAGTCATATTCAACGAATCAAGAGAGTGTAGGTAGAGTTGGGTATTTTATCTATTTGGAGTAAATATCCCTTTCCTGGCACATTCACTACAACAAAGAGGTCAACTAGTTTCCTAGGAAAATTTTTTAGTGGGTATAGGTCAACCAAGTTGGGGAGTATGAGATAATTAATGTTTGAATGGTTTCCACGTGATAAAGACCATCATTATTACATGATAAGTGATTATCATTACATTTATACACCTATCATTTTTATATTATAACCTATGAAGATCTCATTTTTAAGGGAATAGATGATTGATGGGGTTTATATCGATGTGCATATCTAAATCATGAACATTCAGAGGTCTTTAATGCCTCTTTGATTGGTAGGTTTTTAGTGAGTGGAATTGGGATAGATTGGTTCTAATAGTAGAGATCTTTATAAATATTAGTTCAAACATGGAGATGTGGCAGGAATTCTTCCCTATCAAATGGATTAAAAAATGACTCCCTAGTTGGGGGTGTCTTGGTGAACTCTCTCCCTTGTATGTGGTAAGAAAAACTGTATACGAATTATACCTTTGGGAGGGGTGTATCCCTATTATGGGTTAGGATTAATTGTCTCTCTAATTTTGGGTAGGGTTATGTGTTACCCTATTATATGGTATGGTTATGGTTCACCCTAGTATAGGGTATGGTGATGGTTCGCCCTAGTATATTTCTTCATGTATGACTTGAGCATGCGGTACCTTAGTACTACCTAACAAGGGTGACTTGTGCATATGGTACCATAGTCTAGTTTTTTCATAAATGGATATTAAACATATTTTGGGAGGAATAGGGGAGATGTTGTGCCTAATGATTTTTTAATTTATTAATCATTTAGGTAACTATATTACATGAAATCTAGGTTATTTCATCCGGTTTACATGACCTGGTATGTCTCCTAAAAGAGGTAGGAGACATGGTCATGTGGGGGAGAGTATTAGATCATCCAAAAATCATGTCTTTATATTACTAATGTCTGTGTCCAAATAGAGATAAACAGGGACTTCTTATAGAAAAATATTGGAAACAATTCTCATGAGGGTTAATCATAAAAGGAAACTCACATATTAACTAGGACTTAGAAGTTTGGAATGCACATGCATTCGATAATAGAGTTTTAAGAAGGGAAGGTTCATTGGTTCACTTACTAAAGTGAGTTGTGTGAAAGGTATGAAAATAAGTTCCCTATGGGAAATAATCTTCAGAATAGTAAATCGGCATGCTAAATGGCTTGGATGAATAGACATGGGTGACCAATTCTATCTACATACTTGATTGGAATTGGGCTCTGTTCAACCCCCTATTTATTGGGAATTATTACCATCAAACCTAAATTTATTTATCTTTTAAAATGGAGAAGTAAAAAATCACTCAACCCCCCTAAAAATTAGATATTTTTTAATAAGTAGAAAATAACTATGAGTTAAATATGACTATTAAATGATGTTAACTGAATATAAGATCATATTCATGGTTTAAGGATTGAGATGTGGGATACAACCCTAATAATTTTATCTCATACTGGTGGTGGGGTTTCACATGCACTGAAACCTGAGTGTGGTTTGTGTCAATACCAATTCTAGGGATGTGACATCCTCTAAAAATATTATAGTGCACCTTAATTCTACAATACCTTGTATTTCAATAAAACCTTGTAGCCTGGTTCTCTTTCTTCGACTAAGTATCACATTCTATTTTCAATGAAACCCTCTTTCTTTTCTCTACCCTTAGCATGATTTTATTTGGCATTCTCATGATTCTCACAAGTATTATATTTTTGAATGGTTTTCTAACTAAAGTGATTGGGTTTCATGGCTTGCGTGAACTAAATTAATATAATATGCATGTGTGAAATTTTTACTAATGTTAAATATTCATCATGGTTTGGTTCATTCTTGTCCTATCTTGTCCCTTAAAATTTTAATCTTGATTTGTTAATCAAAACATAATAGTTTTATATTTTATATAAAATGTAATGAAAATGGAATTTTTTTTCAGATATAGAAGCTATGGTTTAGATAAAATAAATGGTAGAGGATGTCAAGATCAACATATGGAATGTTGTCACACCACACTATCATGACATAATAAGTCATCCTATTATATCATCCCTCAACTACCTAATTTTAGATAGTCTTACTCTATGCATATTTTCCCTTTGGATTTATCTTCCAATTATTTAATCAAGCATTCATCCCCCAATAAATAAAATATAATCACAATGAGTGATATCCCAAAATAATATTTACTCTGATGAGATAATTATAAAAAACTATGGAAATATGAAGAATATAGGAAAAAAATAATTTTAGGGTTGACATTATAGTTATGGTTTGGGTGATATGAAGAGATATATTCGCCCATACATTTACATCCCCTTTAACACATGGATCCAAATATATATATATATATATATATCCACACATATCATGACTTTCATCGATGAGACTAAGAAAATTCCCGACCCATAATTATAGCAAGAGCTAGGTTACATACTTGTATTTACTGATCAAAGAACTAAAAATATAATATGTATATAAAATTAATTATAAAATAATCTTAATCCTTCAATGGGAATGTCGCTCATAAGTTTTTCCCATCGATGTCTATTAATGGCATGAGATCCCATCAAAAATTTTTATATGGTGAATATGTTTTGATAACAATTTCATGTTATACATGATATTAGTAGTCACCCCTACAATAGAGTGTGTGAGGATATACATCTGATGTACTATTTCTAATATTGGCTAAGTCATATTAACCTATATATTAGATCTTTCAAAAATACCTAAAAATAGTTACACCACACATAGGTATTCTCTTTTTAGGGAATGGTAGTCTTGGGAGTTATAATCCCTGAGAATCCCTCAAAAAATATCATGTAATATTGAATTAAACTAAGAAATATTTTCATGTCAAACACTTTTTATGTAGATCCAAATCCATTATAGTATTTATAATAGGTAATTTAACTATTACTCCACACTTAAATATTATATTCCTTTTGAAATGGAATTACTAAATCAATAACCTTATTTTTAATTGTTTGAATTAATTCTCATCTTGTAGAAGAAATTATAACATGATCCTAAACTTTTCAATATAATCATCCTATAAAATAGAATATATAAGGATTTCATTGAGGAAGACCACAACTTATATGTATAGTAATGTAAAATGGTTTTTTTATATATTGCATTAACACAATATGGATATTATTCACTTGGAATAGAATCACAATAAAATTATAATCCCCATAATGACATAACAACACTATATTAGAGATTTCATACACATGAACTTAATGATAAGGATATTTACACCCCAGTTTAATATTTTAAAACCACTAACCATATAATAACTGGTCAATGAGTCCATTTGTTAATAGATGTAGATAATTTTTCATGGACTCACCTAGTTTAGGTAGTGATAAACAATACAATGCTTTAAAATCCAATAAACCTTCTTAGAAAATGGAATGATACGTACATAAGTGGGGAAAATATTCCCAACAAAACTATTTTCCAAAAGGTATTCTTGTAAATAATTTTGTTATGTATGATTACTTTAGTCTATATGATAAGCTATATAAGAAAATGATGTTCTATCAAGGTGGAAGTCAATTCAAAACAAATTATCTCAATGACCGAAAGACCCAAAATGTGCTATAAAAAATCATTTTATTTTTGTGACACAATTTAAGATGATCACCTAAAGAAACCACAAGTCTTAAATACAATTTTTATCTAATAGATAATTTGAAAAAATCATATAGATTCTGACTAATCTTCCTACTTAATGGTCTCACTCAACATTGAAGGTAAAATTAAACCAAACTTCTTGAAAATTGATCACCCTATTATGACAAAAATCAACCAAATTTGGGATTATGGATAATGAATCCATACTAAGGATGTAATTATAAGGTCTCATCTCCTATATGAAAAGATCTCATGAATACTGAATGATGTATTCCCTAAATCCATATTTATATACTGTGTATTTTTGTTTTGTATAACAACATACATGAAAATTATGATTTATGTGAATTGGGTATATAATTTTGTATGTGATGTGCACCCAAATCATTCTCTTTAAGGATATAATTTACATGAATCAATGTATTTGAATAAATAATAGGGATTAAATTCATAGGCTGCATATATCAGTAATGGAATTTATTCATTCATTTTAACACATGAATAAATGTGATGATAATTAATGAGGGTCATTGATTTCATGTATAATGTACTATCATATAATTTCAATGTAGAGATTAAGATCATCATTATTGGTAAAAAAACTTTGATAAATATATCTTTCTTCAAATTCCTTCTTTGTATATGAGATTCTCTCAAATCATTAATTTAAGGATGGATCACCCTCTCATGATGAGAGATTTTTTTTGGCCCATGAATTCACCATGGCGGTGGTATGATTTTTCAACTCAGTGATCTTTATCAAACCCATGTGATGGAGTTTTTCAATGTTGTAGATACACATTTGGTGTATGATATTCTCATTTACAATAGTTAATAATTTAAATATTTTATATGAATTTCATATTATCGTGAACCTGATATCCTCAAAAATGGATTTTTAATTGCTTCTTCTTATTATAATAAATTTTGTTAGACTCTAAAAAAAATCTTAGTGGTAATAATGGATTCCCATGATTTGGATCTATACAATATTGTGATGAAATTAAGAAGAATCCAAAAAAAGAGTAGTGTTTTTAATTTCTATAAATTTAGTTTTTTAAAGGTTAACAATTATATTCCATGACTATGTAAATAAAAACATGAACCCAACCTTACATTACTGAGGTTTGTAAGGGTAACCAAGGATTTACTCTTATACACTGTGGTTTTCATAATGGTAATATCCACATACCCTTATATAGTTATGTATATGTTAGGGTTACATGATATACACTTATGAGTTAAGGGTTAAGTAAGAGTATGATATTTTTTACCCATAAATTATACACTGGTATATAAGGGTAATATTTTTTTTCATAAATCCAAGTAAAGGTAACCATCCACTTATCCATATATGAAAAATTTCTATGTAATGGTAGATAATATATTACCCTTATGTGATACCCTTATGAGGAAGCTCTACATAAGGTAAATCTATTTTTTACCCATAAAAAATGGGTTTCATAAAAGTAGTACCCTTATGCATTAATACCCTCACACAGTGGTACCCTTATTTAGCATCTCATATCTATATTGTGTAAAGGAACGTATTGAATTGGATTTAAAAAATATCTTCTAGTGGTCATGTGTTAGTGTAGTAGTATTTTCCCTTATATGGGTATAACCATATGTACAAGGGTAATCGTAATTGTTTCAGAATTGTTAGAACAAATTTAGCATTTAATTTTTTTTAATGTTTTATAAAATTTTTATAAATCATTTAAAAATTATTTTGTGATATATGAATTTATGAATGGTTTAAAAACTGTTTATAATTAATTAAATTGTTAAGAAACATTTTATTTTGATATATTAAAATTTATTACTTACAAATAATTTTTATAAATTATATGTTATGTCTTATGATATATAAATAATAGTTTTTACATAAAAATCACAATAAATAATTTATAAAGGATTATAAGTTAGGAAATAATTTCAAAATATAAAATGAATTTTTAAATTATGAATTGTTCATAATTTATTATTTTTAATAGTCCAAAAAAATGGTCCATATTTGGATATTATTTAATCCAGATAAAAAGTGTTTTTTAGATTAATATGATCAGGGTTTATATATTGATTCAGTATGTGATGATTAGATTATGAAAATTGTTTACATAATATAAATGGGACTATAAATATTTAATAATTTATATAGTCAAATATATTTAAAATTTAAATTATGTATAATGATTAATATGGTAGACTTTATATTGGAATGAATATAAAATTGGTATATTCATAATTATTTAATGATTAAAATTTTTGAGAAAAATTTATATAATGTTTATAAATAGATTTATTTATAGATTGATCATAAATATATATCTAAATATCTAAACTATTATTTTCTTTAAAATTTCATAACTATTTTATTCTTATTTTGAAATTTTATTATAATGAATAGCATAAACTATAACTTAAATGGTAAACTACTTGTAGGATGGATCTGTGCATTACAAACTAGGATTGAATCTATACTGAATTTAGTTTTTCATCTCACTTAACCATAGTTTATAATTAATTTATGAAATTGAATATATATTTTAATATACTTTTTACATTTTAGGTGTTATAGTTTGGATAAATTGGATTCTCCCTTGGGTAAAATATCCTTTGGTAGAGGGATTTGTGGTTGGACTTCCTCCAAACCTATAATCTTATTCAATTTCTATGAAATTTAATGGGGTTGATTATCTTTGATTCCAAAATTACTCATATAGATATTGTAAGTTTTATATAATTATATTACTTAAAATTAAGTGTTCATATAACTTATGATTATGAAAAATTCTGATATGTATGAATATAATTGAATTCTGATTTTGGGTGAGTAATACAAACTTGTGGGTTGTGTGTAGAGTTAAACAACAATACTGTTCAAACTTATTAGTTCGGAGGAAAAGAATATAATTCCTAACTAAAATAATATAAGCATGGAAATATAAACTAGAGTATCATGATATAATATTATGAGATTAAAAACCCTCTTCAATTAAAAATGTAATATTCCATTCATAACTTCACTTGTTAAAACGTTGACCGCTCAACTAGGTATTCTCATGCTCAGCATTAGTATCCCTGAGTTATATTGTTTATGGGAATCAACATATATGTATCTTTAAATTATATTGTGGGTATTATTGATCTTATAAAAAGTATCCCATGATTTTACATTACTATATTGATCTTGGTGTTTACATTTGGTTACACAATATAGTAATCCCTAATAGTAATGATTCCAAATGAATAAGTTTGTTTAATCCATGTGATGGATTGGAAAAAGGTTCTTCCACTCATCTATATAATAATCACATATGATATGACTGGGATGATTCCATACAAATATATATGGATTATTTACAGGAAAAAACTAGTGTGATTCATTGTGAAATTTGGTTTATGGATTCCTAATAGATCTAATAAATATTTAAAAGGTGTAATCATTTTAGTGGGAGAAAATTTAAAAAAATACTTTATTGAATGGTTGATAATACTTTAAATTCATCTAATAAAATATATTTTTATATATAATATCATCCTCATCACGAAATACTTTTTAATTAATTATTTAAAATGAGAAATTAAATGTATGTTCCTCTGATATTGATAACTTATGAAGGGTTCTTAAACAAGATAATTGATCTGAGAAACATTCTAACAGAAAATTATTTTTATTATTAAAACTTATTCTTCAGTAGAAAATTGTTGAATATGTTAAACAAGTGTATCTTGATTCTTATGGATACATAGAGTGATTAACTAATTATTTCAACTTCATTAGATGAGCATTGGATTATTATCGTTATCAAAATTATCCTATTTTCGTCTACTAAAATGTTATGAAATTTTGATTGAATTCAAGAGTTGTTTACTCAATATTCTTAAAGTTATAATAATGGATGAAATATGCATATTATGTCAAGAATATAGTACTCTATATAAATTAAAAGTGATTAAAATTTCAATTTATAAGAATAAAATTAGTTGAAAAGTTAAATATGGTTTCATAAATAATCCGATAAATGTCATTAATCCTTGGGGTTATTAGGAGGGGGAAATAATAATTCCACGTGATGGGATAATTTGGAATACATGGAGAAGTATTAGAAACTCCATTAAATGTATATTCTTGGTTTGGATATTATAGAATTTTATTGATTGATTTTGAATCGTATATGGTACCGAATGTATATTTCTAAAGGGTTTTAAATATGAAAGAGTTACCAATTAAATGAAGAATTGATTAAGATTTTATGTTATATTCATGGGATGTATTAAAAAGTTATGACATCAATGATTTAAATGTAAGGGATGTTATCAAGATCAAATGTATCTAATTAAATATTTATATCTTCATCTCATTTATATTATGGGATAAGGGAATAAGTTTGGTAATAGGGAGTGGTAACTAACTACTTCAGATGATTAATTGTATAAAAAGGAGATATGATTCATAAATTTCTATAACATTTTTTTAGAAAATAATATGGATAAAAGTGTTTATCCTATACAAAAATGTATATTAATATATTTTTTTACCATGTGTGGGAATGTGTTCATACCCCCCATCAATGGTATATTTTAATAAAATATTATTCACATATGAAAATTTCATAAAAACATAGAATAAAATATTTGATATAAAGCCAAAAGTTTATTTGTTAAATATTTATAATAAAATTAAATAAATATTATTTCCTAACTCAATAGGGGTATCATATCTTAGTAATATATTATGAAGAGAATATAATGTCCATGTATCTAGTAGGATTTTTTTGGGCCCAAAATTAACAAATAAATGATGAAATGAATCTAAAGAAAATTATTTTTCTACTTAATATCATAAAATATTTTGTATATATGAAGATAAATAAAATACAGTATAAATTGTTACATTTAGTTATCATGAGAAATGAATGATATTATTCCATGAGGTATTATATTAATCAAAATGATCAGTAAATTACAATTGTTATCCTAAATAAGCTTATTGTATAGTGGAAAAGAGATGTGTACATATTTACATTAGTTACCAAAACAAAGTGGTTTTCAGTTTATCCTAAAAGTGATTAAAAGACCAGTTAAAAATAATTATTTACACTATGTTTTTAAAAGTTTTGATGGAATAGTGTACCAAAAATGATAATAAATTTTGATAGGTTTCTAGGTATAAAACAAAATTGTATAGTGTAACATTAGATGATGTCATGCTCGGAAGTTTGAATTTGTTCAACAAGATGAAGCATTAGGAATAAGATAACAAAATCCCAGCATTATTCATACAAAAATACATGATAGTTTTTTCTAACTAAAGAGTTAGTGGGAGTGTTTTATCATATTTCAACGTAGAGATGTGATAGAGATTAAATATATTGTAATATGTTTACAAAATCTTGAATGTGTAGAAAGGTTAATCTGGATGTTAATCATATATGACATGATAAACCAATATTTATGTTTCTTTTATTAAATATTATTAAATATTTTAAGAATAAAAAAATATATGAAATATAATTGAACCCTTTATTTTATAACTCATTCATATTTGATACATAATGTTCTATATCAATATAAATTTTATGAGGTGCCACGTTTATTAACTTCTCAATGTATGAATATAATTTTATCCCCAAACGATATTCATTATGGTGTGTTATACGGTATGAATAAATTTTAAGGTTTTCAAGAGTAGGACTCATGTATATTGATAAAAAATATTCTCATGAGGCACAAGATAAATAATAATATTCTTTGTGTGTACTAGATGACCCTATAATTACACCACAATGATTTCTATATATATATGTATTCGGAATACTAGGGGTTCATTGATCACATTTGAGTCCCCACTACCTATGGTAGGATAGATTACTAGTAATATAACATCCATGTATTTGTACATTACATAAAACTTTATACATATTAACTTAACTAATAGTGGGGAGGTTTGGTATATTATTGATCAGGTCATCGGTTGGAGCATAACAAAGATAAAATTTATCCACTTGTATGATGAGTATGACATATAGTACCATGATTGAGATAGATCATGGGAGTGTGCAGACACACATAAATATTATATATCACTCTCTACATACATGAAAAATGTTTTATTTATCTATAGGTATGAATGATATGGGATGTATTCATCAGTAAGGTAAGTTTATACACTGAGAATCATGAATAAATGATTTGTCTATATGGGGTTGACATGGGTTGTGACACATGACCACTTGATATCTTGAACAAAAAAATAGTTTGATAATTAATGTTTTCATATGATGTAGAAAAGTGGAAATATTCATAATTATACATATATTTGATGGAGATCATACCATATCCCCCTATATCTCAAATAGAATTAATTCTTTAATAATGGTCTCTATTTTCTTACATACATAGATCTGAAGATTCAGATTTTTATATCAACACTATAAAGACCTATGGGGTCACACAATCTTGATGACTGAATATGGATTGAGTTTGACTTTGAGAGATACTCTAAAATAGTTTTAGATTTAATCTATAAGGGTTTTGAATGGGTATTCACAAGGAATTTCATGTGGTGTGATACAAGCTAATTTTAATGATACACTTTCAAATCTGTTTTTGAATATATAAAAATGATTTTATGATTTGGATTCACAAGTTATTATATTAGATACAAAGCCTATTAGGCTTTAGTAAAATTGGGATATTGAAGGAGATGTGTCCTATATCCATATTTATAAATGATATATTTATGAGATTTATATATTAATTCTTGAAATTATGAATTTCATGCATTGGGTATATTTTTTTGTTTCTATTGTACAATAGAACCATTCTCCACATATCCTATCCTTTAAATGAAGTATTTCATTTGAGGAAATTTTATGGGATAATTTCATAAGATACATGAGTGAGACATGTTATTTATTATTGTGTTTCAATATATGAATAAATGATATAATAATAAAGGAGAATCCATGATTTCCTAAACAATCTATTATCTTATAATGGTGGTCTGGCTATTGAGATCCCCATTCTAGTCCAAAACTCCCTGAGAATGATAGATTTATTCAACTTCCTTATTTATATATAAGATATTAGTACATCATGAATGGAAGGATGTATCCCTCTCATGTTACGAGATAATTAGTTCAGCCTATGGATACACCATAAAGGGTGGTTTTTTCCACTAAGTGGTATTTAACAAACTCGTGCAATAGAATTTGTGGATGTTGGAGATTTTATTTAGTGTATAGTAAAATCATTTACAGTAGTTCTTCATTTCAATATTTGGTATGCAGTTTCATTTATCTTGCATGGGAGATCCTTACAAAATTTATTTAAATTGATTCTTCTGGATTTGGAAAAATTAATTATACTCTAACAATAACCATTAAATATCACTCTCTAATTAGAGTAATAATGGACTAATAGTAGTTATGGGTGAGTGGGTGATGGCCTCTAGTAAGAGTTTAGGAAACAAGGACGGGCTATGGGATCCCTTAGTATTATCACCTATCATACTTACAATGAATAAAAAATAGTGGCTTGAACTGGTGTTAATAAGTGTGGTACATGTGTTGAAAAGACATAAATAATTATTCAAACCCTATCTAGAGACTCCTAATCAAACCCTTTCAGCGTAGGAATTTTTTCAACACTCTAGCCTCCAACTCTCAATTCATGATGAGGGCCACCTATAAGTGGTGGTTATAAAAAAAAATGAAGTAGTTTCATTATCTAGATCATCATTTTATGAAATCAAATAAACTATAAAATATGACTCTTAATGGTCAACCCTATTGACTATAGAGAGGACCTAGATGTCATTATGACCTCTAATATGAAGGTTTATCCATCATTCTAATCTAGATGCCCTCATTTTTTCATCAATTGAGGTTTTCTCAATACATATTTCCTCAACACCTATAAGAATTGAAATAATATATATTTATTAGTTCGATTCTCTATGAGAATATATCTTAATACATCCTCAAGACTCGAATAAAAATGGTAATGAATCTATAGAGGGGATCAAAATTCCAATCATCAACTAACTACTATAAGAAATATGCATAAGGGTAACTGAAACATGCTTTGTTCCCTACAGGTATATCATATGAGAACTTTTAAATAACTATAAACCTCCACTAAACTCTATAATTATTGTAGGATTTATATAAGAACAACCTAGAAACAAATATATCTTCAAAGATCTCATTAAAACAATTGGTCTCATAAAACTCTATTCAGCAACATCTCAATAGAGTCTCACTTAAGGTCTTTAAATGTTGATACATGCACATCCATATTCATGACACCATTTTTTATATAGTTATCAATCTTTATTAATCAATATATTCACTGGATAATACTGATCTCTGAATAAGATCTCATTCATCGAACATTCTATGTTAGCCTCATCATGAGTTTGACCAGTCACTTCCCACCAATAATAAGTTATACCTTAAGGAATTATAAATGAATTAATCCCAATATTGTTATATAGTGTCTAAAATATATATAATAAATAATTCATTGACCTCATCCAATAATCTTCCACCTAAGGATCAATCTCACCTAGAAACAATGGAGGACTCAGAATCAAGAACTCATGCAACACACTCAGCCTACGAGTAGTCTTATCCAACATTGTGGGGACCAACATCTTCTCAAACACATGAGTTTATTCTATTTGTTACACTGGTATAGGATATTACATATTATCATAATTCAATGATACATCTTGATAAAGACTATAAATTATTCCTTATTTCTCAAATGATTTTCACCTAGAGGATGTATCACTGTCTTAGGCTTCTCTCCACCCCATATATGAATTATAGTCTGACATCTACATAGTGGCACACTATTTTTAAAATGATTAAACCATGGTTGGTAAATTATATTCTTAAGTGTTCAATCAATATGGATATAGAAGATAACATGTAACAAACTACATGATGAATCTAGAATATTATTTATACTCTATAAATGATTCCATATAGTTTTGAATTGGAAAATAGAATATCATAGTCTTATTAAATGGATATGTTGACCACACAAACCTATCTTTTGTTACCTTGTTTGAAAAATAAACTCAAAACTACTTGAAATATTTTTTTATTTATTTTCTTAACATAACCAAATTAATATCTAAATTCCATTAAACATGCTATTAAACTCCCTTTGATGTCATTATGATGTGAACCACCTAACTGAGTAAACACCTGGGTTGATTTTTAGGTTGAGTGTGTTAAACCAATCCCACCTCTAATAGGTTGGGTTCTTCCAACCACTGTTAAGAAAGTGTATCACTGATTTGGAGTTTTATAATAATTATGTACTACAAATTACCATAAACCATCATCAAAAAAATATAACTAATACCATTGAAAAAATATATAACACCATTAATATGAAGAATAATTTTAATTCAAGAGACACTAACTATAGAAAAAAATTAGATATGAAAAATCCAAAAAAAATACAAAGGGATAAACTTCTTCAAAAATGTTTTTTTAATGAAGTGAGAAACTTCCATAGTACGAAAAAACTTTTTATATTATTTTATAGTAGTAATCACCAAGAAGAAACAATATTTATTTGATCAACATACATTGAATTCTCCGCTATACAATACATAAACTAGAAAAACACATCATGTGTAGGAAGGACTACCCATATAGTGGTGAGTATAAAAATATCCAATTTGGATCCTTTAAAATAAGAGAATATACATAAGAAAAATTCTTAACATTGTCATAGATAATGAAAGGAACCTAGATATATTTTAATAATTAATAAAAATAATTATGTTAAGAATTTACATGTACATAGTTTAATAATAATATTTTCATAAAGGAAACCATAATTATTGATATGTTTTGACACCTATAAAAACCAAACTAACTATCTTCTATAACTACCATACCACTTCTCCATAACAATAGTTAAGGACTTGAATCCCTCTAAATGAAATACAAATTGATCAATAAATCCAAACGAAATAGAGGAAAAAAACCTCATTAAGTTAAATACTTATTGATTTAGGTAGTACCGACTCAATGGATGGACAACCCACTCCCCGACATATGGGGGAGTTCAAAAACCAAATAACTAATATGGGGGTATTTTCCATATTGCGAGTCTGTTTCTAGGGGAGTATTGAACACCATGATTGAAATATAGGACCCACACAATGAAAAAAATGGTATAATCAGGTAAATAATTTATACATGGGACCCATTCCCAATCACTAATATTCCTCTAAGAGAGTAATAACCTAATTCCAACTCTGAATGCCTCGCCTAAACCCAATAACCATCTTTAATGAGATACGATTCATAAACTATGATAGAATCATTAAATATATACATTAATGATGATTTAAACCCTACAATTGCATATTTTTTTAAAAAAATCCTTAATAAACTATTCATTTATCCAATTCTAACAAAATATGTAGAAGTTTTGATGAATAATTGAAAGATAAAATTACCCAATAGGTAATTTAGGTGGTAATAAATTCTCACAATCAGTAGATGTTTTGAATATATTATCATTAAATAGTCATGTAAAAGAAACAAATATTTTATATATCCTATAGATCATGTGTGGTACTCAAGGTTTTATCAATTCTGTATAACTAAATATCGATTCTGGTAGTTTATACAACATGGGGTGTGCTTATTACCTACATGTCGTGTGTGATAAATGGGGTAACCTATAATCCACTACCATATATCCTAGGACCTATCACTCATTAATCATTGGGTGTTTCCAATGGTTTTATTACATTTCATATTTCTTTACTACCTTTGAATACCTAATCACTAACCACTATGATGCATGTTGTGTGATCATGTTTTCCTTCCTTGAAACCCTATTCATTAACACCACTATAAATCATCACCATTTACTATGATTCCCCTATCACACCATCAAAAACCCATATGAGATAATATAATACCATTTCTAGTATTAGGCCACCCACTCTGATGTTTTCTATTACCTTTCAAAGCCATTATTTTTTACCACTATACTCACACAACCTTTACCTCATAATCAAACCTACAGAGCTAGGATCCAAAAAACCGTTAGTTCCATCGCATCCCATATCACAAAATTCAATACAATTTTCACTAAATGGTTTAAAATAGGTTTTTATTATTTTGAGGGGGGGGGGATTTATTCAATGGTTGGGAAAAGATAATTTTTTTGACCACATGTTTTCAAAGAAAAAGTGGTATACCATTTCAAACACACCACAAGTGTATCACACAACCAAGGTGTGGGGGACCGGAGTGGTGAAGAATGATCATATAGTCAACATTATCTATTCATGAATTAATTTTTCATTTAATAACACATAAATATTAAATATTCAGATAAAAAATTCAATAATTATATAAGAAATTTGAATGAATCAACACAATGGTGAACAATCAAAATAATTCCATGACATGATGAATAAAGTGAAATAAAAATCAAATATATCCATTCTATTAAAATATTCTCCAACTAAACTAGCCTTGATCCATTATATATCATTAGCTCCATAGAGAATGTGATCTCCAATATTCTTATTTAGGGCTTCCATCATCATTGTTTGTTAATATCTCAATTAGAGAAATTATCATAAAACATATAACTTCAGTATTTGGGATTGTGTATATTTTTTTATACTCCCATAATAATATTGATTTGGGACCCAAAACACAAATGTGAATTATACTCCTCAAAGGTAAAACACTCATCCCAACTCAATATACAATGAGGGATTTTCCATCCATGGCACTACATAAGAGATAATGATGATATAATATTTTTAATATAAATTGGGTTAAAGTATTATATTATTAAAATAATAAATATTGGTTAAATTGAAATTTCATAATAAAGTAAATCTTATATTTTAATCGATTTATAATTTATTAAAAAAATGATTGTTTAATGTAGTAATTTAAAATATTATTCATTATATACTAATTCAATACACTTAAATTGGTAAAGTGAAAAAGATTTTAAGAAAAGATAAATTGTATAATAGATATTTAAAAATTCCTCATGGAATTATTATTATTATTATAAATCCTTGGAATCCATTAAAATTTTAGAAAAGAGAAAATTGGATAAGATTCCCTATTCATCCACCATAATATCTATCATGAATACAATATATGTACTCTACGAGATGTCCCTTATGTTTTTAGAATAATAAATTGATACCATTAAAAATTTATTTAGACTCATTGTATTTTTTATGAGGATAATCATTATGTACTTAAAAATAATTATAGATATATTCTCATTCATTCAGAGTGAGGATTAACTCATTATAAAGAGTTACATTGATGTAAGTTTCCATAAAAATAACGATAATCTATAATATCAATATGGTTTCATGTTATTCTATAATAGTGTAGTATTATGTAATAATATTTCCAAATAACCCACACTGGAATAATCAATAATATAGAACAAGTGTATCAATACACTCGAACTGATGAAGGATGCTCCTCAGATCAAGCAGTTGATTATTAAATATTTAGTATTTCTTATCATTAAAGGAGGAATTGAAATTTATTATGATAATAATAAAGTTATATCTAGGTATAAGGAAGCCAAAAATATATAAATTATTAATTGAATGTTTCAAAAATGTTATATTATTATTTAAATGACTAATATGGTGATGTGAAGATCGATTGGGTGGATATAAAAGTGAACATTTTTGATCTATTAACAAATCAATTAACATAGTAGTAACATGAGGGTTATATAATCTCTTTGGATAGTAGATATATGAGATACTAGAATTAATGTTCATTGATAATTGAAATGTTTCATGGTTATATAATAAATGAAAATATTCATTTTTCATTCATTCATGCATGTTGTTCATATTACATGAATAGTGGGTTAAATAAAATTCCCTAAACCATGACATTGAATTTTCCCTAATCTATGATAATCATGGAGTATTATGGGTTCTGATGATATAGTATTATTATCTTTAGTTGAACCTGTGTGAGATATAGAGAACACTTATTAGATAATAACTATAGATTTATTATTTATACTCACTTGTGAATGTATATCATGATACTTTCAATAGGTTTATTATATACTTGAGAATGTATTCTTTATATGAATCCTCATTACTGTGGTTAGAACAATAGTTATTATATGAACATCTATACTAGGAATCCTTTATTTTAAAAATCTATGAGGTTCATCAAATTAGACGGCTTTAGAAACATTATCAATAATTTTGTCAATTGAGGTTAACCGATATGGTGTTTGTCCTCTTGTTTGAAATGTATGAAATTTAGTCCCTCTCTTGAATGAGGAAGAGGAAAATCATGGCCATTTTTAGTTGAGTGAAATATTGTTTTATAAACTAGTTAATTAAATTAAATGCATTATTTCATTCCATATGGACATTCTATATTAGAAAATCATGAATTTTAGAGATTGATTATATTTGATTAACTAGTTTCATATCTAATGCTCTCTTTATATCTCGAAAAAAATTATTATATAAGTTTTCATATGATATATAAAGTTATATGTTTTATAAAACATGAATACCTTGAGATATAAATGTTTCTGATAAAGATAATTCCAGGTCCATGTATATATTTTGTAGAAATGATATTTTTAAAGAGGAAAATTATTTATTATAATTATATATAAGGGAATTAATAATTTCTTCTAACACTACAAAGGTGGGTAGGGTCACACAATTGTTCTTGGAATAAGGGTAATTTTTTTAAAATATTTTTTCTATAATTTAAAAGTGTATTTATGATTATCATGTACCAGTGGTTTTATTTTATTCACATAGTTATATGGTGTTACAAAACATTTATGAAAATTTACTATATGCAAGTGATTTAAAAAAATAAAAATTAATGCCTAAATTATGATTTGGTGAGATTAACTACTCAATTTTTGTTTTAAGTACACACAAAAGAATAAACTATGATGAGGTAAGATTAAACACATCATGAATTTCATTTTATACTTTTTTATGAAATTATGTCTCATTTTTATAATGAATGATATGAGAAACTATTCATCTATGTATCCAGTTATGAATATAATGATATTTTGACTTATTGACACATCATGTGATAATTATAGATGAATTATTTATTTTTAACAAGGTTTAATAAGAAAAAAATTAAAAAGGGACTCCATTAAAGAGTTACAATGAGGGAAATCCAATGTTCTGTCATTTCATAATGTATTAATCACATGAATTCAACATTTTCATTAATTCATTGAATTAAGTATTCAAAAAATTCTAAGGGACCACATTCACTAGCACGTGATATTATTTAAAAGTCCAAAACTCCCTCATATAATTTCTCATCATTCACCTTTCTGTAGTTTTTTCTATATAATTTTTCATAATAAGACATCTTATAATTTGATTTTGTGATTCTACTAGTTGTTGGATGCATTTGGATGAAAGAACCAACTTCTTACTATTTAGGGAACGTAATCAAACTCACTATTGTATGGGATTATAAACTTATAATATGGTATTATTTGTTTTATATTTTTCTATTTTAATTTATTGGCTCATTAATTTTAACATATTTATTCAAAGATCAAAAAATCATGTACACGGGTTTTTTAATCCCCTCCACTACTTAGGTACTTATAGATATCTCACAAAACCCATTAATCCAAATTCCATATTATATTGAATATTATAATTTTTTCAACATCACTCATGCCCTCAATAGAAAATTAATATGTTGTAAATGTTTTAATTTATTTCATTTTAACTACCTCTATATCAAATGAAATCATGAGGTACATTTAAACATGTACATAAATTATTGAGTAGAAGAAATTTTATGGATGAAATGTGATGCCCCTAAGCCACACTCTTGAATATAGTTCAACAAAAAATAATTTATATAATGGATATGAAACAAACAATAGATTAATAAATATTACTTTTCGACAACTACTTGACGTAAAAAAATATTCCATCATAGACATTCCCAAGAACATTAGATTTATCACTTTATTGTATTAGGATAAAACAATAACTGAAAATGCCTATGTGCATTCTATAAAATAACATGTTTTCCATTATATAAAAATATATTTAGTCTATAATGAGCCTTAAATATATACCCAAAATTATTTCATAGATTCTATCATTATAAACATGTCATCGGTAATACAATTCCCCATAACATATAGAATAGAAACTTAAGAAAATGGTGTTCTCAAATGATCACTGTGGAAAACATAAAATTAGATCAATCCAAAACATAATCAAGTGTTGACGCCTATCAATTGAGTATTAGAAAATTCCAAAAGAAAGTAATACTAGAATATGGGTATTATTTCCACCAAAAAAGAAATAGAAGGAGGTGGGGGCATAAGTTTAGCGATCATGTAATCCTCCAAGAGACTTGTGATCGCGTGCCCATCATAGGGTCGTGTAAAGTAATTGGGTGAAATGGATAGTCGAAAGAAGGACCTATGAAGCCCATATTGAAAAATAACTTAATCTCTCATAAAGGTTCTTCAAACATCTAGTGTTAATGTGGAGGTAGCTAGATAAGCTCCCCCAAGCCATGCAGTTTGTCATCAGCCTTTTCTTGACAACCCATCCAAAAATCCCTTCAAATTGGAGGAAAATGTCCAAAATGTAAAGGCCTCTAGTTGTTTTAAAGATCATGGGACACATCACCGATGGGAATGCAAAATTTTCATGATAGTATTTAATCAAACTCATGAAACCCCCAAACCATTTTATAAAAAATAAACAATGTAAATAAAATAAGAGGAGGAAGAAGCTATTCAAGGTCATAAAAGACATGTGATGCAACATTGGTGATCTGCAAGACATCATAAGTCCATAGAGATATTATTTTATCATCTTAGGAATTCCATTTTTATTGTTATCCTCACCACAAGAAATACCTTAGGTATTTCTATGAAACCTCACACACCCCATTTGTCTTCTCAAGGTGAAACATATTGAGTTTTCCATGAAATTCATGTGAATTTCTGTAGGGCCTTTATTGGTCATGATATGTATCATCAAGAGGTTCAGTAATTTTATTTTACATTTCTTATGAAATATTTAATGACTCACAACCATTGTAAAATAGAAATTGGATATATAAAAGGGGAGGAGGAGAGATCTTCTCGTAGTGGTAAAATGATTTTAACATGCTGAGGATGTCTGCATCATGGTCTCGCAAGACTCCTAGAAAATATTCGTTGATCTCATGAAGACCCCAGACAAGTCATCCTTGTTTCATGAAACATCCCATATATGTCATCAAATATTGCATGAATTCTTTTCAAAATATTCCTATATCTAACGAATGATGTTGGACAATTCAATATTAAAATAAAAAAGTTCTTAGACATATCTACATGATCACACAATTCCTCATTAATCAAAAATAATCGAATAAAGGAAAAATTGATGGGTGGGACTCTTGGTCACTAAAAATCACACAATTATTTCTGGGTAATCCGTGGTTGAGACACATGAATATGTGTAACATTGAATCCCTATACTGAATCCATCTTGGATCACACAAAATGGAAAACAATCTGAGTGGTAAGGCCTATAAATCCCTCACTCAGGAATAAAAAAAGGGTTGGATTTTTCTCATCCAAGTGCATCGCCACACCCATTCAATAGAGTGGATTTCTCAGAGTGGTTGATCTCATGAACAGGAAGTCATCCATAGTGTATTATTGCTGAAAATAGCTAGAGAAATCATCCTCCATTCATAAATAACTTAATGTGATCACCCAAAGATGATGTGAAGGGCTTCTGGAAGGATATGCGAGGATCATCCCACACATCTTTTAGATCATGTGAGACTTAAATTAAATTTACATTGAACAAATCTAAGTCATTCACAACTATAAAGGCTAGAATAAAGATAAATTCTGGAAGACTTAGGTAAAGAACATGTTCACTAACCCTCATGCACTTCGCATGAACAATCTAGAGAACAAAATAGATCCAAGACATGCCCCCAATGTCACGACCCATCATACAGGTCCCGGGTGCGACTACCCCAATCCCACCTCCCATAGGCCAGGGGTTGGTGACTAGCACCTGAAGGGTTTTCCCAATCAGGGAATGCATTTCCTTAATAATATGTACACACTCAAAAAATGAAAACTGATGTAAACAACAAATAAAAGTAATGTATAACCACAAGAGTAAAGTAAAACAACAAGTAGAACTATAAACTGAAAACATTGGGCTGAAATACAAGCCCTAAAAACTAAAAATAAATAAAATAGATGTCGCATATTACCTGGAGCTCTACCTGGAGGGTAGTTGTTTTATGTCTGAATTATTAGAAGAGTCTCTCAACTGATCCCATGGAACCATGTTCCACCAAGTCCCGAACCTCCAAAGTCTGCATCGGAGCATCAGTAGTCAGCACCAGACACAAACATACAGGTGTAACCCATACAGGTGTGAGTATAACAACTCAGTAGGGGACACTGAGGCCCCCGAAGGTCTCTCTATAATCCACAATGGAAAACATCACTAGAAATAAAACAAAGTTAATATAAAAATAATGATCTAAATTGTGAACAAAAAAGAAAAATAGATAGCTCACTCTAACAGTATAACTTCAAGGTTACTAGGATGGGGTTGAGTAGTAGAAAATCCAGATCATCATATCTGTAGTAACTCTAATGCTGACCTATATAGGTCACTGTATGTTGACCCATATTGGTTGGTAGAGGTTGAACCATATTGGTCTCTAATGATGACATATATTGCTCACTAGTACATAGTTAGATATGATTAGTCTTACATCTAGATCATCCCACTCCAGAGCTTCTGATTCTGACCCATATTGGTCTCTCTTCTTCTTTATGTCATAGCCAACCACTGTATTTCTATAAGAAGCACACCTGATCTCTGGAAGACTCTTCTGCTCAAGACATCAGTCATATTTCAACTGATATGAAGTCATGCAAAAAGAATACCCAAGTGATCACTCTGTCATAGGAGTCCCAATGTGACAGACGGCACGTTGATCGGATGCTCTGTCTATGAGATATAAGAACTTTGGTAAAAAGGCCCTAGTTGAACTCAAGTCTGATCCAGCCTAGGTAACACATAAAACTATGTCAAAAATAACATAGATTATCTCCAAAGGACCGACTTTTCACAAAGGTCCTTATGCCACAGATGACACATCGATCGAATGATCGGTCTGTTAGTTACACACCTTTCTATAAAACGTGGGTGATCGCACCTCGGTCCAGCTCAGATTGATTGGGTCCGATGGAATATGCCATAGGAAATGCTTCCCAAAATGGGTCACAATCCCACTGATGGCATGTCAAAAAGACACTCGGTTTGGGGGCTGGTTGGTTCTTAGCCCAGTCTGACTCAGTTAGGTCGGCCCGACGGTTTGGGTCTCGGGGTCCACCCTGTCGGGGTCGGCCCGGTCTGCAATTGTCCCAGCCCGTCGGGTGGGGCTCGACTCACCCGCTTAGGCCCATGGGTCAGGCCCGATCCGCCTGAAGGCAAACTGTGTCTCCAGTTGGCTCCATAGATGCTGGGCCATTTCATCAGGCATGTGGGGCACTGCCCCACCATGTGAAACGGTCACCCAGGTGGTGCACCGGTCTCTAACCGATGTGGGGTGGCATGGGGCCACGCCTCCCCCTCCTGCTACAGCCCCTGGCAGCTGCCACCAGCAGCTCCTACCAGAACTGCCCTTCTCCATCATGGCTGGCTCTAGCCAGCCACCTCTGGCCCCCACAGCATGTGACCATGCGTTGCCTTTCCACTGTCAGCATCCAGTTGTCGCGGACCTCCTGCCACCGATGGCATGGAGCACCGGTTGTTCTTTCTGTAGGCCACTGGACGTGCTCTGATGGTCCGTTATTAGTGTTGTCTGCGCCTATGATCCTCTTAGGTCACCACTGCCACTACGTGACCCGTATCTCTTCCTTGTAGTCACATTTTCCTACTCCACATGGGAAACACAAGAACAACAAGATCAACTGAGGGGTTCGAGCCTTGTTTGAATTGTCCCATGACCTCCATGTAAGTGTTTTAAAAAGGGATGTTAGAAACAAACAGAGAATTTAGAAATAAATTTTGGCTTGTACCCATGCACCAACCTCCCATGGTTAAAGAATTTTCTACGGATCAACCTGTTGGTCGGTTCATCAACATTCTCCATATAAATCATGAATATGGATGGAGGAATTTCTTAATATAAAAAACAAAAACCCCTACCTGGATGAGATATCCACTGACGGCGATCGACAGAACCTCCTTTGTTGTTTTCTTCAGTTCATGATTCGGTCGCACTCATCATCACTCATTGATTCTGGTCTCATCCTCCAAGTGGATATTTCCATAGGACATCAAGAGAGTTTACTTGTTTGAAGAAGCCAAGCCAAAACCCGACCCCGAGCTCCATTAAATAGGAGGGGGAAAGGTGAGTAACACATTGAGGAATTAATTAAGTTCATTAAATTAATTAATAACCCAGTTTTAATTCACAACATTGGAGTTATGTATTTGATGATTCAATCCATTAAATGGATTGACAAGTCACCAGTCCTACCAACGTCACTCATCCTTTGGAGAAAAATAAAATAAAATAACTATTACATGTTTTTTTAATTTTCAATAAAAAGTCCAAAAAATATCTTTTTTCTTGACCTACTGTGGTCAAAGTGAAGCCTACTTTAAGAAAATAATGGCTTTGTGGATTCAATGGTGTCCTCGTATTTTTAATCCCAGCACCAACTCAAAATATAGAAAATGTCACTCGTGTGTTTACTAAACATACCTTAAAACAATGTTCAAAAATACATTCTAGGAAAACCAAGCATCAGAATCATGTGTCGTATATTTTCAAAGACTCATAATAATCATAAATCATTTAAAACAAATTAAATATAATTTTCTAGGCCATTACATTCTCCCCACCTTGGGGATTTATGTTCCAGAAATCAAAATAATGAGACACAATCAAAGAGGGGTAGTGACCACACATATGATCCTTTTGCTCCCATGTGCTCTCTTCGAGATTCACATGCTACCCAAAAAAGTGCACTAGAGTTATCGACCACCCATGTAGGATTCACTCTCGTCGATCCTCAATCTCCACCAGGTATTACACAAAAGTCACCTCGTCAACAATCTCCATCTCACCATGGTCGATGATGTAATATGGGTCATGCACATAAATCCTCAGCTAGGATACGTGGAAGAGGTTGTGCACACTCTCCAACAACGATGATAGTGAAAAGCGGTACACCACCTTCCCAATACTCCAAAGTATCAGGAATGGTACGATAAACCTCGGTGAGATTTTTTCTCCTCGGCCAAATATCTGTATTCCCCGTCGAGGGGAGACTCACAAGAATACATGGTACCCCTCTTGAAACACTAGTGGTCTCTATCATCTATCAACATGGGACTTTTGTCCCCTCTATGCAGTCTTCACCCACTCTCAAATAGCCTACATTTAGGACCCCGGGACCCCCTGAGTGGGGAGTGGTGATTCAAGGTGTCAAATTTTTCTTTTAAAAACAAGTATCTTGTTCCCACATTGGTAGGAATTAGTTAAACATGTATGATTGATATGATTAGCAATGAAACATTCACATGAAAAGAGATGACATAACAATTTTACTTGGTTCACTGCTAAGGGCTGAGTCCAAGGAGCATACGCCAACAAGTTGTCGGTCGTACCAAAATCCACTATTCTTCACTAGTTATGGATTAAAAAGGTTCAGGCACTGTCACTCTGTCCCAGGCTCACTTCCTTTACAAACGTTCAGGGACAGCTCACTACTTCCCTCGGGTCACTCCCATTGACCCCCCTGGCTCACTACCCTGGGTGAAGTCCCACTCAGTTTATAGATGTGAAGGTCTCTTCATCATTTCTAAATTAATGCATCCTCTGTTGTATTAAAATTATCTCTTGATTTCCAAATATCACATGTAAACTAATCTCACTTTGCACCGAAGGAATCTGGAAATCTTCCATCTTCTGCGTAGCTCCCTGACGACCAGCAAGCTTCAACAATACCTGGAGCGCTTCTCCATGACCAGCGCGCAAGTTTGAATACCAACGAGCAAGTCACTTGCACAGTATAACATCGGGGCATAGGTGACTGCAACACACATTCATGACACTGCTTCCTTCAACACCAAACTTACGCGACTCTGCACCTTTAACTCCCAAACCACCTTGGTCGCGCAACCAACAACCGGCGCATAACCTCTACTTGCGCAACCCAACTACCACTTGTGAGAATCAACCACTTGCATGAAAAGAGCCCAAAAAATCTCTAAGTCTTGGTCTTCATTACAAATGAGGTTGGGTGGTCCTCTATTTATAGGCAAACTTGACCACCTGCGCGGTGGCACACAAGTGTCCTCACTATGCGCAAGTCCCGGCGCACAGCTCCAACCACCCTATCCTCTGTTCCGCAACTCACCTGTGTGACCCAACCAATACATGCGTGACCTACTTTCCTTTTCCATATTTTTATGTTCTGATCATGAAGAACAACCGGCACGCATGTTTCCAAACCTCATAGGAATCGGCGCGCATGTCCTTTCTTGGCGTGCAGGTCACTTGCGCGACCAGCCCAAAACCTACACAACCCTTATCCTTGTTCCATTTCTCCATGTTCAGATCTTGAAAAACATATGGAACGCAAGTTTACTCTCCTTCAAGTACACGTGCACAAGTATCTTTCCCAAAAACACTTTTCTCGTTTTGTCGATTTACAGGCCCAAATATTTGGCAGACACTAGGAAACAGCGCCACCTTCAATATTGTTGGCTACTTGAATTGTATGATCACTTTGTTGGTACACATTCTGAACATCCACTAAGGATTGACAACAAATAAAAACCACACTCCAATTCAGGCATATAAGACCATGGTTCCAACACTACACCTTCTCAGGGGTTTCCTCTACCATATCAGGGCCCACGAGTGCTGCCTTTCATGGATCCATCCAGCACAAGGGTGATCTGCACGGTTGTCCATACAACACCACAAAAGGGTCCATACCAATGGTGTAGTAATAACTGTTATTGTACGCAAACGTCACCAAGTCTAGGTGGTCCTCCCAACTGTGACCAAAATCTAGGTCACATTCATGAAGCATGTCCTCCATGGTCTAGATGGTCTACTCAGTCTGACCATATTTCTGCGGGTTAAAATATGTGGCCAAGCAACGATGAATCCCAAAGCCTCCTGCAATCCTTTTAACAATCGGGATGTGATGTGTTAATCAAGTTCTAAGACTATCGTCGATGTCTCCCAATGAAGTAACATGATCTCCTGAACGTAGAGACGTCCCAAGATCTCTACCGAACCCTTCTATCGATTAACAAGGAAGTGGACTGACATTTTGCGTCAGCCAATGATCACACAGATAGTATCATTCCATCTGACATATGTGGTAACCCCATCATGAAGTCCATTGATATCCCTTCACACTTCCACCCTATTATCATGAGGGGTTGGGTGAAGCCTGCTGGTACCTGGTGCTCGACCTTCACTTTCATGCAAGTGTGGCATCTATAAACAAACTCTGCCATAGATTTTTTCATCCCTGGCTACAAGTACTGATGTCGGAGGTCCCGATACATCTTCATCATGCCTAGATGTACTACTAAGGTGGGTGTATGGAACTCCCTCGACACCTCATATCGTAGCACCATAGGTGAAACTATACGTCCTCTAAAAATGATAGCGTACTCCCCACCTTTAGAATATCTACCAGGTGCATGGCCTAAGGATATCTGACCACGTGTAGTCCTGTAACTTCTATGTCTGAGTTGCACCTCCCTATCTCACTGAAGTATTGAAGGGGAAAATACCATCTAATAGAGGTATAATATCTCATCTATATCCTTGTAGGATATATGAAGTAAGGATAACTACTCTGAATCCATGTTCAGTATTTGTGAACTCGATCTCCAACTAAGTGCATCTTCCACTACATTCCCCTTCCCAGAAGTATTGACTATCTCAAATTCGTAGTCCTAGAGAGAATCTATCCAACATCACTATCTCAGATTCAGATCTTTTTGTGTGAAGATATATCTAAGACACTTGTGGTATGAGTAAACAATTAGCTGATCAACCATCATGTATTGTCACCACAACATCAGTGTGAAGACTACTACTTCCAACTAAAAGTCTATAGTCACGTAATTATGCTCATGATGCCCCAGCTATTGTGAGAGATAATCAATCACTGCATCGTCCTACATCAGGACACAACCGAGTCTGGTCCCATATGCATAAAAGTAAAACATGTAGCCAGTGCCCTCCTCTAGAAACCTCAGGATGGGGGTGCTAGTCATGCTCTGGCCCAGCTGTTGAAAGATCGGCTGGCATGTCTCTGACCACAAGAATGGTTTCGCCTTCTTCATCAAGGCAGTCATAGGTTCTACTACTCTGGAGAAATCGGGTACAAACCTCTGATAATATCCTACTAATTCAATGAAGCTTTGTACCTCAATAACACTCTGGGGTGGCTCCCAATCATTTACTACCTCAATCATCACTGGATCCACTGCAACTCTAGTATTTGATATGACGTGTCCCACGAAATGGACCTTCCATATCGAGAACTCACACTTTGAGAGCCTCCAAAATAACTAGTGTATAACATACTCTTCCTCAAATGCTGAGTACACCATCATGTCATCAATGAAGACCACCAAAAAGTGATCGAGGTATGGCTGAAAGATCTTAATCTTGAGTCCCATGAAGACTACTGGAGCATTGGTCATGCCAAAAGGCATCACCAAGAACTCATAACAATCTTACTGACATCTAAAGGTTGTCTCTGGTACGTCCTCATCCCATACCCCGAGCTTATGATAGCCTGATCTAAGGTCTATCTTCAAGAACTACTTTTATCCTTTCATCTGATCAAATAGTTCATCAATCCTTGGCAGAGGATACTTATTCTTCACAACCACCTAGTTTAGGCGTCAGAAGTCCATGCATAGCCTCAAACTCCTATCTGCCTTCTTAGAAAACAACACTGACGATGCCCATTGGGAAACACTGGGCCTTACGAATGCCTTCCTCTGTGAGTCATCCAACTATACCCTCATCTCTTGGATATCTGCAGGGGCTATCCGATATGCTGGTGTAGATATCAGTGTTATTCCAGGATACAAGTCAATGAAAAAGTTTACCTCTCTCCAAGGAGGTATTCCTAGGACATCTTTGAAAAAGACATCCTCATACTCATGCACCACTGCTTGGAACTATGGAATCGCCTCATCCAATGTGTCTAATGTCATGTAATCAGATGCACCATCCAGAGTGAAAGTCTATCTCGTGCTGCTCTATTTTCCTTCTCACCAACAAAGGAAAAGTGGCCTCCATCATTGTGCGTACATCACACTATACAACTCAAGCAGTCAATTTGTGTGTGAACTGTTGATAGCTAGTACATTCCTAGAATGAAGTCTTAGGGCATTAATTCCACTACTAGAAGATCCCATCTGAAACTCTCTCCTCCAAAAGTAAGATCACATTGTTTGGGATAGTGTTTGACCGCTAAATCTCCTCCTGTAGGAGTATCCAAATGGAAAGGTCGAGCTAAAAGATAAGTAGAATCTCAATGTCCTGAAAAATGTCTACAGAAAGTAAGGAATGGATAACACCTATGTCAATAAGCACTTCTTATAAGGTATAAAAGATAAAGATAGTACCTTGTATCATCATAGGGATGTCAGGATCGTGAGACACTTTTTTCTATAGATGGGAATGTCTTGTAACGCCCCATCCCCAGTTAACCAGAGTTGGTGCATTATTACGTAACATTGGCATGATCACAAAAGATCATGTCTTGAAAGACCGATTAGTTTAGTAGCCTAAGAAACACTAGATACATTCATAAATGTTACAGTACATCATAAAGTGAAAAACTACAATAACATAATCTCCCTCGTCCACAATCATATCCTCTTCAGACTATCCTTGTAGGTCAGTCATAAAATATTTCTTCACATCCTGGGAAAAATAAATCATAAAAATGGGTGAGATGAAATGCTCAGTAAAGATAATAGTATAGTAGAAGCTTTCATAAATAAACATAAATATTTAAGGCAATGTATAACTAAAACAAAAGACTTTTAAACTTGAACTTCAACAAAATATGGCAAAGATAAAATGAAATAATGCCATTTACTTATTCATATGGATATTCTAATAGTCGAATAATCACATGCAATATCAATAACCACTTTCATAATAATGGAATGCATAATACCATACTATCTTAACCACGTAGCCAAGGCCTCGTGCCAATACAATAAATAATATTTTTTCAAGGCCTCATTCTAAGAGATTAGTTTGTCTCATAAGACCTGTCGATGCATCGAGGAGCTATAGCTGGCTCTACCCGTCACATACTATGTCCAATTCATTCCTTATATGAAAAGGTTTAAACATATCATAAACCATAACATAATCGTTTCACATAAAATATGCATAAAGGAAACATAACATTTCAACATTTCAATCACAAGATATCAATACAACACATTGATATAATAAACCATTTTTAATACCAAAATAAATGAAAAGTAAAACTTGGTATTTATTATTCATTTAAAAAAATGTAATGGCTTGTAGCGGAAGCCGAAACACAAATAATGGTCACGGCGGCGGAGAAGTCGTTGTCACCGCATACGTACAAAAAAACATTCACTTTTTTCATTTAGTAAAACGCTTCGTATAAAAAAGATTCATTTTGAATAAATATAAAAGTCAAAGGGGTTTATACACCATATAAATGAAATTTGTGTATAAAACAAAATATGCCTCAATGAAAGTATATTTAGACGAAGTCCCTTACAAAATGTCCGACATGACTCAATCATTATTTAACCTCCTGAATAATAAACTAGATTTAATTTCTACTTTCTTAAGAACCTTTTTCAAGTTCATTATTCAGTTTATATCACTTATTACCATGTTATCAACATTATGCAATTATTTAAGTTAATAATGGTCGTTTTGTCGATCTTTGGTACTTGAGTCAAAATAAAACATCATATAATTACAAGTTGTTAATGTGGTGAAATATCCTTTATATACAGAATTATATTCATGATTTAGATATCATATATATTAAACATTTCCAGTATATTCATTCATTTATAATATTGCATAACATTTAGAGGTAAGAAATGAAATTCACTATTCATGGAGATGGTATGCCGTACGTACGCATGAACGCTACTTCCATTTCTATTTTGTATTTAATAGAATGAAATCATAATTATATAAAGGTATATTATAATTATTGTATAATATCATATATAATATCACTTACTCCATCCTTTAAACATCCCACATATGGCATTAACGATTCAAATCACTTTGAGGGGGCGGTAGTCCGCACTTCCTAAAATGAAATTATCGCGTTTACCCATAATGGAAATCATAAATTTTTGCCATAAATGAAAAATATAGAAGCATAAGGAAAAATAAATATAATATATATCATATATAAAAAATAGTTTCATCATAATGGCCACCATGAGAGGTGTTAAAAGAGGATTGAACAATCATCGTTTCGTGTGGCAGTAATTCACCACACACAGAAACAACATGTTATTTAACCATTAGACGAAGGTGTGTGTGAGTGTAAATAAAATAATTCTCATAAAAACATCCTAGTATATTTAAGGTACTGGTTTTTTTACAAAAGCAAAGAATAAAAAGAGTTTAGGGGGTTGGAGAAGCAAAATAAAACAAAACAACATAAGAGAAGGCATTACCTTTAAGTCATGTAACTCCCCTCGGTTTGAACCAAAATCGTTACTTGAAGAGATTTCTGCATAAGGAAAGGAATATAGGTGTACGAGAGGGAAGTTAAGAGAGTATTTGGGAAGATTTTGGCTGTGCCAAACAGCTTTGAAGGTGTGAATAAGGTGGTAGAGATGGGGGCCTTTTATAAGAGGGGAGGAGGGGTACTCTTGGAAAGTCATGAAATGTTACATTATTATGAATTTATTTTCAGATTTAAAAGGTCCCAAAATTATATATTTCGAGGATAAGGTGATAAGGTTTCGAAATATACTCATCCAATAGGTTTTTGACAAGTGTATGTCTTATATTTTACATTATCATTTCATTTTATTTAAATCGTTAATTAATGAGGTAATCACTGCATCATCATGGTGTTAGAAATAAATTTATTTATTTAATGCCTAAAAATTATAAAAAAAAATCCATGAATTAGTAAATCGTTTTATATTTCTAGTAAATATTTATATTAAAATGTTAACTTATATAACCCCATGTAATAATTGTTTTAGTAAAACAACACATGTTTGTGACAATTTTATGTTTACATAAAATAAAAAGTTATTAATGTATTTTTATCACCCATGTGGCTCCATGGGGTCCCCAAGTTGACCCATGGATTTCCATGGTCGGCCATGAATCATCCAATAAGGGTAGGACAAGTGTAAAGGTAATTTCATATTATTATAACATTTTATTTACCTTAAATTACACTAATTACCTTTAATCGCTATTAATAGAACTTAAAAGTTAATATTCACCAACAATTATTTTAATTCCATTGAACCAAATTTTACTTCATAATGACAATGATGTATTTCAGATTTTTGAAATTCTATTCACAGAAGTGGTAATGTTTCATTTAAATGGAAAATCAGTATTTTAACTACCACTTAGTGGTTTCACTATTCATCATAAATTATAGTTTTTCAGAAAAATACCAAAAATTTACCCTAAGCTATAATTGATATTCTGAATTCAAAAATGATGTCTATTTTACAAAACTCCAAACATATATGTTTCATTAATTAATTTAATAATTAATTCTTGTAGTCAAAACAATTAGCATGTTTTTAAGAAAAAATATCAATCAAAAGATTGACAATTGTTTATGTTAAATTTCAAAGTGAAATTAATTCTAATGACCATCAGTGGATAAAATGGTAAAATTATTTTCTAATTATAGTTTAAAGCCACCCAATAGTATAACTTATCACTATTAATTATTTTTATTAAAAAGGTTGTTTTCAAGTATTTTTCACTATTCATCAAAAATTGGAAGTTTTCAGAAAAATACCAAAAATTCAACATGGGCTAATTTCTATATTTCGAATAAAAAAATGAAGTCCATTTTGAAATATAAAATTTATATAATTTCAAAAAGTGGTTATTACTATTCATAATGGCTACATTGATTGGTTGCAGTGCGATAGGATCTCGAACTTGCGTAACATGCAAGCTATTGCATTATTGAAAGAGAAGCGTATTGTGAAAGCTTGGGGTGTTACATTCTCCCCTCCTTTAATAAATTGAATCCTCACAATGTGAAAATTTTCTTCAAAAATAAAAGGTTCAAAGTAGAAAATACCTTTTTAGAAAACCCATATCGGAAATAGGGTTAATAAAAATATAACTTTAGAAGAAAGAAAGAGATGTACAAAGGTCACCTGAGATAGCCCATACTAGGATTATATGAATGTATAGATATGGAGGAGAAACAAATCATCAAGGTTTGATGGAGTGTTGTACAAAATAGGATTAGGAGAAAGTTAACAACAATAAAATCACAAACTTGTGATTGGTTAAACGATCATTGATTCCCAAGTAGGAAAAGTTAATCGAAAATGTTTTAGTTTAAAGTTACCTTTTATAAAGTTGAGGAATTTATTTAGGAGATTTAATAAGAACGTAAGGAAATATACATATTTTTCATGTAGAATTTCATTCTATAATAAATTTTTACCACAAACCTATCTTTCACTCAAAACGATAATAGAACTCAAAAATATTATATTTATCCTAATAGTACAAGGACCAAATATTAACACCTACCATTTAGATTAGGAAAACTATTTTTTAATAACCAGTTACTTCTTGTAGGCTAGTGGTGGTAATAAAGGCATGTCGCACTATGGTTGTGGGATCGATTCCTATAGCTTTGTCCGATGTGACGGGTTATCCCCCAACCTGCAGGTTGTCCTTTTCCAAAAACTATATTATTATAATATTCCCAAAATAATCATTAGAAATGTTTTAACCTTAACCAATACTATACAACGTTAAACATAATCCATTCCAGCCTTTATAGTTATCCAAAATACCTTTGTCTTGACTTTCTCTAAAAGGTCTCTAAATACCAAAATCAATTCCCCAAACACAGTAAAGTTTCTCTTATTGTCGCATACTAAAAATATGATTACCTTCAACATATTAAAACCTTAATGAAAAAAAAACAAGTATTGTAGTACAATCCTTATTACCATAATATTGTTCTTGAGTCCAAAAACACAAATACAATAATTATTCAACTTCATCTGTAGTAACTGAATAAGCTTGTCCTTGATCCCTTGGCCTTTTCTGAGGTAAGTTTCCCTGATGCTTAGGACATTCATTTTCATAATTCCCCATTTCCATAAAATTATAGCATTCATCATTGATATCCTTTTCCCTTGAAATCACAAGCATGGTGACCTTTTTATCCACATTTATGTCAAACTCCCATTCTTTTTAGGAAAGTACCGGGGTGATTCTTCCCACAATTATCACATAATGGAAAATCCTTCTTTCTTTTTTTCCCTTTATCTATCTCTTGTTCCACCATTCTCTTCTTTTCTTTCTTTACTTTATTGCCATAAGATTTAGAGAATTCCTTTTCTGTCTTGATAGCACGCGAGACTTTATCATCGTACATTGAGAAAGATTTTGATACTAATGCTCGATGGAGAAACGGTTTAACCCATCAAAGAAATGATAAATCTTACTTCTTGGGCTACGTATATAATCTGCAGCATGCCTCACTATCCTTGTAATGTTAGACTCATACTTTGTGACATTCTCATCATCCTTTTGCCTCAGACTGAGAAATTTCCTTTACATATATGCTCGATGGTCATGAGGAAAGTATTTTTCTAAGAATATATCTTTAAACTCTCTCCATTACATACTTGATAATTCTTCATCTTCCTTTGAATTTTTAATCAATGACCACCATTGATCAGCATCTCCTGTGAGGCGGCAAACATCCATGATAACCTTTTCCATTTGACTACTTTCCAAGGCATGGAATATTTTCTCTAATGAATTTATCCATGGATCAGCTACTTAGGGATTTGTACTCCCATTGAATGTTGGTGGTTTTTGCATCATGAAGTGGTCTAACATTGATTCTCCACATTTTGGATCAGGGTGATCTATACGAGTAAGGTTATTATTCATAACCTTAGTGAGTTGTCCCAGTATGGTGATAAGTTGATCCACACCATTGTATCACCAGCTCCACTATAATTATCTTGAACAAGAGGGTAATCGCTAAATGGAGTGGGTGAATTGATACGGTTTTCATTACTTTCTCTAGGTGCCATTTCTAAACAGTGGCATAAACTAGATCAGTTTATGAATCAAAATACATAATTCCATACCTGCAAAACACTTAACATAAATTGAACAGTTTATGCATACAATCCATAATCATAAAAATGTTTTCTTTGAAGAAGTATACACTCATAAACCCTTAATAATGGTTTATAAATAAAATGGGAATTATCCTAAGCATATCCCCTGGGAGTGTCGTAACCAATAGTGCAGTAAGGCCCGTTTTCCTGCACCAGTTCCCATTTGAGTCTACCTCAAAGCGGTGTTTTTGAGTTTTACCCCTAGGTACATTTGTGCCAGAGCTTCCTCTACCTGCTCATATCCAGATAGGAATGTATTGCTCAGAAAACTCACTAAATCTCCATAATACAAAAATTCTAGGAAGTTCTTCTATACTAATCCTCAAAGCCTATCTTAGCACTATGTTATCTAATCAAAGTTTATCTAAATCTAGCTTCCAAGGTTAGTACTAAATTGCCTCTGATACCAACTGTAACACCCCGAACCCAATTCCCCAGAGTCGGTGCATTATTACATAACATTGTCATGATTACAAAAGATCAAGTCTTGAAAGACCGATTAGTTTAGTATCCTTAGAAAGACTATATACATTCATAAATGTTACATTACATCATAAAGTGTAAAACTAAAATGACATATTTTCTATATTCCACAATCATATCACCTTCAGACTATCCATGTAGGTCAGTTATAAAATATTTCTTCACATCCTTGGAAAAATAAAACATAGAAAGGGGTGAGCTCAGATGCTCAGTAAGGATAACAGTATAGCCGAATCTTTCATAAATAAACATAAACATTTAAGGCAATGTATAACTAAAACAAAAGCCTTTTAAACTTGAACTTCACCATAATATTGAAAAGCTAAAATGAAATAATTCCATTTACTTATTCACATGGATATTCTACTAGTCAAATAATCACATGCAATATCAATAACCACTTTCATAATAATGGAATGCATAATGCCAGTCTATCATAACCACGTAACCAAGGCCTCGTGCCAAGACTACAAATAAAATTTTGTCAAGGCCTCATGCCAAGACACTAGTTTGTCTCATGAGACCTAACGATGCATCTAAGAGATATAGTGGGCTCCACCTGTCACATACTATGTCCAATGAATTCCTTATATGAAAAGGTTTAAACATATCATAAACCATAAAATAATCATATCACAAAAAACATGCATAAAGGAAACATAACATTTCCATATTTCAATCACAAGATATCAATACAACACATTGATATAATACAACCATTTTCAATACCAAAATTAAAGAAAAGTAAAACGTGGTATTTATTTTTTAGTTAAAAAAATTAATGGCTTGTAGAGGAAGCCGAAACTCAAATAATGGTTGTGGCAGCAGATAAGTCATTGTCGCCGCATACGTAGGAAAAAAAACATTCGTGATTGTTGTTTAGTAAAACTATTCATATAAAAAAGATTCCTTTTGAATAAATGTAAAAGTCAAAGGGGTTTATACACCGTATAAAATAAAGTTGTGTATAAAACAAAATATGCCTCAATGAAAGGAGATTGAGATGAAGTCCCTTACCTCGTGTCCGATATGACGCGATCATTAATTAACCTCCTGAATAATAAACTAGAGTTAATTTATACTTTCTTATGAACCTTTTTCAAGTTCATTATTCCTTTTATATCACTTATTACCATGTTATGAACAATTTTTAATTATTTAAGTTAATAATGGTCGTTTTGTTGATCGTTGTTACTTGAGTCAAAAATAAGCTTCTTATAATTACAAGTTGATCATGTGGTAAAATATCCATTATATCCAGAATTATATTCATGATTTAGATATCATATATATCAAAAATATCCATTATATACATTCATTTATAATATTACATAACATTTAGAGGTAAGAAATGAAATGCACCTTTCATGGAGACGGTAAGCCGTACATACGCATGAACACTACTTCCATTTCTATTTCATATTTAATGGAATGAAATCTTAATTATATAAAGGTATATTATAAATCCATCATAATATCATTTATAATATCATTTACTCCATCCTTTACATGTCCCACATATGGCATTAACGATTCAAATCACTTTTAGGGGGCTGTAGTCTGTACTTCCTAAAATGAAATTATCTTGTTTACCCATAATGGAAATCATAATGGTGTGACATAAATGAAAAATACAGACGAATAAGGAAAAAATAAAAATAATTTATATCATATATAAAAAATAGTGTCATCATAATGGCCACCATGAGAGGTGTTAAAATAATATTGAACAATCATCGTTTCGTGAGGCAGTAATTCGTCACCCACAAAAACAGTATGTTATTTAACCATTATACGAAGGTGTGTGTAAGTGTAAATAAAATCCTTCTCATAACAACATCCTAGTATATTTAAGAAACTTTTGTCGTTACAAAAGAAAAGAATAAAAATATTTTAGGGGGTTGGAGAATCAAAATAAAACAAAACAACATAAGAGAATACATTACCTTTAAATCTGGTAACTCCCTTCGGTTGGAACCAAAATGGTTTCTTGAACAGCTTTCTACCTAAGGTAAGGCTTCTAGGAGTAAGAGAAGGAAGTTGAGAGAGTATTTGGGTAGAGTTTGGCCGAGACAAATGGCTTTGAATGTGTGGATAAGGTGGTAGAGATAGGGTCCTTTTATAAGAGGAGAGGAGGGGCACTCTTAGAAAGTCATGAAATGTTACATTATTATGAAGTGATTTTCGGATTTCAAAGGACCCACAATTATATATTTCGAGGATACAGTGATAAGGTTTTGAAATATAATCATCCAATAGGTTTTTGACATGTTTAGGTTTTAGATTTTACATTATCTTTTCATTTTATTTAAATTGTTAATTAATGAGGTAATCACTACATCATCATGGTGTCATAAATAAATTTATTTATATAATGCCTAAAAATTATAAAAAAATTACCATGATGTAGTAAATATTTTTATATTTTCAATGAATATTTATAATAGAAAAGTTAACTTATATAACCTCATGTAATAATTGTTTTAGTAAAACCACACATGTTTTTGACAATTTTATGTTTACTTTAAATAAAAAGTTATTAATGTCATTTTCATACCCAAGTGGCTCCATGGGGTCCCCAAGTTGACCCATGGATTGTCTTGGTTGGTCATGACTCATCCAATAAATTTAGGACAAGTGTAAAGGTAATTTCATATTATTATAACATTTTATTTACCTTAAATTACACTAATTACCTTTAATCGTGATTAATAGAACCTAAAAGTTACTATTGACCAAAAATTATTTTAATCTCATTGAACCAAATTTTACTTCCTAATGAAAATGATGTATGTCAAATTATTGAAATTAAATTCATATAAGTGGTAAAGTTTCATTTAAATGAAAAATCAATTTTTTAACTACCACTTAGTGGTTTCACTATTCATCAAAAATTAATGTTTTTCATAAAAATACCAAAAATTCACTCTGACCTATAATTGATATTCTGAATTCAAAAATGATTTCTATTTTAAAAAACTCCAAACATATTAGTTTTATTAATTAATTTTATAATTAATTCTCGTTGTCAAAACAAATAGCGTGTTTTTAAGAAACAATATCAATCGTAAGATTGACAATTGTTTACGTTCAATTTCAAAGTGAAATTAATTATAATGAACCATTTTATAAAATGGTAAAATTATATTCTAATTATAGTTTAAAACCAATCAATAGTATAATTTATCACTATAAATTATTTTTATTAAAAATGTTGTTTTTAAGTATTTTTCACTATTCATCAAAAATTGGATGTTCTCGGAAAAATACCAAAAATTAAACATGGGCTAATTTCGATATTTCGAAAAAAAATGAAGTCCATTTTGAAATATAAAATTTATATAATTTCAAAAAGTGGGCATTACTATTCATAACGGCTACTTTGATTGGTCGCGGTGTGTTAGGATCTCGAACTTGCGTACAATGAAAGCTATTGCATTATTAAAAGAGAAGCGTATTGTGAAAGCTTGGGGTGTTATATGTCCCCATCCCCCTACTCCATGAGCTTGTGGTGGACCACCTGGGGGTAGTGGTGGTATTGCCTAGTGAACCTGACGACCTCCCTCTGCATGTACGACTCCTCCGCCTCGTCCACCGGCTAGCTGACTCTCATGCTCCTGCCGCTGTGGCTACCTTGGTGGCACGTCCACTGTCTTCCAATCATCCACATGGAGAGTTGGATAGGCATGATCTATGGGACCTTATACTCCGCAAGAAAAAGAGATCACCCCTCCCCGATGGCTCCCTCGGCCTATCGAGCCTCACACCTCTAACATTGCATCCCGGGGTCTCACTCCCGAAGGTCTATCCCAATTGGGACTTTGTGTCTTCTATCTACTGCCAGTATCAGATGACTCTACTACCTCTCATTCAACAGGGGATCTCACTATCAGTCCCTGCTCAGAAAGGAAGATCTCCATCAACAAAGCTTGCTCTAGCACCCCATCCTACATCAGCATGTTGATAGAAACTGTCGCAACTCTGATCTATCATCGCAACCCCTGCCCAATGGTCCATGCCTTGAATTAAGGGCCATGTACCATGTTAGTGGAGTATCAGGAGAGGTTAGTAGATCTCTCTGAGTACTAAACCACAGTCTAGCTACCCTTCTACAGATGCATCAGCTACTGAATACGTATAGAGCGTAGTGTCGCTGGAACAAACTCCACCCTGAAAAGGCTCTCACAGTTCATCTAAGTGGGGGTTGTCTCATCATGCACCTATATCATCATGGTCTTCCATAATCCTACTGAGATTTGAATAATTCAGGTGGCCAAGATCGCCATCTAGTTGGAAGGTATCTCTACTAAGCGAAAGACCCATGAAACAACCTCATGCCAGTCCTCTACTGCCTGGGGTCCATCTCACCTTGAAACCTCGTATGAATATATCTATGGGACTCATGAAATGCACATAGTCAGCATGTAAGATTCACTAGTAGCATCTGCTGCTCAATGGGTGGTGGTATTTCCGGTACAACACCCCAAGGTCCCATCTCTGTGAGGGGTCCCTGTACTGACTCCTCATCGCTTGGTGGGCCACTGTCACAATCTTTAACTGGATTCTTTTCTTTCTATCTTCATCGATGAATCTTGTATGAAATATATGTTCCACTGTCAATAAGTTATACCTGGTGAGCTAACTCAATAAAGATTAAGAAAACATTTCTAATTACTAGCAACCTGTGTTTTCATGTTCTAAGATAGAAAATAGAATTCAGGAACATGGTGTATGGATACGTCGGCCACAACACCAACACTATAATACATGTACTGAAAACCGAACTCAAGACACATTTCACCATTGAATCATTATAATTAGACTCTTCGTTCTTCAGGTAGAACCGACCTCCCTCTAATACCACTTTTTAATGACCCTTCCTATGAGGCCCGGATGTGACTACCCCAAGACTTCCATTGGCCAGGGGTTGGTGACTGGCACCTAAAGGATTTTCCCAAACAGGGAAGGTATTATAGGAAAACGTCATAAGAAATACAACAAAGGTAATATCACATGAATGATCTAAATCATGAAGCACAAGGAAAAAAGACAACTCACTATAACTATATCACTTCAAGGTTACTGGGATAGGGATGAATATTCCGAAATACATATAATTATATATGTAATAACTCTACTGTGGACCCATATATGACATTGTATGCTGACTCGTATTGGTCTCTAGATGCTAACCCATTTTGGTCGTTGGTGCTGACCCGTATTGGTCGCTGATGCTGACTAGTATTAGTTGATGGTGCTGACCCTTATTGTTCTTTGTTGATGACCCATGTTGGTCACTGGTGTTGAACTGTATTTTTTTCTGGTACAGAGGGAGGGATTATTAGTCATATAGTTTTATCATCCAACTTTGGAGTTTCTAATGATGATCTGTATTGGTCCCTCTTCATCTTCTTCATATCACAGCCAGCCACTGGATTTCTGCATGAAGCATGCCTAATATCCAGAAGACTCTTCTCCACTAGTCATCGGTCATATTTAAACTTCTATAATGTCCTGAAAAAATCGTACCAAAGGGACCGCCCCATCCTATGGGTCCCAACGTGATGGACATCTCATCGATCGGACCCCCGATTTTTGAGATATGGGAACTTTTTGTAAAAAGGGCCTGGTTAGATTCAAGGTTGATCCAACCCAGGAGAACATAAAACTCTATAAAAACTCACATAAATTATATCTAAATGAACTCCTTGTCACAAGGGTCCTTATGCCATAGACAGCGCACCGATCGAACACCTAGTCTGTTAGTTACACCCCTTTCCGTGAAATGGGGGTGATCACACCTCGATCCGGCCCAGCTCGATTGTGCCCACAAAAATATTCCAAACGGACTGATTCCCATAAGGGATCTCAACACCACTGACAGAAAATCTAACAGGCACTCGGTACATCAGTTACAAGCGTTTCTTTATTCAAGGTCTGGTTCGGTCTGGGCCCAATCCAACTCGGTTCGGCTGGCCCGGCGCAACAGGTCATGACATCTACCTGACCTCGCCTGGGTCTGGCCTGTTAAGGGTTGGCCTGTTTCATGGGGTGTGTCCCATTGGGGTCTTCCTGGTTAGTTCGTGGGCCTATGCCTCGGTTGACCCAACCCGTCAGGTGGGGCTTGTCCCACCCACGCTGGCTTGCTGGGCCGCAGGTCCGGTCCTTTCAGTTAGCCCATGTCTGGCCTGGTCTGACTTTAGGTAGACCATGTCTCCAGCTCACACCACGGACGTGGGGCCATTTAATATGGCCTATGGGGAGTGGCCCCACCACATGCATTGGTCGGCGATGTGGCTGACTGGTCTCCAGCCAACACGGCGTGGCGTGGGGACGTTCCGCCCCCTCGTTACGTCGCCCGCTAGTCGCGACTGCTATGGCAGGTGGCGCTTGTGGGCACCACCCTTCTCCCTCAATGGACAGAACATGCCATCCTCCTCTGGACACCATGGCGCATGACGGCGTACCTCCTTTCCACCACCCACGACCTACTACTGCGGGCCTCCTCCAGCGACTGTGGGCATGGCACACTAACGGTTCTTTCTGTGGGCCATCGAACATGCTCCGGTGGTTCGTTATTTGTGTCATTTACATCTATGAGCCTCTCGGGTCACCGCCACCATTGTGTGAACTCTGTCTCTTCGTTTGAATCACATTTCCTAGTCATGCATGGTTAATAAAAAAACAACAAGATCGGTTGAGGGTACATGCCTTGTTTAGATTGTCCTGCACCCTCTGCGTTAGCATTTTAACAAGGCATGATAGCAACAAACATAGAGTTTAGAAATATCTCCTGACTTGTAACCCAAAATCAACCTCATGTGTTTAAATAATGTTCTACGGATTGACCCATTGGTCGGTTGATCCACCTTCTTCGTATAAATTAAAAATGGGGAAAGAGGAATTTTATAATATCAAAAGAAAAGACCCCTACATGGATGAGACATCCGCTGATGATGATCAATGAAACCTCCTTTGTCATTATTGTCGGTTCATGATTTGGTGGAAGTCGTCATCGCTCTCTAAATTTGGTCACGTCTTCCAAGTGGATGTTTCCACAGGACTTCTCCAGAGATTCCTCGCTTCAAGATGTCGTGCCAAAACCCCACCCCAAGCTCCATTTAAATAAAATGGGAAATGGTGAGTAATGCATTGAGAATTTAATGAGGTTCATTAAATTAATTGAAAAACATCTTTTAATAAAAAATGGTGGAGTTACACAGTAAATGATACAATCCATTAAATGGTTTGACAAGTAAACGATATCATCACTAAGGCTCATCCTTTGGAGAAAAAGAAACTAAAATAATAATTTCATGTTATTTTACTTTTATTTTAGAAGTCAAAAAACTAACTTTTTTCCTGACCTACTGCGGTCGATGTGAAACCTCCCTTAATAGAATCCTAGCACTATGGATTCAACAGTGTCCTTGTTTTTTTATTCTGAGTACCGGTTAAAAAGGATAGAAAACTTCGCTCGTGCATTTACTGAACGTACATTAAGAAAAGTTGAAAAATCTATTCCAGGAACTCCGGCCCTCGAAATCACATTCCATCAATTTTCACAGACATGTAATAATACCAAATACTTTTTAAAAAATTACATGAAAATTTCCATGTCTTTACAACCAATATCTTTTGACATTCCTTTGGTATCCTATTTGGGTAATGTGAATTCTAATGTAAATATCAAAATAAAGTCACATGGTACCCCTCAGGAATGTCACTATAGTCCTTTAAAATCCTCAAGGTTAGCGGTTCATGCCTCACATTTTTTTTCCAGAAACATCGCCTATAGAGTATCCCGGACCCAAAAGGCCTAGAGATGATGTCTATTACCTTTACATTTTCATGATTACAAGGAATCAAATCTCGAAGGACCAAATTTTTTTATATTATTTATAAACATGATACATACATGAGTCTTGTATTAAAAGTTAATACACTAATTACAGTATATTTTTTCTTTATTTCACATATAAATTTATTCCATATAGTTTTTCCATGAATATATTTCATAGTACACTTAGTGGATTCCTTTGGAATGGAAAAAAATAATGGTCAGATCAAATTCATAGTATGGTTAAAGTATAGAGGAAGCAATAATGGATCAATGAGAATAATAAATATTGAATGTGAAATAACTAAGAACACATTCCATGTATTCAATGATTGAGGATAAATTGTGTAAATAATATAAAAAGGTAAAAAACTAATGGCACATTCAATTCCAATAACCATATAATGAAAAATAAATATGACAAGGTAAGAAACAAAAACATATTCTATTTAATAAATTAAATGTGAATTAAATGAATCCATATATATATATCGAAGAAAAGTATCTTGGATAAATGATAACTTAATCAAAATGTTGGAAATTAATAATTATTTTATATCATGTATAAGGCACAAGTATATCCTCTAGAATGTTTAATACTATATGTAGAAACCCATCTACTCTGCTTGGAAACAAACATTATGGGTTTGTTTCCAACTAATTTTGTCTAATATGACTATAAATACCTCTATGGGTGTACATTAACATGTCACCAACCCATAGGAAATTCCTTAAATAGTCCCCAACCTATGTATATCATGTCCTTATAATTCCTCATATCAAATAAATAATACAACTTATCAAATATCTTTATTACAACATCTATATGTTAGTAGGATCCCTTGTTGGGTTGTAAGTCCTTAATCTCCAGTTCCTTTATTATTTTAGATACACACTGCAGAAAATGAAACTTTTGGACCAAAAGAACTAAAAGCAATTTTAAAATAAGAGGGTGTATGACTTCATTGCGAGATGGAATTTTTTAACCTACCCACCCATCATACCTCTCTCACAATATCAACTACCGTAAATACATACTAAAAAAATATCAGGGGTGAGTTGTAGACACCTTCGATTTTGATGAAGTACCCTGGTGGATTCTGTGAGATCAAATAAAAAGGAAAAACATTGGAAGAATACATTAACTAAACCTGATCTGAATTTTAATGCATAAACTGAGCATAAAAGAAAATTCTAGGAAAAGTAGAAGTCTTATATGTCACTCTCAATCTTGTAAACGCACCCATCCAAGCACCTCAGTAGTCCCCAAACCACCCAGTATCTCCTCTTGAGTGAATAAAATGACATAATCTCCCTCGGCTAGAAGCACATAGATATCAGTGTCACATGGGATTTGATATTAGGATGAACAAGTAATACTTTTTTCTAGAATGAACAATTCATAGGTAATTTCTTATCGACCATTGATAATAACCTTCTCATGCTTCCATAACATAGGAATCCTGATAAGGTTAACCTTGCCTACCATATTGACTAATACCCATAACATTGAAGGTTGTGTCATATAATACAAGAATAATTGATCTTAAACAACCTCCTTCAAGACATTTTCAATTCAGGATAGGTGGTGCTAGATAACTCCTCAGAGCATTTGGATTTCATAACTATTGTATGATTAGAAGTAGAAGACATATTTAAAAATGTTTTGTTCAGGCGTGCATAAAAGTTTGGAAATTGGATGACTCAAAAAATAGTTTATTGATATCATAATTACATAAAATAACTATTGTGCATACCCAAAACATCTCCATTTCTTATGAAAATTACATTAGAAGTTGCACCCAATGGTGGGGGTGATCACCTAATGTAAAAAAGAAACATTAGAGGAAGAATCATATTATGTGCCAACAGAAACCCTAACTCTTGCAAATTGCTTTCCTACAACATCCAATGCACGGACAACACCCCACCAAATAGATCCCTCATCAGATGAAGAGATCATAATTGGTTTTGTCTACATGATACACTTGGAATACCCATTATCGGATGTTGAATATTCCATAGAATTCATGTATCATGCATATAACTATATAACATTATGCCTCAAGCTCCAGAACCAAGGATACCAGGGAAAATGAAGATATTGATGGGCCCTATATTTTTTTCACGTCCTGATGGGAAATATAAATACATCTAAGACTCGTGCTATGGTACTCTAGTGAAACCAAAAAAGGTATGAAGGTGTCTTGAATCTCTCTAATGTTCATTGGCTCCCAATCATCATGGATGACAGCATAGAGGGGGTTTGATTATCTGATCAACTCAGAAGATGGAAAAGGATGGAACTACTTTTGCAACAAGAAGAATATGCTCCAAGGACATTTTCACAAGAACTAGGCCCATATACCTTAGTTTCATTGGTTCTTGATCCACATTACTAGGAGTAATTCCACAATGAGAAGCTCTAATATCTCACACAAATGTACGTTGTATTGAAACAGTTGGCAATAGTCCTAGCCATGCTCTCAATCCTTGATGCACTGCAACCTTAAAAAAGAACTGATGGAGGAATATACTGAATTGCTAGAGATCCCATATGAATTAGATAAAATCCTATTTATCCTAGGTTTGTTGACTAAAGACAAAGACATCAGAATTCCATGTTTCCATTATGTTCATTAACTAGGATTAGGAAGAGGTTATCTAAAGCCACATCAGGCCCATATATATTTTATGAAGACTCAACAATGTGAACATGGAAAGGGATCTAATAAAAATGGTTCGAGGATCTACCTCAACCTAGTTCGAACCCTAGGGCATTTTAAATTTGGTGAAGGGTACTTATATCCCACAAAGATGATCATTAAAGTGTATGACAAGAGTGAGAAAAGACATCTTGGGTAGATCAAACTCAAATCCAAGATTAAGGAACACACAGATGAGACTAATTTTATGGTTATATATTAAGACATATAATATAATGACCTAATTGGATTTCCTTGTCTCTAAATCCACTTGGAGGTACCTTCAACGTTCCCCCTTCGTGGCATGGAGAGACATATATACAGAAGAATATTTCCACAAGAAAGGATTTAAGAATCCTATAAGGGATGATGGTATATAGGTATTATCCTTAAGTGATTGGGGGAAACTCCTACAAATCCCCAAAGTATACTCAATAACAACTATGTGCATCAAATAAATTAGGCTGAGGTAATAGATCTAATCCCAATAGTCTGATCACCTCCTATCCTTAGTGAATGTGTAAAATTCAATCATCTATTGCATATCTCTACAACAAATCATGAAGAAGGGTATGGTAATGTCTCTTCTCATGGCCACCATCACCCTAATAGGGACATAAAATCCCCCATATTTCCATATTTACCTGAAAATGTCTCCACTGACTAAAATGGGGAAGAGTGTGAGGATAAACACAAGAATGACCCTCCCGCAATAGAGAATAGGGACTCCACCGTCATTTATGATCTTAGATCGATTAATATAGAATTATAAGTATACCCAAAACCTATATTGATTATTTCCCCCATGCCCTTAAAATATAAATAGAAGTATATCACATTGTTGAAGTAGCAATGATATCTGTTTACTTAGAACAACCTAAAAATTCTCAGACTGAATCCAGATATGTCTCTGAACCATATTTTCATAACAAATGATCATTAAGGCTTTGTATAGTAATCTAAAGGAATAAACCCCTCTCATGCTACTAATGTAGAGGCAGAAGTTGAAAAATTGAAAAAACCCATCTTTTTCTGATAATTGAAATACACAAAATAACATTCCAGCATCATCCTCATCAAGAAAAAAATAGGAAGATTATGGTCATCATTTATATTGGAGACCTTAATCAGAATTTCTCAATGGAAAATTTACCATTTATAACAACATAACTCTTGATCATTAAAACTTATAGCTTCCAAGCTATTTCCTTCATGTACAGGTAATCATGGTACAATTAGATAAATATGGCCCCCCGAAGATGAAGAATTTACTCCCTTCAGAGCACCCCAAGATATATTTTTCTATAAATTTATTCTCTTAGTCAAAAATAATGTTTGAGAATCATATAAATGTGTCATAGATAATATTTTTTTACCCTTTATTGGTAACGATAGATTAATTTTATGTCCACATAATGGTGTTCAAACCCCATTAGCAATATGATCACTTCAAGGATCTCCAAAAAATATTCAACAAGATGTGATGACACAGTATAAAGATAAATCCACTGAAATACACATTCTGGGTAGAAACATAATAGTTCCTTGTATTTTTGGTATGCCACAAGAGAATTGAGGTTGACCTAGAGAATACTGGTTCTATTTTACCAATGTCACCCCAAGAAATCTCATTTAACTAAGGGGAATCCAAAGTTAAATCACCTAAATTTGGTGATTCCTAGAAAATTTGGCCGATAAGGATCTCCATTTCACCAGTCTAATGAAGAAGAAAATCACCTATCAGTGGGATGATTACTACTAAAAATCCTTCAAGAGTATCAAGAATAATATACTACCCCAACTAGTTTTGATGGCTCCGGTGGAAGGGAGGCCTATCATCTTCTATGTGGCTGACATTGAGCACTCACTGGGTCCCCAACTCAAAAAGAAAAATTATATGGGGAGTTAGATACTCTCTTCTACAACATATAAACTATTTATGGTGATGATACCTAATATTATAATGTTGATAAGAAATTTCTTAAACACATCTTAAGAATGAAAAAGGAGTTTCATTACATGGAACACCATGAAGTCCATCTGGTCTCTTGTATTTCTCCATTCAAGTATATCCTTGGTCTCCCTATGTTTACATGGCACTTGGCTCGATGGGTAGTCATTCTGTTGTAATAATAAAATCAATTTGTATCCTAGAAGTTAGTGAAAGGGAAATACCAAGATGATTTTCTCATATAACATCCTACCCTAGAAAATACACTACAATACACTAAGCTCCATATGAGGAGTTCTTCTATGCCCATGACAATCCATAGACATTGGATAGGTACTTTGATGGTGCCTCTAAGAGTCATATCAGTATGAGAATCGTAAACCTGAAGACAAATCAGTTTGGTCTATGGATTATGTTTTACTCTCTAGAAAAAGTAATTATTCCCTACTCTTTCTCACTATCTGAAGACTGCATAATTAATGTGGACAAATACCAAGTTTTCATCACTAGGTAGGAACTATCCATACAGCTACACATAGCTTACTTGAATATAATAGGATATTCAGAACTAGTGATAAAGAATATATATATAAAAAATTCCATCAAAAAGGAATAAAGCCCCCCCATTGGATATGTCAGGGGATTGGTGGAAGAGTTCCCTTTTAAGCACACATTTCAAAATTTTCCTTGATAACAGAATGATTGCTCTGATGTATTGGCTAATGATTCCACCATCGTGGATGATCTGGATCAGGAGGAAATAATCTTCTATATCACACATTGAAGAATTTTTTTGTAAATTGTTTTATGTGATATTGAAGAAATCAATTAGTTCAACATCACCCTAGAGTGTGTTGAAACAATGACCACCATTGGATGGATGGAACCCATAACTAGTGATCTCCAAAATAGGATCCTCCCAATATGCCAAGACCAAAGGGAAAACATTTAGCATCGAGTAACAAACATCACTCTACCATATGGACCAAATGATCAGAATGTCCTCTACGAACCATGTTTTAAAAGAATTGTCCTTAGGTTTATAGTAGAAGGAGATATTTCCACAATCATCAATGAAGTCCATTTAGGTTCATATAACACCCATAAATCTGAGACCAAGCACTCCCACCAAATCAGGATAAGGGAATATTACTAAGAAACCATGATACCAAAATATATTAAATTCACCAAAAAATTTCATGCATAACAAATAAAAGAAAACTTCATCAATAAACACAAAGAATTTATACACAAGTCCATATCTTACTGTACATTTTTCTTTTTGGGAATGGATGTTGTGGGGAAATATCCCCCAGGTCCGGGGCCCCTCACATAATATTAATGGTAAACATAACTAATTTCTACTCTATAGAGTTGATTAAATAGTACAATGTGTACAATATCATGTCCAATCACTCATCTCATATCAGTTAGAAAAAAATAGACAGATAGAGACCATCAATAAAACACTATTGAATTTACATCAAAAAATGGTTAACTTGGATAATAGGTCTTGGTCAGATGATCTTTTATATGCTTGATGGGACTATCATGCCACCATGTGTATTTCCACATAGGGAACAACAAACACATTGGTGTATGGGACCAAGTCTGTGTTACCCATAGTGGTCTAGCTGCCTTCAATCTGAATTTCCATCTGTGGAAATCTCTAAGATGATGAAATATCAGAAAATAGGCTGAAAAAATTCCTAGATGAGAATAGGTTTTTGACACTACAAAACACATTATTCCATTAGAATAAGATCACATAGACCTTTAATAAAATGTTATGCCTCCATTCCTTACAATATGGAGAACTCGTGTGAGTCCTGTCAACCACAATGATACGAGGGACAAATCCTCTAAAAATAAAACCCAAGTGTGAAGGGCGTTATGTCATACATAAGTTCTATCATAATGAACCTTACTAATTGGTCACAATGGATGGGGAGTGTGTCAAAACTCTAACAAATGAAAGATTTATTAAGAAATAATTTCTATAACTATAGTTAAGAAACCTGAACTCCAAAAATCAATATATTAAACTACACAATATCCTTCGTCCTAACCACATGATGATTAACTGTATAGATTTAATACTTGTTTCGTGATGCTAAAATCTATGGTTCTATAAAAAATATGTCTTACTTGATTCCTGTCATTGCAGGATACATAGTGACACATGAACATATACTATTTTGGACCCATCTAAAACATATATTTCCATAACATCAAGATATATATGTCTTTACTACAAGACATTAAACTACACAACTAATTTCCTTAGCGCAAGACATTAAACTGCCCAACTAATTTCTTTACCCCAAAATGTTAACCTGCATGACTAAATTTCTCAGCCTGTATTGTTAAACTACACAACCAATATAGATATTAATATGACTTGATTCAAATATTTAAATGGGATACGTATGGTTTCCTTGAGCTTATATCTCAATACAACAATTATAAAAAACAAAATAACTATTTTTACACCATCAACTGCCATTGTATTACGAGAGAAACCCTTTCCATTCCTTGTTTCTAAAATTGTACATAGATCACATGATCTTAGGAATTGTAGTAAGGGATTCCCCCCAAAGAGGAATGAATTTTCATGAAATATCCATCATGGCCTTGAATGAAAGACTAGAAATGGAACAAAAAGTGTCCTTTTCACATGATGTTAAACTACATGGTCAATGTCCTTGTCGCATGACATAAAACTTTGTCGTCCTTTAATAACAACATGTGGAATGATTATTATAATCATTGGAAACATAGTGAAACATATATCATTAATACTAGGGCCAACTACCACTATCAAAAGATATAATTCCCATCTCTCTGTACAGGTCAGACGGGTGAACAGATAGTTTCATGTTCATGAACTATGTGTTACTTGATTCCTACCCTCACAAGATACACAATGACTCCTAGATTTCAAAATCTGGGACCAGTCAAAATAGATAAGTATTAAAATCCCCCACCTTTTAATATGGGTCAATCCTTCATGTGAAAATTCATTACTAACTATATGTGTCACAATTCCCATCACCATGGGATACATAGTGGAAACTGTTATTCACAGACCATGTCGTGATACCAACATTACATATCAAGGGATCCACATCATTACCAAAAGACGTTAAACTGATTTCACTTTCAGAACTACACATGGTATGATTAAAATTTTCATGATATACATAGTGACTCCTGGACATCCACACTTAGGACCAACAACAACATTTCTTGTTCTTTGACAATGGTTCTTCTTCATCCGTAAACCATGATTATAAAATGCAATTTTTTAAGAAATATAATAGTGATTCTTCTATCTACAATCATGGACCCATCTTCAACAAATGATAAGAAATGAACCCCAATAGAATAGAAACCATGTCACAAAAGATCGTTTTTTCAACGAACTAGGCAGATCTACAAATGTACTATATATGTACATTTTATATCATGAAAACAAAATTCATGTTGATTCCCACTTCATTACCAGATGAAGGTAAAATAAATGGTCGTACATCCTTACATCACAAAGATAAACAGCATAAAAATACATCCTTACCAAATTACATTAACCATCATGGAAGATTTTCATAACGCACGATGTTAAACAGCACGGAAAACATCCCCACTGCATGAAGATAAAGTAAGCAAGCCATCACCCATTTCTCATTCATTATAAAATGACCATGAGAGCCTTAAATTGTTTAACCATAGTATAGGGTGATTCTTCCATATTTTAATAGAACCCCAAATCATGTACCTTGTGTACCTCAGGTAGTCTCAAGCCTTTCATAACCCTTGGAAAGGAAAATAGATCTCTCTATTTTCCCATGATATTGATGTAAAAGAGATAATGTACCATGAACTGATGACATATTGGCCTAATATAAAGGGATTTCTAATTATTTTGAGATTAACGTCACCATGCATGATCCATGTACCTCAGTCTTTTTTGTATCATCCCCAATATGACTGTATCATATCATTACACATGACTTGAGAACCTCAAGCCATGATTTACATGATTTCCATCTTCCTATCATTAGGATATTGTATTTCCATTGACCTTGGGTATCTTAATTAGGCTCTTTTGTAAGATCCCCCATATCAGGTCCTTATGTGTCATTACTTTATACATCCCCCAATTTGGTCAAAGTTGAATGATGTTAATCACTATCATGTGATTTCCAAGTAAGAAGTTCTTAAACTGATAATGAAAGACACACAAGACATGTATGGATGAAACCCAATAAGGGGAACCCAGATTAATCTTCATGTCTTCACCCGATAAACTCTTTAGCCATAAAGTTTTGGAAAAAATGAGGGCACAAATAAATAGGGGACAAATGTTATAGGGTATACATTATATCCCATGAAAAATCAAAGTTATTATCACTAGACTTCCTTGTCCATGAAATAGTTAGAGAAATTATTTTTCACTCCTCATCTCTAAGAGAATATGGTTGTTAGGTGATGACACAACTTATAGGGTTCTCAATCCATTTATTGATCTTAAATATTCAATAAATCACACATCATGATTTATTGTGCCTTGGGTCATCACGAACCATTCAGACAATTTATAAAGGAAAATAGATCTCTCAACATGGTCATGATATTGATATAGATGGTCTTAGACCCCCCAACTAGAGACATCATTGATCGGTATAAAGGGATTTCCAATCCCTATGAGCCTGATGTCATTGAGGTAGAACCCACCACATTAGTGTGATTTGATCCTCACCCTGTATGATTTTCCCATATCATCCACATGAGCTGAGCACTTTAGAACATGATTTTCAATCCTCATACCAAACTATCCAAGTGGATTCAATATCCTCAAAATTACATTTTTATGTTCTATAGCCTTTATCAAAGAAGGAATGAAACACTTCACTCTAGAAACATTTATGACCACAACACAACATTCAATACGATAAGTCAAAGAGATCAAGCATCACAACCAAGAGAATAACTTCCCCAGGTACCAAAATCATTCTTGGATAAAATTATTTCTATACTCAACCTCATCATCTAGATGTTTGAATCTGTATAAATCTTTCATGGCTCTCCGAAAGAAGTGAATATCTAATTTTCTAGGCCATGATATCAATGAATAAAGGATTTAACCAACAAACTAAAAGCACTTCCTCCTTGAATTAAAGGAGCTTTAATCCCTTAAATCCCTAGTAATGCTGGAGAGGTGCATAACACCTTAGAGAGTTTCAAGTCATCCTCAGTATGACTGATCCATCATATTTTCACTGAATAAAAATTTCGGTTTATGATTTTCATTACACATATTTATAATATCCAAGAGGACATAGTATCCTTAGTATTTTCCCCTAAATCTATATTAGTTCCCTAAATATTCCTCAAAAAATTGGGAAGATAAGAGATCATATTTTCATGGCCATGCAATCAATGCATAAGGGATTTAACCCATCAGCTAAAGGAATCACCTCATTGTAAGAAAGGAACTTAAATCCTCATTAGTGTTACAAACACTGAGTAAGAACACAAAACCTCAGTGTGTTTTATTTCATTCATGTCATGTATGCACCATATTCTATGAATGAGATAGAAGGAATGAGAAAAAATAACAAAAAATAAACTGATAGAGGGTCCAAGATAAAAGACCTTAATCTAATAAAACAGGACGTCTGAGCTAATAGACAATAAACTAAAGAAATAGATGGTCCAATATAAAATACCATAAAACTAAAGAGATATCAAGTCGATGATAATAGACCCTAAAATAAAGAAATAAAAAGTTATGAACCTAAAGGCCTTAAAATAAAGAGATATCAGGTCTGATAGAAAATACCCTAAGCTAAATAAATACAAGGTCTGAGATAAAAGACCCTAAACTAAAGTTATAGTAGGTCCGAGCTAAAATACACTAAACTAAAATAAAAACCAGGTTTGAGATAAACAACTCTAAACTAAAGAAATAAAATGTCTGAGATAAAAGTTCCTAAACTAAGAGAAATATCACATCCAAGATAAAATATCGTAAACAAAACCAATAATTGGCCTTGCCTAATATACATAAAACTAAAGAGATATCATGTTTGATCTAGAAGACCGTAAACTAAAAGTAATTCCAGGAATGAGATAAAATACCCTCAACTAAAGTAATACAAGGTCTAAGATAATAGAACCCAAACATAGAGAAATATGAGGTCTGATCTAAAAAGAAATAAACTAAAGAAATACATGGTTTGAGATTAATGAACCTAACTAAATAGATATCAGGTCCAATCTAAAAATAACAGAATCTAAAACATGGAATTTATTTTTTATATAATAATGAAAAATATTTTAAGGTCCATCAAATGGCCTTAGAAAAATCAAGCTTCTCTAGACGAGTGTATCATATTTGAAAAAATAATAGAACTCTTCCTCTAGGACATGAATCCTTCCCATGAAATCCTTCAAAAAATTTGGTGATCTCATGATAGTTGGAATATATTTTGAACAATGAATATCATATTGGTGGGAAATTAGAAGAGTCTCTCAAGGGGAATCAATTTGAATTTGAAAATTCAATTATAGGAATTCATGTTTATTTTATGTCACATAGGGGACGGGTATTAATGGCATGTAATATCAGAGTAGCATAATATTATGTATTTTATTACTAAATTAAAAAAGGGTAGTAATGTGGAAATTTCAGAAACATTATTAATATATAATGTAAAAACTTGGAGGAATCTCTGCATTTTGGAGTCTATTTTAACTCTCATAAAAAATGGAATACCCCACAAGGGTTGAAATATGATAAATGCTGATCATTCACACTGTGATGGTCAAAAAGGGCTTTCGAGAAGTACCAATCGAATGTCGAAGTTCCACTCACCCAACATCTTGGGCTTCTACTCTAGAATGAAGAGTCTCGACCAAATCAATAAACTTCTCAACCACCTTTTAGGTAGCTTACAAGGAATATTATGATGTTGAAATATCATACTTCATATGATATGTGTTTTCTTAAAATTGTTATATCTGCATATACCAAGCATCCATCTTGGCCTATAATTTCAATATCAATTGAAAACACTTCACCAATTGCTTTGAAATCTCCCTCGTCTACCTAGAAAGAGGAGTCTCATCTATAAGATAATGAAAACATATTTAAATCATGATCACATCTTACCGAGTGAGAATGATTTGATTCATGATTTCATATATAAGATTTTTGTCAAAACCACATGTTCCTAAATTGTGAAATAAGTGATGATGAAATTTCCCATGATCACGGAATACTTCCAAGGGGGTCTCATTGTTAAAGGAATGAATCTATAACCAGATAATCCTACATTGTGCATGATCCTCTATGACCAATGAAGTACAAACTTAAGAAGGAGGAATAACTAGCTGAGATAATGATGAAATAGGAGAGGAAGCCTCATATTCTGTTATCTCAATTGGTGTAACATTTAAGCATATACTGGAAGACTAATTTTGTCAAAATGTTATTTTTCACAATTAGGGTTGTTGTCACTTGATTGTGGTCTCTTTCTTGATGTATCTATATATATTTAATCAATTCCATAATCACCATTGATAGATGGGTTGATGAGGAAAATGGTTTTTCCATATGATGGACCTAATATTTTAGCACACCACCCGGATAAGATGTAACTATGCCTAGTCATAATCCATGGTAAGGACGGTGGAAGAATCAGTAGGTAGAAGTATGATCTCTCCCTCGGTATATTCATTTTCAAGCATCATTAATAATTGGTAGATGACCCCAAGATATCCTTCCCCTTGAAATCTAGAAAAGGGAAGATGGGAGACCCTTTCAATTCATCCAAACGAAAGAGAGAATCAATAGGGTGTATATGTTTCATTGAATACTTTCTCATCCACCCTAGATGTGAGAACCCCATCCTTAAGTGACATATTGTATGACATTTCATCAAGGGAAACACCATCTTTATTAGTAATTGGTCCATCTGGTGAACGTAAAAGACTATGGTTGAAATTTTTTGATTGGATCCAAACATATTTACCCTCAATGGGGCTTACTGACATTGTCCCAACCCCCGATATATTAAACAATCTAGGGGATAATGAAGAATTGTGGATCTAGGTTGTGTTGTAATATTCATAATAATAAATGGTCTTCCCCATCGATATAGACAAAAACTAGAGATAAAATTTGATATTGAATAGAGTGATACATTATTGAATGTGTACTAGGAGATAATTGACATTCATAAGGACCAGTACTTCCAAATTGATGATTTCTACTTCCAAAAGACATTCCTCCATAACCAATGTGCAAACGTGGATCCGTGAGTGTATATAGTTAACTAGTAAAATCCATCAATTCAAAAACATGGCTATAAAGCTCACCATCTTATGCTTTGGAGAGATCTCTAAATTCACATAGAAACCTGTAGAGGTATAATCCCCAACTTTCAAGATAGCCCAATATGAGCGAGTACTATCGTGGACTTGTGGAGAGGCGCACCGATGAGAGAATATGGAATTTTTAAAGTCCCCTATAATGAAATGAATATTTTTTGGTCCAATCATTGAAAGATATGAGATAATTCATTATCGACTCCTTCCTCAAATTTAAATTCCAAATAATAAGCATCTCTATCTCTAAATTAGGGTCAGTATGTGATCATCCAAAATACTCTGAGTATGGAGGAAATCATCATACATCTATCCAAGATAGGGAATCCCTCCCAGTTAGTATATGTACCATAGGATAATTCCCACTTCATAATGGGAATGATGGAATGTGTTGGTTCTAGGGCACCAATAAATGATCATATCTTCAAGAAGTTAGGGCTAGCGATAAATGATGAACTAGAAAATCAACATTGAATCATAAATATGAACCCTATATATTTGATCATTAAAATATATAGAACTATCCCTGACCTTAAAAAATGACATTATAATTAATTAGATATATTTACATTAGAATAGAAAAACCACTTAAAGCTCTCTATGATGAAAGGATTTCTCATAGAGGAAGAAAATATACTCGAAACATTTTTATGGATAGGATAACAGGAAAAATATCAGCCATCTGAACCCAAAGGATAATTTTCTTGCATATAAGTGAAACTCCGGTGTGGATATTCATCTAGTTGGCATTCTTCAACAATTTCCATTTCAACACATAGAGAAGGAGTTAAAACCTAGTGAGGGGGAGATTGAAATTAGATGGAGGGATGATCACATCTTCTAGTAGACTAAAAAAATATAGAGGATGATGTTGAGATAAAATATTGTCCATAAGATCAAATGATAGGAACCAAATTAGTAACACATTTTCATAACACACACAATATCATGGATCGACACTATGATTTCGAGAAATCATGGCCATTTTATTGCATGCATCTAATGAAGTTTGACAGGAACCATATTCCATCTAAACAAATGTAAGTACCACATGTTAAAAAAAGAGAATATAAAATCCTATCAAAGTAATGAAATAGAAAACTGGTGGAATCATGTGCATCACATGTATCAATAATGGATTATCAAATTTTTTAAAGGTCTCTTAGGTTGTATAAATCCCATAGGAAATAATGAAATCACATGACCCCTTGGAGGCTCAGAATCCCATAAACAGGACATGGTCAATCCAATCTCATGATAATTGATCAATGAAAAGATTTAGCTAGTGGATCCCATGAAACCCTCAAGACAATCACAGTCCTTATCAAAAAAGTTCAAGAAATTATTGAACTGTTGTTCTTAGATATATTATGCATGAGCCTAAGTTAATGTGGTCTTGCAAAAGAGTTCTCGTGAAAAGAGGATTGCAATGAATGCTTGTGTTGGGGTCTCATGATCGGGTCCTGAAGAAAGGTCTTGTGACAAGGGTGCGCAACAGTGGAATGGAAAAAAGAAATATGGAGGAATGGTATATCGTGGTAAAATATTCCTTTTGATCCCATATATATAGGTCATTTCAAGAGTACCAATCATCACCCGGTAGATCAAACATCTCCCAAGACACTAGTTCATGACACATCCAAATACTCATGCAGGAATTTACTTTCCTTGGAATCGAGCCCTTTTCCCGATGGAAATTGCTCCTGAGGGAGGTAATTTTCTGTCTCCCACTAATGAGTATTTGAAAATTCAAAAAATAAACACTAAAATAATATGGGTATTATTTTTCCCATAAATAGAGAAAGGAGGAGGATGTGTCAAATACTTGTAGATCATGTAACACACCAAGAGAATTGTGATTTTAGGACCGTCATAGTGTCATACAGAGGAACTGGGTGTAGTATATAGTCTAAAACATGGACCGTGAACCACCTTTTGATAAAGTCATTTTTCTCTCCCAAATGAGCTTTTGACATTCGGTGTTCATGTGGATGCATCAATATAACCTCCCCCCAGCGACACAGTTGTTCATCAGTGAGTTCCTATAAACCCATCAAAAAATCCTTTTGAAATGTGAGAAAATTTCTAAATGGAGGAGGACTCTAGAGGTTGTAAATATTATATGACACATCATTGATGGGAAGTGAAAATTTCCATGACAACATTCAAGTTGACTCCTTATACACCTGAATATTTATAAAATAAAAATCAAGGAAATAAAATAAGAGAATGAGGGAGATATGTACAATTTTAAAAGACACATGATACACCACTGGAAATTTACAAGACACCACGAGTCCCTAGAGATATACCGACCTCATCTCAGAAATTCTCTTTGGCTATGTTAGCCTCATCAAATAAAATTTCATGTGTGTGTACATGAAACCTCACTCTAAACTTTGGATCCTCAATGAAAAATGGTAGGAGTCTATTCTATATACTAAAGCTAGATTATTTATTGCCTACGTGTCACCTTCCCATGGTTCTACATCACTAAAAACATCTTATTCTTCCACCAAACCCTATGAAATGTCATCATTTTTCACCCCCGATTGGGATTTCCATATGGTTCATCTAGGGCTCCTGGTCCCCTCCCCAACTCCCCAATAAGTATCCCATTACCAACTCTCATCTCCAGTCACACCGCTACCTTTTCATGCCCCACCTCTACATGCTCTACCTATGACTCCTCTGTCTTCGGCTCCACTACAACTGGAAACTCCTCCATCGACTTTTCCACGTCCAGGTCCTCTGCTCCACCTCGGGTTCACCCACGCTCGTGCATGCATGGAGTAACCTAATTAATGGATTTAATATCATTTGTAGAAGGTTTGGGTCAGGAGAAATCATTGGTGGTATACTCAAGGACCATTTATGGATTTGCACATTAAGCTGAGGAATTATCATCACTAGTGTATCACCAAAATATCTTTCTCGAATGAAGAGGTTTATTCTCTTTACTCTGATCTATACTATATGGATATTCATATTTATATCAAGCAATGACATTCAATTTTTTTTTGATAATAACCCTAGAATTTATTGTATTTGAAACTTTTAATGTGGGACTTTCGAATTATCAACAGTTAGTCTTTCGTTTCATATCTATATAGTCAATTTCAACATGTATATCCAAAATTTTAATATCTTGCCTTCAATTCCACATGATTAATCATATTAAAAAATGAGATATTTTTATTCTCTATATGTAAGTTAATGATAACATTTATTGGAAATTAAGTCCTTTATATGTTGTTTATCCATATTTCTAAGCTCATTTTTCTCTTTATTTCCTACAATTTTATTTTTCATAATTTAAATATGTTTCACATATGTTTCTTAGTGCTGCCAATATTAGATCTTTCACAAAATACTAATATTAATGATACTTTTAATGGTTCTTCCATTATCTTCTTGGATTCAATCTATTCAATGACATATTATTCCCTAAATTTTCTTTTTATATTTGGCATGATATCTTTTCTAGTGCATTAATTTTTCATGTTGGATTTTCTACATTCTATTATCTACTCACTTGGTTCGAACAAATAATTACTTTTCAATGTAGAAAGAGTTATACAAATGGTTTTGTTATATACACCATTAATATAGAAATTTTGTTTCCTTTGTTATTATTTTCTTTTATATAAGTGGTTTTTTTATTAAATAATTCACGTGCAGGTAGTTCAGGGGGAACATCTTCAAGCCCTCATCTTTCAAAAAAGGAACTAATTTTTTTTTGGTTTCAGGTATGAAAAATGAGATTCCCTTTTTAACTTTATTTCTAATATTCATTGATGTTTTTATTATTTATGTCATTCTCAACATTTTTTTAACTTATTTAATGATTATTATATAATTTATTTGTTTAATATGACAAAATAAATATTCATTCATTTTTGTTAACATAATTTGAGATCGTAGGAGAAGATAATTTTCAGTGTGCAATTCTTTTGAGTACATTTATTTGTGATTATGATTAAATATTTTTATCCATTTTTGACATTACATATTTGTATAATTTATATTGATAGGTCAATGTTTCCTAGAATTGTTTCTCATATTGTAGATTCATTAATATGATTTTTCAAAACAATGTTCATGTTGTTTTCATTGATTAATTGAAATTTAATTTCAATTGAAATGTCCATAGATGACACTTATTTTATGTATGCTATTTATTTTACAGAAGTTGCATTTTATATTAAATATAAATGTACTATAAACAATTTATTACACATGAAATATTTGTAATGATATACAATTTCATTTTAATAATATGCAATAAATATCAATAACTATATTTCAATGTGATGGACAATATTAAACTACATTGTTGTGTTGTAATCATGTATTTATATCATAATTCATTTTCAACTATCTATTTTATTTGCATAAAATTTATAGATAATCCAATAAATACCAATCATAAATATTCATTTCTTGTGGTCATTTCCATATTTTCTATGTTTGAAACCTATAGTTCATTTATTATTTTCATTTGAGTACTCTTGTTGTTTTAATGTCTGATTCTGTGATTCCAGTTGTCACTAATATCAGTTATTAATTCTTAGAACATAATTTTTTTGTAGAAACATTTGTTTTGTAATTTTTATAGTGATGATGTGGTGCAACAAGATATTTTTGTAACACCCCATTATTTCATAGTATGTTATATTTTCAAAATAATTCAATAACATTCACTACACAAAACACTGAGTCCAAGCGCACCATGACTTACCAAACCAGTCGTTCAAAAGCAGCTATGAATAGTATTAACTAAATTTTTTACTTTATATAATCCTTATAACTTTATAATCTATATTATGAGTTTTTTAGACAAAATGTAAGAACAAATAAATTTTTCTATATAAAAGAAATGTTTTCCAAAAAATCCAATTTTACCACCTTTTAATGACGAAGCCTTTTTAAATCCAATATTTGAATCTTTTTTATATTCATTTTTACAAAATAAACATATTATTTAAAATCAGGAAATAATAATTTTGTTTCAATAATGTTTTGGTGTTTTTATGATAACTTTCATAGTTGGGTGAATAGTCAAAAATACTATATTTTAACTAAAAAACCTTTTTAATCAAAATAATTTATAGTGTTAAATTATAAATTTTTAATGGTTTGGAAGTATAAATATATTTTATTTTTACCATTTAATCCATTTATGGTCATTGTAAGTAATTTCACTTTGAAATTGGACATAAACAAGTGTCAAAATTTTGGTAGTTATTATTTCTTAAAAATACGCCTTTTGGTTTTGACAGCGGGAATTAATTTTAAATTAATAAATACAACTTATATGTGTGTAATTTGTTAAAATATACATCATTATTAATTCAGAATATCAAAATTAGCTCAGGGTAATTTTTTGGTATTTTTTTGAAAACATTTAATTTTTGATGTATAATGAAAAACACTGAGTTATAGTTTAAAACTAAATTTTTATTTAAATAATTATTTATTTTATTTTAATTTATTTTAGGTCAAAATAGATACATAAAACCTATATAAGTTCAATTTAATTCATTGGAGTCAGTTTATAATAATGTTAGATATATAAAAATTTTATTTAACTTTTCAACATCTTTTACCCACCTCCTAGGAGTGTTTGTAAATTCACATAAAACATAATTTTACTGCTTCTGTGACTTGAATTTCAAAAATCCAAGAAACACGGTTAATATAAAGTAGTAAAATATGATTCAAAAAGGTGAAAATAATTTTTTGGTGAATAGTAACTTTTTACTTTTATTTACAGCGGTTAAAAGTAAATAGGGTAATTAAGTGTAAAAATGATATTATTATTACCCTAACACATATCCATATTCTATTGGATAAGTGAAATTCGACCAAAAATAACCTTAAGAATAAAATATGACCCTTTAGGTCCCCTTGTATTAGATTAGGACATTTATTATTATTTAATTTAAAGAAGAGTTAAAAGCGTTAAATTCAAAGATTATTAACTAAACAATTTTTAATATAGGGTTATACATAAGATAAATTAGAAAATAAATATTAATTAGAAATATAAAATGATTTCCTACATCATGGTATTTTAATTATAATTTTTATACATTAAATAATTAAATTTATTTATGACACAATGATGTTGCAGTAATTACCTTATTAATGAAAGAATAAAATAAATGGTATTATAAATGTTAAAATAAAAATAATTTCAATGTTTCTATGACATAAAAGAATTTTTTAGGTGAATATAAAATATTAGAGATGATTCAATGTTTCTTGTTTGAACTAATCAATTTGTGATGACTTTCACTGAAACAAAATACCAAATAGTGTCAAAATTAACATAAATTAATATTTAAAACTAATATTATATGATTAATTGATATTATATTCCTAAAAATATACGTTTTAGACAAAGTAATTATATCATGATAGGGGTATCATTTATCTACGACTTGGGGGTATCTTGTAAGTTTATAATAAGTTTATTAACCATATAATATAAAAATACAAAGAGATGTGGTAAAATGTCAAACTAATTAACTAAGGTTTAAAACTAAATGATAAGGTTAATAAAGTGACCCAAACCTTTCTAAAACCTATTGGTTAAGTGTATTTCGTCCCATACCCACATTATACATTGAATAATCCACTTTGGAACCATTAGAAACCGAATATTTATTTATTATAAATTAATACTTTATGTTTTTCCTAAAGAGCCCCTCCTCCCCCTTATAAAAGGACACCACATCTAACCAATTTTTAATACCTTCAAAGCCCTTTGGTTCGGATGACACTTGCCTAAATATGCTCTCAGATATCCTAAATTAAACATAGAGGCCTTATTTTTATCAGAAAGCCAACCTAAAGATCCCTTTTGATCAAATCAAAAGGAAGAACCCCAAGAAGAGGTAATGTTTTCACCACCCTCTTTCATGTTCCTTTCTTCTTCCACTTCCTTTTTCTTTGTTGTTTCCATTATAAAATAATAAATCAATTAAATTCTATTTAATTTGATGTTATTATAATTATGGTACAATCAAATTCATTATTCTATCCACTGTTTGAATTTTATGCCATCATACGTGCGTACGTATAGCTTAACGTCTCCACGTCGTGGTGTAATTGTTATTCAATACATTATTATTTGGATGGGTATAATAATGATATGTATTTGATGTAAATAATAAATATAAAATTATAAGGATTTTGTATATATGATATATCATCCAATTATATATTATTTTAATATCAAAAGAATAATATTTTCGCTTGTTTGTACGTACAGATTACCGTCTCCACGACGCGATGAGATTCATTTCCAAGTTCACCATTCATCAATAATTAAGAAAATATATATTACTAATAAGTATATAAAATATGAAATAATAATGCTACTGTATATATATATATTTATATATATAAGTATTTATGTACATACATATATCTTATTCCCGTACTTCTGTTCAATACTATATGAAAACAGAAACAATGTTTATGCGTACGTACGGACTGTCGTCTCCAAAAATGGTGTTTTCCATTTCATATATATGTCTATTATACATATTAATATTTAAAATATATATTATATATAAATCATATTTTATATTCTGGAGGTATTTACATCATGATCTAAGTGATACAATCAAGAGTAACAAGTTTAAACATGTACGATAAAGAAAGTTATTGTTACCCGAAATATTAATATAACATGGAAATTATTATTAAATGGGTAGCATAAAGTCATAAATGAATAATGTATGATATCATAAATATTAATATGGGTCTGTTTAAATTTAATAAAATACTATATTCTTCGTACAGGCGGTTAAACGTACCCTCGACTGAAGGAAAGTGCAAGGTAAGGGGTTTTCATCTCACTCCTTATTCTCGTGAGATTCATGCTATGTCGCCACTATTTACTTTTGTGTGGTATATGTACTAACCATAATTGTATTCTTTTTGTAATACACTTTAATTTATGTGTATTTACATCTTCATTGTATGGTACTTCTTTCATGGGGAGTATGTTTCATAAGGTACCAAATTGGTAAGGGTTAATTTAACAATCTCATTATTATATGAGATTGTTTTATGTAAGTATCTACTATGACATATTTATTATCCATGTCCATGTTTCATAAAATAGTTTTCAAAGGGATTATTTGAAGGTAATTTTTACTAAAACATCATTTTAAATGTTTTAAAGATTTATTCTTATAAACCATTCTCATTAATGTCCATGTTTTCAAAATGGATTTAGGATTTATTGAAATGGAAATGAATGTTTTAAAATGTTAATTACTTTCAAAATTTTCAAAGTGTTATGGGAAAATTTTATTATAAAATTTATTTAAATGTATTCCTTTCTAAATTTTGTGACTTTTAAATATTTTCATGAAAAAGGGATATTTCTCTGAAAGAGTTTTACGAATTATTTTCATCTATGTCAACATCCTTTGATGGTTTTCAAACTTGTTTGAATTTGATTTATTATGATTCAAATATTCCATATTGTATCGAAGGTTTTGTGATATGTTTGACTATGTATGTGTTACTTTTATACCATTCGTGGTTTATGGTTAAAGTATTGACATTTCGTATCCTAGTTCTTATACGAATGTTTATGTTATGTTTCAACCTTTTTATATGAGGAATGTATTGGACATAGTAAGTGATTGGTGGAGCTCGCTATAGCTCCTTGATGCATCGGTAGGTCTCATGAGACCACTAGACGTGGAAATCGCCGAGGCCTCTTCCAAATTTCGATATATGTCTTTGGCCGAGGCCTTAATCATTTCAAGACGTCTTGTCCAAGGCCTTGACAAAATGTTTTAGAATGTCTGGCATTATACATTCCCCTATTATGAAAATAATATTGATTGTTCATGTGGTCATTCGACTAGTAGAATACCCATGATTATGTTTTATTATTGAATTATGTTCTCAGCTTATATTTCTGCCATAAAATTATTGATTTTTATTATTGGTAATGGAACTGGTTTTAGTTATTCACCATGCTTAATATTTATGTTATCTTCTGATGTATTGCTTACCCATACTGAGCCTTTGAGCTCACCCCTTTCTATGTTTTATTTTTCCCAAGATTCCAAGAAGTGTATTATGATTGATATGAAGGGTTAAGCTATAGTGAATAATGGAATTCTCAAAGAACTATTTACGTTGTGTTTTATGTATAAAATAGTAATGTAATGTTAATGTATGTAATATATTTTCCAAGACTGCGAAAATGATCGGTCCTTTGTGACTTGATTCCTTATAACCATGCCAATGTATTAAAATAATGCACCAACTTTGGGTAACTGGTGTCAGGTTGTTACAGTTAGAATCAGAGGAAGTTTAGCAATAAACATGGAAATTAGATATAGATAAACTCTGATTTGAAAACATTACCCTTAGATAGACATTGCAGATTAGTATCAAAGAACATCCTAGAATTTTGGTAATGTAGAGATTTTGTGAGTTTTTCAAGAAAATACATCCCTGTCTGGATACGATCAGGTAGAGGCGGATCTAACACAGATGTACCAATGGGTAAGACCCGAAAACACCACTTTGACCTAGACTCGAACGGGAACTGGTGCACGACAACGGTCCTTGCTGCACTCTTGGTTACGACACTCCCAGGGGATATGCTTAGGATAATTCCTGTTTTCTTTAAAAACCACTATGAAGGGTATATGAGTATATACCTCCTCAAAGAAAATAAATTTGTGATTATTTATTATATCCATAAACTTTTCAATTTACATTAGGTATTTTACATGTTTGTAATTATGTATTGTGGTTCATAAACTAACCTAGTCTATGTCATTGTATAGAAATGGAGGCCAATAGAAGGAATGTTAACTCCAGCAATACGTATGATCCAAAGAGTAAGAAGGATCATATCTTTCATAATATTAAGACAACATTTAGAAGGTAGGTAATCTCCATTGTATTCTCAACATATGTAGAAATAATATCATGTGTTAATAAGATATGTAAAGAATTCTCCGAGTCCTATGGCTTTGAAGAGAAGCAAGAGAATAAAAGGATGGAAGAGAAAAAGATGGATAAAGGGAAGATGGAAAAGAATAATTTTTCCCATATGTGATATCTGTGGGAAGAAACACCATGGAACTTTCCTAAAGGGAATGAGAGTTTGTTATAAGTGTGGAGAAAAAGGACACCATGTACGTGACTGTAAAGGTAAGCAAAAGGTTTAAAATGAAAAATGCTTCATCTGTAAGGAGTTGGGACGCTACGCAAACTGATGTCCAGATTATTAGAGTATTCCCCAAATGATGCTATTGGATAATAATCTGGTTATGATACTACCACAGATGAGGAGGAATGATAAGAGTTCTTATGTTGTTATTAGAGAATTATGTCATCTGAGTGTTTTATCAACAATGTACTGGTTATAATAATTATGGAGTATATAAGGATTGTACAATATTACTATTTCATTAAGGACTTCAGATTTTGTGGAACCAAGAAAAGTGACTCAATAGAAGGTTAAATTTTTGGAAAATATATTGTTAATAGAAAGATAAACCATAATACGGTTCTGATACCAAGGTAGTGATTTTTGAATAATACATGATTGATTTGGATAAATTATATTGGATATTCTTGATTACCTTGAAACTGATTAATGATTTGTATATTTCATCATTGTTGGATTTTACAACATTTTTGGATAGAAAGAGTATATCATTTATTCTATAAGGAATAAGGGATCATGAATGGAATCAATACGTTTTTATGATAATTCATGATATTCCAGTGTTTTAAAAGAATACATGATGAAGGTATTCACATGTTATTACATGGAAAAAAGTATCTTCATTGTGTTTACCTACCATATAAATTTTTTTACTATGAGTTTGGATAGAAGTATTTTGGATAATTCTAGTTTTATATTATTTTTGAATTTCTATAAAAGGACAACCTGGAGGTTGGGAGGCAACCCGTCGCGTCCGACAAGGCCATGAGACTTGAACTCGCAACCGAAGGGCGACAAGGGTGTATCACCTACCACTGGCCCACGTGATGTCCTGGATTGAATAATGCAGTCTTTTTAAAAAAAAATTATGGTATATGAATTATAAATTCATTTTTTAACCTTATATGAATAGGATAAATAGAATATTACTTTTAAGTTATATTATCTTTTAGAGTGAAAGATGAGTTTGTGGTCGAAATTAGTTAAAGGATGGGACTCTACTTTTCATTTATATATTTTTCTTCTTCTCTTATTCTATGAAAAAATTAATTCTTATACTTTAGTGAAGGGATCCTAAATCAAAAAATGTGTTATCCTAATACCATCTGTTTTTTTGAACTGATGGTATTTTAAATCATCAAAGATTAATGAATTTAAGGCCCACAATTTTAGACATGTTTGTGATTGAAGACCTCAATCACTACCTATAGATATTTAAATTTTCCCTCCAATTATATTTCCCTAATTTCCACCAATGTTCTCCTAATCGAGATCATAATTAGGTGGTGACCCTTTCATTTCCCTTTTCCTCTTATTAAGAATTAATTTTATTAAACCAATTTCTGATGTGGGTTTTCACACAAAGTTAATTTCTATTTTCAACCTTTTATTATCAAAGAAAAATTCCAAATTATGAGGACACAATTTATTGAAGGAGGGAAGAATGTAACACCCCCAGATTTCATAGTACGTTATATTTTCAAAGTAATTCAATAACTTGCACTACACGCAACACTGAGTTCAAGCGCACCATGACTTACCAAACTAGCTGTTCAAAAGCAGTTATAAATAGTATTAACTGAATTTTGTATATTATATAATCCTTATAACATTAGAATCCATATTATGAGTTTCTTAGACATAATGTAAGAACAAATTCATTTTTTCAAATAAAAGATGTTTTTTTCAAAAAATGAAATTTTACCACCTTTTAATGGCGAAGCCTTTTTAAATCCAATATTTGATTCTTTTATATATTCAATTTGACAAAATAATCTTCTTCTTTAAAATCGGGACAATAGATGTAGAGACCCTAAGCTTTATGTACATGTACATTACATTACTTTTGAAAAATACTTAGTACATAACAAAAACACACACACAAGGACCGTAATAGTTTAGTGTCTTTGGAAACTCAGAATGTAATCTTCAAATCCTGGTGAAAGATCTTCAACATATCCCATAAAGATCATCCCTTTTTTTCTTACCTAAAATATTTCTTTATATCCTGGGGAAAAGAAAACATAAAAGGGTGAGCTCAAATGCTCAGTAAAGGTAAACAAAAGAAATATCAATCACATCATATTCATAAAAACATAACATTTTGGAAATCTTAACCTGCCAAAGAGATCATAATGTCATAACATGGGATAAATCATGGTAGTGAAATGTAATCACAATAATAATAACTTAAAACATGAAGCTTTTTGGCATACACACATAATCATAGAGAATCATTTCTTATTAGTCAAGACTCATTTCCAAGACTATCTTAGTGGACAAAGTCCATTTCTGAACCGAGTTCATTCCTCGTTTCAGTCCTATTTCACTGAACCGGTTTAACCTGCCATTCCAGCCATGTCTATCTCATGAGATATAAAATCTTTACCCAATTCATTGTAGGGAGATATAGGTCCCACCCATCTCATAATGATATCATTCTTATGTGTGACACAAAATCATAAAACCATACATCATAGCATAACCCATGTAATAAAAATGGGATTCATAAACATCGTGACATCATAAAACAATTCATATAAGATAAAGGAATTCATAAAAATAATTCCATCACAACATAATCAAATCAATGTAATAATAGGGATATAAACAGAACAATTTATTATCTTAGATGGAAAATAATTTTGATAAAACACTTGAACTCCATTCTTGAAAAAAATATCCTTTCTACTTCAAAAACACTTTTCCTTTCTTAACATGTCATACAATTCTAAACAAAAAGAAGTTTATTAAAAATAAACTTGAAAACATGTGAAGGAAGCTTCTTGGAAATAATGTTTTAATAATCCATTCATGTCGTATAAGTTAAAAAAACACTCTTCTCGTACTTTTGTCGGAAAAGTCAAAAAGTGACTTGTACGAAAAACAGCAAAATATTCCTTTCATATCTTTTACTAAAAACTCACCGAAGGGTAAAATTGGATTTAAACAATTTTAGGTGGATGGAAAAATTTTTACATATTGAGGAAACATGGATGTGAATGATAAAATACTCCCGAGTAAATTCCAAAGTATAAACAATCTCGGATAAAAATGATATTGTAATATTTCCCTTACCTTATGTCTGATTTGCTTCGTTAGTGTCAGAACCTCCTGTATAATGATTTAAATAATGTCATTGACTTATTCCAGAATCATAAATATTTTTATGATATCATATATGGTCATATTATTAGCTTATTATTATTAATATTTCATTGTTACTTGTTATTCGAGTGTTTATTACTTTTTGTTCTTATGCGTGTTTTGTCGAATAAATTCTTATTCTTCTTTTTAGGTAAAAGATACCTCATTTCTAGAATGGTATTAGTGTAATATATATCATATTTTTTCACTCAATTCATTTATGTAATCATTATTCAATTAAAATCATGTAGAACGAGTCGCATCACATCGTGGAGACGGTATTCCGTACGTACGAACGCGTGATGATATCGTTCCCATGATCATGGAATTGTATTGGAGTGTACGTATACTATTTCAGAATCAATAAAACTTTACAATAATTATATATAGTTATTAATTACACCATTATACCCATCCAAGTATGGTGGTGGTGGAAAATAGATTTCACCACGGCGTGGAGACGGTATTCTGTACGTACGCACGCGCGATGATTTCGTTTTCCGTAGGATGGATAGATGGTGAAATATATTTGTTTCATACTTATAATAACATATCATTATATGATTGATACTGATTTTATTACTTCATAATGAAACAACTAAAGAAGAATAAGTAGAATAAGAAATAAAGTTGAAAGAATCGGTAAAGGATATTACCTCTTCTTTCGACAGGCCTTTTGAAACCTCCTGTTAGGGCACTAAGATTGGTTTTTAAAGAAGACCAAAACCTCTAGGATGTTTCTAGGGAAGTGGAGGGGAGAAATTGGTAGGGGTTGGGAGATCTTGAAGGCTCAAAGTGGTGTGAGGAAGAGAGGGAGGAGGTGCCCTTTTATAAGGGATGAGAGGGGCACCTTTGGAAAAACTAAAAATATTAATTTATTATAAAGTCATATTCGGTTTTAAAGAGCTCAAAATTGATTTATTTCGAATCTAAGGTGGGTATGGGTCGAAATTCCTTCATCCAATAGAATTTGGAGACTTATAGGTTTCTATTTTAACCTTATCAATTAGATTTGACTTTAAGATAAATAATTTTACTCTTACCTTGTCTTCTTGTTTTCTTATACTATAAGGTTAATAAACTTACTACAACAAGCCAAACGAACCCCAAGTTGTTTATTATTAATATATATAACCTTATATAAGTCATTCTCCTGAACCTTAGATTTTTAGGAATAAAATATCAATTAATAATATAATATTTGTTTTAAAAACTATTTTATGTCAATTTTTACACTATTTGGTAATTGATTTTTGTGAAAATAATAACAGAATGATTAGTTCGAAACAAGTAAAATAAATTAATAATAACATGTCATATAAACCTATAAAATTAGTTTAATTCATTAAAAGTCTCAAATTACATTTATTTGGGTATTCATAACCTCAATTATGTCAATATTTCATTAATAAGATAATTACTACATCATCATTGTGTCATAAATAAATTAAATTATTTAAACTCTAAAAATTAAAAATAAAATACCATTATGTTGGAAATATTTTTATCTTTCTAATTAATATTTATAGTCAAATTTATCTTATTTATAACCCTATATTAGAAATGATTTACTTATTAAACTTTGATTTTAACTATTTTAACCCTCCTTTAAATAAATTAATATTAAATGTCCTAATCTAATCAAAGTGGGCCTAAATGGTCATATTTTATTCCAAGGTTTTTTTGGTCGAATTACACTTATCTAATAGAATTAGGACATGTTTTAGGGTAATAATAATATCATTGTTACCCTTAATTACCATATTTACTTTTAACCGTGCTAGAAAAAGTAAAAAGTTACTATTCACCAAAAATTATTTTCATCTCATTGAACCACATTTTACTTATTGACATCAACTGTGTCTCTTGGATTTTTGAAATTCCATTCACAGAAGTGGTAAAATTATGGTTTATGAAAATTTGCAAATTCTCCTAGGAGGTGGGTAAAAGACAGTCAAAAGTTCAATAAAATTTTTATATATCTAAAATTATTATAAAATGACTCAAATTAATTAAATTGAACTTATATAGGTATTATGTATCAATTTTTACCTAAAATAAATTTAAATAAAATAAATAGTTATTTAAATAAAATAGTCCGTTTTAAATAGTAACCTAGTGTTTTCACTATTCATCAAAAATTGAAAGTTTTCAGAAAAATGCCAAAATTTCACCCTAGGATAATTTCGAAATTCTGAATCCAAAAATGAAGTCCATTTTGAAAGATAAAATTTATAAAATTTCAAAAAGTGGGTATTACTATTCATAATGGCTAGTTTTTATGACATATCGTTGTTTAGCGAAACTCGGTATTGCGTACAACACACGCTATCGTGGAAGGCTACGATTGCGTGTAGTGCAAGCCAAGTCAGGGATGTATTTTTTGCAAGCTCCTTTTGGTGTAGCATACAACACAAGAAATTAATGAAATTAAAATGAATATTTTTCATAAAATATCAGGGTGTTACATTCTACCCCCCTTAAAATTAATTTCTCCCTCGAAATTCATCGGGATTATAAATGGTTTACCACTCGAAAGTTTCTTTAATAGAAACCCACATCATAAAAAGAAATACCAAAACATGGCTTTAAAAACTAAAGTATGAAATATAATGGTTACCCAAATTAACTCATCACTGGGTTTTCACGTAGGAGAACACAGGTGAAAATATGGATATGGAAGAAAAATATAACCATTAGGTTCTGATGGAGAGTGGTAGAGAACATAGCTATGAAAAATCCAACAATCACAAATCCATAAATTTGTGATGATCTAGGGTACCATCCGATTAATTGGATATAAGGGCACTAGGACAACATTTTTGGTTTTCAATATCATTTCCCTAAAGTTGAATAATTCGAATTAGAATAAATACTTACTTTATTTTTGTATAATGTCACTGTTGTTCGTGCTTTGAACAATTTCCACTTCATCTCTTAAATAAATGAAGTTGAATTTGTTATTCGTGAAGTGTTAACAGATCATTTGATAGAATTATGGGTCATTCCATCTGTTTCAAACAAAAGGTTAGAAAATGTTATAAATATACATAAGTCCATCTATGGTGAGTTTAATCGTATACAATTCCAAAAATGAACTTATACTTCATATATCATACATCATAATAAAATAAAGTTAGTTTCTACTAACCAGGGACTTCCTGTAGGCCAGTGGTAGGCGATAAAGTCCAGTCGCACTTCGGTTGTGGGTTTGATTCCTATAGCTTTGTCCGACGCGATGGGTTGTCGCCCGTCCTACAGGTTGTCCGTTTTCTCAAACTACATCACTATAACATCCCATCAATAATATAGAAAAAAAGTTCTATCCTTAAACAATACTAACTTATGTCCAACATAATCCATGCCAATCTTTGGGCTTATCCATAATACTGCAATCCACTCTCATAATAAAACGAAAATGATTACCAGATATTAACCATCGTTGATCCCCATATATCATCAGATATGTCTTGTTGGTCATATTCCAAATATTCTAAGGCCTTAATCATGTATTCTATACCCATTGAATCTTAGTGAAAACATGAGTGCAGTTAACAAAATCATCAAAATTCATTATACTCAAACCATGATATCACTTAGTCCTTATATCAATCATGAGCTCATGAATACTGTTAAACATTTCATTTTCTCCTTATCCCTTCATTACGTGCATATCATCTACTTACCAATAATATCTCAATAACTTTCCATGGTTACCAGTACCATAAAATTATTGAAAATCACAATAGACTAATAAAAAAATATTCTAATACACCATAAAAGTACCTCAACAACATTATTCATGAATACCAATACATAAACACTTCAATACATCATCTTCAATGATTGTCTTGGAATAAGTTCTTCCTTGATTTAGAAGTAACTTTTTAGGTCAGGGCATTGAGTTGGGTAATGCCCGTGTTCTCCACAAATAAGACATTAAACTCCATAATATTCTGTCATTCTATGACCCTTTTCTCCACACAGATAACATATGTCCCTACATTTGAGGTATTCCTCAAGGTTCTTCTTCCCATCTTTAGAAATCTCAATCTTCCTTTCTTCATGCTCCTCAACATGTGAACATGCATAAAAGTCTATCAACCTCTTATTTTATGAATTAGGCATACCACTAAATTTCACCTTGTTAATCATATATCGTGATGACTGATTTGGAATAATCACAATATCTTTATCTATTGGTATTACCAAATTTTGATGCTCATTGTCACCAATCTGTCCATTGGATTCAATGTTAACCGAATTCCTTCTGGTTCCCTCCATTACCTAAAACACAAAAAGAATTCTGTGAGAGGCAAAAATCCTGCTAGGGAAAACAACATAGTAAAGGGGAGTACCCTCAATATCTAACATCTTAGGTTAAATTCTAATATCGTTATCGTAGTTCTAGGATTATATCCTATACGTATACTTATCCTTAGGGACATCCCTAGACATACCTTAGAAATTTCTCTAGGGATATCACTAACGTTTTAACATCCTTGTTTCCAAATGTTGACTAAAACTCCCTCTGATACCAACTGTAGAGACCCTAAGCTTTACGTACATGTAAATTACATTACTTTTTCGGAATACTTAGTACATAACAAAAACACACACACAAGGATTGTAATAGTTTAGTGTCTTTGGAAACTCGGAATGTAATCTTCTAATCGTGGTGAAAGATCTTCGACATCTCTCATAAGATCATCCCTTTTTTTCTTACCTAAAATCATTCTTTATATCCTAGGGAAAAGAAAACATAAAAGGGTGAGCTCAAATGCTCAGTAAGGGTAAACAAAAGAAATATCAATCACATCATATTCATAAGAACATAACATTTTGGAAATATTAACCTGCCAAAGAGATCATAATGTCATAAAATGGGATAAATCATGGTAGTGAAATGTAATCACAATAATAATAACTTAAAACATGAAGCTTTGTGTCATACACACATAATCATATAGAATCATTTCTTATTAGTTAAGACTCATTTCTAGGACTATCTTAGTGGAAAAAGTCCATTTCTGAACCGAGTTCATTCCTCGTTTCAGTCCTGTTTCACTGAACCGGTTTAACCTGTCGTTCCATGCATGTCTATCTCATGAGATATAAAATCTTTACCCAATGCATTGGAGGGAGATATAGGTCACACCCATCTCATAATGATACCATTCTTATGTGTGCCACAAAATCATAAACCATACATCATAACATAACCCATGTAATAAAAATGGGAATCTTAAACATCGTGACATCATAAAACAATTAATATAAGATAAATGAATTCATAAAAATATTTCCATCACAACATAATCAAATCAATGTAATAATAGGGAAAGAAACATAACCCTATATAATCTTAGATGGATAATAATTTTGATAAAACTCTTGAACTCCATTCTTGAGGAAAATACCCTTTCCACTTCATTAACACTTTTCCTTTCTTAACATGTCATACAATTCTAAACTAAAAGAAGTTGATTAAAAATAAATTTGAGAACTTTTAAAGGAAGATTCTTGGAAGTAATGTTTTAAAAATCCATTCATGTCGTATAAGTTAAAAAAACATTCTTCTCATACATTTGTCAGAAAGGTCAAAAAGTACCTCATACGAAAAACGACAAAAGATTCCTATAATATCTATTACTAAAAACTCAAAAAACTGTAAAATTGTATTTAAACAATTTTAGGTGGATGGAAATAATTTTACATATTGAGGAAACATGTATGTGGATGATAAAATACTCCCCAGTAAATTCCAAAGTATAAACAATCTTGGATAAAAATGAGATTGTGATATTTCCCTTACCTTAGGTTCGATTTGTTTCGTAAGTGTCCGGACCTCCTGTATAATGATTTAAATAATGTTATTGACTTATTACAGAATCATACTTATTTTTATGATATCATATATGGTCATATTCTTAACTTATTATTATTAATATTTCATTGCTACTTGTTATTCGGGTGTTTATTACTTTTTGTTCTTATGCGTGTTTTGTCGAATAAATTCTTGTTCTTCTTTTTAGGTAAAAGATATATCACTTCCAGAATGGTATTAGTGTAATATATATCATATTTACTCACTCAATTCATTTATGTAATCATTATTAAATGAAATTCATGTAGAATGAGTCGCATCACATCGTGGAGACGATATTCCGTACATACGCACAAGTGATGATATCATTCCCATGATCGTGGAATTGTATTGGAGTGTATGTATACTATTTCAGAATCAATAACAATTTAAAATAATTATATATAGTTATTATTTACACCATTATACCCATCCAAGTAAGGCGGTGGTGGAAAATAGATTTCACCACGGCGTGGAGACGGTATTCTGTACGTACGCGCGCGCGGTGATTTCGTTTTCCGTAGGATGGATAGATGGTGAAATAGAGTTGTTTCATACTTATAATAACATATAAGTATATGAGTGATACTGATGTTATTACTTCATAATGAAACAACTAAAGAAGAAGAAGTAGACGAAGAAATAAAGTTGAAATAATCGGTAAAAGATATTACCTCTTCTTTCGACACGCCTTTTGAAACCTCCTGTTAGGGCACTAAGATTGGTTTTTCAAGAAGACCAGAACCTCTAGGATGTTTCTAGGGAAGTGGAGGGGAGAAATTGTCTGGGGTGGCTGAGCTTGAAGGCTCAAATTGGTGTGAGTAATAGAGGTAGGAGGTGCCCTTTTATAAGGGAGGAGTGGGGCACCTTTGGAAAAACTAAAACTATTAATTTATTATAAAGTAATATTCGGTTTTAAATAGCTCCAAATTAATTTATTACGATGCTAAGGTGGGGATGGGTCAAAATACCTTCATCCAATAGAATTTGGACACGTTTAGGTTTCTATTTTAACCTTATCAAATAGATTTAACTTTAAGTTAAATAATTTTACTCCTACCTTGTCTTCATGTTTTCTTACACTATAAGGTTAATAATCTTACTATAACAAGCCAAACGAACCCCAAGATATTTATTATTAATATATATAACCTTATATAAGTCTTTTGGCCGAACCTTAGATTTTTAAGAATAAAATATCAATTAATAATATAATATTTGTTTTAAAAACTATTTTATGTCAATTTTGACACTATTTGGTAATTTATTTTTGTAAAACTCATAAAAGAATGATAGGTTCGAAAAAAGTTAATTAAATCAATAATAACATGTCATAGTAACCTATAAAATTAGTTTAATTCATTTAAAGTCTAAAATTACATTTATTTGGGTATTTATAACATCAATTATGTCAATATTTCATTAATAAGATAATTACTGCATCATCATTGTGTCTTAAATAAATTAAATTATTTAAAATCTGAAAATTACAAATAAAATACCATTATGTAGGAAATGTTTTTATATTTCTAATGAATATTTATAGTCGAATTTATCTTATTTATAACCCTATATTAAAAATTATTTACTTATTAAACTTTGATTTTAACTATTTTAACCCATCTTTATATAAATTAATATTAAATGTCCTAATCTAATCCAAGTGGGCCTAAATGGTACTATTTTATTCCTAAGGTTGTTTTTGGTCGAATTACACTTATCCAATAGAATTAGGACATGTTTTAGGGTAATATTAATATCATTTTTACCCTTAATTACCCTATTTACTTTTAACCGTGGTAAAAAAAAGTAAATAGTTACTATTCACCAAAAATTATTTTCATCTCATTGAACCACATTTTAATTACTGAAATCAACCATGTTTCTAGGATTTTTGAAATTCCATTCACAGAAGCGGTAAAATTACGTTTTATGTAAATTTGTAAATTCTCCTAAGAGGTGGGTAAAAGACGGTCAAAAGTTCAATAAACTTTTTATATATCTAAAATTATTATAAAATGACTCCAATGAATTAAATTGAACTTATATAGGTATTATGTATCAATTTTGACCTAAAATAAATTTAAATAATATGAATAATTATTTAAATAAAAATTCAGTTTTTAAATAGTAACCTAGTGTTTTCACTATTCATCAAAAATTTAAAGTTTTCAGAAAAATACCAAAATTTCACCCTAGGCTAATTTCGATATTCTTAATCCAAAAATGAAGTCCATTTTGAAATATAAAATTTATAAAATTTCAAAAAGTGGTTATTACTATTCATAATGGCTAGTTTTTATAACATATCGTTGTTTAGCGAAACTCGGTATTGTGTACAACACACGCTATCGTGGAAGGCCATGATTGCGTGTAGTGCAAGACAAGTCAGGGATGCATGTTTTGAAAGCTCCTTTTGGTGTAGCGTACAACACAAGACATTAATGAAATTAAAAAGAATATTTTTCATAAGATCTCGGGGTGTTACAATAGAATGTAGTTTCAATAAAGTTTTGGTGTTTTTCTGATAACTTTCATATTTGGGTGAATGGTGAAAAATACTATATTTTAACTGAAAACAACCTTTTTAATCACAATAATTTATAATGTTAAATTATAAATTTTAAAGGTTTGGAAGTATAAATAGATTATATTTTTACCATTAATCCATTGATGGTCATGGTAAATAATTTCACATTGAAATTAGACATAATCATGTGTCAGTCTTTTGGTAGTTATTATTTCTTAAAAATACGCCTTTTGGTTTTGACAACGAGAATTAAATTTAAATTAATAAATTATTCTTATATGTTTTTAATTTGGTAAAATAGACTTCATTATTGAATTCAGAATATCAAAATTAGCTAAGGGTAAATTTTTGGTATTTTTCTGAAAACTTTTAATTTTTGATGAATAGTGAAAACACTAAGTTATATTTTAAAACTGAATTTTTATTTAAATAATTATTTATTTTATTTAATTTTATTTTAGGCCAATATAGATACATAAAACCTATATAATTTCAATTTAATTAATTGGAGTCATTTATAATAATGTTAGATATATAAATATATTATTGAACCTTTCACCGTCTTTTACCCATCTCCTAGGAGAGTTTGTAAATTCACAAAATACTAAATTTTACCGCTTCTGTGAGTTGAATTTCGAAAAATTGGGAGACACGGTTAATATCAATGAGTAAAATGGGATTAAAAAATGTGAGAATAATTTTTGGCGAATAGTAACTTTTTTACTTTTATTTACCACGGTTAAAAGTAAAAAGGGTAATTAGGGGTAAAAATGATATTATTATTACCCAAACACATGTCCTAATTCTATTGGATAAGTTTAATTAGACAAAAATCAACCTTTATAATAATATATGACCCTTTAGGTCAACTTGGATTAGATTAGGACATTTATTATTATTTAATTTCAAGAAGAGTTAAAAATGTTAAATTCAAAGATTATTAACTAAACAATTTTTAATATAGGGTTATACATAAGATATATTAGACTATAAATATTCATTAGAAATATAAAAATAATTAATACATCATTGTATTTTAATTATAATTTTTAGACATTAAATAAATAAATTTATTTATGACACAAAGATGATGCAGTAATTACCTTATTAATGAAATAATCAAATAAATTGTAATATAAATATTAAAATAAAAATAATTTCAACATTTTTAAGACATCCACGAATTTTATAGGTTACTATGACATGTTAGGGATGATTAAATGTATCTTTTTCTAAGTAATCATGTTTTCATGATTTTCAAAAAAACAAAATACCATATAGTGTCAAAATTGACATAAATTAATATTTAAAACAAATATTATATGATTAATTGATATTATATTATTAAAAATCTAAGTATCATCCAAAAGACTTATATCATGATAGGTGTATCATTAATGGACCACCTGGGTGTCTCTTCAAATTTTTTAGTATGTTTATTAACCATATAATATAAAAATACAAAGAGACGTGGTAAATGTCAAACTAATTAACTAAGGGTTAAAACTAAAAGATTAGGTTAATAACGTGAGCCAAACCTATCTGAAACCTATTGGTTAAGTGTATTTAGACCCATACCCACCTTAGACATTGTATAATCCACTTTGGATCCATTATAAACCTAATATTAATTTATTATAAATAAATACTTCAAGTTTTTCCTAAAGAGCCCCTCCTCCCCCTTATAAAAGGACACCACTTCTAACCCATTTTTCATAGCTTCAAAGCCTTTTGGTTCGGCCAAACCCAGCCCAACTATTCTCTCAACTATCATCACTTCAACATAGAGGACTTATTTTGATCATAAATCCATCCTAAAGATATCTTTTGATCAAATCAAAAGGAAGAACACAAAGAAGAGAAAATGTTTTCACCACCCTCTTTCAAGTTCCTTTCTTCTTCCACATCCTTTTTCTTTGTTGTTTCCATTATAAAATAAGAACTCCAGTATCTTCTATATACTATGATGTTATTATAATTATGGTACAACCAAATTCATTATTCTATCCACCCTTTGAAGGACATGTCACCATACGTGCGTACGTACGGCTTACCGTCTCCACGTCGTCGTGTAATTGATATTCATTACATTATTATTTTGATGGGTATAATAATGATGTGTATTTGATATAAATAATAAATATAAAATGATAATGATTCTGTATATATGATATAGCATCAGATTATATATTATTTTAATATCAAAATAATGATAAGTTCGCTGTTGTGTACGTACGGATTACCGTCTCCACAACGCGACGAGTTTCATTTCCAAGTTCACCATTCATCGACGATTATAAAAATATATATTACTAATAAGTATATAATATATGAAATAATAATGCTAATGGATATATATATATATATATATTTATATATATAAGTATTTACATACTTACATATATCTTATTCAATTACTTCTGTTCAATACTATATGAAAACGGAAACAACATTTATGCAAACGTACAGACTGTCATCTCCATAAATGGTGTTTTCTATTTCATATATATGTATATTATACATATTTATATTCTAAATATATGTGATATATAAATCATGTTTTATATTCTGGAAGTATTTTCATCATGATCTAAATGATACAATCAAGAGTAACAAGTTTAAACACTTACGATAAAGAAAGCGATTATTACCCGAAATATTAATATAACATGGAAATTATTATTAAATGGGTATTATAATATCCAAAATGAATAATTTATGATATCATAAATTTTAATATGGTTCTGTTATAATTTAATAACAAACTATAGTCTTCATACATGAGGTTAAACGTACTATCGACTAAAGGAAAGTGCAAGGTAAGGGGTTTTCATCTCACTCCTTATTCTCGTGAGATTCATGCTATATAGCCACTTTTTCCTTTCATGTGGTGTGTATTTACTGACCATAATTGTATTATTTGTGTAATACACTTTAATTTATGTGTATTTACATCTTCATTGTATGGTACTTCATTCATGGGGTGTATGTTTCATAAGTTACCAAATTGGTAAGGGTTAATTTCACAATCTCATTATTATCCGAGATTGGTTTACGTAAGTATCTATTTGGACATATTTATTATCCATGTCCATGTTTCATAAAATAGTTTTCAAAGGGATTATTTTAAGGTACTTTTTACTAAAACATCATTTTAAATGTTTTAAAGATTTATTCTTCTAAACCATTCTGATTAATGTCCATGTTTTCAAAATGGGTTAATGGATTTATTTAAATGGACATGAATGTTTTAAAATGTTAATTAATTTCAAAAGATTCAAAGTGGTATGGTACACTTTTATTCAAAAATTTATTTAAATGTCTTCCTTTCAAAATTGTGTGACTTTTAAATGTTCTCATGAAAAAGTGATATTTCTCCCAAAGAGTTTTACGAATCATTTTCATCTATGTCAACATCCTTTGATGGATTTTATACTTGTTTGAAGTTGATTTATTATGATACAAATATTCCATATTGTATCGAAGGTTTTGTGATATGTATGACTGTTGATGTGTTACTTTTATACCATTCATGGTTTATGGTTATATTATTGACATTTCGTATCCTAGTTCTTATACGATTGTTTATGTTATGTTTCAACCTTTTCATATGAGGAATGTATTGGACATAGTAAGTGAAGGGTGGATCCCTATATAGCTCCTCAATGCATCCATAGGTCTCATGAGACAACTAGATTTGGAATTAGTCGATTCCTTTTCTAAATTTTGATATATGGTTTTGCCTGAGGCCTTAATCATTTCTAGACATCTTGGCCAAGGCCTTGACAAAATGTTTTAGAATATCTGGCATTATACATTCCCTCATTATGAAAATAATATTGATGGTTCATATGGTCATTCGACTAGTAGAATACCCATGATTATGTTTTATTATTGCATTATTTACTCAGCTCATATTCCTGCCATAAAAGTATTCATTTTTATTATTTGTAAAGGTATTAGTTTCAGTTATTCACCACGCTTAATATTTATGTTATCTTCTGCTTTATTTATTACCCTTACTGAGCGTTTGATCTCACCCCTTTATATGTTTTATTTTTCCTAGGATTCCAAGAAGTGTATTATGATTGATATGCAGGGTTAAGCTAAAGTGAATAATGGAGTTCTCAAAGAACTATTTACGTTGTGTTTTATGTTTGAAATCGTATTGTAATGTTAATGTATGTAATATATTTTCCAATTCTACTAAACTGATCATTCCTTTGGGATTTGATTCTTTATAACCATGCCAATGTATTAAAATAATGCACAGACTCTGGGTATCTGGGGTCGGGGAATTACAATTTTAATGTGTGGAGACTCTGCGGTGACAACAAGCCATGATAATGAACTTCACCCCTCTATGAAAATACTGTTAAAAAAGAATACTTAAAAAATAATTGTCATTTTATTACGATACAACAAGGTAATATTGAATTATTATTGATTATGTTATCTTCAATTCAATATGATGATGTATTTTTTTAGTAACCACAATATGATACATTCCTATTTACATAAGTATTATTTCAAACATTCATTTTCATTGTTTTTTATTTTCTCATAAAAATTTCATGTATAATAGAATAAATGATACTAAAGGATGTATTTGAAAAATAGTGAAATGGATATATTGATATTGATAGAAATTCATCCCTATATATTCAATAGAAACTATGTTTTTTCATTAAATACCCTCTGCATTAAATTAATCTATCTCTACTCTATATGAAATTTATCATACTAAAACTCCATTCCATATTAAATATGCATCTACTTTAAACTTTCTATTATACATTCACTATTTTTATAAATATTCAATTTTATTTTTAAAATATGTAATCAATATCATGAAATATGGCAAAATGTGATAGGAAATAGTTAATTACTTTTCTATGGTGTAGTCTTGTATATAACCATTAATTTATTTTCAAAATATCCATATTCATAGCAAGAAATTTATAGATAATCCTATAAATTCAATTTACAAATGTGATTTTTTGGCTCATTTCCATATATGCTATGTTTATATGATATATTTCATTTTTTCATTTCAATTAGTAATTTTTGACATTTTTATTTCTAATTCTATGACTAATAATTTCTTTTTATTCATAAAACTCCATTATCTTTTAATACAGCCTTATTTCATGATTTTCATTGTTGGAATGTGGTGCACCATGATATTTTAATGTGTGAAGACACCGTTGATTTGACAAACCATACCAATGGACCACAACTGTAGAGACCCAAAGCTTGACGTACATAGAAATTACATTACTTTTGCTGAATACTTAATACATAAAAAAATAGACACCAAAGGACCGTAATAGTTTAGTGTCTTTGGAAACATAGAACATAAGTATCTAATCATGGTGAAAGATCTTCAACATCTCCCATAAAGATCGTCCCCTTTTGTTTTCTTACATAAAATCTTTCTTTATATCCTGGGGAGAAGAAAACATAAAAAGGGTGAGCTAGAATGCTCAGTAAGGTTATACATAGATAACACAAAAAACTCCATAAACATTTGAATGCAAAAACTTGAAGTTAAAATCTAAACATAAAAATCGTGAGCAAAGACATAAATCTTGGAAGTATGTAAGGAATATATCATAATGGAACATCAATCATGATAAAATAGAATTGGAAGAAAACATGTAATTGTGGAAAAAAATTGAGAACATGATATGATTTCTATAGTATCTAAGGCATTGCTGCCAAGACCTTCTTAGTGGAAAAAGTCCCTTTCTGAATCGAGTTCACTCCTCTTTCCAGTATTGTATCACTAAACTAGATTAAATAACCCTTTTAGCCATGTCTATCTCATGAGATATAAATATTTACCCAATGAATTAGTGGGATATATAGGTCCCACCCATCTTATAATTAAATATTTCTTACTTGTGCCACAAAATAAACATGAATCATTCATGATAACCCAAAGAATCAAATGGGTTTCATAAACATCATTCTGTCATTACGTAATCCATATAATACAAATGGATATCATTTCACCATAAGAAAAGTGACAACATGTAAATAATATAGAAATTATACTTGAAACATAAAAATATAAAAATATTATCATCTTTGAGGGAAAATGGTTTTGATAAAACACTTGAAATGAATTCCTCAGGAAAATATCCTTTCTTCTTCAAAATCATTTTCTTTTCTAAAAATTCCATGCACTTTTAAAAGAAAAGTATTTTGTTGAAAATAGTCATGAAATCTTGTAGAGAAAGCTTCATGAAAATAAGTTATTATAAATCCGTAAAAATCTGTTCATGTTGTATAAGTTAAAAAAACATTCTCCTCGTACTTTTCTCGGAAAAGTCAAAAAGTTTCTCATGTGGTAAACAAAAGTAAGACTCCTTTAATAACATGTGGTAAATTTAAAAAAAATGGTTAAAACGGAATTTAAACATATATGAAAACATTTTTAGAAATCATGGTCAGGTATAATAAAAATAACCCCAATAGATACTTATGAATAAAGAATCTCAGATAAAAACAAAATTGGAAAAGTTATCCCTTACCTTGGGTCTGATATGCTTCGTACGTATCCGAACCTCCTCTTCTTCAACACACCTCTTTTAAGCTTCCTATTAAGGCACTAGAGTTGGTTTTTTGAGGAGATAGGAACCTCTATAATGTTTCTAGGGAGGTTTATAAAGGAAGCTGGAAGGGGTTTTCTGAGCTTGAAGGCTCAAAATTGTGTAAGGAGAAGAGGGAGGCGGTGCCCTTTTATAAGGGATGAGAGGGGCTCCTTAGGAAAAACTTAAAATATTATTTTATAATAAAGTCATATTCGGTTTATAATAGCTCCAAATTGAGTTATTTCGAAGCTAAAGTGGGGATGGGTCGAAATACTATCAACCAATAGGTTTTATACAAGTTTATGTTACTATTTTAACCTTTTAATTTAGATTTAACTCTAAGTGAAACAATTTAACCTTTACCATGTCTTCTTGTTTTCTTACACTATATGGTTAATAAACATACTATAACAAGACAATCAAACCCCAAGTGGTTCATTATTAATATATATATAACCTTATATAAGTTATTTTTCTGAACCATGGATTTTTAGGAATATAATAACAATTAATTATATAATATTTGTTTTTAAAAAAAATTTATGTCAAATTTCGACACTATTTGGTAATTGATTTTTCTGAAAATAATAACAGTATGATTAGCTCAAAAACATTTAAATAAATCAATTCTAACATGACATATTAACCTTGAAAATTAGTGTAATTCATAAAAAGTCTCAAATTACATTTATTTCGGTATTTATAATATCAATTATTTTAATATTTCATTATTTATGCATTTACTGCATCACCATTGTGTCATATATAAATTAATTTATTTCATGTCTAAAAATTATAAATAAAATACCATTAGGTAGTAAATATTATTAGATTTATAATGAATATTTATAGTAGAATTTATCTTATGTATAACAATATATTAAAAAAAATTAGTTATTAAATGTTGATTTTAACTAATTTAACTCTTTTTAAAGAAAATAATATTATATGTCCAATATAATAGAAGTGGACCTAAATAGTAATATTGTATTCCTATGATTTTTTTGGTCGAATTGAACTTATCCAATAAAATTAGAACATTTTTCAGGGTAATAATAATATCATTTTTACCCTTAATTACCCTATTTACTTTTAACCGTGGTAAATAAAAGAAAAAAGTTAATATTAACCAAAAATTATTTTTATCTTATAGAACCAAATTTTACTACTTTATATTAACATTTTCTCTTTTATTTTCGATATTACACTCAGAGAAGAGGTAAAATTATGTTTTATGTAAATTTTCGAATTCTCCGAGGAGTTGGGTAAAAGACGGTGAAAAGTTCAATAATATTTTTATATATCTAATTTTTTTTAAAATGACTACAATGAATTACATTGAACATATATAGGTGTTATATATCAATTTTGACCTAAAATAAATTTATATAAAATAAATAATTATTTAAATAAAACTTCGGTTTTTAAATAGTAACCCAGTGTTTTCAAAATTCATCAAAAATTGAATGTTTTCAGAAAAATACCAAAAATTCACCCTAGGATAATTTCAATATTATGAATCCAAAAATGAATCCCATTTTTAAAAATAAATTTTATAAAATTTCAAAAATTGGGTATTACTATTCCTATCGGCTAGTTTATATAATATTTTAATAACATATCTTTGTTTAGTGAAGCTCGGTATTGTGTACAACACACGCTATCGTGGAAGATCGCGATTGTGTGTAGTGAAAGCCAAGTTAGGGTTGTGTATATTTCAAGATTCTTTTGGTGTAGCTTAAAACACAAGACATCAATGAAATTAAAAATAATATATCTTATAAAATCTCAGGGTGTTACATTCGACCCCCCTTAAAAGTAATTTCACTCACAAAATTAGTCGGGGTTATAAATCGTTTACTAAATGAATATTTCTTTAATAGAAACCCACATCATAAAAAGGAATACTAAAGCTTAATTTTAAAAACTAATGTATGAAACGAAACAGTTATACAAATTAACTTATCCCTGGGTTTCCACATAGGAGAACATAGGTGAAGAAATGGATATGGAAGAGAAATCTAACCATCAATTTCTAATGGAGAGTGGTAGAGAACATGGCTATGAAAAATCCAAAAATCACAAAGCCATAAATTTGTGATTATTTAAGGTAAAATCTAATTCATCAGTTATGAGGGTACTAGGAAAACGTTTTTAGTTCTCAAGATCATGTCCCAATGTTGAAGAATTGTATAATTAAAAGAAATACTTACCTGATTTTGGTCCAATCTCACCATTGTTTGTTCCTTGAACAATTTCCTCCTCATCTCTTACAGAAATAAATATGAGTTTGTCTTTTACAAAGTGTTATCAGATAGTGCGATAGAATGATAGGTCATTCCATCTTTCTCAAACATAAAGTTAGAAAAATTTAACAAATATACCTAAGTCCATCTATGGTGAAGTTAATCGTATATGATTCAAAAAATGGACTAATACTTCATCTATAATAGCGATTAATAAAATAAAACAAGTTTCTACTAACTAGGGACTTTTTGTTGGCCAGTGGTAGGCGATAAAGGCATGTCGCGCTTCGGTTGTGGATTCGATTCCCACATCATTGTCTGACGCGACAGGTTGTCGCCAGTCCTGCAGGTTGTCCCTTTTTCTAAAACTACACTATTATAACATTCTAGAAATAATATCAGAAAAAATTTATATCCTTAAACAATACTATCTGTTTCCCAACATAATCCATTACAATCTCTAGGCTTATCCAAAATACCTATGTCCAATCTCATAGTATGGAGAAAACGATTACTTGAAATTTCTCATAACAAGCACGTGAATACCATCATTTATCCCCCATATATAATAAGATATATCTTGTTGGTCACATTCCAATCATGTGAATACATTAATCATGTATTCTTTTGAAACATGAATTACCATAGAACCTTAGTGAAAACATAAATTCTATCAAAAGTAACTCTTTCCACATACCAAAATACAAAATTTCTATTTACTCAAACCATGATATCACATTGTCCTTATATCAGTCATGAGCTCATTAATATTATCAAACATCTCATTATATCTTTATCCCTTCATTATGCGCATATCATCTACTTTCCAAAAATATTTGAATAACCTTTCCGGGTAACCGGTACCATTCAACATATACTTTCAAATACTTTAAGAAAAACAATAGTGTAACAATCCTTATATGTGTATTTATGCCAAGTACCATTACCTATACAACATAACTCTTGATAAACATAAATCATTCCACTACCATCTTAAACCATTGACCGAGCTTCAACAATGCTTTCATCTCACATATCATTTTTAGTCTCTTCATCATCATTAATATAAATACTACCCATACGACCATGATGATTCTCTTTATGAGAATTTCTCTTAGGGCATTGGTTTGCATAATGCCCATACATTCTACATTTAAAACATTTAACCATTGTTGATGTCTTATAAATACCATTATCCTTGTCCATGGTGTTAACTAATCCTTTTCCTTTACAATTACTGGCTTTGTGTCCTTCTTTTTCCACACCCAAAGCATCTTCTAGTTCCTTTGAAACATTCTCCCTGATGCCTCTTACCACATGATTTACATGAGGAGAATTGAACTTTCTTTCCTCTATGATCATCACAAAACTTCATATTTATCTTATTAGAATAGTCAGGATACTTACCAAAGTTGAGATTATTGATCATATTATGAGATTTCTAATTAGGGATAATAATAATTTTTGGACTTCCAAATTCCATTTCATTTGGTTTCCCAGGAAGAATATCATTCCATCGTCCAACATATCCTACATTATCGTGAATCTTCATGTTTCCAGCCATTTTCTAAAACCCAAAAAGAATAGTGTTCAAGCAAAAAATCATAATCAAGGGGGAGTACCATCAATATATAACATCTTAGGTTGAATTCTATGATCATTAAAATAATTCTATTAATATAACCTATACTTATACTTAACCTTATGAACATCCCTAGAGATACCATAGAAATATCTCTAGGGATCTCAATAAATTTTTTACATCCTAGTTTCCAAAGGTTGACTAAACCTTTCCACTGATACCAACTGTAGAGACCCAAAACTTGACGAACATAGATATTACATTACTTTTTTGGAATACTTAATACATAACAAAAACAGACACCAAAGAACCATAATAGTTTAGTGTCTTTGGAAACTTGGAACATAATCTTCTAATCATGGTGAAAGATCTTCAACATCCCCCATAAAGATCTTACCCTTTTGTTTTCTTAAATAAAACCTTTCATTATATCCTGGGGAAAAGAAAACATAAAAAGCGTGAGCTCAAATGCTCAGTAAGGGTAAACATAGATAACAAAAAACAATCAATAAACATTTGAATGCAAAAACTTGAACATAAAATCTAAACATCAAAATGTTGAGCAAAGACATAAATCATGGAAGTATTTAAAGCATATATCTCAATGGAACATCAATCATGATAAAATAGCATGGGAAGAAGACATGTAATTGGGGAAAAACATTACGCACATGATATGATTTCTATAGTAGCCAAGGAATTGCTGCCAAGACCATCTTAGTGGACAAAGTACCTTTTTGAATTGAGTTCACTCCTCATTCTAGTCCTGTATCACTGAACCGGATTAACTTATCATTCCAGCCATGAATATCTCATTAGATATAAAACTTTATCCAATTCATTGGAGGGATATATAGGTCCCACCTATCTCGTAATGAAATCATTCTTACTTGTGCCGCAAAATAAACATGAATCATTCATCATAACCCAATGAATAAAATGGGTTTCATAAACATCATCCCATTATAAGGTAATCCATATAAAACAAATAGATATCATTTCATCTTACGAAAAGTGAAAACATGTAAATCATAGAGACATTATACATATAAGATACACATATGAAAATAATGTCAACTTAGATGGAAAATGGTTTTGATAAAACACTTGAAATAAATTCTTGATGAAAATATCCTTTCTTCTTCAAAATCATTTTCTTTTCACAAAATGCCATGTAATATTAAAAGAAAAGAATTTTGTTGAAAATAGTCATTATATCTTGTAGAGTAAGATTAATGAAAATAAGGCATTATAAAACTATAAAAATCCATTCATGTTGTATAAGTTAAAAAAACATTCTCCTTGTACTTTTGTCGCAAAGGTCATAAAGTTCCTCATGTGGTAAACCAAAATAAGATTCCTTTCATAACATGTGGTAAATTTAAAAAACGGTTAAAATGGATTTTAAACATACATGAATTTTTTTTAGAAAACATGGGCATGGATGATAAAAATTACCCCAGTAAATACTTATGAATAAACAATCTCGGATATAAATGAGATTGGAAACGTTATCCATTACCTTGGGTCTGATATGCTTCGTACGTATCCGAACCTCCTCTTCTTTGATGTACCTCTTTTAATATTCCTCTTAAGTCACTAGAGTTGGTATTTTGGGGAGACCAGAACCTCTATAACTTTCATAGGGATGTTGAGAAGGGAAATGGGTAGGGTTAGCTGAGCTTGAAGGCTCAAAATTGTGTAAAGTGAAGAGGGAGGAGGTGCCCTTTTATAAGGGAGGAGAGGGGCACCATTAGAAAAACATAAAATATTATTTTATAATAAAGTCATATTCGGTTTATAATAGCTCCAAATTGATTTATTTCGAATCTAAAGTGGGTATGGGTCGCAATACTCTCAACCAATAGGTTTTTGACAAGTTTAGGATACTATTTTAACCTTATCATTTAGATTTAACTCTATGTTAAATAATTTAACATTTACCGTGTCTTCTTGTTTTATTACACTATATGGTTAATAAACTTACTATAATAAGAGAATCACACCCCATGTGGTTCATTATTAATATATATAACCTTATCTAAGTCATTTGGTCGAACCTTAGATTTTTTGGAACATACTAACAATTAATAATATAATATTTGTTTTAAAAAACTATTTTATTTCAATTTTGAAACTATTTGGTAATTGATTTTTGTGAAAATCATAACAACATGATTAGTTCAAACAAAGTTAAATGAATCAATACTAACATGTCATATTAACCACGAAAATTAGTGGAATAAATAAAAAGTCCCAAATTACTTTTATTTGGGTATTTATAATATCAATTACTTTAATATTTCATTATTTAGGTAATTAGTCCATCACCATTGTGTCAAAAATAAATTAAATTATTTAATGAATAAAAATTATAAATAAAATACAATTAGGTAGGAAATCTCTTTAGATTTCTAATGAATATTTATAGTAGAATTAATCTTATTTATAACCCTATATTAATAATGTTTTAGTTATTAAACATTGATTTTAACTATTTTATCTCTTTTAAATAAAATAATAATAAATGTCCTAATCTAATCCAAGTCGACCTAAAGAGTAATATTTTATTACTAGTATTAGTTTTGGTCGAATTAAACTTATCAAATAGAATTATTACATGTGTTAGTGTAATAATAATATCATTTTTACCCTTAATTACCCTATTTACATTTAACTTTGGTAAATAAAAGTAAAAATATACTATTCATCAAAAATTATTTTTATCCTATTGAACCACATTTTACTCATTTATGTTAACCATGTCTCTCATATTTCAGAAATTCCATTCATAGAAGTGGTAAAATTAAGTTTTATGTAAAATTTTAAATTCTCCAAGGAGGTGGGTAAAAGACGATGATAGATTCAATAAAATTTTTATATATCTAAAATTATTATAAAATGACTCCAATGAATTACATTGAACTTATATAGGTATTATTTATCTATTTTGACTTAAAATAAAATTAAATAAAATCAATAATTTTTTAAATAAAAAGTCGGTTTTTAAATTGTAACCCAGTGTTTTCACTATTCCTCAAAAATTTAATGTTTTCTGAAAAATACCAAAAATTCACCCTGGCCTAATTTTGATATTCTGAATCCAAAAATGAAGCCCATTTTGAAAGATAAAATCAATACAATTTCAAAAAGTGGGTATTACTATTCATAATGGCTAATTTATATAATATTTTAATAACATATCGTTGTTTAGTGAAGCTCGGTATTGCATACAACACATGTTATCGTGGATGGTCGTGATTGCATGTAATGAAAGCCAAGTAATGGATGAGTGTATTGAAATCTTCTTTTGGTGTAGAATACAAAACAAGACATCAACGTAATTAAAAATAATATATCTTATAAAATCTCAGGGTGTTACAACAACCCTCTTCTAAGTTAAAATTAAAAAAAGAAGTGAGAAAAAATCAATGAAATTTCATAATGCTACAACAAGGTCATATTTAACATTGCTTGTTTATCTTATCTTTGATTCCATATTAGAACTTTTATTTTTGGTAACCACAATATTATACATTTTAGTTTGCACAGCTTTTATTTCAACATCTCTTTATCATACATTTCAGTTTATATATTTTTCATTTTAATATCTACAACATATTTCAACGAATTAGTGTTAACTAGTAAACTATTGAATTTTTTTAAGTAGTAGAAGAGGAGGAGAACTTAATTTATCATTTATGATTTTCTAAATACCCAGATGATGGATTTTGGGCACTACAGGTGGCCAATGGATTGATAAATGAAATGAAAATGGCCAGAATTTTTCCATAGAAGTAATTTAATTGAGCTGGTTTCACCTTACCTTTTTTTTCATGTGGTATGTTTTACCATTTTTGGAGTGATCCATCCTGAAATTATTTGTCTTAATATAACTCCTGTGACATTATTCATCATATTCATTAAATTTTTTCTATTATTTATTTTTAATCCTCAAGGTATCTATATTCATCCCTTTGATTTAATTATTTATAGAATTTGTATTATCCATTTCAATAATTTTTTAATTGATTTATTTAATTTTTACATCTTGAATGCTCAATCTAAACTTTCATTCCTAAATAATTTTATTAAATATTTCATCTTATGACTATGACATCTGAACAATTTTCTCAACATGTATTCCACTGTTATGTACCACTTATGTTTTGTTTAAACAAGTTTAATATTAATATGGATTAATAATTTATCAAAATAGTATTTTTTTATTGAAAATAACTATTGATAAATAGTGTCTAGAAAATGTACAGGAAACTACTAGTTTTCTATAAAATATTTGTGCCTTTTTTTAGGATATTTTTTATTCATCCCATGAATCATCAATAGGAAGAGTAATTTACTTTGACCTTACTTATGAATCTCGTATGAATCCCTACCACTGAAAAATAGAAAAGGGAAATATAAAAGGGGGGAGTCAGGATCCTCTGATGGTCATAAATCACATGGGAAATGTTGAGGAAGCCCACAAAACGGTATTGAAAGACCCTTAAAAACCCACACAGATCTAATGATGACCATAGACATGCCATCCTTGTCTTACGGAATGACTTATACATGTCATCTGAGATCGATAAAATGTCTTTCAATACGTGTACTAATCTATTGAATGCCCTCAGACATGTCAATATGAAAATAAGGAAGTCCATTGTATTGTCTTCATGGTCAAATAAGTCCCCATTAATTGGCGAGAATCAAATAAAGGAATCATTGATGAGAGGGACTCATGGTCGCCGAAAATCAATCAACGCTCTTAGGGTGACCCACAATATAGACCAATGAAGATGTATAATGTTGAATCTTCTTTTCCACTCCCTCCTGTGTTTGCACAAGATATACTGTGAAAATAGTGAAAACTCAGGGTCATGAAAACTATGAATCCCCCACCCCATCCTACAAAAAAGGTGTTATATTTTTTACATCCAGGTGCATCGACACACCCAAGTACCAGATCTTATTTTTCAAATCAGTTGATCTCGTGATCAGCAAGTCATCTGTCTGGTAATATACTTGTGAAAAACCTAAGCAATCATACACCATTACTAAGGAACTTCATGTGATCACCACTATATCTCATGGAGTACATCTGGTAGGACATGAGAGGAACATACCACACATCTCTTAGATTGCATGAGGCATAAAATAAATTGGTACTAAAAAAACATAAGGAATTAAATATATAAAGGCTAGAACAAAGATTAAAGGTAAAAGACTTTGGAAAAGAATATGTTCGATAACCCACATGCACTTTATGTAAACCATCCAGAGCATGAGACAACACGTGGATATGTTAACTAGATATCACAACTCCCGTTATGTATCTAATTTGGGTCATGTGAAGTCCTATGGACTTGTTCATGAAATTCAAAAGGTACCCCTCAGTCATGTCACACTAGTCTTGTGAAACCCTCAGGGTTTGTGGTTCAAGCCTCATGATTTCCTTCAAATATATCACCCGACTCACATAAGAATGACTACTCATGTCTTCCAAGTCTCACTGTAGCACCCAAGAAAGTCAGCAAAGACCCGGACTACCCTCTAGAAATGTCATCTAGGATATTTGACACCCTATATACATGTAATCCAAGAAATGTGATGGAAAAATACCACAAGGTAACATTGAATCATTTTTTAGTTGATTGTGTTTGTTATCAAAGATGTTTTCCATGGTAAGTTGTGGAGTTATAGAGCTATTTTTTGAAAATATATGTTTAAAAAGACCCATGAAAAAAGGAATTAATGGTCTAGAGGTGGTATTATAAGATTGTGTACATGTTGAAACCATTTCACAATGTTTTTCAAATTTTTTGACCTCAAAATCAGAAAATATGATAAAAGTATTACTGGTAAACAAAGTTGAACAAATGATTGTAGTAGATTTTGAAACTTGTAGGGAAATAATGTTTCAGGATAGTAATATCGAAATATAGAAAACTAATTAAGTGTGTTGATGATTTGGAAATGTGCATGAAAGATGAGTTTGTGCGAAAGAGGCTTACAAAACCAATGCGATGTCATTTGTTTTTTGCATGCTTGAATATGTTTTTTTCATGATGGATCAGGGTTTTGCACATAGGGGTCGGTGATGGCCATAAATAAGAGGTGGCTCCCCTCATTCAAAAAAACATAGCACTTAGAGGATATCTAAGCTCTGAATCATGTAAGAACTGTGTTCATATGGAGGTTCATGAAAGAATTGGAGTTGTAAACAAGATAAGGAATTTGAAAGTAAGAGTTTATTTGTGAATAATAATGAAGTTTTGCATAAAAAGAGTTTTTTATGCAAAGCATAAAATTTATGTTCAAGGCATAGTTAGGGTTCCGTGAAAGATTTAAAGATTCCTAGTACATCTGTGGTAAATAGGTATTCATCAGTGGATCAAAGTGGGACATCAATAGAGAATCTACATATAATAGAGGATGAATTCATTAGATATAATGAAAGAAACTACAAGTATATAAATTTTGAGTGGATATTCATAAGAAGTAGTGAGATAACTTCATTTGAGAGAGCAATGAGCATTTATGTTTTGATCGGTTTGTACGCCAGGATGGATAGTGAGTCCACTTTGAACATTGTAAATAGTAGTACGATTTTAGCGGATTTGGTACATCAGAACATTTTTTTTGTATTCTCCTCAGACATAGCCCATCATGGATAAACCAAGTAAAACCTTTTGTGTCTCATGAATTCTTTAATTTCTAGTAATAATTTTATATTGGAAATATGGAGAAGAATGTTTTTTACAATGAAAAAAGATCAAAGGGGTTGTTTTTTTAATCCATCATACCCTAATTCACCTCCTCCCTCTTAGGGTATTTGAGATAGTGGACCAAAAAATTGGTGTCATAGGTAATGGTTTATATTTCAGTTTCTCTTTAAATAGAGGGCATAAATCACGAAGGGATTATCATCTTTATTGGGAATGATTTTGCATTCATGGAAGAATCAGATGAAAGACTACTCTTGATCCTTATGAATGGATGTATTTACCACAATGATGCATGGAATTTTTCCGTCATTGACAGTGGTTGTTTATCACAAGTTTAATGAATTGAATTGGAATTTTATGGCAAAGGAATCAACAATTTAGGGGGATCCTTATCCAATGTAATTTATGTTAACGTGATTTCATGTAAAACATTACATGCTATGTAGGAGAAGTTATTGAATGTATATGAAGGTGAACCAAAGGTCAAAGAGGAAACGATGCAAGTTCTGTGGAAGAGTTATGTAGATATGAGAATGAAACCAAAAGATTATGTTGACACTTTATTTGACAGGGTGAAATTTTATAGTTGAAGATATACGTGATCTTGGAGAAAAATTTAAGATGTAAATATTTTCAAGCATATCCTCAGAATACATCCACCTCAGTTTATTCTGAAAATGTATATATTAGAAGACATTGATCCAATGGAGCTCACATTAGATAGCTTCCATAGTACTCTTATTTCATATGAGATGAGAAATGGAGACATTTAGTCTGTGGAAAAAGGTAAATCCAAGGAAGTGTCATTCAAGTCCATAAAGAAGATCACCATTGAATATTCTCTTGAATAAGAATAGATAGAAAAGGTGATGTCATTATTTTTATCAAATATTCAAAGAGGAAAAAGAATGGTCAAATTGAAACTTCCACTTTCTTTCATTAGATGTGAAATGGTTGGTCATCTTAAAACATGTTTCCCCAAGATGTTCCAAGAAGCTGATGAGGATAAAGTTTAAATACCTATGATGAAGTATTCATCTTTTGTGAAAGAAAAGAAAAATTTAAACACAAATTTATTTAAGAAAAATAATATTCTTTCAAAAGAATGTGACAATTCAGAATAATTTGAGTTTGAAAAGATATATAACTACAAGGATCATGGAGAAAATGTTATAGTTCCAGTCATTGGAAGCACCCAGAAATGGGAAATAAAGTGAAAATGATGAAGAATGAGTTGATGGAAGAGTGTATTTCAATGCTTAATTAGAATCCACTCATTATGAGATATATGTTTAAAGAGAAAAAATAAACAAATACCAAAAAGTGGTATGAAATGACTATCTCTATATGTATCAATAGGAAGAATATAAGTCTGAGCTGGTGGAAGAAATTGATAAACTTAAGTCTCCAAAAATAGAGATCTCAAAAAATTATATTGTTTACAATCTCAAAATCGAAGAACAAAAAAGTGATATCAATAGTTTGACTAACCATTGAAGAGATAAAATAAAACATATAGAAGAACTCTATGTGGAAGTTGTCAGGTTGTGAAAAAAGGTTAAGGATCAAGTAGAAATCTTGACTCCCAATATGACATTAGGAATTATTGTAATTAAAAAGATATAAATGTTTGAAGTGGATCATAGATGTCTTGTAAAATAAAATAAATAGTCAAATCTAAATAATAAGGCTGGTATGTGTCTTCATCAAAAATAGAAAGTAGTTATGGTTGATGTTAGACTGCAAGTTCCCCTTCTGATATTGAATACTGATTTGTGCACAAAAAAGCATCAGAAGATTGGAAGAACCCAAGGAACAACTAGTGGTTCATAAGTGACATACAAGAATGCACTCTACATCAGGTGCTATTGTTGTGGAAAGATGGGACACTCAAAAAATATGTATTCCATATCTAAGAGATACCAAATGGAATAGAAAAATATTGGAATCCAATCATATCATAGTACTCTATAATATATGTTGAGGGACATTGTTTTTGGTGTGACGGATTTGGGAACATGGATAGATATTGTACATCTGCCATGAAGAGTAATGTACCAAAGCAGAACCAAAATAGTTTCAAGAAGCAAATAAACAAATAAAAAGGTGAGCTAGTAATGAAAAATAGATTTTTAGCTCTAGAGGATTAAACTAGTCCATAATACTCTAATGGATATCAATACTATCACTCCATACCAAGTACAAAGTAAAAAATTTGAATAAAAAATAAATGAGTATGAAAGGAAGTGGTTGCGAAAATTTCCCTTAATGAATTAGATCATTCTAATGTATGGTTACTTGATAGTGGCTATAGAAACCATATGAAATGGAATAAAGATCTTGTTATATAAATAAAATATAAAAAATAATGAGTTTTCAATTTTGGAAATGATGACGTTATGAAGAAAATTGGCTTGGGAATGGCTATATTTGGTGGAAAATAAATGAGACGTGCTGATTTATTAGTAGTAGAAGGCGTCATTTACAACTTCCTTAGCACCTGTCAGCTATATTACTTGGGTAATTATATTATATTTACTAAAAAGATGTTTATAATCAATGGATGATATGGGTAAATTATTCTATGTGAAATATAAAAAAGGGAAATCTCTACTTTATATGTGGAGAAGAAGATTTGTTCTTTTTGTCTTGAGAGGAAGAAAACAAATTGTGGGAAAATTTACTTGGTCATCTATTCCAACCTTACCTATAATATATGGTAATGTGTGATGTAGCTATAGACCTCTCAAATATATCATGTGATCTTACTCATTTGTTTTATGCAAGTCAAAATGGGAAGATCATCAGAAATGCATTCAAGTAAAAATGAACAGAAGTCAAAAATAGTTCTTGAATTGGTTCATGTAGATGTATTTGGACCTATCTCACCAAGATACATTTAAGGGAATAGATATTACATTCTTTTTATTGATGATTATAGAAAAATGGAATGGTTATTTTTCATTACTAAAAAGTAAGATGTGTTTAGTTGCATAAAATAGTACCATATGGATTATGAAATGATTCTTGGAGAGAAAATTCTAAAGTTTTGTACTGATTGTGGTATATAATTCATAAAACATTTTGTACAACATTATATCTAAATCATGGGATAAGGAATTAAGTATCATTTTTAATAAATCATCAACATAATGGGCTGGTTAATAGGATAAATTGAATCATCAACAATATGGCTAGAAAGATTCTTATTGAAAAAGTCATACTAGAGAAATTTTGGAAGGAATCAGTCTTGACATCTATCTATATTTTAAACTAGGATTTTCTATGTCTGAAGGGAGGAATGACTCTGTATGATATGTGGTATGAAATGAAACCAAAATTTATAATACTTTCAAATCATTGGATGTATGTTATTTAATATCAATAAAGAAAAACAATAGAAATTTGAGCCCTTTGATGATGAGGGGATATTACTTGGGTACATATAAGAAATAAAAGAATATAAATGCTTTAATAAGAGGCTAGGAAAAGTTCTTGAGTGAAATGATGTCAGTATAGAGGAAAATTAAGATAACATTCCACAAAATAATGAAAAATTTAATAATTAAAGTTACAATGAGGTAATAAATATAAGGGAAGAATAAGTGGAAATACTGATTTAAAAGAATATACTGATGATGATTAAGAATAAGTCAAGTCTGTATCTATGAATAAGTGAAAGAATTGAGATAAAATTGATAGGAAAAATATCAATGGTGATTAAACAGTTCCAATTTAAATGAGATGAATAAATTCATTACATGATTCATCTTTCCTCTCTTAGGTAGAGCCTATTTTTTTGTCGATGCACATAGAGATGAAAACCAGTCTCACGAAATGAATGATGAGCTAGAACAGATTTAGAATAATTAGATGTTGTATATTGTTCCATGGATAATAGATAATAAATCATCCGAAAAAATGGGTCTTTCAAAAAAAATTAATGAATATGGGGTTTTGATTTGAAACAAAGAATGAATTGTGTGCAATGGGAACCTTAGATTGAGGGTATCATTGTTTATGAGACATTTGTACCTGTTTTAAGGCTATAGAAAATTTGATTATTCCTGGCAATAATAGTGAAATGAAAGTTCATGTTTTACTAGATAGACATAATGTCATCATTCTTGATTGGGGTACTAGAGGAAGAGGATTATATTGAAAAACTAGATAGGTTTTGAATTCATGAAGATGATAACTTAGTTTTTAAACTGGAGAATATGGTATATGGGTTGAAGAAAGCACTAAGATAATGGTATTAAAAACTAGATTATTATTTGAAGAAGCTCATTTTTCAATGTGTTTGAGTTGATTACAATCTCATTGTCAATAGTGAACATAATCAATGTATAATGGTGTTTTTATATGTTGATAACATAATATTTGGTGGATAAGATGAAACATAGTGTAAAATATATTTTTAAATTCATGAAATGTGATTTTGAAATGTCCATTATTGGTGAGATGAGATTTTTCTTTAGTTTATAGGTGACACAAGGAAGGAATTAAACATTCATATCTCAATCCCAATATTCCATAGTTGTTTTGAGAAGATTTGGAATGGAAAATTTTATGAAGATGAAAACTTTTGTATCTACTTAGATGAAACTATGAAAATATGATGATGGAAAGGTAGTTAATATCATAGAATACTAGAAAATCATCAAAAATCATTTTTACGTGATAGTGAAAAAACGTAACATTGTTTTTTCCACATGCCAAGGATTGAGATGTCATAGTAATCCCAAGGAAATCCACATTATTTTAGTGAAATTAATACTTTGATATATAAATGGAACCTTGGATTTTGGTTTTATATATAATGAAAAATCTCATCCAGAGCTATTGGAATATACAAATGTAGATTGGGCCGATTGGACAGATGATATGAAATCAACATCATAAGATGCTTTCTATCTTCATGGATTGATTATTTCTTGGATGGTAATGAAAAAATATTTAATTTCATGGGGAACCACAGAAGATGAGTATATTTTGGTTACTCAAGTGATCACTCAATTATTATAGATTAAGGAATAACTTGAAGATATGGGAGTTGAAGTCAAATCTTCTATTGAAATCTATTTTTATAATTTAAGTTCTATAAATCATATTAAAAATACATTCCATCACTAAAGAAAAAATAAAATTGAAATAAAATATCTTTTTATCAAGGAAAAGGTGGACCATGTTATTGGGAAGTTGGATTATGTTCCTAGAGAAGAACATGATGCCGACATTCTGACAATGGTTGTACCTAAAGAATCATTTGAGAGGCATTGGCTAACTCAGGGAGTTTAGTCACCTCCTTGAACACAAAAATGTGTAAATGTGGGACCCCCTCCCCAATGTATGGTGTGATTTTTTCTAATGTATATATATGTGTTTTTTAACTTGTTACAGACCAAAAAAGATTAATCTATGGGTTCATTGACAAAAGGGGACAAATTATGGATCTAAAAAGAAAGAAAATGTCTTAGTCAATACAAGGGGATAATCCAATAGGTGGAACAACTACATATGGGGATTTTAAATTATAATGATGATAAATGCAATCAATAAAAGATATATATCATGATAGATGGTGTTCATGATGATAGTAGTTGGTGGGTTTCATAGATTAAGTGACTAATTATTGAACATTCCATTATACTCTTGTTTCCCATGCTAAACATGACAAATGTGGGCATAGAGTATGTGTTGAGTAAATATTTGATAACTATTTGAACCACATGAAGATAATGGTGGTTAATGATGGATGAACTAATAAAGAGATATCAATTTATGAAAGAGTTGTTATCAAACAAAAAGGGGGATATTTTTTGGAAGAAATACCTCAAGGTAACATTGAGGAATTTTTTGGTTGATTGTCTTTGTTAAGGAAGAAGGTTTCTATGGTAAGTTGTGGAGTTTAATAGATATTTTTTGAAAACATATGTTGAAAAATATCCAGTAAAAGTGAATGAATGATATGGAGGTGGTAAAATTTTTTTTACAAGAATGCATCATTTCCTACTGTTTTCCAAATATTTTGGCCTCAAAATCAGAAAATAGAGAAAGGTTATTTGGAAAAGATACATGCACACAAGACTAAAGGTGATTCAAAATCTTGTTCACTAGGCATGTTTCAGGATCAGAATGTTGAAATATGGAAAAGTCATGAAGTGTGTGAAATATTTGGATATATGCGTGAAATATGAGTTTATGCGAAAGAGGCTTACACACCCAATGAAATGTTAAATTGTTTTATGCACGATTGAATTGGGTTTTGTGTGACATGTCATGATTTTTCACGTAGGGGTCAACGATGCCTATAAATAAGTGGTGACCCCCCTCATTTAAAAAATATCAAAACATAGTGGAAATTCGAGTTCAAAATCATGTTATAATTATGTGAAAAGGGAGTTTCATGAAATAATTGAGTTTTATGCAAGATAAATAATTCTCCAATAAGATTAGAGTTGCGTATAGAAGGATGTTACGCATAAGTAGAGGTTTTGTGCACAAATCATAAATCTTTTGTGAAAATTGAAGTAACGGTTGCGTAAAAGATTTTATGTTTCCTGGTACATCTATTATAAATTTGTATTCATCAGTGGATGAAAGTGGGACATCAATAGAGAATCTACTTATAGTGGATGATACAATAATTATAGATCATTGAAGGGCCTGTAAGTCTATAAACTATGAGTGGATATTTAGAAGATGAAATGAACACACTTAAATTGAGAGAGTAGTGAGCTATAATTTTATGATTGGTTGTAAAACAGGGGGACACTGAGTCTGATCAAACAATGTAAATAGAAGTTCTAGTTTTAGTGGTTTTTTTGCATAGGAACTTTGTCATTGTATTCTTCCTATATGAAACCTATTAATGGTGAACCATGTAAAACTGTTTGTGTCTCAGGCATGATTTTAATTCCCGTAATACTTTTCTTGAGGATATAGAGAGAACATAGTATTGTTTAACAACAAAACAAAATCAAATCGGTATTTTTTTATTCTATGTTACCCTAATTCACTCCCCCCTCTCAGGGTATTTGACCTAGTGGGCCTAACAACATGGAAGAACTTTTCAGAAATTTCAAACTGACTCTCCAAAAACCCTCCATATATGCCTATCAACTCTGTCAATGAAACCTAGGGAAAATAAACTACATCTTGTAACACCTTCTAGAAAAGGTATATTGGTCATTATATGGATTCCAAGACAAACCAAATGGGATTTTTGAATTCCTATGGAAAGGTTATCCTTTATCATGTGATAACCTTTGGAATTTTCCTGCTGGTTATGTGAAGTCTTCCAGAAAAGTAAACAGAATCATTTAACCATGTTTAGATATTCAATGAATTTAATCTCTTACATATCAAGTAAATAATCAAAAAATGAAAAATAGATAATTTGTGATTGGAATGAGAAAAAATAGTCTAGGTCACAAGGGCATCACAAGACTTGATAACATTGTGTGCCCTCTATGTGTAATCCATGATAAATAGGGAATACTCATTGTTTAAGCCCTGATCAATGACATAATATGAAATTTCTAAATTACTAGGGCAACATCAGTGTGTAATCCCTAATCAAAGAAATTATGATAACATTGATTCCTATCATAACCAGGATATATAAGACAAATCTCATAGGTTTGATATCCATATTAATTTTCCAACAGAATTTCCAACATAGAAGTCCCATATCCACAAGAAATGATATTTATTACTTTTCGTCCCTTGTTTGGTGCAATGATTAAATATCTTGTGGTCCTAGGGAGCTTCAATAATCATATCATATGCACTATATGTCTCTATAATAACAATGGAAACCATGGTGTATAATCCCCAGTCAACCATACAATGACAAATCTGATTCCTACCATATAAAGGATATGTTGGATGCCACCTTGAGGCCTGAGATCTACAATGAATCCTCATAGGGAAGTCTCATGTAATAATCCATGCACCGGTGTGCAGTGCGACTGTTTTCTTCTTATCCCTTAGTTCTCCCACGAAGCATAGTTCACTTGATCTTAGGGAGTTGAAATAATCATTTCTTTTTTCATCACAAATCTCCATGATCCTAGGAAATGTCATTATGTAAGACCTGATGAGTGATGTGATATATTTTCCACTGTATAAAGGAATATTCCTTGGGGCCAGTCCCAGATGTGTGTTTGAACTACAAGTTCTATGATTACATTCATAATCAGGATACATAGGATGCATTTTTTAGGCCTGGTCTCAAATAAGAACACAATTTCATGTGAGTCTTCTAATACATCCAACACCTCAATAGTTGTCACCCAATCATTCCAATTAGATGATAACTCATCCTCATCTTTCATTATATTTTGCAAGAAAAATTAACTATAACAACATGGGTTCCCACTATAATCGAGATAAGTTGTATGTCTCTTAGGTACTTGATCATGATTGATCAGTGCCTCAGAGAACTCATATATCTCATTTTCATATGACGTTAAAGTGCCTGCTTATAACAAACTATGTGGGTTTCTAATCCTTCAATAACCAAGATATGTACGACACCTCATAATTCCTCCATCCCTACAATATATATTAATCACCACTTATCATGGAAGAATATTTTTATGATCTTGGTTAAATAGCTTCAAAAAATTAACAACCATCCATTACTGGAAAAAGATTGAGAAACTAAGATACATACAGATGGTTTCATATATGAGAACCTGTAATTTTTATAGAGATATAGTCGACCACATATTGTTATTAGGAAGAGATTTATGAACATATCTTAAATCTATATGAGAGACCTATAGTAGGCAATAATTCTCCCCCAAGGGTGCAATCATCCTGACCTCCCTTTCACTCATCCAATGCATGTCCATATATTTCATCAGGCCTGAAAACCCATGTGACCACCTAACTTTATAAAGAAGGATTTTACCAAGTTATAGATGGGGGAACAATTGGGAGTTTTTAGGGAATATTGAACAAATTGAAAACCTGATGCGAGTGATTCAAAAAAACCTTAAACCCCGACATTCAATCAAAACCATTGGACATAACCCATCCAGGTCAAATAAATTCCCGATGAAAGAGAATGGTATAAATAATTTTGGATGAATTAAATAATATTTATAATTATATAATCAACTAAAACTGATATCATATGATATTCATGATAACAAACGAAATAACAATTCTTGCTATTCTCATACTGATGCAATGCAAAATGTCGAACATCAAAGATATCTTTTCAAGGACTTGTTCCAAGACACTATAGTGATATATGGTGAGGTATACACAAAAACCAAACCTATTTTTTTCCATTACACATTTCAATTAATCAGAGGGATATAAAATTTTAGTCTAAACCCATCACTTTATTAAGGTCATTGCATTCACTAAAATATTCAACAGGACATTTCATACCATTCCCTTAAGAACATCATTCTAAATAAAAAATGGCAAGTTATATTATGAATAATATGGAATTTAAATACCTAATAATCATGTGTTATCTATAAATAATCATCATGAATGTCAATATTTTCCTAGACAATAAAAAAATATTCTATCTTTGTGAACAGTCTGAAATTTTAATTTTAAAAGTGTGGTATTCATATCATAAAGGTAATGAAAATATGGATAATTGAATGCTAGAATAATAAGATCATAAGAGATGAAGAGAAATAATGTGGATGGTTTAAAAGTATCACATCAACAATGAAATAATTAAAATATTTATGGGTTGTGACATAAATAACTATTACTCTCTCAAAAAGGAATCCTTTGAATGGTGTCAGAAAAAAAGTGATAGAGGAATCAAATTATTCTATACAATGAGCTTCATACCAAAAACGATATATATATATATATACATATTAATTTATATATTAGGATAAATTATGAAAGATAACCCAATTATGGTAAATTCTTTTGTAAAAGATAATGTGAATATAAGTAAAAAATTTAAGCATCTTTTAGAAAAAAAATTTTAAACATTGATATCATATAAAGATATAAATATTATGTTGAAAGGCAACTTTCCAAAATATGATGTGAATTATTTTTAAATTGTATACTATTAAAAATTATATCCAATAATCAGAACCTAAAAATACATAAAATTTTTCTTAGAGAAGTTGGGAGATGAACAAAAGAAAAATATATTTAAATGTGAAAATTGTTTTTAATTATTTTTAAACTAACTTTGGTCAAAACTCAAATTGTAAGAATGTATGAAGGAAATAATTTTTATTAAAATATCTTCATTTCCCATTGAGGAATATAAATTAGTATAAAATAATATGTGATGGAAAATAATCCCAATCATAAAAGAATGTTGTTCAGGATAAATCTATATAACCAAATGAAAAAAGATTTCAATTATCAATAACCCTTTTAAGAAAAATAATAATTTAAGTAAGAAATATTTTAATTTTTTTTGTGGTATCCATATAAATAATGAAATTAAGATATAATCTAATAAAATGGTGGAAATTACTCAAATTACATTATATAATTAAAAGAGAAATGATCATAACTCAGTGAATGAAAATTAAGTTACTAAAAATCCTTTTAATTGTGTTGAAAATTGATTTAAAATATATTTGGTGAAATGGAATGATTTTTATTATTATTTCCCATCAGTAAAAAATATTATAAAGATATATAAAAAGGTATGAAATAAACCATTCAAGGTGAAATAAGTTTCATAACGTAATCATGTCTTACTGACATAAATATTGAGACAAAGAACCCTTATGGATTGAGTAAAATTTTAATACAAAGCTGTAAAATAGAATATAAAAATTCCTATACATACATGCATTGGTAAGATAGTAGAAATTTGTGTTTTCAAAATATGAGAGGGGTCAATTTTTGGGATTGGAATCAGAATCAGGTTTAGAGATTTTTAACTGCTAACAATTATGACATTGTGTGAATAATATAGTTTTGAAGATTTCTTGAGCGTTCTATAGGGCCCTTGGAGTGGTTTGTGTGGGAATTTTAGCCTAGGATGTTGCAGGCCAGAGGCCTAATTGTGGATATATTTATAGTGGTCCAATGAGCTATTATAACCACTGAATCACATGTTGTCTATATCATATTTATGTTGGGGGAATTAGATGGTAAAAACTACATTTATTCCCCCCATGAGATTAAGTGAGTTAGAACATCCTTTATCCTCCTTAGGAGTAGGTAGTTGGTGTTATCCCTCTAAGTTATTTCCTTCAATAACCCTCACAAGAGATGTTTTTTAGGCTTCTGAGAAACATTCTAGGAATGAAATTAATTATTTATTCACTATTGATTCTCTTATACATCCTTCTATAATTTTTTATTCTAGTGGTTATGGATTTGGTTCAACTTCCACCAGAGCATGGTGTAATCTTCCAAGAATCAAGGGGATTTCATACTACTTGTGTAGATGTTTTACCGGGATATAATATACAAGATTCCACATTCATTTTCAATGACTAATTACCCATTATTAATTATATTATGTATTTAATTAATTTATTAAAATTATAGAGAGCTTCATCATTGGTTGTTTGGAATTTTACATGGATTAAGTATAAGGACATGAGACAGACTCTAGGGTGTCGTTGGAGGTGGTTCTAGTATAGAATGATGAACTTGTGAGTAATCCAATGTTATTAAGATTTTAATGTTAATTAATTAAGTAGTTTATTGTTGATGTTTTCACGGAGTTAGGGGAAGATTAAATTGAGATAGGGTCATTTGATCATGGATGAGAATGGACAAGCATGAGTAATCTTTGACACTTATTGTATTACCTTGAAAAAAGTGTAATTATTATAAAACGGAATGTGGTATAGTGTTCTGTACCTATTTATTATTAATTTATTTTACGTGTCATGTGATTTGATTGGTCACCACCGTAGGTGAGGCCCTTTTTAATGTATAACTTTTTTAATTTAAATTAAATTATATGGATGAAATGGAATAAATCTCTTAGAAGACTAGACTAAACGGGCAAGGCCACATTGGCCCAAGTTTTTTGGATTGAAAAATTGGATATTAAAGGCCAACACCCATATCATAGTGTTCCTTGGGACATCTAGTCCCCTTAGAGGAGTGTTCAAGCTAGATGAGAGATAGATTCCCTAGTGTAGTATCCCTTATATAACTACTGAGGACATGATTTTATAACATTAGATAATGATCTTAATAGGGAAATATAGAACCTTTTAGATATGGGTGTATTATATAACTCTTAAGGGGTGAGGTCGAAACTACCTAGGCTTGTATGACCATGAACAAATCTAATTGGAGAGACTTTTGAAATCACTAAATCAGATTGGGTGACCTGATTAACCCAGACTGACTTTCAGGAACTAATATGGGTAATTAGAAACCTAATATCTATTTATCTTATTATGGTACCCTTTTTAACAGAAAAGGTCAAGCTATCATGATAATGATGATGTCAAGGGACATAAGGTCCTAGTGCATTGGGTGTTGAATGGAGACCAAAGAATAAAGTGATAGTTCCCATACTATATTGATACTAAAAGGAAACCAAAGGTGCCCTATGGATAGATAATCCATTGGTGCGTTAGGTGACACGGTAGCTACTATCACTATAGATCCCATACCAAACTGGTGAACTGGTGGTTGTTGAATATTAGTGATGGGAATGGGAGGATATATGAACCTTGTTTTTTTATTTATGAAAGGTTATAGGATGTTCCCTCATGGATGTTGTTACATGTTCAGGATTCCCATATGTTAATCTCCTCATAGGGGATATTTCTAATGTAGAAGGGAAATCCGAATAGAGATAGGTCAATGATACTATGTTTGGGTCAACCATAATTGTGGACCCTAAGTTATTATTATCATTTTAATGATCACACAACAAGCTCAGAGACTCTCGGGAGATAACTGAAGGACGATTGATTGATTGGGGTTACTGAACTTATTATATATAATATGATGTATATTTATTTTAAATATTTATTGATTTATTTTATTATACAATGATACATGAACATATTAGTATGAGATCATTTTAGGGGTTCCTTATTGTGTTTTTAGTCACATTCTGAATATACCACTACTAATATTGTGTAATGAATAAAATGTTCACTATGATACAAGAAAAATTTAGGTTGAGTCCTAGGGTTTGATTGGCCATGATAGCTTGGACAGATAACTGGATATCTGGACGAGTATTGGCTCAAGAATTTCATGGATCCATTGACTTTTAGTATTTTTTCGCATTTTTTGTAATTGTATGTATATGTGACCAGCCTAGTAAGGGATCTTCTTTATGCATGACTTGGTTGTTTTAGTCATTAATACATTTAATTTATTATTATTTTTTTATATTTAATGATTAAAATTATATTTTTTTGTGTCTTATGGTACCTAGTTATTTTGTTTTTTACTTCTCATTCGGTTACAGGGGTATGGTATCCCCACAATACCACCTTATACCCTTGATACTAGTCATTATCCTCTAGCATGCGGGGAGGAATGCCTGAGGTACAATAGTGACCACCATTCTAGGCATCTGTCAGAGGCTCAGGCCAGAGGGATGCTATAATGTTGTATCAAAGATTTATTTTCCTAGTATTTTAAGATTCGGTAGACTTTAGTTTTAGAAAAAAGGTGAAACCTATTATGGTTATCAGACTGGTGCATCGAGAACACTTTATCTAGTTGGATGTCTACATTACCATGGATGGGATTGATGTACATCATTTAAATGCTACAGCTATATTCAATTTTGACCATCAGCGGTGCACATGGGTGTTTGGATTTTATGATCTATTATGGATTAATGGACCTTGGAATATTCTTAAGAGGATAGTGATTTTTATTTTATTTTTTTAAAGTAGAGTAAAGATGTTTCACATGCATAAGGTGGGGAAAATATGATTCGAATGACATGTAGGACAACTAGTGTGTAGTTTCATGGATGATGGAGGATTGTTTGTTTAAAGTGTCAACAACTACACATATATCATTTTCCTATATAATTACATGGTGGAATTCTACATAGTGCGGCCAAATTGCATCTATATTTCTCTTTATAAGAATGTTCATTTTTATATAATGTGATATGTTCATTGATGATGAGAACTAACACACAATAATTATGCACAAGAGGTGCAGTAACCCTGGTGGGTCAGTGAGGCATATGATCTTTTAGTGGGTACCCCATGTGGGTTATATTATTTATGTTTGGTTATTTAATGTGACTAGTAAAAACCTGTAATGTGTCTTAATGTATATCATGAAATGTAATTTTACCTAATTGAATCATGTGTGGTGGTGTGATATAGATCATTTAGGAAAATTCCATTATTTATTGAATATTTGACCTATGAGAGAGATGATCCTTGAGGGAGAAGTCTCCTTGGTGGATGCTTGTGAATATTGGATCCCTAGTGTTGGAGATGGGTGGAATTTGATGCCATCATATGTTAGACATATAGAGTTGGTTATTAACATTTTTATTATATGGGTTGAGATGGGATCATTTATTACATCCCATGAGACATGACCTTAGATTAAAACATGACTAGTAGGTCTAGGTGGAAGACCTAGAGACCCTTAGTTTTTCACAAAACATTGTGTTCGGTATTGGTTAGGTCGACAGTGACCCCTCAAAATATTTAGAATAATTTTCAGTTTTTCTTAGTGATGGAAGCATTAGAAGGTTTTTAAAGGTTTAAGACCGATTCATGGAAGGTGTCATGGTTTTTAGAGATGGACTAGGAGGAAATTTGGATAAGGGTTTTTCGGGTGTTCTTATATTAGTTTTTTAGAGAACAATTGGATTCTCATGAATTAAATAAAATTGAGTAGTGTATATATCTTTGTATGAGATAGATAATCCATATACTAAGGATTGAAACATGTGGTTCTATAATGGCATCAAGAGGCTAGTTGTCTTTTGATGGATCATAGAAGAAGTAAGGTTCCTAGTCTTTTATAGTATTTTCAAGGGATACCCTGGAGTGATAAAACTGATGATCCATCGATCATGGTTAGAAGAGTAATGGTGATACATTACTCTCATGAACATGATTTTGGTTCTCTTATTGGGTTGTATGGGAGCACATTCTAGTTGTGATCAGGGATCTAGAGGAAACACATGCAGGTTACTTAGGTGTCATTGAGGTATGCAACTAGTGATGACCATGAGTAGGATGATGGTTGATGTATTTTAGATGAGACTCTTGAGGGTGTGTTGACAAGGAGTGTGAAATAAATAAAGTTCTACATTTAAAAGGGCCATTCAAGAAATGGAATGGGTTTGGTGGTACAATAAATCTAGGAGCTGTCTAAGGCAATCCATGTTTTGGGGACCTACTTTTGGTCATCATGGGAGAGACCCACATTTAAAATTATATTTAGAGGGTTTAATGGAGTAGTTTATCAGAGAGTGGAAATGGAATGAATTTTTTGGAAAATTTGGTGTTAGGTGTTTGTATTAGATGGATGTGGCTCATGATGAGATACACCCATTTGGAAATAGAACCCAGTGAGTAATGTTTTATATGTCACTCAAGAATGAGTGGGGTTTTGACATGAAATTCATTATATATTATGATGGATGAGGCATGGGACACAATAATTATTGGCTTGTTTTGGTTGTGTGATGAAAATGGTGCTTTTAATGTGGGGAGAGATATACCATTAGCATGTGTCTGAAATTGAGTGTGAATGGTTAGGGGAGTGAGACTGGTCATTAAATAGTCATTTTAAATTCCAATTTTGATGGATTAATGGACCTATATACTATTTAATTCCTTTTTAAACTTCTAGTTTCATGTTTGAAAATATAATTTCATAGAGTCCATAGATGAGAGTCAGGCTTAGGGTGAATTGTACTAATCTGATTGGGTGTGAGATCAAAGGTGTGTCGGAGGGTGCGGAAGACTTGATGGTTGATTAGTGGAATAATTATATAACCATGGACTTATATCCTAATTTCTACACAGAAATCCGTGAGAATTTTTTTAAAACCATTGTGTTTTATAATAAATTTATTAATAAATTAATTTTAAACCTTTTATAGATTGAGTAACATACAACACCCAATTTTTTTAAAAAATATATATTATTAAAATGTTAATATTTAAACATGTCTATTATAACCTAGTAGTTAAAATTTGTAATATGAATGAGAAAAAAAATTAAAAAAAATTATTATAGTCTTATATAAATCAATCATATTGATAATTGTGTAATCAATTTTTAATGAAGCCTTTAGTTTCCTTAAAATTTGGGTTTTCCTCAAAATAGTTTTTTCATTTTTAATGAAAAAATTCAATAATTTAACTCTTAATATTTTAGAAAACTTATTGGAAAAAAATGAAATTAATATTTAAATCATCAAATAATGATTATCTTTGAATGAAATTATATTAATTTTATGAAAATATATATTTTTTATTAATAGTGAAAAATACTGATGATTTTTTAAAATACCTTTCTCTTTAATTAATTTAAAATGATTAATTTAATTTTAAAATTGATTTAAAATTAAAATTAGTACAATAATATTATAAATAATCTCATATAAGTAATTGGAATAAATTTTTAGGTATAAGTTTGATAAAAATGTATACATAATAATAATTTTTCTTTGGAAAACAATTTAGATCACGTTCCACTGGTTTAATTTTAAATTAAATTCTAATGATTGGTTAGTAAAATATGGTAAAATGGATTCTGAATTTTGAATTATCATAATGAATACTATATAATAATTAAAATTTATGTTTTTCTCATAATGAATAGTGACTATATTAAATATTTGTTACATAGGTAAAGTGAGTAAAAATAGGTTAAAACTAATGGGTAAAACATTAAAATAACCCTCACATTTTTCTTTTATCTTATTTTATGAGGGGTTTTTTTACCAACGGTATCCTTGAGGAATTAAATAATTCATTCAAAATAATTAGTTTGAAATTGTGTACCCCATCTTATATTTTGTGAATATAAGTTATATTTTATTCTAATTAAAACTTATTTCTGGGCATTTCCATTTAATAGAATGGTTAGAATCTTCCATTTAGTTTTATCTTTACCCAAAAATGAAAAAACATTTTAAAATTATTTAAACAAAATAATATGTTTAATACAATTTATAACTCTACTTAAATGTAAAATAAATTTTATTCTTAAATTGTGAATTTTCTAAAAAAATATTTTTCATTACTTTTTCATTATTATATTCAAATAATTTTCTTATAATAATATAAAATAAATATGATAATATATATTCCAAATTTATATTATTATTTTAAAATTTTTATTGAATTATACTTTTAGTTTTTGTGGAATAATTATTTTATTGTTCTAAAAAGTTATGAAAACATGTTTAATGTTAAAATGGGTTAAAAGTAGTTTAACTAATATAAAAGGCATAAACTGTTTTCAAAACATTCCCAAATGTATTCTATTGAGTTTATATCAACAATATAGTATATTTTATTTTATTTAAGAATTACTTGGTTCCACAAGACATGATTCTGATAAATTTATTATTTAATGTTTTATGTAATTCTATGTGTGTCCTCTCCCTCCCCAAGAAAAAAATAACATAAATCATATCTTATCTACACTCCATGAGACATATAGATCATAAAATACATACCATAATATATTATTATCTTCCATCACTATGTACTAGAGATGTTTTGTTTTCAAAAGCCTATACTTTCAAGATTTAAGGTGTAAGCCAAAGGCGTTTTCTCAACAAATTGGAATGACTCTAAAATGAAGTGATTTTTTTTATTTATTCGCATATCTCTTATTAATATTTGTTATTAATATTAAAATAATTAAATTATTATCTTAAATATATTTATTTTTTATTATTCTGATGGAAGAAAAAGTATCTGAATTATTCCGACCTGTTTAAAAATTATAATGACGATGGTGCGTACGTATGGACTACCACATCCAAGAATTAGTGTGATTCATTTTTCATTTATATTTTAAATACATGGTAATAAATATAAATTTAGTGAATATAAATGATATAATTTATTTAAAAATTATCCTTTAAAATTTTATTATAATACTTCATTCTTTCATTTCATCAAGTGAAATATGAAAATGGTTTAGGGCATATATACAACCTTCCATCTCGATGGATGATGTAATTTATTTTTTTAAATTTATCTTTAATGAATGAATTTTTATATAAATATACAACGAATATATATATGAAATTTATATAATTATTAAAATCATTTAGATTATGGAACCATAATCTATGAACAAGCACATGAACTACTAAAATGAAATTCTCTGAAAAAAAAGCTAACACCTTGAAACAAGTATTTTAAAAAAAATATTCATAAATTGGTTCTAAAATGTTATTAGGGGATAATATATGATATAATAATTATTTTATTGATTCTATTATAGATTTATAAAAAAAATTAAATTTATTATTTATGAGATTAAATCACTTTTAAAGCAAGTCAAACTTAAGGAAAGAGTTTTTTATCTCACTTTAATTTCAATGAGACATATTCATTATTCACCACTTGTTTCAATTATGTGGTTTATATAATACTCATGAATGTAATTTATGATTACTTCATGAGATTTTTTGGAATTCAATATTTATATATGTTTCTATAATTCATAAGGTTTTGATTCATATAATACCAAAGTAGTATGGATTTCATGGTAGGAATTGATTATTTTCCAGGGTTGTTTATTTTTATGTTTCTGATGATGATATTTTATGACATACTCCTCAAATTTTTTTGATAATATTATAATCTAGTTATTTCTATATATTACATGTTTTTTGTTCATTTTCAACTCTTTATGTACTTAAGATACAAAAAAATATTAATTAAAATTTTCTTTATTTCTCTCTTTGGTCAAAATGAATTCATATTCCATGTATTAGTTTTCATAAAAATGTTTTCAAGGATATTTTTATGAATCTAAAATTATTTTCTAAATTTATGGTTACCCATGGTTATCCATTTACAAAATGGATTAAAATGAATCATCTTAACTTTTTCCAAACGAGGCACTTTTTTATTTTTACAAAAAATGTATCAGGGATCTTTGTTTTAACATACACTACATGAATGGAATATCCATATATAATGACCATTAAATGATTTAAATGTTACATTAAAATGTTCTATGTATATTTTTAAATAAAAAATATTCCCTATTATTTTGTAAAAAAATTATTTTAAATTTATGATATAAAATTGAAAATGGTATTTTAATCAATAAATATTCTATGTTACATTTTAGAGTCATATTGACCTAATATGCAAACCTTTAGTGTTATAGATAATTTACTAAGGATATGATCCAATTATACTAGCCTAATTATTTCTCAAGATGGTTTATGGATATAATTACTACATTTTTATAAAACCTATTTATTTTCAACATATTTTGATAAAATGATAAAATTTTTATGAAAATTATTTCATTTTCATAGGTTTTGATATATAATGAATTATTTATGATTTTATGGAAAACATATGAATTGATAATGATTATATGATGTGTAGTCAAGGGATTATTTATCCCTCCATTTAATTGGGTATTGATATAAATATCATGAGAAAAATATTACTATAAATGGTAGATAATTGTGTTCAATAAAGGACATTGTCCATAATGATAGACTTGGTAGTGAACATTGACTACAATGATGGAATTAGGATTAAACCCATTACTCTATGATTTTCATGGACGTGATACTTGAATAAAAAATAAATTATTTTCTATACTTATGTGTATCCCAAAACATTCTTCTTGTTCTTATTTTATTATCTTATATCTCATGTTCTACGATTCTTTTTTTATGTCCTATGAACTGCCATGATTATTTTCATTACTCAATATTATTATCATTGACATGTAAAGTATGGTTCTTGATTGCTATTTTCATTTTACCATACCCATATTATCATGTTATGTTTTATATCTCATTAATATTTCCATTTTTTAACTTTACAGAGCATACAAGCATAACCTTTATTATTTTTCCCTTACCTTGGTTATAATGAATGGTTTTATGTATTATCTATCACAGAATAGTGATAGTTATGATTATCCTAGTGACTGTTAAGTTATATCTCATATTAATGTGTTATTGATGTATCCATGTTTTGGATTCTCTAAACATATACAATTCATGCACATACCATAATATTTTGTATTCAATATTCATATTATAACATTTAATATTTATTTTTGAAAAGTATGGGTCATCATAATTGGAAAGAGAGAACGTTTTAGTCATCTTTGTAATCATGGATGATATTATTTCAGTGATAACTAATAGGATAATAATATGTATAAGATAATATCCAATGTTTTTTTAAATAAAGGACTTTGGTTTTCTAGAAAAACTTCCATGTTTGGATACTACATGTGGACATAGTTTTGGAAATATTCATATAAGGGTAATAACCTTGAAAATATTTGGATGATTATACATGATAATCCTTATAGTTCACAGTGAGTGTCCCATTACTATTGACAAGGATTGAACCTCAAGGGGTATTTGATTTGTTTAATTTTAATTTTCCTTAGGAACCATTATAAAGGATTTGAAAAGATTAAAATTGTGGATAACCTAAGGTAAAACAAATGTGTCATATATTTGAATGAATGTGTCCTATTTAATGTATCTTATAAATTATTTTCATTATTATGTGGTTTTCAACAAATATTATTGTATCTCACACTATGATATTTTATATTAGTCAATGGTTGGAACTTGAAGGAATCATGGTAATGATAAATGTGATAAAAAATTCAATTATCTTCCTCTTGAAAACCCAAATGTTATGGGATATGGATTGAAAAAAATATTATTAAGCTTATGAAACCTTCTCAATATTTTATTCATGCTTGACTTCAAAATGATCCAATGAGAGAACATCATTATATTAAGTTATTCATAAGGAAACAATTTTTTTCTTTTTTTAGGTAAGTTGATCTACCTGTTTATATGAAATGATTAATCACCACTAGAAAGGTGGTTTTCACTCACAAGTGTTCGGATCATGGAAAACTTATTTTTGTTGTTTATCATTTTCATATTGAAAGTGATAAATTGTAGAATATTATCATCAACATGTGGAAATGGAATGAAATTGGATCCATGGAGTTGGATGAGTTTAAGAATTTATTTTTTTAATAAGTAATTTAATTTTATTATTCAGATTAAAGTAGAGATGAAATTACTTGATCTAAGGATCAAGGAATGAATCCATTAGTATTGATGAGAAAATTTATTAAAATTTTTGTGAGGTAAGATTCTGGTATTATCATTCAACCTAAAATTAATATTGATCGATTCTTTAGTGGTTTAAAATAATGTCTCTGAAGGGTGGAATACCTAAGCATGTTTAGTGGATATCAATAAATCATTCAATTTTCCATAAAATTAGAAATCATGATTGGATTTACACATCAATATCATGGTTTTTGAAAGGAAAATGAAGATAAAATTCAATATAAATTCTAAAAGTAACAAAGAGAAGAAGACAAGATTTAATTTATATTCAAATAGCGTATGGAAACATAGAAGAAATTGGATCAAGGGGATGTAAAATGATTAATATATGGAATGGAAGGTAATTAAGAAAAAAGAATACAAATGTGATGGGAAGTAAAAGTTAGATAATAATATTAATTGAGAGTAAGATCCACATTATTCACCACTGAGATTCAAGTGTTTCTAATAAAAGGAGTATGGGGAATATTTTAACAAATAATCCAATCTAGAAGTTATGTTCATTGATCAATTGTAGGAATATTTTAATACTAGAGGTAAATGGAAATCTCATGCAGTTACTATTGTTAATGTAAAGTGTGATAATGAAGTGGTGAAAGTTATACATATCATCTAATATAGAATTGATAATGTCATATTTGATTCTGGATCTATCCACTTTTTTATATCGGATGATTTCATTAAGGGTATCACATTACCAACTCAATAACTAGATGTTGAATTAATAATGAAAACTCAGAAAGTTATAGTGATAGCTTGTAAGATCCTAAGAACCATACCCCTAGATCTGGTGCTAAAAGAATGTATATTGTGTTTAAAGAATGTAACTAAAAAATATACTGTCCTTTACAAAAAACAAGAATATTTTTTGTTCTAGCATTTGGATGAAAAGGAAAGACCATTAAAACATTTAATAACTTAAAAAATTAATAAATAAATATATATTTCGTGTTCGCTTGAACTGGATCCTTAATAAAGAAAACAACTCTTTTTGAACATCTAATGAGCCAGTGGGAAAACATAAAAATAAGGGTGAGCATAATGTTTCCAAATAATGGGTTTTAAAACCAATGAAAATAATTTTATAAATAATGTTTAAAAATACTTTTGAAATCATTTAGATTTAGATCAAATATAAAACAGTTAATAAAATATATTTCAAAAATAAAATTCTATATTCCTGATAAAATATAACCATAGAAATTACCTTTCAAAAAACATTGAAAATACATAATTACATTGAAACCCCTTTTCATTGAATAATATAATAAATATTGAAAATACATATTTTTTTAAAAAATTATTTCTTTTAAAAATATAATATCTTTTGAAAATAAAAATTTATTTAAAAACATCTTTCATTTTAGAAATATAATACAATTTTAAGACGTACATAAAAATAGTGTTTCTTAATTAATGAATCTTGTTATTTTTCAGAAGAAAATAATTTGCAAGCTCAGAAAACAAAACCAAGTGAAAACATAAATAATTGTATTCTATTGAGGATCTAACCATCATAAAGGGTTTGTTTCACTCCATAGATCCCTATCATGTATACAAATTCCATGTGCTAAATTTTGTAATGATTTTGGGCATGACGTCTTTTTTATTTTCTTGTGGAGTTTTAAACGTGTAAAAATATGAAAAAGAATAATTTTATATATAGTATGAAACTGAACTATATGGTATTAAAACATTATTACATATTCAAGGGTTTTCAGTGACATCTGTAGTAAATTTTCATACCTATATATTTGTACAGTATCCATAATTTTAAAATTAATTTTTTTACATAAAATGAAATCTATAATATTTCAAAAACACATTGATAAGTTTTGGAATAAACATATAACATAAAAATGAATATTAATATTTTATCAAAATATGATTTTGATAATAATAAATTTTCTTTTATAAAATATCTTCTTTTTAAAAATTTATCTCCTTTAAAATATCTCTATTACATAAAAGAATTTTTAATTCATATGTATCATATTTAAATAGAGGTTTTATACAATAATCCTAGATTTTAAAAAATTAATGCTCTTAAAATATCATCCTTATATAAAACTATAACAAGAGTTCTAAAATATAATAAATTATACTTTTCTAAATAATAATATAGTCTCCTATTATAGAATATATAACAGTTTGAAATGTATACTACACTTTAATAAAAAATAGTTTTTAAAGAAAATAATATATCTTTTAAAAAATATAATTCCCCTTACTAATTGTTATTAAACATTTATAATACATAAAAATATGATATCTAAAAAAGGTGTTGAAAAATAAAAAATCTACTTTCATAAATAAAATGGTAATTTTAAGAAGAAAAACTAATCCATTACCTTGCAACAAAAAAACATAACAAGATTAGGAAATGGTATTATCTACTTATATGGATTTAAATGTACGTAAAGTCTTAGTAGAAGGATAAACATGGTTGCCTATGGTATTGATAATGATTTAAGAAGACAGACCATCTATATATATATATGCCATTTGATGTCAAGTGCGGCACAAGAAAATAAAAAAAATGATAAATGGGTACTGTTATCAATTCTTGGGGTGTTATCATTTTTTTTATTTCAATTAGAATCCTTCATGATTTGGGGAGGTTGGGTTTAGTTTTTCATGTTTAGAATCTCGGGATAACAAGTAGAATTCGTTTTTGTTGACATATTCACATAGTTATTTAGTCTCCAATGGGTGATCTTACTAAGGGTGAAAATTATGAAGCTAGGAGATTTAATCAAATATGTTATAATACTAGGGTAAAAAATGTATTCTTTACTTTTGTGATGTATATTTATTTTTTAGTTTAATTTTTATAACTCGACTAATATGTAAATATATGTGTATTTCGAGCTATAAGTTGATTAACCAAAATGAAATTTTATTATAAATATTTATGATTATTTCAATCTTACATAGCTTCTTTTGGAATATATTTCTAAAAATGTTGAGGGTTTCTAAAATTTTTCCATTCACCATGGTCCAAAGTATTATGAATAAACATCATTTAAATTGAATGAGGGATATGGTTTTGTTAAATAGTTGAGGTAACTTTGTAGGTCATACACACTGGTGATATATTGTGGTTGAAGTAGAAGATGATGATGATGAAGATCAGTATTGGATAAGAAGATAATGAAGATGGTGACAATAGCTTTGGCATAGCATGTAAAGGAAGGAGGAGAACCGTTATGAGAAGCATGATGTTAGGGGTTTTCAGATGGTTGAGGATGATGAGTTTGGATGTCCATATTCTGAATAGAATTTTAATTTGTCTATGAATATTACATTGTGGGTTCAATACCACATAGATTGTGGAATCATTGGTGAATTTCTTAATATTATAATCATTATTGGTCACTGCTCAAGCATGAACTAGGGTTGGATCCTAGATATACACTTTACACACTCCTGTCACCAGTCACACCACATTTATATGAACCACATAGGGAAAATCTAGTGCATGTTATGCTTTCACTATGAGTACCTTCTCCAGGATCATCCTGGGAAATAAACCAAAAACAATAACCATACTCTTTATGAGGCAACATATCTCCCCCCTGTGCCACCATTATGACTACCTAAGGTCAGTTCCCATGTATGCTTGATAATTCCCGGCATTCCCCAAAAAAATTACGGTTTAGCTAGACTTGGCTGGATATCTAGGTTGGCTAATGCTTTTGACTTTTTAAAAATATTATTTTCATAAAAAATACATTAAACATTTCCTAAAATATCATAATTTATTTTAAGACATTATCATTATTATTTTCAATATAAATTTTTAGCATTAAAATTTCTATTATTATTATTTCTAAATAGTAAACTATTTTGTTTCAATTTTATATACACATAACATAATATCAACTATTATTAATTATATTTTACAACATTACTATCACGTAAACATTAAATTGATGCATAAAAAAAATAATTCCTATAATATCATTGAAAATTAATTTTTAACTATTTATTTTTATGAGTCATTTCTTACACACACAAACAGAGAGACACACAGACACACACACTCACACACACACAAACACAAACACACACGCAGACACACAAAGATATATATATATATATATATATATATATATATATCAAAATATTATAACAAAATTTTCTCTTTTCATAATTATTTTCTTATTTTATTCAAAAATAATCCAGCGATTATAACAAAAATTCCAAATCATTTATCCTATATATATCCTACTTATGATACTTTTTTAATAAAATAAACTCTCTATGTTTGATAATTTATCTCTCTTGATGATGGATTATATATCCCCATTTCTCTATATTCCATTATCATTTTCTTTGGCATATTTTTATTTATGGATGGTCCAAATGAAAATGAAAATTATTTTCCTATTTAATGGTTCATTGGATTTTATCACCTTTTATTACTCATGAATTATAAATTTTAATTTTAGTGAAAGTTTTTGTAAAGAAATTTAAATATATCAATTCATGGGTCGGTATATTTTTTAAAATAAAAATGAACTTTATTCATGTTTGAGTTTTTGAGACTCCCATATTTAGATAAATTATACTTACACACTAATATATCGGGATGTTAAATCACATCTAAATTCTATGATTCTTCTTTTGTTGACGTATGTGGGAATGTGATTCTTTAAAATATTTTTATTATCCCTATAATTTAATTTATCATTTCTTATTCATGGATTTTATTTCATTATGAAATGAAAATATCAATTACTGGGGAAGGGATTCCATATTTGATATTACAAACCTACTTATGATCATCTATCCTTGTGATGATAAATATTAACTTAATATGGATATCACATTCATTATATGGGTCTAGATTCTTATTCAAAATGGGTTTTTATATCAATTTTTTAGAGAGAAACTCAACATCAAAGATATGCCAATTTTGTAAGATTTTTTCCATATCAATTTCTAAGAGTTTCCTATTATTCCACTAAATCATGAATTTGAGTTTTCAATAGAACTCATAACTATTGTTACACCTACCTCAAAGACTCCATATATAATATACCAGATTGAGTTATAGAAAATGAATAAGTAACTCTGGTCGAATCTTAAAAATGGATTCATAAGTAACTCTGGTCGAATCTTAAAAGTGGAAATGTTATGTTTCCTTTACGCATGATTTATATGATACGATTATGTTATGGTTCTTGGGAATTATTATGAAGATGGGTGGCTCCGTGATAAACTAAGGGCGGTTGAGCCCGATATAGCTCTCCAATGCCTTGGGTAACGAAAAGGGGTTAAACTTTAAGGTTTCTCCGAAGATATTTTGGGAATATAATGTGATGGGTATTCCAAACGTAACCAAGAGGGTTACTCCCTACGTAAGAATGTTATGAATGCCTCAAGTTACCTTTATGTCTTATGTTTTCTATGAGTTATTCATAAATATTATTATTTCATGAGGTATGAATATGTGCTTATGTTTTATGAGTAAAGTATTATTTCATTGATTCTTATGTATACATGGACTAATGTTTTCATTCCGTACTTTTATATCCCTTACTAAGCTTTTTATGCTCATCCCATGTTTTTGAAATTTTTTTCACAGGTCAAGGGAATGGTACATGATATGATGATAGTGTCAAGGAATTGTCAATAAAGAATCCATGTTTTATTTTAAATATGTTTCCATTGATGGGAAAAATGAATACTATCTTTTATGTAACCACTTTGTTTAAATGTGGAATGTAATGCAAGTTTTATGATCTAATTCTCTAAAACTCTAAACCTGAAAAGATCCTCAATGTGTAATCTTGTAATAACTAAAGATTAAGTAAGGTTTAAGGCTGGGGCCTTATATAGAACATGCCTCCCAAACCAGGTGGGCCCAAACAATTGGTGAGAAGCCAATAGTGTAAATTATTGGAACTGATGTCAGGGCATGGCCGGTAGTTGAAGAAGCCTCCACCAGGGTCAAGGGGTGAGAGAATGGCCTCTCAGACACTGAAGAGACTAACCCCTGGGAGGAATATCCGAGTAAGACCCTTCTGTTAGCCTGTTGGCAACTATCCCTGTCTATCAGCCCACTGATCCTGAGGAAATTGATAATTCGAACTCGAAAGCGGCCGAGGAGAGACAGATGACTTGGCGCAAAGGGTGGAAGTGCATCCGAAGTTTTCGTAGTCAGCCTCAGACGGAATGACTAATGCTGATGGGATCACTCCACAACTGGCTGTGTTTCCTATGTGATGGAGGGGAAGATGATCAATGCCTTCACATGATGGTCCATGATTATATGGTCGAGAAGGTGTGTGAGAGAATCTGGTGCTACGATGTCACCCAATGTCAGGAGGAGTCAGGGAGTACCCGAGCATTTCTGAAGGATAAGTAGAAGGTTGAATGCCTTGATGAACATATGAAAGTTAAAGATATATTTATCGCAAACTATTCTCATATCATGGACCAGTTGAGTGACCTACTGGCAGATGCCCAAGAACAACTCATGGAAGCGATTCACTAGATGACGGAGCTCCAAACTGAAAAGGTGTGGGCATGGGATAGAGTAAGCGAACTGCACTCCATGGATGCTGATGAAGAGAGAGTCCTCAAGGGGTGGGAGGCAGTCTTGGAGGCCACCAGACAAAAGTTGGTGGCATTGTAGAGATCCATCCAAGAAGCCGACCCCTAAGGGCCCTGTTTTGGCCAAACCCATAAACGTATTTCACCTTATTGCTTCTTTTTTTGAACTGTATGTATGGAAAAATTTATTTACTTGTATTTTTGGTTTAACGTGCTCAACCATAATCCTGAAATAAATAACAATTAGTTCCTAAGCTCATGTGGGTTGTACTTGATTTGAGAAACAAGGGATGCTCATTCTATCACTTTGTTTGATCGTGGGAGCATCAACCAAGCCTCGGGCATTCGAAATTATAATATGGATTTCTGAGGAGAAGAGGGTGGTCTAATCAAAGGAATATAACCTCAGACCAATCGATGTATTGTATTCTCAATGTACTCTTGTACATGAGCAGGGAAATACTTGCGGCATTGGAATCTGTCCGAACATAGGGGAATGAAAAATGTGAGTCACATTACCAAAATTCGGAACACTGTGGGAGGGGAGTGGCAATAAAGGACAACGGTCGACCATGTTCGAAACACAGCACCCCTATTGCATTATCCTGAAATGGGGAAAATAAATGAGGGCCGACCACTTACCATGTTTGCAACACGAGACCTAACTCAAATATCATCCAACAGTCTTCTGGAATGTTGGCCTAGGACAGCAGGATCACCGTAGGTCAAGAATCCACACTGTTAGGGGGTCCCTTCAGATGTGAAAGGGGATGAGGGTCTGAATAAAGGGGTACGGAAAGCATGGAATGTGAAGTAGTGGTTTGTTTGAATAGAATCCAACACTCCTGAAATTACGCCACCGTGGTGGAAGCACATTAGGTGAGTGCATTAATCTGATCATGGATCATCCCTCATTTTAGATAAGACCTCAGTGGTTAGAAAACTGTCACTTCCCAATGTCATTATGGGGCATCCCGAAATTGTTCAAGGAAAATGATGCAGTTACATAACTCCTGGAAGGGTTAGGTCAAGGGGCCAATAGTGGGAAAAGGATGGGATTTGTGATTCCTAGGGCTGGACCCAAGATGAAATATATGGACGTTCCTACGTATTCCAAAAGTATGGGAATCAAGCCATACGTAGTTATGGAAAGGGTCTCAGTTTAAGGTCTTAGAACATGGACCGGGGATCAGTAAGGAATGAATGGGAAACCTGGTAAGGGCATAAGTTCAAATTACCATGTGTTCCTTAGGGATGTGTTCAGGTCAGGGGACCGAACAAGAATGATAGGTTGGGCTCGTGGGGAAGTTCCCGGGTATTCCTACGCATATCATGAGAATGAGATTCAATCAAAACATAGTTCTGGGTGTTAGAACGGTATGGTACCAGTGATAAAGATGAAAGGGGCATGCAGGTCTGGTCCTCACACAAACAAAATCGTTATTTGTTGTATCTTGTTTTTCCTTTAAGGTGAATGGTTTTTTGTGAAGTGACAATCCTAGGGTAAAAATTCCTGGCATCTCTACAAGAATCAAGCCTTATACAGGCGTTGAAAAATGGTATGGTGGATGATTTATACCCAATGTAATTTTCCCCATGATGAGGTCATCACAGTGTAGTGCCATTTTTCGTCGTGGGGCCGGGATGATACTATCACAGTTTAGGGTCATGTGATAGGAAAATCAGCCCAGTATAAAGTCATATAGATTGTACTTGAAGTAATGCACATGATGAAATAAAGCTTACCCGATGTGAATGATGATGAGGTACACATCATAACCGTGCGCAATTCTGGGAGAGGAGACTTGGGCAAAGAGGCCAATGAACATCAGAGGATAAGGGAAAGAGAAGCTAGATTCTAGTTGAGCTAGACCTGGAAACGCAATGTCCGGGTAATCCCACGTATCCCATGAGAATGAGAACCAAGCCACACAAATCTCTTAGAGAAGATCCCAGTTATGGTTTTAACTCTCGGATCATGGCAGCCCCGAAGGATACCATATTGCAGCTTGTTCCCCTGACGTGAGGAAGTACACTGAGGGATAGTGCCATGAGTGTCGAGATTCAACTAGGACATGATGGGTTGGAACATAATTTGAATCATGTAACCAACATTCAAGGACTGAAGGGGCTTGCGTAATGAAGGAGGATTACTATTGACTATGTTTGCAACACAACATCTTGTTGTGCTAGCCTAAAATGGGGACAAACAAATGAGTTTCGACCACTGACCATGTTCTCAACTCAGGAATTGTATCAATTTATTGTCTAAAACCCGTAGGGAGTTGGCCGATAATTGTAGGAGAGCCCTTAGGCCAAGAATTCATGTTGTTTTTGGGTCCCTTTGGGTGTGAAAGATAACAGGGGCCCAAATGAAGGGGAACATGAAGCTTGAGAAGTGGATTGAAGCTTTCCTTAGTTGAATCCGACATTCCAGGTCCTAGACTAGAGTAATCATAGAAATATCGACAAACAACCGCAAAGGGTCTAGGGGCTCAACCTGAGAGTGGCCAAGAGATGGAAGATTCCCAGGAGAAGAGGGGGGGAATGGTGCGAAAAACCCAATGCAAAGGAGGGAATAACCCTGTATCACACCTTCACATCCTTCTCATGGAAAGAAATAGGCCAAGGGGCCTAGTTGGCGACGAGATATCTAATATGTGGGGTTGGACCTGAAATTTAAATGTTAGGGTGGTCTTACGTATCCCATGAGGATGGGAATCAAGCCACACATATTTCTTGATAGTACAGTTTAACGTCATGCAGGACTGTATAGTTTAAAGTCATACTGGACTGGCCTGTAGTTTAGGGTCATGCGGGACCAAATGTAGTTTAAGGTTGTGTAGGACCAAATGTATATTAAGGTCTTGCAGGACCCTTCAAGCTTAGTAAACGTATTTCTCAAGGAACTTGGCATTGGTTGGAGGAGTTATATGCACACCATACATGGTCACCAGGGAGTATTCTTCATTTGGATAAACCTTATGAACAATGAAATGTCCTTTCCATTTGGGCTCCAACATGGGAAGTTGCCTACCGGGGAACATTGGCACCTTGAGGGCCAGTACCAAGTCACCTTTCATGAAAGATCGGAGGAAAACCTTCTTATCAAAGGGTCAAGCCATCCTGCTCTGATGCCTTTCTAGATTGTGCAAGGCATGAAGCCTATTCTCGTCAAGTGCGTCCAATTTAGCTAGATGGATTTCAACTACTCTATCTGGCACCATCTAGTCATAGACCTCTATGTGCAATGAGGGAAACTGAATCTTGATGGGAAGTATGGCCTCAGTTCCATATACCGGATAATATGAGGTCACCATGGTGGAATTATGATTCATTGTCCGATAAGCCCAGAGGGCATTGGGGTGCTTCTCTAGCCAACTCTTCTTATTCTAACCAACCATTTTCTACAGAATGTTATAGAGGGTATTATTGAACTCCTCGATCTGTCCATTTTCATTTTCTTGATAGAGGGATGTATGGTTAGAGCGGATGTCGTACTTGGTGTAAAATTTTTTCAACTTGGCTGCTCGAAAATTGGTGTTGTTATCAGTGAGGATAGCATGAGGAACCATAAACCAATGGATGATATTGGAACTCACGAAGACAACGATAGAGAGGGCTTTGAATTCCTTGAGCGTAATTTCTTATGCCCACATGGAAAAGAAATCTGTAGCGGTCGGAATTAATTGGAATTGGCAAGTCATTGCTGGTGGGTGTGGTCCTATGGCATCTAATCCCCAGACTACAAAGGGCCAAGAATACTTGGTAGTGTGGAGAGGCTCTGGTGGCTGATGGACAATGTTAGCATGAACATGGAATGCATGTCACCTCTTGGTGAACTCGATGCACTTGTGGATCATGGAGGGCCAAAAATACCCTAGCCTATGGATCTGGTGAGATAGTTTTGGACCAGCTTGATGGGCACCATAGGAACCGGCGTGAACCTCTTGCATGACCTGCAGAATCTCAACCCCCAGAATGCAACGGAGGAGGACACCCTCGAACCCGCACTTATAGAAGATCTCTCAAGACTGGGACCACTCTGGAGGGTAAACTGCAGCGTGCGGCATTGGATTCGCTTGTGCTCAGCTCAGTCATCCAGGAGGCAACCATTTTGGAGATTCTCAGGAAAAGGAACTCTCCATTCGTGAGTCGCTTCAACCACTGCATCTAAAGAACCCAGGAGTCCTGACGTGGAGGACCCAGCGGTAATATGGCTTACACACATGTCATTGTCATCCTTTGGGGTGACGGGGGAAATGACTCTCCACTGTTCCATGTGTATAATCAGTTCATCATGATCTGGCATTGCAAGTGATGCTACCAGAATGGCCAAAGTGTCTGCTCAACCATTCTGTGACTGAGGGACATGCGTAACCTTCGGTTGAGATGGGAACTGGCCCATTAGCTGGAGGGTGCATTCCAACAATGGTACTTGCTCTGGCTTCTTGAAAACATAGCCGTCATTGACTTTTTTAATAACTATCTCAGAGTCCCCTTTCACTTTCAAATGGGGCACGTCGAACTCAAGGGCCAGCTCGAGAATAGTAATGAGGGCCTGATACTCCGCCACATTGATGGTGCAGCCTTCCGACAAGAGGAATGAATATGGTAGAATGGATTCTATTGGGGTAATAAAAACGATACCCAGGACCACTCTGTTGAGTCGAGGATCATTGAGACTCCTACCAGTGGGGCTCCAGGATGCACCACCAAAGTGAATCTGCCAACACAGAATGGCTTGATCGATCGAGAGGATTGCTTCATTGGGAAAATCCAAGTCCATGTTCTGGTCCTCGGAGTTTGGATGGGAAACAAGGAAATTATACAATGCCTACCCTTTGATATCATTCTAAGGCTCGAAACTAATGTCGAACTGCTAGAGGATTTCCGACCACCGCTCTAGTAGGCCGGTCAACATGGGACAGCTTAGAGTTTTCTTCAATGGGTCTACTCGAGACACCAACTACACCTCGTGGTGTTTTATGTAATGTTGCAATTTCTGTATGACAAACATGAGTGCAAGGAAGCTCTTCTCGATGGGGGAGTATCTAGTCTCTATATCGAGGAGCATGCGGCTGTGGTAGTAGATGTTGTTCTATGTCTCCTCATTGTTCTTCTGGGTGAGAAGGGAACCGAGGGACTATTCCAGGGTGGTGACATAGAAGCCCAGTGGCTTCCCGAAGACAGGTGGCATCAAGACTAGAGGCTGAATCAAATATTTTTGATTTCCTCAAATCCAGTCTCACACTCCTCTCCCACTCATAAGCGGTGCCCTTCTTCATGATCTAAGATAAGGGCTTACACTTTCTGTTCAGATTCACAATGAATCGGCGTATGTAGGTCAAGTGGACTTGGAGACCTCGAAGCTCCCGAATACTAATCAGGGGAGGCATCTGGATGATGGACTTGATCTTCTTTGGGTCGATCTTGATGCCCCGATACATGAAAACAAATCTAAGGAACTTGCCATAGGTGACCCCAAAAGCACACTTCAATGGGTTCATCCTCAAGTGGTGGGAACAGAGGAAGCCAAACACTTTCTCATGATCCCTAAGATGGTCTTGGCAGTGGAAAGATTTTACCACCAGATCATCCACATAGCACTCCAAAAATGTCTTGAGGATTGGCTTGAATATGCGATGCATGGACCGATGATAGGTGGAACATGCATTCTTTAGGCCGAAGGGCATAACCTGGTAACATAAAGTACCTTGGGGTTCCCTAAAAGCCGTGGACTCTCCATCCTCAGGGGCCATCTGAATCTGATTATATCCAGAGTATCCAACCATAAAGAAGAGGTCTTGAAACCCCATCGTAGCGTCGATCAACAATTCTTTCTCTGGAAGGGGAAAATCATCCTTCAGACAATGGTGATTGGGATCTCAAAAGCCGATACGGACTCTGATATGTTCATTCTTCTTCTAGACTGGTACAATGTTTGCCAGCCATTTGGGGTACAAGACCTCCTTAATGAATTTGGCCCTGATGAGCATGTCAACTTCAGCCTCGACCATTGAACTGTGAGACAGACGCATCTTTATGAGAGGTTGTCTGAACCTGCAATGATTTTCCAAATGGCCGAGATGGGGGACGAATACCTGATGATCTAGTATTGACATCTCATCATAACTCCAGGATAATACATCACAGTGATGTTTAAGGAAGCCTACATACCGCTGTTGCTCCTCGAGGGACATAGTGGCGCTGATCAATGTGGGTCTCAGGTCCACCTCGCTTCTAAGGTTAACCTGTACCAACTTGTCGACCATGGTGGAGATTCCTACCTCAAAGGAAGGGGGCATCCTATATATCCTCTTGTCCACTTATGGATGCATCTTCCATGGGGGATGTTTCTTCTGAGTTACTATACCCTAATGGGAGGCTGGTACCAGCTTGAGGGGCAGCAGTTATTGCACCGGGGAACTCCGGTGCTGCCATGACCATGGCTGTTAAATCTGTCAACTAGATCCCATCTGGTATTTGGCCCAAGGGGCCATGAATGATAATATCAAAGCAGTAGTGGCACGTCAACAGGACCCAGCATATTCCAGCCCTGTGAAACAGACAAGTATGATGTACTACGGATCCTATGAGCTGGACGCCATGATACCTGATGGGAGTGGGAGGCTATGGGATCACTGAGGCCTGTTTTGTATAAGAATACAAAGTGATCCTTCATCACCACCTGGGTTTGGGAGCATGGTTACCTCTTTTCACAAAAACAAGAAAACATTGCCCCATATCGAGGGTCGTGGCCTCTAACTGATGGATCAATAATATGTAGGAATCATTTAGGCATGCGCAAGGTTCAGTCGTAGTGGTGACGGGCTCAACTTCACTTGACTGTACATTCTTATCCCTGCTCTTGTAATAGTCAGCTTCCAAGTAGCGGGCTTCAAAAGAGGCAAAAGGAGATGCATCACCGTAGACTATTCCCAATTAACCATTAAGGGAGTACTTGTAGAATTGGTGATACGATGAAGGGACCATCACCTGCAGGTGGAGCCATAGCTTTCCCATCAATACATTATAAGCGGTTTCCTAAGAGAAAACCATGAACTCGTTGCTGGGAACTAGGCAACCGAACTGGGTCTCCAAACAGATGTTGTCGACCGGGGTCTGGTCTGTCCTATCATACCCATGGATTTTTAAATCAGAGGGAGTCAGGTCATCTTCAGATAAACCCAGCTTTTGCAGTGTCCGTGTCGGGAAAATATTTATCCCGGTGTCGGTGTCAATGAGATAGTGGCGAACCTCCACATCGTTGAATTGGACAACAATATAGAGTGGGAGGATGTTCCCCTCTATGGGGGAGCCTTCATCCTCTCTTGATAATGAAATTATGGATGAGTAGTCGGCATCCTCAACTGTTTCAACATGGAAAGATTCTGCAACTACTACCTCTGTCTCAAAATGGATGGGGCTCCTTAAAGCCTTAGCAAGGGCCTCATGCGTATCTGGCGATAGGAGAAGGGATTCAAGGATGGAAAGCCTCATTGGGATGCTACCGAGGTTCTTGAGAACCTCATATTTCCACTCTAGGCACAAACTTCTGCTTGCGGGAGGCCGCTCTGTGATAGAAGGCATGGCAGGCCCTACCGGCCGGACCCGTAACTGACTGGTAATGGGGATATTTTGATGCTCACTAGTTGAATCCTGGAGAGTAGCTTCCAGGTGAGGACCAGATGGCTAGGATCGACCTATGGTTGGGTGAAGCTAGTCATGACACGACTGATGTGGTTCTGCCTGATCCATTAGCACAAACGGTGGTGGATGCAGGCCTATCGACACTGGATGAGAAGGCTGTGAGTGCGGAGCTTTGCGCTGGGCCTGTTGCCTGGTCTTAGTGGCATGCACGACCTGGCTAGAGGCGCCGAATGACATGCCCTGGCGACCCATATGGTCGCGGCTCCGTCGACGTTGGGGTCGACTGGGGACATTGGGAAGGTTCACCTGGCGCTCTCCCTCATTGGGAGTCATATAGGGGTTTACCAACTCCACGGTGTCATCCTAAGCATACCCTTGACTGTCACTTAATGAATTAAAACACTGCCAGGAATGTTCTGGGGGGAATCCCCATATTTAGGGGCATAAAGTCACCGAGAGTGCGGGACGACGACGAGACTGGCGGTGCATGTTGCTTTTTCTTGTACCGCCGGTGCTTGATCTTTTGGGAAAATGCCAGCTGAGATGATGATACAGAAGTGGATGCTACAGATTCTGAAGGCTTCGGCTGGTTCATTCATGCACGGATAATGCCATGGGCGTGAGCGAGTGTCTTGTGAGCCATCCAGTCGCTATACTTATAAGACCCGTGGTGAGAAACCTGCTACCACTCACCCTTGTTGTCACAACCGCTATATGAACTTACAAAGGCACTCTCCTCTTATGCTGAGGTCGGGAACAAACTAACTATGATGTTTTCAATATGGTCTTGGAGCCTGTCCTTGAACACATAGCATTTCCTGAGGGTGTTCCCTATGATCCAGTGTTAAGGGCAGTAGTTTGGGTGATCAGTGAGATTCGCCTCTTCTGGCTTTCTGCACTTAGGCAGTCATACAATTCTCTGCTCTAAGGCGATGCAGAAGTAACCAAGGACTTGAGCCACATTGAATGAGTAGTTTTGATTTCTTATATCTGGAAAGGGGTCTCTAGGAGCCTGTTGAGGAGGCGTAACTTGATTATCTCTCCTAGGCAGTGGTGGCGCGTTACACGGAGGTGCTTTCCGATTCTAAGGTGGCTGCTTTTGGGATTGAAACTGCGCCTATAGTGGTGGACCTTAGCGGGGCTGTGGAGATGGATATAATGGTAGAAATTCTAGATGCCTAGGAGCCTCTATCTGGGCCACAACAGTAGGCTCAACTCTTTCATCCCTACGTGTTAGGATTACAGGGGGCAGCGGACATGCCTAGCTGGCCTATTGCATGGCTTCTTCGAGTTTCTGGGCCTTATATGAGAATTCTCGGAACCCTCTAGGGTAGTTCTGAGTGATCAGGGATGGAACTGGTTCCATATTGACATTCCCCATGCACATCATCAGTAATTTCTCCTTAGTCAGTGGCATGTCAATGGAGTATGTGATCCCCTTCCACTGGGCAATAAAGTCTGTGACTCGCTCCTTAGGCCTTTGTTTTAACTTGAATAGGTCTGCGATATTTGTTTTCCGGGTGGTAGAGCTGAACATGTAAAGTAACTTCCTTCCAAGGTCCTCCCATCTAGTCACGGATCTGATGGGGAGCTTGCTATACCAAAGGAATGTCGGCCCCTCCATTGTCTGAACAAAACAGCAGAGCATGGCATCCTCTTATTGTGTTGGGGTCCCTAACATAGGCCCACACCATGAGTTAAAGTAGGCCATGTGTTGCGTTGGGTCTCCCATCCTATTAAAGGGGGATAATGTGGGGTTTCCAAATCTTGGGTGTGCTGGCATATCATCCACCCATGTCGGATATGGCATTCCATCCAGTGGGATGGCCACCTATCACATTTCCAAAGCCTCTAGGTGGGCGATGAGTGTCGTCATTGGATCATCTGGATGTGGGTCCCTGTCTTGACGGGGGTCCCTAACCACAAGCACGTTGATGGGTTCTTTAATGCGGTAGGCAAGATCAGCGGCTCGTGGAGCGGCTTGTGGAGTGAGCCTTAGGGATTTCGTAGGAGCCCGAATGGTTTCCTTGGATTGTTACACCATTCAGGAGGGTTTGGAGAGACATACCAGACCCTCTTTCCCTGAACTTTGACTTTTGCCTTGTCAGCAGGAGCGACACGATCAGGGTTGCCCGAGGGCAGCTCGCCAAACAACATTTGTTCCTACCCCTACTGCCCTGTTCTATGATCACCATAGTCAGTCCAACACTCTGCAATGCATTCATCCATGAGTTCATCGACTAACTTCTTCTACTCAGCAAGCTGCTAGAACAATGTGACCTTCTTGGGATCCTCCTCTATCTTTTGTATTGAAGCGGATGGGTCGGAGTGCTTGACAGCTCTGAAGTGCTCTTTTCCTTTACTACTATTCTGGCTGAGTTACAATGCCTCGTTGGGTGGAGGGATACCCAGGAGGTTCCTCCGCTGACGAGTAATCCTGATCGATGGGTCTAGTAGTGGCGGCACATCCACAGGGAGTATGTTCCCATCGAGAAGTTCCAGCTCATTTTCCCTTCCCAAAATATCGGTCTTTTTGACCGCAACTCTTCTAGGGGCAGTTCCTCAACTTCTCCTAGCGATTCAGGATTCCTACGAATTGCACTAAAGAGGAAAGCAGCATACTTCCACCATCCATGGAATTGCGTGTAGGGGTAGCCTCCTTAATAAATTTTCAAAGTTTTTGGAAACTCTAAACACATTGATATTGGAGGGAACTGCAGTGTCCAGGTGATTTAGGGTACTAGACCATGGGGAGTAGGGCAAGGTCAACCAGACGACATTGTTCGCCAATGTCTTCAATGTGCACTTGGATCCTGGGATAAGACACTCGCTCGTGGTGGAGAAGGAAGTGAGTCGAACAGAGGGTCTGGAAGAAACATTCAAACTCATCTGGGGTGAGCGATTCTGGCACACAAAAATTTGGTCATACGACTAGCCAAAACTTCTCAGGGAAGTAGTCCACTGCATGGATGGTCCAGAAACTCCTTGGATCAGATTCAGGGTCTAGCTTATGATTTCCACACTTGTCAATTGGGGTGGCTAATGAATTAGCAGTGGCACTGAGGTGGACCGCTAGGACGGCGGGCTGGCCGGTAGAGAATACGGTGAGCGGGTTAACTCACCATCGAACCTTGGGCTGTACTCTAAGGAATATAGAGATCTGGCCTCTATATTGCGATAGGGTGGATTGGTGACCAAAGCTCCTAACATAGAATCAGCGTCTGCCGAGGGTGTGCTATACTGTGACTCTCCTTCCATTGGCCCCCAAAACTGCTATCTGTAGTCTCTAGCCAAGACAGAGGGTGCTCTTGAAGATGTTGGTGGCAACTTCGCGGTCGGTCCTTGGGGACATGCCATGTTCTCGTCCTGTTGGATATACATTTGGAGGGAAACAGGGATCATATGGATCCCACATTCTTGGAGTAATAGGTTAACGCACCTCATTCCAGCCACAACCCTTGACTCGGAGGGATGAGGTGGGGGATCCAGCACTGAGTCATACTCCGTCTCAGAGTTTTAGAATAGGAATGGTCTGATTCCTGTCCGGCCTTCCCTAGAATTCCTCATGTGGTGGCGACAACTGACTTTCTTGCCCTTGGGTGGCGCATCAGGACAAGGCTGATTTCCGACATTGGTTCCTCTGGCCGCACTGGTACTAGGGTAGAGAGGGTTTCCACTCAAGAAAGCCTGGGTGTAAGGAACACCGAAAAACATTTCGAAAGGGACACGGGTAGGGCCTCCACGTTGGCGGGTGACCGGACATGTAATGTCTCCATACCTGTGGTCTGCAGTAGGGGATGTGACCCTGTACCCAATGTAGTGAGCGTGGGAGTGACCCCCATATGGAGTGTTGCTGTCACGGGGAAGATCCTCACTTGGGTTGAAGGTGGCAGGAGGAAGACCTCCAAGTTGAGGTTGGAAGCAGTGAGGACCCGCACCTTCTGTAGGGGTGGTACGGAGTGGGCCTCCACACTGTATGGAATTTCTGAAGATTGGTCCACAGTGGCCATCGCCTGTGCTAGTGACTGAGAGAGTCAACCCACCATGCCCGTGGGGTGGTTGGGGACTTGATCAAAGATGGGCATATAACTATCCCTGCTCGACGTATACAGGGAGTTGGGGATATGAGTCAGTGGTGTCTCGGGCCACCATAGTCACTGACATTGACACCCCATGGTGGGCGCCCTCTTCCATTTGCACCTGACGTTGGAACCGGGTCAGAGGAACTAGAGCTAGCAGTGTAGGCGTGTGGCTTATCTGCTCCTTGTCTCGAAGAACTGGGTGGAAGCACTGACGCAGCCAGGTTGGAGCACTCACCATGAGCCCTTGAAGCAGGACTCCGATTTGGCCAACCCGGGTATCCCCTACCTCTTCGGCGTAGGGGAGGGAGTTGTCAAGGTGTTCCAGGGACAAGCCCTATAAATGATTCAATGTTGGGGTGGGGAGCAGCGGCTCCCTTCGCGGCCCTTGGTGGCGGCTTTGACGATGAGGCACAACTACCTCGAGATCTAGGCGGGACATATCCCTGGTGGGGATGATCCCCTCCTCCTCGTACCAGTGTACAAGGTCATTAATTACCCTTCGTTGGATAATTTACAATAGGGATAGGGGGTGTGGGAGCCTAGAAGTAGTGGCATTTGAGGTCATCATGGAAGAGGTAGAACTTCACGGGGTAACCACATCGATATTGCCCCTACCCCTACACTGGTGTGTAGTTGATCGAGCTCCAGATGCAACAACTTGGTTCCTGAAAGTAGGGAGATGAACTCATTAATACTGCTAGGAAAAGAAATCGACAACCAGTGGCCCACCGCCATTCCGTCTTCCATGGCCGGTAAGAGGGATCCACGCTGACAACGTCACCGAACGTAATGCTCAACATCCTTACTGTCCCATCATCTGGCGAGTTTTATGTCAGGCCTGCTATTTTCATGGGGGTCCTAGTGCCGGATGACTGGGTCTAATGAAAATCTAATACATTGGTGCCTCAAAATCTACTAGTCTCTATATTGAGGAAAACAAGTTCATGTTGGGTTCACCATTTCTATTTCAGATGCTTTCGTCAGGGCACGCGCATCCGCCACAAAGAGGACGCTCAACTGTTTCCCCACATTCCCACATTCCATAGGCGGGAGGCATCCTCTCCTTCTTTAGGGGCCTCTTCTCCTTGATTGAAATGGGATGATGGGATTTCAGTTCTTCCTTCCATGGATTCCTTCTCGAAGCTTGTCACCTTGTCTGTGTCTCCCTTATAGACTAACTCATGGTTCAAGAATCTCATTACTGGTGCCATATCTTCATGGATGCATGTTAATTACACTACCTCCTTCAGGACATTCCATGGGGTCATGACATGGTAGCAACCATCAGTCAGAGTAGATGACAACACTAGGCATTTCAGGGAATCTCTGGGTGCGTGGACATTGGGGAACCTGTATTTTTTCTCATAAGAGGGCATCTCAAGGGTGTCAAACACGAGGCATCCCATGTCGAATGCGGGGAATCATATTCCATATGAATGATTTGAAGTTTTCCTCATCTTCCCATGTTTAACACAGGGTATACCGCATGTTGAATGTCTTGTAGAGACAGTTATGCCAAAGGCATGTCTTTCGAGGTTTTCCTCAAGAATATCATGTTTATCATGAGGTAGACCGCAAGTTTAACATCTTGCGTATACAGAATGGGGAATGGAGTGGCATGATCCCCCTGAGATGTGTCGATCTGGGTAAGAATCAGGATGGATGATGGAAGGTCCCATAAAGTGGATGGTAAATGGGATGGTACCCTCATGAGGATGACAATGGTTTTGGGATTGATCCTCGAAGAGGTTTCCTACGTATCCTCGTGGCAGAGAATCAAAGTCCGCGTAGTTTGGTGAACCGATGGGACACCTGAAGAGGTGACCCATGAGAATGGACACATGGATGGGACCTAGGGAAAGTGGAATGTCCGGGTTAGGGTATGAGATTCCTAAGACACATGGGCTCGAGGGAGAGATCACGATGAGTCATGAGTGATGGGATTGACCCTCATGGAGGCTTCCTACATACCATGCCTTGACATGGATCAAAGACCACATAGTTCAGATGGCGAATACAGTTTAACGTCATGAGGGATGGAGGAAAATTGACGTAAAGGGGGGCTGGAACGACCAGGTGGTGGTCATAAACCACATAGAGTATTCCTACGTACCGTGCCTTGACATGGATCAAAGTCCCCATAGTTCAGGACTGATTAGGGCTTACACTCTGAGGTGGCCCAAGGTGTTGGGGCTTGAACCTCATGAATGATTCTTACGTACCATACCTTGACATGGATCAATGTCCCCATAGTTTGGGATGTATTGGAGATTACACTCTCAGGGGTCCCATGGTGTTGTGGCTTGAACCTTGTGGAGGCTTCCTATGTACCATGCCTTGACATGGTTCAAAGTCCCCGTAGTTCGGGATGGATTGAGGCTTACACTCTATGGAGGCCCAAGGTGTTGGGGCTTGATCCTCGTGGAGGATTCATACGTACCATGCTTTGGAATGGATCAATGTCCCTATTTTTCAGGATGGATTGGGGCTTACAATCTGAGGAGGCCCAAGGTGTTGGGGATTGAACCTCATGGAGGCTTCCTACATACCATGCCTTGACTTGGATCAAAGTCCCCGTAGTTTGGGATGGATTGGGGGTTACACTCTGAGGAGGCTGAAGGTGTTGGGTCTCGAACCTCGTGGAGGCTTTCTATGTACCATGCCTTGACATGGATTAATGTCCCCATAGATCGGGATGGATTGGGGATTACACTATGAGGGGACCCAAGGTGTTGGGGCTTGAACCATGTGGAATATTCCTACGTACCATGCCTTGACATGGATCAAAGTCCCCATAGTACAGGATGGATTTTTTATTACACTCTGAGGATTCCCAAGGTGTTGGGGATTGAACCTCATGGAGGCATCCTATGTACCATGACTATACATGGATCAATGTCCCCTTAGTTCAGGATGAATTAAGGCTCACACTTTGAGGCGGCCCAATGTGTTTGTCATGGTCAGTGCTTGCTCTAAGATCATGTGAGTCATGATCGGTATGAGAAACAAGAGACATCAGAGACTTGATGATCACGTCATGAAAGGTGCGTCCGTGGGGAGTGAAGAGGGGATTGCGTGCGGGGTAACCTAAGGTGTTGGGACTTACTCCAGGATAGAGGCCCGAGGAGACAAAGCAAAGTGGGAGAGGGATTTTGGTCTGAAGAAAGAAGGATCCCCATTTCATATCCCGCCCTTCGCTAGCCCTGGGGACTAAAGATGGGAGGAGAAGTAGGGATTCTTCCTCCTGGAAGGAAGGCTAGGGGCTTACACCAAGGTCGATTCCCTTTCCCGCGAACAAACACCACTCCAATAAGGAGGATTTAATCCCTTGTTAGGGGTGACCCCATCCCTGTGGATACGAGTGGGCGTAGAGAATGTCCACGGTGGGGGGGACCTGCTTGTGAGGAATGGGGCTGTGCCACAGTTTAACGTCATGTGATAAAGATGATGGTTCTTGGAAGTTTAACATCCTGCAGCTCAGATGAGGTGGGTTTGCTCCAAACCCTTAGGACTTACATAATCAGTACCCTCTACACCTCATGGGAGGGAAGGCATCAACAACGCCGTTGCGAGGGGGTCTGTTAGGGCGGACAATCGAGGGGTCCACGTTAGAATGGCTATATGAAGAAACAATAGTCTTTAGCATGCCTATTCGGAGAAGCATGAGGCAAAGCAAATTAATGGGCGGTGTCATCTAGTGGACTTTAAAGTTACTCTGTACGAGCCTAGAAGGTCGCATAGGAAAATGGTGTATGATGCTGATGCCTGGGGCATGAAGGACATCCGCAAATGGCATCACGATAAGGGCATCGGGTACTCATAAAATGGTATGCCCGGGGAGCCTCGAGGTGAGGGGTCCCAGGGAATTGCACGCAACCTTTGAGGCTTGCATGTGAAATAAGTAGGACTGTGCAAAAAACACCATGTTGGTGCAAAATCGGTGGTGAGTGCGCATAATATCTGCAACGATTTTGCGCTCAACTAGAAGGAGTGTGTGTGAGGAGTGCGAATCTCGCACAAATGGGAGAGACTACGTGCAATGATGGGGGTGCATGAAATTGAGGGGGATTTTTGCGCAATCATATGGGGTGCGCACAATGGATTAGGATTGCGCACAATCGACTGGGGTGCACAAAACTGGATGGGGTGCGTGAAATGGAAGGGGATTTCACGCAATTTACCAGCCTGCATGCAAGTGGAAGGGATTGTGTGCAAGCGACAGACCCCCAAGGGATCAGAATTCCGTCTAAACCATGGGGATCTCGCACGAAGGCGGACCCCGGGGTGAGTTGGAGTGAAAAAAACTGTACCTGAAGGCCAGCTTTGGGTGCACGGAAGACGAATTTTGTGCACGAGAGCCGGTTCAGATTCTTTAGCCCCGAAGTAGAATGAGTCGCCTTCTAGTTATAGGCATCTGGAGTTGTGTAATCCAGGTCGGCATGATATAATTGAGCAATAGAGGAGTCGACGCGTAATATCTACCGCGCTGGGTGAGGCACGAAATATTTCGCACCCCCACCATAGGCCTTTCGCGAATCCCATAACATTTAGTGCGGGAAATAATTTTTTCATGCGCTGTTGAATTTTTTTGCATGGCCCCTACGAACCCCCCCCCAAACGGGGTCCCTGGGTCCAAATATGACTTCAATTTGTCGTTTCGAAACTTTATTCATCACTTGATCTCTTTTCGGTGTCTACAAACCTCTTCTATGTTAATGGTAATAGTTGAAAAGGTAGGGGTGTATACCACCATTGACAGGGCTTGTGGTTGTGATTATGAAGATGGGGGGAGTCGGATTCATTACCTACCACCCCCTCCACGATACCACTATCTAAAACAGGTGGTGTTGCATCTTCAATCATCAATTGTGCTCTATGGATTCATGTGAATACTGAAGACCCAGGTCCATGGTTCGCAAAAACAATTTTCCTTGAGGCGGACATCAAAATGTTTTTGCTTAATATAAGGCCTATAGGGATGGTTAGTACCGATAATGATATAGGTCATGGAATACTAGGGGCAGAAAACATAACCCCTCTTAGAAATGTCAAATAGGGAAAAAAAACCCACACTAAATTTTCTATGGACAAAACATCAGCCTCCTCGATTGTGACTTCCCTAGAGCCACCTTGTGCAGTCAAAACATCAGTCTCAGAGGTTACTCTATCTAAAGGGGAAAAATCCTCTTGATGGAGATTGATTTTATCCTTGATATTCAAATCCCCTCCAAGATCCAACAAGGCATGGGGCTCGCCATAAGACATAACCCCTTCTATAAAGACCACCATGTCTCTCTCTAAGGGAGTCGGCTCAGCACGGTCAAGTGAGACCTCAACTTCTGGATGTCTTTCCATTGATGGGGTATAGATTTTTTGAGTGGGAGAAGACACACCTGAGGGGACATCAAGGCCTCGGTCTCTTCAAATGTCTCTACTTTTCTGTTTCTCTTAGTCATGAGAGATGGTGACCCTTCCTCTACTCTAAAAGGGACAAGAGATATATATCCATGAGAGGTCGTTGTATAGTTACCAATAGGCCCTACATAAAAGTGGATAAATGTACCAGTGAGTCAAAAATATAAGGGTACTTGGTTCAATCACCAGATAGACAGACAATTACTAGTGATCCCTCTTTGAATACACTTGGACAGTTGACAGGCTTTGGTTGCATTTATCTGACTACCGGGGGGATGGCTCCGGAATAAGATCACCTAGAAGATCTGGTGGAGGAAAATCCCTAAAATGGTCTAAAATAATTGCTTACATATGTTCCTGGGATACATGGGATCCTCCTTCAGTACCCCCTACCATTGATAGGGCATAATTCCTAGCTGTAGTATCTCCAGTAGAGTATGTCATGGAAAAAGTCATTTCCCAAGACCCTATAGGCCGCTAAAAATAAAAATAAAAGGGGGAAACTTTCAGCGTTTCTATAATAAATAAATTTAATCCCAGAGATTGTGACTAGAACAACCTATCCTTTCAAATTTGGGAATACTGCTATCAGCACCATGTTTTCTGACCTGTAATGTCTTTATGTAGGTGCGTGAGGACACTTATTCATTTTAGTTAAGTACACAGCCACATCATTAGGATATTAACTGGCTGAAATAATGATAGGAGCAATGGCTACAACAAAACCCGGAATCTAGAAGATTTCCCAATGAAGAAGCCTCCATATATATTAATATGAGGTGCTCTCCCTCAATTCATCCTAGATCCTCCAAGCATCTGAAAATACAACTGTAATTGGGATGGCCAGTGAGGGAAGGATTGTACAGTGGTGCATAGCAGGTTTCCACAACCGCAAACGTTTTCCAGGTGTCCTTGCAAACTCAGTACCTCGAGAATAGGAGAACTTATGTGATTATGGGAGAAAGTAAGAAGTTTTTTCTGTGGCAGCCGCAGTTGGTGATCCAACGACGTCATCATCTTCATCAATAGTTTCTGGTCACAACATGGCATGTAATCGATGCGAGTACATACGACGAACACATTCAAAGTTCATGTGGGTATCTAGGTCATTAAGATAACAACTCAAGCTATCTGAATCCACATCAAAATAAAATTACAGCTGGTGTTGACTTGTAGCCAACGCCATTAAGGGCCACTTCTCTATTCTATATGAGCATCCATAAATCATGAGGGGACTTGTCACTAGTAGATGGATAACCATTCAAAAGGTCCCATTACCTACAGGCCACTGGAATATCGGCCTCAGAAGGAATGGATGATGGACGTCTGGAAACAGCTCTTTTCCACCCATGAGGTCATAAACCAAACTTTCACAACTTTCTATAGGGAGCAAACAGACCTTCGTAAGAAATTTCCCGGTACAGAGTGTTTGAAGCTCCATTTTATTCCCCTTTTCCTTCACCTTAGATTCCTTGTAATTTCTCATAATAGGAACCAGTTCTGCTATTTGGCCACTAGGATATGGTTTAACCAAGGCCTCAGTATAGTTCTTGATAAGAAAGGGCACATAATATCCAGAATCTGGAAGTCTAGCCTGGATTTCGGTGTCCTCCAGAGTAATAATTAACTATAGTTGGTGGGCTATCATCATATGTTTCTCCTGAGGAGAATTTTTGAGAGTAGGAGGGAACAAATTCATGATGTAGTTGAATTTTAAACAAAATATTCAGGGTTTATAGCCCTCGCAAATAATTTCCCCTCAAATATGGGAAACCAGGATGACTACTTATAGAGAAAATAAGTAACCTCAGTTGATGATGTCTTTAGAGTCATTATTTATAATAGTACTAGCAGGGGAATCATAAGGGTGGTAAGATAAACATTCATAAATATTGAGATAAGAAATTAAGTCATGCTCATTCATTTTAGTTTTCTCTTCTTGCTTATCCTGTGAAGCCCAATCCACCGACATGATCCTATTGTTGCCCTAAAGATACAGTTGGAGGGTGGAATACAGAATAGGTCGGGAATTGATGAAGGAATAACCTCATATGTGGGATCCCATCCATCCCCAAAGAATTTTCAGTATTCCATTCATCTGATAAGGTGATATCCCCTAACTGATTTGACCTAGTAGGCGGTAAATCTTGGTCAACACTAGGATAGCTAAATTGATGCATTTTATGGTGGCCAACTGAGCAGCCATGATAAATGTTGAGGCTCTTAAACAACCATATTCAAACTCTAGTATGATCCACCCTCTGAAAAACACAGCCATGAAAGCTGTCAGTAGAAATAACCGGTCGACGTCAAGGATGATCCCCCATCCCATTTCTAAAAATTCCCCTCTTCTAGGGTGGGCCAGTAAGTAACCCCTCACCTCTGAGTGGTTTTTTCGGGGCATTCCCTAGGTCTCCATGGATCAGACTCAAGACCAGTATGCTTAACAAAAGCACCAAACCAATTTTCAATAGAAATGTCCTACTTCAGACAGGTTTTACATTCCGTTAAAAGCACCTTCATTAGGACAATGAGTTTCTTGGATAACATGGGGTCCTTCATCTTTGTCCCAAGAAGAAAATGGAGGATGAAATTCATCATACATATCCCCGATGATAGGGACTCATGATATTAGCCAGATGTCCCCTAGATTAATGTTGAGGTCCTCATGGGTTAAATGGGAGGTATTGGTATCTGGACTTCACCTGCTTAAGAACTATGAAATAAGGGCAATAGGATGATGGGTGTATATCTGAAAAACCCAAGTAGCCTTGTAAAGTCCCACAGTTTGTAGCTTGGCTTAGAATGCTTCACAACCCAGGTGAACTCAAAAGGGCCACCCCAGTCCAAGAAAAAAGAGCCTCCAAGGTGAAGGTCCCACCAGGACAACCAACTATGATGCTCATTTGTTGTAGCCGTCCTCACAATTATCTAGTTACAGTGGTCCATCTGATCAGGATTCCACTGCACCCCCTCTTAATTTTGAGGTTCTTAGTTCAACAAAGACCTAGACATTGTATCTCTCAAAAGGTACCTCTCCTTGGAAGAAATAAATGCCTTTGGAGTAGTGGTATTAATTATCCAGGTCGTAGGCTGATCAATCAGATTTGGCACTGGGATCACTCTGTCAGACAATAGATTAAACCCATAAAATGGATGTCTATTGGAATCAGGGTACTCCCGTAGGCACATTGTGAGTATATTTGCCAGAGATTTGTGAAATGGAACAACAAGAATTTTGTCTTCAAATAAAGATGCCATGTTCTTCAATCATTCATTAGAAGAAAAAATAGGGGAATAAATAGTATCCTCAGAAGAATTAGTGATGTCAGCAATGACCTATGAAGCATCCACAGTAACCTGCACATGAAGATCCAAAAGGTGAAAAAATTCCGTCCCATAAAACGTTTTGGATAAAGACTATGGACGAATTGATAAAAGACTCAAAATATATCTGCATAGGGCTCCACGTACTATTTCCAAAAATGTTATGTGGTATCCAAATACCACATACTACATAGTTTTCAGAATGAACAATCTGCGTACTGCATGATACAAGGATGTAACCCCATCTACAGCTATGTTACGCAGATTCATTTCACCACATACAACCATGGTACATGAACCATCCATGAGGCGTTGGTCTGTGGTTCATTAGATGAATAATATAAAGGTTCGCAGAAAGTTGATAATGTAAACCTAGGCCTTGATAATGTTCATATTCCGAAATTTCGGATTAAATTTTAAGATTGGATTATTAGTTTTTAATGTTTGGTTCGCTGAACCAAGTTTGTTATGAAGACACACCAGCCATGTACCATCCACATATGTAGAATTTGGATTATAGTTTCAAAATTTTACAATACCGTTCATGAAATCCAAAATATGGTATGCTTATAGAGAAATGGTGAGGATATCGATTCATGGTACATATGAAGCGGTTCACGAATGACATTTTACAAGGAGCACGATATGCGAAAGGAGTGGAAATCATAGAAATTGAGAATAATTTTCTCCGTGAGAAATGGTAAAAGGTAAATGAAATGGGCCCCATTATATAGGTGTGGTCCCCTACTACCGAGTCCAAATGTTCTACCGTGAACCATTTCCGTTTAGGATTTCTTATACATCATAATAGTACCCTTTTTCTTCCAAATAGACACTATTCTAATGTAGGGATATTGTAGGGTCCTAAAAATTCTTCCAAGGAAATAAAATACAGTCATAATCATTTTATAGAAGGAAGAAAGTATTCCAACAAGAATAGTAAGGTGAATAGACTCAAATTGTGTTGAAAATTTTAGTAAAAAATATTGAAGTAATTAGAGTTTTATAAGGATTTCAAGTGACCCATATACTATCGCCGAGAAAAGTATAAGGACTGGAGGGATCGTATACCAATAAGTATGTAGAACGATCCGTGAACTACTGGCCCGTGGAGTGATCACTACTGAACAAGGCAGACTGGAAACCGCATTACCGAAGGACTCATCCGTGTGAATCCCATCTGCATAGAATTCCCCAAACTCATTAGTTCATGAACGAAGTGAACCAGCATGGATCCATGAACCATTATTGCGAACCGAAGCTTCAGAAAACCCCATATTGACCCAGTCTTCAGTAGGTCAAGATATCTCTTCTTGGGCCTCCACAAATTGTGTTGTGTGCCTAATAGATACAATTGTCTTGATGCACTATAAAAGGATCATAGTTGAACAAATATGGTATGGATGATAAAAGCATGAAGGGAACCCAGAGGTTGGAAGAATGAGTTCAGAGAAGACTCTGGCTCCAGTATCCAATCATTGATGAATCCCAAATCGCGAACTACTCTTTTTATAGGTATTTCTCACCGTGAACCATAAAATGGGTGAATTTAATAATAAAAAGAAAACTGTTAAACTAATTATTGAACCACAATACAGACAAATCTCTCAGACGGACTCCTAGAAAACAATAATCCCCAAGACCCTCCTTCAATATGGTTCTCTTCATAGTGCACCACTATGTGGACTTAACCTAGTGTCGTGTACTGTATCATTATGCAGATGGAACCCAAATCTATGTGATGGGCCGCGTACCACTATGGTACACAATTATCTATACCCATTCATGTGTACCACATCGTTATGCGGACGCCCCCTATTCCCATATACCATTATAGTATGCGGAGCCTCCCTCATTCTGCATATGAAACCATTACGTGGAATGGAGTGTTTTTAGGTATTATTTCCTCCAGTTCCAACTTCAACCATCTATTACCGTCCAGTCCTCCACGATCCCTCCACTAACCAGTCCTATGACATCCGGCCGTAGCCTCCTCTAAATCAATCAGACCAATATGATCAGACCATTAAGTGCATCAGCACACCCCTTTGAGTATACATACCCATATTAAGTGGAGTCATTAAGGCTCTCCCCACAATGGTTTGGGATTTAGGAATGCCTGTGGGTCTGCATTACCATGGAAACCTAGAGTCGAACCTCAGGACGTCGATGTGAACCTCCTTGTTCTAGGGATTAAGGGTGATCAATCTCTTTTCCATTCAATGTGGAATAGTGATATGTCAAATGGGTTAGGTTCTCTACCCCCTTTAACGAGGATGAACCTCCTCACCTTCCAAGAATGTATTCTAGGGCCCTTCCACTAAGTTAAGTCCCCAGTCTTCTAAGAATGGCCTGCATAAACTGTAATTCCATTTCACATGGAGGGGTTTATTGCTCTGTACCCTCTCTGACAGTTTCCCTAGCCTCTTTCGCTATGGGCTTTCCCTCCTCCACTAAAAGGGCAGGAAGCATGTTCTTTGTTGAATATTTAAAATCCACTTGATTCTCACACCGATCATAAATCACATGCGCTTAGATGTATGGGTTGATTACAGCATCCACAAGAATCTAAACTATGAGAATCTGATTCTTGACCAAACCAGGATACATAGGAAGCCTACTAGAATGATCAAGCTCAATAGGGTGCCCTCGCATGAAGGCTCTCTCTAACCAAGTCTCCATAAATGGGCAGCTTTCATGATTAAGCCCCACACAAACTGAACTATGAGAACTCTGTTTCCTAACCAAATCAGGATACGTTGGAATCCTACCATAATGCTCGATCTCAAAATGGTCATGTCTCCTCCAATGGGAAACTCCCATGCATAAGCCCCACACTATAAAAAATACATAGATTCTAATTCCTTTCTTGAGGTTATGTAGGAAAACTATCTTATGGGTCTGATCCCAACATCATGTCACCTTCTTTCCCACCTAGACGATAATAAACTCTAGAGACACTTATTCTATGACTCAAGTTAGTATCACCTATGTTGCATCAAATATATGCATGATTACAACAATCATGCAAACCAAGGGAAGCCCATGGATTAATTTTTTAGGAATGAACCATGTCTTCATTAACATATGAACATGACTGAAATATATAAGAGTTTCCCGGAACAAGAAACAATCCTCCCCCAGAATGGTGCGGTGAGCCTGGCCTCCCATCCTAACAACCAATGGAGTCTTAAGTGAAACATCCAAGGTAAATAAATAATATGACTTTTTGATATTTATTAATTTTTGAATTAAATATTAATTTTACATTAAAAGGGTTTCTATGTTCGATAACGTACCTGATACGCAACAACGGGTTTCTTTGAAATCGTACATTGCACACTAATAATATAATAATATTATTTTAAATGGTAGTCATCTCCGAGCCGTTGTATTCGTAGGAATGAACAAAAATAAATAAAATATGATCATACATGTTTGTTAAATGTATTTACAATTATCCAATAAAAGTTAGAGGCTGAAAATGTAAAAGAATCTAATTTTAAGCATGATTTACATTAAAAGGCCGATTTATCGCCTTTTAATGGAGAACCATTTTAAAAACCAGTTTTTTCACTTTAATACATTCCATATGACCAAATAAAATCCTTCTTTAGAATGGGGACATCAAAATTTACTTTGAGTAAATTTTTGGAATTTTTCCGATAAAGTTCATTTTTTAATGAATAGTGAAAAATAATGAATTTTAATTCAAAAGTGCCTTTTAATATAATTTATTTATATGGTTAGAATATCATTTTAATTGGTTTTAAAGTGAAATTAAAATATATTTTTTCCATCTAATCCAATGTGGGTCATTGGAAATAATTTCACTTTTAAATTGGACATAAACAAGTATCAATCTGTTGATAGTTATTGTTTCTTAAAAAACAAGCTATTTGTTTTGATAACGGGAATTAATTATAAAGTTAATTAATTCCACTTATATGTTTTTAATTTGGAATAATAAACATAATTTCTGAATTTAGGATATCAAATATAGCTTAGGCTGAATTTTTCTTATTTTCTGAAAAACTTCAATTTTTGATGAATAGTGAAACCATTTAGTGGTAGTTAAAAACACTGATTTTTTCATTTAAATGAAATTTTACCACTTCTGTGAATTTAATTTCAAAAATCCAACATACATGGTTGTCATAAAGAAATAAAATTTGGTTCATTAAGATGAAAATAATTTTTTGTGAATACTAACTTTTGACTTTTATTTACCACGGTTAAAGGTAAATAGGGTATTTCAAAGTTAAAATAATATTATAATAATTCAAAATTACCTTAAAACTTGTCCAACCATTCTTGGTTGAGTCATTAACAAAAATGGCCATCTTTGGGTCGATTTTGGGACCCCATTGAGCCACTTGGGAGTGATAATGAAAATTTAGATTAATTAATATAATGTAAAGACCAAATTGACATTAACAAAAATATTTTAGTAATTAATTTTTATATGGTGTTATATAAGTCATATTTTCAACTATAAATATTAATTGGAAAAATAAAAATATTTCCTACATCATGGTATTTGTTTTATAATTTTTAGATATCAAATAAATTAAATTATTTATGAAACAATAATGATGCAGTATTTACCTCATTAATAAACGATTTAAAGAAATAAGATTATAATGATTAAAATATTATCCAAAACATGTATAATTATAATTGGATGATTTTATTTATTCCATGAGTCATCTTATATTCATATTTAAAGATTTTCTGACCTTTTGGAACCCAATATATATATATATATAATGATTTAATATTTTCACACTTTTCTAAAGAGCCCCTCCTCTCACTTATAAAATGAGACTATTTCTATCCAATTACTCACACCTATAAATCCATTTGTATTGAACAAAATATGACCAATTAATCTCCTTACATACCTCTACTTCACTTAGAATTCTTACCTTAGGCATAAGGCACTTCAAGACGTCCTTTGGTTCAAACCAAAGGGAGTTACCCAAATTAAAGGTAATGATTTCTATTAAATTGTTTTCTTTTATTTAACTTCTCCTACACCTAAACTCATTTTATTCCATTAATTTGTAACAAAAATAGAATCCTAAATACACTAGGATGTTGTTATGAGAAGTATTAGAACTACACTAACACACACCTCCATATAATGGATGATGAACATAATGTTTCTGTGGATGGAAAACTAACGCCTCACGAAACGATGATTGTTCAAATATCTCCAACCGCCTCTCATGGTGGAAATTACGATGGAACTGTATTTATATATGATATATATTATGTTTATGTTTTTTATATGATTCTTTATTTTCTATTTATAGCACGACTTTATGGTTTCCATAGTGGGTAAATGTGATAATCTCATTTGAGGAAGCACGGACTACAACCCTCTCAAAGGGATGTGACTCATTAATCCCTTTTGTGGGATGTATAAAGGATAGAGTTAATGATATTATATATGATATTATAATATAATTATAATATACCTATGTATCATTATGCTTTAATTCAATTAAAATAAGAAATAGAGATGAAAGTAGCGTTCATACATACGTACGGCTTACCGTCTCCATGAACGGTGCATTTAATTTCTTACCTCTAAATGTTATGTACTATTATAAATACATGTATATATTGTATATATATGATATATATGATATCTAAATCATGAATATAATTATGGATATGATGAAACTTTTACCACATGAACAACATGTAATTATAAGAAGTCTATTTTTGACTCAAGTAACAAATTTCTACAAAACGAACATTATTAACTTAAATGATTACATAATGTTTATGACATGATAATTAGTGATATAAATAGAATAATAAACTTGAAAAAGGTTCTTAATAATGTAGAAATTATTTTTATTTTATTATTCTAGAGATTGAAGAACGATCGAGTCAAGTCGGACAGGATGTAAGGGATCTGACCTCTCTCTTTCTTTTCAAGTACTCTCTTTTTTGTCATTTCTTTTATGCTCCATGTTATTATGTTGTAGGATGTTCTTTTATATTCAACATATTTTAAATTCAATTTTAATATGATGATAACCCCACTCTTACTCTCATCAATTCATTTTATGATTTTTTAAGTGGCGTCGTTAGGCTGCCGAATTTTTGTGAGGTATTTTCTTATCTCATTTTTAATTCCATGAGATTTCCATTGTTCGCCACCTATTTATTGCATGTTGTGTATTTTTTACTGCCGTTGTTTATATAATATCATTATTATCTTTATATTCATTGAATTTTGTGATTATTTTGGTGGTTAATAACTTTTGGTTATATGACTCGATTGAATTACAACGTGGTAAGCGGTCTTCATCTCACTTGTGTTTATTCCTGTGAGATTCATGCTATATTTTCCACTATCCAATTTTGTGTGGTGTATGTACTGCCCATTATTTTACACTTTGTGTAATATAAATTCATTTATGATTATTTACATCTTCATTTGATGATCCTTCTTTCATGTGGCATATGGTTTGTAAGTTACCAAATCGGTAAGGGAACTCCTTAACCTAATTCACATTCTTTGTGTTGATCTTCTCGTCTTTATTTATGTAATCCTATGAATATGTGTGAATGACCTCTTATTGTTTTACACATAATATCCACTTTTATTGGGTGTATTTATATTTTTAACATATAATTATGAGATTGATTTATCCTTAATTTAAGGATACAGTCTTTACAAGGGATTTCATCTAAATTTACATTTCCATTGAGATTTAATTGTTTTTATGAACCAATTCACTCTTATATGGTGTATATACTGTCCTTTGAAAAATTATATCATGAATCCCTTTATTCACATGATATTATAAAGTTCTGATTAAAAGTTATTTCTTAATTATTTTTATTCAAGCGTCTCTCTTTTTGTTAAAAACTCTTTAACTAAAATATCGTTTTAAATGTTTTAATGATTTATTCTTCTAAATATTTCCCATTAATGTCCATGTTTTCAAAATGGGATTTTGGATTTATTTATATGGACATTAATGTTTTCAAATGATAATTCTTTTAAAAGCTTCAAAGTGGTATGTGACACTTTGATTCAAAAATCTCTTTTTAAATGGTTTTTTAAAATGGTTTGATAAAGCATTGTTTACTTAAATATCTTGATTTGATATAGTGTAATTTTGGAAATTTTATCGTTCCATTATACTTGTGTTATGTGTTATGATTATGTTATAGTTATTGGGCATTGTTTAATTATACAGGTGGTTCCGTGATAAACCTAGGGTGGTGAGCCCGAGATATCCCTCCAATGCATTGGATAACATAATAGAGGTAAATGTGATATTTATCCTATTAGATTTAGGGAATATACCATGATGGGCATTCCAAGTGTATCTCCCTATGTATATATGATAGCTACAATGTAAGTTTGATATGCATGCCATAAGTAACCTTTATGATTTATGATTTGTATGTGTTATTCATAAATCTCATGATTTTATAAGGTATGTTATGATTGAATATTATGTTTTCATTGATTTGTATTTATTGATGGGATAATGTTTTATTTCCTTATTTTATAACCCTTACTGAGCTTTTTATGCTCATCCCATGTTTTTGAAATGTTTTCCACAGGACTTAAATGTGAATAGGGTCAAGGATGGGACCAAGGAAAAGTCATTCTATCTAAAACCTGAAACTAGACGTGTTTCTTTTTAAGAGTTTTTATTTTATGAAAAAAATGGATACTGAGTAGTAGTGTCTACTTGTAATATTCATGTTGTAATGTAATAGTTATTCACTAATTCTCTAAAACTATAAACCTTAAAATATCCTCAATGTGAATTATTCATTTAATTCAATATTATGTAATGTTTAAGTGTGGGTCCTTATATTAAGTGTTGTTGGCTGAATCATCAATCAACGAGTGCCTGACTTTGGAATACAATGAGTCGTGGATACCGGGTCCATTAGGCATTCTAATCTCCATGAATAAACCTGTTGGAGGCCATCTCGGGATGTTATATCCGATGAGAACCGATTTCATAATTACATGACCCCATGCAATTTACGACTAGGACTGACTGACAGTGGAATATCTATAGCAACATGAAAGGGGGGAATTGTCCAATCCCCATATGGCTAATCCACCATACTATAAAGGATAATGTTGTAAAATGGGTTGAAACAAAAAGAATAGTAAATTTGATAGGAAACCGTGTCTGGAAAAAGGGTCGAGTGATGATCCTCTTAGGAACATTTCCACACCACCCGAAATGAGCCACCTCAGATGCAGAACAGAGATAAAAACTCTACAATATCTATCTTCATTCCATGCCACTCAAAGTATTCATTCAAATATCTATTCATATTCATACATCCTGGAGGAATAGAGAATTAGTAACTATGAGCTCCCTCTAACAACTCCTTCTTCAAGTTTGGTATCGATGGAACACATACATGGTTCTTTATCCTTGTAATTCTATCACGATTAAGGTCAAATATAGAAACATTTCTAACTTGTTTTGTAGTGATACATGTACCTTCTATGTCTCTTTAATTTTCACATGGATAAATAGTTCATCTTTAAATTGAGAAAGATAATATTTGTCACCTTATTTCTGGATTTCCATATCCATATTTTAAAAATAAAAAAATGTTTGATCATTTAGGATACTCATCAAGGATATTCTAGCATGACCATTTAAACTCGAAGAGAATTCCACCTTATTCTCATTCCCAGTGTGTTAATGTATCGAGTATTAAAAATAATTAATTATTTATAACCATCTTCTTCAGAGCATATTTAAATCCATAAATGTAAATATATAATTTAAACATTTTGGATTAGAATATTTATCACACTTTTCAAAATAAAGATAATTCATCCATATTTTTAATGAACAAAATTACATAGCTAACCCCAAATAAATAGTTTGGTAAAGTTTCTCATGAATCGTTAATTTTCATGACACATAAGCTATAACCATAAATTTTCCCATAAAAAAAATACCAATCCCATGATAGATGTGTCACTGTCAATTATACACCCTCTTCACTATTGTGTAATGAAATCACATTTGAGTTGACTAATATTCAATTTAGTTCCTTGAACTTTTCCCACATTCATTTTTTTAGAGGAACGTTGCTCACTTCCGAGTTAACGTTTCCTAGGGATTAGATAGTTTGGAGAAATTATCCAATAAAAATCAATAATATCAAGCTAAACCAAGAGAAATATGGATATCAATCACTGTTGATGGTCTGGGACAACATTTAGTAGCATCTGTCTGTGATGTATCTACTAACATACACTCTCTTGAGATTAAATAACCCAAAAATGAAATTTTTCATCCCAAATTCACACTTTTTAATTGTATAATATATTTTCACCTTCCATTGTGTATTTAGTACAATTCTCAAATAGTATTCTGCTCTTAATTTATATATCAATAGATAATAATTTCATATATAAAGAATACCACAAACTGATCAACATAATCTTTAATGAATCTATTTAATAAATCCATGAATATAAAGGGTGTATCAGTACGACAAAATTATATTAAAATATATTCTTAGTGACCATAACATTTAAAAAATCCCATCTTGGGTGTATCTTCCCCCTTGACCATTAATATATGATATCTAGAATGAAGCTAAATCATGGAAAAGGTATTAAGATCTATATAGTTGATCGAATTGGTCATTAATACGGAGTAGAGGATCACTGTTCTTGATCATGGTCTTTTTCACATCCTGATAATAAATATAGAGTGTCATTGTTCCATATTTCGTTTTAATAAACAGAATATTGGTTCCCCATGGTGACCCACTTGGAAAAATTAATTCTTTTCCGATGTTCTCCTCGAGTTGCTTCTTTAATTCCTATAACTCAATCAGGGCCATTTTATAAGGATTTTTGGAAATTGTTGTAGAACCATGTATGTATTTTATTGAGAGATCAACATCATGTTTTACTAGAATAATAGGGATCTTATCCCTAAATACATAAAAAACACATTATTAGAATATCAATTATGTCAATTTTCTTCCCAACCATTTGAGATAAAATCACATTCTAAAAGAGAATCAAGACCCATACAATGGATATGATCTCAACCAGAAGATTTTGCATATCGTCATAATGTTATATTACCATAAGATGGATTGGAATATAAAAATAGACTTCAATTAATCACAGTTGATGTGGTATTAATACAACTAATTCCAATTCATTCATAAGCTAACATTAAATTCCTCCAAAAGAAGAAAAAAATATTTTTAGGAAGTAAATTTCCACAATTGATCAACTGAGAGGAATCATAAACATGATATGATATCACCATACAGTTATTATTTAACTAATAAGTCAATATAAAATTATTTTTGTGGAATCTTCATACCCTTATAAAATTATTTATATATAAAATAATTTGTAAATCTCGAGTCAAATTAGACATTAGCAGCTCTGGAGAGGATGGTAAGTGTAGCATTCACCTCTTAGTTATCATATCCCTCATCAGAAATATTGATCACATGATATTTTCCATTACCCCTAAGTATAATAGGTTGTTTGTTTTGATCATTTTTATTAACTCTTGGATTTGGGATCTTGATAGTATAATTCCAAAACTAATTTCATTTTAAACAATAGTGTGTGTGTGTGTGTGGTGAATTCTATAAAAATTTCTCTTTATCAAAACTTTTATAAAACTTCTTCCCATCACTTCAGTTATAAAATTACTTATAACCATCCATTATACACTTAAAACATTTAGTAGAACCCTTAAAACAGTTTCCTCCAGGTATCCTCCCACAAATTCAGGAAAAATTCAAATCCCACCATCTTCTATCCATCGTTCCAATATATTTCATTAAATTCTATCTTATTTTCCTATGAAAATATATGAGATCGATACTCAATTGTTGCTTGAATTTTCAAATTTATCACACATAGAATAATATATTTCATAGATACTAATGAATCTTATCAAAAATACTGTTTATAAACTTTTATTTAGTCTACTAAATATTTAAAAAACCTTAAATTCAAGTTGGATGATAATACCAAAACCATACCTTGTAAATATTTTAAAATTTTCCTTATAGGTACCAATGGATTAATCATCATTTTTATTTAGATTACGAAACTCCTTATCCATATTTATACAGAAAATATGAGGAAATTAACTACTAAAAAATATAGTCTGGAACTCATCCCAATCTAAAGAGTCAATTTCATCCATTTTCCTCGTATTCTTGATAATAGTCATCTATTCATACACTTCAAATTCTAAACAGAATAGATACAAAGTGAATTTCCAATGTAATGAGCATTAGTGAAGAGAAAATAGGTTTTTAGTGTTAATAATCGCTTATTTAGCTACACATGGACCATAAAAATCACTAATTGAAGGTTGATGTTTCTTCTTAAAAGACTCAACAAAATTTTATTCCCTCCATTATTTTTTTGGAATTCTAACATAATTCACATATATAGAAATTTTTGTGATCATAGTAAGGATATTGTTTCATTCTAACTCCCATAAAATATTTTTACTCAAGAAGATAATTATTGCATTGTCCATCAAACTCAACATTAACATGGTTCATTCTAGTTCTATCCGTTGTCTAAAACAAAAACAAATTGTGTGAATAACAATAATTATTATTTGGAACCATATAAAAATGTTTAATAAATTATATAATTTATAAATAATGAAAACATTATTAATCTATGACACCTTATCCATATCCTAGGTAATTCATAGTTATCATCTATTTAAATTCTTCATGATGGTTCATAAATATTTTATGAATTTCTAAAGTGTATCCCTCATGTGTGTCAAACTTGGTGCGTAGTAAGGTTCATTTTAAACCACCAAGTGTCAATCAATTCCATCTCAATGTGACCTTTTTAGGCTTTTTAATCCTATGGTCCACTATACCAGAGACACATCCCCTTGTAGTTCCCAGATAGGGAAGTAACTTCTCGGAGACCACCAGCTATACCCTATGGAAAAATTCTATGAAAATTTTCTATATATTGAATCATACATATACTTATCCATTGAAATTTCCTTAGGGATATCACAATGTTTTTATTATCTTAGTTTCCAATGGTTAAGTAGACCTATGCTCTAATACCAACAATAATGACATAGTATTATCATACATATATTTTTCATAGTTTTTTATGAATATTCATTACAATATAGAAACAGATTTCTAAGAACCATAATAGTTTAGTGCGTTTGGAAACATGGAAACTCAAATAACTAGTTTATAGGTGAGCCACATCACCTCCAAAAAATATATTCATATCTATAACCTTTCGTAGACATATCATATATAATACATATATTCCTAAAATTGGGAAAGGAAACATAATAAATGGTGATCATAGATGTACAATGAGGACAGAAAGGGACATATGTAAGTATAAAATGAACCCAATAGTATGAGAAAATATGTATAATATATGAGAACCATACATATATAATACTACCTTTTTATTACATAAACATTTATTTAAAGGGTATAAAATAGAGGATCTTTTAATGTTTAGTTTCTTGGAACAATGTACATATTCCATGAAAATTTAAACAATTATTATAATAAACATTAAAGGATTCTTAAAAGTTTAATAATAATTAAATTTAATGAATCTTATACCCTTGGTTCATACATAAATTTAAAGGGTGATCATAAATCCCAATAAAGGATATTGGGGGGAAACAGTTTACATGTGGTCTTGAGAAATATCAATAAAAACATGAGGAATATCATTATGTCAGGGATAAGAGAACATGAGGAATATATTTAATAAAATATGATGAATAATAAAATTTAAATATGTATACAGTTTTTAATTTAGACAATTATAATCATATCACCTTGTTTAATCCCCAAGGTGATGTTGAAATTATCATGTTCATTCACTAATGTATCGTATAACATGTCATCCCTATAGATTAATTTATTCACCCAATACATTGAGGAGATATCTAAGTGAACACTTAATGTGTATTAATTTTATTATTATCCACATATATCATAACAAATAATTCTATAAATAACCCATATACAATAAAAGAAAAGGTTTTCGTATTAAAATCATATCATTTCAGAAGTTCTTTAAACATGTGATCAATATATCATTTTAAACCCTGTAAAGGGAATATTCATTTTATATATGTAAAAATAATAATAAAATAAATCATTTTTAAATCCCGATGAATTATCCTGGATAATAAATTGGATTCGGTATAAAAAAAACGATTATTTCTTGAGTAGAAAAGAATAATTTTGATAACTAAATTCAGCATCATAACGGGTTTAAAACACATATTTAGAAAATAGGTAAAAAGATAAGGGAAATGGGTATCACATTATTAGAAAATAATTTTATTTTAAGTTATTGAATAAAAATTAAATAAGATATAATTATGAAAATATTAATAATATATATATAAAACTTCTTTTTGAAATGAAGAGAAAAGAAGCATAATTCCCTTACCTTGCAATCTACCTCAGAAAACATGAAGAGTCGGACCTTGGGGGCATGAGGACACCATGGGAGGACTCCATGGGTGGTCAAACTATCATATCTTCATTAAGAATTAATTTGAAGTTAATGTAAATGGATAAATTATGGTGTATTTCTATAAATAGTGGTGGATTTGTTTATTAATATCCAAATATTGGTCGTGAAATCCTAGGTTGTGGAAAATGAAAAACTATGAGATTTACCATGGTATATTCCCATGTTTTATGAAAATTGGGTATCATTTTATGTTATTTTAATCTAAGAGAGTATATAATCATTAAATATTACTTATTTTTGAATAGAAAAATATGGTTTACTCAATATAACATTTTTAAAGTAAAGTTTCTATTTTATAATTTTGAGAGTAAAGTATATATTTGAGAATTGATTTAAATCTATTAAAATACATATTATTATTAACGTTAAATATTTTAGTTATCTTATGGTGATAAATTAGTTATTACATAATTATGAAATAATTATGAATCCATTAAACATATTAAAAACTCAAACAATATTTTTACTATTCATGAAAAAGTTAATGTTTTTTATAAAATTCTCATAAATTCACCCTAAACTAATTTAAACATTATAATTTCAAAAATTATATTTATTATATCATAATAATTCTATAAATATGATAATTATAATGTTTCAAATTTAAAATCATTATTTATGAAAATTAATAGTGGATTGGAAATGCATAGTAAAATCTTTTACACTTCAAAAAAAATATTTTATCATTTATATTTAATTAAGAGCTTTCCAATCATATAATTTCATTAAAATAAGTAATATTAATAATATCATAGTTTATTATAAATATTTATATATTTTTCCATAAGTACATTTTTTGTTCAAAAAATTAATTTACCAAATTCCATTTCCATTTTCATAAGAAAAACTATTCTTAAAATAGAATTGATGGACTAATAATTTTGTTTTAAAAAAATAATTACACACTAAGTTGGGGACATGTAACCCACTATTACAACTCTGTACACCCTATGAGTATGGTGTGTGATGGTGGTAGTTTTGTGAGGTGCCTTGGCTAAAATTAACCGGGTGGTAATCTCCAGTAACTTAAACTTCCCCCATGTGAAATTTCTCTCAAGATTCATTTGTTAAATATCATCTTGGGATTGGTTAAGTGTAAATCCTAGTAATGATTAATTTCCCATAATATTTGAAAAATTTGATTTAAATAGCAAAAATCTACTGGTTGAAGCCATATATTATTCTTTCTATTTCAATTATACTTCATCAAATTTAACACATAAACACTAATTATAATGTCAAAATTATTATCAATAACATAGTTACCAATGGTCATATTGTCCAATGTTCATAATTGACCAATGGGCATATAATGGTGAAATACAAAGGGTCACATTTAACATTATATTTACTTCATTATTAAAAATATATGGTTTTGTTTTCTATAATAAAATATAAAATAAATTTTCTCAGGAAAAAATATTGTTCAAAAAGTTAGATTCATTACATTATTACCCCTTAATAAATATCATCCCTAAAAATTTAAACCACTTTTTTAATTTCATAAGATATGTGGGTACTTCTTCTTCATTGTTTACTCTGGTTCCCACATCAATGCTTCATATATATGGTTCCTCTATAACACTTTGACTAGTTTGGTAGTCTCATTGTAGAGAACTATATATCTATGATACAAGATCTCCATTGGCTACTCCTCATAAGAGAGGTTATGTTCTAGTTGTACCCATTTTAGATTAATTAAATATGAAGTTTCAGGTATTTACTTATGAAATATACATGGAATATATGATGAATTTGGGCAATATTTGGTGGAAGTTCACGCAGATATGCCACTAATTCTATGTGGTCAATGATTTCATAAAAGCCAATGTACCTGGGGATAAGCTTCCATTTTTTCACAAGCATTATGAATCTCATCCGTGTAGATATTCTAAGGAACACTTCTTCACTAACACCAAACTTCAATTCCCTTAAATAGTTGTCATCATATCTCTTATGCTAAACCTGAGCATCCTTAATTTTTTGTTATATGATGTGAACCTTTTCAGTCATCTCTTGCATAATATCAGGCCCAACAAAAATTCTCTCACCCACTTCATCCCAAGAATTTGTAGCTCTATATTTCTTCACATATAGATCTTCTTAGGGTGTATTTTTAATACTCAAATAGAATTTTTCGTTGTATGGGACTCGCCTAATGACAGTTTCTGATCCCATCAACCTTTAAATTCCATTGATCTTGTTCTTAACATGGAATAAAGTGTTTTAATTGTCCTTTCAAATTTTCCATCATTTTTAGGTTGATAGGTTGTACTAAAATTTAATTCAGTGTTCATTTCATGTTCAAGACTTCTCCATAATTTTAATGTGAACCTTGGATCAGGATCATAAATGACAGAAAGTGGAACACAATGAATCCTAAACCCTTACTTTATGTAAATCATGAAAAGTTGGTCATGATATAAATTTTTCTAAATAGAGATGAAATGAGAAATAATTTTGATCTATCCTCCTAGATGATAAATTTATGTATATTATTAATCTATATTATAATCATATTTATTCTCTATAATTGTTGTGTATTTACGTTTGCTTTATTGTATAGGTTTTCGTCCTTGATCCTTTATCATTTTATCATACACACCGTAATTCAAATTTGGGTTGGACGGTTTTATTTGTTATTTTTTTAATCTTAAATATACATTTTAAGGATGTTATTATCCTGGTTTTTCAATAATTTTTAAAATTTCTTTTTTTTTGAATTTAGGTTTGATAAAAATAATTGATTTTATTAATGAATATGCACATATGTATTTCCATTAATGAATTATTGAAATTTCTTAAATTAATAATAATTATATAATATTACAAATATTTTATTTATCTTAGTCATTTATGATGTTGACATTATAATATCATTCATATAGGCGGTAAAACCAACCTAAACAATAACTCGTTACAACTAATAAATGAGTAAGAACATTGGGTTTTAGTATGATAATATCATTTTTACATAATATTAATGTTAATATTTAATAATTTGGTTGTATAATTAGATTTAGTAAGGTTAGATATATTTAAATAAAGGAACGTAATGAAGACTAACACATTACTTACTATGGATAAATCGTCACTTCTCATAATTTATTCCTTTAGAATAAAGGACTTAGGCACCATAATTCCAAACAAATGATTCCAAACATGGGATATTCCAATATGATAGGTAATTTTTAATGGTATTAAATATTAAAATTAATAAATATGTGGTTTGAGTGGGTGTAATAGATTTCCATTTATAGGTGAAAATTAGTGGAAATTCTTGGGAAACTTAAGTTGTGTGAAAAGTAACGATGGAATCAAAAAGAATTTTCGTGAGTTAGGTAGTAAATATTAGAGATAATTGTACTATTTTCTATCTTACCAAAAAAAAATAATTCCTGAATTTATAAATATCATGTTAATCCCACAAAATATGATCCATTTAAATTTATCACCATTTATCCCTATTTTAACTTGTTTAAATATTTACCATTATAATTATTATTTTTACCAATAGTATAATATAACCAAAATAACTAATTTTGAAATAATAATAAAAAATAGGACTCTATTTAATCAAATTATAATTCCAATTTTTTGAAATGTATCTTTTAAATTAAAACATATAATATTGGTGGAAAATTGTTTTGGAAGAAAAATAACATTTTAATCATTAAGTTTTCTAATTATTATTTCTTTTAAATTAGTAATAATTTCATGCGTATTAATATCATTCCTCATATATATAAAATTTTATTATATCAAAATAATAATTTAACCATAAAATATTTAGTTTTTAAAAATAAAAATTCCTAATCTTTAAAAATATTAAAAAGGTATTTTTATAAAAATAAATGATTTTTATAACATCCCATTATTAATTTATCTTTTACCCATATAATTATATCAATTAATTTGTATTTTAATATTTATATAAATGTTATAAACTCATCAAATAATTATTTTAAAATAATAATAATTTTATTTAACAAATAAATTAACAAATTTTAATAAATTATTATTTAATTGTTTATAATCATTTCTTCTAATTCCAATATTATTTATTAATTATGTATTATATTATTTATAAATTTTCACTAATAATTAAAAAAAATATAATTTTTTTATTGGATAAATGTATATTCAATGACCATATATCCATTATACATATATCCAATAACCTTATCATCAATAGTCATATGTCCAATGGCTATAACTATATTGGTAATATTAAATTCCAATATATAACGTTACATATATTTCAAAAATCCTTATACACATTTGTATACTTATTTATAAAAATTTATATTATATTTATAATGTTTTTACATTTTATATAGTTATAATAAGAGATTCATTATTCAAAAAAAACATAAGGAAAAAAGATTTGATGTTTGTGGTACTTATATCTAATTATGGTTTTATTCCTATTATAGTTTTCTTAAAGATGTTTCATATTTTATTCACAAAATTTATTAATTTCTATCATGCATTTGTATATTTTCTAAAATATATATTTTTTTCATTTTAGTTCAATGTTTATTATAATATAATCTATCAAAAACTCAGTATTTATTTAAATATAAAAACATACTAAAATTATTGGGGAGTCAAAATGCAACCCTAAAAAGGGTCCACCAACTTTTGAACTCAAAAAATATTTGACTCCAACTATCGAAAGGTAGCGTCATATAAAGTGTGAATAAATTTCAAAAAATGGATTCCTATTCCATGAAAAAAAATTCATATACAATAAAAATTATCTAGTAAGTGGGAGTATAAACAAGATTTGAAATGAAAGTTTTATACTATAAAAAAAATCCTCTACCATCCAAGGATTTGGTTCACCTCATTAAATTATGATGAATTTATATCTAGAATGTATTTAGTGAAATCGGTATAGAATTAGTCAAGTCAAAATCCAATTGGAACTACCATATTATATATAAGGATTTTTTTTCCATAAGAGAAATGGTGGAGGATCTACCCTATGGTCATCGGAGGATGTTACCTTTATATTAGTGTCTACAATTATGCCTCATCACTCAACACATAAATAGGGACAGGCTCAACATATTAGAGTCTTATCACAACCCTACCTCTATTCCAATGTTGGCTGCCTATGGGTAACATCTTCTATTAGACAAGATGAACACGTGGTTACTAGAGAATATATGGATGAGATGATACATAACGGATATGTAAAAAATAAAACAAATCATTGTATAATTAATCGTCCAACTTATGTGTACCCTATAAATGATGCCTTGGAGTTTTGGAGTGGCTAAAAAGTAATAAATGTCCTAGTGAAATGATATATCAATTATTACAGGTACATTGGGTTCCCTATTATAATAAAAAAAATCAAGAAACTCTTAAATTAACTACCCCAAATTCCTAAACATCCTCACAATATGAGTAATTTCTAACTCTTTCCATCAAACTCTAAAATCTCTAGTACCATTCTATCATGTCCTGGACCGTAAAGATCCCACCTAGGCCAATAGTAGGCCACGGGTTCCACCCCATGCTTAACTCTATTAATTTTTAGGTTAGAGACTATAAATAACAATGAATAAACATCTATAAGAGGCCTTACCTATATCAAACTATAAAAAAATTATATCCAACACTTAATATATGAAAAACAATCACCATAAATATAAACTAATAAGAAAATTATAGTAAATAAATACATCTTTTAGAAAATGGGTATCTAACATAAATCCACAAAGAAAAAACAGAGGAGAAAAAATAATAATAGATATTATAAATGTGCACAACTAACATGTGATAGTGTAAAGACAGAATACTATAATTTATCTACCATATGAAAACATTTTCCATCATATAATATATTTACTAACTCAACCAAAAATGTCAACAATAAACTGGGCAATGTCAGCATAAACACAACTTGTGTGGGAACAAGTTCTATGTAGTGGTGATTATAATATACTCTGTTAGATGTCCCAAAAACATAGAATGTAGATGAAATAACATGTCAAATAAAACCAAAAACTGTGAATTAAATATGAATAAACAAAATTTTACCGGATATTATTTTTGTTCAAGATGACCATAGATTATAAATTAAAATAATATTCACTTCTCAACTCCTAAAATGATTACATCTCATGGGAAACCAAATATACTTTGAAGACTAAAATTATAATAATTGATGACATCATCCTAAATGTATGTTAAAGAGAGATGTAAACTAAGTATTTCTCTCATTTTGTAAGATAAGTAATGTATTAATCATACAATATACCAATAACCCAGACCACATATACTCCACACTACCAATTTGGAAGCATAGAAGATGTATAGTTCATCATTCAAGTTTGAAAATAAATCAAGGGGAACCAACCCCCTTAGAGTAACTTTATGTCATTTGGTGGTGTATGAATCACCCGAGGGGGATTCCTACTCTATATGTGGATGGCCTTTACCTCATCTTGAAGGTGGTTACTAACTACCCTATGTGTATATAAGACACATTTCATGGAATTAGTATCCCGCCAGGGAGGAGTCAACACCATGTTAACTCTAAATCACTCCCATAATCCCTATTATCTCCTCTATGATCTACAAAACCTCATATTCTTGAAACAAATATCAAAAAACACAAAGAATTATTTATATAATTGCATGATAATGTAATACATGGAATCAATGATTATAATAGACTGTCTATGTCTCTCATTCCAACACCCCTGTTAGAAGATATGAGAGGCACCATTGAAGACACACCACACAACTTGTACTTGTATTTACAATAAGTGTGAATGTAATCTGGAATATGGGTTTGAGATACCTCTATCATGATTTCTATAAGATAGAATTTATGGTATTTTTTAGGTTATATGGTTTTTAGGACTCTCTATTCCATTTGATCATATACTTTAGTACATGTTGATCAATAACATCCAGTTACAGGATGTGTACTCTTGAGTACATAAAACCTGCACCATTATCATAGAATTTATAAAGGTAATAAAGATATAATGGTTCAAAATCATTATATTTTGTGTGATATCTATGAAACACTTTATTATATATGGTGAGAAATTCCCAATCCATGCCTTCATTACACATAGTGTGTACCCAATCGTACAAAATGTATGGTCATACCTGGTTAATCATTTATCCTCTCTCAATCATGCTTAAACCATGTAGTCTTATAAACACCGTCTGTGACCCAGAGTCATAAGCATGAAATATTTATAACAACATATATACCCTATCTCAATATAATGTTATAAAATTATCATGTAACCAATAGGGGTACATATCTTTTAGTCGTAAAATTCATTATAGTTCTAGTTTTTTCACCTAATTCATTACTATATTCTTCAATTACAAATATCCCGACTATTAATTTCAACTGATACACCTCCCTCTATTAAAACTCTCCAGTGATACCACTTCAGTCATCATCACCCTAGTATACCCAATATTTATATATCCCTTATCAAAACCACTTAACCTATAACCACTATTGAAGACATCACATGATTTAATTCTTAAATCTATCCAACATTGAGAAAACCCATACAGTAAGTTTCCTCTATCACTATCCACCAAAAATTTCTAAAAAATGTATAACCATTATAAAATATAAATTTCAATGGGAATAATTTATTTTGTGATGGAATTGAGATGATATGAAAAATGAAAATTTACAATGAATGAAATATCCAGCATCATTTATAATTCATCATTGTTAAAAATAATTCAATGTATCATTGAATAAAATTAATGATAATAAAAAATTAAGATAATTATTCGAACACAAATTATCAATAAACCCCATAAATATATTTTTTATGTTATCAAGAAAATAATTCAACAAGAATTAATTGATATTAACTTCCAATGAAATGTTAGACTCTTATAGTATAAAGAACATGATATTTAATTCTTTAAAACCAAGAACAATTTATTGAGGATATTTAAGGAATAATTTCTATAATTCCAACTAACTAAAGATAAATTATTTCAATTCAGGATCAATTTAAGACTAATTAAACAATATATATTTATTTGTGGACATTTATCATTTTAAAACAACAAATAATTTTAATAAATTTTGTTATTTTTTGCACAATCAATGAGCTCGAAGAATGAAGCTTTAAATAAAAATAATTTCACACCTTTTTAATAATAATTTAACTAATATAATATTCAATAATTATCAATTTTGGAATGATTTACATGTATTTTGAATCTGCCACCACCTCATTAATATGACACAGACACCATAAATGATTAAATCCCATCAAATATTATATTCATTCTCTACCTAGGGTCTATGGTGAAATAAATGGTTTACCCTTGAGGTGATCCATAAGAATGTAGTTATATCATAAGATTAGTTTAATGTGTAATTAAATTTAATAACTCAAAAATTAGTATCCTATATCTTAGTACTTGATCACAAAACCAACTCCCACACTCAGAGAGAGAACCTTTTTTGTATAGGGAACTAATGTTATAAGTTTTTAGATAAAAATTTATTTTTTTAATAAATTTAAAATATCTTTTAGAGATTAAATACATTGGAATTACACAAAAAATCATCTAAGGGGAAATAAAATGTTATCATATCAACAAAACTATCAAAAAATAAAGGTCATTTTCAAGTGTCTATATTCAATTTAACCCTTTTTTAAAGGACTAGGGAAAAAGAAACTAAAATATAATAAATTGATTATCTATTTAAACCCTTGGTCACTAATGCGGCTCTCAAAAATTCGAAAAAGTTTGTCCTAGTATATATAAATATTATTTCCCATAACTATGCCTTAAATATTATTATTTATTCTCTAAAAGTAAAGAATAATGTATTGGTAAATTTGAGGATGGATTCCTATGATCATTACATATTATGTGATCACATCCATTTAGACCACAAACAATTCAATATTGATTGGATTGTGAGTCATCATAGATTCTCATTATTTTTTTTTGAATCTATATTTCTCATCACTGAAACATAAACAATAAAAGTATAGTAGAGCTTATGTCTAAGATAATTTTCATAAGGAATCAAAAATATCAATTCATGTACCATAACAACCTATAAATTTTGAAAATATAATGTTTTGAAGAAAAAGATGAAATTAATACAAAAACTGCTAATCATTTACTTCATATAGAAAATTGAGAATAGAACAATAGTATAAAATGAATGTTTGGTAAAGATATATGACTTCATTCACTTTTGAATAAGAATAAAATATTAATTTCTATGATTCTCCATGTAATTCGGATTTCATAGAAAAATTTCAATAAATAAAATATCAACTATTTAAATTATTCAGGATCCAGATAAATTACTCTAATTGAGAAAAATTAATTCAAAATATCATATGAAAATGTTGTATCAGGATTACTCTCATGAAAAAAATCATTCTTTATCATGTTATTGTTTAACTATTTCACTAAAAGAATCATTAGAGAATAATTTTTTTATATTTATATCAATATAATATTAGAGGGGAACTCAGAAATTATTTACACACACATCCTTCTACGCTAAATTAATTATTAACTAATGGAAAACTCACTCATGATTGATAGATAATCAATTACAAATGAATAAATTATCTTAAATGATTTAAATAGTATTACAAAGATGAATGAATTAATGAAATATTCAAGAGAAAAACTAAACATAACTATCAATAAAACATCAATCAATGTATTCTATAATGTTTTTTCTAATTCTTAAGGATCTCTCCAAAAAGTAAAAAAATAGAAAAATATATTCTATGAGTAAAAAAATGCATAACATATTTTACTATTTTGAAAATCATAGTGTAATGCATAGTCTAATGCAATAATATAATAATCTTATCAATGAAATATTACTTTACACCATTAGGATCTGTGTATATCCCCTTTTACAAACATATATTATCTTTACTACATAATAATTGATGTGGTTATGTCAGAATATTTAAATAAATTCACTTAAGAATCTGAATCACCAAACAAAATATGGACTTTTTTTAGTTAATGTTGTTGGATCCATCCATAAAATATTATAAATATTTAAATTGATTATAATTTAATTGGTAGTGTAATTCGAAGTGATTTTCCCTTTCAACTATGTTCATTACATCATTATTTTTCTCATCCAATATATTGTATCTTTTTTCTAAGGATTTATCAATTTAAATAGTATAAAAGAATCGTCATGTGATTTATTTTCATTATATAATTAATTTATCTTAAATTTTATGAATTAAATTTCAAAATAACCATGGTGTACTGAAATTTATCTTTAAGATATATTTGATTTAGTCCTTCAAAAGATTTAAAAATTATAAAAATTAATTTTCAATCTTAATTATTTCATAAATAGTAAAAAAAATTAATTTTATAGAAATAATTTCATAAAAAATTCAAACTAATTATAAACAATTATACACAAAATTATGTTATAAAATTCCACTACATTGAAATATTTTATTTACCTAAAGAAAAATTTCAACATTATATCAATGGGAAATAATAATATGATAGGGAAAAACTCTAATATATCATTCCAATAAAATAATTATTACAACAAAAAATTATTAAATAGTAAAAAATCACCATCTCAACTCCTCATTTATCAAGAAATAAAGATAAGCATTCTTATATTTAATCTCATTAAATCTCTATACTAATTCTTGATATCCACGTGTCTAATTCAAAATTTGAGTTTGAATTTTATATATGTTATATTCCAATCAATAATTTGTAAAATAACCAAAGTTAGGTGAGTGTTGAATTTATAATAAATAAGAAAATAAGACCTTTAAAAGATTCTAAATTCAAAATTTTCTATGTAAGATATAGCTCAGTCTTCTTATGATTATTGTATATTCTACCTACCAATGAAAAGGTATTGTTGTAGATTTATCCATAACTTGAAAAAATAATAATGGTAGACTTATAATAAGATATGATCAATGAAAATGGAGTGATTTATTCCTGGTATTTTGGAATATTTATATTTATGGACTTATCCATAACATAACTAATGATTTCAAGATCAAATTATTGGGAATCAATGATATGTTTTTATGTAAGATGATATAAAATTCAACCATATAATACTTCATGAGTATGAAAATATGGCTACTAAAAACCATGAATATCTAGGATTAAATAATCATATAATCATTGTAGAATGGTGATTAACCATCCATCTATTATCAAACATGAATTATGTTGTATATTTTGATCAACACACCATGATCGTGATTGGAATATGTGGAGTTTGAAATTGAAATAGTTTATGTATTTATAATTGATTCATTGAATCAATCAAATTGGTGAAATGTGTAAAGTTTCTAATTGATAATTATTGAGGCATTAGACTTTAATTGATGTGTAAAGAGTTTATTTATCAAACTGGAGGGATTTAAAAATAATGATAAAGTGGTCTGACAATATTCTAATCATTTCTAGATGTAAATTAAATTATATAGAGATAAATTGGATTTTCTAAATAAATATTGAAAATATTTAAATAGGTTTAAATATTACAAGTAGAATTATGATAATAATGTTTAACAATGTTATATTCATGTTGTTCTTAATAAAGAATATTAGTAATATTCATTATCAAGCTGAAATATGTAACATTTTTTGGATGATATGTAAATAAATATTGGATTTATATTATGATATTTATCATATATTAGATCATATATAAGGTTATATTTCTGATATTTAAAATATCTTATCATATATGGAATAACTATTAAAGCTCTTGTTCAAATGTCATAATGAAAATGTTGCATTGTGATATGTAATATACTTTGGAGTGTATGGATGATTTAGAGTGATGTGTAATATCATCTAGATGATACATAAATTTTTAAATATTATAAAAAAGATGATGCATAGTGAAATTTCACAATGAATCAGACCTATTATTGTACTTAATATATTGTATATGATATATAAATTATGAAAATTATAGTTTGGTGTTCTATTGAGAAGACATAATATATTTTGCGCATACAGAAGTCAATATTGAAAATGTGGAATATTGTTTTGTGTATACAGAAGATAATGCTGAGCACATTTAATTGCTGAAAAGTTTATTTTACTCATTAACTAAGTTTTATATATTTAAAAAATTTGATAATTTTGAAGAATGGAATTTGAAATTTTTTCCTCAAACATCAGATATAAATTTTTTTGATGTTATTGGACAAATAATAGTGATTTAATATAATATTAAAAGAATAATAAATTAGAATAAATGAGAATAAATTGATAGTATCTGAGTAAAATAATTCTATGATTTCAAATACATATATTTGAAATCAATTATGATGATCAAAACTGGATGTTTAATTATGTGAATTTTTTTGACGAATTAAGATTATAATCATGGGTGTTTATGGAAAATAGATGATAAATACATTATAAAAATATTATTTGGAGATAATATAGAGAAATTTATAATTGAAACATTCAGGGATAATGAGTAATAAAACCATGTGATTCTATTGATGATATTAATAATATTGTGGTGTTGAATACCATTGGATTTTTATATTTTGAATATATAAAATATTTATTTGATTTGTTGAGGTGTTGAGAATAAAAAGGAGAAGAAGGAGATGAAGAGAAGTTACAAGGTAAGAATAATAGGTACTAATAAAAAGACCTCTAAAAATTATTAGGTGTCATAGAAGAGAAGAATAGAAAGAAGAGAAGGAGGACGAGGTTGATGAGGTTTTTCAATAATATACCTTGTTATCATAAAAAGATAACAGGAAGAATAAGAAATTGGAGTGAAGACCTATCCTATGATATCCTCATGCCATATATGCCAAATAAGTGGTAAAAATTGAGGTAATAAAGGATAAAAAAATTTATGGACATTTATATTGTGTATAAAAATGTTGAAACTATGTGGTTTTGTGTTACTTTTGTTGATAATAAGTTTTAACTTGGTTTTGATGTCCTATAAGTCGCATTTTTTTAAGTAGAGAACCAAAAAGGCATGGAATTATAGTTTTTATGAAAGTTACTCTATAGTATTATATTAATGTGATTATGGAAGTTTTTTTAATTATTCAAACTCCAAAAAATATCCTACAATAAAGTCTTAGTATTTTTGGAAAATGGAGAAGTGTAAATACCAAAATTCATAATTTAATTATAATATTTTTATCTTTTTTTCTTAAATTAACAATCCTATAAGTCCAAAAGTTTTATCGTTGAGGTATAATTTTAGAATTTATTTGTAATTATCCTAATATAAATTCTTATTTTTTTCTTAGTTGAGTAATTATAGAAAATGGAAATTGGTAAACCTTATACTCAGAATGTAATGATTGTTATGTAATTGAGAAACTATAATATTAAAAACCTCCCATTTATACATAAGGGTCACCCTAGTACTAAGAAACATTATAAAAAAATTCCAATTCCTATATGTATGTTTCTCCCACTCTGATAATTAAGGGTCGCTCTTATCTAGGTGAGAAAATTGAAAATATTTGAAGATTCTTATTTATATGAGAGTAATTTTAGAAGAAGATTGGGAATGTGTCAAATGAAAAAATTGGTACAGTGTTACATAAGGTTTATTGATCCAATAAATAAGGGTAAGAAAAATGGTAAATTCACATATTTAAAACTCATCTATTTAATACTTAAAATTAACTAGCATGTAGCAATAAAAAAATGTATATATTTAGAGATTTATAGTTCCCTATAGGGGTTATCGATACTGAGAAAAATTAATGTGGTGATCTTCATAGTGATATGTGAGGGTCATTTCCATTGAAAAAGGGGAATAAATAATAGTATCTTTTTATTAAAAATCATTTAATTCAATATATAATGAATCCAGTCTTAGATTATGTTATTTAATATCAATCATAGAATTGAATTTTTAATACATCCATTCATAGAAATTTTCATAAATAAATAGATAAGATCAAATCATGACTCAAGGAGAATCATGTAATGATATTTTAATGAATTAAATAAGATATTTTTCTAGTGATATTGGGTATGATATTTGACTAATAATCAGAAGAATAAAAATAAGATGATTCTATGATAATGAAAAAAATTTAGAAGAAGACTCTGTAATAGGGGGAGTTATGCTGTGAATATGTGACTAATAGAATTTTTAATATGTTATGTAATTTTTTAAAAAATGGTACATTGCATGATATTTCAAGAAGATTAATTGGATTTATTATTATATCATGAATATATTAAAATATTTTATACACATGGAAGAATATATTGTAATTATAACATTTGAATTGATCCCACCCACTGGATGAAGGGTTGGGGACTTGAAGATTATATAAAAACAGCTTATAGTATTTTTGGAAGAGAGAAGATGAAGATAATTTATTATCTATTTTTTTAGAGGATATGAATATGGGATATCTATATAATAGTTCCATTGTTATATATATATATATATTGAATAAGAGAAATATCAATGATGAATAATAAGTACCATTGTTATACCTTAATATTAAGGAATCAGAAAAAAAATATTATTATCCTAATAGGGATTGTATTTATTCAGAATAGCTTATTCATAGATATTATCATTTCAAAGACAAAAACTAATTATATATTGATAAATAATACTATAATAAATCATTTTAACAAGAATACCTAATACTCAACACTCTAAAAGGATTTAATCTTATCCATATTGAAGAATAAGATTACAGTGAATGTGGATATTAATAGAGCATTTATCTATAGATGATTATGGAAGGTTTCTCATTAAACTATTTTGATCAAAAATTGATATTTTTATCAATAAATTATTTAAGAGGCTATCACATATACAAATTATTCATTCCATGTCTCAAATAATTTTTTAGAGACAAATAATGAGTAATTATGTCAACGATCCACAATCCATCCTTCCTATAATTTTGTAACACATATAGTCTGTAGTGTTATCTCCTGGTAAATTGAAACACTTTCAATGTATGCTCCATAAATTATCCCCCTCTGGGAAACCAAGTAAAAATAAAATTTATTTTTTTTATATATTTATTTTGTAAAATTGTGAGAGAAATTAATTTAAAATTAGGTTGGACATTGTTTCTTTCTTATATGGGAACAAGAACCAAAAATAGAAAATTGAGTGAAAGAAATATTTGGATTAGAAAAACCCTAATTAAACCTCCCTCCACCCTCTTGGGGTGTCTCTCCAGTTAAAAAACTGACATCATAGTGAATAGGTTCTAATGTGTTTTCATCCTAACATATTTGACTTGTGAATATTTATTGATTATGTAAGATATATGTTTCATAATTAAAACGATTTTATTTTATGGAAGTAAAATTTATAATTATATGTTAGACTATTGGACATCAATATTATATATATTTATATATATTGATATTAGGATCAAAAGAATATGTTATTGGTTTCAAAATTATAAGCAGTGGTAAATCATTAGTTTAAGAGAATTAAACAAAAAAAATGCACAAAATCTATTTTATTAAAAATATCAGATTCAGAATCGGCCCTCTGTCAAATTATAGAAATAAAATAATTACGATGATTTCAGTATATCACATTATAATAATCATAATCACATAAGATCCAATTTAAAAAATTTAAATAGATTAGATTCATAAAAGATCCAATTAATGATTTATGTTTATCATATTTAGATATGTTACAATAAAGAAAGTACAGTTTAAGCAGTAAAAATAAATTACATGTAAAAACAAGTAATACAATAGAAATTATATAGAAATGACTTATATATATTTAAAAATAATATATATCTTTTAACCTTATGCGTTTTGTAGACACAAACCCTCGATAAAGGTATACCTATTTTTATTCATTCAATAAATTTTCTCTTTCATCTGCAAGTAACCCCCTTAATATGAGGACCTTCTGTTATTCTGTCTATCTATATTCGGCAACAATTTATTTCATAGATCATATTTTCCATGCTATCCCTACAGTCCCTTTTTTAGAAGATCGACTGCATCTTGTTATCACTATAATCCCTTAATCATAACCACATATCAAACACATGATTACAAAACAAAATAAAAAGCAATAACCTGACAAGTTTCTGTAAGAAGATAAAACTCTAAAAACATTACAAAAGACTAAGAACAAGATTTTTATTCTTTCTAAACATTTGAGATCTCACACAATGAGAAATTGTAAATGATATAAATCAACATGATACAAACTCTTTGAATGATCAGGTATTTATAGGAAACCTTCCCAATAGACATATTTCCTCCCAATAATCATATTTCTAGGAATTTTTTCCAATGACTTAGACACTTGGAACATCAATGTATATTTTTAATTAATTGTTCAATGTCTTAATAATTCACATCATGATAGTGTAAAAGTTTTTACTTATATTATAAATCAGTTTCCGTTTTCTAGAATTTAATCTTTGGTAGTCCGATAGACTTCCCTAAATATGTCATTACAATATTATTTGGGAATTTAAATATGATGTTTAATAGTTTCTTCATTAGTCCTAGAATAAATAAATTTTTAGTACAAAAGACAATATATGAAGTCTTATATATGATCTAATAAAGTTGAATAAGATGTTTATCAAATCAATACTCATTATCATGATTGTATGGAAAATATTGGTTTATGTTCATGAATAATTTATAGTTAATTCTAAGTATGGTAAAAGTATATGTTTTCTATAAAAAACATTGTAAAATTATTTTTACATAAATTCTTATTAATCAAGTGTATAATAAATTTTTTATTATTTTAAAAATAAAAGGAAAGAAAATTCATAAATATTACTTCTCACTCAGCAATTGGTTTCAGAGATGGATTCAACTACTCAAATACTTGATAATTTTTTACAAAATTTACTATTTAATGTTTATTAAATTATGTTAAAATATTTTTTTATAAAAAATTACTACACTAACGTTTTTTGGAAAAGAATTTTTTTCTATTAATATGGTAGGAGATAGTGTTAAATCCATAGATAATCTCAAAGCCAATAGAACTGACATTTTTTATGGTGCTCAAAATGAATATTCAGAAGAAAGAATGTAGACTTTAGTTATTAACAATGGGGTTGATAACTTTGTCATGTTTAATGGAGATTACAAAATACCCAATGAGGAAGTTAAAAATTTCACCAATCATGAAATTTAAGAATATAAACTTAATTACACACTAAATAATGTTTTCCTATGACCAAAGAATAAGAGTATATATAGTCATATTTCTTCTTGTGAAGCCAATAAAAGTATTTTGACGAAGATACAAGTTACTCAAATTTTTTTTCAAAGGTTTTTGAATGTAGGATTTCTATGTTAAGATATGACCATCATGCTTTTGAGTTTTTAACTATAGAATTTGTTTACAAGTTTTCACTAAAGTATTATGAAAATCATTAGTAGTTTACAATCTCTTGGAGAAAAAGGATTATATAATGAAATTTTTGTGAAAAAAAAGATAGATAAAATGGTAAATAAATGGTATCCTAAGAGGATAGGTTTTGAAAATATAAGGAGGTTTAAATGTATTACTCGTGATGATCTTATTAGAATAATTATACAGTATTTATGATGATTTAAAATTGATTATAAAAAAATGGTGGTGTTTCTTTTTCATAAACATCTTCCTTGCCAATGTAATGTTCAGTCTGCTGAGAAAGTAGTGAAATTATCCATGAATTTTTTTTATACAATTGACCTTATGTTCATTATTGTATTCTAAAAATTAATTATAAAATCAAGCTAGGAGTATGAATAAAATATTTATAATGAAATATTTCCAATACCATTACATGAAATGTAAGAAGAAAATAAAGGATATGAAAGGTGAAGTTATTTGTTAGGAATGAAAAAAAGATGGACACATCATACTGGATTTTCCAAAGCTAAAAAGGAAAGATATGAAATACTGAAATTCAAATAGGAATCATAAAATGTATTTATAGGTAAAAAGGAAAGAATGTCATTAAATTTAATTATTCTTGTAGTGAAAATGGAGGAAATTTCATGGATGATTCTACTGATAATAAATTTTCAGAACAAAATAACATTGGTATCCTTACCATAATACATAAAAACAATTTGACTTATGTCTAAGGTATTCACTATTGATAACCTTACAGACCTATCACTAAAGTATAATTATCTAGATGAGAATTATAATGTGTCCTCAAATGAATAATCATCCTAAAAATATGGCAATACTCTTCCTTATTGTGATAAAGTATCTTGTTTTTCTAAAATTCATAAAAATGATAACTGTATAGTTATAAAAAAATGATAATTTTAATTATTGGAAATGTGTTTAAAAAAATAATTATCAAATATCTTGGATGATCATGATTAGAATTACTTTTAAATGAACCAAATATAGAGATTTGGATAATGTTATTACTGAGAAAGATAATATTTCAAAATATTTTAAAAAATATATTTTGGAGAAATAAGTTCTAGAAACTACACTTACTAATGAAACAAAAACATTTGAGTATAATAATTTAGTTGTTAAAATAAAATATGAAATATATTATTTAAATAAACTCTTTTTAAACTTTACTACTATTCAATAAAATATTGATAAGATGTATAATCAAATCTATACTCATGGTAGTAGTTCAATAATGGGTTTTACTCATAAAAACTTTCTTTTAGTAAAATTTACTTTGTTCTTAAAAATGACACATTTTCTCCAAAGTGTCAATGTAAAGACCCGTAAATCCTGTGGATTTTTTTTTAATACATGGTATTTTTTTTATGAGTCTGTAGAAACTGACGACGCTTGATTCAGAGGCCCGGTGTGCCCAGAATCAATTACTGATGTTTTTTTCTGGTACGTTCAGTAAACGTATGAGAAGGTTATTATAACTTTTTAACCGTTTCTTGGAACTAAAATCTGAGGGCACTATTGAACACGCTACTCTGATTTTCGCTTAATAAGACTTTCACTTCGACGATAGTGAGTCGAGAATAAAAGTTTGTTTTTTGGTTTTCGTGGGAAGTAATAAAATAAATTAAGATCACTTTATTTTATTTGTAACTACCATGCAGAGGTTGGGTGGTTAAAACCTTATAATGGGAGTTAGAGGTGGGACCACCATAGCTTAACCTATCTTGGGAGGTTATGGTGGTGGGGCCCACCCGAGCATAACCTCCCAAGAGAGGTTATGACATGGGGACCACACAAGGCTTAACCCCTATTAATAAAATAGGGTAAAACCTTCTCAAATCCCCATTAAATGGGGATAAACCCTGTGACCTTCACAACGTTAATATTTCAGACTACCCATTAATTTAATTTGTGCCACATCTCAAGCATTAATTATGGGAGTTGAGTTAATTAATTAAATCTCTATTTTGAATTTTAAATCCAACATTCTAAAATAATAGACAAACTATGATTTTTGTTGGACATAATTCTTCATTTGGCATTTTCTTTTTGTTGGAGTATGAGAATATGGGAGATTTTGGGAAGAAAATTGTTCTCTCTAGCAAAGAAATCTCTTCCCAACGAAGGACTTCTTCTTCCAACGATGAACATCTTAACCTTTGATCTCCAACCAGAACAAGGGAGGAACCGCTGTCCTTGTAGAAAGACGATGACGTCATCCTCGACTTCTTCATCTTCTTTCTCGACGTCAACAAATCCGAGGTGGGGGTTGGAGCTGGCTATTGGTTGTGTGTTCTTAGTTTTCCATCATGGTTTAGAATTCAAAGCCTCTTGATATCACCCTAAAGAGGAAGCTGTGGGCCGAACAAACACGGCCTGAACCCTCCACATTCTTTGTGGACTTTGATGCTAATTACTGCTTGAGACCGGAATCAGTGACTCTCTTCAACGATGACTGCGGATCGAAGGCAACAACCCGTGGAGAGCGCGACTTCTTCATGAATGAGAATCGGGCCACCGGATCTCATCCGGTGACCCATGGAATGAACACCAACAGATGAAACCGATGTGCATCAATATGTGGAGGCAGTGGTGCAACCATGCCTCCGGATGAGAATCCACGACCCCTGGCCACGGTGGTGCATCGGCGGCCGGCGTAAGGTCGGTCGCGAAAGAAACCAGCGGCTCGAGCCTCCAGATCGACCAGGAAGGCGCGGCGCAACCGGCGCCGCATGGTGGATCGAAAGAGGACCGCAGCCTCAGGCCGCTGTGATGCAGCTTTGGTCAGCTAGAGCTCAGCCACGAAGAGGTCCAGTAGCCTAAGTCGCCATGTCACCGGAAGAGGCGCGACACAACCGGCACCACGTGAGGAGTCGACTAGCTGCTCGGTGAGACGGAAACAACGAGACCCCGCTGGGTCCCTCATGATGCACCAGTGCAAGCCTCAAGCCAGTTCCACCAGCCCGAATGGCTAAGTCGTTCGGGAACCAGGGGGCTTGGCCTCCCCCCTGGACGCGGCTAGGGCGGACCCCCGTAGGGTGCCAGACCACCGAGTCGGACCGAGCATGGATCGGGCAGCTAGCGTGCGTCGGCCTGCCTTCACGGGTCGAGCCACCCCCGCGGGTCAGGTCAGACACGCGGACCAGGTCAAACACATGGACCGAGTCATACCCCATTCTAGACCCGGGTCAGGCTAGATCAGTCAGACTGGGTTGGACTGGACCTGGACACGTTTGACCCGATTTCACCTTTTCGCATATTACTTGGGCTATGTGTGTCCAATTGATGAACCTTATATGAAGACAGAAATCCTAGAGCACGATAGTTCTTTTGGTATGCCTCACTTAATGTTGGGATAGAGTTGTGGTATGGCCGAGTGGGATCAAATTTAAATTTAACCAGGCCCTCGGAACAGAAATGCTAATAACTCACAGACCGGGCATCTGATTGACGCACCGTCTGTTGCGTTGAGACCGCTATGATGAAATGGACCTTTGAGATACTTATTCATGGGACATGGTGGTAGTTGACTTGTCGAAACTTGTCTTGAGGAGTGGACCCTCCTGGAATCAAGCGTGCTTTGTGGAAACCCTGTGGTTAGACGTACACTGATGACTATTCCTGGATCATGTGTTGGTCTGACTGAATAGCTGGTCCTAGATCATGTATTGGTCCAACAGCTCTAACGACTATTCCTGGATCATTTGTTTGTCCGATAGTTCTAACTTTTATTCTGGGATTATGTTTTGGTTTGACAGAATAGCCTGTCCTGGATCATCTGTTGGTCCGACAGCTCTGATGATTTAGTAGCTTTATTTGATCATCTCTATCTCTCTACATAAGTTGTATACCTGTGTGAGTTGAGTCAGAAACTCTGATATTTATTTGGGATTGAGATGGATTACTTGATAACATAGGTATATGTATGGGCATATACCTAAGTGGGGTTTTCTATTGATTTCATACATTGTGGTTTATCCTTGGTATATTTTGTGACACCTTGGGGGTCTCGAAGTCCCTACTGAGTATTGTTATACTCACCCTTCCATGGGATTTTCCCACACCTCATTGTGTTGGTTGTAGATGACAGACGACGCTGACCGAGGCTAAGTGGACAGGACTTGACTGTACTCTGAGTTATACCACATGGCATGATAGTAATTGGAGGAGATGGACGGACGTGGAGTGTTGTGGAGGCCATCTGTACCAACCCTTCAGGTAGGACTACCTGGTGGATCATCCAGAAGTTGTTTATCCTTCTTCAGTTGTACTTGTTTTTTAGTTTCCTTGTAATTTATAGTTGTGCTTGTATTTCCGGCCTCTTAACCTTACATCACTCCATTTGTATACAGTTTTTACTTTGTGTTTTCTTCCAATTTTTACTCTATTTGTGTCTGTTTACTGATTATTAAGGCAATTCCTTCGCAGTTTTAGGGATTTACGCCTTTAGTGCTAGTCGTCTTCCCCTGGCCTATGGAAGGCCGTCTTGGGGTAGTCACAACATGGGCTTTGGGGGACGGGTCATGACAAATTGGTATCAGAGGAGTTGGTTCTACCGCAAAACATAGGACTCTGATCATTCTTTTCTGTGAAGTAATAGTTCTAAGGGTACTGAATGTGGTTTTATGTTCAGGGAGTCTAGTGTTGGTTCGGTGGCCGACGTGTCCATACATCAGGACCCTGACTTGTGATTTCCAACTCAGTGCATAAAATCACTGATTTTTTGTTTGTGTTTTCAAGATTATTTCATGGTAATATCTTGACTCACCTCACCAGGTATAATTTATTGACTGTGGCACACCTGCTTCTTTTTAAGATTAATCCACACAGACAGCCAGCCAGGGTTCCGAGATTTATGCGTACAGATAGCCCACCGTGCGATGAGGCCTCGGTGCAGCGCCCTTTTCCAGCATAGGCTCCAGCGGTACCAATACCCGTTGGGCCACCAATGCCACCAGCACCAACAGTAGAGAGTGCACGCCACCTAATCGCATTTCACGAGTTCAAACACTAGAAGTCACCCAGGTTCAGGGGTGAGATAGACCCGCAGGCAGCTGGGGATTGGATGGAGGCAATGGTGAGAGTCTTTAGACTAGTAGGGACACCATACGATCTTATGTTCATCCATGGTGTGAGTCTTCTTCAGGAAGTAGCATGCATATGGTGGAGCCTGATGCTCCAGGTTCATGACCAGGTGACACTTCTCTAGGCAGACTTCGAGAGCCTGTTCCGAGAAGAGTGTGTCCTAGCCACCCTGTGTGTAGTGTGGATACATGAGCTACTTCATCTATAACAGGGTAGCATGGCAGTGGCATAGTACTCAGCGAGTTTCACTGACCTTTCACACTACTCCATAGATATAGTGTGGGACCTATTCTTCAGGGCACAAGACTTTGAGCAAGGGCTCAGGAAAGAGATCAAAGATTCGATGATCTCCCTCTGCATCCCATTGCAGTCAGGGGTGTCAGAGAGAGCCCTCCTAGTATAGAATTTTCTTGTTGAGCAGTCACCATCTGTGAGACCCACCACTAGTCGACATGAAGTAGATTATTTTGTAGATGGCAGTATACAGATGTCACAGAGGTCCAAGAGAAATACACCATCTGAAGGATGAACTCAGGATACAGGTTCAGTTGTGCGGGGCACACGAGACAGAGCCAGTCATGCCAGGAGTGGGCAATGTTACTCTTACGGCAGGCAGGGACACATGGCTCGTGACTGTCTGACCCGCCATACTGATGATCAGCAAACAGTTGAGAGACCTCCCAGGCATAGGAAGAGGTTTGATCGAGGCGAACCATAGGGATCAAGAAGATGTGGTAAAATAGATGTATGTGCATCTAGTGGTGGGTGACGTTTCAAGGTGTTACCACAACCACCTCCAGGAGGTCCACCCCGACCACAGGGAGCAGGTGGAAAGGGGAGAACTCAGCTCTAGGAAGCTGAGGCATATGACCATGTATCTCTAGAGATGATTTGAGGTATGATCTATGTCTACTCAATCTTAGCTGAAGTTCTTATAGATATAGGTTCTAGTCACTCTTTCATTGCCACTGCCCTCGTTTAGAGCTCAGAGATTCTAACAGATCCATTGGCTCGATCCTTACGGCTAGAGACTCTTACGGGAGAAGACTCGATGATTAATCACTGGTGATGACAGTGTGAGCTTACTCTAGGAGGCGAGAGCTTCGACTGAGATCTCATTATAGCGGTGTCGAGGCCTTACGATGTCATCTTGGGTATGGACTGGTTATATAAAGTCCATCCTCAGATCGACTGTATTACGTGAAAAGTGCGGTGTGTCTGCACGGATGGGACAGGGATCAACTTCACTGGAGATAATGCATCCTTTTTAGTGTAGGACATACATACTAAGAGGAGAGTACAACCGATCACCCATTAGTTGGCCTACATTACCCTCAGAGAAGTTGATGTGGAGAGCCTGAGCTATCCTGTAGTGGTGGACCAGTATGCAGATGTTTTCCCTGATGATGTTTCAGGACTACCTCCTCATAGAAAGGTGGACTTCTACATTGACTTGTACCCTAGGACAACACTAATATCAACACCAGTATATCAGATAGCTCCTACTGAGCTTCACAAGCTGGGGGTATAGCTAGAGGACTTATAGGGGAAGGGATTCATCTGGACAAGTGTTTCTCCTGCGGCATCCCAGATTCTGTTTTCCAAGAAGGCGGGGGGGGGGGGGAGATTAAGGATTTGTGTTGATTATTGTCGCCTGAATCAGGTGACCGTGAAAAACAAGTATCCACTCCTGAGGATCGGCGATCTCTTTGATCAACTGAAGGGAGCATGATGGTTCTCAGAGATAGACCTCAGATCAGGCTATCACTAGCTCAGTGTTCAAGATGAGGATGTGCAGAAGACGACCTTCAAGTGTTGGTACAGCCACTACTAGTTCTTGTTTATTCCATTCGGAATAACCAACGCTCCTACAGTGTTCATGGGACTCATGAACATGATCTTCTAGCCGTACCTCGATCACTTTGTCGTCATCTTCATCCATGACATACTAATCTACTTGACTACTGAGGATGAAAATGCCTACCATTTACGGGTAGTACATGAAACACTCTGAGAGAACCATCTTTATGGTAAGCTCTAAAAGTTCTAGTTTTGGATTTGAGAGGTTCACGTCTTGGGACACATCATCTCGAAGGGTGGAGTTGGAGTGGATCCAGCGAAGATTGAAGCAGTACTTGCTTGGGAGCCACCCAGAAGTGTAACAGAGGTATGGAGTTTTTTGGGTTTGGCTGGATAATACTGAAGGTTCGTGCTGGACCTTTACAGAGTTACAGTACCAATATCATCCTTGACAACGAAGGGGAAACCCTTCGTGTGGTTGGAGAGATACCGGTAGAGCATCCAGGAGCTGAGTCAGAGGCTAACAAGTGCCTCTATCTTGAGGCTTCCAGAGGAAGGTGTAGGGTATTTAGTTTACTGTGACACATCAGGGATGAGACTTGGGTGTGTCCTGATGCAAGAGTGACCAATGATCGCGTTTGGTTCTCCGAAGTTGATAGCATGAGTAGAACTACGCTACCCATGACCTGGAGTTAGCAGTAGCGGTGTTCTTCTTGAAGATGTGACGACACTATCTGATGGGCGAACCTTTTACCATGTACTCTGATCACCAGAGTCTCAGGTATATCTTCTCTCATAATGAATTGAATCTGAGATAGCGCTGACGGCTTGAGTTCATCTAGAACTATGACTTCAAGATAGTCTATACTCCTGGCAAGGGGAACGTTGTTGTAGATGCACTCTGTAGTAGTTCTGGTATACAACTTCTAGGAGAGGCGACAGAGAAGCTAGCCGCTTTGCAGATATACTTTGTGGATAGAGATAGAACAGCCTTTTAACTATCTATTACAGTCACTCCGCCACTCCTTTAGTGAGTTAGGGAATCATAGCATGGGGATGCTGACTCTGAGACACGACGTGCTCATATATCACCAGGGTAGGTACCTGATGGATTTTATGAAGGGTGGGAGCACGTCATCCTTTTCAGAGGATGTACTATGGTGCCAGTGTCACTTCACGAGGATGTGTTGAGGGTGTTCCACACATCCCATCTAGATGTACATCTAGGTGTGGATAAGATGAATCATGACCTCAGATGACAACACTGGTGGCTAGGTATGAAGAAGACGATAGCATATTTTGTCTCACGATTCCTCACTTGTCAGCAAGTGAAGGTGGATCACCATGTACCAGAAGGTTTGGTTAAGTCTTTAGCGGTCTCGGAGTGGAAGTGAGATGGTATATCCATGGAATTTGTGATGGGTAATCCATGTACATCCAGGGGTCACGACTCGATTTGGGTGATCATCGACTGACTCTCCATGTCGGCTCACTTCCTACCGATCATAGAGCAGGGTTCATTAGAGAGATTGGGATGCCTCTATGTGCAGTATATTGTGCATTTTCATGGTATACCTTTGACGATTGTCTCTGTTCGTGACGCACAATTTACTTCCCGGCTATGGAAGGGGTTGCATGAAGCTTTCAGGACACACCTATGTCTGAGCACCGTCTTCCATCCTCAGACGGATGGGCAGACTAAGAAGACCATTCAGACCCTTGAGGACATGATACAGGCTTGTGTCCTCGACTACGGTCGTATCTGGGAGGACCACTTACCTTTGGTGGAGTTTCATATAACAACAACAATCACTCCACCATAGGGATGGCCCCTTTTGAGGCATTGTATGATTGACCATGTAAATCACCCTTGTGCTAGACAGACCCTGGGGAGTCAGCACTGGTGGGACCAGAGAAGGTATGAGCTACCACAGAGAAGGTGCAAATTATCTAGGAGCAGAGGAAGACTGGACAGAGTAGGTAGAAGTTGTATGTCGATAGGAGGCAGAGACCTCTGGAGTTCGAGGATGATGACCACATCTTTCTGCGGGTCTCACCTCGACGAGGTCTATAGAGGTTTGGTCGAGGTGGAAAGTTATCTCTGAGATAAATCAGACCATTCTAGGTCCTCAGTAGAGTAGGCAAGGTGGCTAACCACTTGTCTCTTCCCCCTCAATTACATCAGGTGCACGACATCTTCCACATATCCCAGCTGAGGGGATACATGCAGGACTCTTTTCATATCATCGACCATGGAGAGCTGGACATCGATGATGGGGAAAATTTTACAGAGGTTCCAGTAGAGATTGAATATTGATAGGATTGGGTCTTATGTGGATGGTCGATAGCTCTGGTATGTGTACGCTGGCAGCACGAGAACCTCTAGGAGAGCACATGGGAGCGGGGAGGCTTAGATGCGTGCTCAGTACCCGCATTTGTTCCCATAGTTCATGTTTTAGCTTACGTGGACATAAATCCCTGAGGTGGGGAGAATGTATAGACCTGGAAATCTCATGGTTTTTTAATACATTGTATTTTTTTACGAGTCTACGGAAATTGACGGCGCTTGATTCCCAGAACTGGTGTGCCCGAAATAAATTTATAAAGTTTTGTTTGGGTACGTTCAGCAAACGTATGAGTAGGTTTTTATAACATTTTAATCGGTTCATGGAATTAAAATCCGAGGGAACCATTGAACTCGCAAAACATGTAATCGTTTAAGAATACTTTCACTTCTATGGTAGCGAGTCGAGAATAAAATTTGGTTTTTTGGTTTTCATGGGAAGTAATAAAATAAATTAAGCTCACTTTTTTTTTATTTTTAACCACCATGTGGAGGATGGGTGGTTAAAACCTGCTCATTGGAGTTGGAGGTGGGACCACCACACCTTAACCTCCCTTGGGAGGTTATGGTGATGGGGCCCACCCGAGAATAACCTCCTGTGAGATGTTATGACATGGGGACTAAATGAGGCTTAACCCCTATTAATGGAGGAGTGTAAAACCTCCTCAACTCCCCATTAAATGGGTAGAAACCCCTTTGACCTTCACCACCTTAATAGAGACAAATCCCCTTTAATTTAATTTGTTCCACCTCTCAAGCATTAATTAGGTGAGCTATGTTAATTATTTAATTCTCTCTTTTGATTTTTTAAATCCAACGTTCTAAAATAATAGAAAAACTATTATTTTTGTTGGAAATAATTCTTTGGTTGGCATCTTCTTTTTGGTGGAGCTTGTGAAGAGGGGAGAATTTGGGAATAAAATTGTTCTCTACAATGAAGAATGCTCTATCAAATGAAGAAATTCTTCGGAAAATGACGAACAACTTTTCCTTTGATCTCCAACCAAAATAAGGGAGGAAGCGCCGTCCTTGTAGAACACCAATGACGTCATCCTCGACTTCTTCATCTTCTTTCCCAACGTCATCAAATCCAAGGTAGGAGTTCAAGCTTTTTATTTGTTGCATGTTCTTCATTTTCCATCATGGTTTAGAATTTGAAGCCACTGGATATCACCCTAACACGGAGGGCATGGGCCGAACAAACACGACCCGAACCCTCCGCATTTTTTGTGGATTTTCATGCTAATCGTGGTATGTCACCAGAATGTGCGACTCTCATCAATGAGGACTATGGATTGAAGGGAATGACCTGAAGAGAGCACGACTTCTTCTAGAACGAGAATCGGGCAACCAGAGCTCGTCTGATGACCCATTGAAAGAACATTGGCTGATGAAACCGACGTGCGTCAACGTGTTGCAGCGGTGGTGCAACCGCGATGCCATATGAGAAGTCGCGACCCCTAGACGTGATAGTGCATCAGCGGCCGGCGCGAGGCCGACCTAGAAAGAAACCGGTGGCTCAGGCCACCGGGTTGACCGGGAAGGCACGACGCAACCGGCACCATGCGGTGGATCAAAGGAGGGTCGCGGCCCCAGGCCGCGGTGGTGCAGCAGCGGCCGGCTCAAGCCTGGCCACGAAGAGGTCTAACGCCCAAGATGCTGGGCCGTAGGAAGAGGCATGGTGAAACCGGTGCTGCTTGATGAGTCTGCTGGACACTTGGCCAGTTGGAAACAACGGGACCCCGCTGGGTCCCACGTGACTCAACGGCACCTGCCTGACGCTGGTTCAACCTGACCAAATTGATAAGCTGTTCTGGAACTTAGGGGCACGACATTCCCCCTATACGTGGCAAGGGTGGACCCCCGTGGGCCACTCGGCCGCTAGGCCAGACCCAGCGCGGGTCAGGCCGCCTGCGTGGGACGGGCCACCAGCGTGGGTCGGGCAGCCTTCATGGGTCAGCCCGCCCCCGCGGGTCAGTTCGGACCCACAGGCTGGTAGAACCCAAGGATTTGGTCAGACCCGCAAACCGGGTCAGACCCTAGTCCGGACCCGGGTCGGGCCGGAACGGTCCGACGAGGATGGACCAGACCTGGACCCGTTTGACCAGATTTTACCTTTTCACCCATAACATGGGCTATGGGTATCTGACTGAAAAACCGTCTATGGAGATGGAAATCTTATAGATAGATGGTTCTTTTGGTATAAGCCACTCAAGTTTTGGACACATTTGGGGTATGGCAGTGTTGGATCAAACATAAATCCAACCGGACCCTCTGAACAAAAATGCTAATAACTCACAGACCATGCGTCCGATTGACGCACCTTCTGTAGCGTTGAGACCCCTATGATGAGACAGACCATTGAGATACTTATTTGTGGGACATGGTGGTATTTTATGTGTCAACACTTGGCTTGAGAAGCGGACCCTCCTAGAATCAATCATGCTTTGTGAAAACCCTGTGGCAGGCTATGCATTGACGACTATTCCTAGATCACATTTTGGTTGGACAGTTATTACTTCTATTCCCGGATCATGTGTCGGCCTAACAGAATAGCTAGTCCTGGATCATGTGTTTTTTTGATAGCTATGACGGTTGTTCCTAGATCATGTTTTGGTCTAACAGCTCTGATGATTTAGTGGCTATATTTGATCGTCTTTATCTCTCAACATAAGTTTTATACCTATGTGATTTGTGTCAGTAACTTTTGAATTTCCTCATGATTGAGATGGATTACTTGATAACTTAGGTATATATATGGCCATATACCTAAGTGGGTTTGTGTATAACTTTCATACTTTTTGGTTTATCCTTATTGGATTTTGTGAGACCTTGAGGGTCTCGGGGTCCCTACTGAGTATCATTATATTCACCCCTGCACAGGATTTTCCCGCACCTCATTGTATTGGTTGCAGACGATGGAAAGTGTTGAATAATGCTGAGTGGACAAGATTAGATGGTACCCATAGGTGGACCACACGGCGTGACAGTACTCGAAGGATATGGACATACGTGGAGTGTTGTGGAGGCCTTCTATACCTACCCTTCAGGTAGTACTTCCCGGTGGATGATCTAGCAGTTGTTTATCCTTCTTCAGTTGTAAGTTTTTTTCAATTTCTTTGTACTTTATAGTTGGGATTGTATTTCTGGCCCCATTACTTTACAACACTCCATTTTGTATAAAGATTTTACTTAGGTATTTCTTCAAATTTATACTATGTTTGTGTGTGTTTACAGATTATTATGGCAATTCCTTCCTAGTTTTTGGGATTTACGCTTTTGGTGCTAGTCGCCAGCCTCTATCCTATGGAAGGTGTGCTTGGGGTAGTCACAGCACGAGCCCCGGGGGATGGGTCGTGGCAGTCAAAGTGGATAGAATTAGAAAAATAATATTTCACTTAATAAATTGAAATCCTTAGGCTTCCACAAATCCTATTTTCAAAACAATTTTTGGATTCCTAAAATTGGGTTTTTTACATTACCGGATGCAAGAAGGTATTGGTTCCCAAAATCTAATGTATTTTCTTTCACAAAAAGATGGTTTGTTGCAAATATAAGAATAATTGGTACCTGGATAATGGTTTTTCTAGGAATATTACTTGTAACAATTGTTTTCTTAAATATTATCAAGATGAAAAGTGGAATGGTTACATTCATAAATAATTCCCAAAGAGTGATTATAGATATAGTTGACATAGTTCATCTTGGTAATGATTTGATTCCAAATGTATTATTTATTAAAGGCCTTAATAACATCCTTTAAAGAAGTTGTTTGTTATGTGGTGATAGTTTCTTTTTTAATTTTAGAGATGATAAATTTATAGTACATAATTCCAAGGATGAATACATTCTTTCTTCCAATTGTCATGATAATGTCTACACACTTAACTTGGAAGACTTTAGGAGCCAAAATCTACCATTATTTACTGAAATGTAATATCAGTCCTTATTTTGTAATATAATTTTAGGAATCTGTATCCTTTGGAAACATATATAAGTTCACTAAGAAAATACTTCTTATGGATCTACCATAATATATATTTCATTATACAAAATTTTGTAACCCTTGATAATATGGTAATAAACATTAGTCAAGAATAAAATCTATTAGTGAAGTATCATATATTAATGATTTATATGTAGTGAACATAAACTTAATCATTCATACTCAAACTAGGTGTTTTGGGGGAAAATAATATGTATATGTCTTTGTTAACAATTATACTATATACATATTCGTTTATTTTCTCATAATGAAATCTGAAGATTTTTTCCATTTCAAAACTTTTATGGACTAATTTTAAAATGATAAAAACCTACCCTTGATATATATTTTTAGTAATCATGGGGTAGTTTTTAAAATTCTGTTTTGAAACTTTTTATATTAAGAAATGTATAGAAAGAAACTTTTCATCTCCAAGAAAACCTCTGTAAAATGGTGTTGTTGAAAGAAGAAATCAAATTATTCATGTAATAATAAAAACCTTGTTGAGTGGATAATCAAATGATAATCATTTTTTGGATAAAGAAACTAGTACAGTATTCTATACTATAAATCGAGTAATGATTCAAATGTTTCTTAATAAAACCCCTTTTGGGTAATGGACTTGTCAAAAATAAAAAGATACTTACTTCATAGTTTTTGGATGTGAGGTATTCATCCTGAATATAAAAGATAACTTACATAAATTTTCATCCAAATTTGATGATGGGATATCTTTATGATATTCAACTACTTTTAAAGTCTACAGGTTTTTTATAAAAATTCATGTATTGTTGACAAAAGAGTACTTGTTAAATTTTATGAAACCAATGCTATTGTTTTTAATCAACCTCGGACAACATCCTTAGATGTTATTTCAAAAACTAATATTCAACCTTGATAAGGAAATTATTCTTATAATTAACTGACTAAATAAATAGTTTTTGATGTTTTTCCTCAAGAATATTTTTTACCTTATATTGAAGAACTTATTTGTCAAAACCAATGAAATCTATTATTTCTCTCAAATCAACATATTGATAGAATGATTGGTTACACTAATCTGAATGTTTTGGACTAGAAGATCCTCAAGGAATGAAATAGGGCATCTTTATTAAATTTTACAATTAGAACCTAAGAATAGTAATGATACATTAGGTGAGGAGGATTGGATTAAGGATATTCAAGATGAGATAAATATATTTGATACGAACAATGTTTGGAACCTAGTTTAAAGACCTAAAAAACTTCTACAATTGGAGTGAAATGTGTTTTTAGAAATAAATGTTATAAAAATGGAATTATCATTAGAAATAAAGATAGACTTGTTCAAGATGGTTATAATAAACAAGAAGGAATAGACTATAAGGAAACCTATATACTAGTAGCTAGACTTGAAGGTATTTTTATTCTAATAACATATGATTATTCATATATTTCAATATTTTTCAAATAGATGTGAAGTGTGATTTTTTAATGGGTATATTCTAGAAGAATTTTATGTTGAATAAAAAATGTTTTGGAATATATAAAAAAATCCTAAATATGTTTATAAACTTATCAAAGAATTATAAGGAAATAAATAATTCATTATAGATTTGTATGATAGGTTGACATGATTTTTGTTACAAAATAATTTTGTTAATGGAGCTATGGATCATACTCTATTTATAAAAGTATTTAAAACAAATATAATCATTGTTCAAATATATGTTGATGAAATTATTTTAAGATCAACTCAAAAATTATAAACAAATTCATTTTCAAAGATTATAATATCATATTTTTAGATGAGTGTGATGTGTGAGTTGACAAATTTTATATGATATCAAATTTCTCAAAATCCAAAAGGAGAAAATATATCACAACATATTTATATGTAATATCTTCATAAAAATATTGGATAAAAAATACTAAATGTATTAGTACACCCATTGGGACCTCAAACACACATGACCTTGATGTGGCTAAGAAAATAGGTGATCAAAATATTATTGAAGATATGATAGAAATTTTTATTTACATAACTTATAGTCATCTGTACTTAATTTTTTTCTATATTATTATGTAAAATATATTAAGAAAATAAAATAAAATCACATTTAAAATCTATAAAAAATTCTTGTTATCTTAAGGGTGCTAAGAATTTAGGACATTTTTATAGTTCAAGAAATGTTTTTGAGTTAAAAAAATATTCAGATGCTGGTATTGGTGGTTTTAAAATGGATAAACAATTTACCTCAAGAACATTTCATTTCTATGGAGATTCCTTAGTTTTTTTGTATAGTATGAAACAAAACTAGGAAGCACTTTCCATAGCTGAACCCAAATATCTAGCAGATGGAAGATGTTGTGATCAAGTATTGTCGATGAAACACAATCTCATGTACTATTTCATGAGTTTTCTAAATCTCAAATACTATGTGATAATACTGATTCCATTTCTTTTTGTAAGAACATTTCAAAACACTTCCATGTAAAACACATAGATATTAGGAATCACTTTCTTAGGGATCTCCCACTTAAAGGATATATCATCTTAAAATTCATCATAACTCAATATAAACTTGTATATATTTTTAAAAAAACCGTTACCTTACGATTTATCTAAATACATTAAATTGATGCTAGGAATAATCAAAAAATGTAATCATTCATAAATACTTCCTTTTTAACCATATCTCTAAACTAAGATACTCCTCTTCATATGGGGATTATATATGTTCCTTATTTATTTAAAATATATATCTTTACTAAAATTTCAGTTTTACAAAAACATTTTTGTATACACCTTTTTCAAACTAAGTATGTTAATAAAATACTTCAGAGTCAGTGTTATAAAACTACATTCTAGACACTGAAAAAAGGTATAAAAAGGTTTTTTGTATTCATATATTATAACTTATTTTATCGTAATATAATTATAAATAAATGATTATCATATCCAATTTTTTTAAAAATTAATTTTTTTACATAATTTTAAGAAATCCATCCCAAAGAATTAGTATACAAAAATCTAGAAGAACAATTTTATCATACTGATAATTAATTCCAAATCTAAAAGGTATTCTTCTTTTATATTAAAATTTTCCACTATCTTATAATGATTGTTCATCTATGTCATTGTTGATATTTATTTAATTCATCTTTATTTTGTTTTTTTATTTCACATTCCTAAAAATATATCAAATATCAATATGAAAAATTTTAAAAAACCCTAAGAGTTCAAAATTCCTTACGTGTTTTTTCAGTTAATTTTACAAACATCATATTAGATTGAGTTGAATATATCCCATTGTATTTACTTTGGATGTTGAAACATCTATCTCATCACAAATAAGAAGGGAACAACCCATGTATAACATCATTATTTCAAATAATTCTGTGTCAAGTTGATGAAGCCTTCTAAATCTCTTAGTCCTTAGTCTCTCCTTCTGTTGAAATCACCAATTACTTCATCAAATACGATGGATTCTAATAAATATTACAATTATTGTTTTATATTCAATGAAAGGTTAGTTGTTAAATCTTTATGAAATGTATTATTACACACTGAGGAAATTTATAAATTCAATGGTTGGGAGTATTTTTGTTTAGAAATGTTTGATAAGGATCATGATTTTTTGTATCTTGATATTTATAGAAAATTTTAAATGTCATTCACGTTTTTTAAATAGGGAGAAAAAAATTCATTCATAATTATGTCAAAGTGTATTAAATGTCATATAGCAGAGCCGCTAATTTTTTTGGCATACTTTCAGATGGATATTCCAATTTCTCTTCCCAATAATTACAAGATAATAATGGTTCTTTTTATAAAGAAAAGGTCGATGACTCCTTGTTTTATCATTATGAAAATTTTGGGAAAGTATTTAACATAATAGCAGATATTATGGTTATTTCATTATGGATTCATGGATTTTTAATTTTGATAAAAGGGTATCATGATACATTAATGGTGAATGATGTTTTCTTTTTGGAATTCCTTCTGGATAAGAGAAAGATCTATCTTATCAGATACATATTATTTACCACCAAAAAAATAAAAACATTTTCTATTAAGACTCAAATATTTATATTCTGAACCATGATAATTAAAATAATTCTTTAATATATGAAATTTTTAAACATTTAACTAAAATTAAAGCGGAATAAGATGAAAATTATTTTCATTGGTGATGATATAATGAATAGTATGAGGCTATTTTTATAATGAATCAATGTTTTCTGTCTGAGAAGAATAATTCTCAATGTAAACTAAATACAATGATCAAAAAATGAAAAAAATATATTTAAGAATGAAAATCAAGAAATGAACATGATATAAGAGAATTCCTCACATAAGAATGTAAATAAATTGATGAATTTATATAACGAGATAAGGTGTGATTTGGTAAGAAATATTTCTGAGAAGAAATAACGGGATATAGTGTTCATTATTGATCCATAAGAGGCTTTGGACTTAATGATTCATGTTGTCGATGTTTTACAGTGGAAATCAAAGAAGAAAATTCATATGAAGAAAATTCAATGTGGAAGGATTGTAGAATCATGGATAAAAGGTGTTGATGCAACTTCTAGAATTACTTTTTACCACTGTCTCAGTCTTATCAAGTAAATTGAGATATTGGATTACCCATCCCTAGAAACGTGGTAGCCGATGTAGAAGTTCTCTCTATCTCAAACAATGGAAAAAATAATAGTAGTTCATAAGGAATCAACACCACCAGACCATAATAAAAAATAACCATAATTGGTTTTAGATGTAACAGATGATTTAAGAACTAAAATTCATCTTGAGGATGAATTTTTTAAAACTATGGAATAATTCACTATAAGAATTGATGTATTATCCAAATATATAGGACTTGAACATAGTGAATAAGACTAATATGAAATAATTGTTGAAGAAGAAGATGATGATGATTAAAATAGGGAATTTAATAGAAAAAATGAGGTTAGATATGAAGATGATGATAAAGAAGAAGAAAATGGAAATTATAATAGGGAAAATATTAATTCTGATAATATTTCACCCATATATTCATCCTCACTGTCCTTACCCTCCATGATTGATAAGGGAAGTAAAGATAAATGTTTTGATAAGAAAAAATCATTATCAAATGGAGAAATCAAATCTTCATTGAAGAAATTCGACAATGATAAAAATTTTAAAATAGAATGTGATAGAGATGAAATTGATGATATAGACATCATTAAATTATCTAAAGGAAAGGAAGATAGTTATAAAATATTCCAACAAACTTCAAAAATCAGTATAAGAGATAGAGGATTTAAAATTAATGAAATTTCATATCATATCCAGTTGTGCCAAACTCTCTGAAATATAGAAAGAACAGTAAAATTTAATAAATACAATAACATTCCAAGAAGTTAACTATATAATTCAATATTTTAATATAATCAAGATAATAATTTAATAAATTCTTCGAATTTAGGCTAGGGAAGAATTGATCGATCAAAATCAATCTGAAAAATTAGAATCATTAATGTTCACAATATAAAGGGATATTCGGTTTGAGGAAGATTTAAAAAAATTATAAGAAAGTTGTATAACTCAAATAAAGTCATGCAATATGCTGCTAAAGTGGTCACATCAAATCAATATCAATGTTGAGTTGTATGATGAGAGTTTTGAATAAATGAAGAAGATAATGAATGAAACCTCCAAATCCTTTAGTCATATATCTAAAGATATGGAATCAATGGATATTTTTTGACTAGTTCTGTAACACCCTAAAATTTTATGACAAATATTTATTTATGTCTTATGTTATATTCAACACCAAAGGAAGCTTTAACTACATGAAATACTGGTTTGGCTTGTGTTACACACATGAGCAACCTTTCTCGATAGCGTGAGTTGTACGCAATATTGGGTTTCACTAAACAATGATATATTGTTATGAACCAGCTGTTATGAATATTATTAACTACATTTTTAATTTTTATTATATAATAATTTGTTTTACACATTTTATATAACATGGTATGAGATCAAAACAAATTTTTCAGGTCAAATAAGTATTTTTATAAAACTGCTGTTTTGCCACCATTTGATGGCACACCGACTTTAAATCTAGTTTCTGACATGTTTAAAAGTTCAATTTGACAAAATAAACTTATTCATTTCAATAATAATATAAAAATTAACTTAGTAAAATATGTTAATATTTTTCTGTTAACTTTCATATTTTGATAAAGAGTAAAAAGACGCAAAATTCTAATTAAAAATAAATTTTTATCAAGATAATTTATATGGATAAATTATAATATTGAGTGGTTTTAAAGTATAAATAGAATATATTTTTACCATTTAATATTATTTATGTCATTATCATTAATTTTACATTGAATTCATAGGTAACAATATTTCAATCTTTTGCAATGTTTTAACTTTTAAAACCAATTTTCTCAACAGCGGGATTAATTTTAAATTAAATACTTCAACCTCTGTGTTTTTAATTTGGAAAAATTGATTCCTTATTTGTATCCATTAGGTCTAAATTATTCTAATAGACTAATTTTTAATTTTATACATTATAAGTAATAACTAAAGTAAATTTTATTTACTAAAGTTAAAGGTAAATTGGGTAATTAAGGGTAAAAATAAAATTACAAAATTACCCTAAAACCTGCCAAAATTATATTGAACAAATAAAAGTAGACCCATATCACCTAAGGGTCAGAATATATTCATTTCATGGACTTTTTATCGTTAAAAGGATGTAATTATTATTAAAACCATATAAAGTGACAACATGTCACTCCTTTATATCTTACAAGTGTAATAATTTTCATTTAGACATAAACTTCATAAAAGATCATACTTAAATAGTCACCAGAAATATAATACAATTATATACATCATGTGAATTTATTTATAATTTTTAGGCATTAAATAATTATCATTAATGATGACACAATAGTGATATAGAAATTTTTTTACTGAAATATCAAATAAATTGTCTTAAAAATATTAAAATAAATATTATACGAACTATTTAATGTTCTCCATGAATTTTTACGATGCATATTACATGTTATGTATCTATTAAATATTTTGGTTTTAATATATCTTCAGTGTGGATTTTATTTAAATTCAAATAATTGAATAGTGTCAAACATGACACTATTGATATTTTATAAAAATAACATATTATTAAATTGTTTAAAAATAAAAAAAATATTTAAAAATTATAAATTGAAATTTTTATGGTCTAAAATGTCATAAAGTATCTAATTATGTAAAATTCAAAACACATAAGAAATTATTTTTATCAATTTAAAATTTAGAATATTATTACCACAAAGAAAATTAAATAGATTAAATTGGGATAAATCAACTCTATAAGGTTTAAAATAAATTCACAACATGTATAAATTTTATTGTATGATTATATTACAACCTTATATCCTATAATATTATAATTTTAGACATTTTGGATGTTTTTAAGTGGGGTTTGGGTTTATTATAAATTTATATTTTAGAGGTTTCCAAAAGTGTCCCTCTCCTCTATTATAAAATGGCACCTCCTCCCTCTCCTCTTCACAACATTTTGAGCCTTCAAGCTCGGACAAAACCTGTCCATTTCCCTAATACATTACTAGAAATATTATATAGGTCTTGGTCTTCTTAAAAGACCAACTTTAGTGCCTTAAGAGGAGGTTTAGAAGAGGCGCATCAAAGAAGAGGTAATATCCTTTACCAATTCTTTCAAATTTATTTCTTCTTATACTTCTTATTTTTATTTGTTTAATTATAAAGTAATAACATCAGTATCAAACATATACTGATATGTTATTATAAATATGAAATTCCCCATTTCACCTTCTATCCATCCTATAGAAAATTAAATCACTGCGCGTGCGTACGTACGAAATACCGTCTCCACGTCGTGGTATAATCTGTTTTCCACCACCACCTAACATTGATGGGTATAAGGGTGTAATGAATAACTATATATGGTTATTATAACATGATACTAATTATGATATATTCTATAAGCAACTTAAATATCATTCAATAATTATGGCCACAATATCGTCACTCGTGCGTACGTACGGCTTACCGTCTCCACGGTGCGATGAGATTTGTTCTACATGATCTTCATTAAACCATGATTATATAAACGAATTGAATGAATAAATATGATATATATTATACTAATACCATTATGTAAATGATACAACTATAACCTAAAAATTTTAATATGAACTTATCTGAAAAAACATACGTATGAAAAAAAAGCAGTTAATACCCAAACAACCAATAACAATGAAATGTTACTAACAAACGGTTGAAAATATGATCATAAATGTTATAATAAAAATAATTATGATTATTTAATAGATCTTTAACATTATTTAAATCATTATACATCAGGTTCTGATACACAAAAAACATATTGGACCTAAGGTAAATGATTATTTCGTCTCACTTTTATTTCTATTAGACATATGCCTTAATCACCATCTATTTCTTTTGTATGGTGTTTATGCTTCCCATGAATGTTTTATGTTTTTTATTATAGATTACATCATATTTAAATATGCATGTAATTTTATTTATTTTATGACATGTATGATTTGATCGATCATAAAAGGTAAGGGATAATTATTTCAATCTTGTTCTTATCCATGAGTGTTTATTCGTAGGTATTTACTGCGGTTATGTTTATCATCCATGTCCAAGTTTTCTAAAAATGTTTTATAAAATTTTTACTATTCATCCATGTATTTTAAAATTCATTTATACCCGTTTTTACTTCTACCACATGGTATGGATGGAATATTTCTTTTGTTTACAATACAAGTTACATTTTGACTTTTCCGGAAAAATTACAAGAAGAATGTTTTTTTAACTTATACGGCATGAACGGATTTTTACGATTTCAAAACTCCTTATTTCCAGGAAGATTATTATGAAATATTTCATTATTATTTCCAAATAAAATCATATCTTATAAAAGTTTATGTCATTTTGAAAAAAGAAAATTATTTTGAAGAAGAGAGGATATTTTCCTCAAGAACTGAGTTTATGTGTTTTATCAAAATTATTTTTCATATAAGATTATATAGGGTTAGATTTCTATCCCTATTATTACATTGATTTGATTATGTTATGATGGAATTATTATTATAAAGTCATTTGTCTTATATGGATTATGTTATGATGGTATGATGTTTAAGAATCCCAGTTTTATTACACGGGTTATTCTATGATGTATGATTTATGATTTTGAGGCACACATAAAAATGGTTTCATTATGAGATGGGTGGTACCTATATCTCCCTCTAATTATTTGGGTAGAGATTTATATCTCATGATATAGACAGGGCTGGAACGACAAGTAAATCCGGTTCAGTGATACAGGAAGGGAACGAGGTGTGAACTCTGTTCATTAATGAACTTTGTGTTCTATGAGGGTCTCGGAAATGAGTCTTGAATAATATGAAATGATTTTTTATGATTATGTGTGTATTACACAAAGTTTTAGGTCTTATATTATGATTATTGGGATTACATTTTACTAGTATGACTTATCCCATGTCATGATATTATGCTCTCTTTTCCAAGATAAGATTTTCAAATTGTTATGTTCTTATGAATATGATATGATTGATATTTACAATCCCTTAATGAGAATTTAAGCTCACCCTTTGTGTTTTTTCTTTTCTCGAGGTCCAGAAGAAGGGTATTAAGTAGGATATTCCAAATGGGAATCTAGATATGATGAAATAAACAGGAGATAATATAGATGATTTATGAACCAGTTGTTTATGTTTCCCAGTTTCTAAAGATACTATACCAATAAGGTCCTATCATGGATTTGTTCTTTATTTTAATAAATATGCTTCAATTATAAATTAAAAATAATGTATGTAAATTATGGGTCATTATAGTTCGTATCATAGAAAAGGTATAGTCATCCTTTGGAAACTAGGATGTTAAATCCTTAGTAAGAACCCTAAGGATATGTCTTAGAATAAGACACAATATTAGTCTTTTAGAAATGGCCATGAATCTCCTATGATAAGACCTAATGTGTGCAATTTTATTCTTGATTATGTACTTTTCCTATTATGATTAGTATTTATCACACTATGCTTCTTGTATTTAGTAAATGGCTAGAACTTGAAGGAACTGTGTTAATTCTGAATGCGATGGGGAATGAAATGATTGTCCCCCTGAGCAACCAAATGTTATGGGAGCAGGAATGAAAAATATTGTAGCCATGCTCGTACAACTTTCTAAAGTTATGAATCATGAAGCCCTTCCAAAATATCAAAGGAAAGAGAAACATTCTGTTGAATCCTTCATGAGGTAGCGTCCAACTTCATTCAGCGGTTCTTCTGATCCATTATTGGACGAACAATGGATTACTACCACTGAAAATATATTTTCAGTCCTACAATGTTCTGAATAAGATAAAGTCATCTTAGTAGTATATCATTTTGAAGGTGATTTGATCAATGGTAGAATCTTTTCAATAATACAAGGAAAAGGGTTAAAATTGAGTCCATGGAATGGGACGAGTTCAAGAACTTATTTTTCAAAATGTAATTCCCTCGTATTCATTGAAAAAATATCGAGAAGGAGTTTCTTGAACTGAAGCGAAAGGATGATGAATCTGTTGGTACCTACAAAGAAAATTTTACAAGACATTCCATGTATACTTCTTGGATTATTATCCAACCTAAGAGTATGATCAATCGATTCTTTAGTGGATTAAAACTAATTATCCAAAGGTCATTATCCATAAGAGATTCAATAGCTATGAGGTGATTGTTCTACGTGCTGTTAAGGTTGAGATGGTGATTGGAGTAACCCATCAGTTATATGGGTTTGATAAGAAGAAGAAAATGGAATTCCAAGGAAAATATAAAGACCACAATGAAAAGAATATGTGTTTTTCTTTATGCTCAAAGTGTTGAATGAAAAATGGAGGGAAATGTCTTAAAGGGACAAGTAAATGTTTTAAGTGTGGAAAAGAAGGTCATCGAGCAATTGAATGTCAATGTAATAGGAAGAGGATGTCTAATGATGCAAACAATGGATGGGATACAAAGAATGAACCTCCTATACCACAATGCTAAAAGTGAAAGGAAATGAGTCATTATGCTAATCAATGCCCTAATCCAAGGGTTATGGATGATGATCGATGTTAAAAAACTCTTAAGGCCAAAGACAAAGGAAAGTCATATGCAATTACTATCGGTGATTTGGGGTATTATAATGAAGTGGTGAAAGGTATACTTACCATACACTCAAGAGTAGAAAATGTTTTATTTTATTATAGATCCACCCAATATTTTATTTCTGAATAATTTTCTATGGGTATCGCCATATTACATCAGTAATTAGATATTGAGTTAGTTGTGACAACTCCTAATGGCACAACAGTTGCATAAAAAGTTTACAATTCTTCTTCGATTGATGTTTGTGGGAAAGTGCTTCCTACAAATCTTGTGATCCTACCTATAGTGAAATTTGATGTGATTCTTGGCTTGGATTTTCATTCTTTATTTGGATCTCATATCAATTGATAATGAAGAGAAGTGACATTTCATATTCTAGATCAATATATGACCATCTATCGAAGCAAGGATGAATATAACCTTCCAGTGGAAATTTCTTCCATCTTATGGGTCATGATTCCAAAAAATGAAGGTTATTTTTCCCAGATGGTTGGAGAGAAACTCACGATTAAGAATATGCCCATTGTACGGGATTTTGATGATGTTTATCTAGGGTAATTTATAGGTCTTCCACCAAATAGTGAAGTTGAGTTTTCAATAGAACTCATACCAGGTGCTATGCCTATTTCAAAGACACCTTATTGGATGGCCCCAACTGAGTTGCAGTAATTAAAGAAGAAACTCCAAGAGAATCCTGATAAGGGATTAATACGCCCTTGTAAATCACCTTGGGAAGCACTTGTTCTATTTGTTAAGATGAAAGATAGATCAATGAGACTCTGTATTGATTATCGAGAACATAACAAGATCACTATCAATAACAAATATACACTCCCATGAATTGATTACGTATTTGACCAACTACGTGGATCTTATTACTTTTCCAAGATTGATCTTCATTTCGGGTATCATCAATTAAGGTTCAAAAACGAAGATATACCAAAGACGACTTTCCGTACATAGTATAGACACTATGAATTTATAGTGATGCCATTTGGTCTTACTAATTCCCCTTATATCTTCATGGATCTAATGAATAGAGTTTTTAGAAACTATCATGATTGGATTGTGGTAGTCTTTATAGATGATATTATTGTCTATTTATAGAGTATGAAATAACAAGAACATAACTTGATAATTGTATTGAAGACCCTATGAATGGAAAAGATTTATGAAAAATTTACAAAGTGTGAATTTTGGATTCAAAAAGTATCATTTTTGGGTCATATAATCTCAAAAGTGGGGACATCTGTGGATCCATCCAAAATAGAGTTTATCGAAAGATGGTTGAGACCAACAATAGTAACTAATATCCAATGTTTTCTTGGTTTGGTTTGATATTATCAATGTTTTGTGAAATATTTTTCATGATTATCAAATCCACTCACCAGGTTGACTTGAAAAGTAGTTAAGTTCATTTGGATGGAGGAGTGTGAAGAGAATTTCAAGGAATCAAAAAGAAGGTTATCCAGTGCACCTGTGCTCACACTACCTTGCAGTGGAGAAAGGTTTGTGATCTACAGTGATTCATCCAAGAAGGTATTGGGGTGTGTTCTCATGAAAAATGATATGGTGATAGATTATGCCTCGCGACAGTTGAAAATCCATTATCAAGATTACCGAAGTAGTGATTTGGAGTTATCCACTGTGATATCTTCATAACAAATATAGAGGGATTATCTTTATGGTGAAAGGTGAAATATTTATACTGATCATAAAAGTTTAAAGTATATTTTCACACAAAATGAGATGAATATCCGCCGAAGAAGATGGCTGGAGATGATTAAGTTATGACTGCCCAATTCTTTACCTCCCTAGGAGAGGAAACAAGGTGACAGACGCATTAAGTCGACAAGACCATGTTTTCTTATAGTTGATGAGGATCAGAAAAGATCCAATATTTATGGATTTACAATGGATGGAACATGAAATTTTAATAAAAGGGGAGATATCTTATGTTTCTCAAATGAATGTTCAATCATATATACAAGTGATGATTAAAGAGGCATAGAAGGAGGATGTTGGGCTACAAAAGAAGGTGAGAAATGTTTCTGGATTCAACCTTGATTGTGAATGGATAATAAGGTTCATGAACCGTGTCTGTATTCCTCCCATACAAGAATTAAATAAGGAGCTGCTGCATGAGTCTCATAGTTCTTCATTCTCTATTAATCATGGAATTACAAAGATGTACAGGAACCTAAAAGAGTACTTTTAGTGGGATGGAATAAAAAGATATATCGCCCAATATGTCTCTCGATGCTTTGTTTTTCGGAAAGTTAAATATGAGAGATAGAAGTCTAAGGGGATTTTACAACCATTACCCATACCAGAATTGAAATGGGAAAACATCACTATGGACTTTGTCATCGGGCTTCCCAAAACATTCAAAGGAAATAATTCTATCTAGGTTATAGTTGATCATATTACGATATCGGCACATTTCATTATTATTAGAGAAGATTTCTATCTTGATCATCTTGTGAGGATATATGTAATGGAAGTGGTAAGATTTCATGGAATACCACTTCCCATTATATCTGATCGGGATCTGAGGTTTACCTCGATGTTCTGGAGAAGTCTTCGACATGCTCTGGATATAGAGTTATGTTTTAGCACTGCCTATCATCCTCAGACAGACTGTCAGTCTGAGAGTAAAATTCAAACTTTGGAAGACAGGTTAAGAGATTGCTATATGGATTTCAATGTTGGTTGGGATAAACAGCTAACTTTGGAGGAATTTTTATATAATAATAGATTTCACACCAGTATTCAAATAGCTCTTTATGATGCTCTCTAAGGAATGAAATGCAGAACTCCAACTTACTGGGATGAAGTTAGGGAAAGAAAGCTATTAGGACCTGATCTTGTTTATTAGATGGCAGAAAAGGTTAGATATATTCAACAACACATAAGAGATGCTCAGATACGACAAAGAAGTTATGCTGACAATTGAAGAAAAGTCCAAGATTTTGATGTGGGTGATAATGTGTTCTTAAAAATATCACCCCTGAAGAGAGTAATGGGATTTGGAATAACGGGAAAGCTGAGCCCCAGGAAGGTCAGTCCTTTATAAATATTGGATCATGTTGCGAAGGTAACTTACCAATAGACACTTCCACCAAATCTCTCTCATGTTTATGATGTGTTCCATGTATGTCTCCTGAGAAAGTACATACATGATCCTTCACATTTACTAAGCTCAGAAGTTATACCACTAGAGCAAGATCTTTCTTATGAAGAACAACAGATAGAGATTTTGGATTATAGAGAAACATTTCTACCAAACAAGACCACTCACTTGGTTAATGTTTTATGGAGGAACCACTAATTAGAAGAAGCTACATGGGAACTTGAGGATATGATGAGGGTGCGGTATCCTAATCTATTCATTACGAAGTTAGGAATTTTGTTGGCGAAATTCATTTTAAGGGGGTATAATGTAACACCCTGAGATTTTATGAGGAATATTGTTTTATGCTTAATTTTATATGAAACACCAAAGGAATATTTCACTACACGCAACATTGTCTCGGATTGCATTACACGCAAGAGCGACCTTCCTTGATAATGTGAGTTGTACATAATTCTGAGTTTCACTAAACAACGATATACTATTATGAACTATCCATTATAAATAGTACTAACTAAATTTTGAACTTTATTAAATAATAATTCATCTCACAGATATTCTAGAACATGGTTTGAGAACAAACTAATTTTTTCAGGTTAAATAAGTATTTTTCAAAAAATGCAGTTTGTCCACCTTTTGATGGAACACCCACTTTAAATCTAGTTTTTGAAATTTTTATAAGATTAATTTAATAAAATAAACTTATTCATTTCAATAAGGATATAAAAATTAACTTTGGATAATTTTTTAATAATTTTCTGTTAACTTTCAAATTTATATGAAGAGTAAAAAGACGCTAAATTTTAATTAAAACATATTTTTTCAACAAGATAATTTATATGGTTAAATTATAATTTTTAATGGTTTTAATGTATAAATATAATATATTTTTACAATTTAATATTATTTATGTCATTATATTTAATTTTACATTGAATTCATAGGTAAAAATATTTCAATCTTTTGTAATGTTTTTACATTTAAAACCTATTTTCTCAACAGCGAGATTAATTTAAAAGTAAATACTGCAACTTATATGTTTTAAATTTGGAAAAATGGATTCCATATTTGGAATTATTAGGTCCAAATTATGAAAATATACTACTTTTTATTTTTAGACATTATGAATAGTAACTATAGTAAAATTTATTTATTACAGTTAAAGGTAAATCGGGTAATTAAGGGTAAAAATAAGATTATAAAGTTACCCTAACACCTTCCAAAATTATATTGGATTATTAAAAGTAGACCCATATCACCTAAGGGTCAGAAAAGATTCATTTTAGGGACTTTTGACCATGAACATGATGTAATTATTATTAAAACCAAAGAAAGTTACAACATGTCACTCTCTTATATCTTATAAGTGTATTAATTTTAATTTATCTATAAACTTCATAAAACATTGAAAATAAATAGTCCAAAGAAATATAATAAAATTATTTACACCATGTGAATTTATTTATAATATTTATGGATTAAATAATTATCATCAATGGTGACACAATAGTGATGGACAAATTATTTTATTGATTGAAATATCAAATAAATGGTTTTAAAAATATTAAAAAAATTATTATATGAACTATTTAATGCACTCCACGAATTTTTAAGATGAATATTACATGTTTGTAATCCATTAAATATTTTTTTGAATATATATTCTCTTTTTATTTTATTTAAATTCAAATAATTAAATAGGGTAAAAATCAACACTATTGATATTTTTTAAAAATACATTTTATTAAATTGTTTAAAATTCACAAAAATATTTAAAAATTATAAATTGAAATTTATATGATCAAAAATGTCATAAATTATCCAATTATGGACAATTAAAAACACATAAGTAATTATTTATAACAATTTAAAAGTTAGAATATTATTACCACAAATAAAATTATATAGATTAAATAAGGATAAATCAAGTTGATAAGTTATAAAATAAATTACCAACATGTATAAATTTTATTATATGATTATATTACAATGATATCCCATATAATATTCGAATTAGATAAATTTTTTATGTTTTTAAGAGGGGTTCTGGTTTATTATAAATTAATATTTTAGAGTTTTCCAACAGTGCCCGTCTCCTCTCTAATAAAAAGGAACCTAATCCCTCTAATATTTAAAACATTTTGAGCCTTCAAGATCAGACAAATCCTGTCCATTTCTCTTCTACAATTCCCTAGAAACATACTAGAGGTCCTGGTATTCTTCAAAGAACAACTTTACTGCCCTAAGATGAGGTTTAAAAGAGGCACGTCAAAGAAGAGTTAATATCCTTTAACGATTCTTCAAAAAAAATTCTTCTACTTTTTATTCATTATTTGTTTAATTATATAGTATTAAAATTAGTATAAATAATATACTGATACATTATCATAAATATGAAACAACCCCATTTCACCTTTTATCCATCCTACGGAAAATGAAATCACCGCGCGTGCGTACGTACGGAATACCGTCTCCACGCCATGGTGTAATCTATTTTCTGTCACCACCTTACTTGGATGGGTTTAATGGTGTAAATAATAACTATATATGGTTATTATAACATGATATTAATTCTGAGATATTTTTTCATCCACTCCAATTCCATTCAAAAATTATGGGAATGATATCGTCGCTCGGGCATACATACGGCTTACTGTCTCCACGGTGCGATAAGATTTTTTATAAAAGATCTTCATTAAACCATGATTATATAAATTAATTGATTGAATAAATATGATATATATTATACTAATACCATTATGTAAATGATATAACTATAACCTAAATAGTGGAATGCAAACTTATCTGACAAAACATACGTATGAAAATAAAGAAGTTAATACCCCAACATCAAGTAACAATGAAATATTACTAACAAACAGATGAAAATATGATAATAAATGTTATCATAAAAATAAATATGATTCTTAAATAGATCCGTAACATTATTTAAATCATTATATATGATTTTTAGATACACACAATGTATATTGGACCTATGTTAAAGGATTATTTTTTCTCACTTTTATTTCTATGAGACATATGCCTTAATCACCATCTGTTTCTTTTGTATTGTGTTTTATGCTTCCCGTTAATGTTTTATTATTTTTATTATGGAGTATATAATATATAAATATTCATGTAATTTTCTTTATATTATGACATGTATGATTCCATCGATCATAAAAGGTAAGGGATAATTATTCCAATCTCATTCTTATCCAAGATTGTTTATTCATAAGTATTTACTAAGGTTATGTTTATCATCCATGTCCATGTTTTATAAAAATGTTTTCAGAAAATTTTTACTATACTCCCATGTATGATTACAATCATTTTTACACTTTTTGACTTCTACCACATTGTATGGAAGGAATCGTTCTTTTGTTTACCATACGAGGTACTTTTTGACTTTTCCTGCAAAAGTACATGAATAATGTTTTTTAAACTTATACTACATGAATGGATTTTTATGGTTTCATAATGCCTTATTTCCATGAATCTTCCTATGAAATATTTCAATATTATTTTCAAAATAAATTCATTTATTTTAAAATTTTATGTCATTTTGAGAAAATAAAATTATTTTGAAGAAGAAAGGATATTTTCTTCAAGAACCGAGTCAAGTGTTTTATCAAAATTATTTTCCATCTATGATGATATAGGGTTAGGTTTCTATTACTATTATTACATTTATTCTATTATGTTATGATGTAATTATTTTTATGAATTCTTTTATCTTATATGGATTATGTTTTGATGGAATGATGTTTAAGAATCCTATTTTTATTACATGGGTTATGCTATGATGTATGATTTATGATTTTGTGGCACACATAATAATGGTTTCATTATGAGATGGGTGGGACCTATATCTCCCTCCAATGCATTGGGTAAATATTTATATCTCATGACATAGACATGACTGGAATAGTATGTTAATCCAGTTCAGTGATACAGGACTGGAACGAGCTGTGAACTCGGTTCAGTAATAGACCTTGTATGCTATAATGGTCTTGGAAATGAGTCTCGACTAATATGAAATTATTTTCTACGATTATGTGTGTATTCTACAACGTTTCATGTCTTTTTTTATGATTATTGGGATTACATTTCACTTCAATGACATATCCCATGTCATGATATTATGATCTCTTTTACAGGATAAGATTTTCAAATTTATATGTTCTTATGAATATGATATGGATGATATTTCCATTGTTTTCCTCTACTGAGAATTTGAGATCACCCTTTTTATGTTATCTTTTCCCAGGTTAGGAAGAATGGTATTAAGTAGTATATGCCAAAAGGGACTCTAGATATGATGAAATATACAGGATACAAAGTAGATTATTTATGAAGTAGTTGTTTATGTTTCCCAGTTTCTAAAGACATTATACCTATACGGTCCTATCAAATTTTTTTATATGTTGTAATAAATATGATTCATTTATAAAGTAATAAAAATTTATGTAATTTATGGGTCATTATAAGTTCATAGATTCTACTAATAACCAGACATTGCATGTGAAACAGTTAATAAAAGAATTGAAATATTTGTAGTTGGAGTTGTTAAGACTCATATATTATATAGTGAAAACATTGGCTTGAAAATCAGAATGAAGAATTATTTGAAAATCAATGTATTATAGAAGACACATCTCAGTCTCAAGAATAAAATATTCATGTTTATTTTGAAAATATTGATAGAAGTATTTGGATAGATATGAGTTTAAGAAGATCAAATCCTTTGTCAAAAACATCGTGATGAATAATTGATTTTTATAACTCTTATTGTAATAATTTTTTTCTCTGATAAATGAATGAATTACTCTTTTCATTCAAATAATATTTCATGAATGTTTTACTTATACTGATTAGTTTAATATTATTTCATAATTCTTTTGGATGATCAATTTGTTTATTATATTGTTTTCTAGTTTTTTTTCTAACCCTTTTCAGGATACATCATATTTTTCCCATTCTATTTTAAAAATAACAAAGGGGGAATATTTATAGAAATGTGAGATATTTCTTTAAGAAATAGAATATCAAAATAAGAGGGAGAATATGATACTTATGGTGGTTTTAATCCTAAGGGCGAGTTAATCATTATCATCCTCATATACAGATGAGTCATAAACTAAGGGCGAGATCAAGATTATTATTTAACTCTAAATATAATATACCAAAATTTAAATGGACCATTTTATTTTAAATGTTATTTTTTCATTTATGTTTAGGGTTTTCGATTTCCTAAAATGGGGAGATTCTATTATTAGAAATTAACCTTTTGAATTTTTCATTCCTTTTATTTTTGAAATCACAAACCCTTACTTATACACTTGATTACTAAAATTTTATGTCCAAATGACTTTAGAATTTTTTTTTTAGAAAAAAATATTCTTTTACCATACATAGGATTAGTTCTAAATTATTCATTAATATAAAAAAATAGCTTTCTCTATGATTTTTGTAATGATTACACATCTAATAAGAAATGGATTCACCTTTATTGTATAATATATAAGGATTTCTTTCTTGTCTTTCATACTGAAAAAAGACTTTACAATTGGACTAATGATGGAATCAATAAAAATTATATTCACACTCACAAATATTATCTTAATGATATAATTAAGGAAGTCTATTATATTGACTATGTATAAATTCTTAAAACAAGAAAACTGATCTCTTATATATGGAAAACCATTTACACTGTAATGGTGTAAATTAATATAACACCAAATAAATAGTACAAAAGATTATTTAAAGTTCCAAGTGTCCAAGTCATTACAACAAACATAAAGAAATGTGAACACTTGGAGGAAATATGACCATTGGAAAGGTTGCCTATAAATACCCAATCACCCAAATATTTTGTAGCTAGTGGATCAATTCATTTTCAATTTCTCAATGTGTGAGATCATTGACATTTAAAAGGTGGGAAAGGAGGGTTCTTAGTATTTTATAATTGTATTAGAGTGTTGTCTTCTTAAGGGAAAAATGTTCAGTTTTACCCTTAACAATTTTTTTGGTTGTAATCATGCTTCAGCTAAAATTTTATATTCTTTATTTTAATGTATCTAAATATGATTAAAATAAATATCATAATTAGATATTATATGAATCTATTCTATTTAATTTTTAAAATGAATATTATTCGATTATGAGTATTATACTCAAATATATCAAAATCATCCAGAATATGATAATTTGGTAATCGAACTGCAGTCCAAGTCTAAATCTGGTATTTTTACAAAAATAATATTTTTGTGAATTTTGTTACTTTAATTATTATAAATTATTTTTTTTAAACTACAATTCACCCCTACTCTTGTAATTGATCCATCAAGAATATATTTTTTTGACCCTAATGTAAATATATCTTATATTGATATCCAACACCGAGTTCGCTTTATATTTGTAGGAACATTTTTGAATCCATCAATATATCTTGTTAACTATAATTGATATGAAAAGTTGGCATAGAATTGTGTTTGATATAGATAAACTAAATACAGAGATTGATGAAAGTGTTATGAATTTATTAAAATAGATTTATATAAAAAGTTAAGAATGGTGATAAATAACTATAAGATTTCAACAGTTGTGTTGATGGGATTGGATGGTTTATGTTACAAATAATCTTTATTAAAAGACACACTAAAAGGAATAACTCATACGGGATGACTAATAATAAGACACCGATGGATGATTAACTAATATAAGACAAGGAGTAAATTATAGAGGAAATGACATAGAAAATTTTTACTACTACAAATTTTGATTATTTTGAATATTTTTTATTTTTTTATCTATCTACCTATTTATTTATCTATCTATCTATCTATTCATTTTAATTTCTATATTTATACAGTGTGTATTTTGTATGATTATTTAATTTTTAAAACTATAAATGGATTATAGTCTAGGTAATTAATGGAGGATTACAAAAAACATTAAAAATAGTGAAACACATGAAACATCATATGGGAAAATAGCATGAAGAATATAATAAATTTTAAGTAGTTTTTTATTTTCACAAGCATGATTACTATAGAAGGAAAAGAATAACATGAAAGAACTTATTTTTTAAGAATCGTGTGTGAAGTAAATATCTATAAAAGTTATGTATTGAGCTGGTTGAAAGAGATATGAATCACATAGAAAAATAATTATATTTTTTAAATAATAATATTCCTTGACATTTTCATGGTTTATATAAATATTTAGAATCTCATAAAGAAAGTGATCAACGTTACCTCAACATTTTGAACTTCTTTTTTTTTACATTCTAGTTATATGGTGTTATAGTCAACATTATATTTTCCTTTCTTCTAGTTCAATTTATGTCTTTTTATCCAATATAATGTTTGATGGATTGTTCTACACATTAAAAGGTATGTTCGGTTATACCATTAGCGTGAAAAAGTTATCACAATGGGATTTGTGTCTCTAGGGTCGAAAAATTATGATGTAATGTGTTCTAACTCCCCATTAAATGTTAGGTGTTTTTTTGTGTGCTTCCACTATAAAATGAAGTATATATTTTTGTTATGTCTGCCCATAAAATTTAATTTTTTACATTCCATTAATCTCATTGATTGGGATATGTATAGAGTAAATGTGATATCACATTGATCAAAATTAACAAAAAAAAATATACTAGGTTTATATTTTAATTTCTGAAAATAAATTTTTTTTAAAAATAAATTTAATCATCAAAATTACATAAACTTTTCTATTCATCCCCTCCCCTATTGACCATTCACACATATGAATATCCAGGTAAAAAGTGCTATTAAATATTGTCCTTGAAAAATTCATTATGTTTGTTATATATTACTTTTTTTCCTAACCATATCCCAGTTTTTACTACCTAAGAAAAATATCATCTAATGTGGTAGTTTGAAATTTTATTGATGGTTGGGTTCTATAAAGAACATTCTTCTTTAATGGGGCTGATTATAGTTATTGAAAAAAATCGACTAAAGGCTAATCTTAAATAGATAATCAATAATCATTGGATGGTTATAGTTAAATTATATGAACATCCCAGTACTAGTCCTAATTATCTTACTATGTTATATACTATATAATATGTTTCTAACTACAAAATGATTAAAATTTGGTTATTTTTCTATAAGATTAAATGTAGTTTGTAATAGTTCATCATGTTAAAAAAACAATATATGTAGATAATTTTGAAAACCACACAATATAAAGATGATAATTTGATAAGAAGAAAACTATTAATGTAAAGTGATAAATACCAGAAATGCTTAGCCAGAGGCAAGCCTCTGACCATTTATTAATAAAAGAAAAGAAAACCAGGTACAAGAAGTGCAAAACAACTACATATCATATAAATCATATCCATCACCACCCCCTATAAAGTGATAAATATTATTTGCTTAAAATGAGTGAAGAAGAAACTATTAGCTAAATGTTTCATCAGTTCAGTAGTATTGTTAATGGAATGAGTGATTCAAAATAACCCTTAGATGGTATTTTTATAATTGAAATTGTTTTAATACCTTTACCAAAAAAAAATTAATTCTAAATAAGATGATATTTAAGTGAATAAGAACATAAAATATTAAACACTTGATGAACTCAGTGGTTCATTTTGACAATACGAATTAGAATTGAAAAACATTGATGATGAAGAACCTAAAAAAATAAATATATTTTTTAAATAAAATATGGAGATTATTTATTACACTTTAGATTTGGAGTTAGAGGCAAGAGGAATATATTTGGTTTATAAATTTATAAAAATTAATGTATGAGATAAAAAATAGGATTTCATTGAAGGCATATAAGTATTATCCTAGAGATGATAATAAATGAATATGGAAATGTAATCTTATTTAAAATGATATTATTGATGTAAAATATTAAAAATGTATAATAAAAGGAAGTATCATGCCCAAATTCCAGAGGATAAACAACTAAATAAATAATATTATTATTAATATGGATGATAAAATAGATTTAACTTCTGGTTGAACTTGTATAGAATATTTATATTCAATTGATAAATTTGGAATAGAGAAAGAATCATCAAATTTATGTCTCTTGGATTCTTTAAACTATTTTTACTGATTTTGGTTATGATTTTTATGAATTGGATTCAATAAATCCTAATATTTATGAGTTATATTAATATATTTATAGACTACCAAATGATAATATTAAAAAAAATTAACTGCACAAAAAACATAATGGAAATAATAATTAAAATATTAAAGAAAATAATATTTTATCTCAAGAAAATAAGAAACATTATGAAGAAATAAATAAGTAGAAATGTTTTGTTTCTAATTAAAATTAATATAAATAAATAGTTTTTAATGTCTTATGTATTGAATTAGACATTTCTTTAAAAAACAATGAAGAATTCAAATATGAAATTAAAAGTTTGAAACAAAATTTGTCTTATTTTTTTCAATGTAAAGAAAATTATGATAGAATTATGAGTATAAATAAAAAAAATTAAAAACTACTTTTCATTTATAAGATCAATAATTACCAAAAATTTAAAATAAACAATTCTTTAAAATTTCAAAATTAATTGTTTCAATTGTTACATGTTTTTGATGTTGGATTAAAGGCCATTATTCTAGTGAGTGTAATTAAATATTTCCATAATCATTAAGACACACTAATAATTTAATTAATTAATATTTATCTTAAATATATCCTATTAATATATGTTGAAAATAAATTTAGATTTGTAAAATATCATTTATTAATCCCATTGGACCAAAAGTATCAGGAGTTCCAAAACAACACTCTAATTTTATTTATCTATAAGAAAAATGCTTTTGAAGTCTCAAGAAAGTTACATAGTAAATGGATAATGGATTATATTTATACATTTATAAATATCCATAATGTTTCATATCAGATAAAATATGTGACCGAGTCACAATTACATTTATAGACTGTAACAACCTAGAGTTTTAAGATATATTTTTATTCAAATAAATTAATTTGATAGCATGCTTTACACGCAACACTAAATTTAAACAAAACATTAAAACCTATTAAAAATTTATTATATGAAAATTGTGTCATTTTTAAAATCATCATATCAATATTAGCTTATGTTGAATTTTTTTTATTTTTCTTAAATGATTGACTTTTTAGTAAATAGTGAAAGAATACTATTTTTGGTAAATATTTCCTTTCAATTAATTGAGAAATATAAAAATGATTTTAAATTATTAATAAATTAAAATAATACTCCTATATTTATAAATAATATTATTAATTACATTTGAATAAATATTATATGGTATTTTTCTATATATTTATTTTAGGACATTAAAAATCATTTTTCAAAAAAAACTAATTTTCGTTGCATTTTGTGTTTTTATGTAAAATTAATTTTTTCTACTTAAAAAAGTTTAATTTGATAAAATTAATTTCAATATTTTGAATTCAGATATTCATAATTTTTTAATATATTTTTATTTTTTATTGTTTTTCATTAGGAATTGTAACCTTGGTGGATATTTTTTACCTCGATAAAGGAAAAACAGGTAAAATATGGGTAAAAATCTGGGATAATGCAATAAAATTTAAATAAAATATTACATTATCATAAAATATGAGTGGATATTTATTACACTCATCCATGTATCAAAATTATAGATACATGGTTCCATTTTTAATGGACTTTAATATCTCTAGTAATTTTTGTTATGTTTAAAAATAAGTTATGATCAGTTTTAAAGGTTCCTTTGAAATACGAATTATTATTTTTCATGGTTATTTGTTTTCATTTTTAGTGATTGAATTATTATCTTGAATTCTTACACAATTTTGACACAATATTTATTCTGTTAAAAGAAAAATGAATTAAATGATATTAAAAATATTAAAAGTAATACAATCTGAGTGAATTCTTCTGTTCCAAGCATTTTATAGACAAAAATATCATATTAGGAATTTTTTAAATTATTATATTTTAATTACATATTTTTTAGTTTCTTAAATATAAAATTAAAATAATAGTGTCAAAAATTACATTAAATTATTTTGTGAATATAATATATTATTGAATTATTAAAAAAATTAAAAATGTTTAAAGAGGAAAGAAGGATAAGATATTGTATACAATTTCATCCCTTGTCTATTAATAAGATAATTGAAACCTTATATGGAAAATTGTAACCCTCAAGTATTCAAAAATTCTTTAGCATGGTTAAGTTTATAATTTGTTAACCAAGGTGTTAATCCAAAGGATAAGGTTTAAAATGATATCTAAAATATTAAAAATTTGATTTAATGATTATTTTAAGATCAAATCCCTTGTATATTCTAATCTATTCTGTTTTAGAAAATGTATACAAGATTTAGACACATATCATATTATAATATTTCAGGAATTTGGAAAAGTGCCCCTCCCCTCACTTACAGATAGACACCCCTTCCCCCATTTTCTTTAACCAAAATGGAGCCATACAGAATGACCAAAACCTACCCAACCCAATTATAATAAAGACTTCCATAACCATAAATTTTAGGTTCCATTATTCTTAAAATACCATTCCAAGGGTCCTTAAGAATGAATCTAAATAATGTTTACTAATGAATAGGTAGTGGTCTTTACCTACTCTTATAAGTTTATTTCTTCTTTGAACTCCTCATTATATATTAAGAGCAACCTAAAATAATAATTCATAAATCATAAATTACGAATATTTCATTATTATTATAGTAAAACCATTTAATATCTCTTTTCCATCCAATGAAAATTGAAATCATCATTTTTTTTACATATGAATTTTCATCTCCATAAAGTGGTGTAATTCATTTTTTATCACCAATTTTTTCAAATTGTTATAAAAATGGAACTAATGAATATATATGATATTTAATAAATAGTTATAATTTTGATATTATAATTTCATATATAACTTATTTCTTTCCAATCGGTTGGAAAAGAATAACAATGCTCAGGTGTATGTGTGGTCTACCACCTCAATGAAGTGATGTGACCCGTTTTTAATTTCCTATTTACATGGATGGTAATAAGGTTATATTTATTGAATATATATGATATATATTATTTAAAAATTATTATTTCAAGATTAATTACTCTTTAACTTTATTTATTTTTCATCCGTCAAAAAATGAAAATATAATTCTTTGCAATCTACGACCAACGCTCTCCATGAATGGCGTAATTCATTTTTTATCTCAAAATTTTATGGATGAAAATAAATATGAATATAATGAATATATAAGATATTTTTTTATTAACATAATGGATATAATTTAACTATTAGAAAATTATATTTAGTTAAACTACCTAATTTAAATTCCCATGAAAAATGAAATGGTAAACAGCTAGAGACAACATTTTTTTACAAAGCATTATTAATAAATTGGTGTTGAAATGTAATAATTAGATATTATATGATGTTATAAGTATTAAAATTACAATATAATATAATTATAATTAGTTAAAATTTATTATAAAGGTGATTAAATGAACTTATAAGGTAAGTGAAACTTCAGGTAAGGGATTTCTTCTAAATTTATACTTTATTAAGATACATTTGGTGTTTCAAACTAATTTTATTTTATGTTGTGTAAATAATTACCCATCATTGTATTTTAAATTAATACTTATTTATTTATTTTGAATATAGTTTTTTATTTAATTATAATCTTTTATGTGGTTAAAATTTAAAAAATTGGAAGAGGTTAGATATTATTTTACAATCACATTTTTTGGATTGCTCTTATTTTCATTGAAACAATATTATAGTCTATTCTTCATAAACTCTAAATATTTTTTCATAAAATGTATATTTAATGGGTTCCAATATTTTTTATCAAATTTCTAATCATTCTCACTTGAATTAAGAAGAAAATGGTTAAAATAAAATATAATCTTATTTCTCTTTTAATCGGATATATTTTCTTTCTTATATATATTTTTAAAAATTGTATCAAAAAAGTATATATTATTTTCAAAAACAACTATTATGTATAATTTAAGGTTCATTTTTTGTTTACATGTTTTTAATGAAATATTTATAATTGTGTCTGAAATTTTCAATTTCATCATTATTTATAAAAGTCAAATGAAATGTTTCTTCTTAATATATAAGACATTAATGCAATTTCCTACCACCATAACTGTTAAAAAAATTTAGATTCATCTACATGTTTCTATTGATTTCACAGAGGTAAATCTTTTATTAAATCATAGTTTAATTTTTTTATTCCATTTTTATATATTCAATGAATTCATTTTACTGCAAAATCTACCTTTCTCATGAATTTAAGGTCATATCTCATCTCTTGATTAATTTTTCAGTCATTAAATTTCACTTAAGTAATTTAATTTCTTATGGTCATATTTCATTGGAAATTAAATTTATTATATCTAACCATATTATTTATGTCATTCATATAATTATTCCCTAAAACAAATACCATTTATACATATGGTTTTTTGTTATGAATGTTTTTTGATTAAGTGTAGAATTATCGGTATTATGCATCCTTTAGTCTATAGAGATATTTTATGATAAAAATTATTATTTATTATTTAAATTGATTATTCAATATATAAGGAATGTATTGGCCATGTAGTGATGGGTAGGTCACATAATTATATATCCACTTGAATCATTGATATGTTTCATGATATAAACCTATTGGCCAATATTTTTAAATGGGATTTTGGTGTATACCTACCCATAAATTAAAATATCCTGGGGAAATCCTTTGATGGAAAATTATATCATGATGTCTAATATCAATCCTTCCAACATTGAGAATTTTTGTTCATAAGAATATAGTTTTTATTTTCTTTGATATTATTACAATGATATGGTCTACAGACATATTTCATGCTCAAGTTATTGAGTAAATGTATTTCGTTTTGTGTAATTAATCATTTCATATTGATTATTACTTATTCAATCCTAATATCTTATTTTGTATGATACCATTATTGACCAAATGATCTTACCCTGTATTTGTTTCCTTCACAAAAATATAAAGAAGGATATTATGAATGATATCAGGGATTTGAGAACGTTTCTTATGATATTTATTTTATATTTACAATGTAATATGGGAATCATTTATGTATCTTGTTCATTAAGAATATTAAATTAATTGGTCCTTAGGATAAGATCTCTTGTATCCTATTCTAATATAATTATGTAAACACCAGTTTTGAGTTACTATATTTGGAGTTTAAGCAATTGGTATCAGGTTTATGTTTTGTAGAAACATTTGAAAACATATTTTAAATAATATAACTAACATAAAAATTATGATAACCCGTTATATAATTTTATAACTTTTAATATTATTAACATTTTTATTTTATTGTTCAATATTCATGATGATTATGAGATAAATAATTTTGTTTCATTATTTAGTGATAGAACTTGATGGAAGAATGGGAATCGACACCATTATACAATGTTAGGATTTACCTATAGTGCAATCTAATAATGCTGGTGTTGGAACTAAGAAGATCATGGCCATAATATTACAGGCAAGTCTATGTATGATAAATAACCTCTCCTAAATTGAGTAACATGTTTTTTCATAAAGTTTTTCTCAATTGGATCAGTTTAGGATATATAATAATCTATCTTTTAAGGGAACTAGTATTCCATTAGTTGCATAAAATCGATTATGTTTCTTGAAAATATATAAATGGATTTGGAATTAAATGAAAATTAAAGGATTATATTGGAAGTGTATTATTCAAATAGAGAAATCGATCAATAGTAGTTCTTGATCCAGAACAATAAATAGGTTGAGTAAATAGAAATCAAATAATGGATAAATTTTAAAGTGATTTTCATTGATAAATACTTCCCTCAATAACAATGATCTTAAATGGAGATAAGGTCCCTCAATTTAATGTATAAGTAAGAATAATATGTCAAAACATATGAGTCTAACATTACATGAGTATCCTAGAATGATTCATACCACATACATTATATAAAAATCAAGAATGATCATTTCATTGATGGAATTAAGCCGAGTCTCTAAAGGGTACTAGTTTCTCAAATATTTACATTATATTATGATAAAGTATCATGTGCAATTTTGAAAGACAAATAATTTTATTAATCCTATATCTTTAATGAAAATAAATTGAAGAAGAGGTCGGTTAGGTAACCAAAAAAGGGAACACATAAAATTGGAGTAAGGTAATAAATTTATTTCCATCATGTAATAAATTTGTAAATAAAAATATTAAAAATTTCTTGATGGGAAAGTGAGTTTGTTACAAGTGTCGAGATAAGGTTTGTCTAGATTATTAATGTAACAAAAAAATAATACTATTAACTAGTGCTTCAAGTGTAAATATATGAGTCATTTTTCAAACTATTACCCAAAGAATCCCAGGAACATACCAAAAAATAATCCAAGGGGAAAAGTCTAAACATATGGAATTACTATAGTCAAAGAGGAAGTTCATATTGATTTTGTGAAAGTTTCACTTATCAATCACTCTATAAGTGAAAAGGTTTTTTTATTCAGGATCTAAACACTATTTGATAACTAAAAAATTTAATAAGGGTGTCACATCAACAAATAAATGATTAAATATTGAGTTGTTTGTGAAAAGCCTTATTGTAGGATGGTCACATCTTAAGTCTATATCTCCCCTCTGATAGAAGTTTTTGGGAATGTGCTTCCAAATTTTTTTGTTATTCCACATCTAATTTAATTTTATGTAATTTTGGGAATATATTTCATCTCTCATTATAGATTAAATATCAATTATCAAGGAAGGGTAGTTATATTCAATATTCTGAATCAACCTAAAATAGTATTTTGGTATGAGGATGAATATGAGCTACCAATGGAAATTTATTCCATTATATGGAAATTACTACTTATTAATTAGGGTTATTTATATTCTATAGTTGAAGAGACATTAAAAATTGAAGATATGCCTATTATATGGGTTCTTGACAATTTCTTTCTTGAATAGTTTTCAAGTATTTCCTCGAATAATGAAGTATATTTTTCTATAAATCATATAGCTAGAGATACACTTATATTAAGGAATCTATATATAATATCCCTAGATGAAATATAATAATGGAAGAATCAACACCATGAGAATCTAGACTATGGGTTACATTGGATAATTTCTTCAGCATGGGGTGAACTTTTTATTTTTTAGGAATAAATATGGGCCAATGCATCTTTTCATTGATTATCAGGAACATACAAAAATCACTATTAAGAAATAGTATCCTCTACATCATATTGATGATCAATTTAATCAATTCCGAGGAGTTCAATATTTTTCCATGATTGGTATTCGATCAAGATATCATCAGATAAGGGTAAAGAAGGAGGATATAACCGTGAAAATCATTCATATGAGGTGCAGTCATTATTCTTTTATAAAAATTTTATTTTTATATTCCAATTATCATTCTATCTTTATGGATTTAATTAATATATCTTTTGAGACTACCTTGATCAATTTTAGGTCATCTTTTATAGATAATATTATTTTATATTCAAAGGGAAATGAATAAAATGAACAAAATTTGTGAATTGTAATAAAGACATTAATAAATGAGATGTTATATAAAAGATTACCAAGTTTGATTTTTTTTGAAAAGTCTCATTCTTAGGTCATATATTTCAATTTAATATATATTAATGGATCTTTTATAGAAAGAAGTTATTGATAAATGTCCTATACCGGCCATATTAACAATGATCTGTATTTTTCAGGGGTTAGTAAAATATTATAGATTCTTTGTGAGATATTTCTCTTGACTATCTAACCCACTCAAAAATGTTACTCAGAATGGGGTGATTTTCTTTTAGAGAAGTTAATGTGAGGATAATTTAAAATAACTGAAGGGATGTTTGATTAGTACACCTATACTTACACTAACCCAGTGGGTAGAAGTGTTTATTGTATATAGTGATAAATTAAATGATATATTAGGATTTGTCCAAATGAATAATGATATTGTGATAGCTTATGCCTCATCCCAATTGGAGATTCATGAGTAGAATTACTCGACACATGATTCGGAGATAGTAGTGGAAATTATTTCATTTAATATGAGATGTAATTATCACTATGGTGCAAGGTGTGATATATATACTGATCATAAAATCATGATTTATATATTTACATATAAATAAATGGATTTTTTATAGAGAATATGGTTGTAGTTGATCAATGATTATGAATTCTTAATACATTATCACCCAAGGAAGGTGAACAAGGAGGCTGATACTCATATTAAAAAAGATCCTTCTATTTTTAGTGATCAGGTTTTGCATTTATTCTATAATTTTGGATTTTTAGAATATGGATCTTGAAATCATGAGTAAAGGGGATAGATCTTTCCTTCCTCCAATGAATAGTTAAACATCCATACGTGAGTGTATTAAGATGGAATGGAAGGAATATGTGGAATTACAAAATAATTATTCTATATTTATGGCCTTCAATCATGATCATTCAAGTATAATATGGTTCGGGAATTGAGTATGTGTCCCACAATTACTATAGTTAAGAACAAGGAGTTCGATGAATCTTATTGTTAAAAATTATACACTCATCCTAGAAGTAAAAAGATGTATGGATATTAGAAAAATATTTGTAGTGGGATAACATTAAAAGGGATATTGATGAGTATATATCATGATGCCTAGTATTTCAAAAGGACATATCTAAGAGATAAGAAGTATAATGGTATATTACAACCATTATCCATTCAATAATAGAGATTGGAAAAAATTACCATGGACTTCATCATTTGAATCCCCAAAACATATAGACAGAATAATACTATATGGATTATAGTAGAGAATATTTCTCTCTTGATTATAATACTTGGTTTGATATTAAAGAAGTTGTGAGATTATATGGAGTACCACAATTGATCATATCTGAACATGATTTTTGGTTAACCTAGAATTTCTAGAGAATATATTAGTGAGAAATAGATATATATTTTGGTTTTAGTTTTATATATCATCCTTAGATAGATGTTAAGTCTAATAGGAAAATCTAAACTCTATTGTAAAGGTTACATGATTGCTATATAGATTTCATAGGTGGATAGATCAATACCTTACTTTGGTAGAATTTTCATACAAAAATATCTTTCACTCGATCATTCTATTGGATACATATGAATCCCTCTATTAGAGGAAGTGAATAAATACTTCATGTTAGGATGAAAATGTACAAATGAAACTAATTAGACTTTATTTGGATAATTAAATAGTATATATGGTTATATCCTACAACAACACTTGAGGGAGGATTAGAGTTGATAAAAAAAGATAGTTTGACAATATTCGGTGAGATACAGATTTTCGTTTTGGTGACAATGATTTCCTATAAATATCTATATGGAAGATGGTTATAATATTTTGAAATTAGTGAATTATGAGCCCTAGATATTTCAATCCCTTAGAAAATATTGATCATACTAGGATTGTAGCATATAACTTATAGATTCCACTAAATCTCACTCTAGTTCATGATATCTTCCTTGTATCTCTCATAAGTATTTAAATTCATGATACTCAATATACACTAAGCTCATATTTCATACTACTAGAGAAATATCTATCTTAGGGGGAACAACCAGTGGAGATTCTGGATCATAGATAGAATGTTCAATGAAACCAGACTACTAATCTAGTCAATGTTTTATGGTGAAATCCGAAAATTAAAGAAGAAATGCGTGAACTTGAGGATTTAATAAGGGAGGATTATCCATATTTTTTTTTATTTTAGTGATTTAAATTAAAAAAAAATTCTTATAATCAAGTATAATGTAACAACCCCAGATTTTATTATATATTTCTGTTTAAATAAATTCATTTAATACCCTTATTTACATACAACACCGAGTTAAAACAATAGTGAAAAAATATTGGAAATATTATATGTGAAAATTATATCATTTTCAAATTAATCATGTAAATATTACCGTAGGATTAATTTTTGTGATTTTTTATAAGAAAATTGATTTTTCAGTGAATGGTGAGAAAATACAGATTTTTTAAAACTATCATTTCTTTTAATTCCAAAATTCTCATAATTATTTAAATTTAATACTAAATTAACATAAGCCTTATTTATATATAAATAATAAAAATTATTACATTTTAATCATCATTATACCTTGTTTTTTATAAATTAATTTCTTGACATAAATAAGAATTTTCTAAAAAAACAGCCTTTTTTCCTTTTGTATTTTATAATTATAATAATTTCGTGAGATTATATTAATTTAATTTAATAAATTGGATTCTATATTTTTAATCAATAGTTACATTTTTTAAAATATTTCCCTTTTATTTGTTTATTATAATAAATATTTACTTTATTGAATGTTTTTTACCTTAAGAAGGGTAAACATGGTAATACATGGTTAAAAATTTGGGGTTATGGTTTAATATTTCTATAACACCATCATTTATCTTATTTGATGAGTGTAGTCTGAACAATATAATCAATGTCTTAAAAATATTCCCACATGGTTCTATTTTTCTTTGATATTGTCTTTTATATTATTTTTAGAATAGAATGAAAACAAAATGTCACTATCTTGACATCAATATCACAAATATTTTATCATAAAGACACAAAGTGGTTAATTATAGTTTTAAATGTAAATCTATAGTATACTTTTTTTCATTGTAATTTTGTTCTAATTTTTAGTTATTCAATAATTACCTTAAATTATTATGCAACACTAATAGAGTATTTATTCAATTAATATAAATATAAAATAAATGATTTAAAAAATGTTAAAAGTAGTATAATTTGAGTTCATTATTATGTTTCGTAAAATTTATATATGAATAAATAATATTATATATTATTTTAATGGTTATATTGTAATTATATCTTTGTATTGGTTTCTTTAATGTAAAATTAAATTTATAGTTTCAAAAATGAGATTAATGATTTTATATGAAAATAATATATTATTATATTATTTGAAATGATAAATATTGAAATAAAACAAGGGGGATAATATATAGTCTTAAATTTCTTCCATTTTCCATTTGTAATTCAATTATAACCTTATAATTAAAATTGAAACCCCTTTATATTTAAAAATTCATTACAGGAGTTAAGGTTACAATAGTTTACCCAAGGGGTTAATGCCAAGGACAAGGTTTAAAATTACACCTAAACAAAAAGAAAGTTGATTTTATTATTATATGTGGATAATATACCCTTCATATTAGATCCTATTCTATTTTATAACCATTTTACAAGAGTTAGACACATATTATATTATATTAGTTCATGAATTTCCAAAAATTCCACTCCTGTCACTTATAAAAGGACATGCTTCTCTCTTTTCCTCACCCAAAATTGAGGCCTATATCATGACCCACCTACACCCAATTTTTCTATACACTAATATATCCATGATTTATAAGTTCTTGTATTCTTAAAATATAATTCAAAGGGGAATTTTTAAATAATTTATTGAAGTCTACTAAAGAAGAAGTAATAATATTTACCGACTCTTTCATGTTTATTTTTTCTTATACTTAATCTATATCATTAAGAATCATCCTAAAATGTTAAATTTAGTATCATAAATATATTAATGTTTTATTATGATTATGGTACAATCATTTTACATTTATTTTTCATCCTATGAAAATAGAAAACATCATTATAGCGTATATATGTCTTATCATCACTATAAAGTCGTGTAATTCTTTTTTCATCACCACTTTACATGAAATGTTATAAATATAGAAATAATTAATAAATATTATATTTATGAAATTATTATTGTTATTAAATTATAATTTTAATTTTTACCCTCTTACCTTATAATATATTATAAAATGATTATGCCTCTCATGTGTACATGTGGACCACCACCTCCATGCAGTGATGTGATCAGTTTTTCATTTCCACATTACGTGGATGGTAATAATGATAGATTTAATGAATATATATGATATATGTGATATATATAAGGATATATTTAATTAATATAATATATATATATGATATAATATATGTTAATTTTTATTTACCTTTATTGTTTTTGATCAATCAAAAATTAAAAATAGTGTCCATGTGTACATAATGTCTATCGTCTCAATGGATGGTGTAATGGATTTTTATCTCTATACATTTTATAGATTAATATAAATATTTATGTAATGTATATTTATGATATATATATAATCATTATAATGATTTTTATGATGGAACTATAATAAAAGTAGAAGGACAAAAACTACCCAACTGTAATTCTCATGTTAAATTTAATAGTAAATGCCTGAGAACGGAAATTTAAAAAAATAATTAATAGAAATTGGAAAATAAAATGTGATTATTAAATTATATATGATATTATAAGATTTTAAATGACTTTATTTTAGAAATATAATAAATTAATTTTTTTATATTGGAGGTTAAATCAACATATAAGGAATGTTTAACTTGAGGTAAGGGATTTTATCTCAATTTCTACATGATTGAGACATATTTTGTATTATGCAATATTTTATATTATGTGGTGTATATAAAAAACCTTTTATATATTTAACATGAATTTATATTCATTTATGATTATTAGATATTCAATTCAATTTTACTATTTTAAGGGCATAAAATTTAAAATTTAACAAAGAGGTAATAATTTATTTTATGATCTAATTTTTTAGATTAATCTTATCCTATATAGGTAATATTATAATAAATGCATCATAAACTCCATAATTTTTTTTATCCATGGGATTTTAAATATATTTTAATAATTTCTTTCATTTTTTCGACTATTTGGAAATTGAATGATGAAAATAAATGTTTAAAATAAAATATGATCTTATTTCATTTTTATCAGATATATCTTTATTTTGTATCCTTATTTTTTAAAAAATCAAAATTAATTTCAATTTTAGAAGATGATTTGTTAAGGATAATTTTATTTACCTTTTACTTTTAATTTTCTTAGTGAATCATTCTAATTTTTTTTGAAATGTTCATTTTTTCAATTTATTTATAAAATGAAAAAGTAATGTCTTATTTAACATAAAAACCATTAACAGAATATTCCACTACCATAATATTTTACATATTTTAGATTCTTTTATGAGTTTTAAAAGATTTTATAATGATTTTTTTTATGAAAATTTAATTTAATTTTTTTTCTTCAATTTTCTTTTATTCATCAAAAGGCTTGATTGTACTATAAAATCAACTTTTTTAATGAATTGATGGTCATTTATCATCTCTTGATTAATTTTGTGATCATTTAATTTCTTATAAAATGTTTACATTACTATGATCATCCTTCAATTGAAATTTCATTTATATTAAATATTTTTTTTTATCGTTGATAAAATTGTTTCCAGAATCATATAAAATTTCTACATACGGTTCATTATAAATAATGTTATTTTATTAATTGGGGAAATCTTAATATTATGTATCCTTTAATAAATAAAGATATTTATTTAAATAAATAAAAATTTATGTATTAAATTGATCATTCAAAATAAGAGTAATGAATTATACATGATGTGATTTTTGGGGTCTATAATTATATATCCCCCCGAATTCGACGGTAGGGCTCCTGAGATAAAATTATTGGTAGAAATTAGAAAATGGGTTTTTTGTTGGAAACCTCTACTCATTAATTAAACTATCATAGAAAAATCCCATAATGGTAAAGATATCATGATGTATAATATCATGATTTCCATAATTAAGAATTTTTATCATTGAAAATTTTATTATTATTATCCATAATATTACTGCATACATATTTTCGAAATATGTATTTTGTGCTCAAGTTATTCATTAAATAGAATATGTTTTAATTAATTTATCTTTACATATTTATTATTCCTTATACATTAATTATATCTTATATTATATGTAACCCATAATAATAACTGATATTAATCTATATTTAATTTCCATTCCCTGGGATATTAAAAAAAGATATTATAAATAATATCTGGGATTAAACAATGTATCTTATTCTATATATTTTAGATTTTCAATGTAATATAGAAATCTTATATGTATTGTGTTTTTTAAGATTTCTAAAATGGTCATTCCTTTAGGATGATATCCATTGTATGTTATGTCAATGTAATGAAATAAAGAGTGGATTAGTGTTACTAGAGTTTGGGTTTCTACTGAAATGGATCAAAAGGCAGGGTTAATGGTTTTGGTGAAGTTCATACTTCAAATTCTATTATTAATTATGGATTTCATTTATTTTTGGATTAAAACATAATATAATTAGAATTTATCAACTTTTTGATGATAGTATGTTTATTAAATTTTAAAATGAAAATTTCACAACTCTTAAAGATATATAGTTTGTTTTTTGTCAATCAAAAGGTAAAAATTTATTCAATTAGTATTTATAAATTATCTGATAACATTTTTATGTGTTTGAAATTTTAACAGTTAGATAAATATTTTTATAATAGAATACTTAGTAATGAAAATTTTATGATCCTAAAAAATCTATCAAATCTCAAAAACAAATTATATAGATACTACTGTTAAAACAGAACAACAATCATGGTTTTGAGTCTTACATGAAAGGTAAACATCATAAAGAGAGTTCCAAAACTATCAATGAAATTAAAACTATAAGTCCAATTCAAAATTATTCTTCTTAAAATATTCAAAAAAAATCAAAAATAATGTATTTATGGTATGTGATATGTTTTATATTATAGATAATATTATTGTATTTACATGGGTTAATTTTCAAGCTCATAAAGGTGAAACCTTATAAAATATTATTGATTATTGTAAATTAGTTCTAAATAAAAAGGATATAAAATTTTATCTATAAGAATTGATAGAGGATCATAATTTATAAATCTATAATTTGAAAATGAAAATGAAAAAATGATTATTTTCAAAACTGTTCAACCCATAGAACACAATGAAAAAGTGGTGTAGTTGAAAGGAAAAATTGGACAATTCATGAAATGGTTAGAACTATTTTAAATGAATTCAAAACACCTAAATATTTTTTGTAATACTCAATAAATAAATATACTTACATTTACAATATAATTATTTTGACTCTTATATTGAACAAAACTCATTATGAACTATATTAGGGAAGGAAACCTGAAGTTGGCTACTTTAGACTTCTTGGTTCTAAAGTATTCATTATTAACACTAAATATTTATTAAATAAATTAAATGAAATATTTGATGTTGGAATATTTTTTATATATTATAATGTTATGAATTCTTGTTGGGTTAATAAAAAATAACAATGGTTGCGGAAGAATCTTTTCATGTTAAATTTAATGAAAAATATTTTAAGGATAAATGATATATTGAAAATTCAGCTGAAGAAGATTTTAATGATTCTAAATTTCGAGAACATAAATTTAAAGAATTTAATTCACCAGTTAATGGGGAGTTTCACCCTCAAAATATTTTATTGGAATACACATAAATATGATATTATATATAGTGTTAATAGGAATATTGAGTCTATAGTAAAAAACAAAAAAAATTATAGATTTTTTTCCTCATAGTGCTTTTATTTTTTATTTTGTTCAAAGACGTTTTTTAGAATAATCTGATTATTTAAAATTTATTTTTGGAAATGTAAGATAAGATAAAAAGATTTTCAAGAAATATTTTTTTTCTTTAGTTAAATCATCTAAAGATAGATAATACATTAGTAGAAAATAGATATTTAGAAACAAACATTACAAATCAAGTTATATTGTGAGAAATAAATATATATCAGTTTCATGAGGTTATTTTTAAGAATAAGGTGCTGATTATGATGATACATTTTAAAATATATATATACATGATAACGTATATCAATTTTATTAGATTATTCATATCATATTGGATTTAAAATTTATCAAAAGGATGTACTATGCTTACTTTTTAATTGATTTATTTATAATAATGATTATATGAAACAAAAACTAGGTTTTGAACATAAATAGAAAATTTAGCATGATTTAAAAATTTAAAATACACTTTATGGTCTTAATAAATCTACTTATGCTTTGTATAAAATATCATCTAGAGTTATTTTGAGTAATGGATTTATAAAATTAAAGTTAGATATTTATTTATTTATTTAGTATTGTTCAAAATATATTTTGATTATTAAAATGTTTGTTAATGATATCATTTTTGGAACCTCAAGTAATTTTATTTTTAATGAATTTTTAGATTTACTATCTTTTGAATTTGATACGACTCTTAAAGGATAATTGAAATATTTTTTACGGCTTTAAATTATTCATAAGTAAGATGGAAGTTTTATTAATCAATCTAAATTTTAAATAGAGTTAGTTAAAATAGATTCACTTCTTATATTAAATGTCTAAATACCCCAATATGTTCTTCTTATAAGTTGGATATTTATATTACCAGAAACAATATTTATATTAATGTTTTAAGAATAATTTTTAGTAGTTTACTTATTTAAATTCTTCAAGACCTAACTTATTATTTTCAATGTGCTTATGGGATATATTTCTTGTTTGACCTAAAAAAAGTCTCTCGAATGATGTTAAAAGAATATCTAAATATTTAACATCTTATAATTATTGGTTTGTTTTATCCTATAATATCTTCTTTTGAATAGAAAATCTATTCTGATTATAATTTTTGAGGATCTACAATTCATAGAAACAGTACTAGTGGTATGTGTTACTTTTAATATCCTATAAGATCTTATTTTGAATAGAAAATCTATTCTGATTATAATTTTTGAGGATCTACAATTCATAGAAACAGTACTAGTGGTATGTGTTACTTTTAATGAAAAAGATTAATTTGAAATATATAAATGAAATAATAATTTGTCCTCTCACTGTAGCTTAAGTGAAATACATATTTTTTGCATGAGGTTATTCTCAATGATATAAGATTAATAAAAATTTATTTCATTTTTATATTCATTTTGAAAAGTTACCCATTTTATTTTACAATTCATTTTCAATATTAATTAATAAAAATCCATTGAAATACTCTATAACAAAGCATGTTGAATTTATATATCATTGTTTAGAGGTCATGTACAAAATGTGAAATATTTTTGGAATATTCTTCTATGGATTATAAATTAACTAATATATTTACTATACTAATAGATTTATTTATGTTTAAGATGATTAAACATGAACATTTTTTATTATAAATATAATTTAATTCTATTATATTCAGAGGGAGTACGAAGTATTTATCATCCTTTGTAACTATTTTTTGGGCTCCAAATTAGAATCTATTTTAATACATGAAATTTTCAAAGGATTATACATGAACTATTATATTCCGTTCATAAAGATCTTACTAAAAGTTCTTTGATTTTATCATTTTTTTAACACTTATCTTTTAAAATTGTTATGTTTGTTCTTATTGAGTGTATAACAAAACTTATATCTACATTTGTAATTTAAATAGTTTTTATCTATGTATTATAATATTTAACTTAGATGGATCCTTTAGTTTAAATAGTTTTTATCTATGTATTAAAATGATTTGAAAGATATGTTGCGATGTACCTCGAGATTGAAAAATGTAGTATAGTGTGGGTTGCGCCTTTGGGGTGAAAAGGGAATATTTTAATGTAGTGTGACAACCCTTTAATTTTTTTTGTACATATATTAGAAAAGGAAATTTGAATTTGTTTTGTGACTCTATTTTAAATGTTATTTTGATTTGTAGGTGTCATTTATCTGGGAGAAATAGAGAAGGGAGAATTATAAAGAATATCACATTTATTAAAATTAATATAAAATTCTTTGTGTTCATATTTTTATATATAACTAGTTATATTATTTGAATATATTATAATCTTTTATATTGGTAAATTATTCCATTAATCAACCTCTAATAAAAAACCACTATGTAATTTTTATATTTCTGACAAGAAGGGTTGATTTAAATAATTTCGTTACATTCATATTGAAGCATACGTGGAGGTTTCAATGAAAAACAAGAAGAAAAAAGGAATAATGTAAATAATCCATTAAGATATTAACAAATGAAAAAAAGTTTTCACAACTAATTTTGTGTAATCATAGGGGGGTTTTATCAATTAAACCTATTTATGATCATCCTCTAGAAGAATCAATAGTATGATATGAAAAGTGTGTTCCTGTTGGTTCACTTAGTCATTCTCACTATGAAATAAATTATTACAAGAATAATTTCTATTTTTAATTGATCGCATATATATTAAAATTTATCAAGGGTTTAAATGATGATTAATCACAATCATATTTTGAATCTGATCTAATAGAGGAAAATGTGGAAGCAAAGTTACAGAATTTCAACTCTCCCATCAAAATTTTTTAATCCAAATAACAATCTCCACTGATCAATAAATAAAACATTTCCCTAGATAAATAATTATTGAAAATAGTTATTGATGGGAAATCATAAACTGGTGAAATATATAAAGATAATATCCATTCACTAGAAGAAACATAAGAAGCTACTATAGAAGTTAAAAATCCAGAGTTGGAGATTTAGGATAAAGGTATAAAAGGCCTTGATAATTCCTTAATGTTGAATAGAATGATACATCAGAACCACATTAGAAATATAAATATATAATGGGAATAATGATTTAGATCTACTAAGGATGTGAATAATTCCCTCAATATGAATTATTTTTAATATGAATTCATACAAAAAATCGTAGAAAAAACAGAATCCAATTCTTCCCAAACATCTTTGAGAATAGTTTATTTTGTGAAAGGTTCTGATAAGAGTTGTGATTCCAAATAGAATCATGTTAGAGTAATTAAGGGGTTGATATTTTCTTGATATCTATCTACTAAAATATCAAGGAAAAAAGGGAAAACCTTCTCCTAATTTTTTTTATAATAATTTTGTTTAAAGGGATAGTTCATGATAAAATTCAAAATAAAGGAAGATCTGGATCTCAAAAATGAAAAAAGATACCACTACATAAATGGTATATGTAATCAAATTAATAATGAATAGAACTCCAAAATGAGACCAAAATAATGTATTTTTAGTCTAAATACATCAATGAATTTTTTAAAGATATTTTTCAATTAGAAGAAATAAAAAATATTAATTAATCATTATAAGTGTTACATACGATTTGAGAATTTGGATTAATATAAAAATATGTAAATTTTTGGATATTATTGATGGAATTTATTCAGGGGATCCAATATAGGTTAAGGATGATAAAAAAGAAAGAAAAATCTATTTGAATAATAAAATTGAATGTCTTCTAAAATTATATCGAAATTAAAACACAATTAGTCACAATGATAAAGTGTGATGGTATACAGATACAAGAAAATGTAACAATAATTATTAATGGAGTAATAACACAAGATATGAGAAGGACTAAAATGAAAAGTGACCATTAATAATCTTTATGATGCTTGAAAGTGAATATTTTTAAACAAAACACACCTAGTTAGAATATTAAAAAGTATATTACACAAAGGAATATTTTCTACCATTGTGGAAGAAAATGAAATATTATTGTTCACTGAAAACCTACTATGAACATAACATTAGGTAGAAGAAATATTTCAAAAAAAGATAATCAATATAATAAATAAACAAAAGGACTGGTTTCATTGAAGTCATCTAAGAATAATAATTTAAGAAGCTCCAAAGAAGGGGGACTTAAATATTTTTATGGGGACATATGAAAAATATTTTTAAGCTTGATAAGATTATAAATAATTCCTAATGAGTTTTATAGACTTATTTTATATGGATAAAAAGTTGAATCATTCACAATTTAATAGACCATTGTTTTTGGATGATGTGAAAAAATTACAGAAAATAATAATAATGAAAATATTAAGAAGGCCATGTTTCCAATGAATAATAAAATATATAAAATCCAAGGAAAAGTAATGTTGAAAATTTCAAAATATGTTGGAGAAAAATTAAAGGTGTTTCTATGTTTAGAAACAAATATAATCCTTCTTTCTCTCATGAAGAATCAAATCAGGATACATCTTATTCCTATATATTTGTATTTTTTCATCAATGAAGATAATAGAATTTGATTTTTAAAGGGAGAGAATTTAGTAAATTTTATAATAACTATAAATCAATATGAAAAACATATCATGTAATGATATACAATATATAAGTTGTTTCCTCCAGAAAACACTTTAACTAGTATCGTCTTTAATGAAGGAGACTATTGGAGTGAATACCTAGTGTGGGGAGTTTATATGATACGAATACAAGTAGATGTTATTATTTTAATATAAATTTAAACTCTGAAATGTTTTGGGAGAATAATATATTTGAGGTATGATAATCTCTTCTCCCATCTTTATTCTAATTAAGTCAATTCTAAGGAAAATATTTGGATAGACCAATTAAAAACATTAATAACTTGAATTGGGGAAAAAAATTCTTTATTTATTTTAATGCATTTATTGTGCGTAGTGTAGGTTATAATTTCTAAAATATACTTGAACAGAACATGGAAGGAGATATCTGAGTTAGCATCACATGTTGAGATGTTTATTAAAAACATTGATATATAGATTAATATAACTTTTTTTCTACATCAAGATATATATTTTATACTTATGGTTGATTAATTTATGTCTCATTTATTATGATATATATGATGTCACCCCTATCTCAAAGGAATTGGGATATAATTTTATAATGATGATGGGAATGAAAATAATTCAAGGTAAGAGAATTATATTAGTATCACTTCCACATTAACCATGAATTGTTGAATTTATTTTCAATAATTTGGATAAGTAATGAAAAGATATTATTGAATTTATTTTAATTTAAAATTTTAATGGGTATTGAAATAAAATCCAACAGTGGGATAGAAATACCCAATGTATTATGAGTGTTGTATTTATTTTAAATAATGAAAGAAAATCCTACGATGTTGATAGAGACAATATAGGTTATGATAAATTCATATTGAATTTTATATGAATGTTCCTATCATTTAATATATACTATTAAATATCCATAAATATGTTGAAAAATTATAATCAGAGGCTTCCATAAAGAGATAAGTAATGAAGATGTAATTTCTGGAGCGTGGATTTTAGAATATATAAATTTTTGTAGTCAAATCACATATGACTGTTTGTGAGATATACATAATTAAAATTGATGATAAATGTTGATATATGAGTTATAACCATCTATAACATGATACATGAGGATTTTGACAAATGAATATTAAAAATACTGATGATTTGTGACTGAAGAAGGACAGAAGATGGATAGAGGAATGATTAACCATATCTATGTTATCAAGCATTAATATTTTTATATATGTTGATTTATACACTTTTATATTGATTGAATAATTATATTCTGGAAGTTAATATCAGTGTTGCATTTATTTATGACTGAATGAAGCACTTACTATGTTTCAATGTAATAATTATTAATCCATTAGAGATCTGTTGATATACCCAACGTAGAATACTCATACCCTGTAATAATATCGAAATATAGTTAAATAGAAATGGAAATAGTGTAGTAGTTTCTAAAAGTCATTAAATATTGTTTCATATGAATTGGATTAAATGGATTTGAAATGATTATTTTTAATGTGGTTATGAGCATTCTTGTAGTAGTTATAGTATTATTATTTAGAGGTAAACAATTTAAAAGGAAATATGTATGTTTTCTCATAATCGAATATTGTTAATTTAATATAGAACAATGAGATACGTAACATTATCTAGATGATATATAAGGAAATATGGTATTTTCACTATTATGTATACTATCCTTCAAATTGAATGTAATTATTTCCTATTAATATGTGATTTCCACCAGTGAATACGAGGATGTGTTGATGTTCATGATGATATGTGTTAAAGGAAATGTTTTACTATGATACATAAGATACTATGGAGTATATAAATGATTTAAATTGTTTCTTAAAAACATCTAGATGATATGTAAAATTTTGAATATGAAATAAAATATGATACAAAGTGAGATTTGAAATGTTATTCGACCTACTTTGGTATGCAAGATATTCAGAATGATATAGGAGAAAAATTGTAATTTATAATAATAAATTGAAAATATTGAAAATGTTTTGAATACATGGAGTATATTTATTAAACGATAAATGATATACTTTAGTATACAAATGATTATTTTTATCTCACTGTAGATATTCATATGATATTCTATTTCTTCTATAATTTTTATCAGTTATAAAAACTTATGAATTGTGTAGAATGGGATCATGAGATGTTATTACAAGCTCCAAATGGGATGCTCTTCAGGAGGTCAAAAGGCATTGGGCTTCTTGGAGAAAAATGGCTCGCCCTATTCAGCAAGGAGGAATCAATGTTCGGAGCCTTGGTGAAACCATCCATTGCATACATGCTAAATTTTCTTGGGAGGTCCTCGAGCAGCGTTCGCTTTGGGGGAAATCCATGGAGGGCTGATGGAACATGGGACTGGGTCAGGTCCCTCACTGTGCTACGCCCTTCTGGTTCAGTATCCTCGCTCTTATTCCAGCCATTCAGCCCCTTACCCGCTGGATCGTGGGGAATGGAAACTTATCATTTTGGCATCGAAACTGGGCTGGCATTCCCATTGGCTTTGCGGGGTACCCTGTTATTGATATCACATTTAAAAAAGCGGCCACACATTCGTCCTTCATTTCTTCTGTGCTTGATAAGGATCAGAAGGCGCTATTTGATCTCATCGTTATCACCGATGTGGAGGACAGGTGTGTTTTTACTCCGTCCAGCTCAGGAACCTTCTCTTACAAGGACTTTGGCCGTGTCTCAAATATTATCCCTCCATCAGATGGTTGGAATGAAACCCTGTGGTGAAAAATGGTACCAATGAAGTTTAACTTCCTCCTCTGGCAGATTAGGAACAATGCTCTTCCCTCGGAGGCCAATATCAAACGATGCGGCATCAACTTGGCGTCCAGGTGCTGCTGTTGCAAAAATCCCCGGGAAGAATCTGTGGTGCACATATTCTTTGAGGGTGATTGGGAAAATGAGGTCTGGAATTATTTCGGCCCATTCACCTCTTTCTCAACTTCTTCCAGAATCGAGGCCTCCTTTCTGGAGTCCTGGTACAGTGGCGCGGGTTCTGCTGTCGCGGAGAAGACAACCCGCACTCTGGTGCTTCATTCGGCCTGCTGGTGTTTATGGAAAGCTCGGAACAAGATAGATTTTGAGGGTATCCAATCCTCTAGTAGTTCCATTATTGTGCGTATCAGGAAATTGCTTCTGGATATGGTCAACCTTTTTACTGGATGGCGGGAGGCACCCGCCTTGCATCACCTTTTTCTCAATGTACCAGTGCCTCTTTAGCCAAGTAATACTCCTAGATCCCTTTGGGTGCGGTGGAATCCTCCAGCTTGCAGTTTGAAACTTAATACCGACGGCTCATGTCACTCTGGAACCATACGTGGAGGTGGGATTGTTCGGGACTCCAAAGGCGCAGTCATTATGGCCTTCTCTGCCTATCTCGGTAGTGGGTCCTCCATCCAAGCAGAATCCAAGGCCACTCTCACTGGCCTCACCCTTTGCCAACAGGCCAAAATCACTCTCTCTGAGGTGGAGACTGAATCCCTCATTCTGCATAATGCTCTCAAGGGTATAGGTTCAATCCCATGGTCAATATCCTATATCATTAAAAGGTGTCTGGGCATGCTTCTCAATAACAACACCAAAGTGCTTCACACATGGTGTGAAGGGAACAAAGTGGCGGATCACCTTGCCTCTGTGGCCGAGACCAACTCCAACATTTACTGTGTCTCGAATGTGGATCTCTTGAAACTAGAGAGGGTGGCTCTCATTCAGGGGGATGACCTTGGGTTACATTATTTCAGACATCCTTAGGCTTGTGGTTGTGTTTTTCTTGTCCTTGGGGGTGCTTGCCCTCCTTTTTTTATCTCTGAATAAAAAAAATGATGATGATGATGATAGGAATTTTCAGATAGTCATTTGACATTCTCTATTACAAAAAGAATATTCTGAGATGAAGGGAATCAATTAAAAACTAATTAGGTTTTATATCATGGGGGATAGACTCATGTGATTCTTCTAAGAATATTGATAAGGTCATTATGTAAAATATAACAAGATTTCAATATTTTTCATATATATAATATTTAAATGATTAGTAGAGGTGATGATAACGAAAATTATAAGAATAATAAAAGAATGTAAGAGAGTGTAAAAATATATACCAATGATACATAATCTATAAAACTCTTGAGAATTTAGGAATAGAAGAAGAAGGAATAGATAAAAATAAGGATTCTAATGAGGTCATGCTACTACAAAACCTATTAACCTCTATGGAGAAGATAAATAATACGAAACGGGAGTGAATACCTTCCATATGGTATCTCATATGATAGAATCTAAATAAAAGGTGGAGAACTGAGTTTGTAAACTATTACCTCTATGGCCCACACACACATACACACATATATATATATATGTGTTTGTGTGTGAGTCGATACTTTTAAAGAAGAAAATAAATATTGGGTGAGAAAGAAAAATTATTTTTACTTATGATATTTATATTATAAGTTTAAGTACTTTCTATTGTGGAAGGGGAATATACTGTGAAGGTACTGTATATATTCAGAAATTGATCTTTCTGATATTGAGATAATGAGTACAAGTTATACTTGAATGAAATTTTTTTAGAATAATAATAAGTAGTAAAATTAATTTATTTAAAACAACATCTATAATTTATTGTTGTGACAAATTGAAGCTTATGAAATATCATGTTTATTTGTGATTTTGGGAAGACCCAAATCAACTAGTGAGAGCCATTATAAGGAACGTATCATATAATGCTATAAAATTTTTATAACATAGCATCATGGGTGAAGGATGATACCTCCCTCATATATATTCTCTTGATAAATATTTTTGAATATTTATGTCTCAAAATTCACCAAAACATATGAAGGATGTTGTCACCCACATATGAGGTGAACCTTCTAAAAATATATGTGTTCTTCCTTCTTTATTTACAACATTTCATTTTGATGGTGTATTAGGTATTCATAACCAAAACCATTCACCCTAATAGGATACAATGATTTAATTTTAAAAAATCATAATTAAAAGAGGAAAATATTATATAAAATTTACTCACACTAGTTTACCCCCCCACCTTTATGTGACTACATGATCCATCTAGACAAATCACTTTAGCACTAACACATAGTATTTTTTCATTTTCTTATTTTAACACTTTTTCAATGAAATACATGAAAAATATAAGTATAAAACTATATAAAACATAGGTATAAATGTTTTATTCATTTTAAATCCTATGTTATATGTAAAATCTTGATAAGTGAGAAGAACTTTGAAGTTGAGTTGATGCGACTGTAGATATGCTATGAAGGTTTTGGTAATTGTAATAATGGATCATGCTTCGAGGACTTGTATCATAATGTAAGTTAGATTATACCATGTATACATAAGGTTTCTAGATCATACATAATAATATTTTATAATGTGACTAGTAGTCATATTGTGACTATTCTTATAAAAATTGATGTGGTACTACCGATTTGAAGATTTCAGCACCATGGTGGTGAGTCACACTACACAAGGTTTGGAGTTTGAGTATATATGGATTTTTTAATTCCATGATAAAAAAATGTTTTGACTTATGAAACCACACCATTAATTTTAGTTGTGAAGGAATAAAAATTGTCTTCAAAGTTGAGCATCATGCTCTTTTGGGAAAAAATTAATGCATGTTTCCGAGGCTTTCTGTTGGGGCGCGCGCGCATCCGTCACGCAGGGGAGGACACGCGGCATGTAGCCCCGCATTCCTGCTTTCCAAAGGTAGGCAGCATCTATTCCTTTTTCTGGGACGTCTGCTCCCTGATTGTAACCCGGATGATGGGATGTCGGTTCTTCCTTCCGTGGATTCCTCCTTGGAGCATGTCACCTAGTCTGGGTCTCCCTCTTAGATTTAAGACGTATTTGTGAATCTCGTTCCCAGTGACATTTCTTCATGGACACCAATTAATTAAGCTGCTTCCATTGAGACGCACCAAGGGTTCTGGTTGGGGTCGCAACCATCGGTGAGGAGAATGGTGGTCATGCTGGGGCATCGTTGGCGTGTCTTGATGCTGGGGGATTGGCATGTCGGTCTTTCGTCCCTTATTATAGGGCTTCTCAAGGGTGCGGAAGCCTGAGGCATCCCACATCGAACTCGGGGAATTGGCATGCCATAGGCATGTATCTGATGTTTTCACCAGCTTCCCTTGTTTAGCACAGGGTATGCCGTGAGTTTAACATCTTGCGGAGATGGATCAGACTGATCAGAACACTAAGAGTGGATCATATTGAAGAACCCCCTTGGGGGGAACACCAATGTCAGGGCCAACAAGAGGGAGGCTCCCTGGATACTGTGGAGTGGAATGAGGTGGCATGATCCCACCGTGATGTGGCTACTTGGGTAATAATCAGGATGGGGGATGGAATGAATGTGTCTTGAACCTTGTGGAGGCTTCCTACGTACCATTATTTATCACGGATCAAAGTCCACGTAGTTCGGGTATACAGTTTAACATCAAGTGGGATGGGGGCATTTGGGGATTACGCTCTGAGGCGGCCCACAATGGATGAATATGGGGCTTACGCTCTGAGGCGGCCCACAATGGATGAATATGGGGCTTACGCTCTGAGGTGACCTACAATGGTGGATATGGGGCTTACGCTCTGAGGCGGCCCACAAGGGTGCATATGGGGCTTACGATCGGAGGCAGCCCACAATGGTGGATATGGGGCTTACACTCTGAGGCAGCCCATAATATTGGATATGGGGCATACACTCTGAGGCGGCCCACAATGGTGGATATGGTGCTTACGCTCTGAGGTGGCCCACAATGCTGGATATGGGGCTTACCCTCTGAGGCGGCCCACAATGGTGGATATGGGGCTTACGCTCTGAGGTGGATCACAACGGTGGTCGGTGAACCGAAACTAAGGGTTCGGAACAAATGAGTGATGGGATTTAACCTCGTGGAGGCTACCTATGTACCATTCTTTACCACAGATCAAAGTCCACTTAGTTTATGCATACAGTTTAACGTCATGCGGGATGGTATACAGATTAACGTCATGCAGGATGGTATACAGTTTAACGTCACGCAGAACGAGGCATACAGTTTAACTTCATACTAGATGGGAATACAGTTTAAATTCATGTGGGATAAGGTAGATAGTTTAACGTCATGCTGGACAGGCAATTTGGGGCTTACGCTCTAAGGTGGCCCAAAGCGTTGGTGAACCGACGTGAAGAGGTCGGAACGACTGGGTGGTGGGCTTGAACCTCGTGGAGGCTACCTATGTACCATGCTTTCGCATGGATCAAAGTCCTCGTAGCTCACCAGGATATGGATTATGCTTTGAGCCATCCCATAAGAGGGTGTCATGGTCCATACTCACTCTAAGCCCACGAGAGTCATGCTCGGTGTGAGAAACAGGAGGCGGTAGGGACCAGACGATCACGTCGTGAAGGGTGCATCTGTGAGAAGCAGAGAGGGGTTTAAGCGTTAACTGGCCCATGGTGCTGGGGCTTACTCCAGGATAGAGGCTTGTGATGTGACAAAGTAAAGAGGGAGAGTAATTTTGGACCAAACAAAGGAGATGCCTCATTCCCTATCACACCCTCCCCTTTCCTTGACGGTGGGGAAGTACAAAGGTGCGTGGGTGCTACCTTCCCCAAGAGGGGCTAGGGGATTATGCTCTGAGGCAGCCCTTCCCCCGTGGAAAAATGCCACTCCGAGAGGCCTGGACACTATTGTGCGTAATAGGAGCGACATACAGGATATGTTGTGCGCAATAAGGAAGGCCTGCACTCAATAGGGCAGTCATGCGCACAATTGAGGCTGCTGCACGAAAAACATCGGGTTGGCGGGCAATTCAGGGATGCGCGCAAAAAAGGCTGGGTCAGCGCACAACGGAAGGGATTGAGCGCAAAAGAAGGAATTGCAGGAAATGGAAGGGATTGCGTGTAACGGAAGGGGTGTGCACGCAAAGGAAGTATTGCACACAACATGGTCGGCCTCCGCACAAAAGAATGAATTGCACACAAGTGGAGGACCCCAAAGGGATTAGAGTTCAATCTAAGCCAAAGGGAATCTCATAGAAAGGCGGATTGTGGGGTGACTGGGTGCGAAAATAACCGGGCCCAAAGGCCATACTGCGCGTGTGTAGAAATCCTATTTCGCGCACGAGAGCTGGTTTAAATTCCGCAACCCCAAAACGGAAGGGGTCTCCTTCTATTTATAGGCCGTAGGTGTCGTTGAATCCGGGCAGCGCACGGAATCTTCTGTGCCAGGACTAGTCGGTGCGAAAGGCCGCACCGCGCCAAACTGGGCACACAAAATTTCATGCCCCACTAGTGCTTTTTCGCAAATCCTGGACATCCTTCATGCGGGCAACATTTTTTCGTGCAAGTCCTTTTTAATTTCGCGCACCACTTCCAGGCCCTCCGGACTGAGCCTCCAAGTCCGAATATAACTTCGTTTCTTCCTTTCGGAACTTTCTCCGATGGTTAAGCACTTTTCAGCATCTAAAATGTCATATCAATATATGTTATTCCATGTTATTATACTAATGTTACTTTAAAAATAACTAAAAATGTACTATTCCATCACACCATGATGAATATTACCATTCTATGATTGTCACCAAGAGAATTTCCACAATTTAATCTCAAATTTGTAGTTAATTTAAATTCAAAAAAACATACATTGGACCTATGGATAAATGGGAATATTCTACATATAAGAACGACCAATAAATAATAAAAATAGAGGGAATATAATATATTTAGAGGAATGGGTGTCAAGTTTATTAAATATATTGTATTAATAAGTTAAGTCTGATTGTACATAATTCTTTTGGTGTTCAAGCTTAAAAGTAACATGTTAAAAGATTATAAAGGGAGATCAGGAAGTAAAGAATATATCATCATAGAGAACACACATAGTAAAAAGTGGGGAAGTGGTCATGGATCTTGGATGAGCAGTGATATTATTAAAAATATTGTAATTACAAACCAGTGGAGTAGTAATTATAGGCATGTTAAAAAATAATTAACATGTTCTCCTTAGATGTATCCTAGTGTTGGGGAACAAATAAAATTATATGCTTGAATATTTTTTATTTTAATATTTTAATAGTCATGTGTATGATTATCATGGTAGATTTATGGGGTCTTTGAAGACCTGAAGACAATATCCAATAGCCAATAATTAGAAGGAAAATATCAAGTTACCCAAATTAACCCCCCCCCTCACACACACACACACACACACTTTTGGTGTATAGTGGGACAAAATTTTATAATAATTGGTATTAGAACCAAGAATTATGTTTAAAATATGTCCAATATAGCAGAATTTATATAGAATTATATAGATTCAAATATAATAACTCTATTTTATACTAATAATTATCAGGTGCGGAAGAATAGAATGAGATTTCATTTATGTTTACCTATGATTGGTGTTTTCCTATAAATATTTAAGGGAATTCATGTATGTTATTCTACTATAATTTCAATAGTGGTTGTAGACAAGAAATTGATAAATGATTTTAATAATTCATTGAATTCATTCAATATATAATTTTCTATTTACATATATACGAAATTGGTAAATTTCATAATAGAGAGAGGAATATTGGAAAATATTTCAAATATGATTTAAGATGAAACAAAATTGATAGAGGAAAAGATGTAGGTTCTTCAAAACATGCTTGATGATTTAAAAATATTTTATGGATAGAAAGGTTAGTTTTAATTTTCACAAAATCAAATGAATAATTTCTCCCTATTAAGACTCATCCGTAATCAATGCATATTTTAATATCACTAGACAAGAATAAATTTTCATTTTCCCAATTATATTTATGGTTTAGAGTCTTTGAGAATTATTCCATCATCCTTACTCAAATAAATTTTAAATCACAAAATCAAAACATCTGATCAGTATCAAATGTTTAAAAAAAACAAAACTTCTAAGACAAAACAAGTTTTCTTTTCAATACATATCTTCACATGTTTTATATTAACCTCATCCTTGTATCTAATCATCCCTAAAATACAATATAAAATTAAAAAACATGGTATGTAAAAAAAGTATCAATAATTTACATAAAAATAAGTAAATAAAATTGTATTTTTGAAAATTTTGTACTAAGGCCCTTGAATTATATACAAAAGAGTAACAAAATGTTAAATTATGGAATTATTAATTTGTCACAATATAAAATAGAAACCATACCGTCAGGAAAAGTTGTCAAATGATGATACTATTCCACACATACCCTTTTATTTTCCATCCCATCACCAATATAGTTGTATTCCAAGAAAGAAAGGGTAATGATGCATCTCAACAAGGATAGCTTTTCAAGATAGTTCACCCATTTAGCTGTCTGCCTCAATGACAGGTGCCTCTGTCTCATTCTTACAGCTTTCACTAAAGTGTTAGAATCACATTTGAACCATATATTATTTAAATTTTATTGTATGACAATATCAACTACAATTATAATCCCCATCATCTATGATTAATGTGTCATGAAATTTCCAAAATTACCATAGAATCATTCAATTTCATCCCCAATTCCATCCCTACAGTTGACTCCAAAACCCAAGGGTCCTAGATTACCCCTCGAAGAACCATCTATTTTTCACATGACCCATCCTTAAAAAGGTGGGGTCCAGAAAACTTCTATTGTGTTCCGGGGGGCCGGGAAGTTTCTAGAAATGTTCAGTCACCTAAGGATCACCCACTCATCAATCGGATTGCTTTAAGTTTTCAAGTGATGATTATTGGCAGCCTACTGCAGTGAGGATTGATCCCAGTGCATGATATGTATTAAACATGGAACTTAGGTTCATATTCACATTCCTTCTGCTCCAAAGGCAGTGAATCGTCTCCGCATAGGCCACTAAAAATTGGAAAAACACAAGAAATATATTTTACAAATACATAATTTTCAACCAAAATAAAAAGAAAATAATTTTATTTCAGCATAAAATAATTAGGTTTCCTTGATATTTCGTAATATTCCATTAAAAATCCAATAATTAATAAATAAATCACATAGGTTGTTAGGTGCACTATGTTAGATACCCTGAGAGGTTGGTGATTCTAGGCATGACAGATAAAAGAAACTGTCCCTATTGATCTTTATTTTTTGTTAGACAAAAGTCTCTTCTATATCCTTCCCATTGTAGAGTATTTTTAAATATTAAACAAAGCATAAGAAACAAAACATTTACTTGGTTCACCCTCATTGGGCTATGTCCAAGGATCATAGACTTGCGATCTATTGATGTACCAAATCCACCTAAGCGCACTATTGTTTGTGAAGTTCGGTGTAGTCTGACCATCCATCCTAGTGTAATACCACTCAAAATATGAAAGCTCACTGCTTTCTCAATAGTAGTGTGCTCACTGCTTCTTCAGAATACACACTCAATGTTTAAAGACTTGTAGGTCCATTCATTATCACAAATAAATTCATCTTTCTCTTTATATAGAAGCTCTATTAAAGATCCAATTTTATTTAATGATGAATATAACATTACCACAGGTGTATCGGGAAATATTCCAACTTTTGTGCAACACAAGAATGACCAATCCACTTTTCCAAGTCTAGAATGCAAGTGTCACCAAACCACTTTCATGACACTCACTTATTTAACATTATACTTGCACAACCAAACTTCCAATTACGAGCCCAAACCACCTGTATGACTAGAGCTTGAAAATTATATAATTGTTGAGCTTCGTCACAAAAGAGAAAGGGTTCCCCTATATTTATAGTCATTTTGGGCACCCTGAGCACCATGCACAAGTTTCCTCCTAGAGCGCAAGTCCAGTCACCTAAGTCTATATCACCCTAGTCACCTTGCATGCCCAAACCAAAACATGGGTTCCTCTCTTTCCATTTCTATATTTTGATGTCGTGATCTTGAAAAAAATATGGCACACTACATTCTAAGCCTCCAAGAACCCAACACACAAGTCTCTTTACAAAAAACACTTTTATCCATTTTTCAATTTTATGGCAAAAAAATTTGGCAAACAATGGAAAATGACACCACCTGGAATCTTATCTTTTTTTACCACATCCATATCACCCATTCCTTTTTTTGAAATTTTTCCTTCGATCATGGATTGTCAACAACTTCTCTTGAACTTAAAAACACACCCTTTAAACCCTATTTTGTAAAAAAAATCGAACATCAAGGTCTTCTTTGTCAACAAACACAACATGGAGTCCTGCTTTGTCAACAAACATCGTCACCTCAAAAATGATTCAACGATACATTGAGGGATGTTTTTCCAAAAATTTCCCCATTTGGGTTTTTTGAAAACACATATGAAAGTGATTCCCTGCACATTGAATCCTTGTTAAAGTGCCTTCCATCATCGACCACCATTTGCCTCTTGTGATTTAGATAGAGACCTAAGATTCACTCACCACATACTCTAATCGCACATGAGAAATTATTAGCATGAGAAACAAGAGTAGTATGAAAAGTTCATCAATGAATCACTTCATTCAAGAAACTAATTATTAATGACAAACTAATACCAATTTATGATCTCAAGAATACTTCTAAGACCATTCCAATTCCACACTTCTTCTTTTATCACAATCCTCTGATTTCATAAAATCTATTCTTTGATCAATTACATCTAACATCGTCAGATTTAATACTCTCCTTCTTTAGTGCTCCCCCAATTAGCTTCTTCACCTATCTTGATAAACTCCCCCTATCTCATTGCTCCACCTGACAGCTTCTCCCCATTTGTATTTAAAAAATACTATATATCACTTTGAACATGAGTTTCTCCCCCTTGAACACTAGTTTCTAACCCTTTAAGAGTCACTGTTTGTCCCCATTTTTCAATGAACTCAAAGATCACTCCTTTGTGGTCTGCAACAAAGTACAGAGAACTGATTAGTATAGTATGTAAAACACCCCTCACCTTAGGGAGAAGGGGCATTCCAAATCCACACTTTTTCAAGTGTGGGGAGTCAACTGAACTCCCAGAGCCAATCGATATCTCTCAAAAGCTTCCTTTAGAAAGGCCATTGTTAGTATGTCAGAAACCTATAACTCTATAGGCACATACTCCGACTTCAAGATTCCCTACTCAACTAACTCCTTGATAAAATGATACTTTATCTCAATGTTCATTGTTTCTGAGTGATGGGTATGATTTTTATGACATTTATAGGACATGAGTTATCACACTGGATTCTAATCAGAGACTTCACTTCAAATACCATATATTCAAGCTACAGCTTCAACCATAATAATTCGGTTCATGCTTCAGTTACTATCATATACTCAGCTTCCAATGTTCTCAATGAAATGAAATCTTTCTTCTTTATTATCCATGAAATACACAATGCCCCAAGATAAAAATTTCCTATTGACATTGATTTCCTATTATTTGCTGAACCGGCCGAATATGCATATGTATATCCAAAAAAATATGGTTGAGATTTGTCATCATAATTCAAACCAAAATCCATAGTGCACTTAATATACAAACATATAATTTTCACTAAAAGCATGCAGCTATCCATGAGATTGATTTGATATCGTGTTGCGTGGAATATGGAAAAAATAATTCAGGTCTTGTCGTTGTCAGGTATAGTAAACTTCCAATAACCTGCCTATATTTTGTTACATTAACTACCTATCCATCATCATCTTTTGATAATTTCATTCAGGTAGCAACTGAATTCTTCACCTCCTTGGAATTTTCGATTTTAAATCTTATTAGAACCTCCTTGTCATATTTGGATTGAGAAATTAATGTGAAATTCCTTCCTTTTATCACCAGTAAACTAAGGAAAAATGTCAGATCTCCAATCAATGACATTTAGAACTCACATTTCATGAATTAGGAAAACTATCTACAATGATCTTCATTTGATTTGCCAAATATTATGTCACCAACATACACTAGCACCATCATCCTTTTAATACTATTATTGTTTAAATAGTGATTGTAATCAAATCCACCATGCTAAAAACCAAGCTTCATCAAATACTGATCAAGCCTCGATTACAATGCTCTTGGTGCTTTTTTCATCCCATATAGTGATTTCCTTAACTGAAAAAACATTTTCTCATCTTCATGAATGAGAAAACCATATGGCTGCTCAATATAATTTTCTTCTTCCAGAACCCCATTAAAAATGACTATTTGATCTCCATATAGAAATCATTGACTTTCATTTCACAATAATGGCCTAGAATAATCTGATTATTTCTTACCCTAAAATAGGTGCAAATGTATCATCAACATTAATACCCTATATCTGGGAGTATCCTTTTTGCACTAGTAATGATTTGTTTCGAAAAACTATGCCATATTAATTTATCTTGTTGCAAAATACCTATTTATTACTGATGACATTCCTATATGATACCCTCAAAACAATACCCCATGTCTGATTCTTCTCAATCTGATCTCACTATTCCTTCATAGAATGAAAAAAAATTCATCTTTTGCTACATTAGAAAATCATTTAGGCTCTACTTGAGATAAGAAAGATGTCTGTTATAGTTATTTTATTCTTCTTATCTGAACTGGAGCTGATTGATCACCAATGATCTTATGCCTATAAATTTTAACTCAACTCTGTGGATTCTATGGAGATGTGGATTTTATTTTCCAATGATCATAAATAGTATCTTCTTTTAAATTGGCATCGACTATTTCTTGTATCCCCTATATTACATTCCTCTTCATCACTTTGATGAAGAAACTTTTCATTATGATATTTATTATCCTATTTGTTTTCCATAATAGTGATATCATTTCTCTCAACTACTTTTTTCATGCTCTTGTTAATGAATTTGATTGCTTTTCTTTTTCCTGAGTTGCAAAGAAATATCCTCTCATCTCCACGTGACTCAAATTTTGTATGTTGTTCTTTGTTGAGAATGAATCACTAACTTACAAAGATTCAAAATTATTTCATTGTTGTATTCTTTCTATACCACATCTTGTAAGAAGTATTTTCTTCCTTTGGACATTATAGATATATATTAGAGATTTAGACCAATGTCAATACCATTTCCTTCCAAAACTTCTCTGGTATATCCTTTTCTATAAGCATTTTTTGAGAAATATTGTTGATGATCTGATTCCTCCATTCCATCACTCCTTTCTATTGGGGATTTCTCACCGAAGAAACTTGATGCTTTATCATGTGGTTCTCGATATAGTCTTCCACCTGACATTTAGGGAATTCCATATCATTGCCAGTACGAAACTTCAAAATATTTTTCCCAACCATACTTTTAGATTCCCTTCAATACTGTTTTAATAAACTGAACTCATAAGACTTATGAACTATGATGAATAATGTAACACCCCAAGCTTCCACTGTACGTTTCCCTTCGAATAATGCAATAGCGTGTGTTTTACGCAACCTCGAGCTCTAACACATGTAACACCCCAAGCTTCCACTGTACGTTTCCCTTCGAATAATGCAATAGCGTGTGTTGTACGCAACCTCGAGCTCTAACACACACCACAACTAACTAAACTAGCCGTTGTGAATTGTAATACCTACCTTTTTAAATTTTATAAATTTTATTTATCAAAATGGACTTCATTTTTGGATTCGGAATATTGAAATTAGCCTATGTTGAATTTTTGGTATTTTTCTGAGAACTTCTAAATTTTTATGAATAATGAAAAATACTTAAAAACAACTTTTTTAATCAAAATAATTTATAGTGATAAATTATAATATTTAGTGGTTTTAAAGTTTAATTAGAATATATTTTTACCATTTTATCCAATGGTGGTCATTGGAATTAATTTAACATAGAAATTGGACATAAACAATTGCCAATCTTTTGATATAAATTGTTTCTCAAAAACACGCTATTTGTTGTAACAGCGGGAATTAATTATAAAATTAATTAATACAACTTATATGTTTGGAATTTTTTAAAATAGACATCATTTTTGAATTCAGAATATCAATTATAGCTTAGGGTGAAATTTTGGCCTTATTCTGAAAAACTTCAATTTTTGATGAATAGTGAAACCACTTAGTGGTTGTTAAAAACTGATTTTTCGTTAAAATGAAATATTACCACTTCTGTGATTTGATTTTCAAAAATCCGACATACATGGTTGTCATTAAGAAGTAAAATGTGGTTCAGTGAGATTAAAATAATTTTTTTGGTGAATAGTAACTTTTAAGTTCTTAATCGCGATTAGAGGTGATTAGTGTAGTTTAAGGTAAAAATAATGTTTTAATAATATGAGATGAGCTTGACACTTGTCCTACTCCTATTGGATGAGTCATGTCCGACCAAGAAAACCCATGGGTCAACTTGGGGACCCCATGGAGCCACTTTAGTTGGAAAATGAAATTAATATATATTTATTTAATGTTAAAATTAAATTGACACAAACATGAGTTATTTTACTAAAACAGTTTTTAAGTGGGGTTAAACAAGTCCAAATTTTGACTATAAATATTCATTAGAAAGCTAAAAATATTTCCTACATCATAGTATTTTTTTTATAATTTTTAGACATTAAATAAATTAAATTATTTATGACATCATTATGATGCAACGATGACCTCATTATTTAACAATTTAAATAAAATGAGAAGATAATGCAAAATCCAAAGCATACACTTTTCCAAAGCCTATTGGATGAGGATATTTCGAAACCTTATCACCTTAGCCTCGAATTATATAAGTGTGGGACCTTTAGAATCCGAAAAGCATTGTGAAATAATGTAACATTTCAATCTTTCCAAAAGTGCCCCTCCTCTCCTCTTATAAATGGCCCCCACCTCTACCACCTTATTCACACTTCCAAGCCTTTTGGTTCGGCCAACCTCTGCCCAAATACTCTCCCAACTTCTCTCCCTTCATCCTAGAATCTTTACTTTAGTCAGAAAGCCATCCTAAAGAGTCCTTTTGATCAAATCAAAAGGAAGAACCCAAAGAAGAGGTAACATTTTCATCACCCTCTTTCAAGTTTCTTTCTTCTTCCACTCCCTCTTTGTTTATTATTTCAATTCTAAAATTATAACTCCAGTATATTCTATATACTGTGATGTTATTATAAATATGGAGCAACCATATTCAGTATTCTACCCATCATTTGAATGACATGTCACCATACGTGCGTACGTACGGCTTACCGTCTCCACGTCGTGGTGTAATTGTTATTCAATATATTATTATTTAGATGGGTATAATAATGATATGTAATTCATGTAAATAATAAATATAACATGATAATGATTCTGTATATATGATATACTATCCAATTATATATTATTTTAATATCAAAATAATGATATTGTCGCTCGTGCGTACGTACGGACTACCGTCTCCACGAACGCGATGAGATTCATTCCCCGTCGTATCCATTCAAGTATAATTATCATTTGATGATTTAAAAATAATGTTTAGGACATGATATCATTCTGGATATGAATAATATACAACCTATCCATGAAAAACATGACTTACGTAACAAAACATATAAAAGAAAACGAGTAAGTTAACACCCGAAACAATGATAAATCTAAGATATGTTAAAAGATCATATATGATATCATATGAATGTATATGATTCTTGTATAATTTAATAACAATTATTTCACCATTATACAGGAGGTTAACCTACCCCAACCAAGGAAAAGTACAAGGTAAGGGTTTACTTCACAACCTCTTCATTATCCAAGGTTGTTTATACATAATTATCTACTGGGACCTCGTTATCATCCACATCCATGTTTCTTCAAAATGTATTTCAAAACATTTTTATTATTTACAAGAATATGGGTTAAAGTCATTTATACCCTTTTGACTTTTTATAAGAGGAATCTTTCCGTCGTTTTCAAAACAAGGTCCTTTTTAACCTTTTTGACAAAATTGAGGTAAGAATGTTTTTTTAACTTATACGGCGGGTGCGGTTATTTTCCGCCGTTATAAAATCTTCAAAGCTTTCCTTACAAGCTTATAAGAATATTTTCAAGAAAATATTTCGTTTTATATGGCTCTTAAATGATTTCAAAAATAGAAAGAGATATTTCTCTAAAAAGTGTTTTGATTTCATCTATGTCTACATCCTTTGATGGATTTTACGCTTATTTGAAGTTGATTTATTATAATACAAAACTTCTATATTGTATTGAAGGTTTTGTGATATGTTTGACTGTGAATGTGCTATTTTATACCATTCATAGTTTATGGTGAAATTATTGACATTTCATAAGCTAGTTTTAATACGAATGTTTATGTTATGTTTAAACCTTTTCATATGGGAATGCATTGGACTTAATATGTGACGGGTGGAGCCCGCTATAGCTCCTCGATGCATCGGTAGGTCTCATGAGACAAACTAGTGTCTTGGCACAAGGCCTTGACAAAATCTTATTTGTAGTCTTGGCACGAGGCCTTGGCTATGTGGTTATGATAGTCTGGCATTATGCATTCCAACGTTATGGAAGTGGTTATTGATATTTCATGTGATTATTCATCTAGTAGAATATCCATGTGAGTAAGTAACGACATTATTTTATTTTACTTTTGCCATATTATGTTGAAGTTCAAGTTTAATAAGGCTTTTGTTTTAGTTATACATTGCCTTAAATGCTTATGTTTTCTAATAAAAGCTTCCGCAGTATTGTTATCCTTAATGAGCATCTGAGCTCACCCCTTTCAATGATTAAATATTTTCCAGGATGTGAAGAAGTGTATTATGACTGACTTGCGAGAATAGTCAGTGAATATATGAGTGTGGACTATGAAGACCATGTTATTATAGTTTGTTTACTTTTGATGTAATGAAAGACTTATGAATGTATCTAGTGTTTCCAAGGCTACTAAACTAATCGGTCTTTCGAGACTTGATCTTTTGTGATCTTGCCAATGTTACGAAGTAATGCACCGACTCTGGGTAGCTGGGGTCGGGGCGTTACAGTTGGTATCAGAGGCAGTTTAGTACTAACCTTGGAATCTAGATTTAGATAAACTCTGATTAGAGCACATAGCCCAAAGATAGACTTTGAGGATTAGTATAGAAGAAATTCCTATAATTTTGGTATTATAGAGATGTTATGAGTTTTCCGAGCAATACATCCCTGTCTGGATACGAGCAGGTAGAGGCGGCTCTGGCACAGATGTACCTTGGGGTAAAACCTGAAAACAGCGCTTTGAGCTAGACTCGAACGGGAACTGGTGCACGACAACGGGCCTTGCTGCACTCTTGGTTACGACACTCCTGGGGGATATGCTTTGGATAATTCCCATTTTCTTTACAAACCACTATTAAGGGTTACGAGTATATACTCCCTCAAAGGAAACATTTATTTTTATGATTATGGATTATATCCATAAATAGTTCAATTTATGTAAAGTGTTTTACAAATATGGAATTATGTATTTTATTTCATGAACTAATCTAGTTTATGCCATTATTTAGAAATGGTGCCTAGTGGAAGAAATGGAAACTGTATCAATGCACGCACTCCATGTAGGGATTGCCCTCCTGCTCAAGATAATTATAGTGGGGCTGGTGATGCAACTGGTGCCGATCATCTAATCACCATACTGGGACAACTTACTCAGGTTATGAATAATAACCTTACCCGTATAGATCACCCTGATCCACAGCGTGGAGGATCAATGTTAGACCGATTCATGAGGCAACAACCACCAACGTTCAATGGGAGTACAAATCCCTTAGTAGCCGAGCAATGGATAAATTCCCTAGAGAAAATATTTCAGGCTTTGGGGAGCAGTGAAAGAGAAAAAGTTATCATGGAAGTTTACCGCCTCACTGGAGATGCCGATCAATGGTGGTCACTAATTCAAAACACAAAGGAAGATGATGAATTAACAAACATGGAATGGAAGGAGTTCAAAGAGCTGTTCTTAGAAAAATACTTTCCTCGAGACCATCGAGCGGATATGGAAAGGCAATTTCTGAGTCTGAGGCAGAAGGAGGATGAGAATGTCGCAAATTATGAGGCTAACTTTACAAGGTTAGCAAGGTATGCTGCAGATTACATACGTAACCCAAGAAGTAAGACTGATCGTTTCTTTGATGGGTTGAAACCATTTCTCCGTCGAGCTTTAGTATCACAAACCTTCTCTTCATACGAAGGTATTGTCTCGTGCGCTATCAAGACGGAAAAGGAATTCTCTAAGTCTTATGACTTTAAAGCAAAGCAAGAGAAGAAGAGACCTACTGATCAATCTGGGAATGGAAATAAAGGGAAGAAGGGAAAGGTCGAATATCCATCTTGTGGTAAATGCAGGAAGAAACATCCTGGTACTTGCTTGAAGGGAATGAGAGTCTGTTACAAGTGTGGTGAAAAAGGCCACCAAGATCATGATTGCAAGGGGGAGAAGGAAGCTACCAACGTTCGGTGCTACAATTGCAGGGAGATGGGGCATTATGAAAATGAATGTCCTAAGCGTCAGGAGAACTTACCTCAGAAAAGGCCAAGGGATCAAGGCCAGGCTTATGCTATCACTACTGCTGAGGTAGAAGCTCCGAAAGATGTGGTGGCAGGTAATTTAATGGTTTCCTCAAGTTTAGCAAATGCATTATTTGATTCTGGATCATCGCATTGTTTCATATCCTCCCAGTTTGATAAGAAAATTAGATATTTCCAATTTGATTTAACAAGGGAGTTGTCGGTCAAAACCCCTAAGGGAAGTATTGTTGCAACAAAGTTTTGTCGGTTAGTTCCCATTAGAGCACCTAAATGTTCTTTACCTGCTGATCTCATCGTCATACCCATGATTGAATTTGATATAATCCTCGGTATGGATTGGCTTTCGGACCATGATGCAAAAATTTATTGTAAGAATAAAGAGGTTACGATTCTTGATGATGATGATAAGGAACACCTTATATTTAGAGCCGAATCGTCGCCACATAATTCTTATCTAGATCCACCCCCAGTAGCTCAACTGAATTCAATTATTGGGGAGGAAGAGAAGGAAATTACTGAGGGTGAGGAAAGGAATATTCAAATAGAGGATGTACCTATTGTGAGAGAATATGTTGATGTGTTTCCGGAAGATTTACCTGGACATCCTCCAGAACGAGAAGTTGAGTTTTCCATTGATTTAATTCCTAGATCAAGGCCCATATCGAAGACCCCTTATAGAATGGCCACTGTGGAATTAGTTGAAATAAAGAAACAACTAGAGAAATTGAGTAATAAGGGATTCATTCGCCCTAGTGTTTCTCCTTGGGGAGCCCCTGTCCTTTTTGTTAAGAAGAAAGATGGATCTATGAGGTTGTGCATTGACTATAGGGAGATCAATGCTATAAAAATAAAGAACAAGTATCCCCTACCTCGCATTGATGATTTGTTTGACCAACTGCATGGAGCTCAATACTTTTCAAAGATTGACCTTCGGTCTGGATACCATCAGTTGTGTGTGAAGAAGGAAGACATTCCGAAGACAGCATTTCGAACAAGGTATGGGCATTACGAGTTTACGGTGATGCCTTTTGGATTGACTAATGCACCCTCTGTTTTCATGGCTCTGATGAATAGAGTTTTCAAGGAATATCTTGATGACTTTGTAGTGGTATTTATTGATGATATCTTGGTATAATCCAAAAGCCACGAATATCATGAAAATCACTTATGCATTATCCTGAAGACCCTTAGAAGACATGAATTATATGGGAAATTTAGCAAGTGTGAATTCTGGATTCATGAGATTTCTTTTCTTGGCCATATTTTCTCTAAGGATGTAATTTCCGTTGATCCTTCTAAAACCAAGGCAATCCAAGAATGGCCAGCACCTACAAGTATAACTGAGGTACGCAGTTTTATTGGTTTGGCAGGTTATTATCGACGTTTCGTCCATAATTTTTCCAGATTGGCTAACCCATTGACAAAGCTCACACGTAAAGGGATTAAATTTGTCTGGACAAAAGAGTGTGAAGAATGTTTTGAAGAACTAAAGAGAATATTAGTCAATGCCCCTTTATTGACTCTACCATCGAGGAATGATGGGTTTGATATTTATAGTGACGCATCGAAGAAAGGACTTGGTTGTGTCCTTATCCAGAATGATAAGGTCATTGCCTATGCATCACGACAGCTAAAAATTCATGAGAAAAACTATCCTACTCATGATCTTGATTTAGCAGCTGTGATCTTTGCTTTAATGATATGGAGACATTACCTCTATGGTGAAAAATGTGAGATTTATACTGATCATAAGAGTTTGAAGTATATTTTCACACAAAAAGAACTCAACATGAGGCAAAGGCGATGGCTTGAACTACTCAAGGATTATGATTGCACGATACATTACCACCCGGGGAAGGCAAACAAGGTGGCAGATGCTTTGAGTAGAAAATACCATGGAGTTTTGAATGTGATGAGAATTGAAAGGGATCCAATTTTCTTGGATTTTGTGAAGATGGACATGGGAATAACTAGGGAAGGTGAAACATCAATGCTTTTTCAAATAGTTGCCAAACCATCATTACTAGAAAGGATTAAGAGTTCTCAGACCAATGATGAAGAATTTCAGAAGAAGATTAAAGATGTGAATGATGGAAGATTGAGGGACTTTGTGTATAAGGATGGAATTTTGAAATTCAGGAAGAGACTTTGTGTTCCCGATATAACTGATCTAAAAAGAGAATTGCTGGATGATGCTCATAGCTCTAATTTCTCTATACACCATGGGAGCACCAAAATGTATAGATATTTGAAGGAAAATTTTTGGTGGGACAATATGAAGAGGGAGATTGCTGATTTTGTGTCGAGGTGTATGGTTTGTCAACAAGTGAAAGCTGGAAGGCAACATCCTGGTGGAGTATTGCAACCTCTTCCCATACCTGAGTGGAAATGGGATAATATTACGATGGACTTTTTCATGGGACTACCAAAGACTCCTAGAAGGAATGATGCAATATGGGTCATTGTTGATCGTCTTACTAAGTCAGCACATTTTCTGGCTATACGGGAGGATCTACCACTTGAACATCTAGCAAGATTATATATTAATGAAGTTGTAAGACTTCATGGAGTACCCCTATCTATTGTTTCTGATCGAGATCCTCGTTTTACTTCAAGATTCTGGAAAAGTATTCAAAAGGCCTTGGATACTGAACTTCGTTTGAGCACTGCCTATCACCCTCAAACAGATGGACAATCAGAACGGACTATTCAAACCTTATAAGACATGTTGAGATCATGCTCTCTTGACTTTCAGGGTATGTGGGATCAATATTTACCACTGGTAGAATTTTCCTATAACAATAGCTTCCATTCGAGTATTCAGATGGCACCATATGAAGCGTTATATGGAAAGAGATGTCGTACACCAACCTGTTGGGATGACGTTGGTGAAAGAAAACTTGTAGGCCCAGAACTGGTGGAGGAAACGGTGGAAAAGGTGAAAGTAATCCAAAATCACATCAAAGCAGCTCAAAGTAGGCAGAAGAGCTATGCCGATAATCGAAGGAAGGATTTGGAATTTCAAGTCGGTGATCATGTTTTCCTAAAGGTATCTCCATGGAAGGGAGTCATACGTTTTGGTAAGAAAGGTAAATTGAGTCCCAGGTACATCAGACCTTTCGAAATTCTAGAACGAATTGGGGCTGTAGCTTACCGATTGGCAATGCCGCCAAGTCTCTCCAAAGTTCACGATGTGTTCCACGTATCTCTGTTGAGGAAATACATGCCTGACCCAACGCATGTACTCACCTATGAGGAATTAGAACTGGAACCCGATCTTTCCTATTGTGAAGAGCCTGTCAGGATTCTTGATGTGAGGGAGCAGGTGCTGAGAAACCGGACGACTCGTCTGGTGAAGGTTTTATGGAGAAATCATAAAATGGAAGAGGCAACGTGGGAACCTGAGGAATTTATGATGAAAAACCACCCGAGTCTTTTTATGCAGTAATAACCTAGAAATTGCGAGGACGCAATTATTTGAAGGAGGGGATAATGTAACACCCCAAGCTTCCACTGTACGTTTCCCTTCGAATAATGAAATAGCGTGTGTTGTACGCAACCTCGAGCTCTAACACACACCACAACTAACTAAACTAGCCGTTGTGAATAGTAATACCTACCTTTTGAAATTTTATAAATTTTATTTATCAAAATGGACTTCATTTTTGGATTCGGAATATTGAAATTAGCCTATGTTGAATTTTTGGTATTTTTCTGAGAACTTCTAAATTTTTATGAATAGTGAAAAATACTTAAAAACAACTTTTTTAATCAAAATAATTTATAGTGATAAATTATAATATTTAGTGGTTTTAATGTATAATTAGAATATATTTTTACCATTTTATCCAATGGTGGTCATTGGAATTAATTTAACATTGAAATTGGACATAAACAATTGCCAATCTTTTGATATAAATTGTTTCTTAAAAACACGCTATTTGTTGTAACAGCGGGAATTAATTATAAAATTAATTAATACAACTTATATGTTAGTAATTTTGTAAAATAGACATCATTTTTGAATTCAGAATATCAATTATAGCTTAGGGTGAAATTTTGGCCTTATTCTAAAAAACTTCAATTTTTGATGAATAGTGAAACCACTAAGTGGTTGTTAAAAACTGATTTTTCGTTGAAATGAAATATTACAACTTCTGTGATTTTATTTTCAAAAATCCGACATACATGGTTGTCATTAAGAAGTAAAATGTGGTTCAATGAGATTAAAATAATTTTTTTGGTGAATAGTAACTTTTAAGTTCTTAATCGCGATTAGAGGTGATTAGTGTAGTTTAAGGTAAAAATAATGTTTTAATAATATGAGATGAGCTTGACACTTGTCCTACTCCTATTGGATGAGTCATGGCCGACCAAGACAACCCATGGGTCAACTTGGGGACCCCATGGAGCCACTTTAGTTGGAAAGTGAAATTAATATATATTTATTTAATGTTAAAATTAAATTGACACAAACATGAGTTATTTTACTAAAACAGTTTTTAAGTGGGGTTACACAAGTCCAAATTTTGACTATAAATATTCATTAGAAAGCTAAAAATATTTCCTACATCATAGTATTTTTTTATAATTTTTAGACATTAAATAAATTAAATTATTTATGACATCATTATGATGCAACGATGACCTCATTATTTAACGATTTAAATAAAATGAGAAGATAATGCAAAATCCAAAGCTTACACTTGTCCAAATCCTATTGGATGAGGAGATTTCGAAACCTTATCACCTTAGCCTCGAATTATATAAGTGTGGGACCTTTAGAATCCGAAAATCATTGTGAAATAATGTAACATTTCAATCTTTCCAAAAGTGCCCCTCCTCTCCTCTTATAAAAGGCCTCCACCTCTACCACCTTATTCACACTTCCAAGCCTTTTGGTTCGGCCAACCTCTGCCCAACTACTCTCCCAACTTCTCTCCCTTCATCCTAGAAGCTTTACTTTAGTCAGAAAGCCATCCTAAAGAGTCCTTTTGATCAAATCAAAAGGAAGAACCCAAAGAAGAGGTAATATTTTCATCACCCTCTTTCAAGTTTCTTTCTTCTTCCACTCCCTCTTTGTTTATTATTTCAATTATAAAATTATAACTCCAGTATCTTCTATATACTGGGATGTTATTATAAATATGGATCAACCATATTCAGTATTCTACCCATCATTTGAATGACATGTCACCATACGTGCGTACGTACGGCTTACCGTCTCCACGTCGTGGTGTAATTGTTATTCAATATATTATTATTTAGATGGGTATAATAATGATATGTAATTCATGTAAATAATAAATATAACATGATAATGATTCTGTATATATGATATACTATCCAATTATATATTATTTTAATATCAAAATAATGATATTGTCGCTCGTGCGTACGTACGGACTACCGTCTCCACGAACGCGATGAGATTCATTCCCCGTCGTATCCATTCAAGTATAATTATCATTTGATGATTTAAAAATAATGTTTAAGGACATGATATCATTATGGATATGAATAAGATACAACCTATCCATGAAAAACATGACTTACGTAACAAAACATATAAAAGAAAACGAGTAAGTTAACACCCGAAACAACGATAAATCTAAGATATGTTAAAAGATCATATATGATATCATATGAATGTATATGATTCTAGTATAATTTAATAACAATTATTTCACTATTATACAGGAGGTTAACCTACCCCAACCAAGGAAAAGTACAAGGTAAGGGTTTACTTCACAACCTCTTCATTATCCAAGGTTGTTTATACATAATTATCTACTGGGACCTCGTTATCATCCACATCCATGTTTCTTCAAAATGTATTTCAAAACATTTTTATTATTTACAAGAATATGGGTTAAAGTCATTTATACCCTTTTTGACTTTTTATAAGAGGAATCTTTCCGTCGTTTTCAAAACAAGGTCCTTTTTAACCTTTTCGACAAAATTGAGGTAAGAATGTTTTTTTAACTTATACGGCGGGTGCGTTTATTTTCCGCCGTTATAAAATCTTCAAAGCTTTCCTTACAAGATTATAAGAATATTTTCAAGAAAATGTTTCGTTTTATATGGATCTTAAATGATTTCAAAAATAGAAAGAGATATTTCTCTAAAAAGTGTTTTGATTTCATCTATGTCTACATCCTTTGATGGATTTTACGTTTATTTGAAGTTGATTTATTATAATACAAAACTTCTATATTGTATTGAAGGTTTTGTGATATGTTTGACTGTGGATGTGCTATTTTATACCATTCATAGTTTATGGTGAAATTATTGACATTTCGTATGCTAGTTTTAATACGAATGTTTATGTTATGTTTAAACCTTTTCATATGGGAATGCATTGGACTTAATATGTGACGGGTGGAGCCCGCTATAGCTCCTCGATGCATCGGTAGGTCTCATGAGACAAACTAGTGTCTTGGCACAAGGCCTTGACAAAATCTTATTTGTAGTCTTGGCACGAGGCCTTGGCTATGTGGTTATGATAGTCTGGCATTATGCATTCCAACGTTATGAAAGTGGTTATTGATATTTCATGTGATTATTCGTCTAGTATAATATCCATGTGAGTAAGTAACAGCATTATTTTATTTTACTTTTGCCATATTATGTTGAAGTTCAAGTTCAATAAGGCTTTTGTTTTAGTTATACATTGCCTTAAATGCTTATGTTTTCTTATAAAAGCTTCCGCAATATTGTTATCCTTACTGAGCATCTGAGCTCACCCCTTTCAATGTTTAAATATTTTCCAGGATGTGAAGAAGTGTATTATGACTGACTTGCGAGAATAGTCAGTGAAGATATGAGTGTGGACTATGAAGACCATGTTATTGTAGTTTGTTTACTTTTGATGTAATGAAAGACTTATGAATGTATCTAGTGTTTCCAAGGCTACTAAACTAATCGGTCTTTCGAGACTTGATCTTTTTTGATCTTGCCAATGTTACGAAGTAATGCACCGACTCTGGGTAGCTGGGGTCGGGGCGTTACAAATAATAATTCCATTCTAAAATAGTCATCAATGAAAATAATGTAATCCCACTTTCCATCAATGGATCTTGGTGTAATAGGCCAAAAAAATATCAATAGGCACCAATTTGAGAACTATTGTTTGCTTCTTTTCCTTTTCATTATACATCTTTCTGATGAGATTCCACTACTGGCATGCATTGAACATGTGATTATGATCTCATGATAACTTGGGGAGGTCTCTAGATAAATCACACTTTACCAAATCTTCTAGGGATGTCAGATATAGATGACCAAGTCATTTATACCCCAAATTGATTTCATCCTCTCTTGTTAAAAAGTACATATCTTCGTCACCACTTACGAGGTGGAGATTTACCTTTTTTTCACTATAGAACCACTGCACCATATTTTCCTTTGACAATACACATCTTATTAGTAAACCATATAGCATGCCTTGAGTCACATTGTTGGTTGATGGAAAGAAAATTATGATTGAGAAATTCTACAAATAATAAATCACCAGGTCTCATTTATTTTCCCCCAAACATGGCCTTTCTCGAACTAATAATCTTTATCCATTAATATTTTCATAAGTTTAATACTTCTTCTTTGTCATATTTTATTCAAAAAACAAGATCCTTATTACCTTTTATGTGGTATGTGGAACCACTATCATGGATCCATACACCAAAACAGTATGATGCTTTGAGGGCAATTTCTTCCACCACTACCTTCTCATCCTTTTTCTTTTTGATCCATGTCTTTGATCTCACACTTAGTGTAGTTTGAAAATCATGATCTTCCTTAGATTGTGAGGTCCTAGCTTCATCCTACAGAGCTTCAAATAGATTTTTCATTTTCAACTCACCTCTGGGTTTGTTGATTTGCTACTTGCGACTATTTGGATTCTTCCATGGAACAATCCTCTACATGGTTGATGTACAATATTGAGCCATGTGCCCAAATTATCTGTAACAAAAAAAAGACCCTCAAATGATTTTTTAAAATTTTGATCTCTTTTTGGCTGAAACTATTGTTCTTATGCCCTTTGATATCTCTTGTATATGGAACACACATACTATGAATGTCCCATATTTCCACAACAATAACACCTGATATAAGGTTCATTCCTACATGTCACTTCTTTACTGCTAGTTTCCACTTAGGATCGTTGAATATTATGATTTTTATTTATGTCCAAATCAACTACCAATATTGAAATTGGTGCTTGTAGTCTAATATAAACAATCATAGATTTTTGTTTTCGATCAATCCACACATCAGTTTTATCATCTGAACATGATTGTTTCTTCTTTCCTACTAGAAAACTCTTCTTCACTTCCAATTATTTATGTCTTTTGAGTGATCTTATTTGTCGATGTCATATTGGGAGTCAATATTATTCCTTGATACTTAAATTTTCATCAGAAGACGAAGAATTCTTATTCAAGTTCATCCATAATCTTGATTTAATCATTCATTTTTATATTCAAGACATCGTTCTCCCTTTTCTATTCTTCATCCTTGATCTTATTTCTCCATCATTTTCTGAGCTCTCTCGCATGGAATACTTATGTTTATCAATTTCTTTTACCTGCTAAGACATCTATTCTTCTAATTATTTCTTGTATATTTTGGCATCATGTACCACATTGTTGGATTTCTTTATTTTTTCTCTTCGAACATCTATCTCTTCAAGAGATTATTCTAATTCAGCTTCCATATCGACTCTTCATTCAACTTCTTTTTTTCTTCATTAATGTCGATTTAATCCTTTTTTAAGAACTATCAAAAACTTCCTCCATATAATTCACTCTATGATCTTTGCATTTTTCTATATCTTCAGCCTCTTCAACTTCAGACTCAACTGAACTTCCATATTCTTGTGAAAGAAGTTTCTTTTTATTAAATAAATTTCTCTTGAAATGTTTCTTTCCTTTCATATAAACTGAAGAATTCATCTTGGAAATTTTGGCTTTATCCTCATCATATTCTTGGTACTTATTGGGGAACCTTTCTATAATATGTCCATTATTTCCACTTCTAACAAAAAAGAAAGTGGAATTTCCCCATAAACATTTCTTTTCCTCTTTGAAGATTTGAGGAATGGAATGAAATCACTTCATTTTTCTCTTATTATTCTTGAGAATCTTAAATAGTGAGATTCTTTATGGCTTTGAATTTCACCTCTTTGGATTTCCCATTTTCCACATCATTATTATCATTATTTATTATTTTATATGCTCCATGGGTACTATGAAAGTAATCTAGTGTCATCTCTTTTAGATACTTATATTCCAATACAGAAACCTTTGGATTGAAGCAAGGTGGAAGATTCCTTATAATGCGCTTCACAATCTTTATGTCTTTTAATGACTTCACCAAGACCTCGCATGTCTTCCACTAAAACATTTACCCGGTTAAAGAACGCATCACAGAATCATCTGGGTTCATTCTAAGATCTTCATACTTGGTCCACCACACTTGAAACATTTCTTCTTTGACCTTTGAATACCCTTCATATACGTTGAAAGGTTTTTCCCACATGGCATGTGTTGTTTTTTATGACATCACCTTCATATAGAGAGCATTGGATAGGGTTCCCCCAAAAGCATTGATTCCCTTGGCGTAATCATCCAATTCTCTTTTTTTGGCGTCTGATAATGCACCACTATTAATATCAGATGTTGTACCATGCATTGCTTCTGTAAACATATCCATTCCGAAAGATCAAAAGTAGTGTTTCATCTGATTATTCGTTTACTGAAAATTGTTACCATCGAAGATCAGAATCCCTTTATGATTAGTGACCTCCATTTGAAAGAGAAACACTGATATCAACATTTTCCTCTGTTAAAAATTGTTTCATCCAATAGGATAGATAACCTAAGAGGGAGGGTGAATCAGGGTATGATAGATTAAAACAGTTGTCCCTATTGATCATGTTTTGTTGTTAGAAAAAACTCTTTTTTATCTCTATCCCATTACATGCAATGTTCCATTGTACCAAATCCACTAAATGAACACTACTGTTTACAATGTTCATAGGGGCTCACTGTCCCTCATGATTTAAAACCACTCACAATATGAAAGCTCACTACTCTCTCAACTGAAGTGTGATCACTCCTTCTTCACAAAATCCACTCATAGTTCAAATAATTGAAGGTCCCTTCATTATCACAAATGAATGAATATTCCTCTGTATGTATATGCTCTGTTGAAGTTTCACTTTCATTCACTGATGAATACAACTTTACCACAATTGTACTGGAAAATCTTCCAACACTCACGCAACCCTAGAATGACTGACATGCTTCTCCAATCCTAGTGCACATGTTTCACAAAACCACTTGTGTGAAAATCCCTTCATGAATTAAAAACATGGGTGACTCACATCCTTTTAATCCTAAACCAATATTAGTGTGAAACTATCAACTAGAATGAAACTAATGAATAACTTTATATGTGTGTAACCAAACCACCACTTGTGTGCCCAAAACACATCCTCAGATAGAGCTTAAAAATTCACTATGTGTTGATATTAGCCACAAATAAGGAGGGTTTTCCCTCTATTTATAGGCCTTTTGGGCGCCCTGATCGCCACATCCAAGTTACTACCGACGCACAAGTCCATCCTCTTGAACCTCTGTCGCCCTAGTCACCTTGCACGCCCAAACCAAAACATGGGTGACTCTATTTCCATTTCCGTATTTTGATGTTATGATATTGAAAAAAAATATGGCACATAACTTTCCAAGATTCGAAGAAACTCGCGCAGATGTCCCTTTACAAAAAAACACTTTTCTCTATATGTCAATTTTGAGGCCCAAATATTTGGCGAACACTAGAAAACGGTGCCACCTTATATCTCTTCTTTTTGCATCACCTCCAGATCGTCCATTCCTATGTCAAGGTTCTTCCATAAATCATAGATTTTTTACAACATCTGTTGATCTCTACAACTCATCATGTAAACCCACTTTTTTCAACAAATTGAACATTGTGGTATGTTGTGCCAACAAACACAACATGGAGGCCCACTTTGTCAACAAACACAGTCACCTCAAAAATGATTCAATGACACATTGGGGGATTTTTTTAGCAACATAAATAACATTAGGAGTCATATCTATGTCACTATAAAAATAACTGTTACAAATAGAATAACTGATATGGTTGAATTCTATACCCAATGCATTGGAGGGATATAACATACCCACTCATCCTTGGTTTATAATGGAACTACCCACATTTGGTTTATAATAGAATAATCCATCATCATAAAAAACCCCAAATAATTATAACATAATAATAAAAAATGGAATTTATAATTTTAATCATTTTACTATTAAAAAACTCATTTAAATGATAAGAAAACATATACAGATATTGAAATATCTAGTCAATTTTAAAATACATTTTGAAAGTAACTAGAATATAAGAGGGGAGTGTTTTTATTTGAATAAAACATTGAATATTATTAATAAATTAAAATATCAAATAATTTTTATGGAGGGTGGAAAATGTATTGTCTTTATATACATTAAAATAGAACATTTATTAATTATTTTGTAGAGAAAGTCAAACATTACATGTAAAATACATAAAAATATTTATTTTGAAAACATTTAAATTAAAGTTATAAATAATAAAATAAATTTAAAAAAATATTTACATGGAAAATAAGGGTTTAAGGGAAACTTTAAAAGATTATTAAAAAAATTAAAATCTCCTACCTCGGGTATGATTCACAATGAGAATTGTTTATCTTCCTCTTCTTTAGACAACCTCTTAAGGTTTACACCAAAATATTTCAATTGTTAGCTATCTGATCAAATAAAGGCCTCCATGTTGATGGTAGGTATATAACGAAGGTATTTAGGTAGGCCTTATAATATCCAAAATACTTTTTAGGTGTTAAAAAAGAGGAGATATGGTTCCCTATTATAAGAGAGGGGAGAAGAACTTGTGGAATTTCTTAAAATATTGAATTAATAGAAAATAATTTTAACATTAAAATTGATAAAATAGATAAAATTATAAGACAATATGTGAATGTGTATGAATCCTCTCATATAATAAAATTTAAACCTTTTTTTCATTTTACAACCCTTATCATTTTTAACCCATTTTAACCCTTTTTGATGATTACCACAAAATAAAGTTTTTTTATTCATCAGGGGTCAATATAGTTACTATTGAAGGAAAAAAATCCCAAAATAAAATATTTTGGGCATAATAATATATATACCATTATAATTTCTAAAGATAATATTTTTAGAAATTTTAAATCATTTAATAAAACATTATTTTTTATAAAATTTAATTAATGTTAATTTTGAAAATATTAATTTAATTTTACATTAAAACATCAAGAAAAATATGGAATTAGAATATAAGATTTAAAAACACTAAAAATGTCTTTAAATTAAATAAATAATTTTTTGGCGAATATAAATCGCTCAAATAATATTTTTTTATTATTTTTAAAGTCCATTTATTTATTTTCTTACTGCTTGCACAAGCATTGTGTAAGTGTTACATATGAATTTAAGTTAATTATTTCATCACTAAAAACTAGAAATAAAATTCAATGATAAAAAAATAATTTTTATTTCAAATTAATATATACATCCAACCATATCAATCGTTTATTGAAATATAAAAATTTAGAGATAATTAAACTAAGAAAATGACTTTTTAAAATTTTCTTTATATAAAATAATATAAAGGAATAAATATTGTAAAAATGGAAACAGAAGGCTATATATCCAACATTAAGATGATTAAAAAATATATATAATCATTAAATTAAATTAATAGAATATTTATGGTCATTTTTTGTTCTAATAATATTATTTTTAACCTTAATTGCCTAATTTACCTTTTAACATGGTAACAAAAATAACTAAGGTTGTTATTAATAATTTATGCAGTTAATATTGATATATTTATCAAATTGTGACGCATTGATTCTAAATATGGAATCTTGCTTCCAATTTCAATTCACATATGTTGTAGAATTAAATTTAAAATTAAGCCTCTAAATTGTGATGTAAAATGGTTATTGTTAGAAACATTCCTTTTAAGTTTGAAATTTTTTTATACCAAATAATGTATACAATCCATTTCAAAGACCATAATTAGATTATGTTTAAAACATGGAAAAAAATAAATTTTAAAACTAATTATAAATTAAATTATACTTTAAAAAAACTTTAAAACAGAAAATACATTTTTCATTGAAAATCATTATTTTCACTATTCACTAAAAAATCAAATATTTCATAACATTATTCAAAATTAATATTATGATAATATTGAAATTTAAAATTCTAAAATTAAATTAACTTTTTAGAAATTAAATTCTATAATATGATAATTAAACATTTAAAAAACATTATTGAAAATTTGTTAAATAAAATTATTCACTTTTTGATTGAAAAATTACATAATTTTTTTGTAATGAATAAAAAAAATTTATCTCATGAATAGTAATAAATATTTAATTGATTTATTATATCATTACATTGGTTTTGAAAGTAACCTATAAGTAACATTAAATCAATAAATATTGGTGCAACAACATTTATGTGAAAGATTTTAGTCAGAAAAGAGAGAAAAGATAGAAAGGAATATCCTTTATAATTCATTGAAACTCAGTTTATCTCAAACATAAATAAATTTATAATATATTCAATGAAGAAATTATATATTAAATTAGAATTTGATAATAATATAAAAGTATTTATTTATCTAAATGTTGAATTATAATGGTATCATAAGGAACATGATTTATAATGAAATGAAACATGAATATTATAATATTTTCAAGAAATATATATTTCTTAATGATTATCTTGAAAAAAATGGCCGCCTAGAGTAATTTTTGATGAATATGAAAATCATCAAGTAAATCCTATCTAATTTTTGAAATAAATATTATATATTTAGTAATAATCTAATATCAATGATTATTTTAATATGTTCAACCATTAGTGAGTTAAAATGTTTGATATACTTGAAAAGGAAGTTTTATCTTTAATAAATAAGCTTGAGTGAGAAATAAAAACAAATATCTCAAAGAAAAATTTATAATTTGGAAGGTATTTTGGTGAAGTATAAAAAATTTGAATAATGAGGAATAATAAATTTTGAGGAAGTGTTAATTTCTCTAAGACCCAATTGTGGTTAATAGTGGTCTTGGATATAATGTTGAAACAACCAAATCAAGGAATAAAAATGTGAAGATAAAACAAATTTATATAGAAGAAGAAAGTTTTAAATCATCATGTACTTACCAAAAATCATGATGTTATTAAATAATATAGGATATGTGAAGAGATAGAAGTAAGAGTATATTTCCTATGATGAAATTTAAATTATATGTCTATTTAGGTTAGACAATGCCTTGTTGCGGTGAAGTTGAATGTTACTTCGGGGGAGAAGCAATTTGTCTTTTTCAAAGGATATTTGAAATATTTCCTTTATATTGGTATAAAAACACATTTAATAAATATCCTTTTAATTTTATTGACTTTTTGAATATATATTTTATTTATAAGAAAATAAGTAGGATATTATCCTATGGAAGAAAAAGGAGTCTAGATGTTATTATCTCTAATAAAATTCATTTGAGTTACATATTAATCCCATTAAATGAATAAGAACATGACCTAATTTATTATACTGAATAAAATGAGAAGTGACACACAAATGACTAAGAACATTAAAAATATTATTGGAAGGATAAGAATATAGAGATTAATTAGACAAAAATAATTTATAAGTTACATTAAAAAGATAAAAAAATAGTAAAATTCTATTATTGATGGTGAGAACTCATCACACATAATCAATAACATGAACCTTCTCAAAAATTTAAAATGTAGAGTTGATGGAAATATTCAGTTTGAATTGATGGATCTCTAAATATAAATATAATTGATAAGACATATTTAGGAAGAGATGAATTTGTGAATACTATAATTCTCTCTATTAATGGAATACAACAAAATTTAGTAGAAATCAGTTGTGTGACATAGGATTTTATGTTATATTCAACCAAAAAGGTTATTGTATCAAAGGAAATGATATAAATTATATTATAAAAGGTTATATAATGAATAAGAACATATATCATAAGGATATTAAGGACATACCCATATCTCCTTACTATAAAAGAGGAGAAAAGTTGATCACATAGGAGGCTTAGTCGCATTCTTTATAACATCATGGAGAATCTATAAAATTTTAAATCTGTAATTGTTATACATTCACTAAATAGAAATAACCAAAATATTTGGGATTTGTGCATTAGGTGAGAGATGGTATTAAAACTTTATCATCTAAATAACACATTTATATTAAATATATTCAATTTAGTCAATACAGATGTGTGTCGACTAATCAGTTTGAAAATTATTATGAGAAATAATTTTCTCTATATTTTGATGAATATAATAGTATGGTGTGTCCTATGTTTTCTATCCTAACAAAAAGGTTTGGAACACTTAAAAATATTCTAAGAATGATTAATATTGAAAAGTATATTATAATGAATATATTATAGATTGATAATGAAACTCAATGAACTTCTGTTTAGGTTGAAATATATTAGGAGAAATATATAAAATCATGAAGTATCAGCAATAAGCACTCCTTAATAGAATTTAGATATTATTGGGAATACATATCTCAAGGAAGCATTGAAGCATTTTTAGGTTAATTGTGTTTATTGGCGAAGCATGTTAGTTTGTTGGAAAAGAGGGTTTCCATGGTGAGTTGTGGTGTTCTAGAGATATTTTTGATGTTCAATGTTGAAAAAGAACCATGAAAAAGAATGGATGATCTGTAGGAGGTACAGAAAGAACATATACATGGTGGTGTCATTTTCCAGTGTGCCATATTTTTGGCCCTCAAAATCAGAAAATAGAGATATGTGTTTTTGGAAAAGGAAGTTGTGTGCAATATTAAAGGTGATTTGGAAACATTTATGCAAAGAATGTTTCAGGATAAGAATGTTGGAAAATGGAAAAGGAATAAAGTGCACAAAATATTTGTAAATGGGAACAAAATATGAGGCACTGCGAAAGAGACATGTGTTCCCAATGAGACCTCAATTTGGGTTTTGAGCGCTTGAGGAGGATCTTGCGTGACAAAAATTGAATCTTCCACCTAGGAATCAGAATCTTATATAAATAATAGGTGACCCCCTAATTTGAAGTATCTCAACACTTAGAGAGAATCTGATATTTGGATTTCATAATAATTTCATCCAAAGGGATTTTCATGAAATATCTTGAGATGCATGCAAGCTAGGAAAATTGTGTGAAAGATTTGAGTTTCACATAAGATTGAATTTGTTTGCAAGTGGTGTTTCGCAATAAAAGTTGAATCTTGCACACAAGGTATTAAAGTAGAATGAATGAAATAGTAAGGGTTGAGTGAATGATTTTATGGTTACCTATAGTATTTTTGTAATGTGGTATTCATAAGTGGATGAAAGTAGCACAACAATAGAGAATATATATACAGTGGAGGATGCATTCATTAAATATAATAAAAAGACCAACATGTCTATAAAATTTGAGTGGATCATCTGAAGAAGTAGTTAGCACACATCAATTGAGAGAGAAGTGATCTTTGAAAGTGTGATTGGTTATAAACCAGGAGGGATAGTGATTCCACTTCGAACATTGTAAATAGTAGTTCACTTATAGTGGATTTGGTGAATCAGCACATCACCGGTGTATGCTCTGTGAATATAGCCCAGTGAGGGTGAACCAAGTAATAATTGATATGTAATTTTAATTATTTAATATATTTTTATACTTTGATATGCGAAATAGGGAGAAGAGAGATTTTCATTATAGTGAAACAAGATCCAAAAGGGTAGAGGTTTAAATCTGTTATACCCTAATCCCCACCTCAGGGTATTTGGAATTATGAGAATAAAAGTTAAGGAAAGAAAAAACTATATAGTAAATTATTTATAAAATATATTTTTTTGAAAATGAACTCTCTCAAAATTTCTAGAAGTAAACAATATAATTGGATTATAACAGTTAGATTTGAGCATCTCTCAATAGAAGATAAACGAATACACTATATGAATATGGCATGGAAATAAACCATAATTTATGAATCTTATAGTATCTTGAAGTAAATATTTTATTCATTATAAATATGGAAATATGTTAAATTATGTAGATATATAAGATGAAGGAATATTTTTAGGCAGCTCAATAATGATTAAATTCCATATATATTTCCAAAAAATGCTCATGAAATAGTTAAATTTGGTAATATAAAATTAATGGAATATTGACCTATTTTTTTTATTTTTTCCATCTAAATAATTGAGTAAAGAAGAAAAAGAGATGCATTTGGGATTTTGGAGATCTAAAAATTATTTAATTGATGATAATTCGGAAGTTAAATTAGAGGAAGACCTTAAAAATAAATGTTTCCAACCTATGTCTCAACCAATATTAGGTAGATTTTAATTTTTTCTAAGAAACATTATAAAATACAAGTCATCAACAACATAGACCATTATAATGAGTATAGTATAGAAAAATTCTATTTTATCAGAGGTATATCCAACTTTATATAAAGATTTAGAAATTTATAGATCATGAATAAAAGACAAGAATGAAAATTTGGAACAATTTTATAAGAAAAAAACATGGAAACTTATAGAATTATATAGAAATTTTTATTTGAAAGGAATAAAATAGTGCTTCATTAAAATTATTGATGAAAATGTAGAACTGATTAAAAATTAAGAGAGGTTGTTATGTAAATAATATACACAAGTTGAAGGGTTTGATATGGAGTAATCATTTTCTATGGTTTAAATATTGGAATTAATAAGACTCTTTCTAAAAGTGTTTATTCAAAGGAAGTTCCAAGTTGATTAAATAGATGTGAAAAGAACCTTTCTAAATATATTTTCAGTGATTAAGTCGATATTAAACAACCAAGGGGACTTTTTATTAAACATAATAATGTAAAAATTTTAGAATAAAATAGAAATTTTATGGCCAAATGAAATAACCTCATGCATGGTATACATGAATGGGAATATTCCTAAGAAAAATTGATTTCAAGAGATGATGGGTTGATCATGAAATATATAAGAAAGTCCCAAATAAATTGAATTTCATGAAAAAAATGTATGTACATGACATCATATTAGGAAAATATAAAAAGAATTATTTTGAAATGTTTTCACAACTGATGTGTTTAGATTTTTAGATTTTTATTATTGGAGAGTTGACTTAATTTCTCGAGATGAAATTATATCAAAGTGGAGGAAAACAATTCATCAAACTTGTGAAATTACACAAATATGAATTATGAATGTTCATAATGGATGAATTCAAACTAGTTTTGACCTTGGTAGTTGTTGGAATGCTACTTGTAATGCATGAAAAAAATGAGAGAGTATACTAAAAATGTTATTGAATAATTAATAGAAGTTTAATATATATTATAGATTCCAGAACAGATATATTATATTTTAAGTGCTTAAAATTATGATTTTAGAGTTTTAAAATGATAAAATATATCTTAAACATAAATAGGACAATGATATATATCTAAGAACATTTTATAATGGTTTTATTTTCAATGAAGGAGAATATCTATATTTGATGGATTATTCTACTGTTGATTCGGTTTGATGTGTTATGGATAAAAAATACACTAATGGTGGAGAATTATTCTTCAATAAAAAAAATTTTGATAGAAAAATAAGAGTGAGGAAAGTGTATACTTGAGTAAATTAGAGGTTAAATACATTTCAGATGCCAAATATTGTACACAATTCATATAGTTAAAGAAAAAAATGAAATATCATGGAGATTCTGTAAGATATCTGATGTTGATTTAGTGAAAAAACAAGTGTGTTATTAAGTTAACAAATAATCCTTTATAGAAATATCATATAAATCACATTAATACATATATCCTTTTTATAAAGGAGAATGTGGAGAAAAAAATTTTGTGTGATTATAATTATTTGGAACTCATCATCAAGTGGAAGATATCTTTACCAAACTATAAGATGAAATTGATACGACTAATAAGTATATTTTTTACCATTAAGAGGGCGTGAATAAGTAGTTTTTTTACACTATAGTTTTCATATAATGAAGATGAGATTCAAAATAAAATACATCAAGTAATAGGGATTGGAATAAATTTCACAAGTACAAGAGATCTCCAAAGTGATCCCTTGACAAGGCTCAAACAGTTCCATCATGAAGGGACAAGAGGTGTGGCCACAAGATCACATAGGTCATCCTTGAATGAGACATTTTTGTGAGCACCCAATTCAAGAACTTTTTCATGCTATATCTTTCACATAGGACCCTAAAATTTCCTATAAATAAGACCATATTGATACTCTTTTAAGATGAATATAAGATAAAAAGAACCCCTAATGTTATAATCTACCTAATCCTTTATCTAGGCCCTCAAAATAATATAGGTAGCTCTATAAAACCCAATAATATAGGGAATTAAAGGGAATAATGAGATTATAGTTATTAGAGTGTGTAAAACTCCATATACCAGTGTGAAGAACCACTTCACATCAAAGTCGATAAGTATTAGAAAAAATGTCTCCTCCAAAAAACAATATTTGTGTGATACCCTTAAACAAAAACCTAAGGAATCCCTTAGAGCCTATTGGAAGGCCTTGACCAAGATTTGTGGCCCAATTTGTCCTCTATCCAAAAGTCACATCTATATCACACAGGTCTGTCCTATAAAAAAAATCAAAGTCAACCCAACTCATTCCTATATAATACCATCCAATCCACCTTGGTCTATCCTATGTGAAACTCTCTATTCTACCCAGGTATACCTACATGATACCCATCATTCTCCTAGGCCTCACCTACGAGATCTATACTTTAGGATCCTTCTTCATGCCACTAATGGAAGGTAACTTCTTCCCTTGGACCCCTCACCTAGGTGGGACCAAGTTGAGGACTTCCCAAAATCCTCCAGATATGTGTAGTTAAAACATAGGTAAGTCTAACATGTCCTATAAACTATACATTTGAGTAGTAATGGTGGTGCTTCATTTATCTTACAAAATATGTGGCATCCATTGAGTGTTATCGATTATACACTCCCATTTTAAAGGGGGCCCCAACCACAGAGGTAATTCTCTGATACCTCCCCATTTCATACAGATAGGGTGTACACTTTCCTTGCATATTGATGTAGTCTAGATCCATATCTTTCTCTTATTTTCTCTAAAATCGAGAAAATAGAATCCCTTTTGAAGTAATCCCCTTGATTTGTTTTTCGGGCTGCAACTAAATGTTGAATAAGTCCTGACTTGTGGTTTTTAAAATAAGAGAAGGTATGGGTAAATTAATTCCATTTTTCTCTCCCATAGCCTCAACCATTTCCACCAATAAGTGAAGGATATTGTGTGATTTAACTGATCTTACAAATCCTCTTGTTTCGCACACCATGAATGACTCATGTGGGCTCTGAGGCTAATGACGATCATGATATCTTCACGATCAAATACCTATCCCGGTTGAGAGTCCTTATGGTAGAACTTCCACTCTCATTGAAAAGGGACTCTAATTTACTATATGTCCTGAAAGACATATATTTTTCTCAATGGGATATACTCACTATGTGAAAAACCTTCAAAAGGCCTCCTTTTGGGTATATGAACCAAAACCATGTCATCACTTCAAAGAGAAATATTCCTAGAGAAAAAAATATTATATGTGTCTTGGAAGAGAGTCCCTTTTCATATCCACCTCTAACCATGGAATGGGCCTCCTCCATAGAAGCTTGTCCAATATTTTTTTGAACTATGAACACTCTGATTCTTTTCCAAATGGGATACATAGGAAGCCTCCCTGAGGTCCAAACCCATCACACCAAACTCACCCTAATTTTTTATGGGGAACATTTCTAGTATGTACGTATCTAACATGGGAGGATACAACCCTTCTATTTCCCCTGAGCTTCTTTATCTTAAGTCATAGAATATCCTTTAACTAGGTACATTTCACCTAGAAATACATTATGTATGACATTAAACTACATGGTTTTGACCTCATCACATGACTTTAAAAGGTACGATTTTTCCTGTTAAGTGGTACTGAACTATATGGGTTCTTATTCCTTTCACAAGGATAAATAGGGATCAAATCTTATTGTACCTATCCCAACATAAAAAAACCTTTATCTTCTTGGATGATGTAAAATTCTAGATCACCCAATTGTGTGGATTATAATGATCATTAGGAAAATAAAATACATAATAATATTTATGACATGAATATAGAAGGGTACCACTGATGAAGAACCTTAAATACATATAGATGATTCTAGATTCCATGCATAATAATAGTTGATACTTAAAATAAGGATGACCCATTTTATTTTTTTGATTTAAAAAAGAATTCACAAATATGTCTCAAATATACAAGATATAACAAAAGTAGGAAATAATTTCCCTCAAAAAGTTTGATGAGCCCGACCTCCCATACTATAAACCAATGTAAGTCCCTAAGAGTTCTTAGAGTTATTTCTCAATAACCAACTTCCTTTAGAAAGAAGGTTCATGAAGTATATCTAATAAGGAAACTCTTGGGTGCCTCTAGATCCATGAATAGGACCCATTAGAAGGCACTGATAGGGGACATGGAAATATGTGTCTGATATGAATTTATTGTGAAACATTTAAACCTCTATAATGAAACAATCATGCACACAAGTTTTCCATGTGAAACACAAAATGGAGAATCCAACATCAATACTTAACCAAAATTATTGTGTCTCCCACATGTTAGGCCCCTTTTTCACAAAAAAATGAAGATGGGGTAAAAAATTGGTTTTTCATGTGTTCATTTATTAAGATTATTATATTATGGGGTTTTATTATTTATTTTTTCATGAATTTTAGTAACTTTCACAAGAACTCCCTTAAATACAAATGGGTTTTTAACAGTTTAAGCAAGCATACACTTAGGCTAAAACATAATCTTGTCCTCTTCTAAAATGATGACTTTTATCACCTAAGTATCATCTTCCACACTAGGTTTTAAATGTTTTGATAAATGATTACAAGCTTATGGTTACCTTACTAACCTTAGAGGAATCTTGAAAAAACCTCTATCTCATGAGGCCCCACCCATGATCCACTCAATGATGGATGGTTTCCTAATAGTCTATTACACCAGTTGTTGTATCATACCATTTTGGGAGAATATCCCGATAATAGAGTAACAATTTCCACCCATGTCATCGGGAGGTAAATCATAATTTCACTAACATCCCTATCCAAATAACACAGGGGTCTCTCTAAAGGCCTTCTACCAGAAGCTATCATCGTCAAATATTCATGACACAAAGTCCTCAGCCTGATGAGGATGCCACCCCATGGGCTCCATCATATATAATTCAAACTTGAGCAAACATGGTATCCTATTGTGCACTAAAATTGAGCATTCAGGGACAAGCTCACATCTCAGTCCCTAACATAGAGGCCTGAAAATAAACATAGCGGCAACATGCGTGTATTAGAAAATTCCTTCCGGTAACTCTCAAATCTGCCAATATTATTTGGAATGAGTAGAGAAGCCCATAAACCAAATGAAGTAGAAAACTATTAGTATGTCCACATACTTGACCAAATTTTCCAATTCTTCTAGCCTTGTCTAATAGTAGTCAGAGAAACCAGCTGGTAGATCCACATAACAAATAGAGGGTAGACCCATATCCCTTCCCCTACAACTAAAGACCATTGGTATTTACCAATAAAAAATGGTGTATGGTAGTAGTTCAATACACCTATTATATCTATGGAATTGTTATAAATTATCCTATTGGCTACAAAATCAATCAACATATCCTGACCATGGTGAAAGGGTAGATGTAAATTCCAACCCACGTCCAATAACATGGAAAGTTATAACAACGGTAGTGGATGTAATTGAAGGATGGACACACAACATCATCCCCTAAATTGGTATTACTTGTCAACATAACATGAGGGTCACTCCCTAAATAACACATATATTTACTCTTATCTAGGATTTTTGTGGTCAAATACCCATGATTAATGGATAATTATATTATTTATATACCCCAATTCAAACCAGGGGTCATTAGTCCATCCCAGTGGTCACTCTAGGGTACGCATGAAACCATACCAAAATTATAGAAATATTTTGGAAAATTATGAAAACAATATGTGAAGTAATTAATCAGGACTCTATATATGAAATTGTTTTTCCACAATAAGAGACCCCATTTAAATTTAAGGGATCATCAAAAAATAATTCTCTCCAAAGGAGATTGGAAAATGAAGAGCTAATCTACAATCCAACTCTACGCAAAGTTGGAGTTTGTGAATCCCTCGTACATTTATCTATGGTGGATCCATGTCATAATCATCTATTATTAATTTCTAGAGATAATAGCAGTAATTATGAAGGTCCTCCCCAAAACAATATTTATAGGAGTTCCAGAGGTCCTCCCCAAACATATTAACATTATGTCTCACTTCAGGTCTAAAATTTGAACAAACATAAGTTCCCATATCCTAATGAGTGTCATGAAAACCATTCTTTATATCTATATGGTCAAAATTTAAGGAGTTCATCCCCTTGATATCATCCACACTAAAATAACACCCTAGGGTATACACTACATGCATTCCCCTTCCAGTATGACCTCAAACCATAATGGAAATCCTCCGCATGATGGAATTCACTCCTAAGGTCCTCCCCATAGAGACACTCCATTTCATAAAGGAGGTCCTCCCATTTAAAAATTGACTATGAGAAATCCATCCTATCAAGTGGAACTTGGTAAAATGTGGTCATTTATGCTTGATTACATGTAATTAACATGTTACATTCTTTACCAACTAGAAGACAACCTAGGGAATGGGTTATTCTCTGAACCACCCATAGATTTTATACCTTACACTATGATAGAGGAAATTTCTTCCAGTCCGGATGTTCCAAATAAAGAAATAGGTATCCATCAATAGTGGTCTAATTAGGTAGTGGAACCTCTTTTTAAATATGAGGAAGAAATGTTTATAATGATAAGATAGTTGGATAAAGATAATATTCAAGATATGTTCTTCCATTTAGACACTCCCCGATATGTAATTACAATGGTTTTTTATGAATATTGTCTGCATGAAATTCTCCAGAAAATATATAACACTCATCTTTATTTAAAAAAAATATTTCCTTAAATTGAGTATCCATGAAACATCATTGTAATATAAGGGATACACCATCAAATGGACTTGGTGGCCCCACTAGTTGCATGGAACAAGAAATGGGAAAATATTAGGGATCCCTGCGACTTTTAATCCTCACTGTATTAAACAAATTACATTTGTTGATATTTGAAACCCTTCCAGTTGTCTATATTAGGGTGTGGGATAAACATGTAGATTTTCATTTCACCACACTCCCCTATCAGAAAAAACCACCTGAACAAACATCCTGTCATTTCATTGCTCGATTTTCATTTTTGGATGCAAGCTCCACCCATAAGAGATGGTACAATCAGCAAGAATTTCCCTTCATCAAATCTCATATGTTTCATGCTCGACATGAGAAGGCTATAGGAATACTGCCACAATATGTGTCTAATAAAATTGTACAAGATTCTAGATTATGATAATCACGTCCTTAGATAACACTGAAGCCCTCAGAAGGAAGCCACTCACATGTAAACCAAATATAGCACCTGAATCAGGCTTGAATTATAATGGAAAATATCAAGAGATATTTCACAATAGAAATATACACCATGATACAGAATCATCCCCAACCTACTAGGTTGGGGGATTTCTTAATAGAACATGCCACAATGAGGCCAAAAAATTCATCCCACAGAATGACAATAGTAGAATGAGAGAAACTCTAGACCACATGGCTGTGGGATTTTTTACCTCAACCAATTAAATAGAATTCATAATTTTCCCATTTAGGGGATCGCTGTAAAATAGATCTTCCTAGGTCATTAAATCCCATGACTATGTTTCCTCACATAGAACATCCATTCCAAAAAATGTCCAGAGTTTCCCTTCGGATCATTGTTCATCGAACAATTCCAATATGACTAGAGAATATTAGGACAAGTCCTCTTGGATGGAATAGACCAAATAAATCTCTTTAGGAGGATAATGAAATTACTTGAATGCATTATGCATCAGTGAACATCGTTAACACCATAACTATAGATGATACATACCCTGAGGTCCATACCAATGAGGAGGATTATTTTTTAGAATACATTCCACACTAAAATGATTGAATATAGTTAGTGTACCTTAGAATGGAGGCTTACTATAAATTTTTTGGATTCCCTCTATTACTCTATAACTTCCCCGACAAGTGTTATGGAAATGATTAAAGGTGTTGTTATACCCCACCCACTGCCAGAAGATGTTAAACCCCTCACAAAATAAAAAAAATCTCCTAAATAGGAGGATATGAATTAGTTCATAAAACTAAATGAAGAACTAATTTGAGTAAAAATTCATACTTCATATGTTCTTTGAACATGGCCTCTTCCCCAGCTCCCATATGACGCACCTCAGAGAAGATGGTTTTCCCCAACAATTGAAGTAGATTAATAAAATCCTCTCAATGTGGGGTACCAAAAACCAATATAATTAGACTGAAAAAAATAATGATATTAGGAGTTCCTACCATTGGGTCCATAGCCAGAGCTAGGTAAGAAAAATCCTCATTAGAAGCCCCTATAGGCTACCCACTATGGGTACACGAAGAGCCTCCTGAGTTGACTCTACAAGTTTATGCCCATTTTCAAGAAATACCTCAAAGGATCAACAATTATATTGATTTATTGGAATCTCAATTGGAAGATATAGAGAAATAGTGTGCACCAATATGGGCAGAAAAAATAACTACCCCAAATGGGTTTATCTAACCCCTCTCCTACCAAACTTTAGTAACCCTACATTTTTAAATTTTAACATATTAAGGGACCCAAAATAAAATTTAACTCATTTCACATCACATTTTTATCCCATTATGGGAACCATTACACAAAAATAAGTGTTGAAACACAAATGATTTATAAAAATAGTATAATGTCCCTCTTTTGTACAATACAATAGTTTTCCATCTCAGCCAATACTGATATGGGAACATATTTTTTGGAAATTTCTCTTTCAATTCTGCTCAATGATATATATTACAATAATACTCAACCTCTCAAATATGAAATATCTTGAGAAAGAGAGGGTGTAAGATTTAATTTTATTAATAAAATGATTTAACATACTCTCTAAACCAATATATTTCCTAATAATATTTTTGTCCCTATATAAGAAAATATTTTCAATGAGTTATAAACACTAATCATCCCTATGATATATAAAATTGGTTTCTGGGATCTAACCCTAATTTATCAAATACTGGAAGAATCCATCATGAAACCAATTCCTATTCCCAAGTAATTCCATCAGCCCAATGGAAGAGAATATGGAATGCATAGCATGTCGCCATCTTGCTTAATCAAGCCCCAACTATACCACCAAATCCCATTCCATATCTTGTGGAACCTCCTACAAAGTGTCATAAATGAAGACCACCTATTCAGTACAAAATAAAGGATTAGAGGTAAATCCAATTTGAGGAACTAATGAATTTTTTTTAGTTATTTCGAAATTATAAATTCCCTGTCAACTTCATCAAGGCTTTAGTGAATACCTTTCACAAGTTTACAAATCCCAAGAGTCCTGACCAAGATAGTGTCAATGATATCCAAAAATATTTTCCATTTCAAAAAACATTGGAGAAAACCATATAGGAAGTATTTATATTCAAATACATCCTATAAGAAATGGTGGACTCTGTCTAAGTGAAGCTGGAAAAGACACCCTTCTATGTAACGTGCATTTCTTCTGCCAATACAGAGGAAGAAGGTAAATGGAAGGATGTGATAAGAAATAATTTCCAAAATTTTAGTGTTTTTATGACAAGAAATTAATTTAATTAAAATCATGATATCTTATGAGAACATTTGAAATAACCAATTATTCTCTCAGCCGGTTCCACTATGGCACATCCAACTCACCCGACACCATAGTAGTTCAATGTACAGTCTTCTAAAAAATTAAATTGATGAAATGGTGGAAAAAACACAAGAAGATGATCCTAACAATTCTAATGTTGGATTTGACTCTCTTCGACTACATGAATTCAGTGATAAAATCAAAAGCACCACCCCACCAAATGGTACCACAAGAGTTGACCTGCAAGATGATATCCTCATTAGATGATAAATTATTTTGTTGTTCTGTTAATGTAATTCACCTAATGGAACCCTTATCTGATGATAAATATTGATATGAAGTCATGTTACCAAAACAAAATTTGGGAACTAGGGTAAGTGGGAATAGGAGCCAAGGGTATAGGGGAATACATAGTTGCAGAAGAACTCAATACACCAACCACATCACTGATTGGAATGTTTTTGTTGTAGAAACTCATGGGATATCCCACAAGTAGGCCTAAGAGGATAAGTGAATCTTCCTCTAAATATTTCAAGGGTTAACCTAACAGTATCGCTATTGAAGATCAATTAGAGGGGATGAAATTATCCGATCAACCTTCACAAGTAGGAATCAATATTCAATATAAACATAGAAGGACATTAGCAACTTTGACTCTTTTTACAAGGGTTGATCATCATACGTCAAGTAATTGAGATTCTAAAGCACATGTAAAATGGAATCCACAAGATATGAATCATGTAATTTTATCCCATAATTATGAATTTTAAAAATAAGTATCCATGGCACTAGCCAAGCTTTTGATCATGGATTTTCAATGTTTATCAAAATAAATCAATGATGCATTCATTGTGGCTTTGTTGCACACTCAAGAGTTTGATACTAAGGTTACCAATGTGGAAATATATCATAAAAATATTTAACCTATATAATTCCACAATATCATATCATTCAAAAATAAAGGAATAGATTTCATCATATTGGTGCCATCAAACCCTTTTATTTGTCCGGAATGATTAAAGATGTTGATATCGGCTGGGCAATCATTGACAACGGCTTAAGAGTCATACTCATTCCAGTCAATACTCTTTATAAATAGGTTTATATAAAGAACCATATGTATTATTATACTTTAACACTATATTTTTATGAAAAGGTGAAAAAACATTATCAGTATAATCAAGATCGGGGATCATTTTGGGGGCCTTTTAGCCAGCTCATAATTCTTGGGTTTTTAGTAGGATGTTTCCTTAAATATACTTTATGGAAGGTATTGGTGGCACCAACATGTGGTAGTATTTTATTAATACCATAAAATACTCAAATATTTTATTAAAGGCTAAATTGGGACATTTTATAGTGATAAGTCCCCATTCAAATCTTGTGAATCTTAATATTTTGATAGAGGAATCTACCAGAGAGAAGGGAAGAAACCAATGGAAGATGGTGGTTCTTTGGTCAATGCAATAAGTATTTTTGAAATGACCTCAACCAATCCTATAAAATAGTTTATTGAAAAATATGTTCTACCCATCAACCAAATCAGATAGATTAATCTCAATTTAGATGTATATTCAACAACGTTCATGATATCAATCCTGATGACTAGGCCTTGAAGCATTGAAGAGGTCATTGACTCTTTGGATGATGAAAAAATCCTAGATGAAAACACCCTTACTCCATCCCATAAGATTCAATAGATCATTAACACATTGGCTAAATCAGATAATTTTTTCAAACCACTAGGTAAAAGTGGAGATAATATTTCCCCCATCTCCCCTCGAGAGCTTCAAAAAAACTCCATGTCACCCATCAGGTTGGAAAAAGTTTTTTCATCTTCCAGAAGTCAAAATATTGACTCCTCCCATAAATTTATATCATCACCTACTCCCCTTAAAATTAATTCATAAGGGAAAAAGGAAGTGAAAGTTAAATATGGAGATAAGGAACTTTGGGATTCCTTCCATCATTTGTTGAATGTGTCTCTACCACTACTTATAAACATTGATGAATAAAATAGGGTACATAAGAAGACCCATGTGCCACCTTGATTATTGTGGTCATATATCCAAAACAATAGGTATATACCTCATTTATAAAAAATAATTGTCACATATTTCCCTCAAATTACATAGAAATTATAATCCTTGATCATGTTGTGGTCACTCACCAACTGGGATTTCCATAAAAACACCGGGGATACAAATAGGTAGTGAGAAGGACCCACAATACTTACAAAACCAAAATTTTGTATAATGTTGACAAGATTATCAAGGAAAATTTTATTATTTAAGTATAGTATCTAAAACGGATAGTCGATATAGTCTTGGAAAATAAGATGAATGGGAAAATCAAGGTATGTATCAACTTCAATTATCTCAAATTACACTGTCCAAAATTACATTTCCAGGTTCCAGTAATGGAGATTATTATTGATGCAATGGCTATCTATCAATTCTTATCCTTCATAGATGGATATTCAAGGTAGAATAAAATTTAAATGGCCCCAAAATACAAGGAATCCACCAATTTTAGATCACCCTTAGGGGTATATTATTATTCGGTAATACTGTTTTTCTTGGTAAAGTCTAGTTCTACATACCATAGAACCCTAAATTGAATATTCAAACCATTATTTGGAAGGTTATTCAAATTCTATGTTGATGAACAAGTGGTTAATCCTAGATAGTATTTTGATCACCTGTCGAGTCTTTGGAATATATTTGACAAATGACGAGGTTATATCCAAATGATGTGCCCCTTAAAATGAGATTTTAGAATTACGTAGGGAAATTTTCTCACCTTCATCATATGCCATCGTGGCATTGAATTCGGTCCTGAGAAGAAAAGGAATATCACTAATATGTTTCCTCCTAAAAAACTCAAATATTTGTGGGGATTATAGGGAAACCTTAACTGCATTCAGTACTTTATATAAAACCAAGAAGGCAAGTGTTTTCCCTTAACCAGGTTGATAAAAAATGCAACCGCATACCAATAGATTTATGACTATCAAGAATCATTAGATAAAATCGTGAAATAAGTTTTTATTTCATGAGTGATACTGAATCATGTGGAAGGTAATGGACTCATTTTGTATGTAACAACCCTAGAATGTTTGATGGGTGCTCTCCTTCAACAAAATAATGATTTCAAAAAATGATAAATGCTTTATTATCATAGAAAAAACCATTATAGACATTGAGACTCATTATTCAAATATCAAGAATATCATTTTGGAACTTATCTTTACAACCCTAAAAATGAGTCACTATCTACCGCTTCACAAGGTCCATTTGGTCTCTCATAGAAACATCCTAAAATACATCCTCAGTCATCCTATACTAACTAGATGTTTTGCATGGTGGATGGTCATACTATAGTAGTATAAAATTTACTTTTTTATTTAGAAAGTAATTCAAGGCCTTTCCTTGGAAGACTACCTTACAGAACACCCATATGCAGAAACAAATTGTAAATACTAAATTTATTGATGAATTGGTCTTATCTGTTCAATAATACCCTAGTACAAGGGAAATTTATTTTTATATCACATCCATAATCCAAAGAATAAATATAATGGCACATCTTATGCTAAAAAAAGTTAGTTTGGGAGTCATTATTATCCCTATAGAAAAGAAATTCTTCCCTAATCCTTCTTATTTTTAGAAGGAACTATAAAAAATGTTGTAGAATATAAGGCCCTCTTCATAGGGTTATGACTAGTGCTTCAAATTTTGATAGAGAAAGTCAAGGTAAATGGTGATTCAAAGATAGTAATCAAGTTAGTCAATGTGGATTATAATATGAGATAAGAATAGGTAATACCCAAACTTAACTATGTCTGAGGACTAATTGAAAAATTTCCATCAAATTTAACATTGAATCACATACCATGATCATAAAATACATTGGAAAATGAATTAGATAATACAACTATGGATTTAAAGGATCCATACCGGGATGAAACAGTCATGAGCAACATGCCCCGCCTAATGGTTTCACATTTTGTTCATGTTTTCATGGAATAAATCAATGAGGTTAATTACATTATTTAACTAGACGTTCCTATAATTTATTTCATTATTCCCATTGTGTATTACCTTCAAATAATAATTCTCCCATTGAAAATTTATGGAAAATAGATAATCGGGTGGTGAGAAACCAACTTTTTTCGTTATGATATCCCAAATCACAAGAAATTACTCCATAAAAGTGGATTTTATGAAGTCCTTTTCATGTTAATTGATCGATAAGATACCATTTTTGTCATTAAATAAGTATATAATAATGATTTTGGTGCCTAACAGTTTGGGTTCAAGCTTTTTTTCTAGATTAGATGGCCTGAATACTAATATCCTTCAATGATGTAGGATTACGAAAAATTAACTAAGAAGTTTCATTCCTATCAAGTGCATTCCAACATTATTCATCAAACCCCATATTTTCAATACATTGAAAAATAATACTATCCATTTTTTATATTGTAATGGATTTTTAAGACCATATCCTCCAGCTACATCCAGAAATATCAAATGCATCCTTATTGTGGTCGACTTCTTCTCAAAATTGGTTAAAGAAAATACCCCTCAAAGAGGTCAGGACCAAAATTGTTTTCAACTTGATGAAATCTAACATGATTATTAGATTTTTTATACCTCATTTTATACTTGTGGATAATATAACCAATTTTTTTATTCAAAGTTAGAGAAGAAGTATTGGGAGTATAATATCAAATCCAACCATTAATCTCATTGTCATGTAGTACCTAATGGATTGATAAATTCCTTCAATAAGAACATATCAAACATAATCCAGAAGATAGAGGATAAAGATAAAAAATTCCTGAGGATATGTTTCATGATTTTTGGACTGACTAGACCATAAATCAAACCTCCACATGAGTGACCCTATATTCATCAATATATTCGATTGAAGCAGTTCTACCCATTGTGTTCCAATTTCTATCACGTCACATTCCCATCTACGATCAGGTATCTACAAACAAGAAATCTAAAAAGTAGTTTGAATAATTGGAGAGACATGATGATAAAATAATACATTCATTTTATCACATCGAGGTCCACCAAAATCGGATATCACATGTTTTGAACTAGAAATTCATCCTCTTCTCATTCCTCCATGTGATATGGTTTTGGTCCCCATCATCCCAATGATACCAAATAAGAGACCTAAAAACATGTGGAAAAGTGGGAGAGACCTTATTTTATAAAATGGTCCACACTAATAGGTCATATTCCCTGATCACGATGGATGGATATCTCTTCATGGCCCCTAAGTATGTAATGATTCTCAAGAAATACATCAAGTAATTAGACACCAATGTCCTTACTGGATGAAATTAAACTAAAAAATTAGGTCCTTATCACATGATCTTAAAAGGAAGACCAAATAGTCCTTGATGTAATACCTTGAATGGCATGGATTATTATCGTAGTCGTGTGACCTAAAACAAAAATTTACCACTATCTGACATTTAATACTATAAACTACACAGAATAACATCACATTTACATGAAAATGAAAAATATTACAACATAATTTCTGTATTATGTAAATTTTGTGTTTAACATTATGATTACATGATGTAAATGTACACAAACATTTGATATGTTCTTGATCAGTTCATGATACTTGGTGTTGATCTACCACAACACCTCTTCTCTAGAACTATGCGTGGATTGATTCTCATTTTAATGTGATATGTAGTGCTTCCAAAAATTTAGGTCCTAAGCCCAGCCAAAATGTAAATGAAATTACCCTATAATATATAAAAACAAATATCTAGGTAGGGGAATTCAAAATCCATGGAAAATGTCAATCCAAATGCAACTTTTGACCTCAGACACATTCCTTACACACATAACCCTTATTATATTAGGCAATTTGAGATCTCTATATGATCTCTATGGCCATTAGGGATAGAATTTTTTACTCTTTAGGGAACATTGGTTTTTAATATAAATTTATATGTCATGGTTTGTATTTTCATAAGTAACCCCAAAATTTCTTATCAACCATAGACACATTCATCCTTGTGATATACCTCTTCTATATCTATACGCCCTGAAAAAATTATGTAGGAATCCAATTTTGGAACATGGTCTATGTTCATTCCTTGTTTTCTAGTCCCATATCACTTCTTCTAATTTAAGAACAACTGAAATCATGGTTTATAATATCCTTCTTCACATTAGATGTCTGTTAGAACATCCTTGGACTGGTAAGCTTGATATCACCCATCATTTCAACATATTATGGCCCTAGCCGTATATCCTAAAACTCTAATACATTGATATCATCCTAGTCACTTGAAATTAATCTATATGAAAACACCTTTAACACATGAATCAAAAATTTTAAATTCCCTAATGTATTAAGAATAGGATGCCTTAGGAAAACCGCACATGAATCGTCAAGTCATAAACATAGGATTCCTCCCATAATATGATTCTAAAAACACTAAGATATCATTTATGGGGATTCAAGGATTCTTTCTCACATCATGAAACATTCCTCCTTCTCACATGATTTTAAAATTCATGGTTTCCTAGTACTATGTATATCTTGATTCTCACCATGATGAGATACGTAACTATTCTTGGATCCTACATCATGGATCAGTCACCATCTACACAATTTTGAATTTCATTTCATCTAATCATCTCTTTGTGGGGAAAGAAACATATTCTACTAATTTAATATCACACCAAGAATATGTCTTGTGGGCTTAGAAGTTTTGGTAAAATATTCCCCTCATGTTCAGGGCATATTAGTTCACATATGGGTTTACATGGACCTAGATTAAAGACTATAGAAGGAACACCAATGGTCCTTACTGCATGACATTAAAATAAATGGATGACAACTGTTGTATGGGGGTAAAAGGGAACATTACCATGGACCTCTCCTAAGAGGACCACAATCCTAGGTAACATTATCCCACCACCACTTCATCCTAGAACTATGCGGGGCTTGATTCATTCCTTGTTTAGGAATGTAGGTACACATGGATCCTATATCTTGGGCCTACCAGTATTATAAAAAATTAATCTATATTTTGTATGGTTCCAAACTACATTGGGATAATTTATCCCCATATTTGGGTGATTTGGACACGAAACGGTCCTTCCATAAGCACCTTCCTTACACAAACTAATCTCTGTGTCCAATGAAATAAGAATATTAATAATCTTTTTCTATACATACATAACATAAAGTTTGATTCTAGGGGACAACATTGTTTTAAATATGCATTCAAAGGCATGTCATGAAGAGTATTTAATTGTTTTTCAAGACACTTACCAATTGAGAAGATACTACGATAACCCCAATCCCACCTCCAATTGGTCGGGGGAAGGTGACTGGCACCGAGTGGGAATATAGCACACATGGGAGTATATAACCAAAGTTACATGTACACATGAACACATCTACAATCCCATAAAACAATCTAATGTCAAATAAATGATAAACCATGAATTCATACATCTAAATTCCAGTATCATAGTACAAAAATTGTTACTATAAATAAAAAAGGCCCAAATAAAATCCCACCATTAAGAGTCTAAAAACAAGTTCAATTAGAAATTATAGAAGGGGACTTTTTTCATGGTAATTGTAGGAAAAAACCTCAATATATATGGTACACTAAGATCCTCCTAGTCCAAGACCCTATAGGACTCCTTCAAAATGTAGGTTTTCTTCATAATAAAGGACATGATTGGGAAAACCCTCTATAGGGATGAGTATAACAATACCAAGTATGAAACTATAAAATTAATAAGCATATAACAACAAGAATAAATAATAGTTAAACATAGATATATTTCTACAGTATATGTAACAAGAATATCAAGATATACTCAATAAAATACTTCCTCAAAGAAAAGTCACAATTGTAATGCTAGTATATAAATCATGCTCAAAGGTTCCACATAGCACTCATCTAGGATAATACGATCCATGGATTAGATAGCACTGATAGAATCCATCTGAGAAGTACTAATAATTCGGTATCTACCAAACCTATATATTATAGTAGTCTAAAGATAAGAATTCATAGATAAAGATCACACAAAAGGCCATAGGGTATTCTAATAACTCAATCTGGTATAACCTTCTATGTAGATTATCGAAACCTGCATAGATTTTTTTTCCATGGTGATACCATGAACTCAACTTAAGGAATGATGATGATATAAGATCTCACTCTGGGCCTCATGGGAGGAATCCACCAACTCTATCCAAGATGTCAGAGCGAAGGGATCACCATCTTATTTTTAGGATGTTATTTTATAATAACCCTCGGGTAATGGGTCAATGTAATTATCCCTAATGAAACATGTCCCAAATGAAGAGGAAAAGGTGTCTTTTCCTTCATTAAAAGATTACATAGAATTTACTAATAGTACATGTTGTTTCCCTTTAGCATCAGGTCATGCATGTTTGTCATCGCTCATGCCTCTTTCTATTTTTGTTCCTAAGTATATGGTGTGTTTGAGTCCATGTACTCAAGTCCATGTTTGTTTCTATTTGTTCGTGTTCATATCTAGTAGGCCATTCATGTGCTTGTGAACCTTACCTAGTACATTCCGAGTTTCCAAGTTTAGTCTCATGCCATGTAAAAGGATTAATAGGACGTTTGATATTTATCTTATCCCTAGAAACCCTAGTTCCACACCAAGGGTCCCACACACCATGTAATCTTGAATTACATGGCGTGTTATTCGGGATTTTCCAAAATCATGGATCTGGTTTGGGATTCATTGTCCACTCCTATAGCTGTCAATATGGTCATGCACCTCACTAAAAATGTGTATCCAAATTTGGCCAACTATTTCTATGACAAATCACCATGTTTCGGTCTTTGAATCTATTTTGTAAAACATCCATAGGATTCATCCATCATCACACACCAAAGATAAGAAGAATAGTATCTATAAACCCATCTCTAATCAATCATCCATTATCATGGATCGATCCCATCATTGATCCAATCATGAATCATTGATATCAATCTATAGCACAATGATAAGTGTTTACAATGATTGATTTACTGGTATTTTAAAAACCACTGGTAAAAATGAATATCGATGATGAAAAAATAAAATATAGTGTGAGAAATTCAAGAAACATTCAGAGGGAAACAAAAATCATCTATGTTTGGAAGGACTTGACCTGTTTCTTTTAGAATGATGAATTATTATTCGAATAAAAATAAACAATTATCCTAATAATCCCCAAAGATAAATCCATTATTGCAATATGACCAATCCATGAATCAATACGACAATCAATCAATGCACATTCATCGTAGAAATAATGAATGGGGAATGATTCCAAATAAAAAATCATCCTACCTCTATTTGGATCAATCACTAATGAATAACATTTATATGTCAATTTCATTGGAGAGTTTCTCGAGCTCTGTCACACTTTGATCAATTATCCATGATCTGTTCATTTCTCTCCAATGGAAGCTCCTCTAATTCTCTCTAACGAATTCTCTTTATTTATGAAGTTATGTGGATAACCCTACAAATCCTCCATAATATTTTTTATATTGAAAAATAAATTATGTCACTATATCATCTAATAAAATAATTAATTTTATTAATTTATTTAATTAATTCTCTTATGATGGTTCTAAACCCGAATGTATGACATGCTCCATGGTTATATCATGCCTTTGGTACAATTGACTCTATGATTTCAACTTCATCCTCATATTTCCAATATGAGTCTCTGTTTTGATGTTATTAAATTTTTTTAAGAAAACTGCATGTGTGTGAATTTCATATATTAAATATATTTTAAAAATTAATTTTTGGTACATCGGGCGTCATAATCTCACGATGTCTTCATGCATAGCTCTAAAAGTAATCAAACAAATGTTCCAAAACAATACATGAAAAAATCAGGGTCATTAAATTCTTCCTTCCTTGGGAATTTACATCATATAAATGCATAACAATGGAGATATAAACATATATGGGTATTAATCATGCATCGGGGTCTCCATCTCTTAGGTTCTACCCTAAACATTCTTTTCATACCACCAGACACACACTAAAAGAATCTCTCACCTATGAAGGATCCTCTCATGTCAATCCTTGATCTTCCACCAAGTACTAATCAACCGAATATTTTTCCTTTTATGTCTATCTCTACTAATTTGACAAATTTCAATGGATCATACATGTTCCTCCTTAGATATGACATACGAAAGATGTTATATATTATATCTAAATATGGTGATAAAGTTAGGTGGTATTCAACCTCACTAACTCTACACGGTATCTTGAAAGGGACAATGAATAATAGATATATATATGTCCACCACAAATAAATCTCTGTTATCTAAATCAATTTGAAACTCATAGAAACACATGGCCTCCCTCCTCGAACTAAAAACACCATCATCATTGGATAAATTATGTCTTCTCACAAATATTTGTAGTCCTCATCCCCTTATATATGATATGTACCTTATTTGAATTAGATCACACCAACATTGGACCCATAAGTGATGAATCTCCTAGGTCGGTCCACCATAATGATGAAATGAAGAGTCACTTGTAAAAGGCCTTTAACGGTTCCATATTGATGGTGTAGTGGTGGTTTTTGTTGTACGAAAACACCACTAATCATAGGTGACACTAACAACTAAGGAAAATGTCTAACATGCATTCTTGGAGAATGGCCTCCAAAACCTAAATGGTCTAATAAATCTGTCTCTCAGTCTGGGTTTGAAAACCCATTCTCAAATGCAACTGAGTCCCAAAGGACTACTATAATCCCTTACATAACCAAGATGTGTAGTGAGAGTCATGGTCAAAAAAATCATTTATAGAACTCCATGGATTCAGATTATCTTCTATACATAGAGGCCTCCCAATCTCTCTATAATACTCTACTCATGAATATATACGAAGTGGGATGACTCGTTGAGTCATTATATGTTCACCTAGATGGTACCATGTCCCTTGAAAAAACATGGTAGTCCCATAATGAATTCCATTGATATTCCATCGCACTTATACTCTAGAACCTATTGGTTTTGAGCAAAACCTGCTGAATCCTACTACTCAGACTTCACTTACTGACAAGTAGGGCATCGATAAAAAAAATAATAAAACTTCATTCTTCATACATATCCATAAAAACTAACTTTAGAGGTATGGGTAAATCTTTGACACAATAGGATGTAACATAAAAGGATATGTATAAAAATCAATCAGAACATCCTCCCATAACATCATTGGTTCCGTTATGTGTCCTATGAAACGAACGACATTCTTCCCACCTTCAAAAAATCCATCAATATCATGTCTAGTGGATATCTCAGTATGTAGGGTCTCACATTCGGTATCCCTAATAATTTACTCCCTAAAATTTGAAAAAATAAGAGGGGAAATATTCATTGATTATAGATAATATACTCCATCCTAATACATAAAGGATATCATGAATAAGGAAAAATTCTCAGATTCCTCACTCAGCAACAGCAACCAAGATCTCCAATGGATAGCATGTATGACCACATTCCCCTTCCAAGGAGTATATAAAATCTAGAGGTTATAATCTAAGAGGAAATCTATCCATCACCTATATCTCAAGTTAAGATCCTTCTAAGAGAAGATATACTTGAGATTCGTGTGGTCATAATAAATGATAAAATGTTCATCAATTATGTAATGCCTCCATATATTTAGTGAAAACCCCACCACTACTAACCCATGATCATGGTTCATGTAGTTTTTCTCATGTGGTATCAACTAATGTGAACCATAGGCAATCACATCCTACCTCTTCATTAGAACTAAACCATGTCTAGTTCTTACTTCATCACAGAACACTACATACTAGAAACCATCCTTTAGGAAACTCATTATGAGAGAACTCATCAATATCTACCCCAAATCCTATAAATCTTAATGTAACCTCACTATCCACATGAAAGGATTTCTTGTATGGGTCAAGGAATTCAAGGGAGATTATATCCTAGAGAAATAAGGTATCAATCTATGATAGTAACCAACAAATCCCAAGAAGCTCCCCACCTCCATCATGCTCTTGATAAGATCCCAAGATAAAATAGCCTCAACCTTCATCGGGTCCACTATTACACCATCTACTAAGATAACATTTCCAAGGAAGTGGAACTCCTAAATATAAAACTAGAACTATTAGAGCATCCAATAAATATAGTTCCCTCGAAGTACATGAAGAACTATCCTAAAGTATCTTATGTGATCCTTCTAAAAACTCCAGTATAATAGGATATTTTCAATGAATACTACCAAGAACCGGTTAAAGAAGGGCTGAAATAACTAGTTCATGAGTCCCGTAAACACATTTGGAGAATTCTTCATGCCGAAGGGAATCACCACATACTCATATTGAATGTATAGACATCTAAATACCATCTTCAGTATATCCTAATTTCATACCTACAACTGGTGATAGCATTATATGATTTCAATCTTTGAGAACCATAGTTTCCATCTCCACCAATAAAAGAGGTCATATATCCTCAATAATTTGTACCTTTTCATTACGGTCACCTCATTTAGGTGATGATAATCCACAAGAAGCCTCATGATTTTTTCTTCCATCTCAAAAAACAAAATGGGTGGCTTCCCATTGTGAAACATTGGGTATAACAAATCCATTCCTCTATAAGTCTTCTAATTTCACCCTCAAATCATGAATATATTTGAGATATAATGGATATGATGGTGATGATATTGGGGTCATCCAAGGGTGTAGATAAATATACAAGTTTAACTCTCAATAGGGAAATAATCCTAGAACATCCTTACAAATGTCATCATAATCCTCTTCCACCACTATAAGGAACTGAAAACTCATAGCATCCACTGAAATGAGGGTTATTATGTCCAATTGGTCAGTAATCATCTTCACCCTTATACGCATAATTCCATATTAAGTTTCCTTGGTTTCCTTTTCACCCATAGAGGAAAAACTTTCCCCATTGTTACAGACGCACCGCATCCTCTACCTAAAACAGTCTATCAGGGCATGAATTGTAGATAAATAGTCAATAACAAGGATTACTTCATAATGCCTCATAAATACTAAAAATAGATCCCAATAGAATCTCCCACCTCAAATAGTCAGGTCACACTCTCGATAGAAGTGTGTGATCACTAAGTCACATCCCATTGGAGTCTCCAGGTATAATGTTAGTGCCAAAGGCTCAACCGGAATCTCTATAGATCAAACCAAAAAAAGTGAAAATAAAGGACTCACATCTATGTCTATCAATCCTATAGATTAGTTTTAAAATACAAATATTAGGCCTCGTATCATCCCATGAGCCTCTAGGTTATAATCCTCGACCACCTGTAGCTACACACACCCATGTCCTCCAACCCCACAAGAATAGAATAGTCCACCTAAGAATAGTGGTGGTAACAAGTCAAAACATCTACCACCTCCATCTACTATCTTATCTCATCTTCTAAGTATATTTCCTTATATTCTTTGATTCTCCTAATTAGGCCTCTTTCAAGGTCGTCCATCCACTTGCTCTATATCATCTGTATGGTGGGTCAAAAAATCATATGTAAGATGTATCCTACCACCAATAGAGGAGAACCACCTATCCTTTGGATGACTTGGAACATAATTTATTCCCTAAAACATAGACTCTCTATACTGGTATCACCTCCTAAAATTACTCACGCATCCAGGCACCTTAGAATAACATCAGCTACCTAGTGCTGTAGTCTCTGATCCAGTCTTCCCACAACTAGAAATAACTATTGTATTCTATTCATCGAATAAACTTTCAGCCACCAAGGCATGCTATAGAATCCCATAATATGTTGGAATTCGTAGACATATAATATTGGCTCATATGAATCTACACCTTCCTTTCTCAGCTGTCTAATCCCGAAAGAAATAATCACAAAGAATATTCATCGAGTACCTAGAGAGGCTAGTGAACCTCAATAAATATTCATCTATTTTCATACTCGCCTATTGATGCTATTGAATCTCCTAGATGAACCCATACCTTAATATAGATGGGGACTTCTCTCAAAATAAATTCTTGAACTATAACCATGATATAGTTGTTCGGTGATATTAATGGGTATTTAATACCCAAAATCATACAATAGATCCAAGGAGAAGTCTCCCTTGTAGGACCACCATCTAATTTTCCCTATCCTACCAAGCTGAAAAAAATCAGAAAAATGCCTAAAGTGATTCCACAACTGCCTGTGGGTCTGGATCACCTAGAAACACGAGGGGTCACTATTGCTAAAACTCCTGAAGAATGCTCATCTTTTGAACCTCATCTTCTAGTACTATGTGTACCATAATTTTCTCGATATTAGGTGGTATAATTGGTGCCACACCAAGAGGTAACAACTCTAAAATTGACCAATGTCTCAATTTCTTGACACTGAGGGGTTATACTTGAGTTTCTGATGCTGAATCCTAGCTTGAATACATCACGAAGGCATCATAAAATGGACATGACGTACCACAATCAATGAGTGTATATAGTGAGATGACTCAAGAAGGACATGGAAACAAAAAACTAGTCTTATATGATTCATATACCAATGTTATCCCTGCAACTAGCTTCTATATGTACTGAGTGGAATGGTAGGTTATCAATTTTTTGTAGTATGGATACATAGGTTATCATACCAACATTGGAGTATTTTGCCTCAAAGTCAATCCCAAAACACTTAACAATGTTTCCCCCAAAAAAATCTCCTGAATTATAGTCTTATGGAAGAACTGACTCCTCTAATACCTCTCTTTTATGACCCGTCCTAATGGGGCTCCTTTTCTCGAAAACCCTATGATCACCTCAAATAGACAAGGAGAAGGTGATTATAACTGAGTATGAATATCATACACATTGGAGGATTTAGAATAATGTTTCTGTAAACATCTCCAAGAACATAAAATGATTTAATTTAAAACAACTGATAAACCATTCATGTATACATCTAAATCCCACCGTCATAGTATAAAAACAGGTACTGAAAAGAAAAAAGGGTCAAATACAATCCCAATAAAAAGGGTACAAATTCAAGTATAACCAGAAAGTATGGAATGTTAATACTATCAAGGTAACTATAGGAACACACCTCGGTCTGTTCGGCTCACTAATATCTTCTAGGTCCTTATCTTTTCATAACTCTATAAAAAGTTCGGTCTTCTATAAAAGACATGACATGTTTAGGAAAATTCCATGAAGGGGTGAGTATAACATTTTCAAGCAGGACACCATGAAATAACTAGGCATATAAAAATAATAATAACAATCATCTAAAATAGGTATATGTGTACAACTCATATAACAAGAATATCCATATATACTCAACAAATAAACACTATCCCAAACAAAAGTTGAAACTATAATTCTAGTCTAGGGATCCTGATCAAATTTTCCTCTTTGAACTCATCAGAGAGAACAAGCTCCATTAGTCAAGTATTGTTGATGGAATACCTCCAAGATGTACTACTCATTAGTTCTCACCATAATCTGTTTACACTGTGAGTCTAAAGATAAAGATACATACAAGAGGATTAAAATCAAGTCTATGGGGAATACCAACAACCCAATCTTAAATAACCTGCTATGTAGATGATCAGAACCCATGGAGTGTTGGTCCTAATAATACTAATAACTCCAACTATGGTAAGATAACTACAAAGGATATCACTCTACCTCACATAATGATTCTAAAAACACTATCAATGAATATCCATTGAAGGGTTCACTACCCTATGTGTAGGATGTGATTCTATACTAACCCTTAGGGGATGGATCAAGGGGAAGGTCCCTAAAAAACATGTCCAAGATGAATATTAAAAGGAATATAATCCTTCCATGAAGGATTAAAAGATGTGTACTAGTAGTACATGGTATGTACCTTCAGGAATGGGTCATACCCATCTATCACATCTTGGTCACCAATCTCTATATGTGCTTGAGTACATGGTGTTTCTAATTATGTGCACTCCTATAATGTCTGTGTGTGGCTGGCCATGTCCGTGTCAAGATAGTCATGCCCATGTTTGTGCACCTTCTTCAGTAAACACTGAGCAACCAATTCCAGTCACATTCCATGTGATAGGTGTCGTAGGATGTGTGATATTTAACTTCTATTTGGAAACCCTTGCTCCGCATCAGGGGTCCCAAGGATAGTGTAATATTATATTAAACACTATGTTTGTTATGATTTTTGAGAATCACTGATTGGTTTCATGCATTTTTGTCTACTCCTATAGAATTTGATCTATCCATGAACTACACAATAAAATGTAAATCTAATGTCGAACAACACTTTTCAACACCGATCACAATGTTCTGGTTTTAGAATCTATTTGGTAGAACATCCATAGATGTTGTTCATCATCGTATGACAATGATATAATGAATTATCTCATTAAACCTATCTTTTATTGATCATCCATCATTGTGTCTCGATCCCATTGTTGATCTAAGCCTAGATCTATGTAATCTATCCTTTGAGCTAAGAAACAGGTGTGAAATGATTGATTTACTACTATTTTTCTAAAAACCAATAAAAATGAATCCTACTAATGAATGAACAATGAACATTGGGATAAATACAAAAAATATGAAAAGAGGAATGAAGTTTGACCATGTTCGGTTGGTCTCAATCCATTTTCATTAGAACAATGATTGAAAATCCAAATCAAAAATTATTCTCAAAATAATCCCCATAGACAAATCATATACGTTAAATATGATCAATCCATGAATGAATATGTTAGTATATTGATTCACATTCATCGAAGAATAAAAAAATAGAGAAAATAAAAAATAAAATATCTTCATAGCATAATTTTGATTAATCCCTCGTGAAGAATAGTTCTACGTTGTTGTCATTGGTGAGAACCTCAAGCTCCGTCACACACTAATCGATGATCCATGATCCAATTATCTCTCACCAATGGGAAATCCTCAAATGATCCCCAGTAGATTCTATAGATTTGCAGGGTTTGGTGTATAACCCTAAAAATCCAACATAATAGTGATTATATAGAAATATAAATTATGTTGTTTCACCATTTAATATAAAAAATCATTTTATTTATTTATTTTATTAATTCTCCCAATACATAACTCAACCCAAATGTCTGATTCAATCCATGCCTATATCACGCCTACGGTAAAACCCACACTCTTTTCTCAATGGTGGCCAAAATTTTTGATATGATCCTCTTTTTATAAATTATTCAACTTTTCACATAACACTATGTGTACATTAATTTCATATATTTTTTATATTTCAAAAATTAATTTTGGGCACATCGAGTCTCAGAATCTCACCCCATCTCTATTCCTAGATCCTAAAATAATCCATATAATATTCCAAAATAATACATTGAAAAATTGGATTCGTTACATTGTATGACAATTCACTGATATTCTCATGTTAGGATTTTCATAAGTCAACACCAGAATGCCTATCAACTAGATGTGCATTCATCAATATAAGAAACAACTTCTATTCCCATAATTCCCAATAAAAACATGCTAAAAATTATATTTCAAGCATGGTATGTCATCATTCCTTATGTACATAACTAGTGTCAAAGTTGATATTTGAAATCCCCCAGATTATAGTTTAAAACTTTACCTCACCATTCCCGATGATGATGGATCATTCTTTGACAGATCACCATGAAATGGAAAATATCTAATCTTTTGGTCAAATATAAGTGAACTTTGATTGTTTCCCTCTATGTCATTGTCATAAGACATTAAACTACAACGTCTAAATCCTAGTCACATTGAATTGAACTATATGATGCTTCAACCCTCATTCAAAAATATTATTTTCTACTTATATTATTCACCCACTGCATGAACCCAAAGAACTGCATATAACTTGATGTTCAATCCATCAAGAAACATTGTGATGCCTAGATCCTCAAATTCAGAACCTACTTCTATAATAGCCAAAATATTCTTGTTCCTCAATTCAAGGATACAATCTTAAACATGTTAAAAAGTTATATATTTTTGTTAGAACCCATCATTTTGAAAATTTTCGTTAAAATATAATGACCCTCCATTATATATATTAATGTTTTATAGGAGCAGTTACTCAGTCATAACTAGTTCCAACCCAGATGCTCTCATAATTCTCAGACACATTCCCTTCATAGAAAACCATATATGGTCTTGAGAAATCCATATCCTCATAAACTACCTAACCAGAGATAATAGAATGTATGATAACTAAGACACCTCCCTTTTGACTATGCAATGAGATGCCTCAAAATTGGATTTGTATAAATCACCCCAAAGGTCCTATCAATAATAGGTAGATTCATCCTATGGAGAAAACTCTTATATCACTATAAGGCCATAAATTATAATTCTAGGATGTTTTTCAAAAAATGGTCTATGGTCATTCCTTAAATAATCATCCCATATCTTTTTTCAGATCCAAAACTAAAAAAATCCTTATATGCGATCATTTTTTGTATCTAAAAAATGTTGGAACATTCTCATCCAGAAATACCTACATGGGCTATTATACCATAACACATTGTCAATGTTTATCACCCTAAAACACTAGTCTCTTTAGTCTTTCTTGAAAGACTCTAAACTATGCAAAAAATATATGTAGTACTTAGCAGGTGGAAAACCCAAATGGGGGCCCCTAGTAAAAATTTGAGTCTTAGATCACTAAAAATTAAATCAACATTATTTATAAAAATGTGTGAAATAAAAAAATTGGCATGAATATTTTTATGTCAAAAACCAAAAAATGGAGGGTTATAAGAAACTAAGTCTCTCCTACTTAGTCTCCATCATATCTGTCTTAGGAATAATTATGGTAATGATGAAAAATGAATCATTGGTTTATAGAGGAAATTATGTGATTCTAGAAATAGTCAGACTATGTTCTCTAGGTCCAATTACCTAGGTAAAAATTAGAGAACTACTACATTCATGTTGTTTTAATTACAACACATTAACCTGACTAGGTTAAAAAAATGATTCAGATTTAGCATTATATTATATTTAAAGGGGAAATTAGGGCTGAGTATATAGATAATTCAAAACCAAATTCTATCCACTAATGATAAAAAGTCATAGTAGCATCCACAAAATAGATTCTCTCGATATTGTTTTACAAATGTTCATCAATATAACTCTTGTGTTACTGAAGGTATCCCGATCCCCATCAGTGGACTATCAAATCATGGATGTTTGGGAAGCCTCAGATTCCACATCCATGTAGAGTGCCTCTATCAAGGTCATAATTACAGTCACCACTTCAGCCTAAACCTCTACCTGTAAAGGATTAAGTAGTAAAAAATATCATATGGAAATATCTATTTCTTATTGGAGGTTTGATATTTAATTTCCTTTCTCGTCAATGGATAAGCTTCATCTAGGATAATGACACTCAGAAATTGTCATTGTTCGTGAAAATTCTTTTTTATTGCGAATTGTTAAAAATCATGCTCTAGTTCCCATGAATAATCTATCTCTTTCATAGTAATTTGAACAATGTAGTCACCAAATCCACCATACCCCAACATTCCAAACATTCGCTGATGCAGATGGAATTTTAAAGGTAGATCTTTTATGAGTTCTCTATAGACTAACTCCTTGATTTCCTTCTATATGAACCAATATCTTGCTCAAATAGTATCCAATGCTTCCAAGATTTCTTATGGATCTAGTCTCAGGATGAGAGGTGTACTTCAGAATTACTTCTATTATGGATGTTACTTGTATTGTCCCTCCTGGAAGAATTTCACCCTTTACTAATAAGTTTGTTGGGTTGGATGAAGTCCACCCAAATGGGTTCGACCACTAAGATTGATAGAACTGAAGGGTGAATGAAATTATTTGTTGAAATTATGAAATATAAAGGATAAATGAAAAGGGGGTTTAAATTAGTTGTTGAAACTAACTGATTGATGGATTAGTTTCTTGGTTGGATGCCTCTCTAAAATCCCTAACCTCAGTAGTATTGGACCAAGAATTGTTACTGAGAAACACTCCCCTAATTTTTCTTAGGTATCTATATAGAAGTCTTTATAGAATCATCTACTTTGGGTTATAAAGTTATAATTCCCCAAATATAAAGAATGGGATGGACCTCGAAGTTATGTACATAAAATACCATGGAAACATGTTTTTAGAAAAAAATTTCACCTATCAATACCATTAATTTAATGCATTTGATGTTAGAATTTTAGATGTGGGGGAAAACTAAAGAGAGAAACTCACATCTATACAACTCTTTATAAAAGTCCCTGAAATATCTATGGGTTAAATAATATCAATATATGGATAATTTTCTTCCATTACTTCATTATATAGTTTTTCAAATCTCATAGAACCCCCATCATTAAGGGTATCCTAGATTCTAGTATTAGTACCCATATTGGAACTTCCATCAACTTCATCCACTATCCTTTCAGTAGGAACCACCCTTTAAGGCCCCACCAAATTAGAATCAACTCCAAAACCTTCATCGTATGGTCTAAGGTTTCTTAAAACCCTTATTTCGGCAGTTAAAGGACCAGAAGTAGTAGTCATAGGGTCCTCTTGTGTTTGTGATAGATCTGAAATATCATAAGGTATAGAAGTCATTAATTGGTACATAAACCTTATGATTCCCATTTTACATTACCATGATTAATCTCCCTCTCTATAATTATTACAAAAAATTTGGTATCGACCCTAGAGACATCACATGTTGTAGATATGGATTCACTAGTAAGAATATACACCTCATTTGGAATGTCCTCCTCAATTATCTAGGGGGGTAAACTTTAATCTCTGGATGATAGGATATGGGAGTGTATCCTTCAAGCCACTGGAATGACCAAAATTTTATTTAGTATGAGTCTATAATAAATTATCTCATTAAAACATTCCACAGCTGATAATATGCATGGATGAGGATTTTATTCTCCATCATCCTTTTAATTTTGAGGAGGAAAGCTATCACTGATCTCCTCAAACGTAGGTATTGGAGGTGGTAGTCAAGAATAATCTCTTGTTATCTTCTATTCCATAATCCTTCAAACTAGATATAGCTCCCCCAATTCAAGAATTGATACCTAATTCTTTGCAGGAGTTCACTTCGGGGAATATTTCTCTAATGGGATCGCTTTTGATCCTTCCTCAACACACAACAAATTGTGGTCATACATTCCATATTATTGATATTTTGACCAAAACAAAGATTATAAAAAAAATGAATAATATGAGAAGGAAATACTTATATCATAAGGATGGATGAATTCAACCCATTCATTGGTTGAATTTTTATTAACCCCCCTAGAATCCCCCTAATTCATCATGTCCTCTACTTTCCTCATAGCAAGGATATGATCTTTGGTGATATAAATAACTATATCCTTCTCTAAAATGTGTATTCTCACCCCAATGGGGTTATAATCAAATTGAAGGTCTGGTGTGGATCATATATCCTGATTCTATGGAATTTTCAAGCCAACACTAAGGAGTGAACACATATCCTTGGAATCAATAGACTTGTTCTACCAAAATTAAAATTCCTTTGGTTTCTTAAAATATGAGGTTTTTCTGAATTACTAAGAAGAAGAACAATAACTCCTAACTTTTACTAGCTTCTTATATCCCTCTATCAAGGTCAAAGTATAAGAAACAAGAACCTCATATTTATTTTATCGATGTGGGATAGACCATATAGGATCAACTACAACTGGCATATCCCATTTGACCATGAATAGTGAAATAAAATAGGCATAGGGTCTCTTGGGAGAGCTTGATGCCTCAGCACTGTTACTATATGGAGTGGGTTTCACATCTCTACCATGCTTTACCTTGCTCAAAATAATAACAGCTCAGACTTAAGTAATGATCATTGTAAACATCCCTTGAGGGTATTATTTGATCAAAGATTTGACATAACAAGAGGTTAGCCCAACGGATGCACTCATTGTAGTTAGTTTAATTACCACTTGTTTCACCTCCATAGTCTTGAGAAGCCGTAGTTTTCAAGAAACCATTTGATACTCTTCTATGATAACGTATATAAAAGGGGATTTAGTTAGTTTCTATTGGATTGTGAATTGATGTAAAAATCTATAACGCTCATAGGCCTCACAAATAGCCTCTCCATTAATTTGGCCCACTAGCACGCCATCCCTGAAAGAAATCATATATTATATCTATGCATCTCCAACTTTTCTATCATCAGTGAACATATCGGATAGAGGATCCCCATATTAAATAATTTAACTTATTTCAATATATTTAGTTTTTAAAGGGATTGACTAGGCATAAGGGATATGGTACGGATTCTAGAAATAGCGAGAACTAATGGTCAAAACCGGCCTCCCAAAACTCTTATTCAACTCAAAATAAAATAAAATGGAAAATGTGCTTCAATACATCACAACGGTACTTTAAATGGACCTCTAATTTTGAAAAGGTCATATGATGTGTGCAAATGAAATAAACATCATTGTATATTCTCCAATATGGGAGATCCAATCCATATGTGCCTCCCATATGATAGATTGGCCACTATAAGAAAATTTCCCATCATTATTCCATCATTATATTCACTAACCGATAGAATATAAATTCATAACTACATCTCTAAATATCATGTAAGACATATCTTAGAAAGAATTTCAGACTTGATTGCATACCCCCACTAGTTATAATATCCCTTCTCTAGCATAGTTCTAAATTTAATTGAAATTTCCAACTTTTTCTATCACAAGACATCCTATTGGATGCTTTCATGTAGGCCCTCCCCCATGGGATCCAAGAAAGCATCCATTTATGCCTTATAATGTATATCCAACTTTTTCTAAGGGTATCTATTCCGGATGTCCAAGTCTAGCTTAAACATATTGTGATCTAATGATGGGTTCCATTAAAAATTATCCCCTTACAATTTTGGGGGATAAACTCATCATAAATTTCTCTAAGAATATAAGTTCCATAAATATTGTAAAACCCCATAAACAGATGAAAAATTCAGTGTGTATCAGGTGTGGGGTTTATTTCTATAGGCTCCATCACCATGGAATATTGAGGATAATACCTAGATTCTTATATAAATACATCTAGGAAACTAAAAAATCCTTATAAAATCCAATTTCTTCCATATCGGTATCAAAATCAACACATGTATAAGGTACCTATTACTCCCACATCTACCCTAGATGGATTCCCACTCTAGCGAGTGTGTCCTAGTATTCCTTCCAAACTTTATATCGGTTGGTCATGGAAGCATGAAATATGTATGAATAACATAATTTAATCAAATCGAGAGTTTGAAGTTTTAAATTGAGGGCACAACTACTTTGATTCAAAACAAAAAATATGGGTGAAGATCCCTCATTGATATGCACACCCTTGGTCAAGATATTGGTGGTAGTAATGTAATTGTATTGTTGGAACGCTGAGTGTGTAAGGTAATACTTAATATTCAGGATGAGAACACCATTCAGGATCATATGACCATAGATTGGAAGATAATAACTCTTAAGATATTCATGGTGGGGATTCTTTAAATGTTTTTCCATGTCCAAGATTGTATTGTCACATACTTCATAATAATCCTGCCGAATCATTTTAATAATTTATGAAAAAGGGAAAGAATATTTTTCATTAAAAACACTTACCTTTTTGGTATCCATTTCAAATCATCAAGAATCAAATCTTATTTTTTGGAAAAATCTATAAATTCAAATTTTTGGCATAGGTGTGATGTTGTGCAGATCACTCGCCAATACATCCTCACATAGGTCACTCACCAACCCAAGGGACCTCAAACATGCCATTCACCCAAATGACCTCATGCAGGTCACTCACCCAAATGACCTCCCATAGGTCACCCCAACTAGGAACATGTGTCCTGAATATAGGGGAATACCATGTGTATGTGAGCGAAGCATTAACAGGTATATTTCAAATAAAACTAGAATGATGAAACATCTATGTGGAAGAAAATAACTGAGATATAAGATGGGTGGAAAAAATAATGATAAGGTGATAAGAAAAGTCTTTGATCCACCTATTCTATTAATAAATGCATGAACACCTACACTAGTGGAATTTGCGCCCAACTTTTGTGGACTAACTGCATGAACCAACAATGCAAGACACCAATGCAATATATATGTGAGGCCAACCATTCCCCATTAATTCCTTTCATGGTACTAATGATGTTATTTTCTTCAAGACCAATCATGAATGTAGATGGGAATCTATAGAGCAAAAACAATGAATATTTCATCATCTATATTTCCTTACCTCAAGATCAGACCCTCTTCTACCAATCAGATCAAATCATGAAGGTTTTTTTGAAACTCCAATTTACATATGAGGATGAGTACATTCAAAATATAATACATCAAGTAATTGGGAAGTAAAGAACATAAAATAGTAAAATTGATCACCTAATAAATCCCAACATAAGACCTGAACTATGCCATCACGCAGGTCCAGGTTGTGCCACCCCAAACTTGGCTAATTAATCATAGAAAGAGAGATTTGTGCCAACAACCAATGCAATATCTTATTAGAGAACCCTGTTCAAGACATATCCTTCTCCCAGGGACCCAAAATTTCATTTAAATAGGACCCTGGGCTCTGTATTTATGAAATATAGAAGATCATAATAAGTCATAATGCTCTGGTTGCCCAAGTCCATTTCATGGTCCCTCAAATCCATCCAGTTATCTCTCAAAAACCTCATAGAAGAGGTAATTAAGGGTAATATTTGTTTTATTATTCCTAAAGTGTTTCAAGACATATTAACCCTCATGAGTAACCACTCCCCCTCAGTCTATAAGTATTAGCTTTAATATATCCTCCCAAACTAAGGACCTACATAAAACCCTTCCATAGACACCTTATGTAACCCTTGGATCCCAGATAAATGACTCACCAAGGTGTTATTTCAAAGTATTTTCGTTTTCTAAATTCACCTCTAGCTCACATTGGTCTATCCTGCACAAATTAATCTCATTTTGTCTAGGTATATCTTGCAAGAGACCTTCCAGTCCATCCAGTTCAATACTGTGTGAGCTTTCCAGTCCACCCAAGTATACACTAAACGAGACCCTTTTATCCACCTAATCCCCACCAAGGTGTACCATCCTTTGGTAAACATTTTAATTTCACCAATGTTAGGTTACCTCTTCCCTTAGACACCTCACCCAAAAGATATAAAGACGAGGCCTTCCCTGAATCCTACATATATGTGTAATCAGATCATAGGAAACACTATAATGTACTCTATATTATAAATTCTCGTTGTAATTAAGGTCCTAAATTTATCATATCTAATAGGTTGGATCTTTGGAGTGTTGTTAACTATAAAATATTTTTGTAATATGGACCACAACCTTGTTGGCAATGCCAGAAACCTCCCCATTTAAGATATTGAGGGGATAAATTTCCTTATCCATTGATGATGTCTAGTGCCTTATCCACCTCTCATATTCTATGAAATAAGGATGAGGGAATCCATCCAGGATTAATCAGATAGTATTTCTTACATAGTGCACTTATACGGTGGATAAGTACTAACTTATAGGAAGGAAAACAAGAGTGGATATGGGCACATCAAATCCCTTTATCTCTCATATAGCCCTAGTCTTATCCACCAGCTGATAAAGGAATTTGTGTAGATTTCTAGACATTACACTTCCTCTTGTTTCTCACACCAATCATAATTCACATGGTCTTAGAATTTAGTGATGATCATGACATTTTCATGATCAAATGCCTGCCTTAGTAGACAGTTCTTAAAATGGATCTTACCCTCACTTAACTGGGGTCTCCTAATTAGTGTATATCCTCATAGCCAAGTATCCTTCTAAAATGTCCATATTACCTATGAAGAAAAACCTTCAAATGGTCCTCCTATTTAGTATAATCCATAAAACCATGTCATCACTTCCAAGGTCCACATTCCGAATGAATAAAAGAATCATCTCTATGAAGAGTGCCCTTTTTTGGATATTCCTCTTTCCTTTCCACATGCCACCTCTAGTGGTGTATCCCCCAACTATTCTTAATTACATGGGGTTTAATATTTTACAAATTGGGATACATGGTAAGACTCCTTGATATTCAAACCCAGCATCCCAAACTCACCGTAATTTCTTCTTGGCCACATTTCTAGTTAGGTCACATCAAGCCTGGGGGGAAATAAACCTTCAAGGTCCCCTAGGCTAGTTCGACATAAGTACCACACCTAGCATTGACTAGGAACAATTCACCAAGACTTCCTTGTTGCATGATGTTAAAATGAAGAGTTGTATCCTTGTGACGTGATCTTAAAATGTATGATGTGCCACATTAAGTGGAACTACACTATGAGGGTTCTGATTTTTTTCAAAGGATACATATGACGCTTGTATTATGTGTCTGATTGCAACATCAAAAACAACCCATGTCTTCCTAGAGGTTGATAATTTCTAGATAACCCCACTATGTGGCTTAAAACTAGAATCATGATAATAAAGGTCATAAGAATCCCTAATTGATGCATATAGAAGGTTACCATTAATAAAGAACCTTGGATACATACCAGTAATTCTAGAGTCCATGAAATATAATAATTAATTTTTAATATAAGGGGATGCATTTAAAATTGGGTATTTAATAAATCAGTCATGAACATGTATTAAATATATAAAAGTGTCTAGTAGTAAGAAATAATTTCCCCAAAAAGGTGTGATGAGACAACCCTCCCAACCTCTCAACCAATGTCAGTCTTAAATAATTATTAGAGTTATTTCCAAGAAAACTCATACCTTTAGAAAGCATGTTCATGAAGCATCTCAAATAAGGGAACCATTTGGTGTTTCTAGCTCCATGAATAAGACCCACTACAAACTGCTCAGAAGGGATAAGGAAATATGTGTCTGATGTGAATGTATTGTAAAAATATTAAACACCTACAATCAATCAATTGAGAACCTATGTTTACCATGTGAAATAGTTTACAAGGATCTGTATGATTTGTTCTTTTAAAACAGCCTTTTTCCTACAATTATAAAAAAAATGACTCTGTAAAAAAACAAGCACATCTATAGGAACATAAGAAATTACAAGGTTTACTACTCTATAAGAGTATCAAGTCCTTTTAGATATCTATAAACAATTCAAAAGCAGACATCCACTTGAAAAAAATTCTTTTGGTATTCAAAAATAATGGTATATCAATCACTTATACTACATGATAGTTCCATGATATTAAATATGTTCTTCACATATATAATATGTTAAAAAAATTTAAATAAAAAGAATGTACCTTTCCCAATAGGATGTAACATTTCATCTCGATTATTTTATAATTATTTACATGTTTGAGTTTACAAGTTATATGTTCTTATTATACAATTCCATGCATTGAAGAAATCATGAACATCATATCTTCATCATCTCTCACTATAATTCTCAATTTTTTACACATAACTAATATCCACCAACTATAAATTATATATAATTTAAAATTTTTTACTTCTATCCTTTCTCCTTTATTTAAATATTTATGACTCTATATAAATAATTTTGAATTCAAATTACAATAATTCCCAAACTTTTATTCACAATAAATTCACTAAAAAGAGCTTCAATAATTATTTGTAACTGCATATAAACATGTAGTAATAATTCAGTCTCTTCATACTTATATAAACCTATGTTTATTTCAAATTAAATCCTTTTGTATGAATCATTTCAATCATCTGAGAGTGACAGGATCATGTGATCATTAACCTAGTAATTGTTCCTCATAAATACAATCGAACTCATACCACCTTCTTGCAATTATAATTTCAAAATCCACCATATGAAATTATCATGTGTATATGAATGTTTAAAATATGACAATTCAAATGTTGTTAGATAAACAAGTCTACCCACTATACCTTCTTAAAATTTTACTTATAAAAAATTTAACACCTCCCCTTGATGGTGCACTCTAGGGAAACTTGTCCAATTTATCTTCTTAACTTCTGTAAACCAATAAGAAGAACATATCTTTATCTTCGTATTTTCTTTAGTTCACTTGAAAAGTTTCACTATATATTAATTTTTATTATTCCATTTATCTTCAACTCAGTTGATCTTTTTGAATAATCATGATACTCTTTATAATAAAATTTTAAAATTACAGAACACCTCACTATGCATCACAAGAATTATTTCATTGTATATTCATCAACCATGTAACTTAGGGTCACTCTCTTCTTCACGTGGTAGCTAATTACAAGGTACAATCAATATATCCCAATGTAAGGTTTCTTGGACCCTTCATATGGCTATATCATTCCATTACGTGGACACTTGTCCCTTGAAGTGGTCGCTCAACCCTTCATGAAGACAATCCACTTACAATGTGTGTTTATTGAACCCCTTCACGAGCTTTCTTGAACCATCATATTGTTAGTCTATTTAAAATGTACAATTTCATTTCCCTTCACACTATCACTCCAACCCTTCATGTGATTGTTAAACCCTTGATGTAGTCGATCTGTTTATAACATACAATCACTCTACCCCTTCATCTCATGAAATCTTAGTGATCTCTAGTAATTAATTAATAATTTATGTTATGACATCAAAATACGAATCTATTACCAATTTCATAAATTTTAAACTATATTATACATTCAACACACAACAATTCAACACCTCATTGTCTCAATAATCTCACCCATTCAATTTCTTTTGTTACCCAAGTATAAATCTATAATGCTTTGAAATTAATGAAAAATTCAACTATCCAAAATTAATAAGACTACATTAACATGATATATATAGGAAAAAAATATCATTGAACAATGAAACCACGATGTCCCTAAATCTATTATCAAAGGCATTTTTTTCTTCATCTTGTCTTCAAAAAAGAAACTAGCTTTAATACATGAAAAATATTTACAAAGTCCAATTAAAAAACTATTAAAATAGTTCAAATAGGTATAAAAACAACTAAACCTCTTTAAAAATCCCCCTAAATATATTATTTCCCATGATAGGTAAATAATATATCAATTGATATAATTATGTTGCCGTATTTCTCCCCATTTGGAAATAATATCTGATGATAGGATAAGAGATGAGAATAATAACTACTACATTAACCTTAAAAATGATGACTTTGAATGACCAATATCATCCACAATGTCTAAAATTATTACTTGTGAAACGGCTTGGTTAAAACACAAAAAAGATTATTTATTGGAACATATTACACTTTAAATTAATTTATACCCCCATGTTCCCTGATTAAATGATATTCGATATCAATTTTATTACCTAATTAATCCTAAATTATATTCTTTGATAATTTTATACCACATTGATTATAACCTCACAAGAGAAGTGGAAACTTCACTTCAACCTTGAAATATTCCAAATATGTCTTTACTTTCATTAATTGATACATGGTGTTAGTTACAAGCACATATTCTTCTTCATTAGTTATTAAATTCCTATAATATTTCATATTCATGTTCTCGAAACAAAACAGTCTCCAAGATATAAAACTCACCTGGATGTTGACGTGCTTTTATCCACACAACATACCCAATTTAATTAGTGTAACCAAATAGATAAGGATTTACTTTGATATAATTTTCAATATAAAATATATTGTTCCTCTTATGATTATGAGAATCCTCTTCCCAAAATTAAAATTAAACCCTTTAGGTTCACTTTGATACCTAGAACAAAGTGTAAAAATATACACAATATCCACACACAACTCTGTGAGGTATAACAAGCTTCCAATTGTATTTCAGAACTCCTTTTGATAAACTTTCTTTCTCCAATAATCTATAAATAGCTTTATACCCACCAAAATTGGTGATTAATGTGCTTCGTATTATACATTCAAAAATATTTTTCTATTTCATTATTATAAATTCTTGAGAAAGAAAAATATGATCTTTCCCTTGAAAAATTGATATCCTAGAAAATACCTTCTTTCTCCAAGCATAGATATTCTGAAAATATCATTCATATCTTAAGAAAACTGTGCACACATTTATTTATCATTCCCAAAGAAATTGATTTCATATACATAAATAATCACAAGAAGAGCTAATTTTTTCATCTCTGATGTATCAATTTTTATCAAATCTTTTCTAAAATTAAAAATCATTAAAATTCGTACATCTTAGAATATTGTGCTCTTGGATAATGTTTTATATCATATAAATTCTATTTCAACCAAAAAAAATCATTTTATTATTATCTATGAAATAACCCAAAAGGTGTCCAAATAAACACTTCACCTTATTGTTCACCATTAAAGAAGGAAAACATGGAATCCGTATGAAAAAACATGTATTTCCTTTGGGAAACAATGTTAACAAAAATTATATTTTTCCATGTAATAATTGTTTTGAAAATATTTAATCAAAATTAAATACTTAAACATATGAATAACCTTAACAAGCTATTAGTTATTTATTTTTTACTACCCCACATTTCATAAAAATTTTATTCTTGAACATATATTTAGTTCAGATTAAATTTTTCTCATTTTACATTGGTACTAACTCTCATGTGTCATTTTTTATCAATATAATCCTACTCATAAATAATAACATCAATCCACTCTTAATGAACTTGATCTTATTCAACATCATTTGGTACAAATTGTGAAAACCAATTGGTATGAGTTGTAGTCCTCGATATTTCTCTCAATTAGACCTTTTTTCCTTGATCTCTAATGATATTTTTCATATATGCTTTCTTCATAAACCTTGGATGGGATGAATTTAATTTTCACTCATCACATAAAATGGTTGAATCAATATATTTATCGTTTATATCTTGTGTATCATCAATTCTATCAATAAATAAAAAAATCAAATCTAAATAGCTCAATATTACGTTCCTCTTATATATGCATCGAAATGTGGGACAATTCTCTTAGAATGTTACTATACATTAACACTATAAAGATCCATAAGTATTCATGTTTCTTTAGTAAATTATTTAAATTAACTACCGTTTGAATGGTCTCTAATGAAGTTACATTCAACACCACATTAATAAAACTTCCTAGGATTCTAACCTTTGATTTAGATAATGTGTGGATTCCAAAATACCCTTAAGTACTTCAAATATAGTGAATTATTATAATGCATCTAAAAAAGAGACATTTCTAAATTTCATCTATAAAATGAGTGTTCCTGTATGCATAATGTTACAAAAATTTTCTATATCTAAAATAATCAATATGTTTCGTGTTGAATTAACATGGTTCAATCAATCTTAATCAATATTATATTCTTTATTTCATCCACACCATTTTTTGGTGTCTATATAGAGCACTTATATCATGATTATCACCATAATTTTGTTGTTAACCTTCAAATTTAACATTTATGTAATCATCAAAATTATGAGTTTGAATCCTCATTATAGAGTATCCACATTTCTTTTTTGTCACTTCCCCTAAAGATTTTGAAATTATTGAGAGCCTCTAATTTTTTTAAAAAATATAATACATGTAATAAAATTTAAATAATCATATTAAAAAATAAAAAATAATCTTTATTTTTTGATTTATTTCACAATGGATTACATATATCAGAATGAATAAGCTCTAAGAGATGAGATTTATGTATCTCAACCATCTAGTGTGAATAAATTGATAATTTTAATTTCTAGAATATGTAAAAAAACCAATGTCTACTTAATATAAGATCTATTAAATCTCTAATACATACACTATGTGTTAACGTTTTTGTGTTTCTTTGGTACATATGGGTATGCCTTCAATTCCATAATTGTTTTTTTTCTTTCTGACTCAGATAATATTAATTTTTTGCATCACCAACCTAGAACAGTTTTACCTTATTTCATTGTTTTGTTATCAGAAAGTAATATTATTTTAGTATTTTAATAACAAAACCTTATCTTATAATAATGAATTAATTTCTTCATCATAAAGTTGTGAAACACTCAATATATTGTGTTACAGTTCATCAAAAAATATGTTTCATATTGATATCAACTACTCTTTTCTAATAACAATAGATCCAATGACTTTGAATCTAAGAGACTCATAAATTAAAAAACTCATTATTTCATCTTGGTAGACTTTTACATTCTTAAATAGCTTCAAATATATAGTCATGTTTCAATAACACCTATTATCCAAGATCTATGTTCATTATCCTTTTTAAGCCTTCAGAGCAGTTTTAACAATAAGAGAATTCTATTTTCCATTCACTTTCATCACATTAGGTTTTTGAATATTTTCATCAATAATTTTTTTGAACTCTTTGCATCACATGAAATGCTTTTTGAAATATGTATATGGAACTCACACTTTCTGAAGAGAGTTTTATGTAGATGGAATTTTTTCTCTATATTCAAATTAGTTTTTCCAAATTATATTTTAGTTTTTATTCTTTAAGTTGAATAACTGAACATTTAACTTAACCAATAATACATATTAGATTCATTATAGTGTTTATTACTTAGGTAGAAATTTTTTACTATATTCCCAACTCCATCAAAATACCAAAAATATTCATATAATTAATATTTTCTATTGTAACACGCATGTCATTTAGAATTATGTATCTTTATTCCAATATATTTAAGAGATTGAATCTTGAATTACATTTTTTGAACCAAAATTTAAATTTAATACTAAAATATTCTTCATTATATTAGGCTTATTCATAACCATAATAGAGTTTCCAGTTGTAGAATTTTTTTCTTCAGTGTTAGATTTATCAGAAATTCCTTATTTTTTGAAATTTCCTATTTTTGCTAAATGTATCGTCCTATTAGCTTACTTATTATTTTTAAAACACATTAATAATAAATTTATCATTATTATTAACCTTTTAGGTATGTATTTAATGGTTTTTTAGGATTAAAAATCCATAAATATTTTACTAATTTGTAAAAATGAATTTTGGAAAGAAGATATTTTTTGTTCAGCTTCAAGCAGTTTCTTTTAAAAAAGATCAAATTCATTATATTTCTCCGTAGTATTTATTTAAAACAAGTTGTTGATATTTTTATCTTCACTATGTAACTTCATTATTTTTTAAGTATATTTTAACAAATAATATTTTTTTTCTTCATGAATTTTTTCATAATTATTAATAGGTTGTCTTCCCTTTTTAACTTTTAGTTCTCTCTCTCCAACTTTATAATTTTCAAGATAAATTATTTCAATTATATTATTAACATGATATCCATCTGAGTTACATCTTTTTATTAATCATATTTTATACATTTATCTCTACTAAAACCTTTCTCATTTACCTTTTTTGAGTGTAATTTATCAGAACATTGATTGCTATAATTTTCAATTCCCACTTCTTCTTCCCTACCATCATCTTCCTCACATTTAGATAAAAAGGTTCTCTTTTTCTTATTTAGTGAAATTATTATTCCTTAATTGTGAAAAGTAATTTATTTTTCATACCTTATTCTTCATTTATATTTTCTTATTCCTTCTTCTTCATAATAATATTCAGCTTCCTTCAGAATAAAAAAAATACTAAAAAATGTGTAATAGTTCCACAATTAAATCACTTCAATTGTGTAATTAATTTGTACTTACCTATGAATATTTTCATATTTATAGAAAATAATAAAAAAATATTTATTAATCCTCTTGCTTAAATTATATTCTGAATAAGAATCAAAAACCTCGTTTTTAACAAAAACATCTTTTTACATTTCTTTCTTAATGGATTGGGATGATATTTCATGATCATTATTTCCTTTTATTTTGATAGAATTAAATTTTACCATATTATATGTAATGAGTATACTATGAAAATAATCCAAAAAGATTATTTTATGTTCTCTATGTTTTAATTATGATTCATTTTAGTTGAATATATCATGAATTATTGTCATGATATTCTCAAAAAATATTGAATATTTTAATTTTTATCCAAGGATTCCTAATGTACTTATAATAACATTATAAAATTTCAAAAAACTCACTAACAGATTCAAGTATCCCATTTTTAAATATTTTTAGTTCAATCTTGAAATTTTTAACTATTCTTTATTCACACTCATGTTACCTACATAAATATTCTTTAGACTATCCTATATTACTTTGGTAGTTCCAATTCCTTTAACCCACAAAAACAATTAGAGAGAGGAAAAAATATCATATCTAGATTTCCAATATTATCTAGATTCATCTTGGTTATAGCTATTAGTGTACCATCCTTGATAAAAGGATTGAAACCATATATTAAAGATTCAAGAAATTCATATCTAGATCATCCATCATTATCTATATTTCTATTGTTTATAACAATTAGTGGACCATCCTATGAAAAGTGCACAATGTGTTCTAGGTGACACATAGTATGTGACCTCTCCTAGAAACCTAAATGTTTTCTCTATTAAACATGGCTTTGTTCTCCATGAAGTAATAAATTACATATAATGGTAAAACACTTTGTGTATCAGTCTCTTAGGGCCTACCCATGATCTCCTATTCAAGTAGATGTACATTTGGTTGTATCCTTGTACTTCGAGTTGTGTGAATGTGCATGGTATTTATTTTTAAATGTACTCTTATAGTACAAACCATCCTACCCGTATGGGGTCAAATGACATGTGGTTGGTCAACACGGCATGTGATCCTTATACTCTAAGAAACTCTATATTTTGTAGCAAGGGTAATACACATTGTGTGTTATGGTTTTCTATGGAAACCCTAGTAAGATTCTTAAGTCAATGCCCCACCACTTCCATTTTTTATTTCCACATCCACGTACACTAGGGGTTCCAAATCTAGGATTTTCCATTAACTATCCACCACTAGTGGCCATATTCCATCCACCTGGACCATCAAACTATTACTTCCTATCATCACTGTAATTATCCCACTACTACTCTAAATCTCTACTCCATATAGGACTCACCTGCAACTTTCAACTCATCTTGATCCATCCCAAAATCTCTAATATTTTATTCTTAAAGCATCTTCCATGAATCTAGGGGTTAGATCACACCTAAACTCACATTGGTAATATCAAATCACAATATTGTGGTCTAATGGTAAAGAGGATTAAGAACGGAGGGGAAACAATATCATATAGGAATTCATCACTTCCCAAGCATTATTGTCCCATTATCTTATAATCTAGATATAAAAGGTGATATTAGTAAAAAATGGATTTAATCATATTATCAATATTAAAAGTCAATATGGATCTTGTGAAGTATTAAATAAATCATAGATCAAGAATAAAATAATTAAATCCATGTTATTCAATGAAATATATTGTAGAAATCAAAAAATAACATTCCCTTCCTTGATTTATGAATAATAATTGGTGAATAATGTGTTCAACATCAATAAAGAAGTCCTTTTTCTTTTTTTCCTCTCGATCAACCTCAATTTGATCAATCATTATACTATGGACTAATCATCCAAAGAAGAATGCACTCATCTAATTCTATCAGGGTTATTAGGATAAACCTAGATAAATATCCAAATATATATATATAGATAATTAGGTTAGGTTCTTGAAAATAATATAAATTGTTGAAATTGTTTATTTTATTAAATTTATCCACCAATGGAATCCTCAACCGAATGTCTAAAACTGACCAAACTTAGGTTGCACCTATAATGAACCCCACATTATAAAATATTCCATGGTCTCATGTTTCATTTATGAGATACCTAAAAGTACAAGATACACCAAATTGTGAGGGTAATTAGTCCACATCTAACTCTCGTGCTCCCAGGATCTCTCATTCATTCTCTCATGTGGCCACAGTAGATGAACCAAGGGAATGGTCTATCCATGTAGGACTGTGTCCTATCAATCCTCAATCATGAACGGGTACTTCACGAAGTTGTATCCATCATCATGTCCATATAATACCGAAAAATAATGTGTCTAATATTTTTCATGTATCTATTCATCTTTGACACAGGTAATACATCATGAAATCGATCCAACTATAGTGGTAAGGTTATGCAGAAAGAAACCTCACCAACCATTCTATGATCTTCAAGGGACTAAAAAAATCATAGATAATATTCCTACTCAGCCAAACCTTCTCAATCCTCATCATGGAAATACTATCAGGCAAACATGGCCTCCCTACTCAAACTCTAGGGACCTATTATATTGTTTTGTGCAAGATTTTTGTCTACTCTAGTCTATCCTCAAATGCTTGCAGATCACCTAGATATTATATATCATCACCTACACCATCTATATCCCGACTAGAGTTATCTCATTAATCTCATTCCAATATAATAATTTCCTTCAATGTCTCTTGTATATGGCCTATAAATTTGTAATATTGATATTATGGTTATATTTTTTTATTTTAAGAAAACTATACCAATAGAAATTAATCATTCCATATATTGCGTAAATCTAATATATAGGCCCTCATCATATCCTCTAACACCTAGATATACCACTTGGTCTACCTAGTTTTATGGGATAAAACATTTTACTCATCATTAATTTGTTCTTTTTCAACTATTACAGGACCCTCCACACCCATGACATGAAGCGAACATAATAGTTATTGAAGATTTTTGAGGGCACCCAATGAAGTCAGATGATCACCTGAATGTATAACAGCCTTACACTATTAAATAAAAACTTCTCCCTAATAGAATAGATGTTGTCAAACATGGTAAGTTGATAAAAAATACCCATATGAAATCATGGCCTCTATCTATATTTGGAGTTCCAATAACAAATTCTATTGATATCTCACCCCATTTCCAATATAGGATCCCAATTGGTTGTGTCAAACCTACCATAACATAGTGTTCATACTATACATGATGACATGTAAGACATAGATAGATGAACACGGCTACACACCACCTCATGCCATCCCACCAAAACATCTACTGAAGGAACATGTACATATTTTTCCAACCACAACATATTATAAAGTGGGAAGTATGAAACACTCTCCTCACACACCCATGAAACATGAACAGAACCATAACCCATCACAAAAACAAATGATGACAAGATCCCCCCTTTAATAAAATCTATCTGGTTAGTCACCAAAGGACATATAGTCATGTTGAACCTCATAGTCAATGTCTCACAATTGGGCCTCTCTCACACACTATAGAATAGGATGGGTCACCTTAATCGACTGATCCAAATTTTCACCCCTATTCTCCACTAGGTTCAACAATAAAGAAGTCAAAATCTTATATGCCTCCTCCAAAAAGTGCGAACAATACTTCCTTATATGGTAATCATCCACCACATTTTCCTCCCTAGTAGTATGACTACCTTGTAGTTGTACTCCTATAGAAACTCTAACCAATACATCTGTCTCATGTTTAAATCTCTCTAAGTTAAAATATACCAGAGTCTTTGGTGGTCCGAGTATACAAAAAAAAAGCACTCTCCCAGAAGATAGTTCATCCACATCTTCAGAGAAAATACTAATACTGCCAATTCCATTTCATGAGACATTTAATTATTCTTTAGGGGAATCAACTACCCCAAACCATATGCAATTATATACAACCAATACTTTAATACACAACTTATCTAAGCTCTAAAGGCATTTAAAACAAACATACTTCACACCATCCTCTTGTAGTATCAACAAAAGATCACAAGTCATCATCTTCCTCAACTTCTCGAAGGCTCTCTAACATAGATCGGTCCATGTAAAAGGATTAATTTTCTACATCAAGGTAATCAAAGGTAATACAATCTTTGATAATTCTGTTGTTAACTTTCTATAGTACCCATCTAAGCCATGAGAGTTATTTCACCATCAAAATGTTCTTTGGTGGCTCTATAAAAATCACTAAATCTATTATTCCATGGTATATAGCTAAATCACAATCGTAAATTACATTCCCTTGAATGTGAACCTCATAGATCCAAAAATAAAACTTCAAGAGTTTTCCATGAATATGGTTATCCTATAGTAAGTCAAGACACAATCTTGGATAATCTTCATGCTTCTCCTATAATTCATATTAAATGAGTATTTAATCAATAAATACAACAAGAGTTTCCTATAAAAACCTTTAACCAAAGTAGTTGGGCTAAAAACTCAACTGGAATCTCCAACTATTGAATAAAGTGTAAGGTGATGAAGGAATTTCGCACACATGTGTCCATAAAAAACAAAAAAATAATATAATAGACACACGTTGTACCTCGTATCATCTCGCTTGTATACCATTCATAGACCTCTATAGATAACAACTACTTATAGCCCTAACTGCAAGCTCCATGAGCCTGGAATGGGATACATAGTGGTGGTGGTGGGATTATCTTGTAGCACTATTCCCTACTAAAATCTCCAACTCCAGATAAAAACCTATAATATTCCCACACAACCTTCATGGGGGTTTCCCTTTTCATGCATAGAAGGTCCCTGATCATAACACTACCTCTTTCATGGTGGTCTATCTCTTGTATGTCTTATCAATTTAGCTCAAAGGGTTGGAAAATCCAGATTTCTATTAGCTCTCCCATCACAATAATATATTATCTCCTCTTTGTTTTGATTAGGACCTATATGTGAACCATGTGGTTCATGTCCACATGATCAGGTATAATTATGAGATGGTCTCCAATATTAATACAATTTCGATCAATGCCTATGTGATGCAATATAGGACTTAACCCCATGACATCCAATACAACCTCCAACATCCTAGAATCATTATGAATGGAATATACCAGTAATGAGTTCCCACTATATCACTCTATCATACGTGGTAATTCACTATAGGAGCACACTAGAATGAATGCCTCTGTGAGATCCAGATTAAACTTCTACACATTGAACTAACCATCCTGCACTATTTTAATGGAGTACCACCTATGTTCAGCGAACCACACAGTATACTTAGTACCCATTATACTAAACCTCTTCAATTTAAGAAGCTCCAAGATATGAACCAAGTGAATGAATAAGGGGTAATTCATCTCATGAAATGGCTACTGGAATTCAAACCTTTTGGGGTTTGTGTCTTAGGAGAAACTATTTTTACTTTTATTTTATATATATTCGATGATTTGAATAATAATAAACATTTAATTACTTATTTTTCATTATTATTTATGAATTTGATGTAATTATATCCTAGGTTTTCAGTCTTATTGATAAATTCAATGAATTTCCCCGCTATGATGATAACCATGAATTTTTATAATGATGTTATTAAATATATTTCTATATTCAGATAACATTATATGATGAGAATCGTAGAACATGAAGTTTGGGTGAAAGTAATTATAATCAGATGAAGATTCTTCTCATGAAGATCAAAATTTTTAATCTTCAAGATGGGAGATTATGATATGAAACCCACCAATAGGAATTCTTCATTATTTTGTGTCATTTTATATTCATATACATGAAAGTGTGTAATGGTCCTTAGACATTTAGATTATAATTAATTCATTTAATGACTCCTGCACTATGATTTTCTAAAAAACCATCACTCGATGTGTTCTTGTGAAGGTAGGGTATGTTGTGTGCATCATGATTTATATGTCATTAATGGATAAGTCAAGTAAGTATTTTTTTTCCATCAATGTTTATAGAAGTTTATATATTTTCCCTTTAATTAGAATAGAACCATCGCCCTAAATTCATTGGTCATGGTGTGTCAATGTGTTTATTTTAGATAATCGAAGAAAGAAATTTCAATAATATTGGCTGGTGACATTGATGTTCATCCTACTTGATGATATATTTAGATAAATGGATTATATTACATAGTGGGAATTCATATGTCATTCTCTTCATTGTGACATTAAGTTTTTAATCATGAGTGCATTGACCCATTACTAGATAGTAATATTGAACATTATATAATCTTGTCTAATACCAATGAAAATTAATCCTAGAAGGTCACAAACTAAGTGTTTCTTTGGAAATTGATTAATTTCTATTTAAATTTAATTAATATAATAAATATTATTCTCAAGACTGAGGAATAATTTTATTCAAATTTTACCGATCACAAATATTTATTGAGGAATAAAATATTTGAATTAAATAATTATTCACGTTTTCAACAAATGTCACAAAGGATAAAAATACCAAGACTATGTAGATAACTATTTATATACAATAAGGTATATATTATTTATCGTTGTACATGTTTCACTAGTTGAAATAGTATTTTTAACATGGGATAAATGCTGTCAGGTTTGTTAAACTAATGAAAAAAGCACGTGCGGCAGATTTTTGGCATCGATTTAACTAAATACCGACATGGTTATTTTTTTATACATGGTTTTTGGATTCAATTGTTTAGTAAATACAATGCCAAAAATCACTGAAGATTGTATTTGTGGCATATTTTGTAAAAAACCCAACACCAAAAATAATAAAAATATATATTTCGTGTTGGTTTTAAAAAAACAGACTCAAAATATTTTTTTCTCACACTATTCAGTGTCAATTTTTGTAATAATCAATGCTAAAAATATTTTAAAATATTTTAGGATTGAAAAACCCTCATTTTTTATCTACAAAACACTCCTGATCATGACGAATCCCTCTTGAATTGTGATGACTGCGAAAGAGACCATGTGATCTCCAATGCCATTGTTGTATATTTTCATTGATTTTAACATTCAATGGTCTCCATTATGAATCATCTATAATTACTAAATCATCTCCACATTATTTTCTCCTTGAAACCCTATTTCTGGCCCGAACTATGGTTCGATTTTAGTTTGTTGTTCATATTTAATGTTTGATTTTACAATAAATTTCAGATTTTTATTGCCGGTAGTGTTTATTCTTGTGATGCATTTATGGGATGAAGTTATGATTAAGGATCAAAGAAAAGTTAAACTTTGAATTCTATAAGTTTTTTTTTAATTTAGTAGATTAATTATTTATCATTTTATTTTATTTTTGAGTGGAAATTATTAGTCTATATCAAATAACCTAAATGACATGAGGGTGTAATTTTATATAACCATTGAATGTTTATATTTTAATAATAAAACTCAGTATTAGAAATCTGTTATATATTTGATTCTATATCTGAGAGGGAGCGGGTATAATTGGAATGAGATATAACCCATGATTATGTCAGACAACATGTTTGATAGGGTGTTTGTTTATAACAGTGAAATGATCTATACTTTTTTAAATATACTATGTGGTATATTTGAATTGGATGTATATGTGATTTATATATCTACATTTTTATTATAATATAATTCTACTATAATAACTATCGATTGAACACCCAAATGATATGAATGAGTATGTAATATCATATGTTTAGATAGTTCTTATTATTATAGTCTTACATCGTCTTGATCAGCATCATTGTGAGAGTATTAATGATATTTTTCAATTTATTGGAGGTGTAGTGATAAAATGTGAGAATTCCATATCTATTATGACTGGTGATTTTCAGTTTTAACATCCCCCACATTTTAGTAACAACTATGTAAAATTAACAAAAGAATTAATGCAATATTCAATACTATTAACACATGCAACACCAAACTAATGTAACAAAAATATAAAATGATCTAATAAATGTTATATGATTGAAAATAATTAACTTATAATATCAATAAAACACATGTATATAATATGAATTTTTTTTTAATAGTATTAATTTTCTTTCACATTTAATGTTTTATATATGATTATCAATAGTATTTATTAAAAATGTTTCTTTTTATAGTTTATTTGTTTATATATATATATATATATATTTATTTAAATTTTTATATGATTTAATATATTCACGAATTATATTGGGATATTAGGTTTTTAATGGACTGTAATTGGATAAATTTATGAAGAACTATTGGTGAATATGAAAAAGGAGTTGATGAATTATTGTTATTTTCAAAACAAAATCTTCAAAACATTGATTTTATTTCCATCCATGTGTAAATTGTTTGAATATGATAATGTTAAACTCAAGAAAAATCAAGGATCATCTCATTTGTTATGGTTTTAGCCTTAATTATTCATGATGGATATGGCATTGTGAAAGAACTGTAATTCAATTGATAATGTTGAATTCAATATTCATAATGTGACAGTGGATAATATTGAATATTTAATTCCTGATTTGAGTTTTGAAACCATTGAAAAAATAGAATGTTTTTAATGATTGTATAAGAATTATGAAAACCCATTATTCCCATGTTGTAGTAAATATATAGTCTTATCAGCAATTTTGATATTGGTTAACTTGAATTCAAGTACTGGTTGGAGTGATGAAATTATCTCTAACTTACTTTTTCTTTTATAAGAGATACATCCATAAGGAAACATGCTTCTAGATTCGAATTATGAGGAAACTAAAATATTATTTCCAATGGGAATAGGGTATAAAAAGACACATGCTTACCCCAATGATTGTGTGTTTTATAGGAGATAATATGAATTTTTATCAAACTCTCCTACATGTCAAACAACACACTATAAAATGAATGAAAAATTAAATTTATATTAATTCTTAGGTATTGAAATCTAACCTCATGCTAAATGAAATATTTTCTTACAATAATCCATTCATATAAGTCTGAAAAATTAACTCTGATTCATTTTCAGGTACTGAATTTAAATATCCTTCTATATCAATTTGGTACCTTCAAATAATTTCTCGTTTGAAGCATCTATTTTCAAATTCAATTGATGTAAAAAGGTTAAGATGAAATTCAGATGAACAAATCTTTTATGGTAAATTACATCACCCTACTAATTCCTCACAATGAGAGATATTTAACAAACAATATCTTTCTTTTGGAAGTGCTGTTAAAAATATGAGAATGGGAATGTGTACAGATGGAATGAATCCATATCAGAACCTAAGTAACCAACACAGTTTGTGGCCTATTTTGTTGGTATCTTACAACTTATCCCCCCATATATGTATGAAGAAAAAATATGTTCTATTTATCATGATTATTTTTGGACCAAAATAGCTAGAAAATGATATTGATGCATATATTTCATCATTTATTGATGATTTGAATCTTCGTTTGGAGGTAGGTGTTATTGTTTTTTATTCATAAAAGAAATAATATTTTATTTTGCCTGCTATGATAATGTTATGTATAAATGACATCCTTGAATATGTAAAATTATCTAGATATAGTGTTAATGGAAATAAATAATGTTCAATTTTGAAGAAGATACTTCATATTTGCAATTACGGAATGGAAGAAAGATATTGTAGATGGGGAATAAAAGATTTTTGTGAATTGATTATCCTTGTCATAGATTTAAAAATACATTTAACCGTTTATAGGAATAAAATATTCCCCTATAACCATTATTAGTTGAATAATATTACAACAGGTTGAAAATATTGATTCAACATTTAGAAAGAAAATTAGTTCTGGTATCCAAAAAAATCTAGAAGAAACGGTCAATATTTTTGGAACAACATTATTGCATATTTTTATAGAGTAAACGTAACATTGATGTTATGCATGTTGATAAAAATATATGGGATAGTTTTGTTGAAAATTTGTTAGACATAAAAGTCAATAAAAAATATGGATTGAATTCTTGATTAGAATTGATTGTAATGGGAATATGTTTGGACTTAGCTCCCACAATGAAAGGAGATAGAACATTTTTACCTTCGGCTTGTCACAAATTAAGAAAGAGTGAGAAGTAAAAAAAATTTCAATGTCTGTGTGGTATAAAAGTACCTATTGGATATTATTCAAATGTGACTAATTTCATGTTAGTGAAGGATTGAAAATTAATAGGTATTAAATATCGTGATTGTCATGTATTAATGCAACAACTTCTTCCGGTCACACTGCGTGGTATATTGTCATATGATGTAAAAAAGAATATCATCTGGTTATATAATTTTTTCAAATCCATTTGTATCAATGTTATTGATACAACATTATTAGATGAGTATAATAATGAAGCTACTCTTATAATTTTTCAACTATAAATGTATTTACCACCTACATTTTTGGATATAATGGTTCATCTGGTGATTCATCTTGTGCCAGAGATAAGAATATGTAGGACTATTTATTTAGATAGAATGTATCCTTTTGAATGTTAGATGAATATCATAAAGGGATATGTTAAAATTATTTTTGACCAAAGGACTCCATTGTTCAATAATATATATCATAATAAGTAATTGAATTCTCTACCAATTATTTATTTGAAGGGGAGCATATTGGTTTTCATATATCTCAACATTTGATAGTTGATACTGAAGGTAGAGGGATTTATAGATTAAAGGTAAAGTTCATTCCACGTGATTAAATAATGCAAGCACACATATATATTTTGAACAACACGGATGATGTTTAATCATATATCTCATCACACATTTCTGAATTAAACCAGGTATATCCAAAGATAAAGGTTGATGATTAAGCATAAAAAGACATTTGTTTCCTAGTTTAAAGAGAAAGTGAGAATATATATATCTACATTAGAAACGTTAAAATGGTTGGCAGGCAGACCATATATTAATGTGATAACATCCACGGGTTTTGATATTAATGGGTACACATTTTACAAAAAACGAAGGATGACAAGACTACCATTCAAAATAGTGGTGTGATGGTTATCACTGAAGTAGTTCATTTTTCATGTGAAAAAAATAAAAACCCAATTTTTTCTTCTTTGGCATATTTTGGAGTTCTTCAACATATATGGGAAATTTATTATACAAAATTTCTGGTCACTATGTTAATGTGTAATTTGGTTGATAGCAATAGTGGTGTGAAACATGATGAATATGGATTTAAAATGGTTTATTTCAAAAGATTTAATTACAATGAGGAACTATTTATCATGGAGACACATGAAAAGCAGATATTTTATGTCAATGATTCATTGAATGATTATTGGTCCATCATTTTTATAGAAAAAATATGTTATTTGAGTGATGAGAATGGTGATGATGATTTTGTTGGTTTACATGAGTCTTATTCTTCTATTACGTGATTTTGGGATAATTACAATGGCTATAAGGCAGACATAGAGCATGCAGTATGTAATAATCATGATAAAGTAATATGGGAAAACACTAAATAAGTCTCTTATTTTTTCTTGCAATTATTTATATTTTGTTTCTTTTTTCAAAACATACAAATGTGCGCCTCTTTATTTACTTATTTGGTTCATCCTTCATTCTAAATATTCAATTTTCTAATGATATGCACGTACAGAAAATTTCATTACACTTGAATGTGTCAATGTCGAATATAGGGAGAGAGGAGTAGTTACCAAGGTATATCTATTTTTTCATATTTTTAAATATTCATTTATATACTTATTTAGTGAAATGAAACTTTTAATTTATAATTTTTTTGTAGTACTACAAATGCGTCCTCAATGGAGGAGACTTCTCCTATTACTATAGAGGAATAATGTTATCAAGTTGGTAAATGCGGTATTACACCTTTACCGAAACTTCCACTTACTCGTGGAGATGAGAGATTATATATTTGTTTTGATGATAATAATAATGAAACTAGCCCAAATTCATTTCATCTTATCATTTATATATCAATGTAGAGTCATGGTAGGATTATTATTTTATATCACGATTAGAAGTCTATGGACAAGATGTTGAAACCACAACATTGCAAGGTGGTGAAGGTAAAATATTCCAATTGATTTATTTTATCTCATTTTTTGAATATTAAATACTTTTAATGATATATTTCATTTATTCAATTACAGATGACATTCAATTTTTAGGAAACAAAAGAAATTAAGAAAATACATCTTCTTTTATCAGTGGTTCATTGGGGGTATTTAAAAAAAAACTGAAAAAATTATGTTTTTGGAAATAAAAATATTAAAAACCCATGCATTAAATATTTGTATAAGATACATGTAAACAATTTGTTGACAGCCATCATGAAGAAAATTTTCAGATTTGATAATTATTTTATATTATAAATATTGTTATATATTTATCTAATTACTTATTAGTTTATTTTTAAGTAACAGTACTCCAAAAGATATCCTCAAGATATCAAGTTGTAAAATATATACTATCATACTTTATCACTTAGAGGGTATTCATTATTGAATCAGATAATTATTGAAGAAAATTTTTCTTTATTAAGAGCTCGATCTAGTAGTGGTTTAGAAGAGGTCATGTTTGGTCCTCCATATCCACCCAATCACCATGAAAAATGGAAACAAGTGAGAAGAATGTAAAATAAAAATTATCATATAGAAGAATCTAAGCAAGCAGTTGATAAGATTGTAATAAATTATTATTTATTTTTCATTAATTTTTCAATTTTATAATTTATGAACTCTAATATAACTTTTTTATTTTTTATTCCATCATAATATTTAATATAAAGAGACACACTATTATTTTATCGTTGAGGGTAGGATGGAAATCCTTGCCACTACTTTAGAAAAGGAAGAACACCCTGGCAGTGTTAGAGGATATGAGATAGATGATAGTATTTAGAATGTTTTTGGTCAGAGTAAGAAATAAAAAGACCCTGAAATAGAATCCTTAAAATATGATCTAAAATAGTTGAAATAGTATATATGTGATCAAATTCAAATGGCCATGCAATAGGCTTTGTGAGAAAAACTAACAAGACAGTCACAATCTACATAGCCTTACTAGCCATCCTACCCTACTCAGCCTACCCAGCCAACTTACTTTGATCCTCCACCTGCATCCCAATTTGACTACCCTTCCCAACCTTCCTACTTTGAACTTCCACAACATCGCTTAGACCAACCCATATAATGTGAGTTTTTTGATGGAGATCCTCAAATACATATTGTTGTGTTAAGACACCTACAATTTTTAGGGGATATTATACATAATTAGCCTATATAGATGGATTATGATAGAGTATCATTACATGATATTATTAATCCTAATACTCTACTATCATTTCCAATTAAGTAGATTACCATATTAGGGGATTTTCTTGGTCAATTTTTAGTTTTTCCAACTGGTCTTCTTCATTATATTTCATATTACATATGCATTTTTAAAATATCGATTACATATAATTGAAAGTTAATTATAATTTTTTTCTAACATTATGTTATTAAGGATTATCTGAATGATAAAGACATTCATAATTGAAACAACACGTTCATGAACAATTGACTATAGATATTTCGAATATTTCTTATGGGATACAAATATATCTCACGATTCTTCTTCCTTGAATATTATCATCGTTTTTTGTATGAAATCTGATATATGTGGAATAGATTATCCATTGAGATTACACAAAGAAGCTAACATACATCTAGTTGATTTTGAAGAGCTCAGCCAGAATGTGTACAATACTTTTCCATGTAAGTAAATTTATGTTTGATTTTTTTTTTAAATAAAAGGTGGCATAAATTGACTAATAATACTTTCTTTTTAAATTAGGAATCCACACATTCTTCTTTTAAAAAATTACCGCATGACCGTTTGTGGTTTTAAATATCCAGAGTACATTTCCATGGAAGTGAAATATGTGAAGAATCTTAGTAGAGCTCCATATTTTTGTGAGAGATTATCACATACAAATATTGGATGTTGGTTTTATTCATTTCATGACAACTAAAAACGAAAACCTAAATATGAACTAATAACCATTATAATTCCATTAATTGTGAAATTTATTGTAGTGTAGGGGGAATTGGATTTTAGGTATATTTTTTCAAAAGTAATTCACCTTATATTTTTTTTTCTCTTTATCAGGGATTGTTCATAAATTTTTTCCCACCTTATTTAATAGGTAAGTTATTTTTCGTAAGCTTATTTTGATTAATTCAAATTTCTTATAGATGTATTATTAGTTCATATATATGAAAATGTCATTCATGGAAAAAATATAACAATGAATCCATGTTGATAGAGAAACCAAATTCCATCAATTTTGTAAAGGTAAAGATAATTATTTTTTATATTAGATATTGTTCTAATTTTATTATATATATATGTTTTTATTATCGAGTTAATGTTTTAAAACTGTATTTTCATCTTCAACAAGGATATGTTGAATGTAGTTATTATGTTCTACGATTCATGTACGAGATAATCACTACTAATCTAACTACTGAATTTTATAAGGTTAGTTATATTAATTTATATATATTTTATTTTATAGTATAATATTTTTTAATCTCATATCATTCGATGTAATTATATACATTTAAATATTATGAATCATATACCCAAACTGATCTTACCCATCTTTAATCATTTTTTGCAAACTATTTCTTATGTATGATTATAATTTTAGGTATCTATATTCTAATGTTTTTGAATAATATTACATTTTCTTAATAACATCTGTTCAAAAAACTAATTAGTTTTTTTAACAGCTGCTTGAATAGAATGATATCAAATGAATTATTTAATAATAACCAAAATTGATCATTTCACCAATTTCAGGTATGTGTATTTTAATTCTACATTGTAATACAAGTGCATATATAGATTTTTTATTAACTAGATAAAAACATGTATGTTTTTATAGATTTTAGTCAATGATAAATATTGTTTGATTATTGTATACTGTGTTTTATTTGTATGACATTAATTATTTTGGTAGTGTAATATTATATATTTTCTATAAGAAATTACTTTTGGAATCAATTTTCATAAAAACCGGTGATGAAATTTGCCTAACAAATACATGATTTTCGGCATCATTTTTCATGAAAATAGATGCAGAAAATAGTTTTCTGCATTAGTTTATAAGTAATTGATGCAGAAAACACGATTGTACTCAATTTTAGATGTAGTTTAATATAATAATCGACAACAAAAACTGGATTTCGATGTCTATTAATTTGAAAAATGATGTTGAAAACTAACCATGGAATCATTTTTGTGTCATTTTTTGAAAACTGAAGCTAAAAAGATTCTATTTTACATCACCTTTATAGACATCAGTTAAAAACCATCATTAAAAATAAACAAACGACGTTAAATCCAGATTTTTCACTAGTGTTGGAATGCACCATTATATAATAATATTATTATTATTATGTGGCATGGTGTTTATTAAATAGTATTATATTATTTAAGAGCTAACATGAAATTAAATATACTTTTTTAACATAATCCATAACATTATAAAGATATGGTAATTTCTATTGAGTGATTTTTCAAGAAATGATAATTGAGTATCATTTCCCACATTGGAATTCTCCCCTGCAAATTTTCCTCCTCTATTCCTCTCAATAACACGAATAACTCATTCCAGATCAAATAATCATGGAGAAACCAAGAATGAAAATGGATTATAATTTATTTTCTATGCGAGAATCCAAAAATAAATTGGGGTTACTTGGAGATCGAATTAGAACATTTATATCAATATTAGGGGGATTCTACACTTGAATCCTTACAACAAAATAAATGTTATCCGAAAGGGTTTTCAAAAGGTCAATATAATTAACGAAGAAATAGCATAAGCGTAGGTATATTGTTTATTCCAGTCTTAAATACATCAATTATTAATTTATTGTGATTTATCATCTCTCAGGGTGTTTGGAAACTCTATAATAAAATAAATGTTAATATTGTGGCCAAAATAGGCATAATTTCTCCACCCAAAACCTCCAAGTTATATAAAATTGTTCATGTTTAAAATTTATAATTATTTATTTGATTGTAGATTTTTTTTTGCAATCACAGTTGAATATTTCATTTCATATTATTTATTCTTTAATCCGGTTTTAAATAACATGCTTCTCTAAATTAATCATCTTTTATTAGTGGTTCATTTTATTAAATGTCATTGAACATATGAATAATGGAAAAATATGTCATCAGGAAGTACCAAATTTTTAGCCCAAAAGACTGGGATACACAGTATGTATCAAGATCACACAATGAATACCCACGTATATAGTAACTCAACATGTTTCAGGATATATGGAAATCCAAATAGTAACTACACATGGTAAATTTATTACACATCACTTGTAGATTGGGCCCTTCTAGAACACAGGTTTTCATATTACACAGTGTGTAGTTGGAATACACTCTGTGTAGTCATCATGGGTTAGGGGAAAATTTTTCATAATATTCATGGTCATTAAACATATTCAAACAATTTGATTCTAAAAAACTAGACCATTAATAATATAAATATTGTTTATAAAATTTACATGGGGTGTAGGTCATCATTTCTCATATCTGAAATGCACACCAAGTCATTCAGTGTGTTAAAAGATTACATGAAATAAGTGATACATGGCGTGTAGATGGTCAATACATATATTGTAGTGAAAACTGAAAAACACACCGAGTTCCTCAACATGTTTCAAAAACATACAGCCAGAATGATACACTTTATTTAGCTATCTTGTACAATCTTTGTAGTCCAGCTAAGGTACATGATTGAAGCTGCAGGCATGTAACCTAGGTAAATGATAACCAAGGTACACAATGAGTACCTCTTAAGTACATATTGTTTAGTATCTCAATTAATTATATAATTAAAATAAATTAAGTCGTAAATTGATGTATACAAACATTTTTTATTGAATTAAATATATTGTGTTTGAAAATTTATTAATGGTTTTAAAATAATTTAAATTCCCAATTAATTTATTGTAATGAGTTTGTGATTATTGGTTCTATCATTTATTTACCAAGAAATCCATTATGATGAGTATCTCCATATGAATTCATATGGTCATTAAGACGAAAAGAAAACTAATTAATTAATTAATTAATGTAAGTGATTTTATCTTAATATAAATAATGAGAATAAATGAATGTTAACCAATTTAATTTTACATATATGTTGTATGTATAACACTTCATGAGATTGTCTAAGACCTATGTATGTTTTGGATTTATTAATTTAATTTATTAAAGGGTTTTTTGATTTTTTTTAATATTAAATTAGATTTGTTGGACATCATGTAATCCCTACCCCTATTATTATGTTGGGTCGGCATACCCATAGTTATTTATGTAATCTCCATCAACTAATCCTTTTAATCCCCTCACCTATGATTGAGTTATAAATACATTAAATAAATCGATTATCCCATGGAACATGGAGAAGTTTCAGGACGAAACTATAATGATTTTAACTCAGGTGATACATGGGAGGATATGTGGAGTATTTTAAATCATTCCAAGACTGACTTTAGGAGTTATTCCCCAGGGTCAAAAGTCGATTTATTATCTCCTCAATAAATCAATTACTATATAACCACATGATTGAAAAATTTATTATTTATTTATTAATATGTTACAAAATATATATTTTATAGATTCAATAAAGTTATCTCATAATTAAGTGAATTAATGTTAAAATATAAATTTTAATAAATGGATTATGTGTAAATGTTTTATCCAATATAGTTAATTAATTATCTAAAATACAATTAATATTAACAGTATATGTAAAGGATAAACCCACATAAAATTTATGGATAAAAATTTAAAATCCCTCAAATATATAATAAATTATAATTAGCCTTCCCATACTTAATAAAGAATGAAAGCCTCATAACTAAGTGTTTGAAAAACCATTAATGAGACACTTACTTTTACATTGGTGATGTTATGGACGTTTTGGGTATACTTAACCATATTATATCCAGGGATATTTCCCTTACTAGACTTGATGTATCATGGAGGAATGTTTTGAGGAAATCCAAGTCACAATTTCGAGATTTGGGAGTACAGTAAACAGATCAAGGAGTTGCAACACCAAAGTTAGAAAATACCTACCTACTTGACTACTTTCATGTATCATGAATATCCCTCGTTGGGGTTATGTGAAGGGGAATGTGGATCATTTTCACTAGAATGTCCTAGAATCTAGGCATTCTATCTTCAATGGTGAGGGATATTGGAATTTGATAAAATAGTTTGAGATTGAATAAAAATAATAATTATTATATCTTAAAAGTTTTTTAGTAAAGAAATTTTTTAATAATATTATCATTTATAATGGAATAAAATGTAATCTTCATCATCCAAACAGTCCCTACAATCTATATTTGGTAAACACAATATCTTCACCAGTAGTAACATACAAGATTTGTTTGTATGAATTCAGTTTGTACAGAACCATGAATAGAAATATTAGATGTTATAATCCTCAATGCCTAGTCTTTCTATCTTTAGAGGAAAGTTAAAAATAGTTTCTTTTAAATGAAAAACATATAAATGATGTGTTAGATGTTCAATGATTTCTGTCATAATCCTTATCTATTGAACTCAGTTTTTCTCATGAAAACATGGATGCTTATAGCATGATCGAGAATCTTCATGGTTTATATGAGGAGAGATCTATACAGGAATAGTTTTAGATCTCCAAGACTCTTTTTCAGAGCAATATGGAATAGGATTCCATATTTGATCCTCACGTAGTCAAGATGATTGTTTATATTGAGCTTCTATATATTCTAGGGTTTATACTCCCTAAATAACTGGGAACCAATCTCATTCTTACACCACTCCCTCAGATCTTATTCAGAAATTTTTTAGATTATAATATGAACAACATAGATAAGTCTCTCTTATATATTCTTACTCTTACTTTCCAAGTAGATAAGGAGACAAATAATAAAACACGGTCACGACCCGCCCTCGGGGCCCGTGCCGTGACTACCCCAAGCCCGCCTTCCATAGGCCAGGGGCTGGCGACTAGCACCAAGGCATAAATCCCGATAAAAAGGGAAGGCATTGCCTTTGTAAAGTAAACAAACACCACGGAGTAAGCAAGCGGAAAGTAAACACTAAGCAAAAGCAGAGTACAACTGAAAGTGTGGAAAAGTAAATGGGCCAGTATACAAACCCAAACTGAAAGTAAAGTACAACTCGAAAGGGAAAACAACAACTGAAAAGTAAAAGCCGCTACACCGAGCTGTCCACTGGAAATCCCTCCTGAAGGGTGGGTACAGATAGCTCCACTGCTCCACAGGTCCCGTCGTCCGCTCCGAGCACGTCCCGCCCAGTGGTCCACCTCCAGGTACCGTCCTGCTCTGCAAACCTCAACTAAGATCAACGCTGTCCGTCGTCTGCAACCAACACAACGTAGTGCGGGCAAAGCCCGTGCAGGGGTGAGTATAAGCTACTCAGTAGGGACCCCGAGACCCCTGAAGGTCTCTCAAATCCACAAAGGATAAACCACGAAGAAAGGTACAATCACGAAGTAACAATCGACACTACTTAAGTATATGCCCATACATATACCTAAGTCATCAATTTCAAATACGCTCCAACCTCCGAGCCCAAGTACAACTCAGTCCACACAGGAAAGTAAACGTATTCCACACAGGAAAGCAAAACGTAATCCACACAGGATAGCACAACACAATCCACACAGGAAAGCAACAGGATTCAGCTCACACATGTATACTTCTTCGAAAGACGATAAAGATGATCTCTGATCCATCTAAGTCATTGGACCCACGAAGGATCGATAGGTAACTAACCCCCGCAAAGGACCCACACAGGATCGGGCCCACATAGGACCTGTAGGCGCTGGTTCACACAGGACCGCTGAGCGCAAAGACCCACACAGGATCGGACCCACACAGGATCGGGCCCACACAGGACATGTAGCACTAATCCACGTAGGATCGCTGAGTGCTGTAGTCTTCGTCGTCGAATCCACACAGGATCTCTGTACTGTCGTCGTCACAATCACAGCAGTAGTAGCAGTAGTAGTAGCAGTCACAGTCGCAGCCAGCACTAGGGTTCCCGCACACAGCAAGCTTGTACAGGAGGGTCCGCTCCTCGAGCCGAGAGGCTGATACATCAACTGTCACAAAGTCCAGAGTTGTTGTATCCAAAAGTTCCATAACGTCAACAGGAACTCAACGCAACAGACGGCGTGTCGATCAGACGCCCGGTCTGAGAGTTATTGGCATTTTCGTCCCCGGGGCCCGGTTGGTTTTTAAGACAAAACCAACCCGACCGTACTCCACCTGCGTCCAAACCTCGGGAGGAGTATTCCAAAAGATCCGTCTCACTAAGAGGAACACAACAAAGCTGACGGCACGTTAATCGGACGTCCGTAGCTCAAGATATGAGCGTTTCCGCTCCGAAGGCCCGGTTAGTTTCGTGAACGAACCAACCCGGCCGAACTCAAAGTATTCCGAAACATTGAGTGCGATATACCGAAACGACCGTCTCGATCCAAGGATCGCGTTGCCGCAGACGGTTCGTCAATCGGAGGTCTGTGACTCAAGTTATGGCCAAAATACCGAATCCGTCTCGAAAACGGGGGGTCCGGGTCCGGGCCGACCCGGCCTGACCCCCCCCCCCCCCCCCCCCCCCCCCGGGGTCGGCCCAAACCGGGCGACCCGACCCGGGTACGACCCGGCCCGGCCGGCGCGGCGGCGCGGCCTGGTGCCGCTGGTGCCACGCGCGGGGGGCTAAGCCCCCGCTTCATTTGATTGGCGGCGCGGCTTTTAGTCGCGCCTTTGGAAACCCCCCCCCCCCTCGTGGGGGCCTGCTTTGAAAAGAACCGGGGGGCCGCCTGCCCCCCCTCAAGGAAACCCCCCCCCCCCCCCCTCATAAATGGGCGGGGGGGTTTAGAGAGTTGACCGGGGGAATTTATTCCCCCGGTTTTGACCTTCCGGCCAGCCACCTGGCCGGCCGGTTTTTCTCCGACGGGACCGGCAAGCCGGTCCCCTTCCGGTTTCCGATGCCGGCGGCCCGGCGTGCCGCCGGTCTTCCCGTCTCACCGCGGCCAGGAACTGGCCGCGGTGTTCGTCGTCTAGCGCGGTGCGACGGCACCGCGACCCTCCGCCGCGCCTTCGATTCCCTTCGACGCGGCACGACGGCGTCGCGTTCTTGATGATCCTTCCACGGCGCGGCGCGACGGCGCCGCGCAATATAATCGTGCGATTATCCGCGTGGTGCGACGGCACCATGCCATCTTGTTTCATCCGAAAGATAAATCAAAAAGAACAAAGGAGGGGGTTCGGCCGTGTTCATGCGGTCCGACCCCCTCACGTTAAATGATAACACATATTTAAATATTCTCACGTTAGTCATGCTAGAACCACGAACAAGAATAAATAAATAAATAAATTAACAACAACCCCTACCTTGGGTTCAAGTTCAAAGATTGTCAACGACCCGCGGAAGACAACGTCGCGGAGGTCGGGCATCGCGGTAATCGTTCGTCAAATCCGTTGACGAAGAGGTACGTCCGAAGAGGTACGTCGTTGGAGAATCCCCGTAAGCCGACGAAGAAAGTCCGAGGAGGAAGCGGCGTTCCCTTTCGTTGACACGGAAGGCGTCGTCGATCTTCGGATACAATCGGCTACGAAGAAGAGAGGAGCGGTGTTCTTAGTCGGAGCTTGAGCTTTCTTCGACGGAGCTTGAGCGTTCTTCATCAAAGTTTGAAGAAGAAATAAAAGGTCTCAAATCCTCTCAAGATGGCTAAACAATTCTAACCAAATAAAATAAGCTAAGAGCTTATTTTATTAACTCAACCAAACCTTTTTGAATTTCAAAGGTTTGAAAAAGTTTAAACAACTCAACCTAATTAATAAGCTAAGTTGTCAAAACATTTAAATTGGGGTTAAAGGGAGTTTTGAGAGAAGTTGAAAAGTTGGGTTTCGTGTGGGCCCCACCACACTTAATCCTCCCAAGGGAGGTTAAGTGGATGGGGGTCCCACCTTTAGCTCCCTTTGGGAGAAGTTAACCAACATAAAAATAAAATAAAAAGTGTTCCACATTTTTATTCAACTTTTTATAATTCTCCCAAAAATTAACTTTCGTCCCGGAATAAACGAAACTTCGGAAAAGGTCTCCTTAAGCGAATATCGGCGCTGCGAGTTCATCGGTGCCCTCAGATTTCAATTCCGAGCACCGGATCAAAAGTTAGGAATTTCCGCTCGTTCGTTCACTGAACGTACCTGAGCCAAACTTAGGAAATTGACTCCGGGCACACCGGGCCTCGGAATCAGGTGCCGTCAGAAACCGTGCTCTTGTAAAATTCCAAATAAAATTAAGAAAAAATTTCCCTTGAATTTTACGGGTCTTTACATTACTCCGACCTCAGGGCTTTACGTCCCCGTAAAGATACATCAAAAACTAGGGAAACAAATGAGGGTACTGAGCACGCATCTGAGCCTCCCGCTCCCATGTGCTCTCCTGGAGGTTCCCGTGCTGCCATCTGATGCGCACAAGAGGAATCGATCACCCACACAGTACCCGCTCCTGTCGATCCTCTATCTCCACCGGGACCTCCGTAAAAGTCTCCCCATCGTCAACGTCAAGCTCCCCATGGTCAATGATGTGTGTCGGGTCGTGCACGTATCTCCTCAGCTGAGATACGTGGAAGACGTCATGCTCCCGGTGCAACTGAGGTGGCAGAGCCAGGCGATAAGCCACCTCACCAACCCTACTGAGGACCTGGAAGGGTCCGATGAAGCGTGGAGATAACTTGCCGCCTCGGCCAAATCTCCGAATACCACGTCGAGGTGAGACCCGCAAGAAGACGTGGTCTCCATCCTCGAACTCCAGTGGCCTCCACCTCCTGTCAGCATATGACTTCTGCCGGCTCTGAGCTGTCCTCATCCGCTCCTGGATGACCTGGAACTTCTCTGTCGTGGCCTGGACAATCTTCGGTCGCACCAGTGCTGACTCCCCAGGGTCTGTCCAGCACAAAGGAGATCTAAAAGGTCGGCCGTACAACGCCTCGTACGGTGCCATCCCGATGGTGGAGTGGTAGCTGTTGTTGTACGCAAACTCCACCAAGGGTAGGTGGTCCTCCCAGCTACGACCAAAGTCTAGGACACATGCGCGGAGCATGTCCTCGAGAGTCTGAATGGTCCTCTCCGTCTGACCATCCATCTGAGGGTGAAAGGCTGTGCTCAGACGTAGCTGCGTCCTGAACGCCTCCTGTAACCCCTTACAAAGCTGGGAAGTAAAGCGGGCATCTCGATCGGAGACGATAGATGATGGCACACCGTGGAGCCGCACAATCTCCTGAACGTAGAGACATCCCAAGCTCTCCACTGAGCCCTGCTCTCTGATGGGTAAGAAGTGTGCCGACTTGGTGAGTCGGTCAAAAATCACCCATATGGAGTCGTGACCTCTGGAAGTGCGAGGAAGTCCAGTCACGAAGTCCATAGATATGCCATCCCACTTCCACTCCGGGACCTCCAAGGGATGTACCAAGCCTGCTGGTACCTGATGCTCTGCCTTCACCTGCTTGCAGGTGAGACATCGAGAAACGAACTCTGCTACTTCCTTCTTCATGCCCGACCACCAGTGCTGTCGTCTGAGGTCCTGGTACATCTTCGCCACTCCAGGATGTACCGCCAAAGGAGAAGTGTGAAACTCTCTCAGCACTTCCTCTTGCAAAGCGACTGGTACCATGGTACGTCCTCTGAAAAGGATTTCGTGCTCTGCTCCAAGGGAGAAACCATCAGGTGCCTGTCCCGAGGATATCTGTGCACGCCGTGTCTCACAGTTAGTGTCCTCACGCTGTGCCTCTCTGACCCGCTGCAGTAGTGGAGGGGTGACTGTGAGAGACTGGAGGAAGGCTGCTCCATCTCTATCCACGAAGGATATCTGTAAAGAGGCTAGCTGCTCCGTCGCCTCCTCAAGTAGCTGAATGCCCATCCTCCTGCTGAGGGCATCGGCTACTACGTTCCCCTTCCCAGGAGTATAGACTATCTCAAAGTCATATTCCTGGAAGAACTCGAGCCATCGCCACTGTCTCAGGTTCAGGTCCTTCTGCGAGAAGTTATACCTGAGACTCTGATGATCGGAAAAGACTGTAAAGCGCTCGCCCATCAGATAGTGTCACCATGTCTTCAGAGCGAAGACCACTGCTGCTAACTCCAGGTCTTGGGTAGCGTAGTTCTGCTCATGCGGCCTCAACTGACGTGATCTATAGGCGATCACTGCCCGCTCCTGCATCAGAACACATCCGAGTCCGGTCCCTGATGCATCGCAGTAGACTACGTACCCTACTCCCTCCTCCGGCAACCTCAAGATAGGTGCGCTAGTCAATCTCTGTCTCAGCTCCTGGAAGCTCTGCTGACATCTGTCTGACCACACGAAGGGTTTCCCCTTCTTCTTCAAAGCTGTGAGTGGTTCCGCAACTCTAGAGAAGTCTGGCATGAATCTTCGATAGTATCTAGCTAGTCCCAAGAAACTCTGAACCTCAGTCACGCTCCTGGGTGGCTCCCATGCTAACACAGCCTCGATCTTCGCAGGATCCACTGCAACTCCCGCCTCAAAGATAAAGTGTCCCAAGAAGTGGACCACACGTATCTAGAACTGGCACTTCGAGAGCTTACCATAACGCTGGTGCTCTCGGAGTGTGTCTAGTATAACTCGCAAGTGATAGGCGTGCTCCTCCTCAGTCGTAGAGTAAATCAGAATGTCGTCGATGAAGACCACGACAAACCGATCGAGGTATGGCTGAAAGATCCTGTTCATGAGAGCCATGAACACTGCTGGAGCATTGGTTACACCGAAAGGAATAACAAAGAACTCATAGTGGCCATACCGACATCTGAAGGCCGTCTTCTGCACATCCTCGTCTCTGACTCTGAGCTGATGATAGCCTGACCTGAGGTCTATCTTCGAGAACCACCGTGCTCCCTTGAGCTGATCAAAGAGGTCATCAATCCTCAGTAGCAGATACTTGTTCCTCACTGTCACCTGATTCAGGCGACGATAGTCAACACAAAGCCGCAGGATTCCGTCCGCCTTCTTGGCGAACAATATCGGGGAAGCCCAGGGTGAAACACTGGGTCGGATGAACCCCTTGCCCTGCAAGTCCTCCAACTGTACCCGTAGCTCTCGAAGCTTGGCGGGGGCCATCCGATATGCTGGAGTGGATATCGGGGCTGTCCCGGGGTACAATTTAATATAATAGTCTACCTCTCTACGAGGAGGTATCCCTGGAACGTCGTCGGGAAAAACGTCCGCAAACTGATCCACCACTGCAGGAAAACCAGGACTCCGCACGTCAACTGCTCCAAGGATGAGGCTAGCCAACTGATGAGTGATGGGCTATCCTCTCCTCTGCGGAAGTCCATCCTGTGCTGCAAAGGCTCCCTTCTCGCCGGTGAAGGTGAACCTGCTCCCGTCGGTGCGTACACATCGCACCTTGCGCCTAAAACAGTCAATCTGCGCATGGACCGTAGATAGCCAATCCATGCCCAAGATGACGTCGTAAGGCCTCGACGCTGCTACAAGAAGATCCCTGCCAAAGCTCTCGCCTCCTAGAGTAAGCTCACACTGCCGGCACCAGTGCGTAATCATTGAGTCTGCTCCCGTAGGAGTCTCTAGTCATAAGGATCGAGCCAACGACTCTATCGAAATCTCCGAGCTCCGAACAAGGGCAGCGGCTATGAAAGAGTGACTCGCTCCTGTGTCTATAAGAACTGCAGCAAGGGTGGAATAGACACAGATAGTACCTCGAATCATCTCGGGTGCGCCGTGATCGTAGGCATCTGCTGCCTAGAGTTGTGCCTGTCTCTGTCCGCCAGCTCTCTGTGGTCGGGGTGGACCTCCTGGTGGTGGTGGTGGCAGAGCCTCAAAGCGTCGCCCACCACCTGCTGCTCGGCCAGCTCCTCTGCCTCGTCCGCCTCCTCCCTGCGGACCGCCACGGTCGACCCTCTTCCTCTGCCTCGATGGTCCCTCAACCGACTGCTGCTCCTCGGCATGGCGGGTTGGGCAGTCACGAGCCACGTGGCCCTGCCCGCCGCACGAGTAGCACTGTCTGCCTCTCGAAAGACTGGCTCCTCGCTGTGTGCCCCGCACTGCTGAGCCAGTGCCCTGAGGTCGTCTGCCCGAAGGTCTGGTCTGTCTGGACCCCTGATTCATCCGTCGACTGCCTGCTGCAGACGACTCTGCCACGTGCCGCCCTGCGGTGGGTCGCTGCGCTGGTGTAGACTCAGCAAGGAATCTCTCGATCAGGAGGGCCCGCTCCAGTACTCCTGTTTGAGTCGGTATGCTGAGGGAGATCAGCGATGCCCTGATCTCGTGTCTCAAACCATGCTCGAAGGTCCGGCCCCGGAAGAATGGGTCCCGTACCATGTCGGTCGAGTAGCGTGAGAGATCAGTAAATCTCGCCGAGTACTGAGCGACCGTCATGCTGCCCTGCCGCAGCTGAAGAAGCTCCTGGATACGTACCGCACGAAGGGTGGCTGGGACGAACTCCGAGCGGAAGAGGCTCTCAAAGTCCGTCCAAAGTAGAGATGCCTCATCATGCACCTGGAGCATCAAGCTCCACCATCGTCCTGCTGCTGCGTGTAGTAGGCTCGCAGCGAGGATCACCATGAGATCTGTTGGTGTCCTCACTAGCCTAAACACACGTACCACTGCCTACAGCCAGTCCTCGGTTGCCTAGGGATCCGTCTCCCCGCGAAACCTGGGCAGTCGCTGGCACTGAAACTCATGCAGTGCGCTGAGGCGACGTGCATCGTCAGCAGCTGGTGCTGGAAGCATCGGGGGCTCTGCGGGTAGAGCTACCGCTGGTGCCACTGCTGACAAAGGGCCCTGCACCGAAGCCTCATCGCTCGGTGGGCTGTCGTCACACTCGACTCTCAGAACCCTAGCTGGATGCCGTTGTGGGGCCATCCTGAAAAAGAAACAGGTGCGCCACGGTCAGAACAGTATACCTGGTGAGCTGATATAAGTAATCACAAAGAAAACATTGAAACACACATGCAATAAATGTTTTCGTGCATTAAGTCGGAAATCAGAAGTCAGGGTCCTGGTGTACGGATACGTCGGCCGCCACCCCAACAATGGACTCACTGGACTGATAACCACACTCAATACGCTAAACATTATTGCTTCACATAGAAAAGATCAGAGTTCGCGGTTGAACCATACTCCTTTGATACCAATATGTCACGACCCGCCCTCGGGGTCCGTGCCGTGACTACCCCAAGCCCGCCTTCCATAGGCCAGGGGATGGCAACTAGCACCAAGGCGTAAATCCCGGTAAAAAGGGAAGGCATTGCCTTTGTAATGTAAACAAACACCACAGAGTAAGCAAGCGAAAAGTAAACACTAAGCAATAGCAGAGTACAACTGAAAGTGCAGAAAAGTAAATGGGCCAGTATAAAACCCCAAACTGAAAGTAAAGTACAACTCGAAAGGTAAAACAGCAACTGAAAAGTAAAATCCGCTACACCGAGCTGTCCACTGGAAATCCCACCTGAAGGGTGGGTACAGATAGCTCCACTGCTCCACGGGTCCCGCCGTCCGCTCCGAGCACGTCCCGCCCAGTGGTCCACCTCCAGGTACCGTCCTGCTCTACAAGCCTCAGCTAAGATCAACGCTGTCTGTCGTCTGCAACCAACACAACGTAGTGCGGGCAAAGACCGTGCAGGGGTGAGTATAAGCTACTCAGTAGGGACCCCGAGACCCCTGAAGGTCTCTCAAATCCACAAAGGATAAACCACGAAGAAAGGTACAATCATGAAGTAACAACCGACACTGCTTAGGTATATGCCCATACATATACCTAAGTAATCAATTTCAAATACGCTCCAACCTCCGAGCCCAAGTACAACTCAGTCCACACAGGAAAGTAAATGTATTCAACACAGGAAAGAAAAACGTAATCCACACAGGATAGCACAAAACAATCCACACAGGAAAGTAACAGGATTCAGCTCACACAGGTATACTTCTTCGAAAGACGATAAAGATGATCTCTGATCCATCTAAGTCGTCGGACCCACGAAGGATCGATAGGTAACTAACCCCCGCAAAGGACCCACACAGGATCGGGCCCACATAGGACCCGTAGGCACTGGTTCACACAGGACCGCTGAGCGCAAAGACCCACACAGGATCGGACCCACACAGGATCGGGCCCACACAGGACCTGTAGCACTGATCCACGTAGGATCGCTGAGTGTTGTAGTCGTCGTCGTCGAATCGACACATGATCTCTGTACTATCGTCGTCGCAGTCACAGTAGCAGTAGCAGTAGTAGTAGCAGTCACAGTCGCAGCCAGCACTAGGGTTCCCGCACACTGCAAGCTCGTACAGGAGGGTCTGCTCCTCGAGCCGAGAGGCTGATACATCAACTGTCACAAAGTCCAGAGTTGATGTATCCAAAAGTTCCGTAACGTCAACAGGAACTCAACGCAACAGACGGCGCGTCGATCGGACGCCCGGTCTGAGAGTTAATGGCAATTTTGTCCCCGGGGCCCTGTTGGTTTTAAAGGAAAAACCAACCCTACCATACTCCACCTGCGTCCAAACCTTGGGCGGAGTATGCCAAAAGATCCGTCTCACTAAGAGGAATACAACAAAGCTGACGGTACGTTAATCGGACGTCCGTAGCTCAAGATATGAGCGTTTCCGCTCCGAAGGCCCGGTTAGTTTCGTGAACGAACCAACCCGGCCGAACTCAAAGTATTCCGAAACTTTGAGTGCGATATACCGAAACGACCGTCTCGGTCCAAGGATCGTGTTGCCGTAGACGATTCGTCAATCGAAAGTCAGTGGCTCAAGTTATGGCCCAAGGACCGAATCCGTCTCGAAAAAGGGGGGTCCGGGTCCGGCCCGACCCGGCCCGACCCCCCCCCCCCCCCCCCCTGGGTCGGCCCGAACCGGGTCGACCCGACCCAGGTCCGACCCAGCCCAGCCGGCGGCGGTCCGGCGCGGCGGCGCGGTCCGGCGCGGCGGCGCGGCCTGGCGCCGCTGGTGCCACGCGCGGGGGGCTAAGCCCCCGCTTCATTTGATTGGCGGCGCGGTTTTTAGCCACGCCTTTGGAAACCCCCCCCCCCCCTCATGGGGGGCCTGCTTTGAAAAGAACCGGGGGGCCGCCTGCCCCCCCTCAAGGAAATCGCCCCCCCCCCCCCCTAATAAATGGGGGGGGGGGGTTTAGAGAGTTGACCGGGGGAATTTATTCCCCCGGTCTTTGACCTTCCGGCCGGCCACCTGGCCGGCCGGTTTTTCTCCAACGGGACCGGCAAGCTGGTCCCCTTCCAGTTTCCGACGCCGGCGGCCCGGCGTGCCGCCGGTCTTCCCGTCTCACCGCAGCCCAGAACCGGCCGCAGTGTTCATCGTCCAGCGCGGTGCGATGGCACCGTGCCCCTCCTCCGCGCCTTCGATTCCCTTCAACGCAGCGTGACGGCGTCGCGTTCTTGATGATCCTTCCACGGCGCGGCGCGATGGCGCCGCGCAATATAATCGTGCGATTATCCGCGTGGTGCGACGGCACCACGCCATCTTGTTTCATCCGCAAGATAAATCAACAAGAACAAAGGAGGGGGTTCGGCCGTGTTCATGTGGTCCGGCCCCCTCACGTTAAATGATAACACATATTTAAATATCCTCACGTTAGTCATGCTAGAACCACAAACAAGAATAAATAAATAAATTTATTAACAACAACCCCTACCTTGGGTTCAAGTTCGAAGATTGTCAACGACCCGCGGAAGACAACGTCGCGGAGGTCGGGCGTCGCGGTAATCGTTCGTCAAATCCGTTGACGAAGAGGTACGTCCGAAGAGGTACGTCGTTGGCGAATATTCGTAAGCCGACGAAGAAAGTCCGAGGAGGAAGCGGCGTTCCCTTTCGTTGACACGGAAGGCGTCGTCGATCTTTGGATACAATTGGCTACGAAGAAGAGAGGAGCGATGTTCTTAGTCGGAGCTTGAGCGCTCTTCGTCGGAGCTTGAGCGTTCTTCGTCAAAGTTTGAGGAAGAAAGAAAAGCTCTAAAATCCTCTCAAGATGGATAAACAATTCTAACCAAATAAAATAAGCTAAGAGCGTATTTTATTAACTCAACCAAACCTTTTTGAATTTCAAAGGTTTGAAAAAGTTTAAACAACTCAACCTAATTAATAAGCTAAGTTGTCAAAACATTTAAAGTGGGGTTAAAGGGAGTTTTGAGAGAAGTTGAAAAGTTGGGTTTCATGTGGGCCCCACCACACTTAATCCTCCCAAGGGAGGTTAAGTGGATGTGGGTCTCACCTTTAACTCCCTTTGGGATAAGTTAACCAACATAAAAATAAAATAAAAAGTGTTCCACATTTTTATTCAACTTTTTATAATTCTCCCAAAAATTAACTTTCGTCCCGCAATAAACGCAACTTCGGAAAAGGTCTCCTTAAGCGAATATCGGCGCTGCGAGTTCATCAGTGCCCTCGGATTTCAATTCCGAACACCGGATCAAAAGTTTGGAATTCCCACTCATTCGTTCACTGAACGTACCCGAGCCAAACTTCAGAAATTGATTCCGGGCACACTGGGCCTCGGAATCAGGTGCCGTCAGAAACCGCGCTCTTGTAAAATTCCAAAGAAAATTAAGAAAAAATTTCCCTTGAATTTTACGGGTCTTTACAAAAACCATTTTTTTAATAGTGAAAAAATAGAAAGGGAATGTATAGATATATAATCCCAATGCTTATTCAATCCCTTCTATTAAGAGGAATATCAAGGGGAAATCAAGGTTACAATATTTTTTTTTCGGTGGCATTAAGGGCCACTAATAGATAAACTACACTAAGTTGAAGAAACATGGGGAAGATTAAGGTATGTTTGTTATCAATTGTAATTTGTGTATTTATACAAAATTGGGTATTAGATAAAACATATAGTTCTCACATACATATTAAAATATATGAACTAATTAGAATCAAAATAATTTATATAGGGAAGGTAGATATATGATTATCCAAAAGAGAAAATCTTTTTTTATAGCTATTAAGGACTACCAACTCACGTTTCCAACTAAAATGATCTTGGTTTTGAATGATTGTTATTTTCTTCATCTGTTACCAAAAATATTATTTCTATACACAGACTTGATATAAATGGATATATTTTCATGTTCTGAAATAAATATTTTTTACTTCATAAATATATCATTTTTTATGGTAAGATACATTTAAATAATGGTATTTATGTATTGGTTTTCATTAACCAAGTAATTGAAATAGATAATGAAATAACTTCACATGACTCATATTAAACCCAATTTGGAATCATTAACGAGGTCATTTAAACAAAAAATCTTTGAATAAAGTAAAAAAATAAATATTTTGATTCTTTTGACCTAAAACCACTTGGTGTATATAAAGCATGTTTATATGGAAAAAATGACCAAAGACCTATTTAGTAGAAATGGTGAATAATATAAAGATATTCTTGAAATAATTCAACATTTTTTTAATTCTATATTATACAAAAGGTTCCCATTTATTGGTATAGACCAAAGAACCATTGGTAAAACCTATACCATTGGTTCACTATACAGTTGGATAATATATCATAGTTGTAAGCCTCTAATAATTGTTTTTAGTAACCCATTGGTTTAAGACTTATGGAATATCTGATTACCAATGGTTATTATAGAATTGTAAGTATATTTATTTACCAACGGTTTAAAAATCATTAGTATATATCTAAACCAAGGGTTTATAAACTATTAGAATATAATAACATTGCGGAATATATACCAATGGTTTCATTAAACCATTGGTTTAACTCTATACCAACAGTTTTGAAATAGTTTCAATAAAACTCCCATAAATTTCTATGTAGAATTACTCCCACCATACCCAAATATATAGAAACATTCACAACAACACCACCAATTTGTTCAATTACATATAGAAATTACCAAACAGTTGCACAAAACCTCCCAAATCAATATACACATAATGATAACACAAAAAACTAATTAATACATTCAACTAGTGATAAAACACATTCAAAACATGACATATATTCATTCACAACTAATTTTAAAATATTAAATGTTATAAATATCAATAAAAATATAAAGGATCTATATCTCCATCATCACCATCACTATCACTACCATCCTTGAAATCCTCTCAGTCATGCTCCTCATATTTCTCATCTTCATTCTCATCATCATCCTTACGATATCCATCATCATCTCCCAGAACATTATCATCCTGAATACCACTATGACCATCACCAAATGCACAATATAATGTATTAATAATAAATGTACAAGTATCAAAAGTTACAGTGGTATCTTGTATAAGTGATGGACCTAAGACATCCATAAGTTTCATAAATTCATCTTTGGAATTTTGAGTCTATTCACATTCTTGTATGACCATTTTTTGGCTGATTCTTCCTCAGTCTAAGAATCTTTTTCTTGTTCATGACATGTTTCCAACATAATGTTTCTAGAACTGGTACTTCAAGTGGGCCAATATACAATTATAAAATACTCTTCCCTTGGCTACATCGTACTCTTCCATGGTTCTCATCTCCTAAAACCTGATGTAAATGATCATTTAGCCAAAATTTCTTAGCTTCCTACTCATCAAGGGTTCCAAAATCACAATGATACAAAAATAAGTGGACCATTTAGTTTAAATATATATATGAAAAATTTAAATCATAAAATTTAAACTTATATACTTTTTTCCTGTTGTTTTATATTGATTCCATATTTATTCTTTCTTTTTGAGAAAACAATTCTCAAGGAATATATCTTTGAATATTAAAAACTTCCCTCTACAAAGACATTGAATGTAGAAAACCATAATTAAAAATATATTATTAATAACGCATTTTAGAACAAAAATAAATTGGATATACTCAATGATTCAATATGATTTTCTATAATGATTAACTATTTTTTTAGTGTGATAAGAGTTGGTTAACAAAATAAATTTTATATAATTAGTTAGCATAATTGAGAATATGAATATATTATGATTTTTTAAATCATCTTAAAGTAAAATTTAATGATTCTTCTTAGTATTTATGTTTTCCATTGAAATAAGGGTAATGTAATTGTAGAAGAATAGAAATGGAATGTCATTATTGGGAAAAAAAATAATCTAGATTAAATACAAGTATAATATGGTGAAATTGAAAGTCTAATTGTATGATAGATTTTTTCTAATTTAGTTTTTTCAATGTTTATTTTATTTCATTTAAAAGGGGTTAAAATAGGGAAAATAAAGGTAAATGTTTCATTTATGGATATCGATGAAATCATATAGTCAATACTGGGGTTTGTTTGTTAAAAATTCACATGAAATAATTGAATTGAATATTTACATGGTTAAAGAATGTTAATTTTTAGTTAGCATGAGATTATGTGAAATTCAATTTTTATGTTCTATGAAGATAAAAAATATTTTTTTGAAATGGTGTGTATATTGTTTTATTTATGGTTTAGGTAAAAGAAACGAAATATTAGATTCTTTTATGTTTTAATTATTGTTTTTATTTTAGTTCTTAGGGTATTTTTGATATTTTGTAATCTGGGTAAGAATTTGGATTCTTATCCTTATGAGGAACGGTAACATACCTTGAGGTATGTGGTTTTGAACTTATTTGATCTTATAATTCACTAATTTAGTGTATTATGGTTAATCTTATAATTGAATGTTGTTATTTTATGATTGTTTGATATTAAATTATCTAATAATTCAAATATAGACATGAAAACATGATTTTTTATTGATTAATAATGAGAACACTTCTGAAATACTATTATGTTTAGCTTAGAATATTGCTAGGAATTATATATACAATAGAAGAAAAGGATCTATGTGATTTAATACAAACATTAAGTTGAATAAATTTTTATATTGTTTCATTTTATTGAATTTATGCTATGAAAATTTGATTATATAGTTTTTAATAATCATTCCACAAGCTTTAGAGGAGAAAACTCGCAAAATATTTTTTAAAGGTGATAAAGGTTTCGATTGTTTAATTAATAACACAAAATCATACCGATGTGTTTGATGTTTTTTTAATAGTTTTTCTTTTGTGGTGAGTGATAATTAAGGATCTATAATTATTTTTTAAATCATCATCTAGAATATTGACTTGTTTATGGTATTTTAAATGATGGTCTTTATTTTAAAAAACATTTGTACACAATGTACCTTATATTATGGATTTTGGAAATTAAATTATGATTTTTCATATTTTTACTATTTTTTATGAACTCTATGCATAATTAACTATCTATTTATCTCATAATATTCATTTATTTAATTCTACACTAATTAAAATTATATTTTCAACCTGTTTGTTACATTAGTTATATCTTAGTGGAAGATTCAAAAAAACATTCATTTTTTATGAATGTGAGGAGCTTTGGTCACATTCAAATTCTAATATTCTCTCTTTTGATTCTAGTTTTGTGGAATAATTATTCTTTTTGTTATTATAGGATATACAGTCCCGTTCCCTGTGACTATTTTTTTTATTGTTTGATGTTGGAAATTTGTATCTTTTATTTGGTTTTTATCTTGTGATTATATACTATATGTGAAATATTTAATGATTAAATAATTTCATGTGGGTTTTTTACCAAGTGAAACAAGTTCTTATGTTAAAGATTAAAATTTTACAATTTTTGTGACATTCACATTCTAATTATGTTTCAATGTTATGGCATTTTGGGTAACCAAGTTCATAGTGATGCATTAAATATAATAGTTGTAAAATAAAATTTTTAAATTATGTAATCACTGATTAAATGATTAATGTGAATAAATGAAAATACAATTGTTTTTTAATGACACATTAGGTGTTTTAAGTGTTAATAATTGTGATACAAAGTAATATTATATGTTTATGGATTTTAGTTTAATATTGTGATGTTATTGTTATGTTTTTTGTGTTAAAAAAATTATTTCTAGTGAAATGATTATATTATTATATGAAAATAATGGTTTTGTTTAAGTACAATTAATTAGCTAATTGATTTTATAATGTGTCTATGTAAAGTGTGTTGTGTGTTTGGTGTGACTTTATATAATGTGTGTTTTGTTTTAATTTGTGATTAGTTAGGGTAAAGTGAATATAATAAGGGGAAATGGATGAATAAAATTTAATATAAGTAAAATTGTGATAAAGATATAAAAAGGGTATTTATTTTGAAAATTAATGTTGAGTTTCTGAGTTTGATTCTAAAATTTTAATTGGTAAATCTTCACTTTTCATGTATTTTTTAGAGTGTTTTCATTATTAAAGAGAAATAAATTGGATAGAATTTTATATATTATTCTTTAAATTAAATGAATGTTTGGATTGTTTCTAGTAACCCTTTGGTATTGTGTAAATTTTATTAAAATTTATCACTTACATCTTTCCCTGGGTTATCCAATGATTTGAGATATTAACATAAGAGCTATGAACTTATATTAGACATGAGTTAGGCCCAAGAAACATGTGATTAGAAGTGTTTGGTTTGACTTTTTGTGATTTTTGTTTTTTCTTAATTTATAATTAAATAGTGTAATGTCAATATAGAAAATGGAAAATGTGTCAAAAAGTTCAAATATATATAATATTTTGATAAATATTCTAAAAATGGTATCTTGGTGTTAAAGAGCTTCCTTAGTTTTGTGAGTTTGATACATAAAATATAATTGATAATTTATAACTTTTATTGTATTTTACAAAGTATTTTAATTATTCAAGTTGAATGCATTGATCTAAAATCAATATTTTTTATATAAATTAAAGTCATTTTTGAATTATTTCATTTAACTCTTTGGGATTGTTTAATGATTTGATAAGTTAATCACTTTCATCATTCCTTTGGTTATATAGAGACATAAGGCATTGACATGGGTTCAATTTGATTTTTTATTCTTGTGTAAGTCTCATGAAATATGTGATTCCATATGTTTGGTAGATGATATGATGTGATTCTATGAGTTTATCATAAAGGGCGGTGAATATAAATATGTATGTCTAAGTTTTTGTATAAGTATAAACATTATATAAAATAGGTATGGGTTTAATTGAGTGTCCTAGTTTATTATATTATAATAAAATTTCTTTTCAAATTCAATATTATTAAATCATTTTATAATTTACACTTATTATATATGATCATAGTTAAATATATTTGATAATATGGGTTTTTGGTTTTTTTACATAGGATTTTATTGTCACTACCTATATGTACGCATCTTATATGCATAAAAATTATATTCTTGGTTTTTAATATTATATTTAGAGGCCTCTGTATCTAATAGTCTGTGTCAGTAGAACTGTCTTATTTTATTTCATGTACATTTAGAGTCATGTAGAATAGGTTTACATATTTGGTTTTCTTTTACCTTTCATTTTTATTGTTCATATAATTATTTTTTGGATTTAAATTTAAATCTTTTTTGGTGCTAGAATATTTTTTAAGATAAATAAGATACTTCTAATGTTATTTAAATATTTTAAAGTTGGTGGATTTCTATATGAATAAAGAACACATTGGTTACTTTTAACTAAACATCATCAATCATTTATGTTAATACGTAATGGATAAATTGTGTGTTGTATTTATGTTAGTCATGTTTATTTATTATTCTTATAGAAAATTATAATTCTAATTGGTTTTATGTTTATAAAATTTTTATACATTGATAATTTCATCGGAAACTATCATAACCATTCCCCACAAACCACTTTCCAATTATATCATAAGAGGCTCCTCACCCTATTTTTCCCATATTTTACTAACACATATAACATTCATACATGATTAAAAGGTTATAAATAATTCCACAAGAAAATATTATATGTTAAATCCCTATTAACACTTCTCTATAGTAAATATATATTTAACATATCCCAAACTATCTATTTATTATATATAGATATTTTTAATAATTTATAATTAATATATAAGGTTTATAATTGAATAAATTTTTTTTCGATTATTTATTCAAATACAAAAATTTTAAACAAGTTCCTTACCTACTTTCTATGATGTTCTGGAATCGTAGCCTACCGTAATTTATAAAGGAATTTTGTAGAATCCTTTTCTAATTTCTTTTTGACTCTACTTAAAAAAGAATTTTCAATAATAAAAAAATTATTTATGAAAAATATGGTAATTTTCGATCAAATACCTCAAATTTGGATAATAACTTAAATTCAGCACTCTTCCAATAAGAAATATTTTCCCTATAATGTGTTACTTTACACTCATTCATGATAGGTGTGTCTAATAAATATTTAGAAACTCTATCACACCATCAAATATAAAACTCTTTCATTTATTTCCTTTATATCTTGCCTAATTCCATGATTCATGCAATCCACACAGCCTCACCATTGGTAAAATTATAACGAATATAGAATCAAAATATTATTTATATATATTAAAAAATAATTCAATATTAAATACAGTGAAATTTCTTACCCATATTTGTGCTCAAGAATTATCATTTACTTTGTTTTGAAGGTGTATCTAAAAGAGTGTCTTGATGAGAATATTGTTAGAGTGTTTGGAAGGAATCATCATAAAACTCCTACATTCTTGACCTATTCTTTTCTAATCATTTGATCATCCTCATTGTATAAAACCCTCAGCTTTGGGTAGATGTTCCACACAACACACATTCAGGTATGCCCATTCCACCTAGTGGCTAATCTGGCTATGAAATAAAAAAATATTTTATAAATACATCATATATTGAAAATAAATTATGGTCAAAAAAAGTAATTAGGTTATATAAATATACCTGAGTTAGTCTGATCAGTGGGTTCCACCAGATAACTATGCATCAATGAATCATCAACCCGTATAGAAGGAGTAGGACACAATGTCTGCTCTGGAGCCACAAAATATGTCGGAGTAGAAGTTGATGGAGCATGAACAAACATTATTGGTTAAAAGGAATGAAAAGTAAAATATTATCTAATATAAGTTTATTGGAATGTACGGTATGGTTGGAGAGTATAAGACATCATTAGATAAAGGAAATAAAGGTGAGGAGGATTAGATGAAAATAATGGTGAAATTATATGTAATCAAAATATCATGGGTTCCTCTAACAATATTATGGGATAAGAAGGTGTGATAGATGATATGTTAGTTGAAGGGAAATATTGTGATTAGGTAGGCTGATAGGTGTGTATAGCTCTATTACCCCCTCCTTGTGTTGTGTGGATGAGATCTAGTTCCCCTGGGCTCATTGGATAATAATTATCACTTGGGTGGTGGATCTTGATTAAAGGTTAAGAAAAAATTATTCACATAATATTATATTTTATTGATATATATATTTGAAATAAAATACTCATAAAAGAATCCATAGTTTGGAGACCATATCTTACATTTGGTTATTATTTTTTTCATCCTTTTCCCTCGTATCTATTCAATTTTTTTAATTTCATTCATTTAAAAAAAATATGAAATTAATTATAAATTCATAACTGATGTGTAATACAAAAAAGAAAGAAGATGCTACATGACATAATTAAGTAAAACTAATTGTCAAACCAATTGAAGGATACATATTGATATAAAAAATCATTTTATATTTAGTGGGAAGGAGGTCAATACATAATATATGTGTCATCGTAAAAATATTATGTTCAAATTAGAATGTTTTTCATGGGTATGATATAGGTTAATTATATATTCAATTATATTCAATTCAATTTTGGTTGGGTCATTTTGTTCATTTTGGTTAATTTATTAAATCATTTGTCTTTTTTTCAGGATAGGTATTTTTGTTTAAATTTTGAGTTAGGTAATGTTTTCATTTTTTTGATAGGTCATTATTTTCATTGATTTTTATTTTTATTTTAATTGGTTTAATATGATTCAATTCAATTCAACTTATTTTTTTTCCAAATTAAAATTAACATTAAGGTAAAGTTTGATACAAAATATTTTTAAACAATAGTAAAGAAATTTGAATAGTACCGACCTTAAAAACCTAGGGCAAGCTAAACCAAAAGAACAAATAAAACAAATGGATTATTTTATATATTACCCACCATAACATAAATTTCAAAACCCACTCTGAAAAGAGTTATATTGGAGTCATAATAAGTAATTAATTTATTGGGGGATAATGGGAGTATGGATGGTTTCAATTTAATCATCGTCGTCATCAAAAATATTCCTTGGGATTACTTCAATAATGTCACAAAATTCAGGTCATGGATGATCTTTAACATATAAATCTTATTTCACCATTGATGCCAATATATGTGGATTGTCAGTAGTATGAGTTTGATTCATGTAAATAACTCTAAATCTACAATCCTCAATAAATTTTCCTTGCCTCATTATTGAATCAAACCACTTGAATTTCATCATATTGACTTAACCAAGACAATAATAATCCAATAATTGTATTTTCTCAATACCTACATTGTAGATACCTTTTCAGATTAAGGTATAATATCTTATGCTCTTTCATAACATTCTATTTTGGAAGTTACCATAACATTTTCATGTTGTATACTCTTACTCATTTCTTATTCAGTGATGATAAATTTGTATCCATTGATCCAAATTTATTTTCATTCTTGAACCATAGAACTAGGACCAAAATCCAAAGGTCTTATTTATTCAGAAATAGAGTTGGAAGGAAAAATCAATAGATAAAATACAACTATAAATTAAAATAAAATAAATATTAATTTTATTAATTTATATCAGTAATACTTCTACCATCAATTTCAACCGAGCAAAAAAATATTTTCTATGCAAGGTCTCTCTCCTTTACAATGATAAAGTTGATAATTTCAATTTATAATTTTTTATATTCCTTGTATAAAAAATATGAAGAGTTTAATAGATACATGAAATTACATGAGATGAGACAATATATACATGTTCAATTAACTTACTTTATTTATTCATTAAAAAAATAATAGTTAACAAAAATAGTGTAACGATCCATATCCCTCTCTTCATGTCTTAATATGGTCAACGTATATGATCTATAAATTCCCCATGTTTGGAGTAGTGATAGAAAATTGGGATCAATTTTCTCATACTTCTCCACTTCATTTGTCATTGGTATATTTCGTATCATAGTAACATTAGACAAATACATAAAATAGAAATACATACATTCTCAAGAAAAGTAACCTTTCATGGTAGAACATTCCAGATGATTCTTATTTTAAACATAAGCCTTTAATGTGTAAATACTTATTTTAATTTCATGCATCCAATGAAAAGAAACAGTATAACACTACTATGATTTTATGGTATGTATCCTATTAAATAAATTTAATTCAATGGGTAGAACAAATTGCACACATATTTATTAAAAATAGTATAAATAACATAAAATCATATATATAGCACAAAACAAACTTCGTAAATTAATGATTAATGACATTAGAAGATTATTATAGAAATTCAAGAATACTTAGCAATAAAATAGTATCTTTAACTTTCAAATAGTAATATGACCCTTAGGAATAGTAATTTCTCCAATAAAATAGAAACAGAACCTATAAAATTATAAATAAAATTTATGAATATAATAAATGAAAATGTGATATAATTATATCATAGTAAAAGTAAATATATATTTTCAAAATGATAAATTTAGTGTTGCTATTTTTATAAGACATAAATATTTATTTAAATTTTAATATTTAATATAATAATTTAAACGAGAATTTATTTTCAAAATGAAATTATAAATTAATATTTTTTTATTTTTATTATAATAAAATTTTATTAAACCTTAATTAATTTTTCAAATGTGTTATAAAATTAGTTATAAATTTAGAATTGGTCTTTTCTGAGTATATAGTGAATTTAATTTAAAATTAAATTTATCATATTTTAAAAATTAATGTCATAAAATTGAGTTCATTTTTTTAATTCTATACATTGATAAATGGTTTTGGTGAGTTTTTGGGATTTTTCTAAAATAGATAAATTTTTAGTGATTAGTGAAATACGGTAATTTATGAGATATGATAAATACATAAATTATTGAGCAATAGATTATGAATGGATAATTTAAATTAATAATTTTAAACTCTCCATAATCATTTTAATATATTTTGTTATAAGGTTCAAAGTATTAATTGTCTGGAGCCAAAATAATTAACAAATGAATAAAATAAAAAAAACACCCCACTCCTCCACTATAAAGACCACTCCTCACCACCACTTCTCGTCACACCTCAAAAGCCTTGAATATTGTCCAATTTCATTAAAATATTCTTTCCATGTCTCTACCACACTTCAAGGATCCTTTGGTATCAATAAAATACAAATCACAAGACACTTAAAGAGGTTCTCAAGGAGAAATACTCAAGATATAAAACCATTATTCCTTCCCTTTTATTTTATTTTCTTTTATAATGATTCCCTAACCTCATATATCAAAAAATAAATTAAAACTCCAGTATCTTATATAAACTATTATATTATTATGTTAATGGAAAATCCATCATAAAACCCCTTCTCCTCTCTCTTTTATTCTAAGAATGAAAATATCGTCTATGATGTGTCAATTTATGACCATCATGGATGATGCATTTTCATTTTCTGTTACCTCCTTAACGTCATGTTATAAAAATATTATAATGGTGAAACCAAAATTTTAAATGTATATTACATCTTATTTAGTAATCTTGAACCCATATATATAAATAATATTAAATTAAAAAACAAAACTATTTTGTGATAATAAAAAATCACCAAAATAATCATTTTTCTTCATTAACATTTTATCTAATGAGTCATCCTAATTTATGAAACAAAAATGATATATATAAAAATTTAATATTATTTATTTCCATGAATAACATATTATTTCAATTATATAGAATTATTTCTCATTTTACATGATCTTCCATATAAGTATACAACTAAACCAATCATGAAAACTAATAAAACACACACTCCCGAACAACAAAATTGAATATTATAACTCATAAAAAACATCATAAATAAACATAATAAAATTTCCATAAATAAAATACATGTTTAAAATTTTATTAATTAAATTATAAATTAATCTAATTTTATTATCCAAGACATTATGTACATGTGTATAACACTTTCCTACATAATGTATGGTATTCTCCCTGAACCTCCATTTTTTCATATGGGTTGTACTTTCTCTCTATTTACCCTAATGTAATTATTAATTCTTCTTTTTTATTCTTCCTAAATTATTTTTTTATGTTCCAAATATAAATTACTATCTCATTTCATATTTATTTCATTTGAAATACATGTTTTATAGGTATTATTTTTTAATTCATCTAGATAAGTAAGTCCGATTAAATGGAACTTCTTAATTTCTTACCCATTTTCCAATACCATCGATAATATGTCTTAGTGTAACTGTAGTTTTATAAACCCATTAATTTATTCATGAAAACATAAATTTTTTCTTTTATATTTTTATATAAACAATTATGACTTTTTTCATTTTAAATACTCTTTAATATTTTTCTTAAACCACCCTAAAAGGATCATTTATAAAGTTTCTTAAACACTCATATCACATGTTTTCACATAATTTTGACAAAATTTATCATTATCTATTCCTATTATCAAAATATTAATTTCCAATTATTAATTATATCCATTATTTCATGGACTCCATTATGATATTGCCTTTGGTTAATCCTTAATCTAATCTTATTCCTTATTTGTGGTGTATATATACTTCCCTTTCATTTGTGATAGTAATTAATTTAATATTTCATTAAATTTCCATATTTATTATATCATTGATATTATTATTTCCTTAGTCATGTAACTCTTTTTACATATTTTTTTTTCATGGAATGATGTTTTAATTAGGGATATATAGATAAATCAGTATCGTCTACTCAATAAGGATATTTTGATAAGTCGAATTATTAATGAATTGAGTCTATTTATGAAAAATTATTTTGAATTATAGTGATGGGTGGGTTTGTTTGTTGATATCCCCTCAATTCATCCATAGGACTCATGAGAAAAAATAGTTAGCAACAAACCATTCATTTTTGTTTCCAAGTAAAATCAGACTAGTTTTTACCCATAGACATAAATTGTCTTGGTGGAATAATTGTTCATGTACTTGATACTCAACATCCAATGATTAATCATTTTCTTCATTATTTATTCTGTTATTAATTTCCATGATATTTTTAAAATAATAAAATATATACCAGATTTTAAATTATCATTTTAATGATGGAATTTGTTTTTCATCTATTTACCTTGGCATTATGATTATTCCAAATTTAATTTTCTTTATTTATTATTGATTCATGTAACCCCAACAGAGAATTTAAGATCAACCCTTTAATTTTTTTTCTTTCCCTGGTTTATGAAGATAAGATATTTCAATAAGTTTCATGGAAGAATTTTTATTTTCCTTTTATTATGTTCTAGGTTTAATTACAAATGTATTAAGGGAACCATTTATATATATAGATCTTTAATACTAATAAACTAATTGATATTTGGTGATGTGGTCTCCTATATCCATTTCATTTTAATAAAACATCATCCAACACTAGTTTACTTGAGTCGGGGTAGTTATAGTTGGTATCGAAGAAATTTTAGTTGAATCCTTGCGGACTAGATGTTAAACAAATAGGAGAGTTGAAATAACTCCTTATAGTGAATTTCTCACATAATTGTTAGGATAACTATGAGAAAATATAGTGTATTCTACAATTTTGTGATGGATACTAATAGAAGGAAGGGAATCCATACCCATGGTCTATGTAGGGATTTTTTCACATATAATGTCAACATAGTTTGTGTTGGAGCTGAGTAAATCATGACCATATTAAAACAAATTACTTAGGTTATGATGAATAAGAATAATACAACTATGTTGGATCATTTAATGTAGAAAAAGGTCCCATATTTTAGTGGGAATTCTAATCTAGTAGTAGCTGAGTAGTATATCAAGTCCCAAGAAAATGTATTTTTGGCATTAGGATGAAATGAAAATGAAAAGTTAGAACAAGTATTATATTTTCTTATGGGAGATACTAATCAATAGTGGTCATTGATCCAAAATAATAAGGATGAGGATGAAGTAGAAGACATGGAATGAAAAACATTAAAAGAAACATTATTCTAAATATTTTTCCCTCATGAAAAATGAACTAAAATGAAGATAAAATTCATTATATTAAAAAGAAAAGGGAATAAGAGTGTGTTGTATAATATGAGGATACCTTCATTAAACTATCTAGGTATGTTATATATTACGTGCATGATTCAAAATACTAGATTGGTCATTTCTTTTAAGGTCGTAATCGACGTCTCTTAAGGGCACTGGCATCTAAAACATTTTTATCGTATGATAAAATTGTGTTAAGTGCCATCAAGATGGATATTATGTTCAAGGGAATCAAGAGAATAATAGGTCTACTAAAAACCATGTAAAAGTTGAATCATCAAATAAAAATAAGGGAATGAAAAAATTTCGTTTATGTGGGAATTTTGGAAATAATCATCCTAGTAAATACATGAAAGGAATGGGAGTTTTCGATAATTTTTTAGAAAAAGGGTTATCGAGCTATTGATGAAAATGGTAATAAAGAAATCGATGATGTTGAATTCATAAACTATAAAGAAATGGGAAATTATTCAAAAAAATTCATAATCATCAATGGAATCTACCATAGAAGAGTCGAAGGGTAGATGAACAAGATTTTGTGATCACTATAGATGAAGTAGAAGATCCAAATGATGTGGTGGGAGGTACATTAATCTTATCTTAAAATATATTCAATGCTTTATTTTATTCTAAATCATCATACTGTTTAATATCTACCAATATTTCCAAGAAAATAAGACATTTATGTTTTAATTTATTAAATTATTTTTCATTCAAAACAACAATGTGAAGTCTCATTTCAATAAAATGTGACATTCAGTCCCTTTTATGACACATAAACATTCTTTAGTTGTTAACATTATCATCATACCCATGGTCAGCATTGATGTAATTCTAGATATAGATAGGATTTCAGAATATGAAATGAAAAATTATTGTAATAATAAGGACAATATGATCTAATAAGAAGATATAGAATCCCGTATCTTTAAAGAAGGAACGTTACCATTTGATTATTATCTAGAACCACCCCCAGTACCTCTAATAAATACTATTATTAGAGTGGAATAGTATCCAACATCTAAGGATGAGGAAAGTAATATATTAATTGAGGATATACTAATTGTTCAAGAATGAATTAAAGTATTTCTTGAGGAATAACTTGGGCACCCCTTAGATAATGAATTTAAATTTACAATTGATCTAATCCGTGATGAAAGACCAATATCAATGAGTCCTTATATAATGTAAACTGTGGAATTAGTGTAGTTTAAGAAAAATATATTGTATTTGAGTAATGATGGATTTATTCACCCTTGTGTTTATCTCTGCAGACCCCCTAGTCTATTTGTGATGAATAAATATTGTTCCTTGAGGCCGTGAATTTACAATAAGAAATAAATGATATTTAAATAAAGAAAAGTACCCTTTGCCTCACATTTATGATTAATTTGATCAAGTTCACATAGATCAATATTTTTTGGAGATTAACAATTATTCTAGATATCATAAATTATGTGTAAAAATTGAAGATATTCCAAATATATCATTTCGAAGCAGGTATGGACATCATGAGTTTATAGTAACTTAATTTGGACTAACTAATCCTACCTTGCATTTCATGGAACTAATGAATAGAGTATTCAAAGAATATCTTGATAATTTTTTGTGGTATTTATTAATGATATTTTTATATACTTCCAAATCTATGAAAACCATGAAAACTACCCGTAGATTGTTCTGAATACTCTTAAAAGAAAGTAGTTATATGGGAACTCTATAAAGTGTAAATTTTGGATTCAAATTGTTTCTTTTCATGTATATATTATATCTCAGGATTGAATATTAGTTTATCCTACAAAGAAAAACGAAATCCAAGAATGTCCTATAACAATAAACACAACCAAGGTTCATATTTTTATTTGTTTAGTATGTTACTATTGGTATTTAATTCATAATTTTTCTTGATTGGATAACATGATAACCAATATCACAAGAAAAGGGTTAAGTTTTTATGGACAAAATAATATATGGAATTTATTGAATAATTGAAGAGAAGATTGGTCAATGCTCCAATTTTGAATATTCCTTTATGAAATGATGGATTTGTGATATATAGTGATGCATTGAATAGTGGATTGGGTTTGGTTGTTTTGAATAATTATAATGTTGTCACATATGCATGAAAAAAATTATACAACCGGTGATCCTGAGATAACAATTGTAATATTTGGTCTGAAGATATGGGGAGACAACATATATGGTGAAATATGTGAGACATATACAAATCACAAGAATTGGAAATATATATTTACATTGATACAACTCCACATGATGAAAATTTGATGACTCAAGTTAATAAAATGTTAGGATTTCACAATACACTACCACATAAGAAATGGAAAATCAAGTAGAATAGGCATTAATTAGGACACATCATTGAGTTTTGACCCAAATGAGTATTGATAAATATCATATATTCATGGATTTAATAAAAATGGATATGGTAATTATTAAGGAAATGGAAACATCACTCTTTTTTAAATTATTTCTAAACCATATATATTTTATAACATAAAAAACTCTCCATAGGATAATGATAAATTTTTAAAATACTATTAAACATATTATGGATGGAATACGGGAACACTTTGTAGATGATGATATAATCTGAATATTTGGAAAAAGGTTATGTGTTTCTTTAACACCTGATCTAAAAAGGGAACTATTAGATGATTGTCTTAGTACAAACTTCTCTATACACCCTGATTGTACCAATATGTATAGATATCTGAAGGAACACTTTTGGGGGGTAATATGAAGTTGGAAATTTCTAATTCTTAAGATTACCTGTTTGTCAAAAAGTGATGGATGATAGATGATGTATTAGTGGAGTATTAAAACCTCTAGGTATTCCTATGTGGAATTTTTATGACATTAATATGGTCTTTCTTACAGGACTACTAAAAATACGTAGAAGGAATGATGCAATATTGGTTATTATTGATCAATGTACCAAATTTTCAAATTTCTGTGTCATAAAGGATAATTTTACACTTGAGTGCCTAGAAAGACGGTATATTAATAAATTTTTAAGACTGTGTGGTTTAGCTATACTGATTGTGTTTGATCAGGAACATCATTTTACATCAAAATTATTGAAGATTTAGCATAAGGCTTTGTATATTGAGCTTCATAGGAGTACTTCTTATCATCCTAAAACTGAAGGATAGTCTCAAAGGACTATTCAAACATTTGAATACATGTTTATGTCGTGGTCACTTGAAATTAAAGGTATAACGGATCAATATTTATATTTTGTGGAATTTTCCTACAAAAATAGTTTCCATTATAGTATTCAAGTGGTGCTATATTAGGCATTATATGGAATGAGATATCGAACTCCAACTTGTTGGGATGAAGTTGGTGAGAGGAAACTTATCAGCCCAAAAATTATTGAAGAGATAGGGAAAAAGGTTAATACTATTTCGGCTTATATTAAAGTATATCAAAGTAGGAAAAAGAGTTTTTCTAAAAAGAAGATAAAATATTTCGAATATAGTGTATGAGATCATGTAATTTTGAAATTATATCTATAGAAGGATGTCTTAGGTTTTTTTAATAAAGGGAAACTGATCCCTATGTACATTAGACCATTTGAAATTCTTGAATGAATTGGAGCTGTAGCTTTTCGATTTTTAATGCCACCAAGTCTCTCAAAATTTAATGATGTGTTCCACATACTATTGTTAAATAAGTTCATACCAGACCCAATGCATGTTCTCACCTATGAATTAATAAAACTGGAACCATATTTTTCTTACTATGAGGAGCATGTAAAAATTCTTGACACTAGAGAGAATGTATTGAGAAATTGGATGACTTGACCAATAAAGGTTATTCGGAGAAACCATAAAATGGATGAAGAAATGTGGGAACCTGAGGATGTTATGAATAAGAACAAACCTCTTCTATTTAGAGGGAAATATTCATTAAAAAAAAATTTACGATGAAATTTATAAGGGAGGGATGAATATAACACCCCAATATTTTATGGTATGTACCCTATTAAATAAATTTAATTCAATATATTGCATAAATTGAAAAAAAATATTTCATATTATAAAAATCACATAATATAATATATTTAACACTAAATAAACATTATAAATTACTAATGAACGAAATAAGATGGGTTTTTTTGAAATTAATGAATATTTACCAATGAAATATAATTTGTTTCCTTTTAAATATTAATGTGACCCTTAGGAATATTAATTCATCAAATAAAATAATAACATCACCTATGAAATTATAAATAAAATTTATGCATCTTATAAATGAAAATATAATATAATTATATCATATTAAAACTAAATAAATATTTTAAAAATGATAAATTAAGTGTTGGTAATTTTATAAAACATAAATATTTATTTACAATTTTATAATTAATATACTGATTTAAAAGAAAATTTATTTTCAAAAAACATAATCATAAATTAATATTTTTTTGTATTATAATTATAATATAATATTTTGATACCTTAATTAAATTTTCAAAGTGTTATAAAATAAATTATTATTTTTTATTTTTTATTTTTTTAGTAAATGATTTTTAACTAAAATTTCAATCTATCATATTTAGAAAATTAATTTCATAAAATGAAGTATTTTTTTAATTATTTTTATATTTATAAAATTATTTACTTTTAAAAAATGGTTAGGGTGATTTTTTGGTATTTTTCTAAAATAGGGGATTTTTTATTGAATTATGAAATAAGTTAATTATGGTATAAGATAAATACATGAAATATTGAATCATATATGATGTAAGAATGATGTAGGCCCATAATACCAAAATGACCTTCATTATTTTAATTTAATATTTGATAAGGTTCACACTATTCATAGTCTGGAGCCAAAATAATAAATAAATGAATAAAATAATCAAAAAACCCCACTCTCCTTCTCAATAAAAACCTCCCCTCGCCACTTCCTCTCCTAACACCTAAAAATAATTAATGCGTTTTCAATTTATACCCAATACTCTTTAAAAGTATATCCCCCATATTAGTGATACTTTTTTCTCAATAAATGAACAACCACGAGTCCCTTAAAGAGGTTCTCAAGGAGAAGAATTCAAGAGGTAAAGCCCTTAATCTTTCCCTTTCATTTTATTTTATTTTCTTTCCAATTATTATACTTACATCACCAAATATATAAAAAAATGAATTATAACTACAATAATTTATATATACTATAATTTTATTATGTTAATGTAAAATTCATCATTAATAAACTTCTCCACTCTATTTTATCTGAAAGTGAAAAAATAATCCATTATGTGCGGATTTACCGACATTGTGGATGATGCATTTTCATTTTCTGTTACCACATTCATGAAAGGTCATAAAACAATTATAATTGTAAAATAGATTTCAACACCTATATTAGAAGATATTTAGTATTCTGGAACTAGTATTTATACATAATATTAAATAAAAAACTACCTTCTAATAATAAAAAATTCAGAATAATAACCTAAATTTCATTATTAAAATATTATATAATAAATCATCATCATATATTGAAAAAAAGACATATAAGGTAATTTTATGTCATATAATTCCACTAATAATATATAATTTCCATTCTATAGAATTATTTTCAATTTTACATCGTCTTTCATTCATGTATACAAGTGAACTAATCATGAAAAATAAGGAAACAAACACTCCCGAATGACAAAATTGAATCTTATAACTCATCAAAAAAGATATAAAATATATTAATAAAATTATAATAATAAAAAATACATGTTTAATATGTTATAAATAAATTATTAATGAATATAATTTCATTATCCAGGATATTAAGTGCAAATACATAACAATTTCAGACATAAGGTAGGGGATTCTCATTGAACCTCCATTTATACTTCGAGTTATGCTATCCATATTTTTACACCAATTTAATTATTTGTTATTCTTTTTTACTCTTCCTAATTTTTATGTGTATGTTAAAAATATATTTACCAATCTCAATTCCAATTTATTTAATGGGAAATACATGTTTTAAAAAGAATAATTTTCAGTCCCACCTCATAAGCAAGCTCGATTAAAGAGAAAATACCAATTTCTTACCCATTGTCATATAACATACATAATATGTTTTAAGATACCAATATTTTTATAAAATATCTCATTTTGTAATTAAAAACTATCTTTTTTTTTCTGGTTTTATACAAACTATTATTCCATTTTTCATTTTAAATACTCTTCAATGTTTTAATCAAACTACACTAAAGAGGCTAATTTATAGAGTGTCTTAAACACTACTTTAACAAGTTTTCACTTTAGTTGGACATAATTTAGCATGATATATGACTAGTTTCCATTATTAATGTCCAATTTTGATTCAAATCCATTATTTTATGGACTCGATTATGATATTATCTTTGGTTATGCCTTATTCTACAAATATTCTATATGTGTGGTGTATGTATACTTCCCCTTCATTTTTGACCATCATTAATTTTAGATATTTTAAAAAATACATATTTTTATCATGTATAATAATATTTTATTCGTTTTGTACGGTTTCTACATATGTTCTTTTCTTTCAATGATTTTTTAATTGAAAATTAATGATGAATCAGTGTCCTCTAATAAATACAGATATTTTGATAAGTCTTATTGTTTGTGAATTGATTTTATATATGATGAATGATTTGGAAATGGAGTGAAGAGTGGGGTTTGGTTATATATATCCCCTCGATGAATCAACAGGTCTCATGAGACAAAAAAGTTGTCGAAAAACACATTGTATTTATTTCTAAGTAGAATCAGATAGTTTTTTATCCATATACATAAACCCTCTTGATAGCATAATGGTCTATGTGCCAGAATAATGACGTTAAATGATAAATAATTTTTCTTATTATGTATTCACTGATTACTTTCCATGATATTTTTACTATTGAAAAATCAATTAATGCATTTATATTCTATGTTTATTGATGGAATGTTCTTCTTTCTATTTACCTTTCTATCATTATTATGCTTTATTGACTTTTCTTCAATTATTATAGATTCATGAAACCCTTACTAAGAATTAGATATCAAACATTTTATTTTTTCTCCTTCCCAGGGTTATGAATATGAATATTTTTAATAAGTTTCATGGAAGTAGTTTTATTTTCTTTTTTTATGTTCTATGTTTAATTATCAATGTAATAATGAAACCTTGTATGTATATAGCTCTCCATAACTACTAAACTAATCTGTACATGGTGATGTGATCGCTTGTATGCACCATTGTAATAAAATGACCACCAACTTTGGCTCAATGGTGTCGGGGTTTTACAAACAGGTGTTCCAAGAAGTATTTCGTTTGGAATGTGTATAGTAAGATGCATCATACTTTTTAAAAATGATGAAGGAAATTTTTTTATCACTTGAAAAAAATTTACTGGTCCTTATTCATCAATTGTTTTCAATAATGGATTGAAAAATATTTAGCAAAAATATCTCTTAAAAATGAAAAAACTAAATAAATGGATCCCTTAAAGTATTGGAAATTAGATGTTGTATTTATATTTGATTCAACTCATGAATAAGGATTTGATAATCATGAGTCGTAAAATATTCCATCTTCAACTCTCTTCTATTGAACTGTTTTTAAATTTTTCTGGTGTATCGAACAAAACATTTTACAGTGTCTTTTACCTTAAGGGGTTTTTTTCTATACTTTTTATCAAATAAGAAGCACACAGAAATTTCAATTTATTTTCACTGATACAAACATGATGAAATTCTAGTCTGATACCTTAATCCACAAAGTCACACCAAGATCATAAATCATATTTTTTTTCATTCCCTTTACATTTCAATGAATTTTAAACAACAATTTTCCTATATATTTTTCAATGAGATTTAATTTTAACCAATAATGTAACAAACTGGTTGAACAATAAGGAAACTCAAATAAGACACTCTAATTATTCTAATTATAATTAGTTCAAGTGTAAACATTTATCCACTTTATAGATTCCATAAAAACCTTCCCAAATTTATATTTAAATCTTGAAATTCATTAATAACATTAGTTCCAGACATATGTTGAGGTGGGTTGTCGGTCCCTTTATTATTTTCAAGCTGTCGAAGATTATTCCTATATGGATGATCCATTCAAAAGAATCTTTTATATCCCATAAAATTGAAACTACGACTGTATTTAAGTCTTATGGATCTTCTATAAGTCATAAAAATGGTACATGATAGTTTTCCCTTCACGCACTAGGAAAAATTCATTGTGTAAGACACAAAATCATTTATTTTCCACATAAGTGCAGCATGCATCTGAAATATTTCATTCAAACAAGAACCGTATGTGTCCATACCCACATTCTGAAGATAAATCAACTACTTTATTAAAGGTTACATGTATACATATATATCATTTACAAGATCATAAGGTATATATTTGATCATACTTAAGAATGTTTAATGTTTTTTCATACACATCCACAGAGGAAGTTTATAAATGTGTATAAAAACCAACCATGTGTTGTGTGAAGTAATAATCTTTTTTAATGGATTAAAACCATCACATGATAGACCCAACCTTATATTACACATGATTTCACAAAATTACCATATTTGGCATCAAATTTCTTCCGTGAAAATTTATTTATATGATGAACCAACTCATTAGTATCCTTCTTTATCTTGGTCTCATTCCATCACATATTTTTTTATTTTTCAATAGAAATGATAAGATTTTGGATTATGGTAATCAATAGAAAGTTCCAAATTACATTATACGGCGCATGGGATGGTGTTTCATCAGTATTTGTCCTATGTTGGAATGTTCCACATTTTATACAATTATTTCATTCAGTAGTTTCCTCCCATAATAATTTGTAATATTTATGGATAAAATGAGTTTTATTTTTAGAAAATTCAAGTTTGTCAACTAAATTTCTTAATATAAAATGGTATGAGGTAATATATATACAACATCTTGAATTAATTACATCAAAAATATAATAATACAATTAATGAAATAATTATAAATCTAATACATCAGTTTTCCATGAAATAGTTGGATTAAAAATCCCATCTTTTTAATTATACTGTATTATCGATAGACTAGATTCACAGTATCATAATTACATTTTTTCACCCTTTGAATGTCACCATTTTTATTGCATTCATCATGTGTTTTCATATAAAATTCTTCTTGGGTTATAATAATTTCTTTATCAGGATGATGAATAAATGGAAATAGTTCATCTAATAATTTCCCTAATCCAGTCCACTTATTCACATCATAAACATTTTGAGATTTCAGTTTCTCCCTATTCTGATACAAGACACGATATTTTGTTTGAAAATTATATTTTTTTATATGGTAGTTAACTTCCTAATAACATAACCAATGTCTTCCAACACAATAATAACATGGGTAATGTATCTGACCACTTTTAGAAGAATTGTAAAATGAATATTGTAAATATATCTCCTAATTGTTTTGAAAATCACTTGAGATCATACCAATTTCATACATCCAACTTCTATCCATTATTTAAAAAATTTAATATTTCATGTCATAAAATAAATTAAATAATATTGAAGTTAAATCAAAAAATTTATTTAAAGAAACGATAAATTTTTACATTATTTGAATCCATACCTAACTGAGTAGCCTATATGAGAATCATAATATAAATGAAAACAAATACTACATATATAACAAAATAATATAAAAATATAAAAATGTTATTAAATTCCATTATATGGATGAGTAATATCTCTAAATAATACTAAACAAAATTGTGTCTAAAATTTTTTGTTTTCATTTCTTCTCTTATACTATTCACATTTTACTTATTATATTCTTAATATATATATTCAGGTATAAGATATTACTATTTATATGAAAGAATATTCTATTTATTGTATCCAATAAATGACTTAATTAATATTTATATAAATTTAAAATAAATTTATTATTTATTATAAATTTTTTAAATAGTTTTTCCGCAATTCTTGACATGGGATAGGGTCCCATGCTTGAGAAAATTTACCAATATCCATAGATATGCATAAAAAGTAATGACCAAGTGGATCTTCTTAAGGGAATTTATTATCTTATAATATAATTGGTACATTAAACCTACCTACTTTTTATTATGCATGTTTTTATATTGATTGTTATATATTTGGCCTCTCCACATTGTGCAATTGAAAATTTTTAAAAAATTTTGAATTGTATATTTTATGATTATATATATGGAGATGAATAATATAATATAATAAATCCATCAAGGATCAAGGATTTAATTATAATAATATTCTATGAAGTATAAATACTTATGGGTGTTATTTAAATGGGTTATATTTGATTGAATAAATTGTTTATGAATAATGGACATTTAGATAAATGTTGTAGTGACTCTTCCCTTCAAGAGGGAATAGTGATAGACTTTCTGTCAAATTATTTCATAAATCATTAATCAGCCCCATGATATAAATGTAATTCAGTAGAAAATAATAATAATCAAAGACCTAAAAAATAGTTTGCAAACACAATATGAGAATTACCACTCTCCATGACGAAAAAACTAAAAAAACAAGTCACAATAATAGAGGATCATAGGGCCCCCAACATTTTTTTCCTCCACACCATTTTTTGTGAGAAAATAATCTAGTAATAAACTAAAATTATATAGATCATGTAAAAAAATAAATAATGAGATAACTAAAAATGAAAAAAATTTCCTTCAATATATGTTAGAACAATTTTTTCATCAATAATAACCAGATTTAGACATGACAAAAGAAACTAAATATGAAAAAAAAAGAATCTATAATGGTGTTTTAGACTTATAATAAAAATGAAATTTATTTTTCATAGAATAACTAGATTATTTGAATGTCACTAAATAATTATTGAAGAATGTTGAAATTAAACTAGTAAAAGATGAGATATCGTCATGGGTTAGTAAAATAGTGGAACACAAAATACTGCTAAAGATGTTATCAAAACCTTATTTATATCCTTTTAAAGTGATCATAAAAAACATATTTATCACCTTTCAAATTGATTATTTATTATTTTATCATCACCATATTTATAATTTTTCACCCATCCAATATTTATAACCCTTCACATTAAAATAATTGTTACACAAAAGGGTTGAAGATGTTATGAAAAACTATTAAAAATAATTGATTCAATTCAAGACTATATAAAGTTATTTTTCACAGTCAAATCTCCATTTTATTAGCAGGCCCTTCTAATGTATCATATTTTTTAAATTGATTCCCTTATATAAAATTAATGAAATTTTAACTATGTTATTGTCTATTTAATACAATTAAAATTATCAAATGGATGTCAAATAAACAATGATATTACAATATCATATTTCATAATTTCAAAACTCATTTTCATAATAGCATTTAATACATAGTTAAAACAATTAATAATAGGATTATATTAGATTTATATAGAAGTATAGAGTAACATAATTAAAAAATTAAATAACTTATAATCAAATTTATTATGAAATTAAATAACAAATATAATTAAAACTAACCATAGATCAGGGAATATGGAATCTAAAAAAATCTAGGTAATTATTTCAGTCTTGGAAAATAAATGAAAAAATTATTTTCCAAAGAGATAAAGTATTTGGAAAGTACCAATTTTAAATTCATGAAATATTTAATGAAAACCGAATAAACATATAAGGTAGGATTGATTGTTGTGGACTGAAATCAAAATCAAAGGTTGTAGGTTCCAGATTAGGATGGGGGTGAAATGGGACGAGGTGATGTTGTGTGTTGGGTAAATGGTTTGGGTTATAACAATGGTTCTAAAAAATGGTGAGAATATCCAATTTATGAAAACATATTTTAAAACCATTGAAATATAAAAAACATTGGAAGGCTAAAGAAACAATTAGTTAAAACTATTAGTATTGGAATAACAATTCAAGTAATCTTAGTGGATTTTTTAAGCAATGGGTATAACCCCATGTTTATAGGTATTATTTATAGTAGATCGTTATGATGTGTGTGTACCAATTCCTTTTCAAAAAAGAGGTGGGTACTCATACTTTATAAATTTTAATGATGATTTTAATAGATATGACAATGTCTAATTGATGAGGTATAAGTTGGATTATTTTGAAAAATTCAAATAATACAATAATTAATTTGACAACCATATTGCTAAAAGATTAAGAAAATCCTCTTAAACAATGCTCAAGAATATTTCAACCAATACATCATTGATTATTTGTGATAATCTTTGATTCTATCTAAACTGACTCCACCTTATACAATGTAACAGAATGGTGTAAGAAAAAGGAGGAATCAAATTTTTGTTACATGGTGAGTTCAATTAGTCATGTGAGTGTTCAATTATCCATTTGGGGATACCCAATATAATGAGAAGTAAAAATACTAAACCAAATACTATCTAAAGTGGAAGATAGTTTACCATACAAATTGGGGAATGTAAAGAAGCCTAATTTGTCATATATACACGTGTGGGGTTGTGAAGCATTTATTAAGTCAAATTAATATAATAAAATTACCCTCCAAGGAACAATGTTCTCCTTTATATGATACCCCAAAGAAACATGGTGTTATTATAACAACTCTGGTCTTTATTTCACACATAAACATAATTTAATACATAAAATATTCACTTGATATGACATAGAAGATCAATAGGTATATATATATTGGAGCTTATGAACATTTCATAACAACTTAAAACAAGAAATACAAATCTTTGTTGAAAACAACATTTACATGACCACACACATTCCTTTGTATTTAGCATTTCATGGGATAAACTGAGGACATGTATAAGAAAAGGGTGACCTATAAAGCATATTAAGGGATTTAAATGGCATAACATGAATAATACAGAACATGTTAGGAAATAGGAATATCAGTCGATCATAAGAGAGACATGAACATAAAGGCATGATATAGCATGATTTTCATAACAGGAAAATATGGCATCCATATTTAATATTATATAAGCATGATCCAAGGATCATTGCACATGAATCATGAGTAAAACCTCTTTAAAATTGAATTAGAATGAGTAAACTCACATTATAATTAATGTATCATGATAATAATATTTACCCAATGCATTGGAATGTGATCAAGGCACACCCTTCTTAATCGTTTTATTTCATGCATAAGTGTGCCACATAGATCATACAACATGGATTCATTAAACAAATTCATTTATTCCATGATAAATAAATGAGGAATACATACATGAAACTATATAATAAATAATTAAATGTGTGTGATGTTGAATTCCTTTGATAGAGAAATGGGCACTGCATTCACTACACAATGACTATTGCATCAAAAATCGCGGTGAAATTTTGGCAGCATAATAGCGTGACATAGGTTTTTATAAAAATATTTGATGAGAGACAAAGGGGTGTATCATCATATGTACATTAAATGGATAGTAATGGTTTCAAAGTGATACATTTACCAACATATTTAATGGAATTTAGATTCATACAACAAAATAATTTCTTGAATGTAAATGAGGAGAGAGAAATCACTTATAGAATTTTGGCATGGTAACTGGTGTAAATGTGAGGCATTGATGATAGATAAAGTCATATATCATCACTAAAACATAAGGAGGGAATTATGGGGGAGGGGATAAATCATACCCCAACATTTTTAATTAAAATTACACTGGTATAGAAACATAAATAAACATGGACAAAAAGAGAGAGAGAGGAAGAAATCCCTTACTTGGAAGTGTGATCCCAGAGGCTTTGGAGGGGTTTAAGAGAGGGTTACTGGGTTATTAGGGTTTCATTGGATGCTTTTAGAGAGAGGTAAAAGTATAGAGGTTCTCAAAGGGTTTTTATGGAATATAATTGGGATCTTGTGTGGGTTTATATAGGAAAAGATTTTAAATTATTTATTATATAGGTTTTAGACACCCCACTTTAAACTAATCAAAACCAGAAAACAACCCTTGGTTTTATCACTTGGTTTCTTCCAAAGGGGAGTGAAAAAAAATTATTTTATAAGTCTTGTTGCTGAACTTCTTAAAAGATTATGCTTGCTTATGTGGAGGTTAATCACACTCTCAATAAAATCATTTTAAAAGTTAAAATTCTTTATATGTCTAGGAGGGTCCACTAAGGCACCATAAAATTAATCAAAAAAATATTAAATCACATTGATTTAAATTTGAAATATAAATTTTCTGAAAAACCATTTAATAGTATTTTATTACATCACTATTGGGTTATTATGATGTCATAAAACACATTATATATTTAAACGTTATTTAATTTTTACCCAAAAATTCAACTATCTCTGAAAATTATGAAAAAATCACCATTGGATAATTTAACATCCTAATTTTAAAAATAATATTCATTTTATTTAAATTATTTTTTAAATATGTAAATTTTTTCTTTTAAAATAAATAGCGACATTTATAAAAAATTTATGGCTTTTGAAAAAAACAGTTTTCTAAAATAAATAAAAATTTCAATGGTATTCAAAAAATTTTACGCTCATTTATATTTAATAAAAATTAATTTATTAAAAATATTTAATTAAAATAATATTTAATTCAAAAATCCATTAATTCATCAAATTATATTTTTTAATTGAATATTGACTAAAAATACAATTTGTGATTTAAAAATCATTTAAAAGGTAACAAAAAAATAAATGTATATTATTTATACAAAAATAAAGCACACAATAACGGCTATAGGGTCTTGTTACATATCCAATTATAACACCCTTATAATAACTAAGGGTAAGGTGTGTGATACTGACAACATCTTTGGGTGGCTCGGATAACATCGCTCGGGTGGTAATCTCTATCAACTTTCACTTCTCCCATAGGCTGTTCTGTTTAAGCTTAAAATGTTGAAGCTCAACTTGGGCTAGGTCTAGAGAGACACACAGTGACGCCATATCCTTCCCAAGCTACAAAAAATGCGCTTCGTATGGAGAAATTATACTGGATGATGTCATCACTTCTTTTGTCTGGGTAAATTGGATTTGATTAATCCCGATATTTATATTAATCATGTGATCACTGTTGAATGGAAATATTACAAATAATAACAATTTTTAACGGTATTTTAGAATCCAAAAACATAAGACCATATATGTTCATATGTTATATAACCAAATTTATATAATAATACATTTAATTAGATCAAGAGGTATTTTCATTAATTAATGGTTGGCTTGTTACAGTAATTACCTATAAGAACCCTAGGACAAAAGGTAATAGTGAAAAGAGATTCCATATTGCTTGAGAGTGAGCACATATCTTAAAGTGATAGTGAGAGAAAGACAAAATTTGATTAATTTTAGGCTCAAGGTACACAAGAGTTGGCATAAAAAACAATTTCACAAATCCATGTGGAAGAAGTTATTCTAGAGACATAAGAACTGTGTAGGAGTACCAAAGTGGTTAAAGAACCAGAGCGGTATAGTTTTCTAGTCACCGAGAATAGTGACTCATTATTAGTTTATAATAGTGATCCTGTGAAATATAGGGAATTATTAAGTTGAACATGTTTTTCGAAGTGTCAAGAACCCAAGAATTCTAAAATGGATTCCATATACCAAAACCAAGTCTGGATATTTGTAGATCCATCAGTGGATGTAAATTATGTTGGTTGTAAATTGGTATTTAAGAAGAAACTGGTCATGGATGAGAAAGCCAATAAATATAAAGCATGACTAGTAACAAAAGGGTTTAAATAGTATCAAGTTATTAAATATAATGAAACACCTTTACCAATACCAAATTTGGAATCCATTAGAATTTTACTGCCAATTACATCCTTCAATGATGATTATATTTCAAAATGAAGGTCAAAATAGCCACCCATGTTGGAAAACATTATGAAAATTATGATATAACACAACCTAAAGGGTTTCTTGCTTCAATATATTCCAAAAAGGTACCCAATATTAAATGATCATTTATAGATTAATGAAAGAATCAGGGTCACGAAATATTTATTTTTTTGAATATATAAAAGAACTTGGTTTCATAAAGAATGAATGTGATACGTGTGTCTATAATAAGTTTAGTGCACGAGTAGTAATTTTATAAATATTATATTTCAATGATATATAACTTATTGGAAACAAAATACTAGTCTTACAGTCTGTTAAATCTTGGTTGAATAAATTCTTCACCATGAAGGATGTAAGTGGGAAAATATATATTCCTAGGATCAACAACCATCATAATAAATATAATAGGATGCTCGGCCTAGGGAATGGAATATATATTTACAAGATATTTAAGATATTTTTTTATAGAACAATTTATGAGTTTATTGTTTTTAGTGTCACATAGAATTCATCTTTCAATGAAAATGTACCCTCAGACACATTAAGAAAGAAATTAAATGGGAATAACTTCCTATGCAGTAGATATTTGGTCAGTCAATTACGTTATGTTATGTACTTGGAAAGATGTTTCCTACACATTATGTGTGTAAGGATGATATCAAGCTAACCTGGGTGTCATCCATTAGCTGGTAGTCAAAAATATATTTTTGTAACGAAGGTTTAGTAATGATATATTCCAAATATATTGAGAATATGATGAACTAGTCCAAATATTGTATGCACATTAAATTTTTGAAATAGATCAAGATAATAAGAAATCACAAATGAGATTAATATTTACATTGAATAAAGGTGTTGTGAGATACAAGACTTCAAAGTAGGTTGTGGTATAAAATTATATAGCAGATTATAATTATATTGCAGCTTTTGAGGCATCTAATGAAATAGTTTGATAAGAATCTTTATTCTAAATCATGACGTGGTACTTAAAAGTAAAGATCACATAACACTTTGTTTTTTATAATACTATAGAGGTGGATCTCACAGAGTATCCATGGTCACATTAGTGGATAAAGAAAATAATTTGGAAGTATCATATCTTGAGGGAGTTTTCTCAAAGAAGAAAATTGGTTGTGTGAATTATTTCCATAGATGAAAATGTGACAGTACCTTGGATTAAAGAACTAACTCAATAGAAATATTACTATCATGTGAGGTCTATCAGACTGAAATTCATTGGCAGTTTTCTCTAGTCCATGGGGGTTTTAGTAGATGGTTTCCTAGGACAAAACATTTTTACTTTTATTACTTGTATATTACATTATTTGAATATTTATATACATATTATTACATATAGTTAATTTTTCTTCATCAATTTGTTTTAATAATTTCCTATGGTGTTTTTCTCATTGATAAGGTCATAGAAGTTCTTCAATATATTGAGAACCTTGAAGTGATATGACAATATTCCTAAATATAGTTCTATGGTTTGAAAAGTTTCTATGATGGGACACATAAAATGTGACTTTAAAGTGTGATTACTTATAATTGGATGATAATTACTCTCATAAATTTCACGCCTATTAATATCTAAGATGGGATATTATGATAAAAAACCCAGCAGTAGGAATTTTTGATGTTTTGTTTTCTTCATATATTCCAATATTTGAGAATGTGTAAGGGTCCTTAGACGATAATATTATCATTAATTCATGTCAAATCTCAAGACAACAGATTTTATGACGAAAACCATGATTCTATATGTTTTATTTGAGTTTGGGTACATTGGGGGTGTCAAGACAGACAGATCATTAAAGGATATGTTAAGGAAGTATTTTTCCCTTCCATATTTATAGAAGTTGATATATCAAACCTTTTATTGGTAAAGAACCATAAATGTTGAGCCCTCTGGAAGATTGTTGATTTCATGTCTATGTTTGATGTTTTAATAATCACAAATCATTTCATACCATTAATGCTTAATCTGGTTTGTTTTCTCATAAACTTAATTACAATCTGTAAATGAATCTGTTATCATGTTTTTGTCTATGCTTATTGACTTAAAAAGTATGTTGGAAGTCTTCTGGATTCAACAGACATCGGAAGCACTGATCCAATATCAAAGGACAACGGTCGCACTGATCAAAATGACTCACCGATGCTGACCAATCTGAGTCACCGATGCAAATGAGCCACCGATCAAATGACTCACCGATCCATCAGACTCACCGATCCATCAGACTCACTGATCCATTAGACTCACCGATCCATCAGACTCACCGATCCATCAGACTCACCGATCCATCAGACTCACCGATCCATCAGACTCACCGATCCATCAGACTCACTGATCCATAAGACTCACCGATCCATCAGACTCACTGATCCATCAGACGCACCGATGCAAATGAGTCACTGATCCAAGGACTCACCGATGCAAATGAGTCACCGATGCAAATGACTCACCGATCAGATGACAGACCGATGCTAATCTATCTGAGTCACCGATCATTACTCTAAGGCTGATGACCTACCGATCACTTGAACAGTCATAAACAACTGTTTGAATTTCTTTTTCTTTATCTTTATTTTTTCTAACCAACGGTCATATTAGTTATATTTTAATACCCTGAAAATTAATTAATAAAGGTTGTCGGATGTTAGGAAACCGTACCTCGTACCTGCGGAAAGGAAACCTTTTCTGTCCTACAGAGCACGTGACATAAATACAAGAAGACTCTGCTGAAGAGATATGAGAGACAACACACACAGAGACAAGGAATACATACTACATACTCAAGAAGAGCTCTGTGCATACAAGAAGAACCAAGCAAGACAGAATCACACATACAATCAAGCCTACTCAAGAAGAGTTCTGTGCATACAAAAGAATATCGAAGAGATTCATCGACTACATCTCACTACCTGTGAACCTGAAGCATACGACAATCTGCTTCTCAAACAAAATCGAGAAGAGGACTCAGAATCACTTCTGATTAATTCCAAAAAGAGTCCAGTGCTACACTGAAATCACTAGATCCATTTCTAAACTCTACATCTCTGCTCTGTGATTTATTTATTCTACATTTTGAGCAGTGTGTGTTATCTGCTATATTAAACACACACACTGACTCCTGTACTTTCACTGGAGGATCTGTAAATCCTCAGCAAACCTCTTACACTTCATTTCCCACTGTGGATAGTGGTAGAGGTCTTGTGACCTGGACAGCTGGCTGCTGTTGTTTGTTTTCCCACGTAGAACTGTGGTAGAGGTCTTATGACCTGGACAGTGTGTTCACTGTTGTTAACCCCGATCCCGGGTGTGGATCATTTTTATATAAACTATTTGAGAGGACTAAGTCTCGGCTTGAGACTGAACCTCTTGGTTAATTCTCTGTGTTTGTAGCTACATACTTTATCCATACTATACATATTTATTTCATTTTCCGCTACTATTACTTTGAAATATAATTTATTTTCAAAGCTACTTTGATAGTTAAAATCGCAAGTGTTTATATTTATTATAGACCAGTAAGTTAGTTTCAAAGGTTAATTTAATCATAATATTAAGTTAACTGAGAACTAATCAATCTTTGAGAAACTAATTGAACCTTTATAATCTGTATAAATTCACTACAGTTTAATCTGTTTTTGAAATAGGGGGATTTTTAATCAACATTGTTTTTAACAGAAAATTTTAATTGGAACTCAATTCACCCCCCTCTTGAGTATCCACTCTGACCAACACTTGGTATCAAAGGTTTGAAAATACTTTCTAAAAGTACTCTGCTTTTGAACTGTGATTTTAGTTGTATTTTAAAGGTCTTAAAATTTCTGTTATATCTAAATTTTTATCTCTTTAAAATTTTCTCATCATGGACAATAGACTTGAGGGTGCTGCTACTAACCGGCCACCTTTCTTTAATGGAACTAATTATGCTCAGTGGAAACTAAAAATGAAAATTCATCTAGAAAGAATAGGTTTTGATATTTGGACTGCTATTGAATCAGAATACAAAATTCCCACTACTGCTAGATCTACTTGGGATGAACCTATGAAGACTGCTTACAATAACAATTGTAAAGCTATGAATGCTCTGTACTGTGCTCTAGGAGATGAAGAATTTAATATAATTTCTGCATGTAAAACTGCATATGAAATTTGGGATACCTTAGCTGTTTCTCATGAAGGAACAACTAATGTTAAGGAGATGAGATTGAATACCTATACTATTAAGTATGATAATTTTAAGATGAAGCCTGATGAACCCATTTCTGATATGTATCTCAGGCTCAATGAAATTGTCAACACAATGACTTCTCTGGGAAAGGATGTTCCAGCAAAGGAGCAAATCATGAGAATTTTGAGATGTCTACCTGAAAGATGGAGAGGAACCTCTGTCTCCATTAGAGAATCCTGTGACATTGGAACACTGCCTGTCAAGGAATTAATTGGTAATATGATGATGTATGAAGAAGAGCTTAAAGTAAATAAATAAGAAGATGATGAACCTAAAAGGAAGTCTATTTCCTTCCAGACTACAACCTCAAAGAATAAGGATAAGGAAAAGCCTCAAGCTATCAATGAAAGTTCAAGCAGTGAGGAAAGTGAGAATGATTCTGACAGTGATGCTGAGATGGCTCAAATAGCCAGGAGATTCAAAAAGTTCTATAGGAAAAAGAAATTATTTAGGAAACCAAATTACAAGGGAAAGTATGACCAACAAGGCAAATGGAAAAAGTATTGGAAGAAGGCTGACAGAACTGATGAAGTTGTCTGTTATGAATGCAAAAGAAAAGGACACATAAAAACAGACTGTCCAAAGCTGAAATACAGAAAGAAGTATGAATACAAGGATAACAAGCACAAGAAAGCCATGAAGGCTACTTGGAGTGCTTCAGAAGACAGCACAAGTGAAGCTGAATCTTCAGACTCTGAAAGGAATAGAGCCAACATGTGTTTTATGACAAACACTTCTGAGGTAACATCAGAAACTCCTGCTTCAAATTCATATTATTCTGGAGATGATTCTGAAGGTGATAACATGTCTAAATCTGAACTGTTTGAATATTGTGATATGCTTGAAGAAACCTGTAATGAGCTTAAGGATAAATATAAAGGTTTAAAGAAACAGTATGCTTTAAGTGTTAAGCATAAATCTGATCTGGATATAGAAGTAGAAAAGAATGCTCAGTTTCTTAAAGAGAATACTGAACTAAAATTGTCTAATGAACAACTCAGAAAAGACTTAGAGAAGTTCACAAATGGCAAGAATACTCTAACACAGATGCTAGGAAAGCAAGTTGCACCTAGATATACTACTGGTATAGGATACCAACCTGGACAAAGAAAAGTTGCCAAAACTAGATTCATTCCTAAATCTGGACAGAAGATAGTTAATTCTGGAACTTCATATGCCTCAACCAGTTATATTCATAGTTATGGATCTAATAAGGTTTATCTTTCAAAGAATGTTAATTATACAAATTATATGAGACCCATTAGACAAATATGGGTACCTAAAGTGCTATTGGCTAACCTGTCTGGACCCAAGAAGATTGGGGTACCAAAATCATCTCCCATCTAAATCTGTTTTGTAGGAGACCTGCTTGAAGAGCTGTCACAAGAAGATATGGTACTTAGACAGTGGATGTTCAAGACATATGTCAGGAGACTTTTCATGTTTCAAGAGCTTAGTAAAAGTTGATGGAGGCTTTGTCACTTTTGGTGATAATTCAAAAGGAAAAATCATCGGCTTAGGCCAGATTGGTAACACTGATTCAATCTTGGTTTCTGAAGTTTTATTTGTCGATGGACTTAAATATAACTTGTTAAGCATTTCTCAATTGTGTGATGATGGTTTTTATGTGAAATTTAAAAATGATTCTTGCAATGTTTTTAACTCTAAAAATGTTTTAGTATTTTCTGCTTTAAGAAATGAAAATGTTTATGCTGTTGATTTAGATTCCTTAGCTAAGCAGAATATTCCTTGCTTAAATGCTTTTCATAAAGAGTCTTGGCTTTGGCACAAAAGATTAGGACACTGCAATGTACACTCACTTAGAAAACTTTCTAGGAAGAACTTAGTTAGAGACTTACCCAAACTTGAATTTCTAGCAGACAAAGTTTTCAATCCCTGTCAAAAAGGAAAGCAACATAAAGTTTCTTTTAAATCAAAGAAAGGAGTGTCAACTTCTCAACCTCTCGAGTTGGTTCACATGGATTTATTTGGACCTTCTAGAGTTTCTAGTTTAAATGGGAAGCACTATGTCTATGTTCTCGTAGATGACTTTTCTAGATATACTTGGGTATATTTTCTAGCTCACAAAAGTGAAGCTTGTTCTTACTTTGTTAAATACTCCAAGTCTGTAGAAAACCTTAGTGGACTTAAGATTAAAACCTTGAGGAGTGATCATGGTCGTGAGTTTGAAAATCAAGATTTTGAATCTTACTGCTCACTCAATGGCTATTCTCATAACTTTTCTGCCCCTAGGACACCCAAACAGAATGGTGTAGTAGAAAGAAGAAACAGAACCCTGCAAGAAATTGCTAGAACCATGCTCAATGAATATAACCTGCCTATTTATTTTTGGGCTGAAGCTGTAAATACAGCTTGTTATGTCATTAATAGAGTCTTAATTAGACCTGTTCTTAAGAGGACCCCTTATGAGTTGTGGAACCATAGGAAGCCCAAGGTTAACTACTTCAAAGTTTTTGGCTGCAAAGTCTTCATTCTCAATACTAGAGACAATCTTGAAAAATTTACATCCAAGAGTGATGAAGGAATTTTCCTAGGTTACTCTATCTCTAGTAAAGCCTATAGAGTTTTCAATAAAAGAACTAAATGTGTGGAAGAATCTGTTCACATAAAATTTGATGAAACTGATCCACATGAACCTAAAATCTCTCTTGAAGATGATCTCTCTGGTTTGAATCTCAATGATAAATACAATGGACCTATAGTTAAAACATCTAGCTCTGGAAATTCTCCAGAACCTGCTTCTGTTGAACCTCAATCTGTAGATGAATCTGAAATTTCTAGCCCTATCTTTTCAAGACCATCTAGGACTATAAAGAACCATCCTTTAGATGTTGTTGTAGGAAATCTAGATAGAGGAACACAGACTAGAGCTTCTCTAAGAAATCAGGTTGAACATCAATCCCTTCTTTCACAGTCAGAACCTAAAAATATCAATGATGCTATCAATGATGAATTTTGGGTAATGGCTATGCAAGAAGAATTAAATCAGTTTGAAAGAAACAAAGTATGGGAATTAGTTGACAGACCTAAGGACACCTTGACAATAGGCACAAAATGGGTTTTTAGAAATAAAGTAGATGAATCTGGAAATATAGTTAGAAACAAAGCTAGACTAGTTGCACAAGGATATAGTCAAGAAGAAGGTATAGACTATGAGGAGACTTTTGCACCTGTAGCTAGACTAGAAGCCATTAGGATCTTACTTGCATATGCTGCACATCTGGATTTCAAGTTATATCAAATGGATGTGAAAAGTGCATTTCTAAATGGTTTTATAATTGAAGATGTTTTTATAGAACAACCTCCTGGATTTACTAATCCCCATTTTCCAAATCAAGTTTTTAAACTTTCTAAAGCTTTGTATGGTTTGAAACAAGCTCCAAGAGCTTGGTATGATAGACTTAGCAATTTCCTTATTTCAAAAGGTTTTACTAAAGGAATTGCTGATCCAACTCTTTTCATTAAAAGAATTTCTAAAGATGTTTTAGTTGTACAAATATATGTTGATGATATTATTTTTGGATCTTCTAAACACTCTTTATGTACTGATTTTTCAAAAAGTATGCAAAATGAATTTGAAATGAGCTTAATGGGAGGACTTAAGTACTTTCTTGGATTTCAAGTATTTCAAAATGAAAATGGTATTATTTTGAATCAAAGTAAATATAAAAAGGATCTTTTAAAACGTTTTGGTCTAGATAGTATCAAGGAAAGTGAAACTCCTATGAGTACTACCTGTAAATTCGATGCAGATGAAACTGGGAAACCAGTTGATCAAACAAATTACAGAGGTATGATTGGTAGTTTACTTTATCTTACTGCTAGTCGACCTAATATTATGTTTAGTGTGTGTATGTGTGCTAGATTTCAAGCTAATTCAAAAGAATCTCATTTTCTTGTTGTCAAAAGAATTTTTAAATATCTCAAACACACGGTTAACTTAGGTTTGTTTTACCCAAAAGGACAATCCTTTGAGTTAATGAGTTATTCAGATGCTGACTTTTCTGGTTGTAAGTTAGATAGAAAAAGCACATCAGGAACATGTCATTTGCTTGGAAAATCCCTAGTATCATGGTGTAGTAAGAAACAGAACTCAGTTGCATTGTCTACTGCCGAAGCAGAATACATAGCTGATGGTAGTTTCTGTGCACAAATTCTGTGGATGAAACATACTCTATTGGATTATGGATTTGATCTTAAACATGTTTCAATTAACTGTGACAATAATAGTGCAATAAATATATCTAAGAACCCTGTGTCTCACTCTAGAACTAAGCACATTGATGTCAGACATCACTTTCTAAGAGATCATTATCAAAAAGGTGATGTTTCTTTGAAATTTATTAGCTCTAAACATCAATTAGCTGATATCTTCACAAAGCCTTTATGCTATGAAAGAATGAAATTTATTAAACAAGAATTGTGTATGATTGATCTGTGAAACTGATCTGTGAAACTGATCTGTGAAACTGATCTGTGAAACCGATCTGTGAAACCGATCTGTCACACCGATATTTTTTTTATATATATATTGTAATTAATTAGTAAATTTCTTTTATACTTTTTATGGGAACCCTAAATGATAAAATAAATGATACGCGGCTATTTATCCTCCCTAAACCTTTGACCTTTCATTTCCCGCCGAACCTTTCAACCTCTCTTCCCCTCTACTTCGAACCTTCGAACTCCTGCCTTCTCAAAATCCTCAAATGGCTAAGCAAAAGAGACCGAGCAAAGGACCGGATAGCCCTGTACCTTCAAAGCATGCTCGAGGCGAGTCGAGTAGTACCTCTAAACTATCAGTAAATCCGAACCTGGAAACTCGGATTGTTGCTGTAGAAAAAGAAGTAAACTCTACCTGGCTTTTGTCAAGTAAGTCACTATTGCTGCAAGTTCTTGAATCGCAAAGATGGATAGACTGGTTTTCTGACAACACTCGAATAGACTACCCGAATCTGGTACATGAGTTCTATATGAATCTGGAAATCACTTTAGATGGTGTGGAGGCTACCAGGATGTCATCTGTGGTAAAAGGAAAGAAAATATCCTTCTCATCTAAGCAGTGGGCTGAGTGCCTGAACGTACCTCATGAAGGTCGGTATGAGGATTATGCTGGGAATATTCCTCCAACATCTGATTACTTCTCTTATGAATTAGCTCTGGAGATTCTGACAGGAAACAGAGAGTCACGAAGAATCACAGCTTCAGAATTAGATGGTGAGTGCAGACTTCTTTTCAAGTTTATTCAGCACCAACTTTTCCCTTGGAGAGGATATTTTGCTGCTGTAAAATACCAGGATGTTTTCCTGTTGTTTCTTCTGAAAACACATGAGAAAATCAATTTGTGTAGATATGCGATGGTACACATAGCTGGAATGATAAAACCATCCAAGAAAGCCACTGCCTTGTTTTATTCAAAGATGATATCTACCATGCTCAAGAATCTAGATTGTCTGGATGAAGATGATGAAGTTAATGAAACAGACCATACCTTCTGTCTTAACAAAGAGATCTACAAGAGGATGAAAATAAATTGGAATCCATGGAAGAAGTGCTGGGTTGAAGATGAAGATAAATTGTATGAAGCCTACAATCCCATAGATCATGGCAAGAGGCCAAAGGATTTGAGAGACCCTGGCTTGAAACCAAATGAGGAACCAATTTATTCTGATGATGATGAGCAAGAAGAAGGAAAGGATGAGGCCACCGAAACCCAAGAGCAAGAAGAAGCTGCGACTGAGGAAGGAAGTATGTCATCTCCTGATGATAGGAGTGATCCTGACACTGCCAGTCCCAAAAGAAGAATAGAATTTGGACCTGCTAGTCCACCCTTAGCCCTACCAGAATCAGAACCTATTCTTGGTGATGAAGAAGATTCTGACACTGAAGAATATCACAGTGAAGCTTCTGAGAAGAGTGATGATGGACGTGCTGATGAAGCTGAGGCTGTTGCTGATGGTGAAAACAGACCAGTGGATGGTCTTTCTGAAGATCAAATGGAATCACCTCAATCAGTACAAGAAATACATATCAGTGGCAAGGATGATTCACCAAAAATCAGTGGAACATCATGCTATGAGAAACCAAAATACACTCTGTGTGCTGCTGTTTGGGATGACTACCCTGGTTATGCTGTGTTGGGCTTAGAATATTCTGAAGACGAAGAAGCAAGGCCAGAATCTGCTGCAGCTGTGAAGAGGAACCTCCCACGAGAAGCAAGGTCTGTTCCTCCTATTGATCCTACCAATAATAATTTCCCTGGTTCAGGAATCTCTCAAGCTGATATTGATAAGTTTAAGTTTGAATTGCTAACTGTTGTGAGAACCATAGTTAGAGAAGAATTTTCTAATGCTATTACTCCAGTGTCTCTACAAGTTTCTGAAAATTCATTGGAAACCTTCTCACAGAGAGTATCTAATGCTGTGAAGCCAGACCTAGCCAATACTGGTGAACTTATTGGCATGCAAATAGCCTTTTTGAATCAGACTATGAAGGATCTTCACACCGGCCTGGTGTCTCTATCAAGATAATTCCGATCAACCATCTCTGGTATGATGGAAGTTTTGAGAAATTTGATTGAACATCTCAACAAGTCTGACCTGAGGAAGTTGAAAGCTGAGTTAACTCACATAGTTAGCCAAGCCAGTACAGGCAAGGTAACCAAGATCACTACCCGTGAGATAGAAGCTCTAAAAGAAGTTGTGCGTGATGAGTTAGCTGCTATTAGACAAATTCTTGACTTCGAATCTTTGAGGAAGATGAAAGAACTCTGTGATAACAGTCATAAGATGGCATTGGTATATTCAGCAGATGCTAAGCAAGCCCTGCAAGAGATCCAAGAGAAAGTTGATACTTACTTTTCTAAGATTTATACAAAACATGAGATGACTGCAAGCTTCAAGGTGTTAGCAGAGAATCTGAAATTACCTCCAGTCACTCAGGCCTTCAAAACTCAAGTTCATCAGTTGCAAGATTTTGTCCCTTCCTTGGCACAGTTCATGGAGAATAAAGATTATTTTGAAAAAGTTATGAAGTATGGAGAAGAAGTCATTCAGGACTTTATTCATCTTTTGAAGCCCTATTTGCATGCACAGGCCACTGCCATAGTACTTCCTACTTCTGAACCTCTCAGTGATTCTGATATAGCTCCAAATCAGCTATTTGTTGCTCAAGCTCTCTCTCAATTAAGACCAGTTCCTCAGCAAGCTCCTCAATCAGCTCCTGTTTCTCAACAACAACCCTCTGTGGTACCTGCTACTACACCTGCCCGAGTTTTCCTACCACCACTTCAGATTCGCCAAGACCAGCATGTCTCCAAGCCTTCAAACTTACCCACTATTGATCCCAAAGACAAAGGCAAATCCCCTTTGTATCCCACCAAATAGTTGTGTATTGTTTTTGATGGGGTGAACAATGTGCTACTTGTAATAATCTGTACTTTATCAAATTTTTTTTCTATACTCTCTGCTGACTGCTTTTACTTTCACCTTCTCTTATCTGTTTTCCCTCCTTTTTGATTATCCCAAAGGGGGAGAAGAACAAGAATACTCTATGGGAGAAGAACAAGAATACTTTATGGGAGAAAAGATGTATATATCTCAGGGGGAGAAATCTGTATAATATATATGGGTAATCTGAATTAAGGGGGAGATTTATATATCTCTTTATATTTATTCTTCTTATGGTTTAATTCTCATTATTTTTTTATTAATGATATATCATATTATTTATATTAAATGATAAAGATTTGTGATTATCAAAAAGGGGGAGATTGTTGAGCCCTCTGGAAGATTGTTGATTTCATGTCTATGTTTGATGTTTTAATAATCACAAATCATCACATACCATTAATGCTTAATCTGGTTTGTTTTCTCATAAACTTAATTACAATCTGTAAATGAATCTGTTATCATGTTTTTGTCTATGCTTATTGACTTACAAAGTATGTTGGAAGTCTTCTGGATTCAACAGACATCGGAAGCACTGATCCAATATCAAAGGACAACGGTCGCACTGATCAAAATGACTCACCGATGCTGACCAATCTGAGTCACCGATGAAAATGAGCCACCAATCAAATGACTCACCGATCCATCAGACTCACCGATCCATCAGACTCACCGATCCATCAGACTCACCGATCCATCAGACTCACCGATCCATCAGACTCACCGATCCATCAGACTCACCGATCCATCAGACGCACCGATGCAAATGAGTCACCGATCCAAGGACTCACCGATGCAAATGAGTCATCGATCCAAGGACTCACCGATGCAAATGAGTCACCGATGCAAATGACTCACCGATCAGATGATAGACTGATGCTGATCTATCTGAGTCACCGATCATTACTCTAATGCTGATGACCTACCGATCACTTAAACAGTCATAAACAACTGTTTGAATTTCTTTATCTTTATCTTTATTTTTTCTAACCAACGGTCATATTAGTTATATTTTAATACCCTGAAAATTAATTAATAAAGGTTGTCGGATGTCAGGAAACCGTACCTCGTACCTGCGGAAAGCAAACCTTTTCTGTCCTACGGAGCACGTGACATAAATACAAGAAGACTCTGCTGAAGAGATATGAGAGACAACACACACAGAGACAAGGAATACATACGACATACTCAAGAAGAGCTCTGTGCATACAAGAAGAACCAAGCAAGACAGAATCACACATACAATCAAGCCTACTCAAGAAGAGTTCTGTGCATACAAAAGAATATCGAAGAGCTTCATCGACTACATCTCACTACCTGTGAACCTGAAGCATACGACACTCTGCTTCTCAAACAAAATCGAGAAGAGGACTCAGAATCACTTCTGATTAATTCCAAAACGAGTCCAGTGCTATACTGAAATCACTAGAGCCATTTCTAAACTCTACATCTCTGCTCTGTGATTTATTTATTCTACATTTTGAGCAGTGTGTGTTATCTGCTGTATTAAACACACACACTGACTCCTGTACTTTCACTGGAGGGTCTGTAAATCCTCAGCAAACCTTTTACACTTCATTTCCCACTGTGGATAGTGGTAGAGGTCTTGTGACCTGGACAGCTGGCTGCTGTTGTTTGTTTTCCCACGTAGAACTATGGTAGAGGTCTTGTGACCTGGACAGTGTGTTCACTGTTGTTAACCCCGATCCAGGGTGTGGATCGTTTTTATATAAACTATTTGAGAGGACTAAGTCTCCGCTTGAGACTGAACCTCTTGGTTAATTCTCTGTGTTTGTAGCTACAAACTTTATCCATACTATACATATTTATTTCATATTCCGATGCTATTACTTTGAAATATAATTTATTTTCAAAGCTACTTTGATAGTTAAACTCGCAGGTGTTTATATTTATTATAGACCAGTAAGTTAGTTTCAAAGGTTAATTTAATCATAAGATTAAGTTAACTGAGAACTAATCAATCTTTGAGAAACTAATTGAACCTTTATAATCTGTATAAATTCACTACAGTTTAATCTGTTTTTGAAATAGGGAGATTTTTAATCAACATTGTTTTTAACAGAAAATTTTAATTGGAAGTCAATTCACCCCCCTCTGGAGTATTTATATACATATTATTACATATAGTTAATTTTTCTTCATCAATTTGTTTTAATAATTTCCTATGGTGTTTTTCTCATTGATAAGGTCATAGAAGTTCTTCAATATATTGAGAACCTTGAAGTGCTATGACAATATTCCTAAATATAGTTCTATGGTTTGAAAAGTTTCTATGATGGGACACATAAAATGTGACTTTAAAGTGTGATTAATTATAATTGGATGATAATTATTCTCATAAATTTCACGCCTATTAATCTCTATGATGGGATATTATGATAAAAAGCCCACCAGTAGGAATTTTTGATGTTTTGTTTTCTTCATATATTCCAATATTTGAGAATGTGTAAGGGTCCTTAGACGATAATATTATCATTAATTCATGTCAAATCTCAAGACAACAGATTTTATGATGAAAACCATGATTCTATATGTTTTATATGAGTTTGGGTACATTGGGGGTGTCAAGACAGACAGATCATTAAAGGATATGTTAAGGAAGTATTTTTTCCTTCCATATTTATAGAAGTTGATATATCAAACCTTTTATTGGCAAAGAACCACAACCCTAAATTCAATGTCCTTAGTAGACTGATGTGTTTATATTACATAGTCACTGAAATACATATTAGGAATATAATTTTGTGATACCGATGTGAAACCTTTCTTGATGAGATATTGTGATAAATGTATTATATTTCCCATTGAGAATTATTATATAGTTGTCTTTATTACGACATTAAGATATTTTTCATGGGTTACATGACCCATTTATAGATAGTAATCTTGCAATTTAGGTGATATCACCTAAATCCAATGAGAAAGTATCCATATTGGTCACACACTACCAATTTCTGTTGATATCAATTAATTTATAATGGAATTTAATTAAAATAATAAATATTATTCTCAAGATTGAGGAATAAAAGTATTCACATCTTATCGATCAAAAATATTTATTGATGAATGAAATATTTTAATTAAATATTTATTTGGTTTTTCAATAAATTTCGTGGAGGGAAAACAAACCAAGACAACATCCGTTGATAAATATTTTTTTACAAGATGAAAAATATTAATAATCTTTTTACTATTTCGCACATCGCATAAAATATTATTATTATTGTTATTATACAGAATGGGGTTCATTAAATATTACAATATTATTTAAGGGCTATAATGAAATCAAATGACTATTTTTTAACATGAAATCTATCTCCATAAATATATTATCATGACTATTAAGTGAATTATAGAATATTGGGAATTGAGATTTATTTATCACAATAAAATTATCCATTTTGAATTTTCATCCTATAATACTCTCAAGTAGGATAGTAAAACCATTATGCCTGAAGGAAATCAATACAAACAATACAATACAATCAATTCACCATACTAGCATTGGGAAATCAATTGATGTATCCCAGAGAGAAAAGGATAACAGGTGGATTTCTGTTAGGGGGATTATAAAATGGAATCCTTACAACTCAAGAAACTCAATACAAAAGGGTTTTTGAATTATCAATGTCGTAAACAAAAAATTATCCTAAGCCCAGGTATATCATTTCAACCAATATTAAATAAATTAATTATGAATATAATATAAAAGATAAACTCTCATTGTTTCAAGAATCACTATATTAAAAGAAATTATAATATTATGCGTAAAAATCACTTTTTATGTTCCTGTAAACTTCAAGGTGATGTGTATGTGTGACTAGAATTTATGATTCACATACTAATCTATGGAAAATTATGTCTATCAGCATAACTGTTTGATCATTTAGGTTCCTCAAGAGTCTAAAGATTTGATCAATAACCTAAGAGAACCCTCTAATCCCTGGGGATCTATATATCTATATATGTTCATTGATCTATGACTCTAAAACTCATAGAGAGTTCTAAAATTGCATGCATTATCAACAAAAGATATTGGTACTATCTACAGCTCGATAGGCAGGGGTGGTTCTCCCTACCCACTTAGAGGAATCACCTCATGGGATGGACCCTGAACTAAGGACTCATCACTCATCAGATCAACCCAATGATCCTGAATTGGTAACCTCAATGGTTTTATTCATGAAGGTATCCTCACGGTGATCAAGATGGAGCACATTTAGATAAACATATATATAAGGGGGATGACTTAAGAAAGATAGTTAAAGGACACAATCCAATATGATGCATGAATCACTGTTCCTTATTACCAATGTATCGATATTCTTAGTTTACAAGCAGGTAGTCAAAGTCTTGGTGTACTGATATATTGGATACCGCATCAACACGAGATTCACTAGACTGAAATCCTAATTTGAGACACTTTGACTATTTTTACCTTTTTCCCAACCAATTCCACATAAGGGGACAACTTCAAAGGCCATCTCAAGGAATGAACACTTCAGATACCAGTCAATAATGACCCAACCCACCGAGGCCCTCCAGTCCTGAAGTAAGTAGATCCATCACAACCACAAGCCAACCTCTAATCGGCTAGGGTCTAGTTTCAAATTATAATAATTGATAAATGAAATGTGTGTCCTTTTCTAAATGTACATATACACACACACCCAATCATATCAATGAAAAGGTGTAGAAGAATAAAATAAATACTATAACATCTAGAGTAAATCCATGCATGAAATAAACTCTAGAGAATACATCAGAGTAAGACAAGCTAAGAAGAATCCTAAAGTGTAAAAATGTATACAAAACCAAAAATAAAGTACCAACATGAAAATAATTGGAACAAAAGAAAACTGAGCAATCCCATCTCATGATTTCCAATTTTGACCACCGTACATGGTCAATTTACCCATGTGTCACTATGATCCACTAAGGTCACTACCAAACTATCTCCCAACAATATAAGACATGACATATGTAGGTAAATCCCATAAATGTATGAGTATATACATACCCAGTAGGATTCCCCAAAAACCTCATTGGGAAAAATAGAAATATAAATAAACTTCATCTCAACCCATAATAAGAATTAAGAAAAACCCCATTATAAATACATATTCAAAAAGAAACTTGGATGAAATAGAAGGGGGATATCCATATATAAATCCCATACCAGGATTATTATTCTACCTGAAACACTAATGGTTCATCTATGATACCCAGAATCTATCATGTATGTGTGAAAAATCCACGTGGACGATATATAAGTTTATATTTCTCTACAGTCTAAGGGGGAACAATCATTAAAAGGGAACCTATTCCTTAGTTGGATAAGGGGGTTCTAATAAATATACATATGACCCATGCCATGGTGTGATAGGAATGTCACTCATGGAATAAGGGTCCCACAACCTATTATGATAAGAAGTACCACTCTGTAGATAGATATATAGAGGACTGACACCCTGGTAGAACTGGAGAGCGTTACTCAGTTAATAGAGGACCTATGACTTGGTACAATAGGGGGTTACACATGGTTAGTAGAGGACCTACACCCTAGTTCGCTAGGGTTCACCACTCAGTGAATGGAGGACCCACACTATAGTTTATGGGGGGTTACACTCATTAAATTTAGAGAAATGTGGAGGACTTATGCATTGGTACACTAGGGGTTGTCAGCCCCAACATCCTCATATGATCCAGCCCAGATCACTACCATCATCGAGAATCACCTGAAGAGGATTCATGCTAGGAACAAATCACATCATATCTCATAATACACTATAAAGGATACCATTAGATTCTACTTGGAAAACTACATAGGATAAACCACTCATATGCCAAAATTAGAGTATATAAGGAATAGAAAAACAAGATGGATGTTCCATAGAAAAGTACACTGTGTGTACGTGGGGTCCCATAGTGTATTCCCTCACATAGACACCTATTCATTTGTTCTCATGGACATTTTATGGATGGAAATGATGTACTACATGATGTGTAATGGTATGAAATGGAATTTCTCATCCACCCGGTGACTTCACATTTTCTCTTAGACATGCCTGTGTACCTCTATCATTTACCATGTACTTTGGGTCACATCCTTGTATTTAGCGGTACTTTTTCTAATGTACTCCTTGAGTACACACCAGGCTACCAACATAAGGTCAAATAGTATGTAGAGACTCCAAATGACATGTCATCATTACTGTCCTCAAAACCTTATATCATATCATTGGGGGACTACACAACATGTATTCCTAGAATAATAATTCTGTACTTAGGTTTTCTATAAGAATATTGGGAAGATTCTAATGTAATCTCTACACCACTATAATTATCATTTCTACCTCTAAACGAGATGGGGGGGTTCTAGATATGGGGTCTTCTTTTACAAATCCTTTACTGTTGGTTGGTTTCCGGCAAACTAATCCCATGAACAATTCCTTCCCATGACCATTATAATTCTGTCACTATTATTCCAGATCTTGGGTCTATGGAAGCCTAACCTGCATCCTAAACCTCATCGTGATCCACCCATAAATCATTAATTCATTCAAAATTCAAGAAACATATATGAATATTGGGGTTCAATCATGCTCAAACCCTCCCCAAAAATATTGAACTACAACATTGTGGTCCAACAGTGAAGGATGTGAAGAATAGTGGGGGAAAAGCACAATGAAAAAGGTGAATCCATTTTTCTCCAAGCATTTTCATCAGACAATCATATAATCCTGATATCCATTGTGACAGAATAAAAACAATGAGATTAAATCTTATTATCAATATAAAGAGGTGAAAATTTTCATCTGAATGATAAAATAAATTTAAGATCAATAAGTAAACAATTAAATCCATGGTCATTAATGAAATCTCGGGTGGAAATTCTTAAATCACATGCTCAACCTCAATTTTGTATAAATCTATGGTGAAGAGAACATTTTATAGTTAGAAAGAAGGCTCACTTCATTCACTGCCTATCGATCCACCTCGAAATTATCACACATCATTATCTAATCTGATCCTCCCATGAAGCACTCTCTCCTTTATTCCTACAAGTGTTTTATGACTAAACCTAGAGAAATTTCATAATGATATACTTATAGAGGAAATTATGTTGGGTCATTTAAAATAAAATAAATAAATAAAAGTATTTATATCATTAAATAACCCACAAATGGAAGCCTCAACAGAATTTCTGATGTCGACCAAACTTATGATGCGTCGTGGGTAAACCCCCAATTCTGAAATCAATAATGATCTCAAATTTCATATATAAGTTCTCAAATTGTGGGTAAATCCATTTATAATAAAACAATACATGTGAATGCCTTAAAATAAATTAATATTTTAATTATACTAATTTCAATATCTTGACGCAACCAAAAACTATTCTGAACTCAAGGATAAATCATGATATATTCATGGAATAATTCAAAGGATAAATCCATTAAAACTAGATTCTCTACAATTTACAAAGGTTTAGTAATATAGAATCTTTTCATACTAATTTATGTTTTGAAAACCGAAGATATCACTATAATAAATTCCAATTATAATTAACCATATTATTAATCAATAAAACAACAATTTGAAACATATTGGTCTCAACTACCCTTGTGTTTGAGAGCATCGACTTAACCTTAGAGTTTAACCAATCACCTTAGCCTAAAAAGGGTTGATAGCTCCTCTTACCATTATAAATGATTCTTAATTTATATTACATTTTTATATTTTAATAATTTATCATTTTTGGGAATGTGAATTTAGGAGGAGATACAATCCATGGGAATTTGAAGCAAAAATAACTCTCTGTAAAGAAGAAAAGGGATATATTTGAATAAATTAATATATTTTCTTGTTTCTTACAATGATAATTTACTCACGTGGTCTTAGAAAATTTATTAATGGATATTTTCTATGTTTTTGTCATGGAAATATTTTTATGGAAACTCGGACTTTATTAAATTATGGGAAAATAAAAAAAATAATTTTAATTATATTATCCAAGGGGGGAATGACTATATTTGGAGTATGTTTGTTTGAGGAACATAAATGAATGAAAAAAGGAGGACTAAGAGGATTGAAAACAAAATCCAAACTTGGAGAATGTAGCAACCACATGTTAAAATGTTCCTTTTTGTTAATTGGAAGTTATTAGGATGTTTTTAGGGCATTTGATATGTGAAAAATATTTTGGAGTTTAGTTAAAGTGGATCGAGATATTGAAGTTCCTAGATTAGTGGGAATCCCTGACAGAGTGAGGGGGTGAATCAGTGACCCCTTTAAATATTTTTACTAATTAATTATTTTCAATTAAACCTCTATGACTTGTTATGTCCTTATTTCACTATTATTTTGTCTCTCATTCTTACCTTGAATGGTCATATAAATGTAATGGCACTGAACACAATGATTTATAAGGTTCATATAAAATACCTTCTCCTTGTTGTGTTGGTTATTATCCCTAAAACAAATTCTCCACTATAATATTATTATCAATTGTAATGATTTATAAAGAGTCCCATTGTATCTATCCTAAGTCCCACATGAGGTTCTTTATACTTCTTCCCACAATGTTACCAGAGTCCCACTGGTCTACTCCAGAGTCTCACTGAAATCTTCTTCTCCTCTCTAAATTTCACAGGGGTCTTCTATCTCTCAAGTCACAATAGCATCTTCTTTATTTTTTCTATTTTGATTCAAAAAATATTGATCTTATTCTCTTCCCACATAGGCTTTCTAAAATCATACTTTATTATGTATCTCTTTAATAATCATCAACAACCTTTGGTAAGATATGTTGAACATGATCAATAGCTCTGATCACTTTTCTGATTAGCCCTTTTATGAAATTATTTCTCTTTCATAAAAGGACTCGGCCTCACTAATGTCTGTGAAAATGGTGCACAAAAACTCTTCAATAATTCAAGAATAATTATAAAAAATATTAAATCTTTCTACCTTCTTGGATTATCAAACACTATCAACTCAGATATAAAATCTTTTTTAAATTATTTCTGGATTTAGTCTCAATACAGATTCACATAATGAATGGATTTCATGGCATCCAAACTTATTATTTTGGATATCTTAATTATTTTCACACATGATTCTATTCATTCATGATTTAATATGTGTATAGCATGTAGTTTTTCAACTCGATCACACACAATTTTTGTACTAATAGATTAGGTTCAATGAGTGTGTCTCATGATATTGCAAATTCACTATATATCTTCTTTTATTCACTCAATATGAACACAATAAATTCATTATTTTTTTTTTCATTGCACACATGCACTTATTGATTAGATTCGGTTCAATATTTGTGTGTTTCTTTAAACCTGAATTGGTGAAGTCTTTTATGTTTTTTCTTCTTATTTCTTCCTCTTTCTTCTTCACATGTGCGCACATAATATATCTTGTTTTATTTTAATATAGATGTTATAAACTCATGAACATGTATGAATGTGGACCAGGAATATAATCTACATTCTTGTTTGTGAAAACACGAGGCCTTGGGTTTCTTCAAATAAAGAACCTGAGTGCATTTGCTCAATGTGACCACTATCGTCTTGATTTTTAATGCATACACACTCCATTGTTTTTTTATTTTCCACACAACCTGAATGGGTATAATAAGGATGTACATGGTTTCTCAGATGCATCGTGCAAACATGTGAGAGTTCTCACCTCTTCTTCATGACACTGAAGGGCACGTGTTCTTCTTCTTCCTTAAAACTAGGGATCATGAGTTCCTCTTATTCACAAATAAGGTACGTGTGGATGTTTATCATTGAACCAAGGAATGGTTCGTGGGTTCTATCATTACAGATTTCAATAGGTTTGTAAGTGGACCCGTTGCGTATATGCAGGATGCTTGTCATGAAAAAACAATGAGGGTTTGAAATAACTTGTTGCGTGCTAAAGGGTTTCTTTATATAGAGGGTGTATATGCTTTACTCCTTCACAAGGAAGATTCAAGAGTGTGTAGCACCAATTGAATGCCTATGAGATCTTATTCTTCTTCTTATAGTAGGGTTTCACGGAACATTTTTGTGCACTGCTCTATTTTTCAGAAAATATGAGCTCTCTCAAGATTTTCAACAAATGAATGAGTCCAGGGACTCCTCATTTTATATGCACAGGATGATCATTGCAACACATTAAAATCCCTCATGATATAACACTAGATTCAATTCTTTGTATAGTTAAGATCATCATCTTTGAAAATATAAAACACAGAGGAGATATCTGAATCTTCCATGTTGCTTCTGCTCAATGTGGGCTTCTTCATTTCTTGGTGTAATCATCACATTCATGTATTAGAATTGAATGAAAAAATAAATCATGAATGTCAGAGCTCCATGATGTGGCCTCACAACTGCATATTCTTCATCCTATACATATTATTCACTAAAATTTCATTCATACAGATATAATTGCATGCATGTGTTCATAGCAACCAGACAATCCTCATGCCTAGGTTTTCATCCTCAATGATTTCCAGAGATTGAATTTTGGAGGATAAGTTTCAATTTCGGTGAGAAGCGGGGTCGAAAAAGGTTATAGGTTGAAGATAATGATAGTAGGATCATCGAATGGTCTATGTTCAAACTCATGCGGTGCATAAAGAGGGACAGTGAAGATTAGATGGAAGAGAATAGATGAGATGAGTGGCTTAGATTAGTCGTGATATTATATGAATGGCATGGATTGCTTCGGTGGGTTAAAAAACACACCCCACATGAAAAAGATCATATGGATTTATTCCAGTTTAAGTATCATGTTTTGGTATCATAGGCTCAGAATTCTCCCTTTTCCCTCGCGGTACTGCCCTATTCCATGTTCACCCTATGGGCATGCTCTACGCACAACCTATGCATTTGCTATACCCCAGGCGCTTTTTCACCCACTATGCCTATACACAACTCATTCTATCTCTTGGGGGATGGCCTTGGCTAGCTTCCTTAAGCCTCGGTTGATCCTTGTGGACCCGCATGTTGCTCGGTTTGAGGATTTGTAGTCTACCTTGTGGGATGACCAATTTTTTAAATATTTCCACAAAAAATTATTATGCTTATGTGTATAATTTCATGGCCACTTCTACCAAGAATGGAAAGTCCATTTTATTCCTTTTTACTTTCAGAACCACCAATCTTATTATTCTTCAATTATTTTCTTTTTCTTCATTTCTTTTTTGAACTTGAATTCCAAAGAATACTTCATCATAATAGTTATTAGGCATTAAATATTATGTCATAATTTTTAAACACTTCATCCACTTAGAAACTAAGGGATGGATCTTCAAATGCATCATGCAATCATATATTGTATGGACTTATTCAATTAGTGTAACATAGATTCAATTATTGTCAGGTTCCTTAGAACTTAGGATTAGTTCAATGAATTGTCTTAATTGTGACAATGTTGATAATTTTCAAATAATTGAATCCAATTCTATAAATCCTTAATAATTATCCAAGTATCATTATCTTTGTAACAAATTCATCAGATTGATACCAATGAGATATTACCATCTCATTGATCACCATTTCCAACCAACAAATATTGAAAATACTTGTCAACTAATACAATTCATAATCAATGTGGGATTTTCCCTAAGTAAACAACATCAATTTAAGCATCACCACTTCAATCATCATCACAACTTCAATCATGACCATTCCATTCACATATAGACACTTTATTGATAACAAATGTAACACTATTTTCAATAGATATTCTATGATGTTTCTAGTAGATTGAATACTGAATCATTCCATAAGAACATGTTTCACACCCTAAGTTTTATTTCACCCTATATATATAAGATTTATGAACATTTCTTGGAATCTTTTATGCAATTACATATCAATCACACAATATGGAGGATCAAGAAAATTTAAGTGGTATTTCATATGTTAATTTGCCTATATAGTAAAGGTGAGTAATTCATAAAATTATGTACATTTAAATTATCTATAATTCAATCACACTATGATACAAATAACCCCTTATGATTAAACGAACCACACTTTACTTTTTAGGATTTGAGGAATGAACTATAGTAATTAAAGTAAAACATTGAAATGTTTTGCAACAAAACCATGGTCACGCCATAAACCTCTATTTCACATCATGATACTTCTAAAAGTTGAATAATAAATAGAGAGAGAACTAATATATTATTTCATTATCAATATTATCATTCCATGATTTTTAGAATCTAGAGGATTTGAACAGACTTGATGTATAGGACTTCTCAACATGAATGTGATCTTGGTAATGATGAAATGGTCGTATTTTAGGTAGATAATTATTTTAGTTGATTAACGATTGTATTTTTAATTTCATAATTACCAAAGGGAGAGACACTACAAAAAACTATGATATAGTTACAGAAAAAATATATGAAAAAAAGAAAATTTATAAGAACAGTTGTGGTGTTTATTGAATATATGGAACTAAAGGAATGAATGTGGATTAAACAAGAACTCTATTGAATATAAATAATGAAAAAAAATCTTTTTTATATATTATGGAAGATCAATATTTGATGAAAATTGAATAATGGATAACAACCAATTTCATTTAGTGTTATGTTCATATTTTCTATATTTTTGGTTTTGACTTGTGTGTTAACATTGTCTTTTATATAAACCTTTTGGAAATTAGTAAATAGAAGAGTGGAATATGTCATGGAACATATATTAGTAAGGATTTTACCCCAAATATTATAATTAGAAACTAATAGAGTGGTGATTATTAGACATATCAACACATCATTGATACTTAGTCTTTTGATATAGCACAACATGGGTGAACTAAGTAAAATATATGTGTTCATCCTCATTTATGTTTATTCATTTTTATGTATAAGTGTAAAATAATTGTGATAGATTCAATATGTATTTCTAAAATAAATCACATGATCCAATAAATTATAGTTAAAAAAAATTCAAGTCACCCGAATTCACCCCTCCCCCCTTTTAGGTTGTATGGCCAGACCACAACTTACAATGCACACTTATAAATTTCTGTTTAATTTATCACCTTAAAAAAATAATTTTCATAGTTAGAACATTATAATAGGTTTACATTATCATTAAATCATTCAAATCATCTATTTTAGTAAAAAACATATCAACTCTAACCCCTGAATTAATCTTCTCCCAACACTATTTTTGACTGTTAGAATAAAAATGTGTAGGTTTTCTAATTACAGGTTATTCCAATGAAATTTCATGATTTCCAAACCCCATTTTTTATAATAAATCTCTTTTTCTGAAACACTTTTATCTTTTCAACTAATTTTCCATGTATAAATTGTAACATCTACTGATTAATTATTTCTCATATTTCTCCTTGAATTAAATTTTATTAATATTTAAGAATGAATATGAAATTTAAATCATTAAATTACTAGACTATCAATTTACTCTAGTATAAATTCATAAATCAAACAAATTTTTGTTTTTATAAAATTTATACAATATCAAATCATATTTTATTCTCATGGATTTTATATTTCTATAATAATGTAAAATATGTTTTTAAATATGATGTCTCTTATACCAAAAAAGAAAAATAACACTCATGTTGGTCCAAATATCGCTCCCCCATATATAAACTAATAAATAATTAATTTTTATCTAATTATAATCATTATAAATATATAAAATGATAATAAATAAAGTAATAGAATTTAAGAAGAAATTTTTTAAATTTAGAACATTATTCCCTTGTTTATTCAAGAATTTCTTCGATGATATTTTTATTGAAAGTAAATTATTATCCGTGAAACACATGTTCAAATGTTTAACTAGTTAAAAATATTATGTAATTATATATAAGAGTAATTTATTTGTAGAAATAATTAAAAATGTAATATTCTAAAAAGATATACAATATCATCCAAATTTTTTTATCTTATTTAACTAAGTGACAATAGTCCCCATTTATTTCATCAAGAAAATATATTTCATTGTTATTTAGTTAGCTAAAAAGAAATTAAAATTAATGTAAAATCAATAACAAGAAAAATATCATATAAAAAATAAAACAAAGTGTCATATGACTCCTCAAAGTCCATATCAACAACTACAACTCCACCCTCTATTTGTTCCTTCACATGTGGGATGATTTCCAACAATTTCTCTTGATACTCTCAATCCATTTAATTTGTAGTATATAAATACTCATGATCAAAAAGATTTATACTACATGGTTATGTCATAACTACCACTCTAAGGATGGTAGGGGTATAGAGTTGTGGTTTATTATAAGAAATAACCACAGTCGATGGTGGGGGATATATAATAGTGTCTGTTAGAGATTTAGGGGTTATAGTGGATGCCTCAGTGGTTAAAAATATTGGATAATCAAAAAATATATCCATTCAAACTCTATAATATATCATATTATTATACCTGATAGAAACATTGGACGATTATGTTATAGTTAGATAAAATAATGGAACCTTATCTCGTGCCTCAGTCATTTTTTAATCATAGTCTCAATGAAATCCAGAATAATTTGTCCAATATTCCTATAATTACACAAGGTATTCCTAAAAAGTGGATGACACTCCATTATATATATAATTTACTATTGATTTAATATAAGGGTGAGAACATAAAGGGGTGTGTGTTAGTGTATTATGTGATACTTCAGATGTGGATTTGAGAAAATTAATAGTGGTAATTATGTGAGGTTGGTGGGGCTATGGTGCCGTGGGTGGGCTTGCTTTGGGTGTATAAATTGGAACTAATGGTTTCGTAAAGGGTTATCCATTTTGTAATATATATATATATTATGCATTTCATAACATATACTGTATAATATAGCATATATATGTGATCAGAATCCAGTAATTATTTCTTTTGGGATGGAGTTGTTTGGGTAGGGGAAGTGAGTGACATGGATTATACGGATCAAGGTTGGGAAGTGGAATGTAAGTGTTCATAATAATAATAATAATAATCATCATCATCATCATTATCATAATCTAAATATATATATTCATCATGTAAAATATAAATACAACCCACCTTTTTGATTAGGAACGTCTTTGGTAGTAATTGAAAATCTAGAAACTGAATCAATTGTAGTGTAGTAAGGGGTCAGGAATCGAATACCACGAAGTGATTAGAAAGATATATAAAAAAAATTCTTCACATTACCATCCCTTAATGGTTTTCAAAAATGACAAAAATAATTAATGAATGATTGACTTTTCCATATTCAATGGTGAACAATTTATACTCACATTAAATATAAGGCCATAAAACTAATTAACACTCATTTGGATTTTATACTTGGAAATCCCTGAGTGGTTGATGCAATAGTTAATTATACATTACATTTTGATATTTGGTTTGGTGATTTTTATTTTTGATGGATCACGTAAAAAAGTTAGACCATTGATAAAATTAGTATAATTCATAAAATGTAATTCCCTCCTCCATTCCAAAAACAATTTCAAAAACTATTTGGATTGTAAATTTTATTTTTATACTCCAATAACAACTCTAAATTAATCTAATGACATGTTTCAATACCTCCTCACAATCCCAAATTTTACTTCACCATGATTTTACTTCAATGTATCCAATAACTTAATGTTCAACTCTCGATATTATTCATCTCTAAAAGACAAAATATACTCCATTTAAAATATTTTAAAAGTACTAAATATTTATTCTTCAATCCTAATCATTGATAGACTATACATATCTATGATATTGTTTGTTTCCATATTCTATGAGAAACCTTATAACCTAGTGTTAAAATACTTTATCTTGAACCAAATACAAGAGTGAAGGATTATTAAGTCTTCATCCCTAATGGATGATGAATGTTCTATGAGTGGGATAAAATTAGGTTTATGTTTGGTTTGTCTTGAGGAGACTAGTGGAGATTTTCTAGGTGATGTGGGAAGGTACTAGTTAATCCGCAACCATTTGGAATGAAAAAAAAATTGTTGATGAATTTTAATAAGAAACTTATCTAAGAGGAAGAAGAAACTAGTTTCTATGTACATAAGTAATTTGAGTAGAATTAAAATGAATATTGAGGATAGCTAAGCTTGGATTTATGGGGTGTTGGTGGATATTTGGAAGGGGAAATGGTTTATGGTAAATTCGGGGGAAAGGGTGACGAAATAGTGGAATTGTATGATAGTTGAAGCTGATTTCTTACATTAAATGTTATAAAAACATATAATGATTACTAGGAATCAATTCCATGATGATTTGAGACATGGTAGTGGATAGATATAGGTAGGATATCATGAGGATAAAATATTGATCAGATTCCACTATATAACTTCATGGTGAAATTAGGGGTTTCACCATAAATTTTATAGGGTTTTCCAATATTATGATGTAATTTTGTACATTACAACATGTTTTTATATGGTATAACCTCGGGTTTTGGGGATTTTACGTATATTAATATTCACTTTTTATTTTTTTTAAATTAAAAAACATTACCGCACTCACTCAGAAGAAATGAAAAAAAAATCTTTTTAGTTTAAGATTTATGGTGTAATTTTGAGATGTTATTTCTCATTTGAAACTTTTTTTTCAACACTACAGATGCATAATAGTGTATCCAATATCTTATTATTTTACATTAACTATGTTAATTATTTTTTTATTCCAATTACATTGTAATTTTAAGTAATTAATTCTTTTTTAATATATCTCTTCATCCTTGGAAGGGGTGTTATGACATAGCTTTTTTAGGTCATTACAATTTTATAGGGATAAATATTACTCCTTGTATATTAGATTATAATTACAGTACATTATTTTCATTCAAAACTAGCATTCCTGGGTAGTTATCCCATGTAGGAATTATGAAATTTTATTTTCTTCTAAGGAATGATAAAATTTTAGTGTTGTCTAGGAAAAATTATCATATTGTAATATATATACTTCACGTTATGATTTTTAATTTTACTACATATTACCACTTTTATCTATCAACTAATTCTCAAATTATATCTAACTTACCTATTTTCATTTTTCTCAATACATATGAAATTTATTATGAATTGAAATATATTTTTAATTCATATATGATGAGTAATTAAAAATAAATAAAGACAAACCTTCAAGTCATGGGATGATTTTTTTAAGGACAATATTGCATGAATTAAAAAGATCTTAAGGATATACCTATGATATTTCCTATTTAATGATTTATTTAAAGTTAAAAGTTTGAAATACCTATCATTTATTTGAGAAATTAGAGGTAAAAAAGTAACATCTCTAAGAGAATTATGAACATTTTAAGTCTTTATGGGATCTGATTACAAATTCAATTTCTATTAGATTAAAATTTACCTCAACTATGTATTTTCGCTTTCACTTTTAAGTATGTTCCATTCATCTACCATCTAAGGGATGAAAAATATCAAAAAAGGTCATAACATCATTTTAAGGATCAAGATTACTTACCTACACATTTTAATCAACTATACTATAAAAATAATTATGAGGATCCTATAACTCTTAATTATTTATAGGTTCATCTGTAGATTTTTTGTCACATTTACTCTGAATTGAAACTAGTAGATCCTCATATTCCATTTCACATATCATCCAGATATTAATAAATTTCAAATTTGTAATTTTCATGACCAATAACTAGTAAAACACCTCTTGGGTTGATGGTTATGTTGAGTGATACCCCATCATTCCCAACTCTAATAAGTCAAAGGTTGAGGATTTGAATCAAGGGTATATAACATTTAAAAAATAAAGAATGACCAAATTTATTACAAGAAAAATAATTGAAACTAATAATTAATTTAAACAACATACATAGAATAACCCCAAAATATCATTTATCATAAAACAAAATCATCCCTAAGAGTAAAAAACAATTGAATAATCATAAGTAGAAACTCATCTGATGCCGAAAATTGACCACGCCATTCTCTAGTAAGTTCCATCCCATCCGTTGAATACATACTAAAAATATACAAAAATAATTTATTGAAGTTAGGTTGAGAATATATGTATACTAAATAGGCTCTAAAAAATATCATCATAATATTGAAGTATTAAAAACTATCTAGAGAGTAAATAGTGAAATGAACTCATATCCCATCCTAGGTCAACAAAAACCCATCTTACCAAAATCTCACTGTAAAAATTATATAATATAATAGTATAGTAAGTTATGAAAATATAGAAAATTAGGCACCTCATACCCTCTTCCCCATAGATATATTTACCCTAAAATCCAAACAACATATAACCTAGAGCTACCATCCCTTCACAAATCCAACTAGAACAATAATAGTCTATATTGACATACCACAACCTCATATCATATCCAAATAAAAAATGCATACTACAACCAAGTCTACCAAATCATAATCACTACAACTACAACATAACCACACTATACCTGAGATAGAGAGATATAATGAGTAATCAAACTTCCATATCAGCCACAACCTATATATTAGTGGTTCACCTAGAGCCCAAAAATCATATGAGAATCATTTGGGTTTCATATCTTGGGTGAATTGTGAAATAAATAAATAAACCTACTACAATATATAATACTGCACAATATCATCCTAAGGTGAATAATCTATTAACTTACTCTACAAACATACCACTATCACATCGCCACTATCACACAACTAATTCCACCTCTAACCACACAACAAACTGATACCATAATAACACATCATCAATATCCTAATTTCCATTTCATAAACCATTCCAACACAATATTATTCACAATTAACCACATTACTATAACTTTTTTTATCAATATCAGCAACATTACCATAAATCTGTAATCCTTATAATCCACTATCCACCCAATAACATTACCATGAAAATAAAAACATAATTCCAATAATATTAAAACTTTTTCATTACTCTACACCTATTAAAAAGAAGTATTATCTTAAATTATCATATTTCATAATTAAAGTTATGTAAATAACCCCAAGAAATCATATATATTACTTACAACCCACATCTCACTAATTTTATGATAATCCCATGTTATAGTAAACCACCTCTTCAAGGGGGTCCGAATCAATTCATATAAAAAATAATAATATAAAAATAGGTTTTTGTCACTTTTTAGTTATATTGGATTTCAAAGAAATGATTTGATTATGAGAGATACAACATGAAAGAACACGCATTGAAAAAATATATTTTACAAGTTTCACTCACTCTCATTATCAAGTGGATAATACTTGGTGAACAATGATTGAAATATCATTGTGAAAATTCATATCTTATTTTCAACATGAATGATGAATATAGAAAAAAATGGTCCTAAACTCCAACTACAAGAAAAAAATATAAACATAGACATGTTAATAAATCTTCACTTCCTAGACTCACGTTCCTCTAGAAATTTGTTCCCAAGTGCGATCTAGTTCTTATCCTTAGTACCAGCTAAAATATACCTAATATAATCCTTATAATAGGGAGCTTGTTATCTCAAGGTCTAAATTTAATTTTCTCTATTATATTCATTTAATATGTATAGACTTTATATAATGTATTCAAAGATACACTTCATTACACTTTGATTTTAAAATCCATAATACCTGAATTATATCTCTCAAAAGATCTTAAAAAGTCACTCTAACAATTATTGAATTAACAAGTACCACATAGTGTACCATTTTTAGATATTAATATCTGTAAAATATATTTTACGTTGTGTCCATAAAAATTACAACATTATCTTTTTTCCCTATTCCCTTTAGTCATAAAAATATCATGGCGTGGATCACTATAGAATTATTTCAACATGAAATATTATAGATCCCTATATATTGTTTTACTAATTATTCATGGTCTTAACATCATAGTGAAATATAATCCCTAAAACTCCTAAGAAATAGCTCTATAGCATAATTACCAACAATTGTGCTATCGGGAAACTGTGAATGAGAAAAATATTACTTTGACTCAACTCATAACAGGGTAATGATATACTTAAAACCTTAAACATAGATATACCTCTATTAATTTTAATCCAACATATCACTAATTCTCTTCAAAATCATCTATATGCATGTTTTCAAAAAATACAGCATAAAAAAACTCCCTGACTTATGAGTATATTGTCTCAAGTAAAAAGTGATACTATACCTCCAATATGATGGTTTCCTAACTACCAAATATTTAGAAGGAATTATGTTTTTTAAGAGTTCTCAATCCTCTTAGTATAGAGACCAATAGCATATTGATTATTTCTCTATTGAGATTAACTATCAACTCCCACTTTTTGAGTTCACTTCTTGGGGGTTCTCATCAACACCCCAATCATAAATGGGTCTTCAAACACTCTTTGAGGGATATTAAATCCCTTACCTTTTTATTTTTTTAGTAATATAATATTCAACATAGGTTGTATTCTACAAATTTTAAACATCCAATTCCTCAAGTCTCTCCATGTAAGGAAACATTATCTTCTCTTCAATCCACTTATCTTATCTTCTACCCCTTGATAATATCCTACAAAAAGAAATATATTTTATCCTCATTTTAAATAACAAATTATTTTTATTCTCCCCATTTTTCAAAAAATACAAAGGAATGAATGATCGAAATTAAAATAGAAAACCGGTAAGGAGTTTGAGACACAATGCACTCCCAATAACACATTAAAATGTTCAAATTCATACATAATTAAAGGATTTATAAAGATATTAACAAATTTATCCTTAATTAAATCATATTCTAATTAAATCTCCACAATTTCTAAATTTTATCTGATGAAGTGGTACTTAATATAAAAATGATTCAACCACAAATGTTCTACTATATTCCTTAAAAATATAACTACACTTTGATTATCACAATAAATTATAAATAAGTATGAAATGTTAACCCCCTTTTTATTAATTAGTGGATTCATGAACATAATTGTTTTTTGTAACATGTATCCAAAACATATACAATTTTCATTTTTCTTAAGGTGAATAAACATTGATTCTTAGGGTGATAAGAAACGCAATTACCTAAAATAAATAATTCACCTAATGAAGTATATGTTCATTTTAAATTACACCTTCCTAATATTCATTAGAATAGATATAATAGTAAAAAAAATATTCCTTTATCATACCTTAATCTATAATCAAGAGTTCTTATGATGAAATAAAATATTTTTTCACTCCAATGAGATGAAAATCCTTAGGATTACTTTGGAATGATACATAAATAGTAATCACAAACACAATTTATGGCTTTTATGTTATCAAATAGAGTAGGATACCAATAATTTTTCATTAAATTGTCTGATTCAAACTCATTCCTTCTTCATATAGAGACAATTTGGTCTCAAGTGATATAATATTAGAGACCACCCAAGATTCCATTATTTGAAAAAATTCAATAACGCATGAAAACATTTTCCTCTAAGATAAATATATAAATTATTATGTCCATAACTACAAACCCTAAAAATAATTTAATCTAAACAATAATCATTATGTCAAAGTGTTTCCTCATTTAGGGAAAAATGTCCTCACAATTCTCCTCTGTATTTCTAGTAAAATTAATATCATCAATGTATATAATCATGAAAAGAGAATATGTGTCATCTACTTTGATGTAGATATTACAATAAACTTTCACTTTCTTGAATTATATGATTTTATGTTATTATAAAGATTCTAATACTGTGAAATGGTCCTCTGTATAATCCTATAAACCACATTCTTCAATATACACACTTGATAAATGTCACTTTCGAGTAAAAAAACATTTTATTGTTCAATATAGGAATCTTAATTAAGTTATCTATTCATTAAATCAGTTTATATATCTAAAAAAGCCTAATATTTTAGGATATAATTCCTTTTAAATAACTTTAATCTCTTCAATATATTTTGAGACAGGAAACCTCGAGTCTAAATATAATGTAATATATTATATTGTTACAACCAAGTGGTTAAACTGGTGGGTATGAATTGGAATAATTAAATTAAGATAATTATATTTTATAAATATGTATAAAATAAAATCATTGGTTATCAACTGATTATAAATAAAAATAAAAAATTGAGAGTAAAGAAATGATTTTAAAAAATACAATTTTATGTGAGTAATGTGTTTTTATATAAATAAATTAAATCAGTCACCATTTTTGAATGGTTTTAAAGAAAATTATATATTATATATTCAATGAAATTTATTATCATTCGTCTATTATTTTTCAATTCATGGGACAAGAATAAATCCAGTTTGTTTGCTCAATACTGCATTTTTTTAAAACTGGTTCATCTCATTTTGGAAACATTTTTAAAAATTAAATTTTGAATCCTTTATAAAATTTATTTTAAAAAAGGAAATTAATTTTTTAAATCGTCAGGTCAAAAATATCTTTTAGTGAATCATTTATAATTTTTTGAAATGATTAATTTTACGATAAACAATGCAAAAATACATTGTTTTATTTATTTTTTTTGGTTTAAAAATTTAAAAAATTAAAATATATTTTAAAATAGTTCAAAAATTAAAATTAGTTAAATTATATAATTATTAATCTAATTATGTTCATTTTAATCAATTTTATATTCAATATTTATGTACAAACATTATATAAATGAAAAAAATATTTCATTCAAAAACTGTATTTCATAGTGTTTGTGTGTTTAATTTAAAATTAAACTATTCTAGTTTTTTGAATTTAATTTTTTAAAATTGATTCCATATTTAAAACCATAATAATCAATATTAGGTAATAAATTCATCTTAATGTTTTCTCATAACTAATAGTAAAAACAATAAATAATTTCAACCATGGTAAATGTTAAAAAGGGTTTACCAAGAGGGTTAAACCAAAATATATGGATGAGTTTATCTATTTAAAGTATCATTTTGATACCATATACTATCCAAACATTGAATATATATCTGTTTCATTGAAAATTTCTTGTGAATTAATTTATCATATTGTATTCTTTTAATAAATTTATAAGTTTGACCACTCCTCTACCAATAAATGGATACTTCTTCTCCTCTCCTATAGATAGTTCTTGATAATTTTGGTTCAAGAAAAAAAAACATCCCAAAAAAACTCCTTAAATATCTACCCATGAAATAGAGTCTGTTTTTTATCATAAAACCATTCTTGGAAGGATTTAGGTAAAATCATAAAGAGGTTGTCTGAAGAAGATATATAGATCTTGACCAAATGTTTTCGGATTATTTCTTCTTCAACCACCATCAATCATTATTTAAAATTGGATAAATAAAAGAAATAGTATATTAAAAATATTTATATTATATTATATTAATTTAATAACCTATATCCATCTTATCTTACATCAAATTTTAAAAGAAAATTTTTATCATATCTACAACAGACTACCGCCACCCAAATATATGTAATTTTCATTCCATCACTTCCTCTCATGAATGGATATAGTGATGTATTTAACGTTTATATATGGTTTTGATGAAAAAATTATACTTTTATAATTATAATATCACATAATTTTTTCTGACCTTCTAATCCTTTGAAAATTGATAACGACAATCGTGCATGTGTATGGACTACCTCCTCCAAGAAGAGATGTGATTGGTTTTTAATATTATTTTTATATGGATGGTAATAAGGCTAGATTTTATAGATATATATGATATATATTATATAAACATTATTTTATAAAGGTGAAATAATATTTAACTTTCATTCATTTCATCAGTTAAAATTGGAAATAATGTCAATGTGTACGTATGACCTACTAGCTCTATAAATAGTGTCATTTTTCTATTTATCTATTTCTTTCATGAATGAATATAAATATATAAACAATTAATATATATTATATTTATTTTTTTATTAAAATCATTGATATTATGGAACCATGACCATGTACAATTACCAAACTGTTGATCCTAAACATACATGAAAAATGAAGCAGTTATACCCATGAATAGTGATTTTAATAAAGAATTTCTAATAAATGGGTGATAAAAGGTTGTAAAAATAATATATAGTATGATAAAAGTGATTATGGTATTATAATATATTTATAATAAAAATATATTTATTATAAATGATTTTCAAACATTTATGAAGGAATTTGAACTTGGGGTAATGGATTTTCATCTCACATTTATATTTGTGAAACACATGCCATATTAAGTACTTGTTTCTTTATATAGTGTAAATAATGACCATGAATGGATTTTATGGTGATTATTATGAAAATAATGGGTATTTATATATCTATATAAAGTTTTTTTTCAAGGGGACTTTGATTCAAATTTTACCAAAGTTCTATGGGTTTTATGTTACAATCACATTGTTTGTTAGAAATGTTTATATTTAAGTTTCTAAAGATTAAATATTATGATCGATCTCTCAATAAACTAATGAATTAAATTATTCTATGGTTTTTTATATGGAATAAATGTTTTTGGATAATTTTTCTCTTTATGTACTTATGATGCTGAAAGAAATTTATTAAGAAAAATTGACATTATTTCTATCATCGGTCTAAAATCCAGTCTCTTCCATGTCCTTGTATTTATTAAAACCTTTCTTAGAATCTTTTAATATTATTTAATGGTTTTAGAAAGAAAAAATTAAATTTGTATTAATTTTTAAAAAATGTTTTAAAATTAAAATTCTATTCACCTTCAAAATGTGGTACTTTTATATTTTTATTGAAAATGTGAATGAAATTTCTATTTTAACATAAATGAAATAAATTTAATTCCCTGTCATTATGAGTGCTCGTGATTTTTGAAAATTCCATTGGAAGTTTCCTAGGTTATTTTAAAATTAAATTTTTCTCATATTATTTTGTTAATTTTAATAATATAGATAACTAATTTCAAATTAAATAGGTTATTTTCCATATGAAAAATTAGAATTGATCATTTAAAGGTATTGTTTTCATCTATTATAACATTCATTGATGATGCCTAATCTTTACTATGGATATGATCTAATGATTCCATCCTTATTTTTTCTCTAGATGACATATGATTATAATGTCAATATATTTTAAAAACCTATTTATTTTACAGGGTTTATTTTTGCATGGATTAATAAAATGACTATAGAACGTAATTATTTTCCATGGGTTATTCCCTAAGGAAATTTTTATGAAACCTTTTTATTTTAATATGTTATGATATTATTAATGTTTTGTGATATTGTTTCACACATCTCTTTGATTTTAATTATGTGATAGGTGGGCCCAAACTTATGTTGACCACTAATACATTGAATAAAATGGATATCTCATGAGATAAATAAAAATGAAATGGGGAGTGAAAATGGATTAGTAAGTGACATCTTCCACTTTGATAGTCTTAGTATTGAATTGTGACTGCTATGATGATTTGGGGAGTGAAATCTATCTACTATAAAAGTCATAGAATTTTGACTTTACTATCAATGAAAAGATATTCTATGATTATGTGTGTGATAAAAATCTATGTCGTATTCCAACATTATGCTCTCAACGATTATGTTCATTGATTGTTTTTTATTCTTGTATTTTGAACTACTAATCAATATTCCATGACTCTTGATTATGATATATGATATATAGGCTATGGTTTTCAAATGTTATTCTCATATTCTCATACCATTATTCCCATGTTATTATTATATGATCAGTGATATCTCATTTTTTACTATTACTGAGCACATTATCTCTCGCTTTATTATGTTTCATTTCTTCCTGATATTAAGAATGATATTATTATGGATATGTATTAAAAGGTTTATAGTTATGAAGAACATATTGGGAGATGAGGTAGATATATTATGAAAAATATTATTATGTTCACATGTTTCCAAAGGCACTATACCTATAAAATTATTGTACGTATTGTTATCTTATGTAATGAATATTCATCTAATAATATTTAAAAACTATAAATTAATGGTATGGGTTTCTATTGTTGGTATATGAGAAATGTGATTATGTCGGTTTTTTTAATTTTTTTATTTATATTTTCTTACTTTCTTTTTGGTTCCTTCTAATGTTGTGGATTTTCTTAAAAAACAATAAAAATGGAATGTTCAGGTCAGTTATCCTTTGGAAACAAGGATTAATAACTATTGGAGGAACCCCAATGTTAACCCTATGTATAGGAGAACATCATAAGTTATACTAAATAAAGGATTATTTTTTTCTTAGAAAAATATCCCTTCATGGATTCTAAAAGTGGATTATGTTTTGGCACTAAGAAATCTTAAGGTAATAACCCCAAAATAAATATTTCAAGTATAACACATCCATAACTTTGGTACATAGTGAGTTTCCCCTTACCATATACCAGATTTGGAATTACTGTGGTATATTCTTGGGTTAATTCACATATTATTTATACACTATTATGAATGATTTTAATATATGATAATCACGGATAACCTAAGTTGAACCTATACATTCATAGGTTTAAAATAATGTTCTATGATATTGATATTTTGTGAATTATTTTTCATGGTTGAAAACATAAAAGAAATATATCTGATAGTCATGATAACAAATTTATTTTTATTATGGGATTAAAGATATATTGATGATGTTTAGGTGGTGACCATAATACTAAAATAATAAATTAACCTATTTTATCTTAGTTATATCAATACCCTAATATTAGGAAATGTATTTAATAATTTTAATTACTATTATCAATTTTTATATGCTTAATTACATTTGAAAACCCATAGTGGTATGATGATCATATAAAAATACTATGATTCTTCTCCGATTGAAGTTTGTGGGAATGCCATTCTTGTAAATATCATTATACTCCTTCTAGTTAAATTTGATGATATCATAGGTATGGACTGTCTTTCTCTACATAAATCCCGCATCAAATGGAGATGATGTAAATTCATGCATGATATTCTAAACCAACCTATAATCAACTGTAAGTGGAATGATAAATAAGAACTTACAATGGAAGTCATATCTATTTTATCAGTCTTCAATCCTCTAAAAGGGTTGTTTATCTTAAATGTTTTTTCATAAACTCAATGTTGATGACATTCCTAATATGATGGAGTTTTTGATGTCATTTTGGAATATTTTCCTCATCTTTCACTAAATATTGAAGTTGAGTTCTCAATATAACTCATACCTAGTGATATACCTATTTCAACTACTCTTAATAGAATGTCTCGATGGAGTTATAGGAATTTAAAAAAATCTCTTAGATAATATTATCAAAAGATTCATTTAGCCAATATTGTCACCTTGGTGTACACTTATTCTTTTTATTATGAATAAAGATGTATCAATGTGAATTTTCATTGATTATTGGTAAATTAACAAGATCAAAATCATGAAAATGTATCCAATACCCAATATTGATGAATTTTTTGATCAACTTCATGAATCTCAATACTTTTCCAATATTGAAATTCATTCTTGATATCATTAATTGAGGGTCAAATAGAGGATATACCCAAATCATTATTATTTATATGATATGGAAACTATAAATATATTGTGATCCATTTTCTCTAACTAATTCTACATCTATCTTCATGTATTTAATAAATAGATTATTTAGATATTACCATGATCATTTTTTGTTAAACATTATAAATGATATTCTTATATTCTCAAAGAGTGTGGGAGAGTATGAATTTCACTTTAGGGTTGTGATAAACATCCTAAGGAAGGATGAGTTGTAAGAAAAATTTACCAAGTGTAATTTTTGGATACAAAGGTATCTTTTTTGGTTATAAAATCTCAAGAGAGGGTATATATGTAGATCCATCGAAGACTGAAGTTATTGAACATTAGCCCAGAACAACCCCTATGACTGTGATTTATAGTTCTCTTGGTTGTAAAAAATATTATCAATTAATTGTGGGTAATTTCTCATGGCTATCTAATCCACTCACTAAGTTAACTCAAAAGGTATCCAATTTTCTTTTCATAGATGAACATTAAGTAATGTTCATGGAACTAAAGATAATGTTATTTATCACACCCATACATTTATTAACCTATAATAGAGAAGGTTTTTTAATATATAATGACTCCTTGATGAAGTTATTTTAATGAATTCTCATGTACGATGATATGGTAATAGCTTATGCCATGTGCTAATTGAAGGTTCATGAGAAAAAATATGCACCTCATGATTTTTTATTAGATGCATTAATTTTTGCATTAAATATATAGATGAATTAAATTTATGGAGAAAATTTGATATATATATATATATATGATCATAAAATCCTAAAGTATTTATTCACTCAAAAAGAGTTGAATAGGTGCTGGAGAAGATGGCCGGAGCAGATTAATGATTATGACTTCTCAATACAATAACACTATGGAAAGATGAACAAGGTGGCTGATACATTGATTCAAATGGATCATCCTAACTTATTCATGATAGGGATAAAAAAATATAAAATATATTTGGGTTTTAAATGGATATATCTTTAAATATTAAAGTAAGAAGATAAATATTATCTTTCTTAGATAAATGTTCGACCATATATCCAAGTTAATATTAAAGGGGTGAAGAAGGAATATATAGAGATGCATAAGGTCATAAATTCTTTGGAGTTTAATCTTGATTGTGATATAATGATAAGGTTCATGAAATGTGGGTATATCCTATCAATCCCATTTTTGATGAATTAGTTTTTGGATGAATCTTATAGTACATTATTCACTATTCATTCAGGAAATATGAAGATGTATAGAGATCTGAAAGACTATTTCTTGTGCGACAACATGAATAGGAATATTATAGAATTTATATCTTGTTTATTGGTGTATAATCAATTTAAGGTTATGATAAATAATTCGAAGGGGACTTTGCAATCATTACCCATACCATAGTGGACATTGGAAAACATCACAATGGATTTTGAAATCGGACTCCCCAAAACATCTAAAGGAAATAATCTTATTTGGGATGTAGTCGATCACCTTACAAAGTAATCACACTTCATTGATGTCAAAAAAGAATCCCCCTAGATCTTATTTCAATAATATACATTAAATTAGTAGTAATGTTGCTTGGATTACCACATTCTATTATATCTAATCAGGAAATGAGGTATACCTTAATATTTCGGTGAAGACTATAACAAGATATTGATATTGATTTGAGTTTCAACACATCTTATCATCCTCATATATATTTTTAGTTTGATATAACTATTAATAAACTAGATTATATGTAGATATATTTTTCTAGCTATTTCAAAGGTGGTTGGAATCAACACCTTCCTCTAGTTCAGTTTTCGTAAAACAATAGCATTCACTGGATCATTCAAATGGAATCTTATGAAGCCCTATGTGAAAATAAAGGTAGAACTCCAATTTTATGGGATGAATTAAGATAAATAATTATTTTAAGAGCTTATCAAGTAATGCAAATGGAATATAAAATCAAAACCATTAAACAACACATCAAGGAGGCTCAAAGTTAATAGAAAATTGATACTAAAAATCCTTGATAAGATATGGAATTTGAAGTTGGGAGAAGTTTTTTCCAAAAATTTCTCTATAAAATATTTTTATGAGATTAAGAAAGAAGTAAAAGTTTAATCTTAGGTATATTATCCCTTTAAATATTCTTGATTGACTAGGGATGTTAGCTTAACACTTGGTGCTTCAACAAAAACTCTTTCAAGTTCACAAGGTGTTCCAAGTATTTCTCCTGATGAAGTACATACTGAATACTTCACATAAACTAAACTCATAGATCATACTATTAGATAAATATATCTCTTATGAGGAACAAAAGGTATATATTATAGATCTTAGAGAGAAATTTATATGAAACAAGACCACTCACCATGTCATATATCTGTGGAAAAATAATTAATTCGAGGAAGCTACAAGGGAACCATATGATATTATGAGCCAAATGTATCCACATTTTTTGTATCAAAGTAACATAATTTAGATGTAAAATATAATTTTAGGTGGTTATAATGGCACACCCAAATAATTTATGATATATTTATTTTGAAATAATTTTTTTCTTTTCTCTAGCTTGTGACACACACAACTCTACGTCTAAATGAACCGTAATATAGTATATCGTTATAAAATAGACATTAAATTGGTAGGGATGAATAAAAAAAATAAATTATAAAAAATTCATGGTTTAAAAATTTATAAAATAGAATCATTTGTTATCAATTTTTTAAAAAGGAAAATAAAATAAAATAAAATAAAATAAATATTTTTCTCAAATATTTTTTTATGCGCGCATTCTATATTTATCTAAATAAATTAAATTATTAACTATGTATGAATGATTATAATGAAATTTATATATTATAAATTCATTAAGGTGCATCAAAACTCACCTGATATTTCTTTTGAGGCATAGGAAAAGTATAAATCCAGTTTTATGAGAAAAAATATATTTTTCTAAGAAATGGGTTTGTTGCAATTTATTGGCTTTTGGTAAAATTATTTTTTCAAATTTTAGAAAAAAAATATTGAAAAAATTAAATTATTTTTTTAATTCACAATTTCAAAATAATCTTAGATTTAATTTAATATAATTTTTAGAAAATATTAATTGTTATATGAATAGTGAAAGTTACTGATTTTTATTCGAAAATGTCATTTTATTTTATGTATTAAGAAATTTTAATTTTCATAAACATATTTTAAAAAAGTAAAATTTGTTAAATTATATTATTTTTAATCCAATTTAGTTCATTAGAATAAAATTTTTGTTTAATTTTGATATAAAATCATTTTATAGTTAAGAAAACAATTTCCTTGGTAAACAACTTTTCATCAGTCTTGGGGGTTTAATTTTAATGTAAATTCTTTCAATTATGTGGATTAAGTTTTTTAAAATAAATTCCATATTTTGAATCATAATAATTAATATTATATAATATTTTCAACATAATTTCTTCGAATAATGAATAGTAAAAAATGTAAGAATCTATTGCCATGGTAAAGGTTAAATTAGGATTACCAAGAAGGTTAAAGAAAATGATAAGAATTATTTTTCCAATTAAACTTTTCTAAATCTTATTTTATACCAATATTTTTATTTTATCTTATAACATTATAACATCTCATACTCGAATGGACACCTGGACAGTGCTATCAGGTCGGGTGTTACTACCTTTCGCGCACCTCCCCAAACACCAAAGATTACTGACTAGTAGCGAGTGTGTAAAAAGGTATAGTGGTGAAGTTATACCCTCTAATAAGAAAATATGGTACTTGTCCAATTATAATATAAAATAATAGAATTTGAAGACTCAAACCAGACTCGCATAGTGGAAGAACAATCAATAATAAATAAACCAGCAGAAGCAATATAGAAACAAGTGGTGTAGAATGTAAATTATACAGTATGTTAAAACCACTTGAAACATTTACTAAAATAACAAAAACTTGAAACCATTGGAGGTATAACATGTCAATATATAATAAATTATAACAGTTAACCAGCAATAACTACAATAATAATGTAATCCTACTGATATAGGAGAGGAAACTAAATAGAAGAAAACTCAGGCTATGTATAACCTCAAGGTACATACTAGACATCATGTCAAACAACACTACAATCCAACTATTGAGGTTGATCCATTACATGTACGTAAAACCATAAAATCAACATGCAACCCAAAGGGCCCATGTAGAGTGTAAGACAAATCTCAATTGGATACCACCCAATGGTGCATACCTAGTTTAAGTGTCTAAGTAGAAAATAAGTAAATAATGTGATACATGAATAAACACAAATTGCACTGGTGCTCAGCATCCACCTAAGTGTATCACCTACTTCAGTTAATGCCGGAATCTCAGACACGCAACCTAACACCATCTGCCTCCTGAAACCTCGTGTCTTAAGTACTGACATCCCAAAGGCATGCCCAAGTAATAGTAACCTAGAACCATGTGCAACCTGACACCTCGTGTCTAAAGTATTGATTCCCCATAGGCACACCCAAGTATTAGTAACAAGGCATCATTTGTGTTATGACACCTCATGTTTCATGTACTGAGGTCCCATAGGCACGCCCAAGCAATTTGAAGGCTCCTCACCTCCAACATGGCATCCATGGTATGCACCCCCAACCATAATCACATATCCACAACTACGGGGGCCTCTACCCACACGAGCGGTCAAAGCCACCTCATTACAGAGTCTACCTGTGTGCACATGACCCAAATAAAGGGTGAGTGATAATCACAAAATTTAAAAACCAAGCCACAACCTCTTTGGCACCTTATGCACCTACGATAATGTCGATCATAATCTGAGGGTCTTTCCCTCAAACTAACCCAAGAAATGCCCAACCTGACAGTCACACTGCCTCAATCTGATGCCCACAACACCTAATCCCATGGTCAAACCACCCAAATAATTTGGTACATGACCAAACTATGATCAACATCACTCAATAATATCTGTACCATGCCCAACACTACCCAAAGGTTCTATCATATGAAATATCAAGAATCAGATATATATATAATCTAACATAATCACATCAAACTGAGAAAAAAACTTAAGCATTTTAATTATACCAGCATAGTGTTTTACCAGATCCACACTGAGGTTTTGAAATCCTCTAATAATGTTAACCATGCTTAAATAGTTTAAACTCAGTAGTTTAATCAAAAAAATCATTTATAACCATTTTGGAACCCCCAGACAAAATTCCTCAAATGAAGAATAAACTCTAACCCTACCTCGCTCAAGCAGAACAAGGTAGTGGAATACACAATGACATCCCATGGGTCTAACAATCAATTCAAAAAGCAATAACAGCTATAACAGGGTCTAGCTCAATAGACACGAAGTTGCGCCAAAGGTCATGCCACCCAAATGTCCTTGAAAAGACAAAACAAGGTATGCACCACCTACCTCATACTCATATGATGACCCTCCCCGGGTAACAAACTCTAATTATGTCTAAATCTAGGTAGATCTACAAAACGATTTTAAATGATCAAACCCCTATAACTCGGATTAGAATAGAAGTCAATGAGAAAGGCTCTATAGTAATCAAGGGATTACCAAGTGGATTCCCAAGGATCTAATGAGGTTCATATCAGACATCAGATGAAAAACATGGAAGGATTTAAAGTCCAGACAGACTAGTTCGTGAAACTCGGAGACCCCCACTGTCCACTACCTCAGATTGAGTATACTGGTTGTTTTAAGCGTAAAAAATAAAATAAAGGGAGTTTATATAGGTATGCACGCCTTATATACCATTTAAATGTTCCAATGATGGTTGTTTTTCCACCGACTTACTTTTCTAACCTGCTGACAAGACCTACATAGCTTGTAATAGGCAGTACATAGTGTATACATGTTTTTTACTCTAATCCTCACCAACATCCCCACATTCCATGTATATCCCTCATACACGGCTAAACTACATGGCGTGAACTAGGAGTACAAGACATCTACATGTTAAAAACTCTCTACCCATCCAACAACCAACATGTCATGTATGTCATTCACACGCGGCCACAGTACACGATGTGTACCTAGGGGTATATGGTGTGTCACTCAAAATCTTTCTATGATCCTAGTTCTTGTCCAGAACATCACTAGTTCTCCCATATTTCTCAAAAATAACACCAAAATATAAATAAAAAGGATCTTTTACCTCGATGGAACAACTGAGTTCTTAAACACTTCCCCCCTTAAAATAATTTTCCCTTGAATTGACCTTTCCAACGGGGTAAAGGAAACTCAATATAATGTTGGCCCAAAAAAGTCAAACATAGGTCCACCAACCAATTTCCCAGACACATGGTCCTCCTGTGACACATCATCACCACTTCACATCATCAAGTGCTCTCATTTCACCTATAACACACAAATATATCCCACACCACATCGATGTCTACCTCAATGTGGTTCTGTATCCCATGAATGCTAAAAAAACCTTGTGTCGTGCAACTTAAGTAACCTGCATCATCAATGCCCTGATGCCCATGGAACCTCAGGTAAAACGAATCATCGATGCCCGTGGACCTCATGTAACCCACATCCTTAATGCCCTGATTCCCACGACACTTAAATTAACCTGCATACTCAATGCCTCGATGCCCGTATAACAATATATATATATATCGCACCCAAAATAGTGCCAATCCCACTCACAAGCATTTGTTCAATTCACATAAATCTTTTGCACCTAAAAAACTAAAAACAGACATGACATAACATGTCATGCCAGAAAGAATACAAGAACAATAATGGAAAAAAATAAAGAATAACTCTGACCATCGTTGGCTCACCAGCCTTCTCAGCCTCTGGAAACTCAATGGAGTGCACCTGGCCTAACACATGGATTCTTGAAGCCTAACCTCCTTGTGGTGTTGATCCAGTCACTGACCACTAACCCCAATACTGGGTCCCACTATCTCTTCCACATCCTCCCATGTGCAGCTGAACCTGGTCTACCCTCACCTGGTATCGACCATGATCTGACCCCAGAATTTAGTCTGTCCTGGTCTCTACCTTATGGATATCTAAGAAGGCTTCCTGCAAAACCTCTCAAGATGATCGACCTATCCACATTCCTTGGACTTTTTTGGAGGCTTTTCACACAGAGTCCGGAAATGACCTAGATGCCCACATTGAAAGAAAATCATGGTTGAATTTCCACAAGTTAGTCTAGCTTAGTCCTTGACATGAATTCCCTACTAGAACTCATCCCGACCTCACTTCCTTGTATTAGAACTGTCACCTGAAGTCACTGATGGGCCCATGTGAGACTTGTCCATCATGTTTCCGTAGGCTATGGGTGCCTGATTCACCACCTTTAATAATGAGGCCAACCTGAACATGTTTACCATCACCTGTACGGCATGCAGTAATCCATATTTTAAGTGCCTCACCCTTGAGGTGTCATCACTTACCATACCTGGTAAAAGGTGAGACAACTCCATGAAAGTAGCTGCATAGTCCATGATGGACACGTCACCCTACTGAAGGCTCAAGAACTCCCACGATCTCTCCACCCTCAGTTTGTTTGTGAAAAATTTATCAAAAAACCTATCATCGAATTCTTTCAATGTCATTTCCTGATGTATGTGAGCCTGAACTTTCACATCCCACAAGTGCTTCGCCGGTCCTCACAACATGTACATCTCCAACTTAACCCTTCAACCTAGAGGCATCTTGAGCTGCTTGAAGATAATTTGAAAGATCTCTATCTAGTTCTTAGCCTCCTGTGGACCACCCTTTCCCTAGAAAAGTGGTGGGTTCTATGACTAGAACTCCCATGTAGGAAATTCCATAAATGTATGTGTTCCCATATAACCTATACTGATCCACTATAGAATAGGTACTAGGCTAGATCGAAGAAGTTTGTTGAGCCAAGACCCGAACACTATCAAACCTGATAGCTTCCTTATATGTACTGGATCCTAAACATGATCTTGTGCCTAAAATTGTACTTGTAGTTCATGCTCTACCTACCTTTCAAGGGTGTAAAACTGATCGTTCTCCTACGGTACTATATCATCACCTGCCTGACGATCCATCGGAGTCGTCTAAGAGGAACCCACTAAATACCATAAATATTCATTAAACCCATATAGATATATTAATATATTCATGAAGATAGGAAAATCAATAAAATTAAACTCATAACAACTACCCTTACTCTCCCCCCATCGCAACCATTTCCTATGGCATCCCAGCCTCATGGCCTCCTTAACCACCCTCAAAAGAGCCGAGTATCATAGTATTCTAGGGTAGCACCCATCCTGACAACCAATGTTGCCTCAAAACGATGACTGATTCACCAAATCCTGGTGATAGTCATCACATCCATCCTAGTACCTTCCTTCCTGTATAAAATCCAAGCCCAATATCATGACACATGCAATTTTACAAATATATAAATATTGGAATATCACATTGCAATAAACAAGCAATTCTATCAGGAATTTCACCCTTCACACTTCAAAAGTATCTACAGTAAGAAAATTTATATTATTCACATGGTATTGTCACTTCACAAAGAATGCATGCAGATATGAAATTGAAATACCCTAACAATGTGCCTATTAAAAACAAGAAAACATACATTTCCATACTGGGCCAAGGTCTAAATCTCCCTTACCACACTGGGTTAAGAGTTACATATCACAATCAATAATCATCACAAACCAAGTGATCCCCCAATGTGGAAACAATATAAAATGTAATCTGGGAAAAATAAAAACAACATATCCTTCCCAAAGGTAAATCAATCCATCCCACAGACATGGAACTACACGAACCCAAGCACGAGTTCAAAATCCAGTTCCAACAACATCCTATCTATATTCTACCATAATCAAAAATGGTAAACCAATATAAATAAAAAAAATCTTAATCTCATTAAGTGTCAGTCAAAAGCAACAACTAAATCACTATCTAGAAAAAAATATTTTGAAACCACTTTGCAACATCCCATACCCGAACAACAACAAAAACAGTGATATCAGGTCAGGTGTTACTACCTTAGGCGCACATCCCCAAACACCAAAGGCTTCCAACAAGTAGCGAGGGTGTGAAAAGGTATAATGGGGAGGAAATACCCTCTCAGAGGAAAATAAGGTACTAGTCTGAGTATAATATAAAATAAGAGACTCTGCAGACTAGAACCAAACCGGCATAGTGGAAGCAAAACCAATAGAAGATAAACTAGTAGAAGAAATATAGAAATAAGTACATCAGAATTTAAACAAAACTACAGGCTAAAACCACTAGTAACATTTAAAAAAAAACAAAACATGCATCCATTTAAGGTCGAACATGTCAATATGTAAACTGCACCAATAGTTAACCACCAGTAGATACAATTATAAAGTAAGCATGATGATACAGAAAATAAAACTAAATAGAATAAAATTCTAGTTAGGTATGGCCTCATGGTCTATACCAGTCTTCATCTCGAACAACGCTATAATCTAGCTCCTAAGGACAATCCCTTACATGTAAGTAAAACCATATACTCTATAGGAATCCTAAATTTACCATGTAGGCTGTGAGACGAATCTCACTAGGATACCCCCCCCAATGGTGCATACCTAGTCTGAGTTTTTAAGAAGGAAATAATTAAATAGTATGGTAAAAAAATAAACACAAACTTCACTGGTGATTAAAATCCACCAGGGAGTATCAACTACTATATCTACCGCCATAATCTCAGTCATGCAATCCAGTACCATGTCATTTCTAACACCTCATGTCTCAAGTACCTACATCCCTAAGGCACAACCAAGTAATTGTAACCTAAAATCATGTGCCTCGTAACTACTTGTTTCTAAAGTACCAACATCCTATAGGCATAACCAAGTAATAGTAAATTGGCACCATGTGCCTCCTAAAATCTCGTGTCTCAAGTACCGATGTCCCATAGGCATGCCCAAGTAATCTTAAGGCTCCTCACCTCCCACATGGCTTCCATTAAAAGAACCCCCAACCATAATCACCTAACTGTAACTATAGGGGCCTCTACCCACAAGAGCGATCAAAACCACCTCATCACGGAGTCTACCTGTGTGCACCTGACCCAAATCACAGGTGAGTGGTAATCACCGAATTTAGAACCTAGACAACAACTTATCTAGAACCTCATTCCCATATAACCATGTTTCTCAGAATCCTATGGTATTTCTATCCATGTATCTTGGGCCATACCAAACCTGACTGTCACACAGCCTCAATCCGACATCCATGATGCCAAATCCCATTGTCAAACAACACAAATAATCTAGGATAATCCCAAACTGTGAGGAATATCACTCAAGAATATATGGTCCATTCCCAACACAACCTAAAGGTTTCGGTATATGAAATATCTATCATCACATATATATAATGAAAAATAATTACTTCAAACAGGAAAACCAATTTAAACAGTTAAATTGCACAAGCCATGTGTTGTCCCATAGCAACATTGAGGTCTTGAGAGACTATAATAATATTAATCATGCTTAAATAGTTTAAACATAGTAGTTTAATCAAAACAATTCATTTATAACCATTTTGTCACCCTCAACCAAAATGCCTCAAATGACTAATGACCTCAAACCTGGTGTCTCTCAAGAATAACAAGGTAAGGGAATACACAATAGCATCCCATGGGTCTAAAAATCAATTCAAAATTAAGCATCATCTATAACAGTGTCACTCTCAAAATACCCAAAGATGTGCCAAATTCTGTGCCACCAAAACATCCACAAAAACACAAAGTAAGGTATGCACCACCAACCTCGTACTCGTACGTTGACCCTCCTCCAATAAAAACCTCTAATTTTATCTGAATCAATGTATATCTACAAAATGATCATGAGTACTAAAACCTCTATAACTCGGTTTAGGAAAAAAACAAGATGCAAGACTCAAGAGTAATCATGGTCTTACCATGGGGGTTCTGATGGATCTAATGAGGTTTGGATCAGACTTTAGATGAATAACATGGAAGGATTTGAAGTCCCAGCCAACTGGTTCATGAAACCCAGTGACCCCGAATCTCCACATCCTCAAAACAAGGATAATTACCATTTTATGTGAAAAAAAGGAAAATGAACGGGGTCTATATAGGTATACATGTTCTATATACCACTTAACTATCCAATGACATCAATTTTTCCACTATATTACTTTATCGACCAGCTGACATGACCTACACGGCGTGTAATAGGAAGTACATGGTGTGTAAATTATTTTTCCTGTAATCCTCACTGACTTCCCCACACGCCATGTATATCCCTCATACATGGATAGACTACACGACATGAACAAGGAGTACACGATGTGTACATCTTAAAAACTATCTACCCATCCAACATGCCTACATACCATGTATAGCCTTCACACACGGTCATGGTAGATGGCATGTAACCCAAAATATTTCCAGGAGATTAGTTTTTACCTAAAACAAAGCAAGTTCTCTCATATTTCTAAAAAACAACTAAAAAATAAAAATAAAACAAAACCTATACCTTAACGAAAGAATCTGGTTCTTACACTCACCTTTAAATGGACGGTCATTAGTAATCATTTTTCATGATACTGAATTTATTATGTTTTATTCGTTTATTAAATTTTCAAGTGGGACTGATACATCACTTATAAAATGACACCTCTTCATGGTGTGTGATGATCTTTCAAGGACTTCACGGGCTCGATCAGGAAAGGGTTTCTCACGGTAGTGTGGTGAGCCTGTGGTCGAGTACCAGCTCTGTGGTCTGAGAGTTTAATCCTTGTTTCTGTGCCAGCTGTGGGAGTATTGGGATGTTCTTTGTGGTCTTCGAGTGTGATATTGAAGGCGGTGATGGTTTTGGAGATCTTTCTTGCGACGTTTCCTCTCTTCTAGAATCTTCTCGCATTTGGGTGGCTTCCATTCTGGTGATGTTCATCGCACCTGGATTTTTAAATCACACTCTCATTTTGGTTGAACTGTTGTGTGGGATTTGTGATCGTTGTGTAAAGTTTTCCAGTTTTGAGTAATTTAGTTTTTGGTTTGGATTTGGAGTCTCGTTGATGGTGATGATGATAGTGAAATACAGGCGATTTTTTTGGGTTTGTGTTGGATATTGTTTTTTTAATCTGCGATGAATGTGTGTTTTGTGGGTTTAATGCGGCAGTTCGTGTGGCGTGGAGGATGGCTCTAACGGGCGCTTCTTGAGCAGTTGATGAGGAAGGGTTTGGTTTTGTAGGTGCGCCATGGTCTAGGCTCATCGCTCCGAAAGCTCTCGGTTTGTGGCCTAAGGCTATGGCATTTCTCTATGTTAGATTCTTGAATCTGGTTTTACCGACAATAATATGACTTTGTTGAATGCTATATTGTATTTTTTGGTGTGTTTGAATCGGTTATCCGAAATCATACTCTTCCTGCTAACCCAAAAAGCGGATTTCAAAAATCAAATTAAAATTCAATTTTATGTCAGTCAGATAATTTTGGATTAGACAAGAACTATGCAAACTAATTCCTTAAATCCCTCCCAATTACCTATATTCCCTCCTTCTATTATAAAACCATAATATGAAGGATTTATTAAAACTCCTAAAGAGGTTTTTCAAGGAAGAGGTATAGTTGTTAGCCATGAATTTTTGTTTTATTTCTTTATATACCTTCTTAAAATATTCATTAACCATGGGGAAATAAAAACACAATTATCTTCTTATATACTAGGATTTTATTAAATAATTTTTATAACCTATATCCATCTCCTCTTCCATCAAATGGTAAACAAAACCGTTGATCGGGTGTATGACGGACAACCACCTCACAAACCGATGTAATTTATTTTCCATCATAGGGTCACATGGTTGGATATAGTAATGGAATTTGTTTTTATACATTATATTTATGAAGTAATTATACTCTTGGAATTATAACATCACATCTACCTTCTTACCTTCCAATCTATTGAAAAATGATAACATCGCTCGTGCATACGTATGGACCACCTCTTCTGCAAAGAATATGGTTTATTTTTCATTTAATGTTGACATATATGTTAATAAAAAAAATATAATTAATTTATACAATATAAAAATAATTTTTTAAAAGTTTAAATATTTTCTAACTTTATTTCTTTCCATCAATTAAAAAAATAGAAATAGAGTTCGTGTGTATATATGGCCTACCATCTCCATGAAATGTGTAAATTATTTTTTTATCTATAAATTTTATGGATATCTTAATTACAATCATAAATATGATATAACTATGATAAATTTCAAAATATCATACTAAACCAAAAGATAGATGAAAAACGAAGCATTTATCACCAAAAATAGTGAATTTAATAAAGAATAATTAATAAATGGGAGATAAAAGGTTGTAAGTAAATCATATATGGTATAATATTTGTGATTATTATTATGTAATATATTTATTATAAATTTATATTAATTATTTAGTATTTTTGAACACGTATGAAGGAAGTGAACCCTAGGGTAAGGGATTTTTGTCTAACTTTTATTTCTTTGAGAAACATGTCATATTAATCAATAATTTATTTTATGTGTCATACATACTACCCATGAATGTAATTTTTTAATATTATTCTAAAAATGATGTGGATTTAAATATCAATCTAAGGTTGTTTATTTTATTGGGTTTACGATTGAAATGATACTAAAGCGGTAAGGATTTATGTTGCAAACTCATTGTTTATCAGGATTATTTATGTTTAATTTTAAAATGATGAAATCTTATGATATATCTCTCAATTAACTCATTACTTTTATTATCCTATTTATATCTCTATATAGTCATATTTTCCCACTCATTTTCATCTCTTTGTGTTCTTAAGATATAGAAAGAATTTTTTTAAGGAAAATAATCTTTATCTCTCTCTTTGGTTGAAAATACTTGTTTTCTATGCCCATGTTTTCATTAAAATATTTTGAATAATTTTTTACTGTTTTTTTTATTTATTTAATGTCAATTTTACCTATGTATTAATTTTTAAGAATTTTTTTAAAATGAATCCTCTCATTTTTTCCAAACAATGTACTTTTTACTTTTTACTAAAAATGTGAAAGGAATATTTGTTTTAAGATACACGACATGAACATAATTTAACTTTGTAATGACCACAGAATGTTTTAAATATTAATTTACAATTTTTCATAGTTATCTTAAAATAAAACATTACCTTATTATTTGGAAAGTATTATGATTTTAAAAAGGTTATTTTAAAGTGGAAATGTTATTTTCCTCAATAAATGTTCCAAGTGGTCTTTTAATGGATTTTATTTATATAAGATGACTTCCTTTGATGTTTCCTAAAATTTATTTTGGATATGATCCAATGATACCATCCTTATTCTTTTTATATATTTTTTATGATAATTATAACAATATTTTTATGAAACCCAATAATTTACCAAGGGTATTGCTATTAATAATTGACTAAATGATTATAAAACCTATTTCTTGTACAAGTGTTATACCTGGATGAAATATGTATGAATCCCATTTCTTTTAATAAGTTAAGAAATTTTGAAAATTTTATGATCTTCTTGAAAACATATATATTATTTAAATTATGTGATGTGTGGGATTTCAATTATATTTCCCTCTAATTCATTGGGTAAATATGGATGTATCATGAGATTAGAGGGACTAGATTAGGGAGTGAACCGATTGAGTTAAGTGTCTTATTTTACACATTTTAAGCACAGTTTTGAAAATCACAAATCACTACCTTCAAATAATTTATTTTAATAACCTTATACTTCCCAAGTGTCTATATAATTTTTTTTATAAAACATATGTTTTTACTGAAAATAAAACACTTTGTGCATCAGAATGAACTTTTCTAAAGTTTTACGCATGAAAAAAATATGATCAAATCTAATTATTGGATGGATATGTACATTATACAATCGATATATGATCTCAAGGTTAATCAGTATAATTTCTATGAAATTCAAAATAAAATTTATAACAACGTCTCACCAGAAGAAGTTTTATAAATTCTTACGACAAACCTTATGGGATGGTGGTAGACAAGATCTTCAATCTACTATTAAAAAATTCCAACAAAAAAAAACTATATATTCCTCTGTTTGAACTTAAATCATTTTTTAAGATGATATACTCAACCATTGTAATATTTATTTATCATAATTAAGATTACATGAAAAATTAGTTCAGAACATTCAAATTGAAGGAATAGATTTCCTAAATCCATTGCAACCAACTTTGAAGAATGCAGAATATTACTGTTGGAGATATACCTATAAATAGAAGTAGCATTCAAGGAGAATAAATCCTCTTCATTCAAGACTATCTAATGTTTTTTTGAATACTTTATAACATAATGTTACACTGATATATGTTCATCGTAATATTTAGAAGCCTATCTTCTTAAGTCATCTATGAAAGGATTTATTGTACAATCCTTAAGAACTCAATTGACTATAATATATGTGTGTCAATTTTTATATATCAAGTGTACTCATGGTTTTTTTGAGATAGATTTTATCCTAATATTTCTAAAATAGGGTACCCTAAGATAAAAAAATATAAGCTTTGTCTGACCTATTGATTGATGAATTCTTTATGTGGAAGGAAGAACCCATGAAATTGTGATATATCATGGATATATTGAGTTTTATTAAAAATTCCTTTACAAAAAATTTTAAAGTGCGCATATTTAATTTATAAATATTTTATTTGTTTACTTAATATATTTATAATGTTTTATATATCTTATTTCTACAAGTTACTTATTTTTATTGTCCATATTTATGGAAATTTTATTACATTTATTATAAAAATTTCTAAAACTATTATATTATAATGTATCAATACAATGTTGTGTCCAAAATAATTTATTATATAGCATACATTTGTTTGTAAAAATTATCATATTAAGAAAATAGTGAAGTTAGTTAGTTTTATTTTATAAACTACAATTCACCCATTCCCCATCTTTAGTAAACTATTACTCTTATGATCAAACAAAATGAAATTTAGTAAGGGGTTCTATCCACTATGATACTCTTGGTAGTGAACCTTGACTACAATGATGTTTTCTGTAGTAAATCTAATCCACATTTAGATTCTTGTAATTAAGTCTTGACTACTAAATAAATGATTTTATATGCCTATGATTATTACACAAATATATGTCTTATGAAAATGTTATTCTCTTATGGATTATGTTCATTTATTCCTTTATGATTCATGTCATATGAAATACAAAGAATTATTCTATATCTCAGGATTATGATTTGCGATATTTAGGGTATGGTTTTGAAATTTTATTCCCAAATTATCATACCCTTATACTCAAGTTATTATTATGTGATCATTTATATCTCTCTTTTCCCTTAACGAGCATCTAATCTCACCCTTTCTTATGTTTCCTTTCCCCAGGTTATGGAGAACAAGTTTATGTATTATATTTCTAAGATGGGTGATAGTTGTTAAGAACTTATTCGAAGTTGATGTACACATCTTACAGACAATCATTTCTATGTTTCTATGTTTCCTAGAGCACTATAGCTATATAATTTTTAAAGAAATTCCTTAAATATTAATTTGATTTATCACAACCAGACTCAAGTAGAAGTCCTCCTAGATTAGTTGAAAATATAAGTGTAATCCCTAAATGCAGCCTCCGATAGGCAATAGGTTGGAAACTAGTGTCACAAGTGAAAATCACACAACATGGGAGGAATTATCCTTCATGTCCTTGAAAAATAAAACAAACCATTAATAAATAAAAACTAAATACAAATAAAAAATTGGTGAAAAACAATATATTTGATTTCATAAATAAATAAAGACAACATATGCTAAAAAATCCTAAAATAAAACAACACCTAAGGTAGTAACTCCACTGATGTAAAATGAACTCCATTTCAAAGTAAAGGAATTTCCAGCCTAATCACCAAAATTTCATGAAAAAGTAGAAAAATTTATATAGAAACAAGATTGAGATTACACATATACTCAATTAGATCCTTCCAAGAAACTTTCATTTCCATGTGGAAATAGGATTCGAAATTCAAAATAAATAAATAGTTAAACTGACTTGTTACCTATACCAGGTCAACTATCATCCCAGCCTCACCAAGGATCATTTTCCAAATTCACATACAAGTACCAACATAGTAATCAAAAAAAATTACAATAATGTTCCTTGAAGCATCTTTCATCATTATATAATCACCCTCATGTCCCAAGAATATATGTTTGGCCACTCCCATCCATTTTATATCCATATATTACAACTGTATAAAAAATAATTTTCAAATCATTATAACACAATATATACCACAAACCACAACCACCCAACCACTATCAAATATCTACTAACTCATAACCATACAAAATAAATATACCAAATTCAGACCACATAACTTCCATATCACAGTGAAATCACCGCATAACCACGCCATTTATGGAAGAGAGGGTGGGATAGGGCAATTTTCATCCATATATATAAAAAATAGATTTTAAATATATATTGAGAACCTAAATCCTCATATATAGATCAGTAAGGTTACCTGAATCAAGTAGTGGTTAAGAAGAAATAACAAAAGTTATAATGAGTATATAGTATCAACACAAACCCCTCAATGGGTCAAGTCCATATATCAACACCTCTATAACTATATGCTATCACAATATCAGCACTAAAACAAAATAATAACAACTATTTTCCATATTTGGAAATATAAAAAACCACAAAACTCCATTTAATTACATATTCATTAGCAATTTTATTAATTCATTAACCTCATCCATTTTTTGAAACTATTATTTTATATAAACCACATTCACGTTGAAATTTATATAATTTAGTTATCACATAACATATTTACTAATTTATTTTATCATATCTATTAATTAATTTATTCATCAAAAAGTAATTCTCATTCTAACTCATCCAATTCAAAATTTTATTCTTGTATACATCCATATCAAGGGCCACCGCCACCACCACCCACACTAACAACATCAAGTGCATAAAACCACCCCTAAAAAAAATTAGAACCACACTATTTCAATTTTCAATACATTCAAAACTAAATAAAAACTTTTGCACATTCACAAAAAATTTAAAACAACAAATATAAAACAATAATCCAATTTTTATGTCTATTCTTTATCAAATCACTATTTCATGCTCAATAAAATTAATAAAACAAAAAAATTTAGATTCAAAATTTGTCATATTACTATATTTTAATAATTTAAATAAATTAAAAAACAATTCCATAAATATAAAATAATAAATCTAGAAATTTTTGTCATGCATATCACATCAACAAGAAATAGAATAACCAATATCAAAGGAAAACATGTAAAGAATATTCAATACACTTCCCTCTTCAATTAATTTATTTGTCCTTAGTATAAAAATTATAACTCACTACCCAATGAAAGATAAATAAATATTTTACCATATTAAAATATTAAACGATAGTATAGAATCAAAATCTACAACCTCTAATGAATAATAAAAAACAAAAACATTGATAAACAATTAACACTAAAGATTAAACACAGACAAATTCACAAGGAAATTCCATAAGTCCTGCAACACATCACTCAAAAATCAATATTATCTATATTAATTATTAAAATTTGAAATATAATACTATCTTATCCTATATAGAATAAAAATAGATGTATGAAAAGAATAAAATGATGATGGTAGGACCTCAATCATTAATAACTTTATTATACAAACCCAAGGAATTAAAAATACCTAAAGTGTTGCCAAAATCACAAGAAAAATACTCACAAATACCTCGGATACGATAAAATAAAAGGGAACTAAATGAAAAAAAATGTATGGATTATTTTATAATAAAACAATTGGGAACCAAACCTTGTTGTGGTGAGAGTACACCACAACATCGTTTGGTTTAGTAGATGGTGATCCCGAACCCATCAAATTTAAAAGGATGATCCCCCACTAAATCTCCCTAATAATTTCACTATATAAAAAAACTAGATTAAATTATAATGTATCAAAATTTGGGCATGACATGGTACTATGAACCTCCCTTAAAACCATATATAAATCATGGTTTATGGTACACAAAAACATATAAATTTCCATGATGATGAAAAAATGAGGATTTTCCTCCTCCTCATAATAGACATGGATTACACTAAAAATAATCGCAATAAATGACACAAAAATTAAGGGATAACTTATAATAGTTTATTATATTGTGTAATCCTATTTCAAAAATGTATCGAATCAACCCAACACCTATCCTCAAGAAAAATAGTCAAACAAAAGTCACAATTATTACTATGATGACAAGCCTTGGAAAGCCACGCCATTGTAAAAGAAAACTCTTCATGTGCTTTCATCCAAGAGAAAAAAAACCCATATATTCACTCTGAAAATGCCTTCAATATCACCTAATCTGTCTCTAATTATGTTAATACTCAAAGTAGTGGACTAGGGAAAATCTAGACTTTTATATTAGATACATCTCAAATTTTTCCCATCCTGATGAACCAAAATAATACCCGAGAATGAAAAAAAGGCCTTAAATCACAAATCCCCATGAGATACCCCTCAAAAAAAAATATAATTATCATAAAATATCAAAAAAAATATAAAATATAAGAAAAAATTAATGCATATTATTATTTTTAACACCATAGGATATAATATATTTTCCTTTGAAATAAATTTAATGCATTCAATGGATTTCGTAACAAAAAACCTCGAGTGAAAGAGATCCATGATATATAATTACATTAAAAACCTTACTGTTGGATTATTGGGAAGAATTGGATTTAAAATATTATAAAATATATATATAATTTTTTTCTATAATTCTAGTTTATATATTAATAATTATTAAATAGTCAAATTATTTTTTAACAAAATTATTTCTTGATTAGAAGTCTAGTTTTTCAATGAAATAATTTTTTTTACATATAATGAATTTTTATATATTTATAATTAATTAAAAATTATATTAATTAAATTTATTGGTAATTTATGAATAATAATTTATATTATCATTATCTAATTATAATGAATGAAGATAAAATATTTTGAAGGTTAAATGAGTTTTTTTCAGAAAATCATATTTTGTGTAGAATGTATTTTAATATTAATGAATTAAATATATCATTATTTATTAATGATATTAATGAAATTTATAGGATATATGTTAAAAAATATTTTAACATTGATTTAATACATTTTACAATGAAATGAGAGAAATTAAAGTCAGTTTTATACAAAAAACATTATTTTTCTCAAAATAATTTTTATTGATTTTTTCATGTTCATTTTAAACTAAATTTATGAAAATTATAGAAATTTAATTTTATAAAATGGATTAATTATTACTAATCATAATTTTAAAAAATAAATTAAATAATTCACATTCATTTTTGGTCATAATAAATAGTAAAAAAATTAAAAAAATTACCATGGTTAGTGTTAAAATATGTTTATCGATGGCATTAAAATATGATACAAGGGTTAAAATGAAACTTGAAATTGTATAAATATTATTCTATTAATATATTTTTACCTTATATTTTTTGATATACAAATTAAAATATATTTTTTTCCACATTTACATGAATGTGACATTACACTATTTAAATATTACAAGAAATTTTATGTGTGTCGCTTCCCTTACAGATAGAAGTGGTCCTCTTCTCCTCCATTTTTCACAAATTTGAGCACTCAATATCAACCAATACCTTTCCAAAAAAAACCTTCGAAAATCCTTCCATTTTTTCCTGAGCTCCTTATCTTAACCTATTACTATACAAATAAGGATTAAGGTGGAATCCAAAGGAGACCTCTCAAAGAAGAGGTAATCATCTAACCCGACTCTTTTGAAGTTTATTTGTTAATTTAATTTGTCTAAATAAATTATATCAATAAGAATATAATGACTCTTTATTCATAATTATTCTAATATTTTATTATGGTTACAAAAAAAATCAACCTCTTTTTTATCAAATGGTAAATGAAAGTTTCTATCATCGATACGTCTTGACTACCGCCTCCACGTAGTGATACTATTAATTTTACATAACTGCCTCTCATGGATGATTAAAATGATTAATTTAGTGAATATATATGATATTTATGAAATAATTAATATTTTTTAATGTTAAAATGTTATTTATATTTCTTTTCTTCTATTCATTATAAAATAAAATCAACATTCATACATATGTGAGGACAACCGTCTCCATGAACGTTGTAATTCATTTTTCTATAAATTAATTTTATATAAGGTTGTAAATATGTATATAATTAATAAAAATTATATTTATATAATTATTAACATTCTGATGGTGATGAAACTATGATCAAGAATCAAGGACTGGAACTATCCAGTTGAAACATTCATAAAAAATGAAGAAGTTAACACCTCAAATGATGATGCTAATGGAAGATTGTTAATGAATGGGTGGTAGGACATTATAAGTAAAATATTTATGGTATCATAATTATATATATGGTTATGTTATAGAATTATAATAAATATAAATTTATTATATAGGATATTATATCTCTTATGAATCAAGTTAGACTTGAGGTCAGGGTTTTTTGTCTCAATGTTGTTTTTCTGAGATGTATGCGATATTCACTAATTATTTCTCTATTGTGGTGTGTATATTACCCCTTTGATATTATATTTAATTAAAATATTTTTATTAAGGGTATTAAAAGTTAAATTTTAGGTTTTTTATTTTATGTGGGTTATGATAAATATTTTACCAATGTGGTAAGGTTTTAATGTTACAATATCACTTTTTTACTAGGATTGTTTATGATTAAAATTCCAATAATAATATTATATGATATTGCTCTAAAAAATGTCATGTAAAACCTTGATTTTTTATGAATTATTATTTTCAAATTAATTTATTTTATTTTCTATCTTGTGTTACATGAATAAAAAAGTTAAACTTATTGTCACGACCCCCACCCCAGAAGGTGTACCCCTCCTGGGCTGGTAATGTGATAAGGGAGATAATGACCCTTGATCCCCACCTCTAATAGTCCCCGAGTAGCTGACTAGCACCGAGGGTATAGTAAACAGACAAATGGGAAGCATTTGTCACTCGGACTCCTAGATTCCACTTCAATGACTAGGTAACCTATAAGCACACAACCATTTAAAGATATTTAATACCTAACATTATCCCCTTTTTATCAGTTTCACTTTATGGTAATTAACTATTTAATCATTAATCAACCATTAATAATTTCCACATTATATTTCATTAGAATCACACCCAAAGTTCACTATTCCATTAAATTTTTAACCTCAGAATTGTGTCCCAACAAGCTCCAACCCCATTGGTTAACATCAACTATTCAATCATTTATTAAAAACATTATTACTTTCCCATATTCCCGTTCATTCTATAAAAACATTCAAAGCTACTAAACACAAAGGGGATCAACATGATGAGTATATGAACTATTTGTCAAGTCTTTTTAACCCATAACAAGAGTGTAGACCCATCCTCCCTAAAGAAGCTAAACAGAGAAATCACATGTCATACCTCGCACGTCTTCTCCCCAATTGGAAGGAGGGTAAGTAAGACCAGGTGCCTTGAGCAGTGGGGAAAGTATATATACAACAAACAAGAATCATCAAGAGTCGAAAAATTCATATCCAACCTGCTTCATCATCTCTCGAGTCCTCCCTGACACCCACATGTATAAACTGATGCATCTCGCCACTCTATGCGTCAACTGCTACCACAAACAATGGGCCTCCCTACCCCCACAAATCACAACAGTCATCCAAGATCACATCACAAGACAAGCAGTAAGAAAACCAAAATATATCAACTAGGATCTTCACCCTTAAATAAGGAATTCTGCCTTCATACATATTGAGATCTCATAGCTCTAAGCATAAGGATCGGGACTTTACAAACAATATGGTAACTCAGAACCCTACAAGGCATTATCTTTTTATCAAACAAATATTTATTTAATCCATCTGGAATTACCTAATTTATTATTTTTAGGTTTCATCTATGTGTATACTAAACAAAAAGAAATCGTATCTATAAAAAATTGATTAAACATTCTAACAACATCAATTTGATTAACATAAAATGAGAAAAACAAAAACCATATTCATTTACATGCATCTTTATCTTTATCCAAACAATTATCAATTAGTTACGGCTTTACGTTATTTACAAATTTGTATCAAGTACAAAATCCAAACAAATCAGGCATAGATATCACACAATCCATCTTAAAAAGAGGCAATAACATACGATCGATATCAATTTATTTATACGGTTAAAATATTTATTATGTTAATTCCATTATGATCCATTTGGATAAAACATGCTAACTCAATAGATGAATGTACAGAAACGAGAACTAACAATTCCCCTACCTTAAAAGGTTCTCAACGTTCTTTATACGAGAATGATCCACACAACGGATCATGATCACCTCCTCCTGTGACAGAAGCATCCACCTGAGGATGTCATGGCATGACTGCACCAACCAAACCCAAGAAACTCCATTAGAAGAATTTAGATCACATTCCATAATATGGAAAGGAGAAATAGGAGAAGATAAACCCAAAATAACAACGATAAATCATACATCATATCGAAGATTGATGGATAATGCTTTGTTGCACCAAACTAGGGGTGCACTTGTAGCAAGATGAATGTCGAGGGAAACCAATCCATGGGGAAAAGATTGATCTCATAACTTATACAAGAAGGAAGGAATGGTTTTAGCCTCTCTCACCAAAGAATAAGGAGGAAGAATAAAGGGAGGGAGATATCTTTTCCCTTTAAAATATTTAAGGGAGAAGTGGTTTAAGATAACATGGATTATCCATTAAAAGTGGATCACATTAAACCATGAGGATTGACCAAGTAAATGCATCATGGGACTTCGGAAAATTAATATAAGAGTTATGGGATTTGATTCGTCCTTAAATCCCTTAAAATAGGGCCTTAAATGTGTTTTACGTCAAAGAAAACATTAAATTAGAAAAACTGAAAAAATATGGAAATTTGGAAAAGGAAATTTGAAATAGTTCTTGAAACACTGTTCATGAGATAGTAACTGTGAGACAGTAACTATGAGACAGTAACTGTGAGACAGTAACTGTGAGACTCAAACTATGAGATAATAACTGTGAGATAGTTACTATGACAGTAATCGTGAGATAGTAACCGTGAGATAATAACTAGGAGACAGTAACTATAAGATAGTAACTATGAGACAGTAACTGGGTGACAGTAACTCTAAGACAGTAACTATGAGACAGTAACCATGAGACAGTTAATGTGAGACAGTAACCGTGAGACAGTAACTGTGAGACAATAACTCTGAGATAGTAACTGTGAGACAGTGACTCTGAGAAAGTAGCTGTGAGAAAGTAACTATGAGCCAGTAATTGTGAAACTGTAACTATGAGAGAGTAACTGTGAGCGAGTAACTATGAGAAAGTAACTATGAGACAGTAACTTTGAGATAATAATTGTGAGATAGTAACTATGAGACATTAAGAGTGAGACAGTAACTATGATAGAGTAACTGAGAGAGAGGAACTCTGAGATAGTAACTGTGAGATAGTAACTATGAGATTGCAACTATGAGATAGTAACTATGAGACATTAACTATCAAACAGTAACTGTGAGACAGTAACTACGAGACACCATTACACTATTCATAAAACTAGAAACATTGTTCATAGAATTGTAAATTTGGAAGAGTTTTGGGGATGAGTCACCTTGACCTCCCAAAACACCTCAAACACCATGTTTCAGTAAAGGAATGGACCATAGAGGTCTGTACCATTGCATCAGATACCTCTCAAAACATTCTCATCCTTGAAAATCCAAACCCAACCCAAAAGAAAACAGAAAAGGGGTCCGAACAACCACTCTTCAAGATACCTCTCAAAAGAGAGAAAGACGTAAGAAGCGACAAAAGAAATCCATTTCACAAAAGGTCTAGAAACAAAAAGCATCCATCATTACATGAAAAGAGTTAAACATTGAACTCTAGGTACTGATCATGTATATGAGACTCACATTCCCAAGTACTCTCTTACATGCCACTGTGTCACCACAAGACACAAACCAAGGGAATATAATGCATAAGAAACACTTTTTCTTTGTGGTCTTAGATCTCAATAGGTCACTCCTCAAAATTTTCATCATCATCAACATAGATCTCTCTCCAATCAATGATGTGAGAGTCATCATGATGATAATGACATAGCTGTGACACATGAAAAACGCCATGTATCTATATCATCTGTAGGGGAAGTGCTACTTGATACGCCATGGATCTAACATTATTCAACACCTCAAAACACCCAACAAACCGAGGATAAATCTTACTCAAACAACCAAACCATGGCTTCCCACGCTAGGGAGTCACCTTAAGAAACATGTGATCCCCATCATCAAACTCTAAGGGTATCCTCCTTTGATCGACATATGATTTATGACAATCTTGTGCTGCTTTCATCCTCTCATGAATTACATAAACCATCTTTTTCGTATTATGCACTAGTTCCATTCTAATAATAGATGACTCTCCAACCCTAGTCCAGCACAACAGAGAATGACGAGGTCATCCATACAAGCCATCAAATGATTCCATATCGATGGTGGAGAGAGAACTATTATTGTAAGAGAACTCCACCAATGGTAAGTGCTTCATCCACGAACCTCTAAAATCAAAGACACAAGAGCATAACATGTCTTCAAGTGTCTGGATATTCTACTCTGTCTGACCGACCATTGGTGGATGAAAAGTAGTTCTAAGGCATGTCTAAGAACCGAAAGCATGGTGGAGACCTATACACACCCTATAGGTAAAATGAGGATCTCAATCAGAAATGATCATCCTCACGACTCTATAGATTCTCACCACCTCCTCCAGATACTACCTTGACAAAACATCTACTGAGCTTGACTCCTTGATTCCTATAAATGATGATTTAGTTAAACAGTTCACTACAACCCAAATAGTTTTTTTCCACCATGAGCTCAAGGTCAACCAGTAACAAAGACCAGTGAGATGTCCTCCCACTTCCACTGAGGAATATCTAATGGCTGGATAAAACCACCAGGGACACGCTATTCATCATTGACCTTCTGGAAAACCAAACATTGAGACACAAACTCCATAACTACATTATTTGACCTAGTCCACTAAAACTGACACCTCTAGTCTCATTACATCCTTTTCATGCCATGATGTATCACTAAATTCAAACTATGGAACTCTATGAGAACCGTCTCACGCATCGAAAATGGAATAAAAATCCTTCCATGATGTAACACTAGGTGTTGTTCATCCTCAAACCAACCATCAGGGGCCTCACCACAAACAAATTAGTCTCTAAAGACCTCCACCTTAGGATCCCCCAACTTGGACTTTTACACCTAATATACTAGATATGAATACAACATCATTTAGAAAGGACAAACATTTCCCCCCATCTTCTCCCATATCGATATGTAATACGAAGAGTTCTTTGATTACTCTCTTAGAGTCACCAGATTCACACACTGCATCACTACATGTCTTCTGTATTAGTTCATCAGCTACAACATTCTTCTTTCTAAAGGTATATGATATTGTAAAGTTTTATTCCTGTAAGAACACCATCCACCGACACATTCGTATGTTTAAGTCACGCTGGGAGAAAACAAACCTTAGGCTCTTATGATTGGTGAATACCACAAAGCACTTTCCAATGAGGTAATTTCTTCACGACTTCATTTAAAACACCATGAATGTGAACTAAAGATCATGGGTGGCATAGTTGAGTTCATGGGGACACAAGTGCCGAGACCCATAAGTAACAATTGATCTCTACTGAATCAAAACACAGCCTAACCCCATATGTGAAGCATCGTAGTAAAAATCAAACTAAACTACCTATACTGGAAGACAAAGAACTAGATAACATAAAACATTATCCTTTAGATACTCAAAAGCTACCTAAAACTGATCATTCCATAGGAACGCTAGATCCTCACAGGGCAATGTTTTTAGAGGATTTGCAACACGAGATAAATCAGCTACAAACCTCCTATAGTAGCCTGAAAGACCAAGGAAACATCACACTTCTGCCACTATCTTGGGGGCTACCCAAGACACAACTGCTTCTATCTTTGATGGATCCAAAACTACTCTCTTCTTGGACACAACATTCCCCATGAAATGGACTTCTCATGCCCAAAACTCACACTTTGATAACTTCCCAAATAGCTGTTATTGATGAAGAAATCCCAAAATGGCGTGCAGATGCTATACATGCTCCTCCTCAGACGTGGAGTAAACAAGGATGTTGTCAATGAAAACCACAAAAAACCCATCCAAGAACTCATGGAACAAAACATTCATCAATCCCATGAACACAGCTGGAGAATTTGTCACACCGAACGACATTACAATAGACTCATAATGCTCATGAGAACAACAGAAAGCTATCTTCGGGATATCCTCATCCTCCACACACATCTGATGATATCCTCATCGCAGGTCGATCTTTGAGAACCAACATTCACCATTCAGTTGATCAAATAAATCATGAATCTGTGGAATAGGATAGCTATTCTTCATTTTCACTTTGTTTAAGTGACAATAATCGATACACAACCGCAAACTATCATTAGCCTTCTTCACGAAAAAAACCAGTGCACCCAACAGTGACACAATCGTCCGAAAAAAACCACATTGTAACATACCATAAAGTTGTATACGTATCTCTTTCAACTCAAAAGGGTTCATCCTATATAGACAGATATAGATAAGAGACTCTTCTGGTTGTATCTCAATCCCAAAATTTGTCTCTCGTCATGGGGGTAATGCTAAAACCACTTCTAGAAATACAGAAGGGTACTCTTCTATGACCCTAGGAAACTCCATCTGATAAACCTCTAATGAACACAACATCATCTCAGCCATAATGTATGACAAATATGGAATACAACTCTGACCCATCTGAGTGTCTTGCTCGCCAACAAACACCGCTGGCTCTCCATCTGCATCAATGAACATAAATATCCTCCTGAAGAAATCCATGATATCTAGCCTGCACTGAATACCACCAATCCATGCTAAGGATTACATCATACCATTGTATATGAAAACACAAGAAATATCCCCAAGAGCGGTGTTTCCCCACCACTAGCTTATAGTCTCTACACACATCAAGCCAGTCATATCAACCTCTAACTGGCGTAGTCAACGCTAAGGGCTCTGGAAGCCTCTATACATCATGTCCCAAAGCATGGACAAGGGTAGGTGATATAAATGAGTTTGTCACTCCTGAATCAAACAAGGCATACACCTAGGTAGAAAATAAGAAACGGGTACATCGAATAATGTCTGGCTCACCAGGAGATGGCAAAGCTAGATAATTAAGATGACCACGACCTCCTTCACAGCCTCTCTGACCCTGATGATGAACTCCACCATAGCGACACTCTACTCTATAAGGATGCAGAGCTTCATGAGGTTGTCCTCTGCCTGCCCCATCCACCCTATATGGATCTAAAGCTAGTTCCATCTTCTGCATTGTCTAGAACAGCCTCAATGAAGGAACATGGGGCGAAACACCTAGTGAACGATGACTACTCTGAAAGGTTGGGAAATATCACTACTGATGAGCGTAACCACTATAGAAAAAACAAGTGTTTGGTCCCTTGGAATAGGCTTGAGAGACACCGCCCCTAGAGAAACATGATCTTGAGGGCTGGGACCTACCCCAGGAATGAACGAAAACTCTTCTGCCCTAAAAACCAGGAACCCCAGACCATAGCTCTGCTTTGTAAGGAATTATGATGAATCCCCTATTGAGACAATATGGTTTTGGAAAATTACATCTCGAAGACCTATTCCCATTACATCACCTAAAGATATGTCTTCATCATAAATGGGATGACCTGGCACTGGATCACTAGATACAAAGCCTCCTTAAAATGCTTCTCCCTGGCGTCATCATCTGGAGATAGGTTTGAAGAATATCAGAAAAGGTTCCTAAAAGGGATTCCAAACTCTCTCACACTGGAGCTCCCCTATCGAAGGTTAAGAAGCTCCTGGCGATTGGACGCCTTCACGGGCAAAGAAAGAAACTTGACACTAAACTTGTCTCGGATCTCCTCTGATGAGATGACTGACTCCTCACAGTCCTCAAGGAACCAGAACCACCACTTCCTTGGTTCTCCACGAAGAATCGTCACAACCAAGGACACCTAGTCCTCATTTTGAGTACGGATCGTACTAAAGCCTATCTCGACCTCCTCTAACCAGTATTTCATGATTTCATCAGAAATGAAGCCCTCACACTTCTACAGACTTTGGCACTGGAACTCTCAGAGTGTCCTCCTCCAAGTTTCATCATCATCAACCTCTATCATGTGGTGATCTACTGGCATAGCCTACTGGACATATTCTATGTGATCTTGATGAGGACGTCGACCAGGATCCATAACTGTAAAATAACTAATAGTTAGAGCTCTTAAACCTAGAATAAGGAAGACTCTACATTAATTAATTAATTGTCTTCTTTTATTAATTCTATGTTAAACTATCCCAAGGTCTACCCATTCAAAAACATGAACAAAGAAGAATGATGAATGATCCTTTCCTAGGCCTCTACCCTACAACTAGTATCGCCTAGTTTAGTAGCCATTGTAAACATAAAGGTCTGGGCATCATATCATAGGGGGTACACAACTCATATGTCTCATCCGATCTCCAAATTTTACATCACTTGCTAAACATGACTAATACTGTTTCCCTACCAACCCATGAAACCTCACCCCTGCCAAACACAAAACTCCATCCTATCCGTCAACTAGACCTCTGATACCACTCTGTCATGACCCCCTACCCACAAGTTGTATGCTTCTAGGTCTAACAATGTGAGAAGGGAGATTGTGACCCCCCGAGTCCCACCTTCAGTAGGCCCCTGGTTGGAGACTAGCACTGAGGGTATAGAAAAAATAATTGGGAGGCATTACCCTCTAAGAGAGCCCATGCGAAAGATAGAGATAAGACAGAGACCAACAAAATCCAAATCAGAACGAAATATAAAATAAATCCCAAGTTCACAGATGTAATGTCATGAAGACTACTACAAATGAAAGGGAAAATTACAAGTAGCAAAATAAAGTAAAAAATAATAGCAACCATGAATCCCAAACAGCTCCTGCAACCCCACGCTAGTAGTAACCATCTATATCTCCAATATGCTCTAAGTGACCTAAAAACAGTTTATATATACATAGGGTGAGTATGACAGTATACTTAGTATAATCCTCTTTGTATCCTCTCATGCAAAAGTAATGAAGGCATGCTAAAGCACAATGAAAAACAATTGAAACTAACTTGTCTCCTAAATAGGTATACTGTGTTCACAACCTCGCCATGGATACTCTCACCAAGTGATGCATACAATAATGTATAATATAAGAAAGAATATCAGGGGTACCCCACTACTACTTCCTCATTGGTTTTTAACTTTTCCCCAACATCGAACGTCCTAAGCATCTCTCTCCAAAAATTCTTACCTACAGACACCTAGGTGAAGCCCCATAACATGAACCTCATGCAACAAAACCACCACATCCACGTAATCAAAGTAACCAGGTAGTTTCAGGGAGCCACTACAGCTCACATTATGTGTATCATATGTCAGAAATTATACCTCAAGCCATTACATCCCATACAATGAGTAAGGATCCCCAATCCATCACAGCCTATACACGGTACACCTATATAATTCCATAGGTAACTATATCTAGAATATATGTGTATGAATAAACTATCTATTCCATCCCTATACACAAATACATGTGTAAAACTAACCACTATGCCTACCAGCACAAGTAGTTACCAAGAGAAGAGAGAGGGGCCAAAGGGGGTAGTCATCCATCCATCCTCCTATCGAAATGTAGGGGAAAACACCCCCCCATGGATCAAATCCTCGAGGTGTTAGTTTCCTTAACTGACAGGGTGGAGTACCATATAGAAACACCAAAAGTACTAAATATACTATATCTCACAACCAAGATATGTGAATAACCTAGTCTTAGACTCAACTACAACTAATGTCTCTCGAACTCTTGATTTCCACTTATAAGACTAGGTATCCTATAAGCACACAAACATTTAAAGAGATTTAATACATTACTTCATTCCCTTTTTATTAGTTAATATTTACGTTAATTAATTCTTTAATCATTAATTAACCATTAATAATTTCCACATTATATTTCATTATCATCACACCCAAAGTTCATTGTTCCTTTAAATTTTTATCCTCAGTATTGCATCCTAGCAAGCTCCAACCCCATGGGTTAATGTCATTTATTCAATCATTTATTAACAACATTATTAGTTTCCCATATTCCCAGGCATTCTAAAAAAACATTCCAATCTACTAAACACAGTGGGACTCAACACGGTGATTAGATGAACTACCTATCGAGTATTTTCCACCTATAGGAAGAGCTTAGACCCATCCTCCCATAGGAAGCTAAACACAGAAAGCACATGGCATACCTCATGCATCATGGCCCCTTTTGGAAGGAGGGTAAGAAAGACTAGATACCTAGAGGAGTGGGTAATGTAAATTATATAAATAACAAACATGAATCATCAAGCATACAAACATTCACATCCAACCCTCTTCATCATCTCCTATGTCCTCCCCGACACCCACAAGCATAAACCGATGCATCTCGCCACTCTAGGAATCAATCGCTGACACAACAAATGGTACTCCCTACACCCACATATCAAAACATCCATCCAGGCTCAAATTCTAAAACATGAAGTATGAAAACAAAATTATATCAACTAGACTCTTGTCCCTTAAACAAGGCATTCTGCCTTCATACATAATGATCTCTCACAGCTCCAAGCATAAGGCTCTTGGCCTTCACCAACAAGAGGGTAACTCAAAAACCTACGAGGAATTATCTTTTTATCAAACAATGATTCATTTAATTCATCTGGAGTAAACTGATTTATTAATTGTAAGTTCCAACTATGGGTAACCTAAATAGAAAGCTATCGTAGCTATCAAAAATTTATTAAACATGCATACAATATCAATTTGATTAACATCAAATTACATCAACAACAACAACCAGATTCATTTACATTCCTCTTTATATCTTTATCCAAACAAATATCAATTAATTGCGGATTTACGTTCTTTACCAATTCCTATCAATAACGAAAATATAAACAAATAAAGCATAGATTTAATACTATCTAGTAAAACAAGATGCAATAACATACGATCGATACCAATTTATTTATGTGGTTCAAATATTTATTATTTCAATGCAATTGTGATCTTTTGGGATAAAACGTGATAACTCTACAGTTGAATGTAAAACAAATAAAAGCAATGAATCCCCTACCTCCCAAGGTTCTCAATTTTCTTTATACAAGAATGGTCCACACAATGGATCTGGATCGGATCCTCCCCTGACAACTTCATCCACCCGAGGATGTTGCAACACGAACTCCCCAATCGAACCCAAGAAACTGTATTAGAAGAATTGAGATCACATACCATAATATTTCAAGGATAAATTAGAGATTATAAACCCAAAATAATGATGATAAATCATAACTTATATCGAATATTGATGGATACTGCTTGGTTTCACCAAAATAGGGGTGCACTTGTACCAAGAAAAATGTCGAGGGAAACAAATACATGGGGAAATTCATCATCTCACAAATCTTATGGGAAGGAATGAAATGTTTGATCATATCACACCAGAGAATAAGGAGGAAGAATAATGGAGTAAGATATCTTGTCCTTTTATCATATTTAATAGAGCATCGGTTTAAGATATAGTGGATTTTCTATTAAAAGCAGATCGCATAAAACTATGTGGTTTGACCAAGTAAATGAATCTCAAGCCTTAGGAAAATTGATATAGGAGTTATGGGATTTTATTTTTTCTAAAATCCATTAAAACAAGGCCTTAAATTCATTTTACCACAAAGATAGCGTTAAATTGGAGAAATTGGAAAAATATAGAAATTTGGAAAAGGAAATATGAAACAGTTCTGTAAACACTATTTATGAGATAGTAACTGTAAGATAATAAGTGTGAGACAGTAACTGTGCGACTGTAATAGTGAGATAGTAACTTTGAGATATTAAATTTGATAAAGTAATTGTGAGATAGTAACTCTGAGACAATAACTGTGAGACAGTAACTTTAAGACAGTAACTGTGAGATAGTAACTGTGAGATAGTAACCATGAGACTGTAACTATGAGACAGTAACACTGAGAAATTTACTGTGAGATATTAACTATGAGATAGTAACTCTGAGATAGTAATTGTGAGAGAGTAACTCTGAGAGAGTAACTATGAGAAAGTAACTGTGAGACAGTAACAGTGAGACAAGAACTATGAGACTGGAATTATGAGACAGGAACTATGAGACAACAACTATGAGACAGGAACTGTGAGACTGTAACTGTGAGATAAGAACTGTGAGACAGTAACTGTGAGATAGTAATAGTGAGACACTGTGACAATGTTCATAAAATTGGAAACCCTGTTCCCGGAACTGGAAATTTGAAAATGTTTTAGGGATGAGTCACCTTGACCTCCAGAACACCTCAAACACCATATTTCAGAAAATGAATGGACCAGAGTGGTTCATACCATTTCAATTATGCCACATGAAACACTATGATAGATTTAATTACACATGAAACTGAGTTTTAACAATACCATGATATGTAATTATTATAATTCTTTAAATGTGTTCAATATAATATAGATATAAAAAATTAGTATTATGAATAGAAATTATTAATTTTTAAATATCAATTTTAATTATTTTATATAAATATAACATATTCATAATAAAATACATAATTTTTTATAAAGTGTTTATATTTTTCAAAAATACTATTTTCTAAAAAAAGTATTGTATAACATTCTGTAAAAAAGAATAAAATTAATTTGTTAAAATTACAAAAATATATATTTTATAAAATAAAATTACTTTTTGAAATCATAATTTCAAAATTAACTTGTGGTAAATATTTTTTATTTATAAAAAAATTATCAATTTATAGTGAATAGTATAAAATATAGAATATTAATTGAAAACTGACTTTTCATTTAATTTATTTATAAAGTTAAAATATATTTTAATTTTTTTATGTTAATTTATTTAAAATTTAAATATATTAATAAAATTAAAGTCATTTTGGAATAATTTTATTTATAATTTTTATATAAAAACATTTCAAACTTTTAATCATTTCCCCTTTAAAACCCCATTTTCCTATCACATCTATGGGATTATTTTTAGATTAAATTTTTTCAATTATGTGAATGAGATTTGAAAAATATATTTTATATTTGGAATACATGTAAATTATATTATTTGATAAGATAAAGTTAATTTTTTACCAAAATGAATAGAAAAAACAGTAAATATTATTTACCATGGTTAAGGTAAAAATGTATTTACTAGGTGTTAATCTAAAAAGATTAGCATTAAAAAAATGAAACACTTTTAAAAAAACCATTTTATGTCCATATTTAAACCTCATACAATATATTATCTGTAATCATATATATTTTATCATTGTAAAATGAAAAAAATGTTGTTGTAATCATTTCTTATAAAAAAAATTCAAGTGTGCCACTCACCTCAAGTATAAAAGGCCGCCCATACTCTTATATTTTTCACACCTTAAAACCCTTTTGTTTTATCCATTACCAGAAAAAAACCTTCCAAAAACTCCTTCCTCTCATCCTATAATTCATAGATTGAATATCAATCAAACCTAGTAATTATTTTGGTTCAAAACTAAGGATGATACATGATGAATAGGCAATATTCATCAACAAGCCTTTTGTGTTATTTCATCCTCCACCTCCATCAAATTTTTTATAGAATTCTGATATAATAACCTTAGTATATTAAATCTACTAATATTATGTTATTTTAAGTGAATTTCCTACAATATTCTCTAATTAAATTAGACGGGTTACAAAATCATAATTTGTGTGTACGGTAGACTACCTCATCATGAACCAATGTCATTCATTTTTTTCATTAACATGTCTAAAGGATATAAATAATGATTTATTTTTAGTCATTTTTGATATTATTAATATTATTATGCTTTATGATTCATAATATTACAAATAACCTTATACTATTTTTTTGTGGGAATATGATAATGTTGCTCATGTGTACAATAAACTATCGCCTTTCAAAGTGATGTGCATCATTCAAGCATTACATGGAAAGTAATAAGAATGGGTTTCATTAAAATATGTCATATATATGAAATAAAATTTATTCTTTAATTATAATATATCTTTTACCATTCATTATTTCAATGCAATAATAAAATGGAAATGGTGTTCATGCGTACATACAACCTACCATCTCTATGAACTATGTATTTCACATTCTATCACTAAATTTAATAGTTTACTCTAAATACATATATAATGAATATATGATAAATTTATATCAGATTTAAATTTATTTATATTATTTATTCATGTCCAAATTAACAGTATAAAAAATAACAAATCAACATATATACAAAAGCAAAGTTGTTATTACCTAAAACATAACATTAACATGAAATTTTTAATAAACAAGTAATAAAAGGTCATAAAAACCCATATATGGAATTATATATGTAAATATAAATCTTTACTATATTTATAATAAAATAAAATTTATAATATAGGAGGTTTGAACTTGTATATAGAAAGATAAAACTTATGTTATTGAATTTCTAGTCTCTCTTTTATTCCTGGAAGACATATGAAAATTCACCACTATTTTATTTTGTGTGCGGTATATCATTAACATTTTACATGTTATATTATGATTCTCATTCTTCTAACTATATATAATGGTTCATTTAATGTTATTCTTTATTCATTATTATGATTCAAAATATTACTAAAGTGGTAAGGGATTTTTTGTCTCAATTTTCATCCATTGAAACTTATTTCATCTTATGCACCTATCTTATTTTATAATGAATAAATACATCCCTTTGAAATGTAATATATTGACTATTTTTATTATTACTATATTTTATGTTCCATTTTATGTTATAATTTCATGTTTCTTAGTATTCAATTTTACCAATGTTGTAAGAGTGTTATGTTACAATATCATATTTTATCAGGATGGTTTATGATTGTATATAAAAGGATGAAATATTATGATATACTTAAAAATAATTCTCCTGAATTTTATTATCCTATAGTTATTCAGGATATTTTTTGGTAATAGTTTCATTTTTTCACTCTTTATCACTTAATATAATTAAGAAAAAAAATTAATAAAATCTTCATTTATTTATCTATTCGTCCAGAAATTCATTTTCATCGAAAACCATATTTATGAAACATGTTTTCAAAAACAATTATTACTATTCTTTTATTTTTAAATGTTATTTTTACCCATATTTTACTTTTTACAAAAAAAAATTGAAACAAATATCATTATTTTTTCCAAAACATTACCTATTTGTATTTTACCGAAAATGTGAAATGAATCACAGTTTTAATGTGTATGGTGTGTGTAGAGACCCAACGATTGACGTACATAGAAATTATATTAATTTTGTACAATACTCAATACATAACAAAAAAAGACACCAATAGACCGTAATAGTTTAGTGTCCTTGGAAACTCGGAACGAAATCTTCTAATCATGGTGAAAGTTAATCAATATCTCCCATAAAGATCTTCCCCTTTTTTCTTACCTAAAACCTTTTTTTATATCCTAGGGAAGAGAAAACATAAAAAGGGTGAGCTCAAATTCTCACTAAGGGTAAATATAGAGAACATAAAACAATCCATAAACATTTGAATGAAAAAACTTGAACATAAAATTTGAAAATCAAAATCTTGAGCAAAGACATAAATCATTGAAGTACGTAAGGCATATATCATAAAGGAACATCAGTCATGATACATTATCATGGGAATGAAACATATAATTGTGGAAAACCATTAAGAACATGATATGATTTCCATAGTAGCCAAGGCATTGCTGCCAAGACCATCTTAGTGGACAAAGTCCCTTTCTAAATCGAGTTCACACCTTCTTCCAGTCCTGTATCACTGAACCGGATTAAATTACATTTCCAGACATGTCTATCTCATGAGATATAAATAATTCCCAATTAATTGGGGGGAGATATAGGTCCCACCCATCTCATAATGAAATCATTATTTCGTGTGCCACAAGATAAACATACATCATTCATAATAACCCAAAGAATAAAATGGGTTTCATAAACATCATTCCATCATAACATAATCCATATAAACAAATGGATGTCATTTAATCATAAGAGAAGTGAAATCATGTAAATCATAGAGAAATTATACTTGAAACCTACACATATTAAATAATGTCATCTTAAATGGAAAATGGATTTGATATAACACTTGAAAATAATTCTTGAGGAAAATATCCTTTCTTCTTCAAAATCATTTTCTTTTCACTAAATGCCATTAAATTTTAAAAGAAAAGGATTTTGTTTAAATTAGTTATGTAATCTTGTAGATTAATATTATTTAAAATAAGGAGTTATGAAACAGTAAAAATCCTTTCATGTCGTATAATTTATAAAAAATAACATTCGTCTTGTACTTTTGTCTGAAAAGTTAAACAGTTCCTCGTATGGTAAACAAAAGAAAGATTCCTTCCATAACACAAAGAAAAATTAAAAGAGGGGTAAACATGACATTAAATATACATTAAAGAATATTAAACACTTTATAAAAATCATTTTATGGGAATGGATGAAAAATATAACCTCAGTAAATACTTACGTATAAGTAATCTCGAATAAAAATGAGATTTGCAAAATTATCCCTTACATTAGGTCCAATATGCTTCGTACATATCAGAACCTCCTGTATAATGATTTAATTAATGTAATTGGATTATTACAGAATCATATTCATTGTTATGATATCATATATGGTTCAATTATGACTTTATATTACCGATTCTTTTGTAAATTCCATGTTAAAGCAGCGTTTTGGGTAAAATCGTTTTATTTATCGTGCGTGTTTGGACTTGTTGTTCTTGATATTATTATTACTTATATCATGATTTACATAATTAAAAAATGTAAATAATGATGTATATATCATATATATTCAGAATATATATATATAGTAGATAGATAAATGAAATGAAATACATTGTTCATGGAGACGGTAGGCCGTACGTACGCATGAACGCTGTTTTCGTTTCCTTATTGAATTGAATGAAATTAAGTAAATGAAAAACATATATATATATATACATAAATACATTACAATTATTTTTTCATATATTTCATGATTACTTATTATATATAATTTATAATCATTTTTTAATTGTGAACATGGAAAATGAATCTCATCGCGTCGTGGAGACGGTAATCCGTACGTACAAACGAGCGATGATATCATTCTCATGATCATGGAATTGTATTTAAGTGTATTTGTAATATTTCAGAATCAATATAACTTTACAATAATCATATATAGTTATTTATTTACACCATTATACCCATCCAAGTAAAGTGGTGGTGGAAAATAGATTACACCACGGTGTGGAGACGGTATTCCGTACGTACGCACACACGGTGATTTCGTTTCTGTAGGATGGTTAGAATATGAAATTGGATTGTTTCATATTTATTATAACATATCATTATATGATTGATGCATATGTTATTAATTTATGATGAAACAAATAAATAAGAATAAGTATAAGAAGAAATAAATTGGAAAGAATCGGTAAAGGGTATTACCTCTTCTCTGATGCGCCTCTTCTTAACCTCCTATTAAGGAAATGGGGTTGGACTTTTGAGGAGATCTGAACCTCTATAATGTTTATAGGGAAGATGGGAAGGTAAATGGGAAGGGGTTTTCTGATCTTCAAGGCTCAAAAGGGTGTGAAGAGAAGAGGGAAGGGGTGCCCTTTTTATAAGGGAGGAGAGGGGCACCTTAGGAAAACATAAAATATTATTTTATAATAAAGTCATATTAAGGTTTTAATAGCTCAAAATTGATTTATTTCAAAGATATAGTGGGTATGGGTCGAACTACTCTAAACCAATGGTTTTTGGACAATTTTAGGTTACTATTTTAACCATATCTTTTAGATTTAACTCTAAGATAAATAATTTAACTTTTACCGTGTCTTTTTGTTTTCTTACACTATATGGTCAATAAACATACTACACCAAGACAAAAAAACCCCAAGTGGTTCATTATTAATATATATAACCTTATCTAAGTCATTTGTCTGAACCTTAGATTATTTGGAATATTATAACAATTAATGATATAATATTTGTTTTAAAAAAACTATTTTATGTCAATTTTGACACTATTTGGTAATTGATTTTTGTGAAAATCATAACAGCACGATTAGTTCAAAAAACGTTAAATAAATAAATAATAACATTTTATATTAACCTATAAAATTATTGGAATTCATAAAAAGTCTAAAATTACATTTATTTGGGCATTTGTAACATCAATTATGTTAATATTTCATTAATAAGGCAATTACTGCATCATCATTGTGTCATAAATAAATTACATTATTTAATTTTTAAAAATTATAAATAAAATACCATTATGTAGGAAATATTTTTAGCTTTATACCGAGTATTTATAGTCGATTTTATCTTATGTATAACCCTATATTAAAAATGTTTAAGTTATTATTCATTGATTTTAACTATTTTAACTCATCTTTAAATAAAATAATAACAAATGTGCTAATCTAGTCCAAGTGGACCTAAAGGGTAATATATTATCCCTAAGGTTGTTTTAGGTCAGAATAAACTTATCCAATAGAATTATGACATGTGTTAGATAACAATAATATCATTTTTACCCATAATTACCCTATTTACTTTTAATTGTGGTAAATAAAAGTAAAAAGTTACTATTCAAAAAAAATTATTTTTATCTTTTTGAACCAAATTTTACTCCTTGACATTAACCGTGTCACTCATTATTTCAAAATTCCACTCACAGAAGTGGTAAAATTATGTTTTATGTAAATTTTCAAACTCCTCTAAGAGGTGGATAAAAGACGGTTAAAAGTTCAATAAAATGTTTATATGTCTAAAATTATTATAAAATAACTCCAATGAATTACATTGAACTTATATAGGTATTATGTATCAATTTTGACCTAAAATAAATTTAAATAAAATAAATAATTATTTATATAAAGAGTCACTTTTTAAATAGTAACCGAGTGTTTTGACTATTCATCAAAAAGTGAATTTTTTCAGAAAAATACCAAAAAATTCACCCTAGTCTAATTTCAATACTCTGAATCCCAAAATTAAGTCCATTTCGAAAGATAAAATTTATAAAATTTCAGACAGTGGGTATTAATATTCATAATGGCTAGATTATATAACAAATCGTTTTTTAGGGAAACTCGGTATTGTATACACCACATGCTATTGTGGAAGGTCGTGCTTGCGTGTAATGAAAGCCAAGTCAGTGATGCGTGTTGTGAAAGCTCTTTTTGGTTTAGCGTACAACACAAGTCATCAATGAAATTAAAAAGAATATTTTTCATAAAATCATGGCGTGTTACATTCTACCCCCCTTAAAATGAATTTCGCCTTCGAAATTCATCGGGGTTATAAATGGTTTACTACTCAAAAGATTCTTTAATAGAAACCCACATTATAAAAAGGAATACCAAAACTTAACTTTAAAAACTAATGTATAAATCATAATGGTTACCCAAATTAACTAATCACTGGGTTTCCACATAGGAGAACATAGGAGAAAATATGTATATAGAAGTGAAATCTAACCATCATGTTCTGATGGAGAGTGGTAGAGAACAAGGCTATAAAAAAGAAAAAAAAATCCATAAATCAGTGATGATTTAAGGTACCATGTATTTCATCAGATATAAGGGCACTAGGACAACATTGTTGGTTTTCAAGATCATTTCTCTAAAGTTGAAGAAATTAGAATTAGAAGAAATACTTTCTTGATTTTGGTACAATCTCACTGTTGGTCGTTCCTTGTATAATTTCCACTTCATCTATTAAATAAATGAAGTTTAATTTGACATTCTAGAGGTGTTAGCAGATCATGTGATATAATGATGGTTCATTCCATCTGTCTCAATCAAAAGGTTAGAAAAAGTTATCAAAAATACATAAGTCCATCTATAGTGAGATTTATCATATATGGTTCCTAAAATGGACTTATAATTCATATATCATATCACATGATAAATTAAAACTAATTTATACTAACCAAGGACTTCTTGTAGGCCAGTGGTATGTGATAAAGGTATGTCACACTTCAGTTGTGGGTTTGATTCCCACAGACTTGTTCGACGCGATAGGTTGTCACCCATTCTGCATGTTTTCCCTTTTCTTAAACTATACTATTATAAAATTCGATCAATAATATCAAAAAAAAAATTCTAGCTTTAAACAATACTAACTTATGTCCAACATAATTCATTCCAATCTTTAGGCTTATCTAAAATACTTCTTTCTAAGATCATAGTATAAAGAAAATAATTACTAGAAATGTAATCTACCGATCATGTGAATACCATCATTTATCCCCCATATATCATACGAAATATCTTGTTGGTAACATTCCAAACATTTGAATACCTTAATCATGTATTCTCTTGAAACATAAATTACCATAGAACCTTAGTGAAAACATGAATGTTATCAAAAGTTAACTCTTTCCACATACCAAAATCTCAAAAATTCTATATACTCAAACCCTGATATCACATTGTCCTTACATCAGTCATGAGCTCAATAATACTATCAAACATCTCAATATCTCCTTATCCCTTCATTATGCGCATATCATCTGCATTCCAAAATATTTGAATCACTTTTCATTGTTACCAAAACCATATAATTATCTAAAATCACAATAAACCATTACATAGATATTCCAATGTTCCAAAACACTATAAATGAGATTCCACAACATTATTTTGGAATCCATTTATGTAAACACATAATCATTCCACCACATCGTTGTCATACTCAACATTTCTAATAGTGATCACATGTGACTTCCCTTTGTCCTTTGCCTTAATAGGTTTCTCACATTGATCATCATTAACCCTTGTATTAGGTAATAGATTAGCAAAATGCCCCATTTCCTTGCACTTGAAGCATTGAAGTGTTGGTGGTGCGTTCTCTATAGTCCTTTCTTTATTCACATCATTAGAATCCCTTTTTCCATTACTTTGAAACTCTGCTGCTCGATGACCTTCTTTTCCACACTTAAATCATTTTCTAGTCCCTTTAAGACAATCTCCACCATGATTCTTTCCACACCTTGAGCATAAAGAAACATCCATCTTCTTTTCATCATTATTCTGAGATTTCTCCTTGAACTCCATCTTTCGTTTCTTTTCAAAACCATGAGATGGATATTTTACACCAACTTCCAGTTCTACCTTGATAGAACAACGCACAATTTATTCATAGCTAATAAAGTCTCTTATAGCTAATGTCATTCGAAGACTTGGTTTTAAGCCACTGAAAATTCGATCAAATTTACATTCAGATTGGATGATAAAACCAGATTCATACCTTGCAAGTATTGTAAAATTCACTTTATATATACCAACAGATTCATCATCCTTTTTCTTAAGCTCAAGTAAATCCTTTTCTATCTTTGTTCGAAGAATACGAGGGAAGTACTTATTGAAATATAATTTCTTAAACTCATCCCATTCCATGGATTCAATTTCATCTAGGGGCCTCATATTCTTAATTAGATTCCACCATTGATCTGCTTCACCTCCTAAATGGTAAAAAGATAGAATGACATTATCATGTTCTGAACATCGACATATGGAAACTATCTTTTCAATGGGATTGATCCATTGTTCAGTAACAAGTGGATTAGAAGACCCATTGAAAGAAGGTGGGCGTCGCCTCATGAGGGACTCAATAGAATATTGTTCCCTTCTCTGATCATTTGGAAATAAATAATGATTCATAGCTTGTGTAAGTATAGAAATAAGATTTTTCAGTCTATCTCCCATCACATTTGGTTGTTCAGGAGGACAATCATTTAATTTTCCATTACATTGATCAGCACAGTTCCTTTGGGTTCCATCCATCGTCTAAAATCCAAAAAGAATAGTGTGAGAGGAAAAAATCATGCTAGAGAAAACAACATAATAAAGGGGGAGTACCTTCAACATATAACATCTTAGGGATAATTCTAAGATTTTTACCATTACTCTAGGACTATAAACTATACATATACTTAACCTTAGGGACATCCCTAGACATACCATATAAATATCTCTTGGGATCTCAGTAAAGTTTTCGCATCCTAGTTTCCAAAGGTTGACTAAACCTTCCCTCTGATACCAACTATAGAGACCCAGATCTTGACATACATTGACATTAAATTACTTTTTTAGAATACTTAATACATAACAAAAACAGACATCAAATGATCGTAATAGTTCAGTGTCTTTGGAAACTCGGAATAGAATCTTCTAATCGTGGTGAAAGATCTTCAATATCTCCCATAAAGACCTTCCCCTTTTTGATTTCTTACCTAAAACCTTAATTTATATCCTGGGGAAAGAAAATAAAAAGGGTGACCTCAAATGCTCAGTAAGGGTAAACATAGAGAACATAAAACAGCCCATAAACATTTGAATGCAAAAACTTGAAAATAAAATCTAAACATCAAAATCTTGAGCAAAGACATAAATCTTGGAAGTACGTAAGGAATATATCATAAAGTAACATCAATCATGATAAATTAGAATGGGAATGAAACATTTAATTGTGGAAAACCATTAATCAAATTATATGATTTCCATAGAAGCCAAGGCATTGCTGGCAAGACCATCTTAGTGGACAAAGTCCCTTTCTGAATCGATTTCATTCCTCATTCCATTCCTATATTACTGAACCAGATTAACTTACCATTCCATCCATGTCTATCTCATGAGATATCAATATTTACCCGATTCATTGGAGGGATATATAGGTCCCACCCATCTCAAAATGAAATCATTCTTTTGTGTGCCACAAAATAAACACACATCATTCATAATAACCCGATGAATAAAATGGGTTTCATAAATATCATTCCATCATAACATAATCCATATAAAAAATGGATATCATTTAATCATAAGAGAAGTGAAATAATGTAAATCATAGAGACATTATACTTGAAACATAAACATATAAAATAATGTCATCTTAAATGGAATATGGTTTTGGTAAAACACTTGAAAAGAATTCTTGAGGAAAATATCCTTTCTTCTTCAAAATCATTTTATTTTCACTAAATTCCATTCAATTTTAAAAGAAAAGTATTTTTTTGAAAATATTCATGAAATATTATAGAGTAATCTTCTTTAAAATATGGTGTTATGAAACTGTAAAAATCCATTCATGCCGTATAAGTTTTAAAAAAATAAAATTTTTCTCGTACTTTTGTCAGAAAAGTCAAAAAGTTCCTCATATGGTAAACAAAAGAATGATTCCTTCCATAACACAAAGTAAAAGACAAAGAGGGATAAAAATGACATTAAAAATACATGGAATAATATTAAACACTTTATGAAAAACATTTTATGGGCATGGAAGAAAAATATAATCCCAGTAAATACTTACGTATAAGAAATCTCAGATAAAAATGAGATTTGAAAAATTATCCCTTACCTTAGGTATGATATGCTTCGTACATATACAAACATTCTGTATAATGATTTAAATAATGTTATTGACTTATTACAGAATCATATTCATTGTTATGATATCATATATTGTTCAATTATGACTTTATATTACCCGTTCTTTTTTAAATTCCATGTTAAAGCAGCGTTTTGGGTAAAATCGTTTTATTTATCCTATGTGTTTGTACTTATTGTTCATGATATTATTTTTACTTGTATCATGATTTAATTAATTCCAAAAGGTAAATAATGATGTATATATCATATATATTCTGTATATATATATATAATAGATAGATAAATGAAATGAAATACACCGTTCATGGAGACAGTAGGCCGTACGTACGCATGAACGTTGTTTTCGTTTCCTTATTGAATTGAATGAAATTAAGTAAATGACATACATATATATATACATAAATCCAGTATCATTATTATGTCATATATTTAATGATTAATTATTATATATAATTTATAATCATTCTTGAATTGTTAACATGGAAAATGAATCTCATCGCATCGTGGAGACGGTAATCCGTACGTACGCACGAGCGATGATATCATTACCATGATCGTTGAATTGTATTTAAGTGTATGTATAATATTTCAGAATCAGTATCAATTTATAATAATCATATATAGTTATTTATTTACACCATTATACCCATCCCAGTAAGGTGGTGGTGGAAAACAGATTACACCACGGTGTGGAGACATTATTCCGTACGTACGCACGCGCGGTGATTTTGTATCTATAGGATGGATAGAAAATGGAATTGGATTGTTTAATAGTTATAATAACATATAAGTATATTAGTTATACTGATGTTATTAATTTATGATGAAACAAATAAAAAATAATAAGTAGAAGAATAAATAAATTGGAAACAATCGGTAAAGGATATTACCTCTTCTTTGACGCGCCTCTTCTTATCCTCCTATTAAGGCACTAGGTTTGGTCTTTTGAGGAGACCAAAACCTCTATTATATTTCTAGGGAATATTATAAGGGAAATGGGAAGGGTCTGGCCGAGATTCAAGGCTCAAAATGGCGTGAAGAGAAGAGGGAAAGGGTGCCCTTTTTATAAGGGGGGAGAGGGGCAGCTTAGGAAAACATAAAATATTATTTTATAATAAAGTCATATTAGGTTTTTAATAGCTCAAAATTAATATATTTCAAAGATACGGTAGGTATGGGACTAAATACTCTCTACAAATAGGTTTTAGACAAGTTTAGGTTACTATTTTATCCTTATCTTTTAGATTTAACTCTAAGTTAAATAATTTAACTTTTACCATGTCTTCTTGTTTTCTTACACTATATGGTTAATAAACATACTATAACAAGCCAAAATAACCCCAAGTGGTTCATTATTAATATATATAACCTTATATAAGTCATTTTTCCAAACCTTAGATTTTTAGGAATATTATAACAATTAATAATATAATATTTGTTTTAAAAGACTATTTTATGTCAATTTTGACACTATTTGGTAATTGATTTTTGTTAAAATTATAAAAGCATGATTAATTATAAAAAACTAAATTAAATCAATAATAACATGTCATATTACCCTAGAAAATTAGTTTAATTAATAAAGAGTCTAAAATTACATTTATTTGGGTATTTATAACATCAATTATGTTGATATTTCATTAATAAGGTAATTACTAAATCATCATTGTGTCATAAATAAATTAACATATTTAATGTAAAAAAATTATAAATAAACTAAAATAATGTAGGAAATATTTTTATCTTTCTGCTGAATATTTATTGTCGAATTTATCTTATGTATAACCCTATATTAAATATGTTTTAGTTATTAAACATTGATTTTAACAATTTTAATTATTCTTTAAATAAAATAATAATAAAAGTCCTAATCTAATCTAAGTGGACCTAGAGTGTAATATTTTATCCCAAGGGTTGTTTTAGGTCGAAATAAACATATAAAATAGAATTAGGGCATGTTTTAGGGTAATAATAATATCATTTTTACCCTTAATTACCCTATTTACTTTTAACTGTGGTAAATAAAAGTAAAAAGTTACTATTCACCAAAAATAATTTTTATCCTATCAAACCACATTTTACTCCTTTATATTTACCGTGCCTCTCGGATTTTCAGAATTCCACTCACAAAAGTGGTAAAATTAAATATTATGTAAATTTTGAAACTCTCCTAGGAGTGGGTTAAAAGACGGTGAAAAGTTCAATAAAATTTTTATATGTCTAAAATTTTTATAAAATGACTCCAATGAATTACATTGAACATATATAGGTATTATGTATCAATTTTGACCTAAAATAAATTTAAATAAAATAAATAATTATTTATATAAAAATTCAGTTTTTAAATAGTAACCTGCTGTTTTCACTATTTATCAAAAATTGAAAGTGTTCAGAAAAATACCAAAACTTTACCCTAGGTTAATTTCGATATTCTGAATCCAAAAATGAAGTCCATTTCAAAAGATAAAATTTATAAAATTTTAAAAATTGGCTATTACTTTTCATAATGGCTATTTTATATAACATATAGTTTTTTATTGAAACTCGATATTGCGTACAACACATGCTATTGTGGAAGGTCGCGATTGCGTGTAATGCAAGACAAGTTAGTGATTCATGTAGTGCAAGCTACTTTTGGTGTATCGTACAACACAAGACATCAATGAAATTAAAAAGAATATTTTTCATAAAATCTCAGGTTGTTACAGTGTGAATGGAAATTCTTTTAGTCTTGGAAATTATTTCCTTTGAAGATAAATTTATAAATTTTCAAGATTATTTTCATAGGAAACTATTATCAAAAAAATTATGTTTTAGAAAGTTTTTTATAAAAAAGTAAAGTAAATTTTCCAGAATAAATTTTTTAAATGATCAATTAAAATCATTTTCTATCTAAGATGACATATGTTAACGTTACCTATGCCTAACTGGGGACATGATCTAAGGATACCATTATTATTATTTCTTTTAATGTTTTTTGTTTATGATACATGATTTTTATGAAACCCATTTCTCTTCCATGGGTTGTACCATTATATAATCCTTATGAAACATCTTTCCCTTTCAACGGGGTACACTATGATAGATTTTTATGAAAACAACTTTTTTACATGAGTTTTTCTATGATGAAATGATTATAAAGCTGATCTCCTTCCCACAGGTTATAATATGGTGAACTTTTTTGAAACACATATCATTTCATGGGTTATGATAATATGAATTTTTTACGATCTTGTGGAACACATTTTTATGATTTTTATTATGTGATGAAATGTGACTATATCTCCCTCCACTGTATTGGGTAATGATACATGTTTTAAAAGTTTAGATGGTACAGAAATGGTAATCACGAGCTCAAAAATTAGTGTATATGGGTGGTTATATCTCACCCTAAATAGGGTACATGGGAGTTCATCCCAATAGTTAAGCAGGTATATCGGTGGTTATCTCAATCCTAAAATGTTATGAATTTCTTGGTGGTTGACCATGAAATAAATTTTATACATTTATGCCTATGCCGCAAAACTATGTCTTATTCCAATGTTATGCTCTCCTATTTCAAGTTCTTTAATATTATTCAAATTCATGTATTATGAACATCCATTCTTTATTCCATGGATCAATATTTTGATCTTTGATATGTAAGGTATGGTTTTCATATGTTACTTTCATATTATCATACCATTGTGTTCACGATATGCTTGAGTATCTCATTTTTTTATCCTTACTGAGCATATGGGATCAAAATTTATTATTTTTCTTTTCCCACCACCAAATATAAATTTTTATTAATCCACTTTTAGGAGAAGTGGGAAACCATAGTTCGATAAACAAAAACCAATACGTACTGAAAGAGCTCATAAAATGATTAAACACAAGGCTACGATTATTTGCGTCATCCACTCAATATTATACCAAGTTAAGAGTACTAACCTGGATGCATGGATACTTTCTGATAAGTTCTTCATGGTGAGTAACAATTCTGTCAATTGTTTGAATGAATTCCTCCTGGGTTATTTTTCCTTGGTTGAAGCTCCGGGCTATGATTCGGTCTTGCTTATCTATCCACGCTTTTTGATCCTCGGTGACCTCAACATGAATGTTTCTTTCATATATTCTAACAATATTCTCATTTGAGGTGTTGGGATGAATTACTATTACATTTATTTATTCTTTTTAGTGGAATATTAGCTTTAAAAACTCTACAACCTCTTCTTCCATCACTCTTGGTTCTCTGATTAGATCTCAACTTTCCCCATCTAGTAGGTCATTGCTTTCCTTGATTCCACCCTTATTGGTTGAACTAGTTTCCATCATCTTAGGAAAATGAGAATAGTCTTTGCATCCCATAGGTTTTTTCCTTGGAAAACAATCCATTTCCCTAAGTTGTGCTTTCTTTTTTTCCCCTTCTTCCTTATTTGGATGTGGAGGTCCTTCCCTTGGAATCAGTCCAAACATTCCACTAAGAGTTTGATATAATTGTCTTCACCTAAATCATCCTCCTCTTGAGTTAATATTTCCTCTTAAACTACCTAAACATCAAAACAGTTTTTAACTTAACCGGCATGCCTTTTTTAGGGGCCTTGGCATGCATAGAGAATCCACCTTGCCTGCTTTCATTTCCAAATCATTCTTCTTCCCCTCACTCAAATCCTTTTGAAGAGACGAGGAATTAGTAATGGGGGTGTTTAGGTCTAAGGGTCCAAATATACTAACCCCATCCTACCTCCATTTTCCACTATGAGAGTATGTAGTATCTAGAAAAAAATACTTCTCCTACAGTGACTTCCCATATATCTCGGCCTCCATGCTGAAGGAAACTGCAGCGGCAACACAAAACAAGGGTACTAACAAGTCTGAACATGAGGGATTCTCATATCCATGACCCATAATTTTTCTTGTTAGTATCCTGACATTACAGACCTTGAGGACCCATGGGGACTAGTATATCACTTATTATCCCTCTAATGATAAGTCAAAGGATTAATCGAAGAATAAGAAAATGTACTAGAATTTTGGAAAAGGATGGAGCCAGTGGTTTCCAAGAAATTATTATATATACTATAAGTGGGTTTTGATCTAGAAAAGTGTTACTTAAGGGTAAAAAATTTGAAAATGGATCATTGAGTTAGACTCAATCATCATCTAGGGCATGACAACAGGCCTTGTTTCACACCATGTTTTATACTCCTCGAGGATAAAATTATGAAATTCACAAACTCTTTACAAACTATAAAGATGGATTTAAATAAAAGATGACAATGAATGACCTAGGATAAACCTATGGTGTCATAGATTTTAGAAGGGTTCATTATTTAGATATCTAATAATTTAATTTTTATAATTATGTGGTTCCCCACAATGATTATTATTTCTTACACTATGGTTTTGGGTTTTATTCTATGGATGGAACCCAATGGAACAATGTTTTTATTGAGTGTGATGGATTATTTAACAATTTTTTATATGAGAATCTAAATATTTTGGTATTTTGAATGAAAAAAAAATTATAATCTATTATCACAACACATTCTCAAGCTATGAATCATGCTGAACTTCAAACCAAAAAAGGCAGTAACAACTTTTTTGTTGAGTCGTTTATGTGGTAACACCCACCTTCTTGAAAATCGTCTTCTGATACACTAGTTTCTAAATAACTGATTGATACCCCTAAAAAGATATTTTCTCTTATCCAGTTTATGGAACTTGAAAAATAATTTTTGATTTCTACCATTTGTAAGGTGATTCAGATCAATGGTGAACTCTTATCAAGAATATGTGGCAACAAGATGAAATTAACTCCACAAATTTAAATGAGTTTAAAAACATATTTCTCTTTATATAATTTCTTTTTATTATCCATATAAAGATGGAAAATGAGTTCCTTGAGCTAAAAGATAGGGGTGATAAATCTATTGGTACCTATGAAGAAAAATTTCACAATAATTGTAAGGTATGCTTCTATTATTATCATCCAAATAGAAAGTAATCTTGATCGATTTTTTAGTGGCTTAAAACTAGTCATTGAAGGGAATTATACTTAAGAAAAAATAGTTTCTATGAATATTTTTTCAATGTGTAATCAAGGTGGAAATTGAGGTTGGAATCACATATCAATATTATGTTTTTTATAAGAAGAGAAAAATGGAATTAAAAGGAAAATCTAGGAACCAAGGGATAATAAGAATATCTTTACTCTATGATCAAAGTATGGGAACAAGCATATAGATAATTTTCTTAAGGGGAATACAAAATTTTTTAAGTGGGAAAGGGAAGGTCATCAAGAAATTTATTGTAAAAGTGATTGAAATTTTTTAGATAATTATGTGAATATATAGATATATGCACATAATGAACCACCCATGCATTAGTTATTCAAATATAAGGAGTGTGGGGATTATGATAACAAGTTCACAAATTTGAGGGTTAATAATGATGAACAATGCAAGAACAAAATTAAGCAAAGGGAAAACGTAAAATATTATCTAATAATTTTTTATAATGATGGGTGTGATAATGACATCATATAAGGTACACATTCCATTCACACGATAATTTCTAATGACTTATTTAACTATGGATCTACACATTCTTTCATATTTAATGAACTTTCTAAGTGTATCAAGATGTCACCAAAATAAATATATGTATAATTACTAGTAAAAACCCATAATGGTATGATGATCTCAAATAAAGTATATTATTCCTATCAAGTGAACTTTTTTGTGAATATACTTCCTTTAAATCCTGTTATTCTTCCTCTAGAATAATTTTATGTATTCTTTAGAATGATTTTAATTTCTCTGCATATATTCCATATCAATTTTCTCGGAAGGGAAGTAATTTTTGATATTCAAAACCAATGAATTATCAATACAATATCCGTTTAAGATGACATAAATTGTATGGGTATTAATTCCCATTCATAAGTGATGTTTATCTAAAATAGTTGAGGAGAAACTTAGCATCAATTATATTCTTATCATACAAGAATTTCTTGATATCTTTCTAGAGTAGTTAACTAGTCTTCCACAAAATCATGAAGTCAAGTTCTCAAAATTACTCATACCTTGTGCCAAGCCAATTTCAAAGACTCCCTATATAATTTCTATAATTAAGTAGCAGGCATTAAAGAAGAAACTCTAGGTGAACCTTTACAAGGGGTTCATTCAGCCAAGTGTGTCACATTGGGGTGCACCTCTTCTTTTTTGTTAAAAAGAAAGGTAGATCAAGGAGACTCTAAATTTATTATCATTATTTTAACAATATTGAGATCAATAGTAGTTATCCTCCACAAAGTATGTATGACCTATTTAATCAACTATGTGAAGATCAATACTTTACCATGAATGACCTTCATTAGGGATATCATCAATTAATGTTCAGGAAGGAGGATATTCATAAGAAAAAATTCCGTACAAGGTATGGACACTATTAATATATATTAATATAATTACATCATACTAATACCTCATAATAACTTTATGGATTTAATTAATAGAGTCTTTAGAGATTACATTGATCAGTTTGTGGTAGTATGTAAAAGTTGATATTCTTATCTATTCAAATCGAAATTAAGGGAATGATGAATAATTTGTAATTGTACTAAATTCCCTAATGAAGAAGAAACAACATGAAAATTTCCTGAATTGTGAATTTTGGAAGCAATTCATTTCATTTTTTGCGTTATATGAACTAAAGAGAGGGAATGTCGGAAGATCCAAAAAATCTGGAAGCTATTGAATGTTGTCCCAGACTAACCATGGTGACTGAGATCCATGGTTTTCTTGGTTTTGCTAGATATTCTTGATGGTTTGTTGATATTTGTCATGTCTCTCTAATACTGTCACTAATTTAACATATAAGATATCCAATTTCCTCAAGAAAGATGCTTTTGAGGAAAATTTTAATAAACTAAAGAGAATATTTGTCAACACACATGTGCTTACATTACCCTATACTGGAGAAGGGTTTATAATTTATTATGACACATTAATGAAAGTATTTGGATGTGTACTTATGTAGAATTAGATGGTTATAGATTATAATTCATTAAAATAAATATTCATGAGAAAAATTACCCAACTCCCAATTTAGGGTTTGCAACAGTAATGTTTTCATTTACGATATAGAGGTATTATATTTATTGAGAAAAATGTGATATATATACCAATAAAAAAATTTAAGGTATATATTCACATAGAATTATTTAAATATTATATAAATAATATAGTTAGATATGATTAATGATTATGATTGATCAAGAAAATACCTACCTGAGAAAGAAAATAAAGTGGAAGATGATTTGAGTTGAAAGGATCATTCTTGATTATTCATGATGAGGATCAAAAAAGTTCCAATATTCTTGTATTTTGAAAGGATGGATCTGAAAATCCTAAAGGAAGGGTAAAATCTTATCTTTATCAATTGAATGTTAAACCATCTATCCAATAGAAGATTAATGTGGCATAAATGAAAGATGTAGACCTATAAAATAAGGGTAGAAATATTCCTGACTATAACCATGATCATGATGGAATGAAAATGTTCATGAAATGTATTTGTGTTCCATCCATACAATTGAATCAGTATTTGTTAGAGGAAGTTAATAGTTATTCATTGAATATTCATCATAGAAGTAAAAAATGATTTGTGGAGATTTGAAAAATATTTCTCATGGAATGGAATAAAGAGAGATATCACAACACTTGTATCCTAGTGCTTAGTATATAAGTATGTTAAGGTAGAAGGAAGTAGTATAAGGGGATTTTATATCTATTACCCATACTATAATGAAAATGGGAAAACATCACCATGGAGTTTGTTATCATACTTCAAAAAACATCTAAAGGGAATAATTCTATACGTGTTATAGTCATCACACATCATCACTATCTGGATAATTTTTTCATAATATCGATTAAGGAAGTGGAAAGGTTTCTGACAGTGCCACATTCTATTATGTCTGATCAATATGTTAGGTAACCTCAAAGTTCTTTCAAAGTAATCAGTAATCTATTGATATAGAGTTGAGTATCAGCACTATGTAACATCCCCAAATACGTGGTTAGTATGAAGAACAATTAAAACCCTGGAGGATATGTTGAGATATTTTTCATTAGATTTGAAATGCAGTTGGGATCAACACGTCCCTCTATTTGAGTTTTCTTATAATAATAGATTTCATAAAATCATTCTGGTGACACCTTATGAATACCAGTATTCAAATAAGTGTACATCTCAAACATTCTAGATTCATGTCTGAGAAAGAACACTAATGGGAACTGAGACTGTAGATGAAATGGTAGATATGGTTAGAGACATTTAGAAACATGTCAAGATTTATCAGATATGTCAAAAAACCGATGTTGATAATCATTGGTGTGATATATAATTTAATGTTTTTTGATATGATGTTTATTTGAATTTCGATATAGAATAGTGTTATGGGATTTGGGAAGAAAGGGAAATTGAGTTGTAGGTATATCGGTTCTTTTGAGATTCTTGATCATATCGGGGCCATTTCTTATCCCTTGGGGATTCTATCAAACATATTTCAAGTACGTGATGTGTTCCATGTATCACTCTAATGTAAGTACATGCATAACCCTTTATATGTATTGAACTCACATATCATACTACTATAGAAAGATGTTTCTTTAAAATAACAACAGATAGATATTATGGATCATACTGAGACATTTAAACCAACCAAGAACACTCACCTTGTCAATATTTTTTGGAGAAACCACTTGTTTAAGGAAGCTACATTGTAACTTTAGGGTGTGATGAGGAAAAAGTATCCTTATTTAGTTTTATCAAAGTGATGAATTTTGAGGTAGAAATTCATTTTAAGGGAGAAAATGTAACTCCGTGTGTTTTTATGAATTATTTCTTTCAAATGAATTACATTTTATTGATACCCAGGTTTACACACAATACCATGTTAATCTTATGCCACACACAAAATTGTGTTATCTTGTGTTACACATGACATTAAATTTTAACCAAACCATTACATATTATTTATATAATTATTTAAACATAACCAATATAACCAATACCTTAAAATTATAAATATTAATGAAAAATTAAATATTAATTATAATGGTTTTAAATAAATAAAACATATTTATAATAAATTATATAATTTTTGGAAAATCCTTTTTAAGTTTCAAAAACAAATTTTTCTGAAAAAAAATGTTTTTATGCCATCTTATAAAATATTTTAAAATTAATTTTAACAATTTTATAAAATTAATTTGATAAAATAATCATTATTTCTGAAATTATAATTTTAAACTTATATTAGGGTGAATGTTTGGCGTTTTTTATGAAAAGCATAATGTTTTAGTGAATGGTTTAAAATATTGAATTTTAATTGAAAACATCATTTTTATTTATTTTATTTATAATATAAAATTATATATAAAAAATTATTTGAAGTTAAATTAGTTCAATTATATATCAATTAACACAATTTATTTAATTTGGATAAATTTTTAATTGAATTTGTACACAAAAACAATTCAAACTTTTGAACATTTTCCGTTTAAAAACCTAGTTTCCCTTTGCGTCTATATGATTATTTTTAAATTAAAAATTTTCTCTTATTCAAATTAAATTTATAAATATGGATCCTATATTTTAAACAAGAATAATTTCATTATCTAATATTTTCAACATAATCTTTTAAAAAAATTAATAGTAAAAATAGTAAAAAATATTTACCACGGTTAAGGAATAAATGCATTTACTGAGGGTTAAACTAAAAATATAAGAGTTATAAACAAAACAATACTTCTAAAACAGTTATTTTATGGAAATATTTAGTCTTCATCTCTTATATTATATATAATAATCCATTATTTGATAGTTTTTACATGAAAAAGGAGGGGTGTGATTCTTTGTTTTTGAACAATTATAAGTGTCTCATTCACCTCAATTATAAAATTCCACCCTTCTCCTCTTTTCATCACACCTTAAAACCATTTTATTTCATCGAGTACCAGAAAATATTATTTCATAACTCCATCATATCACCCTTTAATACTTATTATAGACATAAATCCAACCTATAAAGTCTTTTAGTGGAAACCTAAGGCGGATACTCGAAGAAGATGTAAGATTTATCAATAAGAATACTTGTTTTATTTAATCCTCCACCTCCTTAAATTATCATTATAGCTTGATTATATAATAACCACATAATCAAACATATACTAAAAGTTTTTTTAAGTTAATTCTTTTCGATAACCATATCCATATCCACCAAATGGGATACGAAATCATCATTCACATGCACGGTAGACTACCGCCTTGCAAATTGATGTCACTCATTTTTTTCCATTTCCACCTCTAAAGGTTGGAAATAATGATGGATTTATTATTTATATTTTTTTATATATGATATTATTCTGTTTATATAATCATAACATTACACATTCCATTATACTCTCTATTTTTTTTGAAATACGATAATGTCACTCATGTGTGTGGTGGAATACCGCCTGGCAAAGCTATGTGATTCTTTAATGCTTTAAATGGAAAGTAATAAGGTTTTCTATAATGAAAAAATTGATATATATGGAATAAAAAATATATTTTAATACTAATATATAATTTAAATTAATTTATTTAAATCCAAGAAGAAAATGGAAACAACATTCACATGTACGTGCTGCCTACCATCTCTATGAATGGTGTATTTCACTTTCTATCACTAAATTTTATAGATTCCCCTAAATACATATATAATGAATATATTTGATAATTATATCATGGTTAAAATTATGGATAATATTAAATCATCAACAAATTAATAGGACCAAAAATATAACAAATCAAGACATATAGGAAAAATAAAGCGGTTATTAACGAAAACATAACATTAACATGGAATTGTTAATAAATGGTTTATAAAAGGTGAACAGAGAGTCATATAAGGTATAATATATGTAAATATTTTAATTCTATATATATATAATAAACTTATATTTATTATTCAGTATTTTTTAACATATAGGATGGATGTTAATACTTAATGTAATGGATTTCTAGTCTCTCTTTTATTTTTTGGAGACATATGAAAATTCACTAATATTTTATTTTTTTGAGGTATATATACTTCCAATTTAATATTTTATTTCATGAATATAATTATTTTAATAATATTTAATGGTTAATTTTATTTTAATATTTATTGTGAATTCTGATTCAAAATATTACCAAAGTAGTAAGGGATTTTTGTCTTAATTTTCCTTTAATGAGACTTATGTCACGTTATACATATATCTTCTTTTACGTGGTGTATATAAATCCAATTAAAATGTAATATCATTAATTTATTTATTATCATTATATTTTTAATTTCATTTAAGGTCATCTATTCATGGGTCTTATGATTTAATCTTACTATATTTCTAAGAGTGTTATGATACAATCTCATCTTTTATCAGAACATTTTATGATTAAGTATCGAAGCATGAAGTCTTATGATATAAATATATATAATTCTAAGGAATTTAATTATAATATTTTTATTTGATATTTTTTTGTAAATAAAACCATTTATTTACTCTTTGGTGCTTAATATTGTTGAGAAAATGTTTTTAAGAAAATCAGTCATCATTTCTCTCTTCTATCGGAAATCTATTTTCTTCCAAAACCATGTTTTCTAAAAATATTGTAAAAAATATTGAATTATTATCTTATTATTTATAAAATAAATTTTTACCTATGTTTTAATTTTTAAAAAAAATATTTTTAAGGTAATGTTCAATTCATTTCGCAAAATAATTTCTATTTCTATTTTAGAGAATATTTAAACAGAATCTTTTTTTAACATGTACAGCATGAATGAAACATCTCTTCATTATGACCACTATTTTATTTGAAGATTTAAATATAACTTTTTAGTTTATTTTTAAAGTAAAATACTATCAAAAATATTTTATGTTTTAACTAGTTTTTTTTTCAAATAGGAAATGATATTTCCCTTAATAAATGTTTTAAAAGATCGATAAAAATCATATTCCATCTAAGATGGAATCCATGAATGTTACATATTCCATAATGGAGATATGAACCAAGTATACCATTATTATTAATTATCTAAATATCTTAAGATTATGACATCATGATGTTTGTGAAAAACAATTCACATCTACAGTCTAAACCGTGATAGAATTCTTATAAAGCATACTTCTTTTTCAACAGGTTTTTCTATGATGGAATGATTATGAAAATTATCTCCTTCCAATAATATATAATATGATTAAATATTTATGATACACATTTCATTTCATGGGTTATAATAAGATTAATTTTTTGTGATCTTATGGCACACATATGTGTGATTTTAATTAAATGATGGGTAAGACCTATATCTCCCTCAAATGCATTGGGAAATGATAGATATTCAATGATATCGGAGGATTCATAGGTGGTTAACCTAATCTAGAAAAGGGGGTTACACGGGTGGTTAGACTAATCTGGAAATACAGCACACAAGAGGTCATCCAATGTCCTAAGTATGTACATGAGTGTTTACCCCATTCTTAACTTGTTATGAATGTCTTGGCAGGTATCATTTACATAAGATAGTCTATGATTATGTGTTTTATACAAGAATATTTCATATGCCAATGTTAAGCACTCTTGGCTCATGTTCTTTGATTTCCTTCTAATTTATTTCTTATAAACTTATAATATTTATTCCATGACTCATTATTCTTATCTTTGATATGCATGGTATAGCTAAAATATGTCATACTAATGTTCTCATACCCCCTTTCATGTCATGCTTATATATCTCCCATGTTTTCATTATATATCATATGAACTTTCTCTTTATTATGTTTAATTTTACAAGGTTAAATTGATATGTACATTTTATTGTTTTTGTATTAATGGTTTTGTATATAAATATCTTAGTGGGAGATGATATAGCTCACTTATGAACTCGTTTTTTATGTTTCAAGGTCTCTAAATGCACTAAAATATTATGGTCCTCATGAATGTGTTTGTATAATGTAATTAATATTATTTAAAAGTGATGTAATATCTATTTATAATAATATTGGGTCACTATATATCAAATGTTTTTTATCCAATAGTTATTTACTTAAATTACATGTTTACCTTTCATTTTACTCTCTTTGAGTGATCAAAATTATTAAAGAATATTTTTAAGAAAAAATGACTTTTTTTCTAGTTAGGAATATGTTTCTTACATGTCCATATTTTCACTAAAAAAGTCCAATTGTTTTATATCCCCTAGTGATTTATTAATGTCATTTTACCCATGTTTTACATTCTATAAAAAAAATTAAAATAAAAAGTATTTTTTTCTAAATGAGGTACTTTTTACCAATAGTGTGAACTGGGTCTTTGTTTTAATATTTTCTTTATGAATGAATTTTTTTATCATTGTAATTTAACATGTCATTTATGATTCCATTACAAGTTTATATGGTTATATTTGAATAAGTTTTTTCCTAATATTATAGAAATGTTTATAATTTAAATTGAATAATGTATTTTCCTCAATAAAGGATACAATAATATTTTCAAAAAACATTCATCTATAACAACATCATTGGATATTCATTACTATTTATTAGGGGTACAATTGAATTTTACCCTATTTATTCTTTCTTTGGGTGATTATTGATAATGATGATGATGAAATCTTGATGAAACCTATTTCCTTTTCCTTGGGTTATGAAATGATTAAATAATAATAAAATTTATGATCTTATGGAATAAATATTAATGGATTATTATTATGTTATGGGTGGATCAGTTATTTCCATCAAATGAATTGGGTAATGTTTAAATTTTATGAGCTCAATAGGTACACTGGAGGTTTCCTAAGCTCACAATGGGGTACACATTAGGTTATCCAAAGCTCGATGTAGGTGCTCAAATAGTTTTCCCAAGCCTAACATATGATGAATTCATTGTTGGGTATCTGTGTCATAAGATTTATATGATTATTATTATTCCATTATTTTTATTCCACTCGCTAGGACATGTTCTTATTCTTATTATTTGTTATCATTTATCATGATATTTAATTCTTTTATAACTCACGTATTATGAATTGTCAAACACTTGGTTGGAATGGCCATAAGGCCTTCATTTTTTTTTATTTTTTATAATCAACCTTTTCAAGGGGTGAGGTGAGACCCTTACAAGGCCCGATGGCTTAGAGAAAATTATATGAACTGTAGGTATTATAGGGAATCACCCAGACAAGATAACTTTGATCTACTCCCACCCAGAATTTTTCATGATATCAGCACTCCACCTTCACAGGGATGGTCGACTAGCTATCCTATGAAAAGCTGCACAGGCAGGGTACCAATGGAAAAGTCATACCCTCTCATTCTTCCAATTCTAGTTAGATCTGCTCCAAATAATGTGCCTTCCCTGAATCCTCCTCTGAAGCTTTTTCCCTTGTATTATAACTGTTACATCTATATTTTAATGTGGCCCAAAGGCCTTGGGGTGGCCCAAAGTCCTTAAGGTGGACTGAAGGCCTTGAGAATCAACTGGCTTGAAGGCCTTGGGTGGCCCGAAAGCCTTACAGGACCCTAGGACCAAACCGGTGGCCCAAAGGCCAATATGGATGAATAGTTCTGGATACTATATTACTGAATAGTACCTTCTATAGTGCCTACTACAGTAACATGGAAATTTTCTTCCACCCGGATTTGATCTCAGGTCTCTTGGATACAACTACTGAGTCCTCACCAACCGGGCTGAGGCTCATGTGCAAACTGCCAAACACTTGTACCATGATTTTGATCTATGAATTGATGGGTTTTAGTTTCCAATGTTTATCTCATATTATCATACCCTTAAACTTTTGTTATTATTACATATGATAATAAACTAATATCTCCCATGTTTACCCTTATTGGTCATCTAAGCACACCCTTTCTTATATTTCCATTACACAAGTTACGAAAAAGGATTTACGTTGGGTATGAATAAGAAGTACACTATGTGAGAAAACATTATGTCGGAGATGTTGAAGATATTTCATGAAATAATATGTTTATGTATCTAGTCTCAAAATACACAAAATCCTTATAGTTATTTAGAATGTATTGTTTTTTATGTATTTAATATCCATCTAAATAATGTAAAACTTATGTATTTATTGTTTGGATCACCTTAAGAAAAAACATATGACATTATCATAATAAGAATAAAAAATAAAAACATATCTAGGTAATGATCTTGTATTTATTAAACTTTCTCCCACATACAATCATCCAAGAATACATGCCTCCACAAATCATGAACCACATGAATGATGTAACCTATCAATGACTTCATTATATTTTCTTAAATCTCAATGGACTAATTCAAAAATGTTGTATCCCCATCAATATTCAACTCACCCTAATAAATGAAAAGGGATTTATCATGAATATATATCTAAATATATAATAAATTAAAGATATTTTAAATTTTATCTATTTTAAAAGGAAGGTACCTCCAATAAAGAAACATTTTAAATCACTCTACCACTTGTAAAGGTATTGAAGAATTATGATAATTCCAAGGTCCTCTATCAAACCTATGTTTCATATAACAAGTAGAGCCCCTAAAAAACACATAATCAATGAAATTTAACTCTATATATATCTAAATATTATATACTTAAAAATTATTATGGTACTAGGTATATTTTATTAACTCGTTGATCACCTATTCTTTCTATGTCATGTTTTACACTAAATCTGGTCTAATAATTATTAACTCGAAAACCTAAGTACATCACAGTGAAGATATGCAAGGTTAACTAAGTAATTTCTCAAACTGATTCATGATAATGGAAGATTAATATATATTTTTACAAGAAAACCTAACCAAAGTAAAATAATTTTCCCTTATACATTCAAAATCAAGAACACGTACACTTGAAGTTTCCTCTAATGTTAGAATCATCTACGCCAACCACTCCTCTACTTGATAATGAAAAGTTGTGTCAAGATATAACTAATATCCAAAATCACATTATAAGACCTTTTGTACTCTCATATTAAAATGAGGATCTTGAGTAAATATGATCATCCTCAAAACGCCACAAATAATTACCAAATCCTCCCCACAGATCCTTTTCAAATAATACACCACACTTGACTCATTAATCACTAAGAAATGATTCGACTAAAATAAATGAAACAAAAATATAAATATATATTACCATCATCCCATGGATAAAAAACTAGTAACAAAATTCATTAATATAATCTCTTATTCCCACTATGGAAAATCTAATGGTTGCAACAAACTATCTGGAACATAATATTGATTTTAACCCACTAACAGACCAAACAGAAAGAGGTGAACTCAAACACCAACCTCTTCATCCTTGGAAACTAAAAATGATCTAGAAAAGGATATGACATGTTATAAATACAATTATATACTATTATACTCTATGAAAGTCATAAATAACTACCTCTCGCTTCACAAATAGAAAGAAAATATTCTCTCAAAAATAACACGAGATGTTGATTTTCCCCTAACCATACCTTAGGAGTATCAACATAAAAAATTATCACTCTACACCTCTACCACAAGATTTTATATTAGGGACTCAACCACTTATAAAATTAAGAAATAATAAACTTCCATCTAATATAATAAAATTCTTTTATTAAATTCTTTGATATCATGATGAAAAATCAAAAACTCTACCATAATTCTCTACTAGTCACCATCCTCATAAGTAATATCATCATTAATCTTCCTACCTAGTGTATCATATACCACATTTGGTTCAAGATATTTCAAATTTAGAATCTTGAACAAACACCAACTATCTCTATTTATGTAAATTTAAATATCACTTAGATAATATATAATGAAATATTTTGTGGTATCTGAAGACAAAAATTAAATCCATTGTAAGATAATTATTCCATAACTCTATAGAAAAAACTATCACGATAATATGGAGATGCCGAGTGACATAATTATGAGCACAACAATTTTTTTTACTAAATTTATGTGATCATTTCTTTCTCCAACACCAAGTCACAACTCATATGATGATGGAAAGCACCACAAAATACATCAAATAAATCCCTCCTTGTAAAAATAAAGTGTATAACCACTAATTAGATTCTCTTTTAGATACATGAATGTGTCCTGACACTTATTAGACCATCTAAAAGTTATATTCTTACTGTTCGAGGTTGTTAAAGGTTTTTGAATATGAGAAATATCAAACACAAACCTCTAGTAGTATGATTAATACATAAGTAAACTGCACACCACAATAACCTTCTTCAATACTACCCAATAAAAAATCATCTAAATATTTGAAGAATAAACATTAACTATAACACCCCTAGATTTTTTGTGTTATTTTTACGAATTAATTTATTCTTTTTTATATTTTTCAATTCATGTAACACTAAAAATAGTTATTTTATATTAAATCACTATGTTCAGATTGTGTTATATGAAATTTAATCATGTCATAAACACAATATAAATGTTATATTTCAATATAAAAACGCTGAGGACAACATAAGTTAAACACAAGACATTATTTCTTCGATGGATAGTGTAACATGAAAGAAAGAGTGGTACCAAACAATAATATATTATTAAAAAATAATAACATATAACATAGATGTTAAATTAGCTTTGATTAATATTATTAATTAAAATTTTTAAATATTTAAATTTCAATAAATATAAAATTAATTAATTAATTACAACGTATTTAGAAATTTATATATGATCCAATTGAATATAAAGAAATTATTTTTATAGAAAACTATTCTTATTCTCACAAAGTTGTTTTAATCCTAATAAATTTAAATTATTAAAATTATTAAGTAATTTTAATGTAATATATATATGGTATATATCTATGTAAATACTTTTTATATTCATAAAATAGAGTTTATAAGCATAAGATGATAATAAAACAAATTTGACACATAAAACCCAATATTTTCATTATGGTAATTTGACCACCTTTTAAGGGAGAAACTAATTTAAATATAAATTTTGGATAATTTAAAAATAATATATTAAAAAAAACTTCATATTTGATATATAATAACAATAATTAGGTTAGGGTAAATTTTTGGTGTTTTTCTATGGAGTTTTATATTTTTAATGAATAGTTAAAAATACCGATTTTTTTAAACTATGCTTTCTAAAAATTTATTTATTTATTTAAATTATAATTAAAGATGGTTTTAATGTTTAATTAGATTAAATTTTTATAAATAAATCCAATTGAGGTCACTAGAATCAATTTCACATTGAAATTGAATATAAAAACAAAGAAAACTTTTGAACAGTTTTTACTTTAAAAACTCATATTGTTATTCTGTTTGCAGGATTATATTTAAATTAGTTTCTTCCACTTGTGTGTTTTTAATTCTAAAAAATAGATTCAATATTTCAAAAAAGTTTAATTTTAATTTTTCAATAAGTTAAAGTTAGTTTTTTTCCAAAAATATTATTGAAATAATAAAAAAATAACAATGATTATGGTTAAATTAAGCTTAATAAGGGACTAAACCATAACCTTAAGTACCAAAACAACTTATGCACTTGTCCAAAATCAATCAACTAGCCATATTTAAACCCTATCATACCTTTGATATAATATTGATCATTATTGGATCCAACTACATTAAAAATATGGTTTGGTTTTTACTTTTTCTGAAATATTACAAGACTGTCACTCAACCAGTAGAAATGTTCTCCTCTCCTCCGACTTCCTCAAACTTCTTGATCCACTTTGGATCAACTAAAATCTACAAAAATAGCTCTCTAACATACCAAACTTCCAATTTAAGCCCTCCCTTTGAGTATAAATCCATTCAATGATGCACATTGGTGAAAACTAAAGGGATTTATCCAAATAAGAGGAATACAAAGACACACGAGATGAGTCAGACTCAAGGTAAGGTAATTTCGTCTCACTCTTTATTTCCATGAGATTCATGTACTACTAACTGCTCACATTTTTGTGTGTGGTTTATATACTATCCAGGAATTTATTTCATTCCATTAATACATAAATTTATGGGTATTTAGATAATCATTTTATGATCTTTCTATCATGGGGATTAAGTTTTAAAAATTATAAAATTGCTAAATTAGTTTTGTATCAATTTTCTACCATTGATTCACATGCCATGTTATACACCTATATTTGTATATAAGTTATATAAACTATCTTGGAAATTTTATATCATGAATTCCATTATTTTCATGATATTTTATGCTTTATGTAATTTCATTTTTCTTCATGGGGAGTATGATTCAAAGTTACCATGTGGTAAGTGTTTATTGAGACAGTCTCACCATTTATTGAGATTGTTTATAATCATGTTTTATTGATGAAATAATATGATCCATACCTCAAGAACACTCATGAATTTTCTTCTCCTCTGTGTAATCTTTATGTCTTCATGTACTAGTACTATTTTTTCACTATTTGAAACTTATGAAAATTAATAAATTGTTTTTATGATGGTATAACCTTACCACTCTTTTCAGTGGAAATATATGTTCTTTCAAAACCATGATTTCCCAAAATTTATTTCAAGAATATTATACTAATATCCTATGATAATTATGTGAAATATTTACCTTTTTCATTCTACCAACGTTTTCAATGGAATATTCTCATCTCTTTCAGAATAAGACATTTTTCGAATCTTTTACCATGAAAAATAAATATTATTTTTACCTCGTACAACAAGCACTGATTTATCTATTTTCATTTCTTTTATGTCTTATTTGAATCTTTAAAAGGATAATTTTTAGGAAAATGTTTTTTGAATAAATATTAAAAGAAATGGTTTTCAAAATAATTTCATACTTTTTTTATAAGTTTTCTGGGAAAACGAGTCTCAAAATGGTTTTCAAGATCCTCTAAGAGTTTTAAAATGAAATAGGATTTCCATATTTTTTAATGCTTCCATTAAAATTTTCAAAGTTTATTTTAATGAAAATGGGTTTCAAAATGGTTTTATTATTTAATAATCATTTTTCAATGGAAAAATAACAATTTCCTCATGGAGGGTTTTTAAAATATATTTCAAAATTATTTCCCATCTAAGATAACATCTTTTGGTGTTACTCAAGCTTTTCTGGTGAAATTATACATTATTTATATTCATATTTTTTTATTAATGGTTTATGATTTTATTTTATGATTTTTATAAAATATTATTTTGTTTCATGGGTTATAAGCTTTGGAAATATGTTCCTTCATGGATTATTGTTTTTATAAAATGATTATAAAACCATTATCTTTTTCTACAGGTTATGATATGATTACATGTTTATGATACCCTTTTCACCTTATGGGTTTTTATATGATTTTTATAATTTTGTAGAACATGTAAGTATGATTTTATTATGATATGGCTGGTACCTATATGTTCCTCTAATACACTGGGTAATGATAAATTTTTTATGAGCTCAAAGGGTACATGAGAGGGAATCCCAAGCCAAAAACAAGAGGGTACATGGGAGGACATCCCAAGAATGAAAAAAAAGGTACATAAGAGGAAATCCCAAACTAAAAATAAGTGGGTAAATATAAGTAAAAACCAACCCAAAAATAGGAGGTTACATGGGATAGAATCCCAAACACAAAGCAGATACACTGGTGATTATCCTAATCCTAACATGTTACAAATGTCTCGGTAGACGTCCTTGACATAAGGTTTTTTATGCTTATGTGTCTACGAAAATTCCATGTTTTATTCATATTTTATGATTTCATGGTTAATATTCTTTATTTCCTTATGACTCATGTGTTATGAACTGATAATATTTATGCCATGATTTATTCTTATGAAATACGATATGCAGGGTATGATATTTTAATGTTTTTTATCACATTCTGATACTCCTATGTTCATGTTTATGCTTATATATCTCCCTTTTTACCCTTACTAGGTATATGATCTCACCCACTGTATGTTTATCTCTCTAGGTTATGAAGATATTTATTATTTATGATGTGTCTAATAAGGGTTCTAGTCATGCAAAAACAAGTGGCACATAGTGTAGATCACTTATTTTCTGCTGTTTTGTTTCCAGGTTTCCAAATTCACTCTACTAATACAGTCTTTGGGTTTTTATTTTTTTAATGTTTTAAGTATTCCAAAAATTTGATAAAATTTCTAAGTATGATAATATTTAATTGTTATAGTTGGTATCAGAGGGATAATTTAGTAATCCATTAGAAATTGGGATGACAAAATCTTAGTGAGAACATTAAAGATATGTCTAAGGATAATGAAAATTATTAGAAAATATCTTTGAATTTTTGTAAAGGATAGAGTGAGTGGTTTCCTAGTAATACATCCATATATGGATACTAAATGTGGATTTGGCTTTGTCACAGATGAACCTAGGGGTAATAACTCCATCAAGATGTCTCAAGCCAGACATTGGGTAATCTGGAACATGATAACAGGCCTTGCTGCACACCTGGTTAGACACTCCCGGGGGATATGATTTGGAAATTCAAAAACCATTATGAAGTATTTTAATTGAATATTAATATTAATAACCTATAATAAACCTAATGTGTAATCAATTAAAAGTTAGGTTTCATTATTTAGACATCTTATAAGTAATAATTCATGATTATGTGTTTTTTCTTTGATATTTGTTTTTCACCCTATGTTTTCTGGTTTTATTCAATGGAGAGAAGGATGTGGAACATGGTTAACATTGAATGTTTCAGATGTGGAATGTATAGGATTTATGAAAATTGATTTTCCAAGTGCAAACATCATAAATAGAATCAGTAAGGTGGTATTAGAATTTGTTATACTTCTTAAGATAATGAGACTGTAAATGTAATGTGAAAGGTATGTAATGTTCTTCTAGTATTGTATACATTAATTATAAGAAGAATGATAATATTGAGCTTGAGGAAACTTAGGACATGATTAATATTTAATATTATAGAAAAGAGGTATTAAGGAATAATTCGGTAAAGCATGATTAATGGTTTAATAATAAAGTTGGATGAATGATTGGAATTCAAAAATTATGTTACATAAATCATGAAATATATTAGTGTTTTTAGTATAATTTATCATTAAGGATTGAAAATGATATGTAAAATTCAGATTAATACTTATAAAATTGATATTTTTATTAAGGGAAGGTAACCCGTAATGTGATAAAGATGTTAAGAAAATTGTGTTTTGCTTGAATAAAGAGATAATTAATATGATTAAAGTACATTTGATGGCCCAAATTACCTGGGATCTGATTATTGATTATTTTACAAAGTGTTATATTTCATCATGGATAAATTTTAAAACTTATTTGATTTAAGGGATATATCATGAAACCTTTTTAATTATTAATCTTTCATATTTTCCAAAAAAATTATTTATGGTAATTTAGATTATTGCTATGTTTGAATATAATATATGATATGGGTGTTCACATGTTTGGAATTTTACAACAAAGAGATACTTTGTGATAGATGGGGGATCAATGTTTTGTATATGTTAGAACATTATTTCTAAATTTTTTTATTTTCATCTTTAGTAAGGGTTATATGGTTAACCAGTTATGGAATGTTTAAGTTAAACTTCAGATGATGTACTTATGTAGTGAGTTTTTATTGAATACCTTAATTAAAAGGATATCTAGTGATTAAACTTATTTCAAGGATTTACATTATATTTATTTTGGAAATTATATTAGTGTGGTTTTATAAAATGACATCATGTATTTAGGGTGACAACTAATCATGTCTGAAAAAGCCACCGTTCTGGAATCCCTAACTAAAGCATGATAATGGTTTCACACCTACCACTAGCCTACGTGATGTCCTACATAATGTATAATTTTTTTAGTTACAAATTTTATAAATAAATATCTCTTTTGTGATTTATGAACTCAATCACTCCCTAATATTTACACTTTTCCTCCAGTCTATATTTTCACTTCCCACATATATTCTCCCATGTAGAAACTTATTGGTATTTTACTTTGTATAACCATTATGTTTCCAAATTTCCTTTTTAAAAGGAAGTTTTAGTATTCATTTTTACAATGTTTTTTTATAATAAAGAAATTTCAAGAATTAATCCATTAATAACCCATATTAATTCTGAGGGATAAATTCATTTTAATGGGTTAGAATGTAACACCCTGAGATTTTGTGATTTTCTATTTTCAATTAATTTATTATTTTTGATATTTTCAACTTCACGTATCATAGAAAATAGTCATCCTATATTAAAGCAAAGAGTGGATTTCATTATATGTACGTTAATCATGCAACACACACAATATAATGTTTTTATTTCATTATAACGAAGACTTAGGGTAGCATACATTACAGGTAAGACTAACGTTACTTGTGGGTATGCGTAAAAAGCATAACCGAGTGTTACTGAATAATAAGATATTATAAAAAATATATATATAACCTAGCTATTAAATTGTATTTTTTGAGTATTTGTAACGAAATTTATGTAAATATATGGTTTTAAAAAAATACAAAATGAATTAATTAATTAAAATTATTTAGAAATTAATATAAAAACCAATTGAATATAAATGGATTATTTTTATAGAAGATTATTATTATGCTCATAAAGTTGTTTTAATCCTAATAAATTAAATTAATTAAAACTAGTAAGTAATTTTAATGTAATATATATGTTTTATAAATTTTAGTAAATATTTATTATTTTCATCTAATAGATTTTATAATCATATGATATGAATAAAACCAATTTAACACACAAAAACCAATATTGTTTTAAGACAATTTTACCACCTTTTAATAGAGTCTCTTTGAAATATAATTTGTTGAATTTGATAAATCAAATAATGTCTAAATATACTTAATATTTGAAATAAAATAATAAAAATTATTTTTGGGGTAATTTCTGTTATTTTTATATGAAGTTCTATTTTTTAATAGATTGTTAAAAACACTGAATTTTAATTCAAAACAAATTTTTTATCTAAATTATGTATATTGTTAAATTATATTTTAATTTTGTTTTAAATTTTAATTATATTTTTTTATCAATAAATTCAATTTAGGTTTTTGGAATCAATTTCAATTTGAAATTGACTATAAAAATATAGCAAACTTTTTAGCGTTTTACTTTATAAAACTACATTGTCGCTCCATCTGTGGGATTATATTTAAATTAATTTCTACAACTTCTATTTTTAAAAATTGATAAAATTAATTTCATATTTGGAATAATCATAATTTCTAATTTCTAATAAGGTTAATTTTATTTTTGAACAAAAAATATTAGTGATATTAATTAAAATTAATTACAACGATTAAGGTTAAATTAAGCTTAATGGGGACCTTAAGGCCCAAAATGACCAATGCAGCTATCCAAAAGCAATTGGATGGACATAGTTTGACACATTTCTACCATGTATCAACTTTTAACCATTATAGGAAAAACTTAATATTATTAACATAGGTAATTATTTTCTTTTTCTATAATATTACAAGAGTGCGATTCTTCCTCCACTATAAAAGTCGTCCCCTCTTCCCACTTCCTCAAACCTATCTAGTCACATTGTATTGACCCAAATATACCAAAATATCTCCCAAAAAAACCATCCCTTACTCCTTGAATCCTACCTTTGGGAAGAAACCAATCCAAGTAATCCCTTTGGTTCCATCCAAAAGGAGTTACCCAAAAGAGAGGAATATAAAGACATGCGAGACAAGTCAGACTCAACGTAATGGAAATTCATATCACTCTTTATTTCCATGAGATACATGCCATATTCCCTACTAATTTATTGGGGTGTATATACTCTCTATTAATTTATTCTATGCCTCTTATACTTAAATATACGGCTATTTACATAACCATTTTATGATCTTTCTATCATGGGGTTTAAGTTTCAAAAACTACAAAATCAGAAAATAAATTATTTCCCAATTCTTCTTCTTTGAGACACATGTCATATTCTACCCATATATTTTTATATGAGGTGTATAAATTTCCTTTGAAATTTTTTATCATGAAGATACTTATTTTTAAGATAATTTCCTATACATGTATTTTCATTTACCTATAAGGGTAGTATTATTCAAAGTTACAATGTGGTAAGATCTTATTGAAACAATCTCACTATTTATCAAGATTGTTTATAATCATGCTTTTATTGAGGAAATAATTTGGTCTATATTTCAATAACACTCATGAATTTTCTTCTCATCTAGTTAGTATTGATGTCTTCATGAATTATTACCAATTTTTCCACTCTTTGGTACTTAAGATCATTAAGAACATGTTTTTAAGAAACAATGACCTTACCTCTCTCTTCAGCCGAAAATATATGTTCATTAAAACCATGAATTCCAAAAAGGGATTTCAATAATATTATAAAAATATATTATGATCATTAAAGGAAATTTTTACCCTTTTTTCATTTAATTTTTTTAAAATGAATCTTCTTGTCATTTTTAAAATATGGCATTTCTTTAACCTTTTACCGTGTACAAGGAATATTCCTTTTACATCGTACAACATGTTTCAATTCACCCACCCTCATTTATTTAAATTTTCATTTATATTTTTTAAAATATAAATATTTAAGAAAAATTTTCTAACTATTATTTTTAAGGAAATGGTTTTCAAAAGGTTTTTGGATTCTTTTATATGTTTTCAAAAAAAAAAGGTTTCCAAAGGGTTCTCAATATCCTCTATAAGTTTTCAAAGTAAAAGGAATTAATTTTTTTTAAATTGATTAATTTATAATTTTAACATTTATTTTCATGAAAACGGTTTTCCAAAAGGTTTTATGTTTTAATATGCATTTTTCAAAGGAGAAGGGTCAATTTCCTCATAAATTGTTTTAGAAGATCATTCAAAATTATTTCCTATGTAAGATAACATACATTGGTGTTACTAGTACCATCCTATGTAAACAAAGAATATAAAATTTTCATATTTATTAACATTTGTGAATTAAATATTAATTTTTTAATTTAATGAGGATGATAAGTTCGAAGGCATACCCAATACACAATAACAGGTTTCTTTTAAATCATATGTTGCACACATCATTGAATTATACTGAAAAATAATAATATAATATTTTTATTTTAAATAGTAGTAAACTATTAGTAGTTGTAATGGATGTAATGAAAAAAAATAAATACAATACGAGTATGCATGTTTGTAAAATATTTTTATATTTATCCAATAAAATTTAGGGGCTTAAAGTTTAATAAATCTAAATTTAAGCATAAATACTCTAATAATCTTTAAAAGGTCGATTTACTGCCTTATGATGGAGAACCCTATTTAAATGCATTTTTGGTCACTTTTATATGTTTTATTTTTCAAAATAAAATTTTTCATTATAATTAAGACATCAAAATTTACTTTGGGTAAATTTTTGTTATTTTTATCATAAAATTTATTTTTAAATTAATAGTGAAAAATACTATATTTTAATTCAAAACTTACTTTTAATATAATTTATTTATATGGTTAGATTATATTTTTAATTGGTTTTAAAGTTTAATTAGATTATAATTTTTAGATTTAATCTAATATTGTTCATTGGAAGTAATTTTTCTTTGAAATTGGAAATAAACAAGGGTCAATATTTTGATAGTTATTATTTTTTAAAAACATGCTCTTTGTTTTGACATGGGAATTACTTTAAATTAATTAATGAAACTTCTATGTTTTGAATTTGGTAAAATATAAATCATTTTTTAATTCAGAATATGAAATATATCTTAGGATATATTTTTGGTATTTTTATGAAAACTTACAATTATTATGAATAATTAGAACACTTAGTAGTAGTTAAAAAATCAACGTTTTCATTTAAATGAAATTTTACCACATCTGTTAATTGAATTGTGAAAATATTACATACATGGTTGTTATCAGTAAGTAAAATGTGGTTCAATAAGATGAAAATAATTTTTGGTGAATAGTAACTTTTGACTTTTATTTACCACGGTTAAAGGTAAATAGGGTAATTCAAGGCAAAAATAATATTATATATACAACTATGTTAACACCTATCTTAATCCTATTGGATGATGCATTTCCGACCATGGGCATTCTTGGGTCAATTTGGGGACCGCATAAAGCCACTTAATAGTGATAATGACACTTTATATTAATTAATTTAATGTATTGACAAAACTAACATAAAAATATATCTTTTATTAAATCAATTCATACATGGGATTATATAAGTTATCTCATCCCCTAAAAATATTCATTTCAAATATAAGAAGATTTCCTACATCATCTTTTCTTTTGTAATTTTAAGAAATCAAATAAATAAAATGATTTATGACCCAAGAATGATGCAGTGTTTACCTCATTAATGAATGATTTAAATAAATAAGATTATATAGATTTAGACAACATCAAAAACCAGTCCAGTTCTTATTGGATGATTTTATTTTGAACAAGATTGTTGACGCTCCTTTCGTCACAGAATCTAAAGATCGGAAAAGGGGAATATATGAGCACAAAGTGATTCAACCTTTGAAGAAAACGTCAAAAATTGACAAAGGGATGAACAAGGAAAACTTTGCCCATAAGCCGCGCAAGTTTCCCCATGGTCGCGCAAGTGTACTTGCGCGACTCATTTGGCACGCAAGTGACTTGCGCGACCTAAGTGATAACCGCCCGGTAACCGCTCGGGGTCTTCTTTTGCCTATAAATAGACCCTGTGGGCCCCCCATTCGAGAGGATTCTTTTCCAGAAACTCGGATTGAAGCTCCCGACGCCCAAGTCTCTTCTCAAAGCTTCCGGAACACTTCTAAGGTAATTTCTTGCCTAGAACGGAAGATTTAAAGAGAGGGAGTAAGGCCTAAGTGTTGAAATGCATCAACACTTGCGCGCCTGAGTGGCCAGCCCTTAAGGGAAGTGGTCACACTTGCGCGCCACCTTTACTCCTTCGATAGAACTTTCGCGTCCCTTTACTGGGAGAACCTCAAGAGGATTATAAAGGCTTTAAGAAAGAGTCACTCAAGTATTTTAATGATGGTTGACAATCGCGCAAGTACCCCACATGTCGCACAGGTATACCTACGCGACCAATACTTGCGCGCCCACGTAAGACTTGCGCGCCTATCAAGACTTGTGCGCCCCTGCCTTTTTTGGGTGCCCATCTTGCCCATTTTACCCCTCTTAATCCATTTCACCTTTCTTATTCAAGATTCAGTCTTCAAGATACTCTTCAAAGCCATTTATGGCATGATTTCTTGATTTGACTTCCTTATTTGAAAGGAATTCTGTGGAATATCTCTCAAAACATAGTGATTTATACATCTTTATGTCACCAAAGATTGAGAGTTCATTCATTCAACCTCATCCTTTAAGATGAGATAATCCTTAACCTGGGTCTCCTTTTTAGGAATAATCCCCAGTTATAAATCCTTTAATCTGGGCATCCTCCTCAGGAGTAAGCCCCAAACCTTAATTCCTTAACTTGGGCCTCCTTTTCAGGAGTAAGTCCCAATCATAATCCTTTAACCTGGGCTTCCTTGTTAGGAATAAGCCCCGGTCATAAATCCTCCAAACTTGGGCCTCCTTTTCAGGAGTAAGTCCCAAGTCCCCTAACCTGGGTCTCCTTTTCAGGAATAAGACCCAGTCATAATCATGGGCCTCCTTTTCAGGAGTAAGTCCCAAGTCCCCTAACCTGGGTCTCCTTTTCAGGAATAAGTCCCAGTCATAAATTTTGGGCTTCCTTTTCAGGAGTAATCCCCAAGTCCCTTAATTTCTCTTAACCAGTCCTAAATTACGTTTGATATGGGATTCCTTCTCTGGAGTAAAACCCAATTATCAATCCTCTCCTAATTTGGGTTTCCTTTTCAGGAATAAGTCCCCAGTTAGAGTATTCAAAATCTCTATGAAGCACATATACCTTTACGAAACCTGTTCTTGGATTTTCTCCCTAAAGTATATCTTAACCTTCATTTATCTGGGCAGTTATACATACATAATCCCCAAATCATTTCTTAGGATTACATCTTTCATGGCCCAATTGTCTATCTTATTACAGATACCTCTTGTTTCTCACACCGAGCATGACTCACGTGAGCTTATAGGGTAAAATTAATTATGACATCCTTCTTTGAGACATTAATCATAAATATCATACTCTATTTCTCGAACTACGTGGGTTCTGATTCCTTTCCCAAAACAAAGGATACGTAGGTAGCCCATCTGCGGGTTCGATCCCAACTTTGAAATAATCCATGTCCTTCTGAATGACGATAAACTTCAAGTGCCCCACTGAGTGGCTTTAAAACCAGCCTAGTCATCATAATGACCAAGAGACTTTTATATAAATGTTTTGAAGGATACCATTGACCAAGAATCTCTAAATAGATACAGATGATTCTCTATTGATTAAGAACCTCGAATACATATAAAATATTCTCTAAATTTCTTACATATTTAATCATTGATTGTTAAAACTAAAGGAAAACTCATTTTATACTTGGTAATGTAATAAGGATTCACAAACATAAATTAAATCTATAAAGAGAGTCTCGGAGTAGACAATAATTCCCCTCAAAAAGTTATGATGAGTCCGACCTCCCATCCTCTCGACCAATGCAAATTCCTAGGCCTCATTAGTCCACAAACTAATGAGCGCCTACCTTTGGAAAGTAGGTCCAAATGGATGTGGAATCATTGGATGTTTCTGGTTCTACGAACAAACCCGATAGAAACCGATCGGAACGTTTGAATCTCCCACCAGGAGGTCATCCCCGAATTCCATGCGAAACAAAAAGTGGTGAACCCGATGTGAATCCTTAACCAAGTTAAAGTGGTGTTTTACATATTAGTTAAATCCCATATTTAAAAGTCAGTAAGAGAGCTAACAAAAACAATCATTTACATATGTGCTCATCCAAAGGATGAAGTGGCTGAATTTATCTTGATTACGTCTGTTATATCAAACACACACTCTTTTCCAAGATCTTCTGTATTTCCATAATGGCTGCTCTCAAATTCACACTTGTGAATACTGCTGCTGCAAATACCAATGTTGCTATTCCAACTGGATCATCATCTGCTCTGAGGATGACATCACCTACTCAGCATCTTCAACACTGGGTATCAAATGCACTGGTTAAGGAATACCGTCAACACGGTATCATCCCAACTCTGGAGGCTGCCCGACAGGCCCTCCAAGTAAACAACTCACACAGGTCGTCCGGACAACGACGACCAGTGATCAAGAGGCAGGCGGTGCTGACTACCGTCTCCAACCGTTTCGGGTCGTTATCCCCGAAATGCAATTTCCATTCGCCCCCTTACTCTGAGGAAGTGAATGAGCAGGTCCCTCAGGGCCTTAATTCAAAAAGACAGGAGTCCTTCCCGAGGGCTCCCATCAATAATCGCCACAAGACTCGTGCAGTAGTGCGCCCTCAACATGATGAGGGTACCGAATCCAGGCGTTCGGCTCAGGTTCTTCGAACACGAGCAGGCAAGACGAACCGCCAGAGGCAGAATTCAGTTAACAATGGGAAGGTTATCATCCATGCCATCTCCGGAGAAGTCCACCTACCTAACTTGGTGGTGAACAACGAGCAGGCACACACACCTGCCCGTTTTAATTCCGCTGCCCAGCAGACTCGTCTGGCAGCATCACGCCAATCCCGCCAGGCAGTTCCAGTGGAGTACTATAGGCAAGAACATACAGCTGCTTATACATCATCAGTTAGTCAGTAGGCTCGTCTGACTACATATGATGGATCTCATCAACCGCGTTTGGCGAAGTGTAATCAGCATGCATATACACCTACTAATACTAATCAAGCCTACCAACAGTCTCGCTTGGTAGCGCACAGAGAAGTCAGTCGGAAAGCCCCGACAACAAACAGGAGGCAGACTCAACTCTCTGCCCCCACACTTGAGTACTGTCAGGATTCACTGATAGGAAAAGGTGGACAGGAGCAGGCACATACACCTACTCCAAGCCCAGAATGAACGTATATCCCCGTTCCGGCAGCTGAAGTCACCAAGCATATTTTGTCAATGGTGAAAGAGCAGAAGAAAATTCCTGCTCATATTCTGGATGCTTGCCAGGATATCATAACAGCTTCAGCATCATATCAAGGAAAGACACATAAATCTATCCCTAGAAGTGGAGTGACACATCAACGATTCACTCCGGAACAGACACACACATCTATTCCAGTCCAAGAGGGTTATGGGGCATACTCCCCCATATCATACAGACAACCAAATCAGGCACATACACCTGATTTGAGTGGAGATCGTCAGCCTAACCTGACCATCTTTCCTGATCAGGCACATACACCTGCTCAGAGTAACCACTTTCGTCAACAAGTGGTTTCCCAATCGAGTAAGAAGGCATCTAAGAAAAAATCCGCCCAGCACAGTCAGGAGATCAAAGGCCAATCTGTTATAAGGCCTTGCTCGATGCTGGAGTTCTTGAAGCCCTCAGACATTTGTCTGTTGGAATTCAAGATTCTACTCCCTCAGTTCCCAATAACGGGAACATTAATTCTGAAATTCTTCAACAGACATTTCCTAATGAAGGCTTGCTTCATGAAAATTCGGTCATTCTTGAAGTTTCATCTTCGAATGAGAGCCACAGGAACCCTCTGTGTGATCAGAAGACCAAGGATCAAGAAATCTCATCTTTTACTGTAAACCATTATGGTTGTCCTCCCCATGATGATGAACGTCGCTGCGAAAGTCCTCTCCGCAGTAGTGATTCACATTTCCTGGAAAATACTCCATTGGACAATGTAGTGCCGAGAAAGCCCTCTTATCTTGAGGCACTTGCAAATGCGAAACCAGTCATGTCTGATGCTTTATCACTAACAAGTGAAATACTTTCTCAATCAGAAGATAGCCCAGGATGTAGGTCATTCTCCGAACCACCCCTAAGTCATGCATCTTCTAGTTTGATCAATGATATCTCTACCAATCTTGTTGAACCCGATGAAGCAACAAGGAAACACCAACTCTGGTCAACATAGGTAGAAGAATCTTCATTTAATGATAAAGAAGAAATGCTGAACATGAGAAAAAAATTGGCGAAAGGTGAGGTACCAGTCATGTTTTTGCCTTTGGCTGACTCCCAGTATGACATTCCAAAGATGTTGACGGATGATGGAATCCATGATATTCATCTCAACATATGGAAAACTCTTTGTCAATTGAATAAGAAGGTATTATCTTATGATGAATATGAACATCATCTTAAGATAATAGAAGGGCTACAACGTCAGATTGATTTGGATTCTCTATCAGTCTCTCGGTATCCGAAGGCTAAAAAGCAGTAGAGAACCCTTTAACGTTCATGCCTTGGCACACTAAGAAAATTGCGTCAGTTAATTGCCAATGCTCCATCTAGTGTTCATATCAGAGGATGGGGTGTTCACGGAGCACTACATTTCATAGTCCTTTCCAGTCAGCAAAGCCCGCCGAAAATGGTCTCATGCAATGTTATTTCCCATGGCTGGCCACAGTCAATGGGCTTTGTTCATAATCAACAGCTTGCTCAAGAATAGGCTTCAACTAGTTCCTCTCAAAATCAAGCATATAGGGAACAAGTTTTTGAATTTCTCCTACATCAAGCAGGTGATAATATTGCGCAAGCCTCTCGTATGGAGAAAACACATCATCAAATGACAGAAATTTTGGAAATCATCCAACGGTCTGTTGAACCAGGTGATAAAAGTGGATACAGGTTAATGCATCCAGCTAATTTCCGAAATAAGGTTCGCAAGATCAAGAGAGATTTTAAGAAGATCTCAGACATAGCATGTCAAGAGACACCCCAGCTTGTCAGACTGGGGACTTCTTTAACCCAACCCTCAGATTCAACAAATGGGATTCGAGGAGTTGAGCGGAAACAGTAGGAACATCCCCAGTTCACAAGACTGGGGACTCTTTCAAATCATCAATCCCCTCCTCAGAGAATTTCGGTCTTTTCTCGATTGGGGAAGAAGCCACAAGAGGAACGAAGATCCAAATTATCAGGAGATTCCCTCCATGTTACAGCTCGTCATGAAGTTCCTAAAGGATTGAATCAACAAAAGGCAATGTCTCATCAAATACATGAAAGAAGACAATATCACAGAAATGTTGATAGAAGGGCTGTGATGCATTATGCATCAATCAATGTCTTCAATTCGGTTGTTGCTAATCCAACAGAGGAGGTTCACTCAGGGGACTCAGATGAAGAGCGTCCTGCTTAAGAAAATGTACGCACCGATACAAATGAAGAAGGTGTGCGTACACAAAGTCAAAGGATTACTCAGAACCTAGGTAATCCACTTCCCTCTCTCCAAAAGGTATCCAACAAAGGGAAGGGAAAGAATCAGGTTACATATCCTTCCTCTGTAAAAGGTCAATCGCTCTCATTAGAGAAAAGGATTGCACAACAGGAAGAAGAAATGAAAGAATTAAGAAGGTTGAATGCAGAACTACTTCAGAGTAGTCTTCTTCTTAAAAATGATGGAGTCCGACAGCCAAAGGAATTTGTTGCAGTTACTGAGATGGATCAGGAATATACTCCTTTATCAGTACACCCTCAGAAGTCTAATCCTACGGGTCAAGTGCAACAACGATTGGTAGCACTACCATCAGTTTCACCACCAACCACCATGTCTGTCCAAGCTCCATTCATTTCACCTACCCAAAACCAAGTTCAACCGGATATTTCTCAAAAGTTGATAACTACTATTGAGTCATTAACAGCTCGGTTAGAAACTATGTAATGGAAACGGGTGCAAGTTCAACCTGAAAAGAAAGTTTACCCTGAATGGGTAGATTCAATTTCTCCTCCATCTAGTTTTGGAAACCCTGTTTTCCCTACTTTCAATGGATCAGGCGACCCTGAACAACATTTGACACATTACGTGTCTTGTTGTGATCCTATGATGGGAAATCCAGAACAGCAAGAAGCAATGAAACTCAGATGCTTCGTGCGAACCTTGCAAGGACCAGCTTTTGTCTGGTATACAAGCTTGCAATCCCGGTCAATCATCGGATGGGAGGATCTTCGTCAAAAATTCCTTCTTTAGTTCAGCTCAACTTTTCCAAAAACGATAGTTTTTGATCTTACAAACTGCAAGAAAAGGGAGAATGAAATAGCCTCTAATTTTATTTCTCGCTAGAATGGATTAACATATTCCCTGAGTTTAGCACTTCCTCAGGAGGAACTGTTGCCAATCTGTGTGGAAAATTTGCGTGACGAATTACGCACGCCATTGATCCCTGTGAAATACACAGGAGGGTTTCGAGATCTTACTTCAATCGCTCAACAGATTGAATATTCCCTTATATAGGCTAATGCTACATCTCGTGTAATTCCATCAGATCCAGGAAGGAGAATGGGTAAAGCGGAAACTGCTACAGTTATGCTTAAACAAGCACCTGTACCTATTTTTACTTCAAAACCTTCATCTTCTCGAAGAGCTCCACCTCTTGAATTCCAACAACAAAGGCCGTTTCGTCCAATAAATCAAAAAGATCAACGACGAAAAGAATTTGAGGATTTGAAGAGTAAAACATACTCTTTCCGAAATGAGCAGGTTCCTGGTTACTTCATTTCAGCTTTGGAAAATAATTTGGTTCAATTACCAGTGCCCAAGAGGCCAAACAAGGAAGGAGATGAAGACCGTATCAATTATTGTCCCTTTCATCAAATGTTAGGGCATCCCATCGAGGAGTGTTTTTTCTTTAAATACCTCCTGCAAAAGATGGTTGACTTGGGACAAGTCAAGTTGAAAGGTTCTTTGACTCAGGTAGCCTGTGTCACTGCTACAGTTCCAGAGGAAGAAGGTGAATGGCAAGAAGTCAAAAGCAGAAATGCACAGAAGTATGATGATTGGATGGTCAGAAAGACAATCAATCGGACTCATGCCATTTTGCGAACACAATTAAAGAAACCAATTGTGTCTTCTACCATGAATATTGCGGTAAAACCCTCTTCATCAGAGGGAAAATCCTCAAATAAATGGCTTGATTCAAAGAATAAAAAAGAATCAGAAGAAGATGAGTATGTTTCAAAGCCTAAATTGTCTTTGACTCTGGAAGACTTTATTCCATCTACATCAAAGCCACGGGAACCGCCCCATCAAACGGAACAGCCTAAACAAGCTAATCAGGCAGAGTCTTTATCAGACGAAGAGTTAATCTTCGGTTCTGTTAATATGATTCAATTAACAGATCCATATTCCAGTCTTGATGAGCCTGAATTACCTGTATCAAATAAGGGAATCTGAGGAAGTTCTAGAGGTTCAGTATACAGGGGAAGACGTGGATCTTTCCGAAGCCACTACTCCAATTCTACCCCTGTTAGCACTGTGTATGCATCAGAAACTTGTGGTAGAGCCCTTCAGCGAGCTCAAAAAGAACAAGCAAGTTCTTCTGCCAATGGCCAACTCAGTTTTGGCATAGTTATTTTGGAAGACCGATTAAAGGTTCCATCTTCTTTATCTCAGCAAGTAAATGGATCTAATCAGTCTAATCTTCCAAAACCAAGGTTGTTGCCAACTTCTATCCCAATACAAGATGCATCAGCTTCCAAAGCATCTGCTTCCAAGGTACCTGCTAAACCACATATTCCTGTTGGGAAACACAGACCTCTAGATCAAAAGTATGATATATTGAAACACTTGTCCCAAGTACCAGCCAAGTTATAAATTTTGGATGCTTTGAATATATAAAAAGATCTTCGGGAATCATTCATCTAAACTTTGTGAAGTCCTCATGAGTTTGAAGCTGAAATTGCTGCAGCTGAAGTCTATCACATAGAGAATAATCCAGCAGAATTCCATGCAGTGATATCTTTTACTGATAGAGATGAAGATGATGTTGTTAATGGGCACATAAAACCTCTATACTTATCTGGAAAAGTCAATGATGTAGATATCTGAAGATATTTCATTGACAATGGTTCAGGAGTCAACCTCATGCTCATTCGTACACTTCGTCGATTGGGCCTCACGGAATCTGATTTATCTCCTTCTACCATGATGTTACAAGGATATGATAAAAATGAACAAGAACCACTGGGCGAAGTTACACTCATAACTCAGTTTGGAGATCTTGTATCCAATTCGGATTTCATGATTGTTGATCAAGACTCAGCTTTCAATGTCTTGCTTGGAAGACCCTGGCTACATCAGCATCCAGTTATCCCTTCATCATACCATCAATGTCTCAAATACTGTTTCAATGGTCAAGTTGGAACATTGTATGGTGATAAGGCCCCATTCAAGACATGTGAGTCTCAATACATTGAGGTAGAATTTTATCACATGAGGGGAAGAAGGAAATCTACAATAAAGAAAATTACCAAAGTTAATTCCCCATATGGTTTGGAGAAGATTCCAATAAATCCATTTACACATGTGAGTACAGATTATGTGTTACCTATCAGTCAAATTGAAAAAATAGGCCCAAATCAAAATACTCTAATGGAAAGATCCATAATGTCAATTACGGCAATCGAGCCAGACAACATGGGAGAAATTGTTAACCTACCAAACAGTGATGAAAGCATAAGTGGTGACGTTTTCATTTCATCTGCTGAAGTCCAAAAAGTCTATACTTCGCCAATCAGGCCAGAAGAAGTTATAGCAACATTAGAGGTGAATAATGATGTCGATTCTCAATCCATCATCTCCTCTTTATTTCCCAAAGAAGACCCTTTATTATCAATAGGGTCGGAAATGGAAGCTTCTTCTTCAAAATGTGAAAATTTTTACATCTCTTATGATCATGAGAATTTCGTTTTGTCATCTGCTATGCAAGTAGAAACAGAAGAAATAACACGTGATGAAGAGGAAGAGGAAGATATTAGAGATGCTCCTCCAGTATTTGAAGAGGGTATCTCTACCAATGTGGATGAACTCAGAGAAGTAAATCTGGGTACAGAGAAAAATCCACGCCCCACTTTAATTAGTGCGGCCATGACCCTTGAAGAGCAAGAGATGTATATTTCTTTTCTAAAGCAAAATAAAGATATTTTTTCTTGGCACTATACAGAAATGCCTAGGCTTGATCCTGATGTTGCTACTCATCATTTGGGTTTACCAAAATAACATCGAGGATTTAAGCAAGCCACGAGAAGAACACACCCAACTTATGCTACCAAAATTGAAGCTGAAGTGGATAAGCTGATCAAAGATAACTTAATTAGAGAAGTTCAGTATCCCAAGTGGTTGGCTAATATTGTCCCTGTAAAGAAAAAGAACGGACAAATTAGGGTTTTCATCGATTTCAGAGATCTTAATCGGTATTGTCCTAAAGATGATTTCCCAGTTCCGATTACAGAACTCTTAATTGATGTGATGGATGGCTATGAAGTACTTTCTTTCATGGATGGATATTCCGGATATAATCAGATCTGAATGGCCCCAGAAGATGAGGACTCTACAGCCTTCAGAGCTCACCAAGGTGTGTTTTGTTACCGGGTGATGCCCTTTGGTTTAAAGAATGCAGGTGCAACATATCAACACGCCATGCTTCGTATCTTCAAACCTTTCTTAGGGATGTTTGTTCAATGCTATGTAGATGATTTGGTGGTTAAATCCAAACAACGTTCTAATCACTTGGCTGATTTGGAAGTCATATTACACAAGCTTCGACAATATAATTTGAAGATAAACCCCTTAAAATGTGCTTTTGGGGTAACCTCAAGAAAATTCCTCGGCTTTGTTGTACGCCATCGTGGTATTAAAGTCGATCCTGAGAAGACCAAATCAATCCTTGGTATGTCACCTCCTCAGAATTTGAAAGAATTAAGAGGACTTCAAGGACACTTAGCCTATATTTGGCGTTTCATCGCCAATTTGGCAGGTAAAAGTTTACCCTTTACCAAATTATTGAAGAAAGGAGTCACATACCAGTGGACTGAAGAATGTCAAGAGGCATTTGATGTTCTCAAGAAATACCTCTTGAGTCCACCGGTACTCATTCCACCTTTTGAAGGAAGACCACTTATCCTCTATGTGACAGCTCTACAGCGATCATTGGGTGCCTTTCTTGCTCAAAAGAATGATGCTAGAAATGAAAATAGCCTCTACTATCTCAGTAGAACTATGCTTGAAGCAGAAACCCGGTATTCAAGTATTGAGAAGGGCTGCCTGGCATTAATCTTTGCAGTTCAGAAACTGAGACACTACCTGCAACATCACAAGGTCCAATTTGTATCTCGCAATAATCTGTTCAAATTCATCCTTAGTCATCCAATGCTTACAGGACGTCTAGCAAGGTGGGAAGTTATTTTGCAGTAGTTCGACATTCAGTATGTATCTCAAAAGGCAATAAAGGGCCAAGCTCTGGCTGATTTCCTGGCTGAACATCCTTCAGTGGAAGACACGTCTTCAGATATTGAACTCCCTAATGAGGAAGTTTTTTCTATTCAATATCAAACATGGGAAATGAATTTTGATGTTGCTTCCAGAAGTCCAACAGGGAAGAAAATGGAAAATCCTAAATTCAACAAAGTTGGTTTAGGAATTGTGCTCATTTCTCCAGATAAGGCACTGTTACCTTATTCCTTTTTATTGTGGGAAGGTGGTACCAATAATGAAGCTGAATACCAAGCTCTCATTACAAGCTTGGAGTTAGCGCTCCAAGCACAAGTGAATCACTTAAAGGTGAAAGGTGATTCAGACCCGGTAATCAAACAAGTCAATGGGGATTATGCCATCAGAAAAGAAGAATTAATCCCTTTGTATGATTACGTCAGAGAGTTAATGGTGGAATTCCCTTCAGAACCAACATTTTCTTATGTCCCAAGATCACAAAATGCTCAAGCTGATGCGCTAGCCAATATAGCCACAGCTCTAGAAGATCCAAACCGGGACAAGACAACCATCAGTATTGCCCACCGTCGTGCAATTTCAACTTATGTTCAAGCTAGAACAGAGGAAATTAATGAAATTAGTCCCATTCCTGAACTATATGGTTATACTATAGGATGGATGTCACCTATCAGGGAATATCTTCAAAATGGAACACTTCCACCTGATAGAGCCGAGAAAGAACAAATCCGGCGGTGTGTGGTCAATTTTACTCTTTATGATAGCCCAAACCACTTAGAGAAAATTCTCTACAAACGTGGTTTTTATGGAGTTCTCTTCAGATGAATTGATGGTGAAGATACAATGGATGTCATAAAAGAAGTGCATGCAGGAGTCTGTGGTGCCCACCAGTCTGGACATAGACTGTCTGATCAAATTCGAAGGCTTGGATACTTTTGGCCTTCAATGATACAAGATTGTGTTAATTTCACAAAGAAGTGTCATTCATGCCAAGTATATGCCAACTTCATTCATCGACCTCCAGAGTTGCTTCATACAGCTAAATACTCGGGGCCATTTGCCACATGGGGAATGGATGTGGTGGAACCTTACCCTTCAGTTACGGCCAAGCAGTTTAAGTACATTCTTACTGCTGCTGATTTCTTTTCCAAATGGGCAGAGGCAGTACCTCTCAAAGAAGTCATTTCTAAATGAATTGTTAGCTTCATCAAGTCTAACATCATTACTAGATTTGGTGTCCCTCATACCATATTGACAAACAACGGCACAAACTTCTGTTCTTATGAGGTGAAGAAATTGTATCAAGAATACAACATTAAATCCAACCATTCATCTCGGTATCATGCGGTGTACAATGGCCAAATAGAAGCCTTTAACAAGACTCTTTCAAATATACTGCCAAATATGGTGGATAAAGATAAGAGATCATGGACTGATAAACTCTTTCATGCATTATGGGCTTATCGAACTACCATCCGCAATGCAACATGGTCAACTCCATATTCGTTGATATATGGAATGGAAGCAGTCTTGCCAATTGAAGCTCAATTTCCCTCACTCAGAGTCGCCATTTGTGATCAGTTATCTACAGATGAGCAATCCCAAAAGCGATTGAATGAATTGGAACAGTTAGATGAGAAAAGATTGTGCACTTTGCACCACTTGGAAATCTATCAGAATCGAATAGCACGAGCTTTCAAAAAAACAGTTCGCCTTCATTCATTCATTCAGGGAGAATTGGTATTGGTTCTCATAACACCAATGATACCAGGAAAGAAGCCTCCCAAGCTTGAACCAAAATGGGAATGACCTTATTCAATATATAAGGTCTACTCCAATGGAGCTTATTCATTAATCTCAATGGATGGAGAACTCATCACGACTCCAACCAATGCCAGATTTCTGAAGAAATATTTTGTATAAACACAAAATATGGTCCCCAGAACCAATATTCTTACAATTGGTTCATACAGCAATGGTCTAGTATGACCTTAAACTGTAACTTCGTCCAACATGACATTAAACTGTATGAAAGTCCCTTACATCCGAAAAGACTTTAAACTACATAAGCGCTTAAAGGTCCAGTATGACTTTAAACTGCATCATCCACGGTCTATGCATATGACCTTAAACTATTTTCATTTTCATCCAACATGACGTTAAACTATAGAAAAGAAGATGTCCCTGCAACATGACACTAAACTATGCAGCACCAGTTCGTCCTTGTTATATGACGTTAAACTATACAGCAATGGTCCAGTATGACCTTAAACTGCAACTTCGTCCAACATGACGTTAAACTGTAGGAAAGTCCCTTACGTACGGAAAGACGTTAAACTACATAAGCACTTAAAGGTCCAGTATGACTTTAAACTGCATCATCCACGGTCTATGCATATGACCTTAAACTATTTGCACTTTCGTCCAACATGACGTTAAACTGTAGAAAAGAAGATGTCCCTGCAACATGACACTAAACTGTGCAACACCAGTTCGTCCTTGCTATATGACGGTAAACTATACAGCAATGGTCCAATATGACCTTAAACTGCAACTTCATCCCACACGACATTAAACCATGAAAAAGTTCCCTAAAAAAAGTCATGTATGACTTTAAACTACACCATGGTCCAGTATGACTTTAAACTGCACCATCCATGGTCTATGCATATGACCATAAACTATTTTCACTTTTGTCCAACATGACACTAAACTGTAGAAAAAATCCCCAATGCGTCCAACATGACATAAATGGTGAGTTATTTTGTCCTTACAGCATGACATTAAACTGCACAGTCCCCCTTTCGTCTAATATGACGTTAAACTGTATTGTCCCCATCGTCCTAACTACATGACGCTAAACTATACAGAAAGTTCTTGATATGTCCTACATGACATTAAACTGTATTTTGTCCCTGCTACATGACACTAAACTGTGCAGCACCAATAGTCCTAACTGCAAGACTTTAAACTGCATAGTCCCTTTATATTTCCTACATGACATTAAACTATGCATCGTTAAGGTTGTTGTTACCTCTTGTTTCTCACACCGAGTATGACTCACGTGAGCTTAGAGAAAACCTCAACCATAACACTCTATTTGGGCCGCTAACCATGTGTAAGTCCCAACAACATTTTTATTAGATCGTTGTCCCCAAGAACAACTTGATCATTAGTTCATTCTTTAATTGAACTACACAGACTTTGATCCTTGCCCTCCAGGCTGCGTATGTAGGCAACCTCCCAGGGTTCAAGCCCAAAAACAATCTCTTCACATAGGTTCACCACCATCTCATATGATGTTGATTCGTGAAACCGCCCCTAGAATCAATATCTTTACATTTATTCACTTTTGTCCTTGTTATATGACGTTAAACTATGTAACACTTTTGTCCGGTACGACAATAAACTACAATAATCTTTGATTTCCTCATTTGAGAGAGAACTATTATTGCCATTGATTTTTTCAATCATGTTTCATTTCAAAAGACTACGTGCATACATGGTAATGCCTAAACTTTTTATCTTAGGTTAAACCATCATTGCACTAAAGTCCCCTTTTCACCCTTCACATGTACGAACCAAATTTGTACAAAGGGTAGTTCTAGAACTACGTGCGCTTGATTCCCATCCTTATGGGATACGTAGGAACGTTCGATTATCCCTTGAATCCAGCCCTAAGTCTTTTGGGCCTAACCCCAAATTTCACTTTCAGTCCCTTGGCTGAAAAGTCCTCATGAAAACACACATTGTGTATTCATTATTATGGTCCGAACTCTATGACCCTAAACTAAGATCTCTCATTTTTTTCGTCCTGCACGACGTTAAACTGTATTTCAAGAACTACGTATGTCTTGATTCTCATTCTTATGAGATACGTAGTGAAGTCCAAAATTTAAATTCATGACCCTGCCACAACATGATTATGGTTATCATTGACATATGTATCTCTATATACATTGGACGATACCCATCTTTATGTGTTATAATCCTAAACCTTAAATATTTTCAGATCTTCATAACCCTTTTCATGACTTTTAGTCACAAAAATGTCAAACTACTGAGAATTCTTTTGTCTGACTATGCAGTACGTTCCCATAGGTGGCCTTGCATAAACAGTCCACATAACAGAATTGTTAGCCAAAAGATACTATTTTATTTAACTATGCAGCCAATTCCCTTAGGTGGACCTGCATAATTCAACCCCCTAACGGGTTTGTTAAATGATGGTAATTTCATTCTTGGGAAGAATGAATCTTTTGTCCTTATTTGTCTTAAACAATAGTATGTAGGGATCCACAAAAAAAATAGACATCCTTAACATATTTTTCCCGTATCCTTTTTCATGATCTGAAAGTATTGAAGTCTATGGTTTATTCTTCTTCCCTACGTTTGGGTCAGACCTTCGTAGGAGTGATATTCATAAAGTTCTTCGATAATCTTGTCTGGAAATATCTTCTCCATGTTCAAGTACCTCTTTCCATACAGCAAACTCTATACTTTGGAAGATTTGAATATCCATAAACATTCACTGGCTTTTAGAACTCGGAAAGTAAATTTACGAGAGTTCTTTTTGCCTGACTATGCAGCACGTGCCCATAGGCGTCCTTGCATAAACAGTCCACATAACAGACTTTTCAGCCAAAAAAAATGCTATTTATTTGACCATGCAGCCAATGCCCTTAGGTGGCCCTGCATAATTCAACCCCCTAACGGGTTTTGTTAAATAATAGTAACTTCATTCTTGGAAACTACTTCTTCTGATGCCTTTTAGCTCTTTTTCATATCATTTCTCAGATTCAAATATTCTTAAGCCATAGTTTACATTTTTTCTCTCTCATACTTGAGTATGGTAATATGTTTTCAGATAAATTGTCAAGGAATTGAATCAATTTTAATCCATTATGGTCAAAGCTATTTCGACCTTAAAAATTAACCCCTTTATGTCCGGCATGCATGACATTAAACTGCCCACAAAAGACAAAGGAACTCTGAATAAAAGTCATGTTCCAGCTCACTAAATATACATTTTTGTATGATTTAAGTAATATTGAGCAATTAAAAGATTCAAAGTTTTGAGGGTTATTTTTAATAATCCTAGTAAAAAACAAACAATGCTTACTAGGCCCATTGGCATAAGTAAATTTGAAGCAGGTAGTGAGAGAATGCAGGTAAAAATAAGTGAAAGTGAAAGTGTTTTTCATTGATGCACAAGAGTTAGAAGGACATCCACAGACTGGAGTCTCTTCTCTTTTTCAAGAATTACAAGAGGCATTCAACATAACACTTCATTTGATTTACGGCATCCCAAGCTTCATTAGAAACCACCTGGAATTCATTCATTCAACTGGATACAATAAGAGATGCAGTGATACTAGCTCTTCTCGGAACAATTGTAAAAGGATGTTCTTGAGTGTGGTTTGAGAAAATTTTCTGCTGATCAAACAGTGACTCTGTTTCTGTCCAAGAGACTTGGAAGATGGATACATGGATTTGATAATGGAGCATTGGAAGTAAAGAGCCATTTGGAGAGAGTACTCTTTTCAGATATTGCTCTAATGCCATGTTTGTCTTCTCTCCACCAACCGGTAGTGGAAAACATTTCAGCCCATGGGTTTTCCATTTTCATATCTGCAAGGAAATGACATAGAAGAAGAACATGAAAGTTCACACCACTATTGTTGCTCTTAATGCACATCATAACCGAAATAGAGGAGTAGCAGTGCAGCTGCATCTCAGGTGTATAATTGTTTGCATCTAGAACATTGACTCCTTGCAGATGACCATGACCACACAGAGTCAGATGGATGCTCTGTGGAAAATTAAGATGATATTTATTCAAGTACTTAGCCAAATTTGGGAGAGTGTTGTTGCAGATATCATAGTAATCATGGCCAATGATGTTCATCATGTCATCAATCTGCTTGCTAGCCAGTTCATCAACCGTTCCAATTACCTTGGGAACCACTGAATCTGCACAAAGATGAATAAACTAACTCTTAAATGGGTTTATTTTTCATAAAATTTATGAAGAAATTTTGAAAAAAATGGCTAAGGCATTAAGGCGCGCAAGTCTAAACATGGCGCGCAAGTATTCGTGTGTCGTGCTAGTTTTTGACGTGCATGTTTAAACCGCGCAAGTACAAATACCTTTACAATAGCGCGACATCAAGTAAAACATTGGAAAACAGATCAACTTGCGCAGCTAAGATAACCTGCGTGACGAGAGCTCGAGAAGTTTGAAGTCCAGGAATCCAGATGCTTTGTACAGAGGTGAGGCCATGTATTTATAGGCTAGGAGGCCTATCTGCGCGCCGTATACAGTGCGCTCAAAGCCCGCGCGACGCAAACTTACGCGCCGCCCTCTGTGCCCTGAAGACTTGCGCGGCCCCTTTTCCTTTGGATGTATTCGATTTCCTCAGAGTCAAATCCTCTATTTCTCTCCGGATCCAACTCTGAGGGGGGACTTTTGTTGACGCTCCTTTCGTCACAGAATCTAAAGATCGGAAAAGGGGAATATATGAGCACAAAGTGATGCAACCATTGAAGAAAACATCAAAAGTTGACAAAGGGATGAACAAGGAAAACATTGCCCATAAGCCGCACAAGTTTCCCCATGGTCGCGCAAGTGTACTTGCGCGACTCACTTGGCGTGCATGTGACTTGCGCGACCTATGTGATAACCGCCCGGTAACCGCTCGCGGGTCTTCTTCTGCCTATAAATAGACCCTGTGGGCCCCCCATTCAAGAGGATTCTTTTTCAGAAACTCAGATTGAAGCTCCCGACGCCCAAGTCTCTTCTCAAAGCTTCCGGAACACTTCTAAGGTAATTTCTTACCTAGAACGGAAGATTTAAAGAGAGGGAGTAAGGCCTAAGTGTTGAAATGCATCAACACTTGCGCTCCTGAGTGGCCAGCCCTTAAGGGAAGTGGCCACACTTGCGCGCCGCCTTTACTCCTTCGATAGAACTTGCACGTCCCTTTACTGGGAGAACCTCAATAGGATTATAAAGGCTTTTAGAAAGAGTCGCTCAAGTATTTTAATGATGGTTGACAATCGCGCAAGTACCCCACATGTCGTGCAGGTATACCTGCGTGACCAATACTTGCATGCCCACATAAGACTTGCGTGCCTTTCAAGACTTGCACGCCCCTACCTTTTTTGGGTTCCCATCTTGCCCATTTTACCCCTCTTAAGCCATTTCACCTTTCCTATTCAAGATTCAGTGTTCAAGATACTCTTCAAATCCATTTATGGCATGATTTCTTGATTTGACTTCCTTATTTGAAATAAATTCTGTGGAATATCTCTCAAAACATAGTGATTTATACATCTTTATGTCACCAAAGATTGAGAGTTCATTCATTCAACCTCATCCTTTAAGATGAGAGAATCCTTAACCTGGGTCTCCTTTTCAGGAATAATCCCCAGTTATAAATCCTTTAATCCGGGCATCCTCCTCAGGAGTAAGCCCCAACCCTTAATTCCTTAACTTGGGCCTCCTTTTTAGGAGTAAGTCCCAATCATAATCCTTTAAATTGGGCTTCCTTGTTAGGAATAAGCCCCAGTCATAAATCCTCCAAACTTGGGCCTCCTTTTCAGGAGTAAGTCCCAAGTCCCCTAACCTGGGTCTCCTTTTCAGGAATAAGACCCAGTCATAATCATGGGCCTCCTTTTCAGGAGTAAGTCCCAAGTCCCCTAACCTGGGTCTCCTTTTCAGGAATAAGTCCCAGTCATAAATTTTGGGCTTCCTTTTCAGGAGTAAGCCCCAAGTCCCTTAATTTCTCTTAACCAGTCCTAAATTACGTTTGATATGGGATTCCTTCCCAGGAGTAAAACCCAATTATCAATCCTCTCCTAATTTGGGTTTCCTTTTCAGGAATAAGTCCCAAGTTAGAGTATTCAAAATCTCCATGAAGCACATATACCTTTATGGACCCTGTTCCTGGATTTTCTCCCTAAAGTAAATCCTAACCTTCATTTATCTGGGCAGTCATACATACATAAGCCCCAAATCATTTCTTATGATTACATCTTTCATGGACCAATTGTCTATCTTATTACCGATACCTCTTGTTTCTCACACCGAGCATGACTCACGTGATCTTAGAGGGTAAAAGTAATTATGACATCCTTCTTTGAGCCATTAATCATAAATATCATACTCTATTTCTTGAACTACGTGGGTTCTGATTTCCTTTCCCAAAACAAAGGATACGTAGGTAGCCCATCTGCGGGTTCGATCCCAACTTTGAAATAATTCATGTCCTTCTGAATGATGATAAACTTGAAGTGCCCCACTAAGTGGCTTTAAAACCAGCCTGGTCATCATAATGACCAAGAGACTTTTATATAAATGTTTTGAAGGATACCATTGACCAAGAATCTCTAAATAGATACAGATGATTCTCTATTGATGAAGAACCTTGAATACATATAAAATATTCTCTAAATTTCTTACATATTTAATCATTGATTGTTAAAACTAAAGGAAAACTCATTTTATACTTGGTAATGTAATAAGGATTCACGAACATAACTTAAATCTATAAAGAGAGTCCCGGAGTAGACAATAATTCCCCTCAAAAAGGTGTGATGAGTCCGACCTCCCATCCTCTCGACCAATGCAAATTCTTAAGCCTCATTAGTTCACAAACTAATGAGCGCCTACCTTTGGAAAGTAGGTCCAAATGGATTTGGAATCATTGGATGTTTCCGGTTCTACGAACAAACCCGATAGAAACTGATCGGAACGTTTGAATCTCCCACCAGGAGGTCATCCCCGAATTCTGTGCGAAATAAAGATTCATCTTATATTTTACTTTAATAAGTTTGGGACCTTTAGAAACCGAAAATCACAATATAATAAAAAAAATATTTTCAAACCATCCTAAAGAGCCCCTCCTCTCCCTTATAAAATGTCATCACCTATTATCCATTAATCACACCTCTAAATCACTTTATCTCATCCAACCTCTGTCCAAATAATCTCTAAAGATACCTCTCTTACACCTAGAAGCCTAACCTTAGGCAGAAGGAACTTCAAGAAATCCCTTTTGTTCAAACCAAAGGGAGTTAGCCAATTAAAATGTAACACCTTCTCTTAAGTTCTTTTCTTTTCTTTTACTTATCCAACCCCCATAAACTATTTTTATAAATTTATTTTTTAACAACACCAGCATACTAAAAATACTAGGTTGTTGTTATGATAAGGATTCAAACTACACATACACACCCCTCCGTCTAATGGGTAAATAACATATTGTTTCTATGGATGGCGAACTAATGCCTCTCGAAATGATAATTGTTAAATTATCTCTTAACACCCCATATGGGGGATATTATTGGGGTATGTTCTTATATATCCTTACTAATATAATCTTTATGTCCAAGTGATGAGATACTCATTTCTCTCTCATCAAATATTTTTTTGAAATTTTAAGTGACGTCGTTAGGCTGCCGAATTTATTTTAGGGAACTTCTTAACCCAATTTCAATTATTTTGGTAAAACTTATACATGATGATTATGTATTTCTATGAATATGTGTGAATTACCTCTAATTTTTTTATACTTAATATACAATCATATTGAGTGTATTTATATTTGTCACACATAATTATGTAATTGATTTGTCCTTAATCTAAGGATACCATCTTTATAAGGGATTTTGTCTCAATTTACATTCCATTGAGACTTTATTGTTGTTACGCCCCAATTCAATTTTATATGGGGTATAACCTATATATAGTCATTTTATATCCTGAATATCTTTATACTCATGATATTATAAATTTTTGATTAAATGTTATTCCTCAATTATATTTATTCAGGCATCTCTCATTTGGTTAGGGACTCCTTAAGTAAAATATCATTTTAATGACTTAATCTTTTAAATAATTCTCATTAATTTCCATGTTTTAAAAATGGTTTTAAGGATTTATTTATATGGACATTAAGGTTTTAAAATTTTAATTCCTTTAAAATCTTCAAAGTTGTACGGGACACTTTGACTCAAAAATCTAATTATTAAATGTTTTAAATGGTTTTAAAAATGGTTTGATAAAGCATTGATTATGTCAATATATTAAAATGATATATTGTGATTACACTTGGGAAATGATATCTTTTTATGCTAGATTTATGTGTTGTGAATATTTTATGGTTCTTGGGTATTGTTTATGTATTCGGGTGGTTCCATGATAAACCTAGGGCGGGTGAGCCTGAGATAGCTCTCTAATGCATTGGGTAATGTAAGGGAAGTAAATGTGAATGTTTCTCTAAAGAGATTTAGGGAATATACTATGATGGGCATTCCAAATGTAACTCCCAAAGTGGTTGTGAAATCTATAATGTATGTATGTTATGGATACCACAAGTTACCTTCATGATTTGTGATTGCTATATGTTATTCATAAATCTTATGATTTTATGAGGTTCGTTAAAAAGATTATGTTTTGATAGAGTAATGTTTTATTTCTTTATTTTATAACCATGTAGATGCCGAAAAGTGCTTAAGTGGTAGACAATGTTCTGAAATGAAAAGTTGAAGTCATATTTGGACCTGGAGGCCTGGTCCGGAGGACTCGGAGGTGTGTCGCTGAAAAAAGGGTGAAGCATGTAGAAAATAGTTCCCCCAATTGGAATGTACTAGGATTTGTGAAGAGTCCCGATGCCGGCATGAAATAATTTCACGACCTCATGCCACACGGTGAGCCTTTTGCACCACCGCCTCCACCCTGTAATTATTGCGCGCAACCCTGAATTCTGCATCGCCGGATGCCAATAAATAGAAGGTGACCCCCTCCCTTTTTAGGGGTGAATAATTTGAACTACCTCTCATGTGCGAAATCTGCTTTCTGCACGTGTGTAATATGGTCTTCTGGTATGGTTCTTCTTTGCACCAAGTCCCCCTGGGATCCGCCTTTGCGTGAGATCCCCTAGGCTTAGACTAAACTCCAACCCCTTTGTTGTGTGCCCCTTGCGCGCAATCCTTCCCAGGGGAAGGCAAGCCGGCCAAGCCGCGCACAATCCCCCCTTTGCGTGCACACCCCTTCCTTTGCACGCAATCCTTTATCTAGCACACAATTCTTCCCAACCGTGCGCAATACATCATCCCCCTATTTTGCACAAGCAACACTGATTTCGCACCAACCTGGGGCTTTTTACGCCGAACCCCTTTATTTCATGCAAACCCCAAGAGTTGCACACAATCCCCTAGGGCCCTCCGCCTCGGTCCCCATCGGTGCATGCCCTTGCACGAATGCCTGATGCCCTTATTCTTAGTTCCATTCATAGGTGTCTTGTGCACCCCGGACATCCACATCATACTTGGTTTTCCCGTACGACCTTCCAGCCTTGCATGAAGTAACTTCAACATCCCCTAGACAATCCTTTCTGTTTCATTGCTTCGCCTTTTGCTTCTTCACATAGGCACGCTAGCGTCTATTTCTTCTTCGCATAGCCATGCTAGCGTGGACCCTCAGATGGTTCGCTCCACGTCACCCCCTCAGTACATCCTTGCCATTTCCTTCCCTCCCACAAGGAGCAGAGTGTACCAGTTATGTAAGTTCTAGGGGTGCGGAGTAACCCACCTCATCTGAGCTACATGACGTTAAACTTTCAAGCACCTAATCCTCAATACATGACGTTAAAATGTGACCCAGCCCCGTTCCTCGCACGTAGGGTCCCCACACCTCCGAAATGCTCCACTCCCACTCATCTCCAAGGGGATGGGATCATCCCTCATAAGGGGTGATTTATTAGACTGGTGTTTGTTCATGTGGAAGGGCATCCACCTTGGTATAAGGCCCTAGCTCTCCTTCTAGGAGGCACCACCACTGCTCCTCCTCATATGCTCGGTTCCAAGGCCAACAGAGAGAAAGATAGAGAATAGGGACCCTCCTCTCTTCCTGGGTGCCAAATCCCTCTCCCTCTACTCTTTGTCTCCCTCGAGCCTCCATCCTGGAGTAAGTCCCGACACCATGGGCCGCCCAACATGTAACCCCTTCTCACTTCCCACAGACACACCCTTCACAACGTGATCATTAGGTCTCTTCAACCTCTTGTTTCTCACATTGAGAATGACTCCCGTGAGCTTAGAGTCAGCACCAACCATGACACACATCATGGGCCGCCTCAGCGTGTAAGCCTCAAACGCCCCCATCCCGCATGACGTTAAACAGTCGATCTCGAACTATGGGGACATTGATCTGTGCTAAGGCATGGTAAGTAGGAATCCTCCACAAGGTTCAAGCCCCACCACCTTGGGCCATCCCAGAGCGTAATCCCCAATACATCCCAAACTACGTGGACTTTGATCCGTGCTAAGGCATGTTATGTAGGAAGCCTCTGTGAGGTTCAAGCCCCACCACCTTGGGTCACCTCAGAGCGTAAGCCCCATACATCCCAAATATGGGGACTTTGATCCATTCTAAGGCATTGTACATAGAAGGCCTCCATGAGGTTCAAGACCCACCACCTTGGGCCGTCGCAGAGCGTAAGCCCCAACAATCCCGAACATCAGGGACTTTGATCTGTGCTATGGCATGGTACGTTGGAAGCCTCCATGAGGTTCAAGCCTCAGCACCTTGGGCTTCCCTAGAGAGTAATCACCAATACATCCTGAATTATGGGGACATTGATCCGTGATAAGTCATGGTACGTAGGAAGCCTCCACGAGGTTCAAGCCCTCAAAACCATTGTCCATGGTCGTCTCCGTATCATTGTGACAAGCCCCATTTCCACCCTGAGCTACCTCAGAGTGTAATGCCCAATCCACCTGGACCCCAGGTTCCCCTTCAAGTTGGTTCACCCACTCCAACTTTGGGCCACCTCAAAGAATAAGCCCCAAATTCCCCTGTTATGCATGAAGTTAAACTTCATTCCATTCTGAACTACGAACACTTTGATTCCCAGCAATAGGGATACGTATGAGGCCTCCACAGGGCACAAGCCCATCACTCAGGTCTCATCCTGATCTCTCCCTCGAGCCCACATGTCTCGAGAATCTCATGCCCTAACCCAGAGATTCCACTTCCTCTAGGTCCCATCCATGAATTCATTCTCATGGGTCACCACTTTAGGTGTCCGACTATATCATAGAACTACGTGGACTTTGATTCCTTGACATAGGGATACGTAGGAAATCTCTTTGAGACCCAAGCCCAAGGCCATCATCCATCCTAATTCTTACCCAGGATGCCACATCCCGGTGAGATCCTGCCACTCCACTCCTCATTCCCCTCCACAGCATTTTGGAAGCCACCCACATGCTTGCCCTAACATCAGTGTTCCCTCCAGGGGGTTCTTCAATCTGATCCACTCTAGCTAGTGTTCTGATCAGTCAGATCTGTCTCCGCTAGACACTAAACTTGTGGCTTACCATGTGTTAAACATGGGAAGCTGAGGAAAACCTAGGATACATTCCTATGGCATATAATTCCGCATGATAAATGTGGGATGCCTCGGGCTTCTGCGCCCTTGAGAAGCCCTATGATAAGGGACAGAATACAGACATTCAAATCCCCAGCGCCAAGACATGCCAGTGATGCCCCCAACGAATCAACTCTTCTAACCGAAGGTTGTTGCCCTGACTGGACCCCATGGAAGGTCCTGACAAAAGCAGTATAATTAACTGGTGTCCATGAACATATGGCACTGGGAAGAGGTTCATGAGCTACGTTTTAAATCTATTAGGGAGACCCGGACTAGGTGACAAGCTCCGGGGAGGAATCCACATAAGGAAGAACCTAAATCCCATCATCCAATTTCGATTAAGGAGAAGATGTCCCTGAATATTGAATGGATGCCACCAGCCTTTCGAAAGAGGGAATGCAGGGTAATAGTAGTTCATCCTCTGCATGACGGATGCACGCGCCCTGACGAAAGCGTTGGAATTAAAAAAAATGGTGAACCTGACTTGAATCTCCTCTCCTCTTCTTGGAGGCTAGTAGCATTCAGGACGGACATCAGTGGATAAGAATGTTGTCTAACCTCATCATCCAGTACCAGCTCCCACCAAACAGGCCTGATGTGAAACTCTCCAGATGTTCGGACAGTCAGTACGTTGAGTGTTCCCTTCTGCGATGTTGTTAGCATGGATCCATCTTGCTGATCATAGAAGACGGAACGACGCTGGGGCACTGGTTCTCAATTATTTTTTCTAGATGTGTTAATGAGGCCATCTCCATGATTTCAAGAATCAAGTCATTACATCTAGAGCTCGATCACCTGCCCACCGATGCAGGGGCAAGGGAAATATCAACGTGAATTCCTCATGCGGTTTTGCCTCTCCCATGATGGTGATGACTACCACGACAGCTGGGAACCCACACCCCTTATTTCCAACAGATATTATCCAATGAAGTGTGATCAATGAACTTGTACACAGGTACGAGGATGAGGGGGTCATCCCCACCAGGGGTATGACCTTCCTAGATCTTGAGGCAGTTATACCACACCATCCACGCCGCCCCTGAGGACCGTACAAGGAGCCGTTTCTCCCCACACCAACATTCAATTACATCAGGAGTTTGTCCCCAGAGTGCCTTGACAGCTCCCTCCCCTACGCTGATGAAGTGGGGGATATCTAGGTTGGCCCGATCGGAGTTCAGCTACCAGGGCTCCCGGTGAGGGCCCACACCAGGCCATGCCGGTGCTGCCACCCTATTCCCTGAGCTGAAGAGTAGGTAAGCCACGCGCTTGCACCACCAGCTCTAGTCCATCTGACCCAGCACCAGCATCGGGCATGAGCAGAAGAAGACACTCGTTGTGGGGTGTCAGTGTCCATAACTAATGTGGCCCAAGCCACTGCGGGTTGATATTCCCAAATCCTTGCATACGTTGAGCAGGGGAAGCTATGTACCCAACCTAGATTGAGGCCCCAGCCACCCCACAGGCAGGTCTGTTCGACTCTCTTGGTCACCGGCATAGGTAATGGTCACTATAGACCAATTCTCAATGGTGTCTCCCAGCACAGGGGCTCACTCCACACCACCACTACAGAAGATGTGGGCCCTCCCAACTTCCAATCTCGGCTTGGAGGTCTGCCTTGTTCCACCTTCAACCTAAGTGAGGTTATTCCCTATGACAATAACACTCCATATTGGGTCTCTCATGTGCTCACTACACTAGTTACGGGGTCACTCCCCCTGCCGCGGACCGGGAGCATGGAGACATCGCATGTCTGGTCATTTACCAACATAGAGGTCCTCCCTATGTCCCTGTGCTAATTGTCAAAGGTCCTCCTCGCCCCAGAAATCATAGATGTGGAATCCAACCCCACTTCACCAATGCCCAATATGGAGGTCCTCCTCGTGCCCCTTTTGACATTTGTCCCAGTGCTCCGTGCACCCTGGCTTCCTCGGGTGGAAACCCTCCCCGCCCCAGCATTAGTGCGGCTAGAGGACCCCGTATCAAAAATCAGCCCCAACCTGAAGAAACATCCAAGGGCAGGAGAGCAGGTCACCGCTGCCACAAAAGGAATTCTGGGGAAGGCCAGACAGGGATCATACCAGTCCGCTTCTTAGACTACGAGGCAGAGTACGACTCGGCACAAGAGCCCTCCCCTCTGTCCCTCGAGTCAAGTGCCAGGGTAGGAACAAGGCGCATCAGCCTTATACTCCCAAAATGTGAGATCCACTGGATCCCTATTTCCCTCTGAAGGTATATCCAGGAGGACGAGAACTTGTCATGTTCCTAGGGGCCGATCGCATAGTCATCGCCATCATCTCCAGAAGCACCCTCTACCACGAAGCAATTTTGGGGGGTTAATGGTGGGAGAACTGTGGCGTGACTCACCCTCCGAAGGCATTGATGTTGCATCAAGAGCCTTGTTCTCTAGTCTATCATATCGTGACATGGAATCCAGGTCGCTGCAACCCTTATAGGATAGCCTATGATTCGGCGGTCAATCAGCTCACTCGTTGTATGCTCCACCGGCTAGCTCGTTGGCCCATCGGCCTACCTCAGTGCGGCTACCAGTTCCTCAGTCACCCACAGTTGAAGAGTGGGGTAATAAAAGGCCAAACTATGAATCTAAGCAGAGGAGCTTCTAGACCATCCTCACGGCAGGCCACACCCCCTAGAAGTTTTGGTCGGTCGTAGGATCAAATTTTGATATGCTAGAATCGCTCACCCTGGAAGAGTTTGAATGTTTCCGCCACACCCTCTGGGTGACTCACCTCTGCCTTATCCACTGGAATGTGACTTATACTGAGAGCAAAGAACACCTCAAAGACATCAACAAGTAATGGCAACTGGTTGACCTAGCTACACTCCCTGCGGTCTAACACGTGGAGTCACCTGGACACCACATGGCCCTCCAACAATTGTGTGCTCAGAGTTTTCAAGTCCTCCATAGAGTTGTCGAGGAGGACACCCCCCCACATTCAAGTTAGTGGTTGGGGCAGTACGCTACCCTCCTCGTCAGTGCGATTCACTGGCAGCCTGACTCACTTGGCAGTAGTGAGAACATGCGCCCAGGAAGAGTGGCAGCCAACATGACTGATCTGAGAGGAGGTGCAAATGAGCTGGGACTTCTCGATGGGGGCATTCCCCCCAAGGACGTTCCACCATTGGACCCATCAAGAAGGATTACTTTCCAGCATAAGAACCTCCTATGTCTCCCTCCACCCACTGAGGCATTGGTACTGATCCTGAATGTTAGTAAAGTCAATGAGAATGTCAGAGTTATCAAGCACTCCAACCTGTCAGCCTCAGGGCAGAAGATGGAAGAGGACCCCGAGAAGGCCACGCTGCGCCAACAACTTGCTGAGTAGAAGAAGTTGGTTGATGAACTTCTGGATTAGCGCATTACAAAGCGGCGACCCGACTACGGTGACCCTAGGCTGGGGCAGCAAGCACAGGAGCGACTACCCCTCGATGATAGTCTCTTATGCAACCCTGATAATGCAGTATTTGCTGACAGGGCGGAAGCTAGAGCTCACGGCAAGAGGGCGCGGTATGTCTCGCTAAACCCTCCCGAATGGCGCGATAATTCAAGGAACCCCACTCGGGCTCCTCCAGCAGCCCCAAGGGTCGCCCCACCAACCGCTCCACGAGCCACTGAACTTGGCTATTACATTGAAGATCCAAAAAATGCTCTCATGGTTAGAGATTCCCATCTGAACCAGGACCCGCATACGGATGATCTGATGGCATTACTCATTACCGGCCTGGAAGCCTGTAAAACGCAACAGGTGGCTATCCCTCCCGACGGCAGTCCATACCTAGCATTGGTGGATGATATTCCAGCACCCCTGGGATTCGTAAATCCCACTTTCTCCCCCTTTAACGGGACGGAGGACCCACCACAGCACCTGGCTCACTTCAACTTGAGGTCTGGGCCTACGTTAGAGACCCCAGAGTAGTAGGAGGCCGCCAAGCACCGTTGCATTATTGAGATGCTGGAGGGGCCAACATTTGTTTGGTACAGCCAACTTCCCATTGGATCCATGACTAGCTGGGAGGACCTTTGCATGCAGTTTTTTACCAGTTAAGCTCTAACACCTAGAAAACGAACATCGTAGACTTCTTCAAGTGCAAAAAAAGGCCCGATGAGCAAGTCGCAGACTTTATCGCCCGGTGGAAGGGGCTTACATACTCTTTTGATATGCTGCTGATTCATTAGAAATTACTGACGATGTGTGTGGGGAATGTCAAGATGGAATTGGTTCCCTCCATGATCACTCAGAATTATCCATAAGGGTTCCAAGACTTCTCGGATAAGGCCCAGCACCTTGAAGAAGCCCTGTAGCAAGCTAGCCAGGCATGCCTCCTGCCTCCTATAATCCCAGCAAGGAGAGCTGCCCGAGCCGAACCAACCATTGTGGCCTAGATCGAGGCCCCTAGGAAGCTAGAATTGCTACCAGTGGAGCCAGCTCTGCATCCTCGCAGAATCCCTCCACCACGGGCACAGTTTCCAGCCCAACGACATCCACCCCAGAATCGGCAGGCGCCCCTGGGTAACGCACTGCCACCACCTAGGTGGGATAATCAAGTTCCACCTCCTCGGTAGGCTCCTTCGGCCCCCTGTCAGGGTCAGGCTACTAGAGTCCCCTTTCTGGATAGAAAGAATCATGCCTACTCGTTCGACGATTATCAGGTCCCCAGCTACATCTATAGTGCCATAGAGAAGAGAATCATACGATTTCATGAGTGTCAGAAGCCGGAAGAGGCGTATCTCACTGATCACCCCAAATACTGCCCTTATCACCGGATCCTATGGAACACCATCAAGCAATGTTATGTGTTCAAGGATGGGCTCCAATACCAGATTAAAAACAACATAGTCAGGTTGGGCCCATCCCCGGCACAAGTGGTGAGTGTCTTTGTAGGATTAGATAGCGGTAGCGACGGAACATGCAAGTGGTAGCAGGTTCCTGACCATGGGTCCCAGAAGTATAACGACTGGATGGATCACAAGACGGTCACCCGCGCCCATGGCATAATTCTTGTGTGCCTGAATCAGACAGATCCTTCAAAAGCTGCGACCACCACTTCTCCATCATCATCTCAACTAGAATCTTCGCAGAAGAGAAAGCATCGGTGGCCCAAGAATAAGCAATGTGCCCTACCATTTCCATTTTTGTCCCACACTCTCTGTGACTTCATGCCCCCGGAGATGGGAATCCCTCCCAGAATCCGCCCAGTGGTGGATTATTCTTCAAGTGACAGTCAAGGGTACACTCCGATTACCACCATCGAGTTAGTAAATCCTTATATGACTCCCGACGAGAGGGAGTACCAGACGAACCTCCCTAATGTCCCTAGCCAATGCCAAGGGCTGTAGAACCGTGGCCGTATGGGTCACTGGGGCATGTTAGTTGGCGCCTCCAGCAAGGTCGTGCATGCCGCTGAGACTAGACAGTAGGACGAGCACAGAACTCAGCATGCACAGCCTCTTCATCTGGTGTCGACAGGTCCTCCTCCACGACTATTTGTGCTACTAGATCAGGAAGAGACACTTCGGCAATATCGCAACTAGATTTTCCCCACTACAGGCCGATCTTAGTCGCCCTGTTCTCATCTGATGGCTACCCTCCGAGCCTCGACTAGTAAGTAGCGGGACGTCCGCAGTATCAGTTAGCCACCGGTCCAGCTAAAAGGGCCCGCCATTCCTTCTACCACAAAGCGATCTCTTGTAAGATGAAGTTTGCGCCTGGTGTAAAAGTATGATATTTGGAAGCACCTCGCTGGCATCTAAGCAAGGCTCTCCATTTTTGAATCCCTTTTCCTATCACTAGATATGCGCGAAGCACTCACCAATGATTTAAGGAGTCCTCTCTAGTTTTAGACAAAGATAACAGCTACATAGGCCTTTCATACTGAAGTAGTTGAGGACGCTGAATTCCAGGCCATCATCTTGTTCTTGGGAGAGGATGAAGGCTCCCCCATACAAAGGCACATCCACCCGTTGTACACCACCGTCCAATTCAATGGTTTGGAGATTCGCCACTGTCTCATTGACACCAGCTTTGGGATCATCCTTATCCCGACACGAACACTATAATAGATAGGGATATCCGAAGATGACCTGACACCCTCCAATTTAAGGATCTAGAGATATGACAGGACATAGTAGAAACTGATCAGCATGATCCGTCTAAAGACCTAGTTCAGTGGCCTGTTTGCCAGCACCGAGTTCGTGGTTGTCTCCCAGGACACCGCGTACAACACATTGATGGGTAGCCCATGTCTCCATCTGCACGCAGTGGTCCCCTCATCATATCAACATTGCCTCAAGTACTCCCTTAATAGTCGAGTAGGCATACTTCAAGGAGATACATCTCCTTTCACCTCTTGTGAAGCCCACTACTTGGATGATGATTATTACAAGAGAAAGGGTAAGCAATTCTAGGCAAGAGACATTGAGCTCGTTTCCACTACGACCGACACTTGGGCGGACCTGAATGATGCCTATGCCTTCCCGATCCATTAGTTGGAGGCCACAACCCCCGATATGGGGCAATGTTTTTTCATTTTTTGGGACAAGGGGAGATCATGATCACAAATCCAGGTTTTTTCAGAATATCACTCTGTATTCTTATACAAACCAGGCTCTAGTGATTATGGTGACTCCCAATCCTGTCTAGTTTCAACATGTTCGGCTCATGGAAACGGTAGTATGTCATACTTGTCTATTTCACTGGGCTGGAATTAGTCGGCTCCGGCCAACGTGCCACTACTGCTTTGATATCATCAAGTGTGGCCCCTTGGGCTAGAGACCAGATGGGATCGGGTCGACAGCCTTCATAGCAGTGGTCTCAGCAGTGCCGAAGTGCCCCGGTGCAATGACCACGGCCGCACAAGATGGTAGCAGCCTCCCATCGGGGTCCGGTAGCTTAGAAGAAGCATCCCCCGAGGAAGATCCTTCCATAAGTGGAGAGTGAAGATATGGAGGATGCTCCCCCTGCTTTTGAGGAAGGTGTCTCAGCCACGGTCGATGAGTTGGTATAGGTGAACCTCGGTAGCAAGGCGGATCTAAAACCCACATTGATCAGTGCTGCTATGTCTCCTAAGGAGCAGCAGTGGTATGTGAAATTTCTCAAACATCAACTTGATGTATTTTTCTGGAGTTATGATGAGATGGCAGGACTAGATCCTTAGGTAGTCGACCACCGCCTCGGTATCCCGGCAAACCATCACGGGTTCAAGAAGCCTCCTATAAAGATGAATATGTCTCACGGTACCATAGTTGAAGCCGATGTCAACAAGCTCATCATAGCCAACTTCTTCATGGAGGTCCAGTACCCCATGTGGTTAGCCAACATCGTGCCAGTCAGAAAGAAGAACAGGCAGATCCAAGTCTGCATCAGCTTCCATGATCTCAACCATCACTTTCTGAAGGATGATTTTCCCCGTCTAGTGAGAGAATTATTGATCGACACTATGGAGGGGTGCCAAGTCCTCTCATTCATGGATGGATACTCTGGATATAATCAGATCCAGATATCCCGCGAGGATGAGGAGTCTACCACTTTTAGGGCATCCCAAGGTACTTTTTGTTACTAGGTTATGCCCTTTGTCTTGAAGAATACAGGTGACACCTATCAATAGTCCATACATCGCATATTCAAGCCTATTCTGGGAACATTGGTTGAATGATATGTGGACAACCTGGTGGTCAAATCTCACTAGCGCCAGGACCATCTCGAGGACCTTGAGAAAGTTTTTAGTTTCCTCCATTACTTCCCCTTGAAGATGAACTTGTTGAAGTGTGCCTTTGGGGACACCTCCCGGAAGTTTCTTGGCTTTGTTGTCCGGTACTGGGGCATCGAGATAGACCTAGAGAAGATCAAGGCAATCAGCCAGATGCCTCCCCTTAGTAATATTCAGGATCTACGAGGTGTCCAAGGCCACTTAACCTACATATGTTGATTCATTGTGAATCTGGTTGGAAAGTGTAATCCCTTTTCCTAGCTCATGAAGAAGGGAACCACTTATGAGTGGAATGATGAGTGTCAGACCGCCTTCGAGGAAATTGATCAATATTTTCTCCAGCCTCCGGTCTTGATGCCACTTGTCTCTGGAAAGTCGGTGATTCTATATTCCACCACCCTGTAATGATCCCTTGGTGCCCTTCTCACCCTGAAGAACAATGAAGAGATGGATAACAACCTCTACTACCTCAGTCGCATGCTCCAAGATTTGGAGACCAGATACTCCCCCATCAAGAAGAGTTGTCTTGCGCTCGTGTTTACTATGCAGAAACTGTGACATTACCTACAACACCATGAGGTACATTCAGTCCCTCTGGTAGACCCACTGAAGTACATTCTGAGTTGTCCCATGTTGACTGACCGACGGCGCGGTGGGCGGTGATCCTCCAGCAGTTTGACAACAGGTTTGTGCCCTAGAATCCTATCAAGGGGTAGGCATTGGTAGACTTTCTATCTGCCCATCCAACCTCCATGGACTAGTCCTTGGACCTGGATTTTCTTGATGAGTAAATCCTCTAAGTCGATCAAGTCGTCCCATGTTGGAAGATGCACATTGATGGCACCTCCCGGAGCCCCACTGGTAGAAAGCTCAGTGATCCTAGGCCAAACAGAGTAGGCATGGGTATTTTCTTCATCACCTCAGTGAATGTTGTTCTGTCGTACTCATTCCTGTTGTTAGAAGGCTTCACCAACAAAGAGGAAAAGTATTATGACCTCATTATTGGTGTCGAGATGGCCCTTGAGATCAACATGCTCCATTTACATGTGAAAGGGGATTCTGAGCTAGTTATCAAGTAGGTCAATGGAGACTATGTTGTTAGGAATCCAAATCTCGTACCATTGTTAGAACGCACTCTCCGGCTAATGTCCCAGTTCCCTTCTCGTCCAGAGGTTATCCATGTCCCGCGGTCACAGAACAGTCAAGCAGATGTTTTGGATAGCCTGGCCTTATCTCTTGCAAAGCCTGAGCAGGACGCTTTGATTATCCACATGGCGCAATAGAGAGTCATTGCTCTCGTCACCCCAGAGGATGATGACGGCCCAAAGGTGAACCATCTTACTGCCGGTGCCTCTATGTCAGGAACCCCAGGTTCTCCATATGTGGTGATCAAAGTAGTTATCGATTAGAGAACACCCTTGGTTGAATACCTCCAACATGGTAATCACTCGTCAGACCGGGCCAAGCATGAGCGAATCCGACATCGCGCGCTGTAGTTTACTCTCCAGAGTGGTCCGAGACTTGAGAAGATCCTCTATAAGCATGGATTTGATGGTGTGATCCTCTGTTTCATCCAAGGATTATAGATTCCATAGTTCATGCAAGAGGTTCACGCTGGTTCCTATGGTGCCGATTAGGCTGGGCTGAAACTGTCTCATTAGATTCGGAGATTAGGGTATTTTTTTCCCTCCATGATCGACGACTACATCATGTTCACCAATAGGTTCCATGCATTCCGTGTTCATGATAACTATGTGCATCAACCATCGGAGCCTCTCCACACTACCTAGTACTCTTGGCCCTTTGTAGTCTGGGTGTTAGATGTCGTAGGACGATACCCACCGGCAACGACTCACCAATGCCGGTTCATTCTGACTACTACAGATTTATTTTCCAAGTGGTAAGAGGCAATCCTGCTCAAGGAAGTCAAGGCATGTTCTATCATAGACTTCCTGAGTTCCAATATCATCTATCGATTTGGGGTACCTCACGCTATCCTCACCGATAATGGCACTAACCTTCAGGTAGCTGAGATGAAGAAATTGTATGCCAAGTACAAAATTCACTCCAACCATACCTCCCGCTATCACGCACAAGAAAATGGACAGATTTAGGTGTTCAATAAAACCATCTCTAACATTATATAGAAAATGGTAGGCCAGAACAAGAAGATTTGGCCAAATAAGCTCCACAACGCCCTCTAGGCTTATAGGATGACAAGCCGTAATTCCACCCAGTTGACCCCCTATTCCCTGGTGTATGAAACGGAGGTTGTCCTGCCCATTGAGATACAATTTCCCTCATTGGGCATAGCGGTCGATGACCAACAAGCGCTGGATAGAGTGGCTGAAATCTATCTAGCTAAATTGGATGCACTGGATGAAAATGGGCTTACTGCTCCACACAACCTAGAAAGGAATCAGAGTAGGATGGCTCAAGCTTTCAACAAGAAGGTTTGCCTCTACTCTTTTCTGTAGGGTGATTTGGTATTATCTCTTAGGGCACCAATGATCCCTAGCAGGAAACCACCCAAGTTGGAGACCATGTGGGAAGGACCTTTCATTGTGAATAAGGTTTACCCCAGTGGAACATACTCTTTAGTGACCATGGATGGTGAGCGTATAACCCCTCCCACCAATGCCAAATTCCTCAAGCAATACCTTGCCTAACTGTCTGGTCCTTCATGACCCTAAACTGCATGTCGGTCCTACATGACCCTAAACTGCACGTCGGTCCTGCATGACCCTAAACCACATGTCGGTCCTGCATGACCCTAAACTGCATGCCGGTCCTGCATATCCCTAAACTGCATGTCGGCCCTCCATGACCTTAAACTACATATCGGTCCTGCATGACCCTAAAATTCATGTTGGTCCTACACGACCCTAAACTGCATGTTGGTCCTGCAAGACCCTAAACTGTATATTGGTCCTGCATGACCTTAAACTGGTCTTTTTCTTATATTCAGGCTCCTACTGTCCCACATGACCTCAAACTGTCCGATCATATAAGACCCTAAACTGCATGTTGGTCCTACATGACCCTAAACTGCATGTTGGTCCTGCATGACCTTAAACATCACTTGGTCCTATATTCGGGCCCCTACGGTCCCGCATGACCTTAAACTGTCCAGTCTTGCATGACGTTAAACTGCATCTTGAGAACTATGTGTGGATTGATTTTTATCCTTATGGTATACATAGGAACTCCCAAACATTTCGTATGTTAGCCCAGCCCACACACCAGAATCCTCCCCCCGGGGTCATGACATATGGAAGGGTTGCAAAAAATTTCCCCAATTCATGTCGAGCTAACCTCGATCCGGCCATACGTCCCGCTCCCTAGAGAAGTTTGTCTCTTTGAGAGGTGGGTACAACTATGCTTCATCCACTCCATGACTAGGATTTCATCACCTTCCCCATCCGGAAGGGCCCCTGAATGGTATGGATGCTAGGACTAGGGCTATCTTACCACATCAGGCCAACACCCTCGAGGATGTTGTGAAAAAATCTAATACCAGTCCCGAATTTCGAATATGGTTAGCATTCGATTCTTGTTTGTTGTTACCATCTCAGGTCACTAGACGGTCTGTTTTGAACATGGTCCACAACCATCCTGGATCATTAGGGCCTCACCAAGAGGTCCCAAACGTCATGTGTAGTGGTTCATTCTACCCCTTTGTATCTCTAAGAGATGAAATCCCTCCATGAAATGCCAACCATCAGGCCCATTGGCCTTTTCAGGCCCCGGTCCAGGTTCTCTCTTGTGGGATTGTATGGTGTGGTGTGGGATTATGTCATCATTCACATCAGATTGCTCACCATGAAGTACACAGCCCCTGATGAGACCTTTCCTTGGCCCCCGTCCTCACTGCAATATATTAAACAGCAAGCCAGTCAGTCCTTCCTGACCGAGGCCCATCCTTAGGCTCCTTGGCCTTCTCAGGCCCCTGGCCCAGGTTCTCTCTTGTGGGATTGTATGGTGTGGTGTGGGATTATGTCCTCATTCACACGGGGTTTCTCTTTTTGTCGTACACATCCCCGGATGATATTCCTCTCATCGTCCTACATGAGAGTATAATATACTTCAAGAACTACATGTGTCTTGATTCCCATTCTTCTGGGTTATGTAGGACCTCCTAAACATCTAGATTTCAGATCCAGCCCTATCTCTTAAGAGATCTCCCTGATCTCCCGGTCACCTAGGCCCCTTGGCATGTCCCTCTCTACTAGGGGGTTATATATGTGTGGTACAGGGTTTTTGGCGCCATTCCCCCCTTCTCCCATGAATCTTCCATCTATTGGGCACTTTCGAATTGAGTCCCTCGATCCTTTATAGTGGTCTGCCAATGTGTTCAGAGTACTCTGTCCTAGGACCAAGAGTGTCAGATTCAGCTTGGGAAAGTTCCTTCCACCTTTCAAGCTTCATGTTCCCCTTCATTTGGGCCCATGTTACCTCTCACACCTAAAGGGTCCCCCAAAAAATGGCATGGATACCACGCCTAAGGGATCTCCTACCGTTACGGGCCAACGTCCCCGAGGGTTTCAGAGAACAAATCGATATGAATCCCGCATTTTGAACATGGTAAGTTGTCAATGTTCATTTGTGTGTCCCCATTTCAGGATAATGTGATAGGATGCTATGTTGCAAACATGGTCAGCAGTAATCCTTTGTCATCACGCCAGTCCCTTTGTGCCTTGAATGTTGGTTACATGATTCACAATATGTCACACCCAATCATGTCCAGGTGGAAGCTCGACAATCTTGGTACTATCCCTCAGTACACCTTCACACGTCAGGGGGCCAAAGCTACGATATGGTGTCCTTCGGGTCTCCCACAGTCCGAGCTCTATGACCATAAACTAAGATCATCATTAAAGGCTATGTACAGATCTATCCTCATCCTCATGGGATACGTGGGGTCACTCGAACATCGTGCTTTCGGGCCCAGCCCAGGTAGGATCTAGTCTCTCTTACCCCTCGTCCTCTGACCCTCACCGACCTCTTTACCAGAGGCTCCTCTACCGAAATCGGGAACCGTGATGGTATGGACCTTGGCCACATTCACGTCAGGTATGTTTTATTTCATTGTGCACATTCCCCCAGCTCCAATCCTTATGAACTTAAACTGTGCTGATTGGTCCTACCACATGACCATAAACTGTGATGATATCATACTGTCTGCACGACGAAAAACGGCACTATATTGTGATAACCTCATCATAGAGGACATCACGTTGGGTATTAGTCATTTAACATGCCATTTTTCAATGCCTGTATGCAGCTTGATTATTGTTTTGATGCTAGGAATCACTACCATAGGTCGCTCACTTCACAAAAAAACCATTCACTATAAAGGATTAACAATATGCATCAAATGCTACTTCCTTTGGTGCGAGGGCTAGACCCACACGCCCCTTTAATCCTTTGCACTGGTACATTACTGTGTAGTTTCACCCTCAAAGAACTATGTATGGATTGATTCTCATCCTCATGTGATACGTAGGATCCCCCGGGCACTTCCTCATGGGTCGGACCTAACTTTCGGGTTCGGTCCCTTGACCGGAACACTTCCCCTAGGAACGAATGGTAAGTAGGGATTATGTCCTCGTTCATTTCGAGCTTCATAATCACCTTACCATGTTTTCCCTACTCTCCTTACCCATCCTTGGTCTGAGTTCTATGACCATAAACTAAGACCCTTTCCGGAACTACATATGGCTTTCTTTTCATCCTTACGGGATACGTAGGAATGCCTAGACATTTTGTCTCGGGTCCAGCCCTGAGGATCACCAAATCTTGTCCATCCTCATTGTCGACCCCTTGGCCAGAATTCTTGGGGAATTGTGCAATTTCATCATGTGACCTGAAAAAATTCAGGATGCCCCATAATGACATTGGGAAGCAATGGTTCCCTCACCAGAGAGGTCCGGTCCAAAAGTAGGAATGATCCATGACCAGATTAATGCACCCGCCTAATGTGCACCCACCACGGTGGCATAATTTTGGGAGTGTTGGATTCTATTTGAACGAACCACCACTTCACTTTCCACACATCTCATTCCCCCTTTATTTGTATCTTCATCCTTTTTCATATTTGAAGTGACCCCCTAACAGTAGGGATGTCTGACCTATGGTCCATCTGTTGTCCTAGGCCAACATTCTAGAAGACTGATCACATTTGGGGGGAACCCCTAACAATATGGATGCTCGACCTATGGTTCGCCTCTTGTCCTGGGCCAACGTTCCGAAATACTGGTTGACGATATTTTAAATAGGCCCCGTGTTGCGAACATGGTCAGCGGTCAGCCCTCATTTGTTGTCCTCGTTCTAGGCTATTGCAAGGGGAATGTTGTGTTTAAAACACGGTCAACAATCATACTTTATTACTACGCCCCTCCCATAGTGTTCTAAATTTGGGTAACATGATTCACATTTCTCATTCCCCTATGTTCGAAATGATTCCAATACCCCTGGGATTACGCCACTCGTGCGCTAGAGCACGTTGAAAAGATGATACATCGATTGGTCTGAGGTCCCATTACTTTGGAAGAGCCTCCCTCTTCTTATTGGAAATCTGGGTTCGAATTTTGAATACCAGAAGCTTGGTTGACACTACCACGATCAAACGAAGTGATAGTACGATCCTAATTTGTTTCTCATGACCCATGGGAACTTAGTTATGGATTTCTATTTTCGGTATCATGGTTGAGTGTGTTAAACCAAAGGGAAAAGTATGTTAAGAAAAGGGGAAAGTAAATTTGTCTATACATATAGTTCAAAAGAACAAGAAGTAGTAAAAGCAGGACATCATTATGGGTTTCTCCAAAATAGGACCCTTAAGGGTCGTCTTCTTGGATAGATCTCCCTAATGTCGCCACCCTCTCACTGGTGGCCTCCAAGATGACCTCACGTCCCCTGAGGACCCTTTCTTCATGCGCGGCCACAGAGCGCAGCTCACTCATCCTAGCATGTGCCCGCGCCTGTTTCGCTTGGATCTCGTTTATCTAGAGACTCGCTTCTATGATTTTTTCATGGGAATCTTCCAGCTGAGCCCTCAACTACCCCACGAGCTCAGAGGAGTTTGTGATGAATACCTTATCCACTTTCACCTATTCCCTGAGGCGTTGGACCTCCTGTTTTGCCCTCAAAAATGCTCGGGTACTCTCCGACTGCTCTTGGCACTGGATGACGTCGGCGCATCGACTGCTCTAATGCATCTTCTCATCCATGTAATCATGGACTGTCATGTGAAGGCATTGAGCATCCACCCCTTCAACACACAGGAAGTGCAGCCTGCTGTGGAGTGACCCCATCCACTTCATCCATTATTCTTGAGGCTGATTGGGTAAACGTTGTATGCACTTCCATCCCTTGTTTCGCGTCATCCGACTCTCCTCGGCCACTTTTGAATCTGAATCGTCAACTTCTTTGGGATCAGTGGGCCAATAGATAGGGAATACAGCCAACAGGGTAGCAGCGGGGTCTTCCCCGGAGATTCTTCCCAGGGGAATAGGTTCATCAATATCTGGGTGACCTCCATCTCTCCAGGAAATCCTGGGGGCACCCACGTCAATTTTTGACCCTGCCATGACGGCAACACCACCGATGTCTGTCACTCCCTGTTTACCAATTTCCAGAGTCAACATAGTTTTGGAGGAATGTTCTGGATGAGGCGGCACATTTTCCATCAGCACACTAATAGATGGTCTAGGCTCAGCAGCCCGACAAGCCTCTGGCGTCGTGATCACTGTACAGACAAGGAGCACCCTGATTAGTTGATTCTTCTAACGATGAGTACAGGTATCGAAGTAAAAAACTTATAGGAACCCAAGGAATTATCCTCTATCACTCTGACCTCTACAGGAGGTGTCATGGAAGGGGATCCCTCAGCACTTGTCAGCTCGATAACGAGCGTCGGTTCCCCGCCTTTCCCTATTGACACTTCCTCTAATCCTTCAGCCGGAGATGCTTGGTCAGCACTGAGGTTCTCCTGATTAGGATGAGGAATGTGTTCTAAGGGTTGTGAAGGAAATAGAATACATGAGAAGAAAGATGAGGGTCGAAGCATATCTCGAGTAGCTCAGTCACCTCCCTATCGAATCCAATGATCTCGCCGCTCTCCCAGAGACTCTCTTGGTGGGAGGCCCTTTGAGACCCTTAACCTTCAGGCTCCCATTCTCCTTCACCTTCCCGTTTTACTTCAGCCTCATCTCCTGTTTCACCGCCCTCCGACTCCTCATCACTGTCATCTTCCCCTAGCGGAATTGTCCCCTAATCATGCTCCTGCACGAGCATCACTTTCACCAAGAAAGGTGGCTCCACATGTTGACCCCGTTGGTGTGCGTACCTGTCCATGACCATTAGATATGCATACCATCGGTAGAATTTCACTTTTTCAGTGACCCGGACAAGCCCAACTTATGGCAGCTTGATCCCGTCCTGCACTATCTTCTGCAAAAGGGATTCAATACTCATTAACTACCGCAGGGTTATCCAAGACGAACACAGTGCAGGGAAAATGGCATCCTAGGAAGGTTGAAGAAAGTATCTTATTTTCCTCCCAGGAAGTTCTTTGGGTTCTCTATGGGACCCTACTCCTCCAGGGAATGAGGGCGCGACCACGCCATGCGACAAACCGCCACTGAGGTCCCAGCCTGTGTAGGCCCTATTTCATGAGGTGCTTCTGGCCCTCCTCTAGCAGCACCTTGCCAACTCTCTCACCACCGAGGTTTCGCACTGGCGTCCTCGAGCTTCCATAATCACTTCCATAGAAGCCCCTCAGTGTATGCTATGGTCCAATGTTCAGCATACTCAGTCTAGAGGCCATCGTTGACTCTGGTTGGAGGAAAAGTAATGATGTCTCCAGAGCCGTAGGTTGTGAACATCTTCCACAATTGATGAAGAACACATGGATGACTCTCTTCTTAGACATCTATGTATACTCTCTTCGGCATTTTCTGGAGGCATCCAAACTTCTGAGCGAACCGGGATGGCACATAGGACTCGCCTAAAATATTCCCATCTATTCGGACCATGAGCACCCCGCCTCTAATGCTCTGGAAATAGTCCTACTCAAGCGAGCCTTTCCCATCGTCTATCAGCTGACCAGTTGGGCCTGGGAATAGGGTGAAGGAGAAGTTTGCATGGTTACTAATCCTGATCTGTACCCCCTCCTCATTGAGTTTCATTTCCATGACCCCAGAAATATTCAGAAGAGAAGCTCGCAGGCCATCGCCCGGAGGACGGATTGCATTTGGGAAGGTATAGCCGCTACAGTGAGCCACAACCTATCCATTGAAGATCTGGAAGGGGACACACACTCTCCTAGGCTATCCCCCACTCAATATGCATCCCAAGATGGTGTATAACCAAGCCATCATGGGGAACCCCAGGTTGAACCTCTTGTTGGAAGCCATGATGCCCTCCATCACCAGAGTTGCAGGACGGATGCCCATCCTGGCATTTCGTACCAGTAAGAGCCACCTGCTCAAGAATATGGTTAGGAATCCAGCATACCAGACATTCGGGTCCTGGGGCTCATTGATGTTGTAGCCCCATGATTGTTATTGCCCTGCCTCCAAGATTCACTAGTGGGATCCTCTCTTGCTCCTCTGAACTGCGGTTTGACAACGTTTTCTGCACCCTGGCATCTTGATCTCTGGATCCTTCTCCAAGAACAGGCTGAACCATTACATGTAGGCGATGTCCTTCAGGAAGTCCTTGACCTTCAGCTTCTCCTTGGAAAAATCTAACAGGTTCCACGTTAGTATGGGGATTCAAGAACTGTCTCCCCAGATTTTCATCAGTGGAAGGAACTCATCGTATTGATGGCCCTCCAAAGGGATGCCTCTGATGCAGTGGATATCCCAGAGACAGATGTTGAATTCCCCGTGGTGAAGATGGAATGTGTTGGTGTTAGAGGACCACCAGGTGAACAGCTCCGGTCCAAGCTCCGGCTTCTAGTAGAAGTGGAACTGTGATGTCCACACTACCTCAAACAGACCAATATGCCACCACTCGGCCCCAAATTGGTCGCATGTGTGGCGAACCCAGTACGACCAGGCCCACTCACTGGTAAAGTTACCTCCAGACCACATATCCCAGTCCTGAAGACAACCCTTGGTCTCATTAGTGATACTCTAATGGAGGGTTCTCACATAGAGGGATGGTGAGCTCTCCGCAACAGGATCACGTCTAGCAATGGTACTGGTCCTGTTATTCAGGACATAGACGTCCATATGCCTAGTTTACCAGACAGGATGACCATTGTGGGAGATGTTGTATCGAGGAAGGTTGTCCTCGTGGGTCACCCATGACCGTAGGGTATCCACTTCGATTCCTAATAGGGTAACCTCCTCTAGAATGCTGAAGTTCCACAATGGTAGATTGTCAAAAAAGGGGTATTCTTTCTGTGCGGGGGTTAGCATGTTGAAGAGGAGGGTTTTCTCAGAGACAACCCTCTTTTCGACATAAAATTTCGGGTTCACAACCATTTTGGCCCTATGAGTGGGAGCATTCCCCTTATCAACCTAGTTTGTAGCCATATTCTTCCAACTAAGCATTTCTAGAGTTGGGTGTGAAACCTGGAAGTCTGATGTAGAATCTGGGAGACTGGCGCATAAAATCAGTGGCTGTCGTAAAATTTCAGGTTGTTGCATGAAAAATCCCAGGTTTGCACATAAACGGATTCTAAATCTCGGAAGAATTATGCGCGAATGAGGTGGGTTTTTGCACAGGATCAAAAGAAATTTAACACATGAGAGCTTGTGTCTTTTCGTGAGAGAAACGCCGTACAGAGCCTGGGACCCGTAGTGGCTTGTATAGGCACAACATGGGTTCCGCGCCCGCGAAAAAAGCCTATTCTTTGCCTGGCTGAGTTTTTCACATCGCTTGAGCTGTTTGCATGCAGGGGGCCCACGAAGCCCTGCACTTCGGTGTTTCACTCGGTATCTGATCGTTGCGACCCCTCTCTGATCCTATTCTAAGGGGGGAATTTGTAGATGCTGAAAAGTGCTTAAGTGCTAGAAAATGTTCCGAAACGAAAAAGAGAACTCTTATTCAGACTCCGAGGCTCAGTCTGGAGGTATTTTAGGTGTTTTATGGAAAAAAGGGTGAAGCGCATAGAGAAAAGTTCCCCCACGCAGAAAGTACTGGGATTCACGAAGTGTCCTGGCACCGGTGCGAAATAATTTTGCGCCCACACCCTGTGCGGTGAGCCTTTCACGCCACTGCCTCCGCCGCATAATTATTACAAGCAGCCCTGAATTCCACGCCACCAGATGCCTATAAATATAAGGTGAACCCATCCCTTTTCAAGGCTGAAGAATTCTAACTCACTCTCATGCGTGAAATCCTATTTCCGCGCACACGCAATATGGCCTTCAGGTATGGTTCTTTTTCTCACCAAGTCGCACCGGGATGCACCTTCACACAAGATCCTCCTGGATTAGACTAAACTACAACCCCTTCAGGGTGTTCCCCGTGCGCACAATCCTTCGTGGGGGTGCACAAGCTGGCCAAGCCGTGCACAATCCTTCCATTGTGCACACACCCCTTCCTTTGCATGCAATCCTTTCTCTTGTGCGCAATTCCTCCCAGCCACGTGCAATTGTTCAGCCCCCCTATTTCGTGCAACCAACACTGATTTTGCGCCAACCTAGGGATTTTCATACTGGACCCCTTTATTTTGTGCAAACCCCAAGAGTTGCGCGCAATCCCCGGGGCCCTCCTCCTCGGTCCTCATCGAGCACCCCCTTGCGCGAACGCCCGATTCCCTTCTTCCGGGTGCCATTCACAGGTCTCTTGTGCACCCCAGGCATCTGCATCATAAATGGTTTTCATATACGACCTTCTAGGCTTGTACGAAGTAACTTCAATGTCCCTAGGATAATACTTCCCATTGTGTTACTTCGCCTTTTGCATATTCACATGGGCATGCTAATGGCTATTGCTTCTTTTCATATCCACGCTAACATGAACCCTTCAATGGTTCACTCCACAACACCCCCTCATTACGGCCTTGCCGGTACCTTCCCTCCCAAAAGGAACAGAAGGTACTAGTTATGTATGCCCTAGGGGTGTGCAGTAAACCCACCTCCTCTGAGCTGCATGATGTTAAACTGCCAAGCACGTCATCCTCAACACATGATGTTAAACTGTGACCTAGTCCCGTGACTCTTACGCAGGGTCCCCCTGCCTCAGACATTCTCCACACTAACTCGTCTCCATGGGGATGGGATCATCCCTCACAAGGGGTGATTTATTGGAGTGGTGTTTTTCCACGGGGAAGGGAAACCACCTGGGTATAAGCCCCTTGATCTCTTTCCAGGAGACAACACCCCTTCTCCTCCTCACTTCCTCGATGCCAAGGCTAACAAAGGGAATATGGACCCTCCTCTCATCCTAGGTTCCAAATCCCTCTCCCGATGCACTTTTTTTCCCTCAGGCCTCTATCCTGGAGTAAGTCCTGACACCATGGGCCGCTCAACGTGTAATATCCTTCTCACTTCCCATGGACGGACCCTTCTCGACGTGATCATCAGGTCTCTACTAACTCTTGTTTCTCACATTGAGCATGACTACTGTGACCATAGAGTCAGCATCAACCATGACACACATCATGGGCCGCCTTAGAGCATAAGCCCCAAATGCCCATGTCCCGCATGAAGTTAACTGTCCATCCAGAACTACGGGGACTTTGATCCGTGCTAAGGCATGGAATGTAGAAAACCTCCACGAAGTTCAAGCCCCACCACCTTGGGTTGTCCCAGTGTGTAAGCCCTAATCCATCCCGAACTAGAGGGACTTCGATCTGTTCTAAGACATGGTACGTAGGAAGCTTCCACGATGTTCAATCTCCACCACCTTGGTCGGCCTCAGAGTGTAAGCCACATCAATCTCGAACAACGGGGACATTGATCCATGCTAAGGTATGGTAAATAGGAAGCCTCCACGAGGTTCAAGGCCCACCACCTTGGGCCATCTCAGTGCGTAAGCCTCAACCATCCTGAACTACATGGACTTTGATTCATGCTTAGTCATGGTACGTAAGAAGCCTCCATGATGTTCAAGCCCCACCACCTTGGGCCACCCAAGAGTATAAGTACCAATCCATCCCTAACAACAAGAAATTTGATCCATGCTAAGGCATGGTACGTAGTAAGCCTCCATGTGGTTCAAGCCCACTAAACCATTGGCCCTGACTGTCTCTGTGTCGGGGTGCCAAGCCCCATTTACACCCTAGGAAACCTCAGATTGTATGTATGACAACCCTGTTTTTATTACAACTTAAACATGCTTTATTACATAAAACTTCACTTGATACAACAAAGAAGGTCGAGAGGTTTAATGTCTTTGGGGATTAGGATCATTACATAAAAACATAAAACATAAAATACAACATCTTTATTGAAAACATCCTTTACTTGACCACTACATTCCCTCGTACTTAGCATTGCATGGGATAACCTGAGGACATGCATAAGAAAAGAGTGAGCTATAAAGCCCAGTAAGGGAGTACACATGAAATAACATGAGGAGTACAACACATGTTAGGCAATAGGCATGTCAATAGAGCATAAGAGAAACAAGAACATAAAGGCATGATAAAGAATGATAATCATAACATGGAAATGTGGCAACAACATTTAACATGGATTTATCATGAGCCAAGGCTCATTGCACATAAATCATGAGTAAACCCTCATTGCACATGAAGCATGAGTAAACCCTCGTTGCACTTGAAGCACGAGTAAACCCTCATTGCACTTGAATTAGAATGATTCAACAATCATTGCACTTGACGTATCATGATACTATACTTTACCCAATGCATTGGAGTGCTATAAGGGTGCACCCTTCTTAATCATTTCATTTCATGCATAAGTGTGCCACATGGATCATAAAACATGGATTCATAAAACATAATAATTTCTTCCACGATAAAGAAATGTGGAATTCATACATGAAACTTTACAATCAATGTGTAAATGTGCATAAAGGTGAATACCCTTGATGGAGGAATGGTCATGGTATTCACTACACAAAGTCATTGGCTTAGAAAATTGGTGTGATTTCGGTAGCGTAACAGCATGACATAAGAATTCATAAAAAAGGTTGATGTGAGAGAAAGGGGTTCCTCATCATATTTACATGTAATGGAAAGTAAGGAGGTCATATATATACATGTCTCAACAATTGAAATGGAATTTAGATTCATGATACAAAAGTATTTCTTGAATGTAAAAGAAGAGAGAGAAGTTCCTTTCTGAATTTCAGCATAGTAACGGGTGTACATGGGAGGCATTTAATGAGAGAGAAAGGGTTATCCCATAATTCAAACAATAATAGGGAAGTATGGGGGATGTGTAAAACCATACCCCAACATTAATAATTGAAATTAAAAGGGAAATACAACTTAAAAAAATTGACAAAAAAGAGAAAGGAAGAAAAAACCCATACTTGGAAGTGTGCTTCCAAAGGCTAGAGAGAGGGTTGTGAGATGCTTCTTGGGAGATTGGGGCACCTTGGGAGGATTCTAGAGAGAGTAGGGAAGAGGTTGGACGAACTAAAAGGGATTTTAGTGAGGAGGAAGTGGGAGCTTGGGTGGGTTTATCTAGGAAAGGTGAGGGAATTCTTTATTATTCAGGTTTGGGACCCCTTATATTAAAATAATCCAAACCACAAACCATACCATGGTATTTTACCATAGTTTCTGGAAAAGGAAAGATAAAAACAATAATTTATAAGGCCAAGGTCGGTACTTATTAAAAAATTAGTGTTGCTTATGTGGAGGTGAGTCACACTCCCATAGAAATTAATTTAAAAAGGCAAAGGGTTGAATAAGTCTTGAGGGGCACATTAATGCTTTGAAAAGTAAGTCAAAAAAACCCAAAATCACATTATTTTAATGATAAAACATATATTGGCCGAAAATAAGGATTATGGTATTTTATTACATCACCATTGGGTCATTATGATGTCATAAAACACATTATATATTTAAACGATATTTAATTTTTACCAAAACATTTTACTGTCTCAGAAAATTATGAAAAATTCACCATTGGATAATTCCTACATCCTGATTCAAAAAATAAAATTCATTTTATCTAAATAATTTTCTAAATATGTGAATTTTCACTTTCAAATTAAAAACCTACATTTATAAAAAATTCACGGGTTTTGACAGAAATGGCTTTCAAACCTTAATAAAAAATTTAATTTCATTCATAAAATTATAAGATAATTTATATTTAATAAAAATTAATTTAATATTAATAATAATATTTTATTAAAATATTATTTAATTCAAAAAAATCCCTTAATTTAATAAAATATAAAACTTAATTAAATAATAACTAAAAACACCATTTGTACTTTAAAAACTATTTACAATGTATCAAAAATGACTTGAAATTATATTCATTATTATATAAAAAAAAATAATGTACATGAACATAGTACTACTTATTTGTTATATAACCCCTTAAAATAGCCACATAAGACCTAAGGGTAAGGTGTGAGATGGTGACATACTCTTGGGGCGGCTCGGCTAACAACGCTCGAGTGGTAATTTCAATCAACATCCAATTTTCCCGTAGACGGTCACGTTAGAGCTTGACATAGTAAAGCTCAGCTTGGGCTTGGTCAAGGGAAAAGCCCAGGGATGCCACCTCTTTTCCGAGCTCCGACAAATGGGCTTCGTTTGGGGAAATTCTACTGGATGAGGCCATCGCTTCGTTTATCTGAGTAAAATTGGGTTCGTTAAAGCCTTATATTTATACTAATCATGTGATCACTTGTTCAAAATCTAAAAAAGTAACGGTCACAACTCTTATCATAAAACCAAAGATGTTGACATCTTATAAAAACATTTTTTATAAAGGGACATTTAACTGGATCAAGAGGGATTTTCATTAATGAAACTTTGGGTCGTTACAATATTCCCCCCTTAAGAAATTTCGCCCTCAAAATATTCTTTTTCCCACACTAAAACAAATGTGGGTAACTCAGCTTCATCATATCCTCTGACTCCCAAGTCGCTTCTTCAAACTTTTGGTTTCTCCACAACACCTTGACGAGGGGCATTGTCTAATTTCGTAGAACATTTTCTCTACAATCTAAGATCTTCACTGGTTGCTCCTCATAAGAAAGATCGTCTTCCAATTGTACCACCTCAGAAGAGAGTACATGTGAAGGGTCTGGTATGTACTTCCTTAAGAGGGATACATGAAAGACATCATGCACCTTGGCCATAGTAGGTGGAAGTGCTAGTTGATAGGCAATAGCCCTAACATGATCAAGATTCTCAAAGGGGCCGATGTACCTTGGACTTAACTTCCCTTTCTTTCCAAACCTCACGACCTTATTCCACGGAGATATGCGTAAAAACACCATGTCTCCAACTTTAAACTCAAGGTCTCGTTGACAATTATCTGCATAACTCTTCTGTCAACTCTAGGCTGCCTTGATATGCTGCTGAATGGTTTTCACCTTTTCCAACATTTTTTTGACCATTTCTGGTCCAAGCAGCTTACGTTCACCGACCTCATCCCAACATGATGGTGTTCTGCACCTTTTCCCATAAAGGTCTTCAATAGTGCCATTTGGATGCTCGAGTGGAAACTGTTATTATAAGAGAACTCAAACAGAGGAATATGTTGATCCCATCCTTTTTTAAAGTCCATTGAGAATGCTCTCAACATATCCTCAAGTGTTTGGATAGTCCGCTCGGATTGTCCATCAGTTTGAGGATGATAGGCCGTACTAAATTTCAGTTCAGTATTCAGAGCATGTTGAAGACACATCCAAAACATAGAGGTGAATCTTGGATCTCAGTCAGACACAATAGATAGTGGTACTCTATACAATCGTACCACATCCCTAATATATATCTGGGCCAGTTGATCCAAAGATAAATCCTCTCGAATAGAAATGAAGTGTGCAGTGTTTGTAAGACGATCCACAACAACCCAGATTGCATTGTTGCCTTTGGATGTCCTTGGAAGTCCGGTGACAAAGTCCATGGTGATGTTTTACCATTTCCATTCTGGTATGGGCAATGGTTTCATCATCCCCTTAGACTTCTGCCTCTCTGCCTTCACTTGCTGACACACAAGACACTTTGATGTATGTTCGGCGATCCCCTTCTTCATATTATCCGACCAGAAGTTTTCTCGGAGATCTCGATACACCTTGGTGCTCCCTGGGTGAATAGAAAAATTTGAACTATGTGCATCATCCAAAAGTTCCTTCTTCAGCTCCGGATGTGATGGAACACATAGTCTTTTCCCAAACTTCACAATCCTTCTTCATTAACATTAAACTCCAAGGATTATCCCTTTTTGATAGCTCCCACTTTTTCTTAAATTCCCACATCATCCTTTTGAGAATCCTTTAACCTTTCCAAAAGAGATGTTTGAGTAATAATTTGTGAAAGTATTGATGATGTTCCCTTATTTATGATTCCCACATCCATCTTCATCAAGTCTAAGAAGATTGGATCCTTCTCAATTCTCATCATTGTTAGAAACACTAGATCCTTTCTACTTAGGGCATCCGCCACCTTGTTCGCTTTCCCAGGGTGGTAATGTATTGAACATTCATAATCTTTGATGAGCTCTATCCATCTTCTCTGGCGCATATTAAGCTCTTTCTGTGTGAATATATATTTAAGACTCTTGTGGTCAGTATATATCTTACATTTCTCTCCAAAGAGATAATGCCGCCAGATTTTCAAGGCAAAGATCACCGATGCCAACTCCATATCATGCGTTGGATAGTTTTGCTCATTGATTTTGAACTGACATGAGGCATAGGATATCACTTTATCATTCTGCATCAACAAACATCCTAAGACCTTCTTCGAAGCATCACTGAATACCATAAAAAGATCCCCACTTGTGGGTAAAGTGATCATGGGTGCAGTGATAAGCCTCCTTTTCAACTCCTTGAAGCTTTCTTCGCATTCATCACTCCAAGAAAACTTTACTTCCTTTTGAGTTAGCTTGGTAAGAGGGTTGGACAATTGTGATAAATTTCTCACAAATCGTCGATAATATCCAGATAACCCCAATAAGCTACGGATATCGGTTACCGATGTTGGCCTCGGCCATCCCTCAATTGCATCTGTTTTGGAGGGATCCACAGATATCCCATTGCTTGTGATGATAGGTCCCAATAATGAGACATCCTTCAACGAGAACTCACACTTGATGTACTTTTCATAGACCTTCTCCTTGCACAAAGTCTCTAGTACAGTTCTTAAATGCTCCTCATGGCCCTCCTTGGTTTTGGAGTATATTAGAATATCATCTATAAATAATACCACAAATTTGTCAAGGTAATCTCTAAAGACTCTATTCATCAAGTCCATGAATATTTCTGGGGCATTGGTGAGTCATAAAGGCATTACTATGAATTCATAGTGCCCATATCTTGTACGAAAAGCAGTCTTGGGGATATCTTCCTTCTTCACCCTTACTTGATAATATCATGACCGCAAGTCCACCTTGGAGAAGTATTGTTCTCCACGCAACTGATCGAACAAGTCATCAATTTGTGGGAGTGGATACTTTTTCTTTATCATTATTTTGTTATGTTCATGATAATCGATGCAAAGCCGCATTGACCCATCCTTCTTCTTGACGAAGAGGACTGGTGCACCCCATGGTGAATCACTAGGGCGTATAAACCCTTTATCCAGATTCTCCTGTAGTTACTTCTTCAACTCTTCAAGATCAATAACAACCATTATATATGGAGTCTTCGATATTGGTAGTGCCCCAGGTATAAGTTCAATTGAGAACTCAACATCTCTTCTTGGAGGAAGACCAGGCAGTTCCTCGGGAAACACTTCCGCGAATTCCCTAAGAATAGGCATTTATTCAAGGATGGTTTCTTCTTTGGAATCAATCATCTAATCCAGATACGCATGGTCATAAGGCAGTAATATCCAGGCTTGAGATGATGGAGCTAAAGGAGATTCATCTTCCTCCTGACACTTGTAAAGAATCGGGGGTCGATTCTCCAAATGGAGTGTGATTTCCCTCTCCCGACAATTTATGTTGGCTCTATATAAGAAAATCCAATCCCTGCCAAGAATTGCATCAAATTCTACCAAAGGGATTATGTGGAGGTTCTCCGGGAAATTCAATCCATATCTTATAACATGGGAGGACTTATATTCATGGGATGCAATGATTTCCCCATTTTCTATACTCACCGACATCTTTACTTCCATGATTTGTGGTGGTGTTGGGATTGTTCTACTAAACATTCGATATATAAAAGAATACGTAGAACCTGAATCAAAAAGTACGTTCTCTATTATTGAATGAATAACTAGCATACCTGTCACCACTTCGTTGTCGGGGTTCACTTCGGCAGAAGTGATGGAAGAAGATCTTTCTTGCTGTCTTGGAGGTTGTTGGTTGCCTCCGATAACCCTTGGATTAGGGAACTGATTTGAAAAATGACCCGGTTCTTTGCATTTGTACCATTGAACAACGCTTTGAGGTTCGAACGGAGCGTTCCTCTCCTCTTTCGTAGCCACGGGTCCTTCTTTCCGACAGTTAATAGCTAGGTGCCCTTCTTTTCCACACCTGAAGCATTTTCTCGTCCCCTTAAGGCAATTTCCAGGGTGCTTCTTTCCGCACTTTTTTCATGTGGGGTGCTGGAACTTCTTAGCACCGTTGGAGTTATCCATCGTCCCACCAGCATTGAAGTCCACCTTACTTTTCTTGTCCCCATGATACCCCTGTGATTCTCCAATCACTATTTCGACCTTGAGGGCACTTCAGACAATTTTCTCATAGCTGTCGAAGTCACGGATCGCTAATGCTTTCCGCAAGCTAGGCTTCAGCCCACCAATGAAGCTATCAACCATGCATTAGGGGGTAACAATGAAGCTATAAGCGTATCGTGCAAGCCTTGTGAAGTTTACCTCATACGCTCCCACAAATTCTTCATCTTTTTGCTTGATGGAAAGAAAGTCCCTTTCCATCTTAAGACAGAGGGTGCACATAAAATATTTATCGAAAAACATCTTCCGAAATTCCTTCCATTCCAAAGCCTCGATCTCCTCCTCAGGCTTCGTATTTTTTATCAACGTCCACCATTGATCATCTTCACCCTCTATACGATAAGCATCCAGGAGAACCTTCTCTTGTTCAGAACATTGAAGGATAGATAATATCTTTTCAATGGAGTTTATCCATTGTTCAGCGATTGTGGGATAAGATGATCTAATAAAAGTAGGAGGCCTTTGTCTCATGAAGCTCTTGATAGTGACTTTTTCTTTCTTAGGGGGGTTTGGACGTTCCTCTTGACCCGTGTTTCTATTAAAAACTTGAGTTAGCTGAGAGAGAAGCGTGACAAAGTTCGCGATTCTGCTCCCATTGGATTGGGCATCTCATTAGTACAATCATCGCATTGATCTTCACAACGGTTGTTAGCCCGAGTCCTCCTATTACCAACCATTGGCTGGAATAAAAGGGAAGTTAGGGGTAACACATAAAGGGTAATCCAAAGACAAAAGTTGATGACTTATAAACTTTAATTTCTTTAACTCATGAGTCTATAGGATTCAATCTAGGCTTTTCATGATCTACCTTCTAACATATATTCTTAGGGGCATTTTTCCCTTAATAAGGGTTCATACTAAGATTGTGAATTTGTCAAAACATATCCCCTGGGAGTGTCGTAACCAAGAGTGCAGCAAGTCCCGTTGTCGTGCACCAGTTCCCGTTCGAGTCTAGCTCAAAGCGGTGTTTTCGGGTTTTACCCCTAGGATACATATGTTCCAGAGCCGCCTCTACCTGCTCGTATCCAGACATGGATGTATTTGTTTGATAAACCACTTACTTAGTATTTACCAAAACATAGGGATGTTTTTATTATACTTAGTCTTGTATCTAAGGCTTTACTACGGTTTTCCTAATCCCAAAAATAACAAAACCTATCCTCTGATACCAACTATGACAACCCTGCTTTTTATTACAACTTAAACATGATTTATTACATAAAACTTCACTTGATACAACAAAGAAGATCGAGAGGTTTAGTGTATTTGGGGCTTAGGATCATTACATAAAAACTTAAAATATGAAATAAAACATCATTATTGAAAACATCCTTTACTTGACCATTACATTCCCTCGTACTTAGCATTTCATGGGATAACCTGAGGACATGCATAAGAAAGGGGTGAGCTATAAAGCCCAGTAAGGGAGTACACATGGAATAACATGAGGAGTACAATACATGTTAGGCAATAGGCATGTAAATAGAGTATAAGAGAAACATGAACATAAAGGCATGATAAATCATGATAATCATAACATCAAAATGTGGCAACAACACTTAACATGGATTTAGCATGAGCTAAGGCTCATTGCACATAAAGCATGAGTAAACCCTCATTGCACATGAAGCACGAGTAAACCCTCGTTGCACTTGAAGCATGAGTAAACCCTCGTTGAACTTGAATTATCATGAGTCAACACTCATTGCACTTGACGTATCATAATACTATACTTTACCCAATGCATTGGAGCGTTGTAAGGGCGCGCCCCTCTTAAACATTTCATTTCATGCATATGTGTGCCACATGAATCATAAAACATGGATACATAAAACATGATCATTTATTCCAAGATAAAGGAATGTGGAATTCATACATGAAACCTTACAATCAATATGTAAATGTGCATAAAGGTGAATACCCTTGATGGAGGAATGGTCATGGTACTCACTACACAAAGACATTGACTTAGAAAATCGGTGCGATTTCGGCAGTGTAACGGCGTGACATAAGAATATATAAAAAAGGTTCATGAGAGAGAAAGGGGTTACTCATCATATATACATGTAATGGACAGTAAGGAGGTCATATATATACATGTACCAACAATTGAAATGGAATTTAGATTCATGATACAAAAGTATTTCTTGAATGTAAAAGAAGAGAGAGAAGTTCCTTTCAGAATTTCGGCATAGTAACGTGTGTACATGAGAGGCATTTAATGAGAGAGAAAGGGTTCTCTCATCATTCAAACAATAAGAGGTATGTATGGTGGTGGTGTGAAAACAAACTCTAACATCCATAATTGAAATTAAAAGTGCAATACAACTTAATGAAAATTGAAAAAAATGAGAAAGGAAGAAAAACCCCTTACTTGGAAGTGTGCTTCCAAAGGCTAGAGAGAGGCTTGTGAGAGGCTTCTTGGGAGCTTGGGGCACCATGGGAGGATTCTAGAGAGAGTAGGGCAGATGTTGGACGAACTACAAGGGATTTTAGTGAGGAGGAAGTGGGATCTTGGGTGGGTTTATATAGGAAAGGTGAGGGAATTCATTATTATTTAGGTTTGGGACCCCTTATATTAAAATAATCCAAAACACAAACCATCCCATGGTATTTGCCCATGGTTTCTGGAAAAGGAAAGACGAAAACAATACTTTATAAGGCCAAGGTCCTAACTTATTAAAAAATTAGGGTTGCTTATGTGGAGGTGAGTCACACTCCCATGGAAATTAATTTAAAAAGGCAAAGTGTTGAATAAGTCTTGAGGGGTTCATTAATGCTTTGAAAAGTAAGTCAAACAAACCCAAAATCACATTATTTTAATGATAAAACATATATTGGCCGAACATAAGAATTATTGTGTTTTATTACATCAACATTGGGTCATTATGATGTCAAAAAACACATTATATATTTAAACGGTATTTAATTTTTACCAAAAAATTTGATTGTCTCTGAAAGTTATGAAAAATTCACCGTTGGATAATTTCGACATCCTGATTCCAAAAATAAAATTTATTTTATCTAAATAATAATCTAAATATGTGAATTTTCACTTTTAAAATAAAAACCTACATTTATCAAAAATTCACTTGTTTTGACAGAAATGTCTTTCAAACCTTGATAAAAATTTTAATTGCATTCATAAAATTATAAGATCATTTATTTTTAATAAAAATTAATTTAATATTAATAATAATATTTTATTAAAATATTATTTAATTCAAAAAAATTCCTTAATTTAATAAAATATAATTCTTAATTAAATAATAACTAAAAACACCATTTGTACTTTAAAAACTATTTACAATTTATCAAAAATGACTACAAATTATATTCATTATTATATACAAAAAATAATGTACATTAACATAGTACTAACTAGTTGTTACATAACACCTTAAAATAGCCGCATAAGACCTAAGGGTATGGTGTGCGATGGTGACAGACTCTTGGGGAGGCTCTGCTAACAACGCTCAAATGGTAATTTCAATCAACTTCCACTTTTCCCGTAGACGGTCACGTTCGAGCTTGACATAGTGAAGCTCAGCTTGGGATTGCTCAAGGGCGAAGCCCAAGGATGCCACCTATTTTCTAAGCTCCTGAAAATGGGCTTCGTATGGGGTAATTCTACTGGATGAGGCCATCGCTTCCTTTGTCTGAGTAAAATTGGTTTCGTTAAAGTCTTGTATTTATACTAATCATGTGATCACTTGTTCAATGGATAAAAAAGTAATGGTCACAACTCTTATCATAAAACCAAAGAAGTTGACATCTTATAAAAACATTTTTTATAAAGAGACATTTAACTGGATCAAGATGGATTTTCCATTAATGAAACTTTGGGTCGTTACAGTAAGCCCCAATCCACCTGGACCCTAGGTTCCCCTTCGCATCGGTTCACCGACTCCAACTTTGGGATGCCTCAGATTGTAAGCCCCAAATTCCCCCATCCCGCATGATGTTAAACTATATTCCATAATGAACTATGAATACATTTATTCCCCACCACGGGGATACATAGGAGGCCTCCACGAGGTTCAATCCCATCACTCAGGTCTCATCCTGATCTCTCCCATGAGCCCATGTGTCTTGGGAAGCTCATGCCCTATCCCGGAGGTTCCACTTCCTCTTGGTCCCATCCACAGATTCATTCTCATGGGACGCCTCATCAGGTGTCCCACTGTATCATCGAACTATGCGGACCTTGATTCTCTGCAACAGGGATACATAGGAAGTCTCTTTGAGACCCAATCCCAAGGACATCATCCATCCTGATTCTAACCCAGGATGCCACATCCCTGTGGGATCATGCCACCTTACTCCTCATTCCCCTCCATAGCATTCAGGAAGCCTCCCACGTGCTGGCCCCAACATCGTTCTTCCCTCCAGGGGGTTCTTCAATATGATCTACTATAGCTAGTGTTCTGATAAGTCCAATCCATCTCCACTGGATTTTAAACTTGCAGAATACCCCATGATAAACATGGGAAGCTGAGGAAATCCTCAGATACATGCTTATGGAATATAATCCCTGTGTTCGATGTGGTATGCCTCGGGATTTGGCGCCCTCAATAAACCCTTTGATAAGGAACAAAAGACAGACATGCCAATCCCCAGTGTCAAGACACGATAGTGATGCCCAAACAAATCTACTCTCCTAACCGAAGGTTGCTTCCCTGACTGGACCCCTTGGAATGTCCTGACAGAAGCAGTGTAATTAAATGGCATCCATGAAGATATGACGCCGGGAATAGGTTCACGAGATACGTTTTAAATCTATGAGGGAGAACCAGACTAGGTGACGAGCTCCGAGGAGGAATCCATCGAAAGAAGAACTAATATCCCATAATCCCATTTCGATCAAGGAGTAGGCATCCCTAAATAAATAACAGATGTATCCCGTCATTGGAAATCTAGAATGTGGTGTAACATTAGCGTTTCCTCTGCGTAATAGAAGCGCGAGCCCCAGAAAAAGTGTCGAAAAAAAACCCTTACTGAGATTTTTATGCTCATCCCAAGTTTTGAAATATTTTTCACATGACTAAAAGATGAATAGGGTGAAGGATGGGATCAAGGAAAATTCATGTTATATAAAACATAGAACTAGACATGACTCTTTTTTTCAAGAGTTTTTATATTATTCAAAAAATGAAAACTGAGTAGAAGTGTCTACTTTGTAATTTTTGATATGTAGCATAATAGTTATTACCTAATTGTCTAATACTCTATACTTGAAAATATACTCTATGTGAATTTTTAACTTAATCCAAGATTGTTTATTGTTTAAGGCTTAGGCCTTATATTACCCATGCCCTTATGGGGAATGATTCAATGTTTCCATTCATATTATTTCCTTGAATGGTTTATATTTTTCTTTCATGATGTTTATGAAACTTGTTTCTCTTCCATGAGATATATTCTTCTAAAACCCGATTCCTTCATGGGTTATGATTTTGACGAAATGATTATGAATCCTATATCTTTGTCCAATGGTTATGACATGACTACATGTTTATGACATCCATTTCAATTCATGGGGTATGATATTATTTTTTATGATTTTTCGGAACATGTATATATGATTTCATTATGATATGGGTAGGACCTATACCTCCCCCAAATGTATTGGGTAATGATAAATATTTTATAAGCTCAAATGATACACAGGAGGGCATACCAAGCCTAAAATAAGTGGTTATATGGGAAGACATACCATGCCCAAAACAAGAGGGTGCACAGGAAGAAATAACCAGACCAAAAAAAGAGGGTACATGGGAGGACATCCCAAGCTCAAAACCGTAGGGAATCCCTAGCCTCAAGTAGATAAATCGGTGATTATCCCAACACTAACAAATTAAAAAACTCTATGTAGGCATTCTTCACATGGGTTCTTTATATTCTTATGTGTGTTCTACAATTCCATGTTTTATTAAAATGATATTATTTCATAGATTATGTTCTTTATTTCCTAATGAATCATGTCTTATGAAAAAACATGTTTTTTCAATGATTCGTCTTTATGATCTTTGATATGTAGGGTATGATCTTAAAATTGTTTTATCATGTTCTCATACTCCTTTGATCATGTTTATTCTTACATGTCTCCCTTGTTTACACTTACTTAGCATCTAAACTCACCCATTTTTATGTTTACTTCCCTAGTTTTTGAAGATATGTATTATGTATAATGTTTCTAATATGGGGTACTAGTAATTAAAAACCGTGTGGGAGATACTGTAGATCACATATTTACTAGTGTTTAAGTTTCTAGTTTTCCAGTCAATAAACTTATATGATCTTTGGGTGTCCTTTTGGTATTGTTTTAAGTATTTAGAAAAAGTTATGTATTTTTTATGTACATTAAGATTGGGTTTCTATATTAACACCCTATGAAGAAATCAAATTTATAGGGAAATAATCCTCACATGTCTAAAATTTACACTTCTATGTATTTTCATGTTGGTGAAGCCTTTAAAAAATTTCAAGGATATATATCAAATTCTCAGTATCATCCTCCTCTTATCTCTAATATAGTCAAATATCATCAATAAACAAAAGCATGAACTAATCTAGGATATCATGAAACACTATGTTCCTTAGTCCCATGAAAAAAAACAATTTATTTTTTACTCCAAAAGGCACCACCATGATCTCAATGTATATATATCAAAACATGAAAATGACATTTAATACAATTTCCTCCATTACCCTCTTTTAATGATACATATATTTTAAATCAATATATAAAAACTATCTAGATCCCTTGAATGGATCAATGAATTCACTAATCTATGGAATTAGATTGTGGTTTATGGTGACCTAGACTTTTCATACCTAGATATCACATCTTTGTATATGAATATTCATTACATAACATAAAGATTCATTCCATAAATATATAGGTCTAGTGACTTTGTAAAATTATACACAAAAACAACTAGTTCATAAAATATCTACATCATCTCCCACTAATTTATTCAAGACTATCACCCTTCTTAGAACTACCGTACTTAATATCTATCATCATAAATTTGAGAAAGTAAACATAAAAAAGGTGATCTCACTTTCTTGGTAAAGATAAAAAAAGAAAATATCAATGATCAATTGATTTTAACATGAATATAAGGTTATGAGATCGTGAACATAACATTTTAAAATAATACCTTATATATCATATATCAAAGTCTTATGTCGTGGAATAAATATTGGTGGTCCATAAGACATGAATCATAAAATATGTCAAATAACATGATCTATAAGAGAATAACAATGACATAAGACATATGTTTTTGTCATACACATAAGTATTGAAAATAATTTTCTTTGTAGTAGAGGATTATTACCAATAAAATAATAGAATAATGGGTTCACTCGTCAAACCATCATAGTAGTCAAGGTTCACTCCCAAGACTATTATAGTGTAAAAAGTCTCTTACGGAATTGGGTTTACTGCCCTTTCTAATCTAGTATATTTCATGAGATATAAATCCTTACTTAATGAATTGGATGAAGATATAGGTCCCATATATACTCAGTTATATTATGGACACCATTCTTTGATATAATATAACCACCATCATTAGTTATAATGTAACCGGTATCCTTGTTTATTACATAACCATCGTACTTGGTAAAAACGTAACCACTATTAAATAATTAAAACTATAAATATGTCTTCCACAAGAAAATAAAACATTCATCGAATTAGATTCCAACAAAAATGAATGGGTTTCATAATTATATCATCATAATTGAACTCATGGAAATGAAATTGATTTCATGAACATTTTATTATTTAATTATAGTATAACCCATGGAAAAGGAATGGGGTTTATAAAAATTCATTTCATTATAAACATAAAAAATACTTATAAATAATAATGTTTTTTTTTCATTTTATCATATCCTTAGTAAATCTTATGTAACATTAAAGGATGTCATCTTAATATGGAAAAAATTTTTACAAATCACTTGGAACATTTCTTGAGGAAAATAACCCTTTCACTTTGAAATAAACCTTTTCAAAACAAAAAACTTTTGAAATTATTAAGGGAAAACAATTATTTTAAAATAACCTTTAAATATTATAAATTAATCTTCAAATCCATTATTGTTCTTGATGTTGAAAATTTTTATTCATTCTTAATATGCTAAGTAAAACATTCATTTCAAATTTTTTGTAGAAAAAGTCAAAAAAGTGCCTCGTTTAAAAAATGATATGAAGAATACTTTTCAAATATTTTTGTAAAATGTAAAACATAAGTAATAATTTCACTAAAAACACAGTATAATAGTAAAAAATTACTTTAAAATATGTTTATCAAACATGTATATATATGAAAAAGGGTTTTCAACTAAAGAGAGAAATAAAGTATATTTTATTCAAAAACACATTTTAGGTATCTTGAGTACTTAAGATGAGTAAAATGAAAGGAAAGAATTATATATATATATATATAAATCATAATAAAATTAATTATTTTCTTGTTAGATATATAATAATATTTCATCATTAGGTCATAAACAACCATCATAAACAATGCGGTTGTAACATAAAACTCTTACCACCTTGGAATATTTTGAATTAAACTATCCATGAAATAAAGAAACTTAGATGAATATTTATATCCCAAAAATTAATTATAATTATAATAGAAAACATTCATGGTAATTATATACACCACACAAAAGAAAAAATTAGGGTATAAGGTATGTGTCCCAAGGAAATAAAACTGAGATGAAAATCCTTTTCCTTGAGTTACACCTGATTCAAAGGAACTATAACCTCATATAAAATAAATTTAAATTTATTATAATTATAAATTAAAATCATTTATAAGATTATAATATCATATATATCTATTAAATTCATATTTATAATCATCTAGAAAAGTTAGATGGAGAAAAACGATTCACACCGTTTGGGGAGATGGTTGCTTATATGCACGCATAAATGTTGTTTTCATTTCTAAAATGATTGTAAAAATATATAAACAATAAATAATCTTAAGAAATACTTATTATAGCATATATATTATATATATTCATTATATCTATTCTTATTACCAACTAAGTGAAATGAAAATTAAGAACAAATAACATCACTTTGTGGATGTGGTAGCCCACCTGTACGCATGAAAGACATTATTATTTTATATAATATAGGAATTTAATAAGGTATATATGATATCATAATTTTAAAAATAAAATAAATTTTATAAATATCACATATTAACATTAGGCCATCCTAATAACCATTTGTGATAGATTGTGATGGAAAATTAATTGTATCACTGCATGGTGATGGTAAGTCATAAGTATACAGGAGCGACACTTTCACTTCCCATTTGATGGAAAGGGGGTTAATAAAGGTGGTTTAATATTCATAATAAAAATAATTATATTTTTTATAATTAATTTCTTATTTTATGAATAATATAATATATTTATCATTTAAATAGAAGAATAAAAAATAAAGTGATCACTTAAGGTGGTTACCTCTTCTTTGAAAAGAATCCTTTTAATCTCATCTTAAGGGATCTAGGGTTGGTTTTTTTGGGAATATAATAACCTGTATAATTATAATTGGTACATGAATAATAGGACTTGGAAAATTTTCATTGAGATATAAGGCTCAATGTGGTGTGAAGAATGGAAAGGATGGGTTCCCTTTAATAAATGAGGGGAGGGGCACCCTTGGAGTTACTTAAAATATTTAATTACGATGAATAATGTTTGAAGTAATAATGAAACCAAATTGATAATATTTGAATATAAAAGGACTATTAGTATAAATCCTCACATATAAATATTTTTTGACAAGTTTGGACCCCATTTTTAACCTTATAGTGTTGTTTTGACCCATTGTTAATCCTTTTGTAAATTACTATAATAATAAATATTACTACACTTTAAGTTTTAATAATGTTTCTATAAAATGAAAAATACCCATAAATGGAACATTGTTTTTTCATAAAATTATATGCCGTTAATATGGATGAATATAATATTTTTATTAATATTATATCATTTAAAAATTTATTTATTATTATATGTCATTTTTAATATTATTCATTTAATTTGACATAAAAGTCATAAAGACAAAGTTTTAATAAAAATATAATTATTTAAAATAAAACTGATATGTTATATTTATCTAAAAAAAATGTAACACATTTACTCAATCAAATTATATTACTTTTAATATTTTTAAAGATCCTAAATTATGTTTTTTAATAATTAGAGAAATACTACATTGGTATTTAAAAAGGATTTAAAGCCATTATATAATTAATAAAAAAGTATAAATTTATTTATAGGATTAAAATAATTTCATAAATTTAAATATATACGTTTATATTCAATCATAATTTTATTTTCCCCTATGTGGACACATAAGAGATATTTAAAAGTAAGAGTGTTATTTTTTAACATTGTTGGATTTCAATATTATATAGGTCATTTTTAAAAAAAAATTGCAAATTAAACAACTCAATTTATTTGATAATGTGATAACGGTATAATTAGTATCACCTAAAAATAATTAGGATGAAAAATTATGGCCACACCACTTAGTTTTAGCCATGATTTACCTGGTTTACCCATTACTGAGGTGATACATTTTACAATAGTTTCTATTCATACTGACCAAAATTAAGAGATAAATATTTACAAAATGTTTACCACATGACTCAAAATATGAAATAAATTTTATAAAAATAAAATTTTAAATGTCTTAGAAATTATTTTTAAAACAATTTTTCAAAATGTGACAAGAATTATTTTTTTGAAAAATACATTTTTAATCATAAAACATGATTTATTTTTATTCTAGAATAATATTAAATTAATGTAAAAACAAATTAATAAATTAATAATATATAAATTTCTATAAAATCATTCAAAAATAGTTATTAATTTAATTTCTTAAATTAAAAATACATTGCTTGAAAAAAAATAGTTTTTTATAAAAAATATTCTTTTTCATGAAAATGATTTTTATTTTCATCAATAATCAATTAAAAACTAATTAATTTATGTTATTCCAATGTAAATGATAATATTCTTTCATGATTTATTTATTCATATTAGTACTCCTCAATCCCACATTAAAGGAATAACAGTCAAATAATAGTATTTTAATTGTATATTACAGTTTGTTTGAACTCAGTGTTGCGTGTAACGTTGGCTATCAAAGAAATTAAATTAATTTGAAAATAAATTATTTCATAAAATATCTTCATGCTACATTTTATCCCCCATAATATTAATTTTTCCCTCAAAATTATTCACTCTGGTATAAAAAATGAGGATATCATTTTTCTTTACATCCTCAGGTTCCTATGTTACTACTTTGAATTTGGTATTTCTTTAGTGAATTTTCACCATGTGAGTAGTATTTTTTATAGAACAATAACTCTAAGATAAAATATTTATATTACATGTTACTTATAATACATATAATATTCTAGTGGTATGAACTCTTATTTTAGTACATGGTATAGATCATGTATATACTATCTACTGACAGATACATGAAACACATCAAGAGCTTTAGAGAGGTTTGGTGGAAGTGTCAGTCAATAACCATTTATCCCTACTTGTTCAAGAATATAAAAATGGTGAATATAACTAAGTCTTTTTTATCCATTCCCTAAAAATATCAAAACCTTCTTCCAGGGAGAATTTTACAGAAAAACCTTTTCACAAACATTGAACTCTTGATCTTGTTAATGATTATTAACACAATTTTTCTATCGACTCTAAGATATGTTGATGTGTTGCTGAATGAATATGACTTTATCTATAATTTAAACAAGTAGCTTAGGTAATAATATATTAATTTGTATAATATCATCCCAATATTTTGAAGTTATACACTTCATTCCATTTAGGGATTCATAAAAAGCCATCTAAATTCTCAAATGAATGATATTGTTACAATAAAACTCAACTAGATGAACGTGTTGATCTCAACAACCTTTGTAATCCATAGAATAATATTTCATCATATCATCTATGGTTTTAATGATTATATCATACAAACCATATTTCTAAGGATGGTATTCCAAACTAAAACTCAGCTCTATATCTAGAGTCTGGTGAATACTTTTCCATAACTTTGAGGTAAACCTCAAATAGTGTTATGATATAATAGAATTTGATACTCCCTGAAACCTTATGAATTTATTAATATAAATTATGTTAATATGATCTAATGATATATCTTCTCTAATATAAATGAATTGTACTAACTTCTAAAAGTGATAGACCACAACCCATATAGCATTGTTCCCTTTCAGGGTTTTGGGGATTCCAATGATAAAATCCATGGTGATGTTTTCCCATTTCTATTGTGGTGTTGTTAATGGTTATAACATCTCTTTATAATATTTTCTATCATCGTTAACTTGATGACATACCAATCACTAAGATACATACTCATCAATATCTCTCATTATTTATTCCCACCAGAAATACCCTATCAAATCTCTATATTTATTTGTACTTACAAGATGAATAGAGAATGTTGAACATTGATCTTCATACAATATATCATTCATCAAATTTGGTATGGAAGAAACACATACACAGATCCTAAACCTTATCATTCCATCACAATCAAGGTTAAATTGTGGAACATTTTTCACCTTCTTTTGTAGTTCTATATCTTCCTTCTTCACCTCTTCACTCTTCACTTGGATAAATGGTTGAACATATATTTGAGAAATATAATATGTATACCCTTACTTTAAGATTTCAAGACCCATCCTTTCAAAATCAATAATTATTGGATCTTTTTTATAATCATCGTAGATAATATAGCATGATATTTTAGGTTCATAGAATCTTCAAACATATTCACTTTCCTAGGGTGGTAATGTATTGAGCATTCAAAATCTTTTAGAATTTCCAACCATCTTCTCGAGAGTATATTCAACTGTTTCAGTGTGAAAATATACATTAAACTTTTATGATCAGAATAGATATCAAAAATTTATCTATAAAGGCAATTCCACCATATCTATAATGAAAAAGTACAATACCTAACTAAAAATTATGATTTGTGTAATTTTTATCATGAATATTTAATTTGTGTGAGGAATAAGCTATCACCATATCATTTTATAAGAGAACACATCCAAATCACTTCTTTCATGCATCATTATAGACTGTTTGACCTTCTCTTCTACTGTGTAAATTAAGAATAGGTGACCTAAATAAAATTCTATTTACTTCCTTGAAATTTTCATTGAATTCATATTCTTAATGGAACTTAGCTCCCTTCTGAGTTAACATAGTGAGAGAATTATACAGTCATGAGAAATTCTCCACAAAGTGCCAATAATATCTAGAAAAAATAAGAAAACTATGGATCTTCAAATAATGTTTTTTATGAAAAAACATTAAATAACTTATATATTTTAAGGATATACTAATATACATTAACATGAGATTATATGACCCAAAAATGAAACTTTCTGAAGACAAAATTCACACTTGGAAATTTTTTAAAAAGCTTCTCCTTCCTGAGGATCTTCAGTACAATTCTCATGTGATTTTTTTCCTCTTACTTTCTCTTTGAATTTATAATAATATCATCTATAAAGACATCATCAAACTGATCAAGGTAATATTTAAAGACTCTATTCATTAAATCTATGAAGACAGTTGGATAATTAGTATAACCAAATCGATTCACTCTAAATTCATTGTGTTGATACCTTGTATAGAATGCTTTCTTTCATATATTCCCCATCATGACCCTCCATTGATGATATCCATAATGAGGATCAATCTTAGAATATTTTTAATCTCTATGAATTTGATCAAACAAGCCATTAATACAGGGTAAAGGATACATTTTCTTGATAGTGATCTTATTAAGCTCTCGATAATCAGTGCGTAGACTCATTGATCTATCATTCTTCTTAAAAAAGAACTAGTGCACCTCATGGTGACACACATGGATAAATTAATTCATTTTAAAGATTCTTCTAAATATTTTTCTTTAATTTTTTTAACTCAATTAAGTCTATTTTATATATATTATTTAAAATATGTGTATAACCAAGAATGATTTATATCGAGAACATAACTTCATGATTTTGGAGAAGAAAATAAAATTCTTATAGAAATACTTAAACAAACTCTCGCACAATAGTCATATATTTGTTATTGATTTTATCCCTAGAAATATAATATAAACACCCATTTTGAATAGAAATAAAGACCCATAAAATGGATAAATTTTCAATTAGAATATAATATTTTTTGTTGCACTAATAGATGATAATAGGTGATTCAGAATACCAATGTGACTTCCATTCCTAATTAATTTATTGTGTAATAATGTAATGAAATATAATCCATTCCAGTTACAATATAAAATTCATTAAATGTGAGAATCATAACATTTTTAGTAATTAAATTTCCAAAAACATTAGTCAGATATGAATCATATACTAGGGATGGGATCATCATACCATTAAGGGCTTTCACTACTTATTCGGCATCTAACACATGAGGATAATAATGAAAGTCCCTAGATACATTTTATGATATATATGAACTCATATAAATAAGATCAAATAGGTTACTTTAGTATTTATTCATTCTTCTTACCATCTCAACTTTACCATTCTATCTTCAATTCCATAGTAAAACGAAAATGGTCAACATGGATGTCAGGAATAGTCGATTATAGTGATCAATAATTCATAGTATTTCTAGATCAGGAAAAATTATTTTCAATCAATTACAGCATATTTTTAACCTTGTCCATTCATTGAGAAAACATATTCATGACGTTCATAATGGTTCATAAAGAGTTTCTAAATTCCCAAAACATATCCCTAGGGAGTGTTAAACTAGGTGTGCAGTAAGGCCCATTGTCATGCATCTAGTGAAGATCAATTCAAATCCCAATGATCCCTTTTCAATATTATTTACCATAGGTACACATGTTCCATATCCGAATCCTCTTTTAATATCCATATGGGGATGTAATTTCTTGGAAAATACTTGCTCTATCCAATACCAAATTTCCATGATATTTTCATATACTTAGATTTATCCATATGGTTCTCACTAAATGTTTCTCATCTATTGGTTCCAAAAGTTATCTAAACCTTTATCTAATACCAACTATATCACTCCATAATTTGCATACATAGATATCACATCATAGTAGATGAATATTCACTACATAAAATAACGATCCAAGTCAAATAATATAGGTCTAGTGCCATTAGAAGCTTGGACACATAAGAACCTTGTTCATAAAATATCTAAATCATGTCCAACAAAGTTCTTAATAACTAGAATCATTATTATACATATCATACTTAGTACCTTTAATCATAACTAGGTGAAAGGAAACATGATAAAGGGTGAGCTCATATGATTTTTAAGGGTAAAAAGGTATAATTCAATGACAACTTGAACGTAAAATGAAAATAAGGGTTTTCAAACATGAGAATAGTTTTTTAAAATTAATTCTTGGATATCATAGATCATAATACCGAGTCACGGAATAAATATTAGTTGTTCATATGATATGAACCACAAAATAAATCAAAGAATGTGAGTTATGTGAGTATAACATCAGCATAAGACATGAGTTTCTTGAATATATAAAATTATAGAAAACAATTTCCAAAGTATTCAAGGCTCATTTAATAGACAATAATAGTTTAATGGCTTCAGTCCCCAAACAATCGTAGTAATCAATGTCCCCTCTTAATACTATTAGAGTAGAAAAATTACCTTTATAAACTAGGTTCACTCTCCATTATAGTCTTGTTTATATCAAGAGATATAAATCTTAACCCAAAGAAATGGAGGGAGGTATAATTATCAACCATCCTAAATTATAATGTGTCTATTGTCCTTGATTATAATTTAACCATCATCCTTCATTATAACATAACCACCATCCTTGGTTATAACATAACCACAATCCTTGGTTATAACATGAAAACAATCCTGGGTTATAATGTAACCACTATCATATAACTAAAACTATGCATATGTGTACTAAAACATTAATCCAATGAGAAAACATAAAAATAAGTTGGTTTCATAATCATTTCATCATATTATAACCTATGGAAAATAAATGGGTTTCATAAACATTTCATCATTACATCATAATATAACCTATAGAAAAGGAATAAGTTTTATAAAAACAATTTTTCATAAACATAAAACATGAATAGAAATTATAAGTATGGTATCGTTGGATCATATCCCAAGAAAATCGTAATTATCATCAAAGGATTCTATCTTATATGGAAAATTATTTTGAAAAAATCACATTGAAATATTATTGAAGAAAACATACTTCTCAATTTGAAATAACTATTTTTAAAACCTAATAATTTCACAATTATTTGGGAAAATTTTTTATTTTTAAAATAACCTTGAAAATGTATAAATGAAACTTTATAACCTTGAGTTTTCATGATGGTGGGAAATTTTTTTCATGCTTTATAAATTAAAAAAACATTTATTTCTCATTTTTGTGGGAAAAACTCAAAAGGTGCCTCATTTGGAAAAAACGAGAATATTAATTTTAAACTATTTTTTAAAAATTAAAACATGGGTAAAAATTACATTAAAAAATAATAAGATAATAATAAAAAAAATTGAAACATTTTTATAAAACATGGATATAGAAGAAAAAGTCTTTCAATGGATGAGATGAATAAAGACGATTTTCCATAAAAATTAGTATCTTAAGTACTTAAGATGAGGAAAATGAATTGAAAATATGTATTATCAATAAATTAATATATAATAAGAAACTTAATGAGTTTCTTGATATTTCATAATATTTCATCATTAAAACTTAATTATAAACAACCTCAATAAACAATGATGTTATAATATAAAACCCTTACCTGTATCGACCCAATGTTTTTCAATGGAAACTTCCATCTTATATTTATGTCATACAATTAGATTAAAACACAAAATAATGAACTACTAAGTGATAATTTACCTTTAAACATAGGTTTGTCTCTTCTGTGTTTTGAATTTCAAAAATCCGACATACACGGTTGTGTTCAAGTTGATTTTTGGAGTCTATTGAAACAAAAATAATTTTTGGTGAATAGTTACATACCATTGTGAATAGTAACATACCCTTATGAATAGTAGTATGACCCTTATGAGTAGTTAATAATCCAACATAAGAGTAAACTTACCCATGAATAATTAAATAAAATTTAGACATCTTAGAAAGTGACAATTCGACCTTAGTAAACGTTTTGGTATTTTGTAAGTCATAAATAATTAATTATAATTAATTAGTTAATTTAAAAGAAAATTTATTTTCCTACATTCTGTTAAAAAATTATTGAAACAATGTATTGTAGTTTTTATATAATTTTATATGACCCAATGTAATTTTTGAAAGCACTATAAAAGCAGTTTTAACTTTTAAAAAGTGTTTTTTAAGGAAATTACGATTTTAATTAAATATATAATTAATAAGATTTAGAAAATTATTTTTGAAAAATGGACTTCATTTTTGGATTCTACATGTTGAAAAAGGGTTGGGGTAAATTTTGGGGATTTTTTTGAAATACTTGTATTTTTTATGAATAGTGAAATACCGTAATTTACAAAAATAAGCTAAATAAGATAATTATAGAGTCATGTGTGATGTTCTGCTGATGTAATCCCACTTTTTTCTGGATCACATGATACAATTAATATTTTTGGTCATTCAAGACTCACTATTCCTTGTATTAGGGGAAATTAATAAACTAATGAATTTTATATTTAGGAAACCCCTCTCACCTCCACTATAAATACCACCCTTCGCACCCTCATTTCCTCACACCTCTCAAGATCCAAGAATTCTCTAAAATATAACAAAACATATTCCCTATCCCCTCTCCCAAGTCCAAGATCTTATGTTCTCATAAAAATACCAAGCCTAGCTTTTTTAAGGAGGATCTCAAGAGGAGGATTTAAGAGGTAATTTCTCTCCCTCTTCTCCTTTATTTTTCTTTCAAGTTCAAGTTCATTTCTTGATATCTCCCCACATATATTCATCCAAATGGTATTTTAACTCCATTATTATAAATTTAATGTAATGTTATGATGGTAATATGATATTATATAATCCAACCCCTTTCCCTCTTCCTTTTATTTTATTAAAGAGAATGTTGTTCGTGAGGTGTTAATTTATCACCTTCAAAAATGACCTGCTTTCTTCTTCCATTTATACCATTATATCTGGTCATGAAACCATTTTTATATTTTATCCTGAATATTTTATATGTATTATCTCTTATTTAAAGTTCTGGAACTAATTTATATCCATTTTTCTAAGTGATAAATTAAAACAAGTTCATTGTGATCAAAAAACCTCCCAAATTAACCAAAACAATATTCATTTAATTTTTATCTAATGTTACATACACATGGTATATAATATATCTCATTATAATATCATTTTAAATTATGTTATTTCATTAATAACATGTAATATTAGTTTTGGATGTTTACCCATGTTCTACCCAAACATCAATTTAAGAATTCAAGTGAACCACTCAAGAAAACCATAAAAAAACATTCCTGAATAATGTTCTTTAAACTCTATAACTCATCAAAAGGAACATAAATTCACTTAATGAAACCATAATGAACCATATTAATGTACACAAGGTTATGGATTTCTAATTAATGAATTTAATGTCATTATAAAGGAAATTAATGAGAGGGAAGCATTTGGATACAAGGTAATGGAAATATCTCAAACCCAATTTTCTTTCTTCGAGTTCTCCCTCTTTCACTCCAATTTGGTATGGTAACTTCTTAAAATCATTTTTTCATCATTATATTACCTCTTATGGGATATAAATTTTTTCTAATGAAGTTTATTTGAATCTAAATGTTTTCCAAAAGAACACTTCTTTTAAGAACTCAACTTTTACCTCTCATTCATGGTTGATGGTTCTTGTAACAAGTATGTAGTTCCCTCTTTATTTTGGGGACCTAGAGCATATGAATGTATTATTATGAGATGAAACCCATTACTTACCATGGGTAATTTATGTTCACATTTGATGTATATTCCATTTGGAAATCATGATAATGATAATGTTATAATGTGACGGGTGCGCCTGGAATTATACAGTGCTCCAATGCATTGGGTAAAGTGATGAATCTCATGAGTAAATGTTAAATTATATGTGAACAATATTCTATCTTAGTTCAAAAGTATTTTTGGTAGTTAACCAATAAGACATGATGTTTCATTTTTTATGTATTTCCAAATTTCAAGTCTTTTAATTATGCTCCTCTCATGTTCTAGATCTTTTTCCTATGTCATGATTATGCTCACCCCATGCTATATTCTTCTTATCTATCCTCTTACTGGTATTTTAGCTCGCCCCTCTTTATGTATATCGTCATGTGGCTACATGTACTAAGGAGAGGACAAGTTCCAATAAGAAGCTATAGAAGAAGAAATTAAATAAATGTTTATGCTTGATGTTGTAATTGTTATGTACAGTCCTAGTTTGACCAAGACACTAAACCTTTGGATCCTCTACATGTAATACTATTATTTTTTTTATATTTAAAATTATGTAATAGTAATTTAAGAAAAGGTTATGATGCTATAGTTGGTTCAGAGGAATGTTTTAGTTAATATTCGAATTATGATTAGTGAACCCTAGAGAAAACCTATTACATGAGACTAAGTACAAATTTGCACACAAGAATATTTACATAGGGATCCCATATGGTATGTTTTTGGTATAAATTGTTTAAATGAATAAGTTATTCATGACTTCTTTACTTATGTTTTGTTCTATCCATTTCTATTTTAGAAAATAGTTGGAAGCAGGAGAAATCAGTACAATAACTCATGCAAGGGCCAATGCAACAATTTCCCGAACGACATCCCCAATGATTTGGGAGGTGGAGTTAAAAACATCATGGTGATGCTTACCCATTTATCTCTGGTTATGAACAATAACCATAATAATGGGGAACATCCTCCTTCACCAAAGTGGGAGAAACTAGCTATTGAATATTTTATGCGGCAACGACCATCGTTGTTTAGTGGATCCTCTGATCCATGAGTTATAGAACAGTGGTTCAACTCCATGGAGAAGATCTTTTCTATGCTTCACTGTTCTAGGATGGAGAAGGTGACCATAGCCATTTATCATCTATATGGAGAATCGAATCAATGGTGGGATTTGATTGAGAACACAAATCCAAGGGAGGAAATTGAAGAGATTGAATGGGAAGACTTTAAGATAATGTTTCATAACAAGTATTTCCCAAGAAATATTTGCACAAAGATGGAGAGATAATTCATAGAGCTCAAGCAAAAATAAGGAGAATCTGTCACAACCTATGAAGCTAATTTCACAAGGCTTATATAGTATGCCTCGGGTTTTGTTATCAACAATGATAGAAAAATTGATAGATTCATTAGTGGATTAAAACCACACCTTCGAAAGTATCTTGCAATTCGATACTTTGGAAGTTTTGAAGAAGTTGTTAGATGTGCTCTCAAAGTGGAGATGGAGTTTGTAGAATTTCCCCATGGCTATGCTGATAAGAAATTAAAGTTTTATTTTCATGCTAAAGGATTTAATAACAAAAGTGGGAAGAAAACTCAACGACCCACATGCCAAAAATGTTGGAAGTTTCACCATGGGAACTGCCTCAAAGGGATGGGGAGGTGCTTCTAGTGTGGGAAATAAGGACACCATGCTCAAGAGTGTCTAAAAGACATGAAAAGGAAAGAGAATGTATCTGATGAAAGGAGAGAACCACTCATGGTTCAATGCTACAACTATAGGGAGCTAGGGAACTATGCAAACCACTGCACTAAACCTCGAGTTCTCAAGGGTAATCAGCGTCAGAAGCCACCAAATCCAAAGGAACAAGGGAAGGATTATTCCATCACTACTACAAAGGTGGGTCATGATATAGAATTCGTACAAGGTACACTTCCTATTCACTCAACAATAGAGAAAGTCTTATTTGATTCTGGTTCTTCCCATTCCTTTATATCTTGAAAGATTTCTAGAACTATAGAATTGAAGCCCCAAAACATAGAAGTTATATATTTGTAAAAACAAAAAGTGGTGAAATCATTACAACCCAATTGTTTGACTCTTCTCCTGTTGGTGTATGTGGGAAGATTCTTCCAAAAAATCATGTAATACTTCCTTTGGAGGAATTTGATGATATAATGGGAATGTATTGGCTTTTGTTATATAGACCACATATCAACTGTCGATAAAAGGAAATATCTTTTCATATTCCTAACCATCCCATGATCCTCTACAAATTCAAGGAAGATCATGAATCTCCTTTGAAAAATCCTTAAATGGTGTGGATGTTGATTCACTATGATGAAGCATACCTCACCCAAATGGTTGAGTCAAAGGAAAGTGCCAACCTTGATGAAATGACCATAGTGAGGGAATATAGCGATGTATTTCTCGAAGAGTTACATGGAATTCCCTTGAATCGTGAGGTAGAGTTCTCAATTGAACTCATGCCCGGAGATACTCCTATCTCGAAGTGTCCATATAGGATGGCTCCTATTGAACTGGAGGAGTTAAAGAAGTAGCTCCAAGAGCATCTAGACAAAGGGTTCATATTCCCTAGTGCATCACCTTGGGGTGCACCGGTGCTCTTTGTGAAGAAGAAGGATGGAACAATGCGGCTGTGTATCGATTATCAATAACTCAATAAGATCACCATAAAGAACAAGTATCCTCTCCTTAAGATTGATGACTTGTTCGATCAGTTAATAGGATCTCAATACTTCTCAAAGGTGGATCTTTGTTCTAGATATCATCAAGTAAAGGTGAAGAAAGAAGATATTTAGAAGACTGCCTTCCAAACAAGGTATGGGAACTATGAGTTTTTTGTGATGCCTTTTGGACTTACTAATTCCCCTGTAAGATTCATGGATTTGATGAATAGTGTCTTTAGAAATTACCTAGAAAAATTTGTGGTAGTTTTTATCAATGATATTCTTATCTAATCCAAGAGCTGGGAGGAACATGAAGAACTTCTAGGACATGTGTTGGCGACATTAAAAAATGAGAAGTCGTACACCAAGTTCAGCATGTGTGACTTTTGGATGAAACAAGTCAAATTGTTGGGACATGTGATCACATGTTAGAGAATTTCTGTGAATCCATAAAAAATAGAGGTGATTAAGGAATGTCCCAGGCCCTCTAGTGTCATATAAATCCGTAGTTTTCATTGATTAGCTGGGTACTACCGATGTTTTGTGAGAAACTTATCACGATTGTCAAGCCTGCTAACTAAGTCAACAAGGAAAGGGGTAAAGTATGTCTAGACAGAAGAATGTGAGGGAAGCTTCAAGGAGCTAAAGAGAAGGCTGATCACTTCACCTGTACTCACACTACCGAAAAGTGGAGAATGATTTGTGATATACAATGATTCTTCAAAGAAAGGCTTGGGTAGTGTACTCATGAAAAATGAAAAGGTGATAGCCTACGCCTCACAACAGTTGAAAATCCATGAGAAGAACTACCCAACACATGATCTAGAGTTGTTAGCCATGATTTTTTCCTTGAAAGTCTGGCAGCACACCCTTTATGGAGAGAAGTGTGACATATACACCGACCACAAGAGCATAAAGTATATATTCACACAAAAGGAGCTCAACATGAGTCAAAAGAGATGGTTAGAGCTAATCAATTATTACGATTGATCTATTCACAATCATCCTGGAAAGGCGAACAAGGTAGCTGATGCTCTAAGAATAAAACAACCTGCTACTCTATCCATGTTGTGGATTGAGAAAGACCCTATCATCATGGAAATGAAAAGAATGTATTTTTATATAATAAGGGTAGGGAATACATCCTACCTATCCCAAATGATTGCACAACTATCCATCTAGGAAAAGATTAAGGAAGAACAAAGGGATGATGTGGAGATACAAAATATGGTGAATGCAGTATAGGAAGGGAAGCTGCAAGAGTTCCATATCGATGATGATGGTGTGATTCGATTTGGAACATGGATTTGTGTGCCTTCAACACCTGGGATATAGAAGGAGTTATTAGATAATGCACATATCTTAACATTCTCTATCCATCCTGGGAGTACGAAAATTTACCGTGATCTCTGAGAACACTTCTGGTGAGATAACATGAAGAAGGAGATTGCAGAATATATATCAAGGTGTTTGGTATGTCAGCAAGTTAAATCTAAGCGAAAAAAGTCCAAAGGTATGATGCATTCATTGCATATACCCCTGTGGAAATGGGAAAATGTTACTATGTACTTTTCCACGGGTCTCCTGAATACATCTAAGGGGAATAATGCGATATGGTTTGTGGTTGACTGACTCCCAAAGACTGTCCATTTTATCGCTATTCGGGAAGATATATCACTTTAACAACTTGCAATGATATATGTGAAGGAAGTGGTGAGACTGCACGGTGTTCTACTCTCAATTGTCTATGACCTTGATCCAAGGATCACATCTAAATTTTAGAGGAGTCTTCAACATTCTTTGAGTACTGAATTAAATTTCAGCATGGCCTATCACCCCCAAACTGATGGCCAGTATGAAAGAACTATTCAGGCACTTGAAGATGTGCTAAGAGCCTGCTCTCTTGAATTCAAAGGTGGTTGGGATCATCATCTCCCATTGGTTGAGTTCTCATACAAAAATAGATTCCACTAGAGTACTAAGATGGCTCCATATAAAGCTCTTTAAGGGAAGCGATGCAGAACTCCAACCTGTTGGGATGAAGTTGGAGAAAGAAAGCTACTTGGACATGATCTTGGTCAAGAGATGTCAGAGAAGGTTCAAGTCATTAAAATACACATCAAATCTGCTCATAGTAAACAAAAGAGCTATGCTGACAATCATCGAATGGACATGGATTTTGACGTTGGAGATAAATTCTTCCTTCAAATATCTCCATGGAAGAGAGACATGTGACTCGGGAAGAAAGGGAAGCTAATCCCAAGGTATATTGGCCACTTTGAGATCCTTGACCACATAGGAGCTGTGGCCTATCATCTTGCACTTCCACCAAATATGGCTCATGTTCATGATGTGTTTCGTGTATCATTACTGAGGAAGTACATACCAGACCCCTCACATGTACTAAAATTAGAGGTGGTGCAGCTGGAAGATGATCTCTCCTATGAGGAGCAGCGAGTAAAGATTTTGGATCAGAGGGATAAGGTTCTACGCAACAAGACAACCCATATTTTCAAAGTGTAGTGGAGGAACCATAAGTTTGAGGAAGCAACGTGAGAACCAGAAGAGACAATAAAAGATTAACACCCTCACCTATTTGGGTAAAGTTAAATTTCCGGGGTGAAATTTCGTAAGGGGGGAAGAATGTAACGACCCAAGGTTTTTCAAAGGAAATCACCTTCTTATAATTTTGTCATAAAATCACATGAGAACACAACATAATGAACTACTATGTTCTATGTGACCTTTAAATATAAGTTTGATACTTCTGTGATTTGAATTTAAAAAATATGACATACACGGTTGTGTTCAAGTTGATTTTTGGAGTCTATTGAAACAAAAATAATTTTTGGTGAATAGTAATGCACCCTTGTGAATAGTAACATACCCTTATGAATATTATTATGACCCTTACGAATAGTAAATCATCCAACATAAGAGTAACCTTTCCCATGAATAATTAAATAAAATTTAGACATCTTAGAAAGTGACAATTCGAACTTAGTAAACGTTTTGGTATTTTGTAAGTCATAAACAATTAATTATAATTAATTAAATAATTTAAAAGAAAGTTTATTTTTCTAAAATGTGTTCATAAATTATCAAAACAATGTCTTCTAGTTTTTAGATAATTTTATAAGACCCTATGTAATTTTTTAAAGCCTTATAAAATCAGTTTTAACTTTTAAAAACTGTTTTTTTTAAGTAAATTATGATTTTAATTAAATATAAAACTAATAATATGTAGAAAATTATTTTTGAAAAATGGACTTCAGTTTTTTATTGTACATGTAAAAAAATGGTAGGTGTAAATTTTTGGTATTTTTCTGAAATACTTGAAATTTTGATGAATAGTGAAATACCGTAATTTAGAAAAATAAGCTAAATAAGCGAATTACAGAGTCACGAGTGATGTTCTGGTGATGTAAGACCACTTGGTTCGAGATCACATGATAACATTACTCTTAGTGGTAATTCAAGACTCACTATTCCTTGTCTTAGGAGAAATTAATAAACTAATGAATTTTATATTAAGGAAACCTCTCTCCCCTCCATTATAAATACAACCCTTCACACCCTCATTTCCTCACAACTCTCAAGCTCCAAGGATTCTCTAAAATCTTCCCAAAAATATTCCCTAGCCCCTCTACCACTCCCCAGAGCTTCTGGTCTCATCAAAAGACCAAGCCTAGCTTCCTTAAAGAGGATCTCAAGAAGAGGATTTAAGAGGTAATTTCTCTCCCTCTTCTCCTTTATTTTTCTTTCAAGTTCAAGTACATTTCTTGATCTATCCCAACCTATCGTCATCCAAATGTTATTCTAACTCCATTATTATACATTTAATGTAATTTTATGATGCTAATAGAATATTATATCATCCATACCTCTTTCCCTCTTCCTTTTATTTTATTAAAGAGAACATTGTTCGTGAGGTGTTAATTTATCACCTTCAATAATGATATACTTTCTTCTTCCATTTATACCTTCAGATATGGTCATGAATCCATTTTTATGGTCTAAACAGAATGTTTTATATGTATTATCTCCTATTTAATGTTCTGTAACTATCTTACGGCCATATTTCTAAGTGATAAATTAAAACAAGTTCATTGTTATCCAAAAACCGCCCAAATTAACCCAAACAATCTTCATTTAATTTTTATCTAATGATTCATCCACATGGTATATAATATATCCCATTATAAGATCATTTTAAATTCTGTAAAGTCATTAATAACATGTAATATGAGATCTGGATGTTTACCCATGTTCTACCCAAACTTCAATTTAAGAATACAAGTGAACCACTCAAGAATACCATAAAAACAAACATTCCCAATAATGTTGTTTAAACTCTATAACTCATCAAAAGGCACATAGAATCACTTAATGAAACTATAATGAAACATATTAATGAAAAAAAGGTTCTATATTTATAATTAATTAATATATTGTCATTATACAAGACATTGAAGAGTAGGAAGCATTCGGATACTTGGTAAGGGGAAAATCTTGAACACAATTTTCTTTCTTCGGGTTATCCCTCTTTCACTCCAATTTGGTATGGTCACTTATTAAAAAACATTTGTGCATCATTATATTACCTCTTCTGGGATGTACATGATTTCTAATGACTTTTATGTCAATCCATAAGTTTTCCAAAAGAACTCTTCTTTTAAGAACTCAACTTTTACCTCTCATTGATGGTTGATGGTTCTTGTGTCAAGTATAATGTCCCCTCTTTCTTTTGGGGACCCAAAGCTTATGAATGTATTATTATAAGATGAAACCCATTTGTTACCATGGGTTAGTTATGTTCACTTTTGATGTGTCTTCCATGATTCAGGCATGATAATGATAATTTTATGATGTGACGGGTGTGCCAGGAATTATATAGCGCAATATTAATGTTTGAAAGTGACAGGTGTGCCCGGAAATATAAATAACTCCAATGAATTGGGTAATGTTATGAATCTCATGAGTAAATGTGAAATGATGTGTGAATAATATTCTAGCTTGTTTCAAAAGTATTTGTTGTAGGTAACCACTAAGACATGATGTTTTATGTTTTATGCATTGCCACATTTCAAGTCTTTTATTTATGCCCCTCTCATGTTCATAATCTTTTACCTATGTCATGATTATTCTCACCCCATGATATATTCTTATTATCTATCCTCTTACTGAGATTTTAACTCACCCCTCTTTATGTATATCCTCAGGTGGCTACATGTACTAAGGATAGGACAAGTTCCAATAAGAAGCTAGAGAAGAAGAAATTAAATAAATGTTTATGGATGATGTTGTATTTTTTATGTATAGTCCTAGTTTTCCCAAGACACTAAACCTTTGGATCCTTTATGTGTAATACAATTAAGTTGTTTATCTTTAAAATGATGTAATAGTAATGTAATAAAAGGCTGGGATGCTATATTTCCACTTTGGTATCTTTTGAATCATAATCCTCAGGTAAGAAAGAAAATTATTTTGATATTTAAATCCTATAATTTCATGATAAAAACTATAAGATATATTTATGGTTTCATATACACCATAAAAAATAAACAAGTGTTGTATAAGGAATGTTTCCCACGTAAATAAAAGTGAGATTAAAATTCTTTACACTGAGTTCCACTTGATTAGGAGGTACTCTAACATTCTCTAAAATATATTTAAATTAATTATACTTCTATATTATAATAATTTACATAATTATAAAATCATAAATATCAATTTTATGTATATTTATAATCATAAAAAAATTAGATATTGAAAAATGAATTACACCATTTATATAAACTATAAGTTGAATATACGCTTGAGAGTTGTTTTACGTTTTTGGAAAATTGTAAAAAAAGTAAAGAACATAATAACACGCATTTCAAAGATATTTATTCTAGGAAATATATCATATAAATTCATTAAATTAATCCTCATTACCATCCATTTAAAATACAAATGAAAAATGCATCACATCACTTTGCAGAGGTGGTAGTCCACATGTACCCATGAGGGAAATTATCGTTTCTGAATGGATTGGATGGTAAGAAGTTAGAATTGTTATTATAATTATATAATTATAATTTTTTCATAAATATAATTTATAAATATTGAAATTTTCATAATATAAATCTAAAAAATATATTGAAGAAGAATGATTGTATCACTACGTCTATACAGTAAGTCGTACGTGTGCACGAGTGATACTTTCACTTCAAATTTAATGGGAGAGAGGCTATATAATGGTTATTTAATAATCATAATAAAATTTAAGAAAATTTAGGATAATTTAATTATCATTTTATTAATAACATAACAGATTTTTAGGTGGTAAAAGGAAATTTTAAAATATATCAATCAGTTAAGGTGACTACCTCTTCTATAAAATGATTATTTTATATCTCCTATAAAAGGATATAGGGTGTGTATTTTTGGTATAATATAATAATTATAATGTATATATAAAATTTTATAAGTTAAATATTTAGATTTTGGTTGATCTATAATGCACAAAGTGGTGTGAATAAAATAAATGACGATGCCCTTTTATAATTGTGGGGAGTCGCACAATTATAATTTCATAAAATATTAAATTAATATAAATTAATTTGGGTGAAAAAATGACTCAAAATTGATAACATTTGAATATAATTTTACTATGAGTCTAAAAAATCTCATCTAATAAAATTTGAACATGTATGGATTACATTTTTACACTTATATTGTTGTTTTAACCCTTTGTTAAACCTTTTGACAATTCCAATAATATTAAAGTTTTCTACCCTTTAATGGATAATTATGTTCCTATAAAATGGGAAAAGACCCATAAATGGATGATGTTTGATCATTAATATTATATCAAATTCATTTTTCTAAATATAATTTTTTTAATTTATTATCATCTAAAAAAATTATTAATTATAATATATCATTAATGTTATTTTTAATGATATTTATTTAATTTGACTAAAAACAAATAAAGAAAATTTTATAATTAGAATTTAATTCTTCAAAATAAAACTAATATGTTATATTTTTCTAAAAAAATTATGGGACTCAGTAACTCAATCAAACTATATTACAGTTAATATTTTGGAAAATTATCTATTATGTTTTTTATTAATTGGAGAAATATTCTATTGGTATTGAATAATAATTTATGGTTTTTACATAATTCCTAATAATTATAAATAAATTTATATCATGAAAATAATTTAATAAAGTTTCAAATATAAAATAATATTCATTCATGAATTTATTTTGTCTCTATATAGACAAAAAATAAATATATAAAAGTTAAAGAGTGGAATTTCGTAACATTTTTTGTTTTAAATATTATATCGGTAATTTTAATGTAATGGTGACCATTAAAAAACTAAATTTGTAGACTAATGTTATAATGGTAAAATTACCTTCAAACAATAAGAGTTATAATGAAAAATAATGGTTTTATCACTCAGTTTCAACCATGATAAAACTGATTTACCTTTTACTGAGGTGATAAATTTTACCATAGTTTCTACTCATATTGAAAAAAGGAACCAACATACCACATTTTAACCTGATAATTCCAAATTTGGAATCCATTTTATAAAATTCAATTTCTAAAGGTGTTATAAAGTATTTTTGAAATATGTGTGCAAAACATTATGAAAATAATTTTTTATAAAAAATATTTTTTAAACATAAAATAAGTTTTAATTTTTATACTTAAAAAATATTAAATAAATGTTAACAAAATTGATTGAATATATAATATATAATTTTCATTAAAATCAATCAGAATTAGTTATTAATTTAATTTATTAGGTTAAAAATATATTACATGCACAGAAATAGTTTTTTAGAAAAAAATACTTTTTTCAAAATTATTTATATTTTCATTTATAATTAATTGGTAAATAATGAATATATGTTATAAAAATGTAAACCATGTGTTTTTTAATAATTTAATTAGTCCAATTCAGACCCTTTAATCAAATGTTTATATGATAACAATAAAAAATTAATATTTTAATAGTATATCATGGTTCATTTAAATATGGTTTTGTAAGTAACCAAAGGTATTGAAAAATTATATTTATTTGAAAAAAATAAGATTTCAAAAAATATCAGGATGTTACTTGTTCTTCACTATAAACTAGTTTAATCATCAATGATGGATTCACATCCTTAAAGTATCATTATCCTTATTCTTGAAAAACATTGGAAAATCATATGGTGATGTGTTGTGTCAAATGAAAACTTTATATAACATATCATAAATATTATATAAAAATATGAGATATATCTGGTTGAAACACTCTCCAAAACATGATGTCATATTGAGTGGATAATGATTCATCCTATTGAGGGAAAACATTTGAAAAATAATTCAAAAACACTTCCCTTAAACCCATTATAAAATATATATAATGATTTGAAAGCGGATCCAAAAAATATTTATCCTTATGATAATCTTCACTAACAAACATTGCATTATTTCTTATTACATCCCAGAAAATAGCTACCTTATGATAATATTCAATGATAATTTCAAAAAATTACATAAAATTCATTCCAATGATGAAATTTTATGTTTTACTCCTAAAAATAAAAAACATTCCTAATGATTGTTATATCTTTTCTATAAAATCACATCCATAAAACACTTTAGACAAACTAAATAGACATTAACCTATAGAAGAGAACACCAAGTCCACTGAAAGGATATCCTCCTCAAGTTCCATTGATCAAACTTTCTAAATTGAAATGAAGGCGTATAGAGTTCCTAAAAAATAAAATAATAAAATAGCAAGAAATATGGAAAAATGGTTCCTTTAATGATCATGGACCCCCATAAACCTTCCATATCCATCAAACACAACTAATTGCACCATGTTATTCTTCTTAGCTACCCATGAATTTATCCATGATCTTATCCACAGTAATTTATAGGTAACAAGGATGGGTAATGTTATATGGATACCATTTTCTAACTCTACAACCCCTCTGTAATCTAAAAACCTCATGATCAGGCTACTGCTGATAATGTTTAAGAAGAAATGGTTTTTGAGCCCGCACCAAATACCGATGGCCTACTCCACAATAACTACTATGAAAAGTCAAAAGAAAAAAAATGATCATGCCTACTGAAAAAACAGAATAAAATAAAACAAAATAACCTGGGGGAAGCTCAAGAACAACTATCTAAATGGAAATAAGAAAATGAGGGAAATTATTGACACTTATCTAACCAAAATCTCAGCTTCCCTGATAAACATGAACTTCATTCCACAACAACACCCCTCTAAATATTTTTATGCCTCCCCTCTTGAAGAAATCCAATCTAGGAAATTGAATTCTCAATCACCACATCAATCATCAACACATCAATATATGATAGCACTATAAAGAGTATAAAATATTATTGGATATCCATATAAAAAGCCTCTTTAAAATTTCATAGCCTCCCCTAATTATCTAAAAGAATATTGGGATTATACAGAGAATATTCATGAACCAAAATCTTAGTTCTCTCATGGTAAATATCCCTTATTGAAGGGTGAGAAACTATTACTGGTATTTCATATTCAAAATTTATTATAATAAATACATTCTAATTTAGTTCAAAAAATACCATTTCACCTCAGACTCACAATGATCACTAAGATAGAGGATCCCCAATTATTGTTCCATATCTCTCAACAAGTAACATCCAAAGGAATCCAATAATCATTACTCATGTGAATAAAACTAAGAAAATATATAACTCTTCGAACCACCTCTCTTTCTTCTAATTGGACATTATCCCCTCTTACTTTTAAAAAATCTGATTCAAAAACTCATCCAAATACTTCTTCCATAAACTATCATTTTCATGATCAACATAGGGCCTTCACCCTCCTGCTATCTTTATAAACATTAAAAAAAGTTCCTAATACCAAAATACTGATTTAATTTAAGGTCTTGTACATATCTTATTTTTGTTTCTAAAAAAACATATTCAATTCAAACATAAGTACAAACAATTATAATGCATGCTCCAAACATAGGCCCCTACCCCTCAATCAATATAATCCCACTTTATTATGTTCTATAAGAGACCATGATTTTTAAAGAGGAACATCACATTCGATTGCATGTATGACATGAACAATAAATATTATAAGATTATTTAACACCCCAAGACTTTGCAGTATGTTTATTTTTATATGAAGATAATCTCTTTGATATTTTTTGATGCAAAAAACTCCAAGTTTGAACAAAACAGAAAACTCTATTAAAATATTATTATTTTAACATGGTCATCATAAACTAGCTATTAATTTAGAGGGTATTAATATTAATAAATAAATTATGAAACTTATATCTTTTACACGTGTATAAAATAAATTCAATGCATATTTATTGATTATAAATAAAATAAGAATCATTTGAAAGAAAAAGAAAAGATCTAAAAAAAAGTAGTTTTTCAAAAATACTATTTAGTCTCACCTTGCACATATAATGTAAAATTAATTTTAAAATTTTTTAGAGAATTTATTAGAAAAAATAAACTTCATTTTATAAATTTTCCTATAAATTTATCTTTGTGGGAATTTTTTATATTTTTCTGAAAATAATAATTTGGTGATGAATAGTGAAAAATACTGATTTTTATTGAAAATTCCATTTTCTTCTAAATAATTTAAAAAGATTAATAATATATTAAATTTATTTTAAAGTAAAAAATAGTTCAATTATATTAAAATTTAACTCACATTATACATTTTAATCAATTTCATATTTAATTTTGATATAAAAACCTTCTACACTTTTGAGAATGTTCTCTTTAGAAAACCACTCTTTTATCATGTCTATGGTTAAATTTTAAATTAAATTATATAGATTATGTGAATATAATTTTATGAAATAGATTTAATATTTTTAATAAAAATAATTTATACTATCTAAGGTGCTCAACCTAGTTTTTTACCATAATGGATAGTGAAAATGTAAAAATTAATTATCGCAATTAAGGTAATGATGGGTTTACTGTTGGTTAAACTAAAAATATAAGGGTTAAAATGCACAAAGACTTGTAAAAAATCAATTTTTAGGAATATATAGGTCTTATAACTTCTAAGGTTATATAATGACCCATTTTTTAGTTTTTTTTTCTGATAAAAACAGGGGAATCATTTTTCCTTTATAGAAATTACATGTGTGTCATCTCCCCCACTTATAAGAGGTCGCCCCTATCCTCCCATGTTCATACTTATAAGACTCTTTAGTTTTTCAATACCATTATAAATTAATTCATTACTCCTATAACAACATACTATAGTCCTTTTTATCATAAATACAATCTTGGAAGGCATGGGTATAAATATAAAGGAGTTCTTTGAAGAAGAGGTAAGATTCTTAACATGCGTATTTGTTTTATTTATTATTCCACATCCTTCAACATTTATTGACCTATGATAAAATAATAATATAATTTTATAATATATACTTATATGTTATTATTTTCATTTTATAACCCATATCTATCTCCACTTCCATCAAATGGTAAATTAAACTATCGATTATATGTTCAGCTAACTACCACCATGCGAACTGATGTAATTCATTTTACATCCCCACATTTCAATGTTAGATATTATAATGGATTAAAAAAATTAAAATATATTTAATAAGTTTTTATAATTTTTAAATTATTATGTCACATATAACTTCTTACTTTCTATTTTGTGGGACACGATAATGTTGCTCGTGTGTACAGAGGACTACTACCTCGAGAAGTGTTCTGATTTGTTTTTCACTTATGTTTTACATGATTGGTATTTTGGTTAAATTTAATGAATATATGTGATATTGTTTTTTGAACCATGCATCTAGGAATATAATATAACATCTGAATTTTTATATTCCAATCCATTAGAAAATAATAACGTCTCTCATATATACATGTGTGCTACCACCTCCACATAGCGATGTGAAATTTTTTTCATTATATTTCTAAATGGATGGTAATAAAGATTTTTTTGATTAATATGAATAATATATCTGAAATAATAATTATTCTATAAATTTTAATTAAAAATTATATTCCTTTCATTCTATCTATCGATAAAAATGGAAATAACATTCATCTGTACGTATAGCCTACCATCGTCTTGAAAGGTGTATTGCATTTTATATCTCTAACATTAATAGATTAATATAAATAAATATATAATGAATATATATGATATTTATATAATGGATAAAATTATTTATATGATGTATCTAAGATCAAATTAAAAGGACCAAAATTACTGAACTAAAACATACATGAAAAACGAAGCAATTATCACCTGAAAGAGTGATTTTAACAATGAATTTAAAATAAATGGGTCATAAAGGTCTATAATTAAATAATATGTGAGAATATATATATGAATATGGATATATAATATATGTTTAGTAAACATATATTTATTATATACGAGGTTCATACACATATGATGAAATTCAAACATGAGGTAAGCATTTATTGTCTCACTATTACTTTCGGGAGATGTACACCATATTCACCACTTATTCCTTTGTTTTATATATATACCACCCCATTTTATATGTTATATCATGAATATATTTATCTTCATAGTATTAAAATCTTCATTTGTTGTTATTTCTTTCATGGGTGTTATCAATCAAAAGTTACCAAGTGGTAAGGGTTTATTTCACAATCACATTATTATTTGAGATTGTTTACATTTAAGTATCCCTTGGGATAATAATTTGATATTTATATCATAAAATAAATATATTATATTATCATATATATATTCATGATTTTTTCATGTAACAGTACTATATTCAACACTTTGGTACTTAAAATGAATGAGAAACATTTTTAAAAAAATATGACTTTATTTCTTTCTATGGTTGAATACCATTTTCTCAAAAACCATATATTATTAATATGTTTTAAAAAGGTTTATAACATTTTAAAAATTATTTATTAAATTTTTTTTACACATGTTTTATTTTTAAAAAAAATTAAAGGAATATTCATATCCTTTTTCCAAACAATGGTTGTATGGATTTTACTGAAATTGTGAAAGGAATATTAATTTTAACAATTGTGGAAGGAATAAAATTTTACACCATCTTGAAAAATATATGTCTTAGGTTTTATTTTAAAAGTTTTAAAAAGAAATTTTAATAGAAATTTATTTTCTAATTATTTTCTGATTTTAAAAAAAATATTTTCGAAGTGAAATATTTATTTTGATGAAAAATATTTCTAATGAAATTTTAATGTTATTTGTATTCATTAGTGGAATCAACCCTTTATTGTTCCTATGATAAAAAGGTTATGAATTGTAATTATGTCATTTTTTCTTTATTTATCTTTTTATGATCATTTTTATTGATGATGTATAAATTTTGTATCATTCACCATATTAATCTGGATGGTTTATGATTATGATTATTTTATTAGTGAAAGTATTAACATTTCATACGTTATTTTTTCAATAAAAATGTTAATGTTGTTTATGTTTCACTCATTTTATATTAAGAATTAATTGTATGTGATGAATGAGGTCAACTTATAGATAGCTTTGTGATATATCAACAAGTCTCATGAGACAAATTAGTTAGTCAAATTATATTAGATTTTACCCACATATTTAAACTTTCATCTAAAAGGTCTTCAAATTATGTTTCATATGCCTGATATTATAAATTACCTCAATATGGGGTCAGTTATTAATGTTCAACTAATTATTAGATGTGTTATAATATTTTTAGATAACTTTTAAGCTTCTATGATTATTTATGTGGATTTATTTGATCATCATATATTTCATCCATATTATACTTGATTTATTGATAAAATTCCATGTTTTTCCGTTATTTACCTTCCTATATTTATTATGATTATTTATTCATGATATCTTCCATTAAACTCTTACCCTTAATGATCACTTGAGAACACCCCTTTTTGACTGATTTTTTTCTATTATACTAGGATTTGGTTTTTGAATGATATGCATGGATAGGTTTTGAGTAATAATGTTCTCAAAGAAAACACATTGTGTATTTAATGTTTTAAAAGTTAATGTGAATTTCCAAATTTATATAGTTTATCAAGACTAATAAACTATTTTATCCTTTAAGATTTCGTTACATATATCTAGTTCATGTGTAATAAATTAAACATAGGCTCCATGGTACAAGAGTTGGGGTCTTTAAATGCTTAGTATGATTTAGATATTGCATCAAGTTATAGGGGTCTTATCAGTGTCTTAGACAGTCTCTCACACCTATATCACATTTTAAGCTTGAGCGGTATTATTTCCCTACCAAAACAATAAAATTATCATCAATTTATAACTCTAAACCTCATACCAATTATAAATCAAAGAATTACCACTCTATTATGACCCATATCCAAAAAAACCCCTTCTAGGTTGATATTGAAGAAAAGAGTGCCCCTTGAAGACCTCCTCCAACAGGTCAAGGGTTGGAAACTATCACAGAGGGTAAAATCACACAAAATAGAGGCATTACCCTTTATATCCTAGGAAAATAAAACAAACCACTTAACAATAATGAATCCTTTAAATAAATAACCCATAAACCTAATAATTAATTTTATGTTAAAAATATATAGACAACATCTCTAAATAAATACCCAAAAAAACATCCCCTAACTCAATAACTCAACCAATTCCAACTAAGTAAAACATCACAAGATAGTAATGTTCATATTGATTACAATTTCTCTTCGAAAAATATATAAAATTGTATATATAAGTAAGTGTGACCATACACATATACTAAATAACATTATCTATAGAAACCCTTGTGTTATTATAGAAGAAGCATATTAAGGCCTTGGTGAATAATCAAAGAAACTGAATCATTTCCAATAAAAGGTAATCTATCATCCCAAACTCACTAATGATCACTCAAAAAATCCACATAAAGGTAATAATATGGTGAACATAAAAATATATTAAGAATATAACATGGTTTCACATCCCCACTTCACATCCCAATGATACACAACTTAGAACTCTCATTATTTCCATAACTATATATCGCAACTGCATATCACATCAAAGCACCATCATCATACTACAATCCTAAAATAGAGACTCTACCACATATCCACCTCCACATAACAACACCACATCCACATACTACATCATCACAATATTAAAACCATGTCACTTCATCACTAGAACATCAACAAATAACCACACTATATCTAGAAGAAGGAGTGAGACCTGGGGAGTAATCGGTCATCGGTATCACCCACATCATGGATATAGGGGGTACACCCAAAACACAAAACCACATATTGGTTTTTTTATAGTTACCCAACATAAGTGATGGTTCATAAGAATATTAAAAATCACATTGGAGATATAGTATCCTCACAAAACAAAACTTGGGTAAACTCCTTATCACAACACTTGTATAAAAATATCCCATTTCATAATCAATACAAAATCACAAAAAAATAATCACTTTCACCTATAGAAACATTACCGTACACACTACAACCATAAAAAACACCCAAATCCTTTCCATTAAATATTCATTACCAATTTCATTAATTTAATTAATTTCTTCAATTTCCAAAAACTAATATTTTATACAAACCATTTTCACATAAAAATTTTATAATTCAATTACCACATAGAATTTTAAATATTTATATTATCATATCCATAAAATAATTTATTATATATAAAACAATTCACATTCCATGTTATCTAATTTATTAATTTATTCCAGGATGGATTCATATTCATGGACACTAAAACACACTAGCCAAACTAACCGCATCGGCCATGTCAAACCATCAAAACAAAAAATCCCATAAAAACCTCTTCCCATTCCACTACAATCAAAATAACCTAAAATCTCTAACACTTCGGTGAAAAATTATATTATAATAGAAATCAAACAAAAAATCCATTTCCCTAACTATTAATTATCAAATTTATATTTCATTAAAACCAAAATATAATCGAACAACCATTTATAGATTCCAAATTTAATAATAATATTTACACATTTTAATTATTTATCTAAATTAAAACATAATTACTTATATCAACAATAATTACATTAGATAAATTTATCTTTTTTATCAATCTAATAAGGGACAATATAAACAATATCAATGGGAAACATATCATGTATATTTGATTCATTTACCTTTTTAATTTATTTTCCTAATTATAACTCATTAATAATGAAATTTAAATCACTCTTGATCCAAATTATCATAATAAAATTTAACAGATAATATGAATCACTTACCATGAATGAAGATCAAAACAACACAACATCATGAAATGATGAACACCAATGATCAAACACTGAAAAATCACCTAATGGACCTCCACCAACCTTATAATTAATCCTTAAAACATCAATACCCATCCATTACCCATCTAAATCAAAGACCATAAACCAATATATCCTATAAAGAAGATAGGAAAAAGTAAAAACCATATAAATCAATTAGGTGAACACATTAAACTTTAAGAACTATATTGAATATATCCATGTGCTTAAGAATCCATAAAGGGAATCAAAATTCATTAAGAAAAACACTCATAGCTACCTAGGATTTCAGAGAAGAAAATGTAACCAAACTAAAGGATATGGGTAAATTAATTTATAAGAAAAACCTGGGTGATTAATCCATAATGTGGTGATACTTAACTACAGTGTGGTTTAGTTTAGAAAATAAAGATCGAAAAACCCTTATATTTAAAATAATTATCCTCCCTTAAATATCATTAACTATTTGACATAAAACACTAATCAACTAAGACTTGATTTATCTACAACAAACTATGATGTTTTCTTTCAATACTCCATTAAAAACATGGATAAACCATGACATAGGGTTTAACAAAACATGTCATTTTCCACAATGTTGAACAAAACAATCATTTTCCTCTTCCCCTAGGAAATATGAATTTGACCAAAACTAAACCCAAATCATGATTACAAAAATGAGGGTTACTATGTTTTAGTTTAGACCATTAAATAGTCCTCCACTAGTAATTTATAGACTCAACCTAACTCTTCCCATATCAAAAAATGGCAAAACTACCATGACCAACACAACCACCATGATGAACCCAGGAGAACCAAGATGTAGTAAACGGAAAAACATGATTTGGATTCATCCAAGAGATAAACACCAATATATTTAGTCTCAAAACATTTCAAAACTCCATTTTTCACCACCAATACCTATAAAACACAAGATATAGGAACTTGGAAAATTCGATCCTCTACATGGTTCCCCCCATTTCAAACACAAACTCCTTAAAAACACATCCTCAAACTATGCTTATAAAAATGAAAATAAATTATAAATCACCTCCTTATTAAAAAACTTAAACAAAATTACATTTTGAAAAAGGATAACCTCAACTATAAAACCCCATCAATAGAACCACATTCACTCCACCATGAGGATTTCACCAAACGTAATAAATACAGAAACAAAAACCTAATAACGACTCTTATATAGTGTGATTTACTCTAAAGATAATATTTATTGGCTCAACTCCCATAATCCACCTATGAAACCCACTATTTCCTTCTCTAACACCTCAAAATCATAATTTCAAAACCAGGTTAATTCACTCCACTACATTAGATATCTCTTTGATTATGTTTTCTTCTTGAAAAAAAAACTAAACCTACAAAATAATGAAATAGACTAGAAACTTAACCAATACATGAGATACCACATGAATATATATATTTCATGAATAAAATACAAAAATATAACATCAAGATCACTCAATTTATCTCATAATTTGAGCTACATTTGTTATAAGTGTCAAGGTTCAAAATAACTCCATACACTAAGCATATTTCAGTGACTCTCTCTCCCATGTACATTCCTCTAAACAAACATTCTTCTATAAGACTCATTCTATAGGAATGAAACATCCTAATATAACTTTCTCCTAATAATCCTAAATCATCATAGGTCATTCCATGAACATCACGCCCTCTAAAGCATCTAGCTTACCCCAAATCAATAACATAGTCATCGTCATGATGATATCTTATAAGATAAAAATAAAAAATGGTTTCATAAAATCAATCTATATGAGGTGAAATCACCAAATCAATATATTGCATTTTCAACTCACTCTTCTATCTTGAAAATTACAATAGGATATCAAGAAATTTTAACACTTTTGACACATATTCACTTTTTGGGTTGAGAAAAACCATCATGGACACATTCCCCTTATTGGTCTAATATTTGTAATGGACCTAAGCATCCTTCATCCACCTACAAATAACCTATATTAAATTTTTTATAATCTCAAAAAATCTATGCCAATGATCATAGAATCTCCAACCTCAATCTAGTAAAAAATTGATATATATATTCTATAATATGCTACCTTAAATAGTGTTATGCTAATGATAGAGTGACGTCCATTACTATAATAAATCTAGATTAAAGGAAAATTTCCAACCAATAAACCTGTATAACCAAGAATAACTATGGGCAACATGTCTTCTAGTATCTAAAATGTATACTCTATCTGCGTGTCTATTTGAGGATGAAAATTCATGATAATGTATAACTGAGAGTCAAAGAATTTTTGCAGACCCTTCGAGTCTTATAAAGTAAATTGTAGATTTTAGTCAAAGATGATCATTCTCATAACTCCAAAAATCACCACCACATCCTCCACATGTTGTCTCACTATCTCATCCACTAGAATCAAATACCTAGTCATAAATAAATGATCTAACTTCTTTATTCAATCCATACCTACCCAAATGGATTCATATCCTATCATATATCAAGGAAAAATTGTAAAAAAATCTCTCAATATATCCTACCATTTCCATTGAGGGGAATATAAAATTTAAATAAAATAATTTAAACTCAATGATTAGATTCAACACACTAATCAAAAAATCATTGATAAATAAACTATTACACTAACTTTTTTAAACAATATTATCATATATTCTCCTTAAATGCAAGAAAAATCTTGGATGTACAAAGATGCAATATCAGGGTTCAGCAATGGAGCCCATAAAGGACCACAAATCAGATCAATTATAGAACAAAGATATTCCCATGATGTATCACAAGATACTCACAATCATATTACCATTCATTAAGTGTATATTTATAATAATATGTTCATGATACATACCACCTTGGGATCTCCCAACTAATATTCATATACCCATTAAAAAAGATACAAATTAACCATCAATAGATATAAACAAAATTTACCAGTAATGTTCTCCATATCAATATATAACACTAAAAGATCCTTGATCATCATCTTATACTCATCTATAGCCTCACTTGTAATATTACCAAACATATTTCTATTCAGTGCAACATCTACCACAATTCCTTTCTTCATATTGTAAGAGATATAAAATTCATAATCTTGTTAAAACTCTACCGTTATCCACATAATAATATTCAAATCCCATTGAGTTAAGATATATAATTGGCTCTTGTAATCTATTAATACCATAAAATGATATTTGAGAATACAATGCATATACTATTTTATAGAATACACCATTTACACAATATTAAGATGATGTGTGGAATGATTAAATTTATGAAGACATAATTTTTTAGGCCCATAAGATATCATTTCCCTCTCCTGAATCAACAAAAAGCCCAGAATAAGATAATAAGAATTATAATAATAATTAAATATAACTCCCCATTCAATAAAACTAAAAATAATTTCATTAATAAAATTCTATTTCAAAATCCTGAATGCCTACCAACAATGATTTGTCAATATGAAATATGGGGCCTTCCAGGTTAGATCTATCAAATTTGTTTCAATATGATATATATCAAACATAAAAATCCTTTAATCTCTTAAAATATTAGTGAAACAATATACCTTTATAATATTAATTTTTTCTAACTAAGAAACAACCACCTTTAACTTTGAAGGATCTAACAATATACCTAAATAAGATATAAACACCCCTAAGAAGTGCAACTCATGCATCCAAAATGCAAACATGGATAGTTTTTCAAATAACTAATGTTAGTGAAGGATCTATAAAACCACACCTAAATACTCATCATAATACTTCTTAATCCTCAAATATATTATGATTTAATAAATAAAACCCCAAATATTTTCTTAAAAATTATTTAACCATAATTTTATAAGTTTTATGAAGATTGTTAAGGAGTTTAGGACTATGAGAATATTCATTATGAAATAACAATGTCAATAAAAACACTCTAAGGTGTTCTTCTAGCCATATTCCTCATTCTCAATTATCTATTGATTACCCAACCATAGATAAATAATTGAGAACAATCTAGATCTCTTCAAATGATCAAATATTTCATCAATCCTTGAGAGATGATAGTGATTTTTTAGCGTTAAGTAGTTCAACCATAGATAATAAGAAAACATATATAAACTAATACATAAATTTCTTGAGATTAACATAAGATCTTCCAATAGAGACACAATGGATTAGATAAAGCCGTTCTATATGAAATAACCAATATTAATTTATAATTCTCATAGTTTGGATGAGGCCATCCTATTTGGATACATAAATATCAGAGAAACAACAAGTTTTAACTCTAAAATGGAATCAATATCAAATAAAGGGAAATGTGATGAATCCTATTCGTGAAAAATATTAGGAAACACTTTAAAAGCTATCAAAAACTTATCCACTAAAACATTAGTTAAACTCTTTTTTAATTTATCTAATTGAGATAAATAGACTCAAGATACCAGTAATTCATATGATTATCAAACCACTAATAAATTTCAAATGATCACCTTTATTTAAGGGAAAACCACTATACTCAAAAAAATAATAATTATAACCTATATTTATTATAATCAATCTATGTTAAGGATGAAATATTTTGGTTTCATCTATAATAAGAACAATTATACAAATAACATATGATATTCCATCACTGACTCACACCCTCCACACACATATTCCAAATAACATTGTTCTCCAATTAGTGTAGATAAATCCAAGGGCATAATAAGTAAAGCTATATTATGTATCAATGATTGGACTAAGGTAGAAGCAATGAAGGAGTGAGAAACTCATGATCATAGACAGATCCATTTTACATCAACAAACTCTATCATTCAAAGTCATAAAAATTCATCCTTCATCACTCATTATCCTTTGGGTAAAATAGTCAATAATCTATTAAACCATCATATTTTACCTCACTTACTTAAACTATGTGAGTATATAATTTGTCATCCATGTCTATAAGTAAAAAAATACCCATAATCCATGTTCATGGATTTCATTTATTATCTTTCAATTAAAATCATTTAAATTTTCTAAATATACATTATAATTGAAGCATATTCACACAGAAGGATAATTAACATACGAAACTGTGATATGTACAAATAAATTAGCTTGCCCTTGCTTAAGTATGTTCAATATACTATCAATGTCCTTGATTCTGATCATAGGTTACCTTCTATATCTGAGTTGGTCTCCCTATCCTACATTACATGATAACCTTAAATGAAATGTTCCTCTAAAAAACTAATTCCATCATTAATAATACTACACTATGTTCTATCATATAAGAAAACTCTTTCTATAATACCATACTCTTGTGACCTATCTCCATTAGAATCCCTCATGGTCTAGAATTAAAGTTGAGTGAGGCCCCTAAAACCCGCCTTTAAAAGGTCACTGGTTAGAGACTCATACTTAGGGTATATAACATAAAAAATGGGAGGAATTACCCACATTATTACAAAGAAAATAAGGGAAACCACAAATAAATGCCAATGAAATACATAAAATAATCTCAAAATACCATCCACAATAAAAATTTACATGTAACATCATACAACTAATACATCACCAAAAATAATATTTGAATTTAAATTCTTTGAGGAAACAAATCCTCTATTCCAAAAAATACAACGAAATGTGCTAGTTAGGTTCAACCCATCCTCTAAATATATCTTGTAAATATTCAATATAGTATATATATATAAGTAGGGATGGCCATAAAATTATATTGAGTGGTTTCTTATATCAAAAATCTTTTGCTAATGTGGAATAACCATAACAAATATCTAATGAATATTAAAAAAACTGGTTATTATCTCATCCTATGTACACTCAAACCCATATCTTCATATGCTCATTTTCTAAATACATATACAATATAATAATAAATTAAGTCATTAAAATATAGAAAAGGATATACATTGCACCCACTTCCACACTGATTTAGTTTCCCCCACATTCGAATGGAATGCATCTTAGTTTTCTCATTCCTTACAATATCCACATACATCAACCATATATTCCATCCACATTTTACCCACATGCCACAACATCATATTATAATAAAATAATGAAACCTTATACCATTATCAAGTCCAACACATCACAACCACTACACTTTTCATATAACCAAACTTATCTAAATAGTGTGCAGGATAGGGAAATTATCCAGTCACTTGTATCACCCACATCTTGGATATTAAAAGTGTTTCCATTACCCAGAACCTAAAATATGAATTAGTTAGGAAAATTGACTCTATTGCTGGTGTATAATAAAAAATAGAACATAAGATGATATATAATACCACACAATCTCATCAAATGGTTTGAAACACATCAATAACCTCTATTAATTTCTCATTATCACAACATTGCCTCCACACGACAATCATTCTATATAATAAACCTACACTAACACCACACATCAATAACATCCTTCTTTCCAATTAATAAATAATTATACTTAATTTAGTTCGAACCACATTATTCTAACTTCATTTTTCAACATTAACATTAATTATATTAATTTATCATTCTATATAATCAATAATCTACTTTCATATAAATCATTATTCACATTAATTTTTTATTTATAATTCATTTACCACAAAAAACAATAATAATAATAATAATCACCAATTTAATCAATTAATTTAGCACTTATTTAAAAATATTATTATAAATCAATATTCCTCTTATTAAATTCATCTATTAACTAAATTCAATTCCATATCCTGGGAAATATGTCACCATTAACCATGTTATACAACAACATCAGTCATACCACATTGAATCTCCCTTATTTATTATATTCAAATATAACTTATCAAACCAACACTTTATTCTCAACCACATAACCCTACCATAATAATTAAAAAAACAATTATCATAACTTTGAAACTTTTCCATTATGTTAAACAGATTTAAATATACTATCATATTAATTAAAATTATTTTATAATGAACATGAAGGAGACATCAATAAGAAATCACATATATCTCTAACATCCAACATTCCACTTAGTTTCCATTTAATTTTTCTATTTTTAATTTGCATAAATTTTATCTCTTCACTAAAACAAAGATTAAATCAAGGAAAACATATCATAAAAAATAATATAAATAAATATAGAAATTATATCACCCTAAACCCAAATATAATTATGAACCATAAGATTATATAAAGGATGAAAACCTACTTTTAAAAACCCATGATCCCACTATGGACCTACAAAAATAATTAAATCCACCAACCATTGCATCAATTATCTATTATATTCAGGAACCATCTACTATCATAGTTCCTTAAGAAGAAAAAACAATATAAAGGATATAGAAGAAAACAAAAATGATTATTTGAAATCTTGACAGTTTGATCTCATGATGTTAGACACTCAATGTTCCACCAAGGTAAAAAAACCACCAATGGAAAGACTCACCACATTCAAGTGTTTCCATGAAAAATATTGTATTTAATAAAAGAATATGGGATTATAAAATTATATTTAAAATTCGTGTGGGAAAAACATTGAATGGTTTAATAAACTACATAGTGGATTATCTTGTCAATGATATTTCAAAAACCATGGAGTCTTAAAACTCAAATCCCAAAAATCATTTTCCTTCATTTCCATTTTAAAAATAAACCTTTGACTAAAACTAGCATGTAGACATATAAACCACAACATATACGCATCATCACCTTTATCATCAAATTATATAAACATGGTGGAGAAATCTATAAACCAATTATTTTTACAAACCATGACCATACACATGACATGGTTACAGTAACTCTTTTAGAGAGATACTTCAAAAAAATAAATCCTTAAATAACATGTAAAAAATGAACAATTCTCATAAAATTCATTATGGTGGAAAACCCATTACATAATTCCATCCTAGAATTAGAAAACCCCAACTCAAACATAATTTCTCTAGAACCATGGACTTTGCATAATTTTAATTTTAATAACCATGATTAATTAAAAAACCATAGTGTGGTAAAGATCTAATGGTTTTATCCAAATAAAAAATCTTAACTCAACTCCCACAACCCACCTCCAAAATCACAATTTCCTTCTCCAACACCAAAAAATCATAAAGTAAAGGACCGTGAAAATATAGGACTCTAAATTATACCTACTAGAGTCTTATTCATCTTCTTTTTTAGGGTATTATGAGGGGATTAAATTTAACTTTGTCACCCGCAATATTAAATGAGAGTTCCCTATTATAAACATTGATATTATATCGTATATTTTTCATAATAGGTATCCCAAATATCAATTATGATTTGAATTATTATTCTATTTATATTATTATAAAATGAATGAGAATGAAAAAGTTACATAGTATTATAATGAAATCCTCCAATACGTTGTAGATTTATTTTATTGATCAGTAAACAAGTTTTAATGTTAATATTAATAGATTCAACCATTTTAGTGCTAGATTCATGATGATTTGAAAAGGTATAAGATTTATATATGTAATAAAATTACAAAAAATGACTTATCAAAGGCACATAATCTAATTGATAAAGGGACTGAAAATTTTCTAGGATATCAGAACTTATGGGGGATTTTCATTTGAACTATGGCTAAACACTCTTAATTCAGTTATATCACTTCCAAATCATCAAGTTTATTTTTAATAAATAATAATAAATTAATATAATATTTCATTTGAGAAAGATAATTGAAAAATAGGATATTAATGTGGATATATTTATGGATCTCTAAAAAAATTATATTACACCATAAATTTTCCCTTTCATAATCATTTAGGGAAATGGGAAGACTATCATGTAAGGTTATACCTTTTGTTCTTTTATAGGCTCAAATATTTTGGTTTACTTCATTTATCATATTATCTTATATAATCTTATCACTTTCCCTTTTCTTTATAATGTCTCAGTTCCTTATCATCTTTTCATTTTAGAGGATCTACCTTTATTTCCATCCAATTATACAACATCATAGATTTTACCACCTCCATCAAAATATCAATATTAAACAATAATTTACCAAGGATTCTATCAAAACAATTATTGATAAATTATCTAAAAATATTATTAATATTACAAAGATAACATTAAGTATTATTCCCTAGTGTTTCACGAATTTTCAATTTTTTATATATAAGAGTAAAAGTATTCACATTTTGTTTGATATATTGGGAAACCACTACGTCAAAAAAATTGGACCTCCTTACATTATTTTGGATATTTTTTGCTAAGAATTGTTTATTTATGGTTTTGATTGTTAAAATGGTTGGGCAATAAGGTTATGGGATTACTTTTCATAAAAATCCTTATGGACGATAAGAATGGTTAATATTTTCTCTATATAAATATTTTTTTCATCCTTATTTTTTGTTCATCGACCGACACTTTTGTTTATATTAGGTTTATAAATAGTTCCAAGGTTGGTTATCCCCCAAAAATATTTATTTCCACTATTTGGTTACCCTCTCTTCTATTTTAACAATATTTGACAAAATGTATGCTATAGAGATTCCATAAATACTATATCATAATTTAATATATAAGTATATCATAAGATATGTAAAGAATTTATTCGAGTAGTATTTTATTCTTTGGTATTATTCTTATTATAAATGAATTATATATGATATCATGATACTCCCAACAAAGTGTAAAGAATTTAATATTTGAATATCAACCAAAAAATCTATAATTTGTGTTTTATTATGATGAAATGATCATATGGAGATAAATTTTATAGGAGTTACACACTTTTTAACTACAGGTCATAAACTCATAAATTATGAATGTATGAGTTAATGCACAGTTTCTCACTAATATCTTTATAAAATGGGACACTTGTGACACCCAAAAGTCACCATTTTTAATTTATTTTATATTATTTTATATTATTTTATAATTTTGATTGTATAGTTTAATTTATAAATTTTTTTTAAATTTTCTTATGTTTCATGATCAGTGTGTATGATTCATGGGAAACTATATAACTACCTCTGTATATAGTTTTTTAAGTTTTTTTCTTACATGGTTTGTCTGTATGGGTAGAACATTGTGGATTCCAAACTATGTGAAATTTAGTGGGTACCATGTGATTCCAGTTTGGTGTAATGGTATTTTATGCATGACATGTGCATCATTAGGGGAAACTTTTCAAGTTACCATGTGAAAGGAATATAGTTTTTAAAAGTGAATTTTATATAGTTGGAACACGGTTTATCATAACCTATGGAGTTATCAATTTAATCTTCTAGCCCATTTTTTGTAGGTGGTGACCCACACAGTTTTTGAATGGTGAGAAGAAACCAAACAGTCCAAGTTGTGTGAGGGTGTTATGTGAGTTAGAGGCTTCCTTTTGTTAGTGAATAGTGTATAAAATTATTCAATCTTCCCAAATTCACTTAAAAGTAAATTTTTGGTTTCCCCCTCACTAATTTAACTTTTTTGGGTCCCTATAATATCTTCCCCTAGTTCAATTGACCCCCATGATGAACAATGAATCTCTTACACTCCTTCCTTCTTCATTTTGTAGCCTATTTTAATTGATTTCAATTAAGTTTTTCTGGGTAACTTATTCCATTCCACTTCTCATCCCTTATCATCATATCTTCCCATGATTTTACCCCTTTTTTAACCCCAAGAACTATCCATTTTCATATTAAGGTCTCTGATATTTTTAATAAAACAAATTTGGGTACTTAAGGGTTTGTGAAGGATTTTCCTTATATGATTGTGCATTTATCATTAAAGATGATTTGTTTTGGTAGAATTTCCACTTAGATGGGATAGGTGTTTCTTTTAAATTACCATGAAATTCAACTTATAAAATAATTTAATGTTTTTAAATGCATTTATTTTGGAATTATTCCCATATGTAATACCCATGAGGAGTTTAGAGTTATTTATAAATTGTTTTGACACTTGTAATAGACTTGTTGCATGACAAGGGTTTGTGAAAATGCCTAAGTAGATCATTAAAAGTGATATAAATTTTCTAAAAGGGTTTATAACATGAGTTCCATTTTTAAAAAGGGATCATGTGTTGTTTTAAATGGATTTTTTTTAAAATCAATGGGTTTTACCTCAATTTACATTATTTACATTTCATTAGGTCTCATTAGTGTTTGAAATGAGTTGATAAGAAAAATATGGAAAAAGTGTTTTGATAAACATATTATAATAAATGGATTTAAATAAAGTTTAAAATGTTCTAAATTCATAAAATTATAAGATTATTCTGAAGTCCTCATTTTCACTTTAAATATTTTTTTCCCAAAACATGTGTGACCCGCATTAGAGACCACTTATAATAGATATGCTTGTTATTTATTGTGACCCCTTAAGGGATGATAAAAAAATTTATATCTTATGTGACTAATTTTCATGAATGTGAAAGTGGATATTTACTTTTATTTTGTATGATGTGATATGAGTTTTATTAAAAATTATTAATATTATTTCAATGTGATTAGTTTTCCTCACCTTTATTTCACATTCATGGAATTTTTAGAAGACTAATGGGGTTGGAATAAGTGAAAAACATATTGTGGATTTTTATCTATAAATTAGGTAATTTCCAATGAATACCCAATTCTCTAGGTATGTATTATGTGACCATAGTAACTTGATTACTCCTAGGATAGTTATAAGGAATGGGTAGTTCGATGGGAATACTAGGACAGACCGGTTCTTTGGTGTCATATTATGGAACATGATACCAGTTTGGATAATGTTACTTGAGTCCTAGGATGTTTCCCATGAAACAATATTCCTCTTTAGGATGTTATAGAGGATATATTCTTATAATTTATTTGTATCCCCTAGTTTTTTGTTATATGGAACCTATGCTCATTTAGGTTTATATTTTGATATAGGATTATGAAACCATGGTTCTAGTTTGTGTTTGTATTTAACCTTGAGTAAATTTTTTATACTTTCAAAATAGTTTCTAAAATGGTTCGGAAAGCTTTGTATAAAATAATTGTTTTCATATTTATTAAATGGATTTTCAGAAAATAGTTTCAAGAAATTTATTTATTAAAACGTTTTTTTCAAGATAGGTTTTGGAAAGGGGTAGAAAATGATTAATTTGATATATTATAATAGTTTTAAATCCCCAATTACCATAGTTTTAAAAATCCTTAATTAAAGTATTTGGGTGACCATTGTTTTAATAGGAAGGGTTGAAGGTTTTAAAAGTGTGATTATATATTGATACTTATTTCTTTTCTACTCACATGTAAAACCCAATTTTTATCTTTTTTCAAACAAGAATTTTATGGGCACTATTATGAAGGGAATTGCATGGACTCTTTTGTGAGTCCCTACTCAGAAGTATTAGCATGTGACATGTATATACACCAGTTCCCAAGTGAATGTGTGGCTATTATGTTTCTATTATAGGTTCTGTCTCTATATTTGTGGTTCAGTTTATCCAATGGATCAGCGAATAGGATGTTGTGAGTATGGGTCACTATTTGTGATATTGTATTCATTCGTGTTTTTCTTTTTTTATTTTGGGATTTTTTTTTGGACACTCAACTATTTTTATTTTTATCTTATGTATCAATGGTACTAACTTCTAATATATATTGATTTCAGTTTTTTTATGGATGTTTTTGAATATTCTATATTTATTTAGTTTATTTATCTGTTTGGTTTTATGTGACATGTATATATGTCTAATTTCATGATAAACCTTTCTAGATTAAATGTATTTTTTTCATTTTATTTATTTGGATATGTTTAACACCCTGGCCCAAACCACTTGGTCCAAGCCAGAGTGTCTCATGAACCCATACACGCCTCCCTCTACACAAGAGGTTTCTAACTAGCAGTGATGTCTTGAGAACTAACATGGGGATACAATAACTTTAGTACCACATAAACATAAGAGTTAAATAAGTTAGCGATAAAAATAATCAAAAAAATAATGAAACACTCGAAAACCATTAGAGTAGCAGTATATACAAAATAAATAACCCATGTAGTATCAAAATGGAATGTCAGATTCCTAAACTAAAAAATAATAAAGCATACTAGTATGGGATAAATGTAGTAAATAAAATTATCAAAAAACATCTGGCCCAAAGCCATTCTATCAACATATGTATCCTCACTCTCAACCTACTCAACCATCTACCATAAGGATATTTTCCTTCATCAGATCCCATATTATGAAATCTACAAGCACACTGAAATTTCGGAGTAGGGTGTGAGTATAAGAATATGTAGCACACCACAAATGGCCATTAACATGAGTGAATAAGAGATATAGGTTAAATCAATGAGAGTAACCAAAACATGTATAAATTGTGAGTATATGAAAAAATAATAATATATATGTTAGGTACTCAGAGACTAACTCTACCAATTGCAATGCCACATCAGAAGGAACATCAACCAACAACTTGACACATGTCCCTTAATGAGATAGTCCAAAAACATAGTTGGAACATATCCATCGATGGGATAATCTAATACATGTTGACCACTCGTCTAACACATCTATTTTGGGTGATAGTCCACTAAGATCAACCTACACACTCAATTTTAGAATACATAAGAACAACACATACATACGATATAAGATATGATGATAGATCAAGAAACACATCAAATCAAGATAGTATCCAAATAATCACAATACACATGAAATAAAAAAAATCATATGTAAACAATCATATGATCATGAATCAAATTAGGTCTCATGGGATACACATGTACACTAAAAAAATTTCCCAAAATCCTTATAAAATATAATCTATTGTGAAGGGTTTATTACCTTACATTCAATAATGATTTGAAAGAATGGGTCAATGTCTAAGTCCAAAATCACTATCGGATCTAAGTGCCAAACCTGATTCGACATGATTCAAAAATTCATAATATATGTTTTGATGAAACTAGACCATATAGGTATTTCAAGGTAAAACATACCTAATAAAATCTTCTACCAACAACAATATTTATTTCAATGGTGAAGAGATTCCAAATCCTTGAATTTGGGAGCTGATTCTATCAATGATCAAAAATCCATAATTAGAATACATAAAAATAATAGATATGATCAATAAATCATAGATCTAATCTGTTTTGATTAAATAAAAGATAAGTGAATTGATCCAGATCAAAGAAGAACTCACTGGAAGAATGATGCATGATGGATTCATCATTCATGTATCAAATAAAGGTGTTGGAAGGGTAGGAGAGAACCCAAAATCACAGAGTAAGGTTAATAGTCTTTTAGGGATTGATGGAGGGCCTAGTGAACAATAAAAAGTGAGAATGGGTGGGATTTTAGGAAAAACCTATAAACTCATCATCCTCATTGGGATTAACTGAACTCCATAGGATAATAGGTGGCCTCCTCCAGTTGGCCAGTGTCTACCGTGCCGACTTAGTTTTTTCTAAGAGCCCCAATGGTGGGATATTGGATCCCCACTACCAAATAAATGGATCCAATAGATATTTGGTGGCACTTTTATAGATTCATTAATCTATAACATTCTCAAGATCATATCCCCTTTATTTTTCCAGCCTATTAGACACCTCTAACAATCCTCAAGATACCTTAATTCATAAAAAACTAGTTATATAAATTCAATATATGCATACCTAAAATATATGTGTCAAAATTCTACACCTATTATTACTTATCATCCTCAATAATTTCCCCTAGAGTTTTGATTGAAAAAAATGGTATACTACTTCGGAATGTCAACTTATGGCTCTGGTTTCTCTTCACAAACATTTTCATACTGATAAATTACCCAAGCAAGAGGAATGATACTTCATTATATCGCCTTCTCATTTTGGTTCACTATATGAATATGTCACTCCAAAAAAGATACATCGTTCTCTATCTGAACATCCTCACAGTCAAGCACATGAATATGATCAGGCTCATACCTCCAAAGATGACACATCTAGAACACATTTTTCATTTCATCATATTGTATAGAAAGGTCAAAACGATAGGACATTGTTCTAATTCATTCAAAAACATTGAACGACACAATATACCATGGCATTAACATTCCCGGACTCCTCAAAAATATAAACCTTTACCAAGTGGACACCTATAAAATCACTTTGTCTCATATAGGGAACTGCAAGGGTCATATCTTCTAGTTGGAATAAGATTGATAACTATTTTGAGGCAAAATCATCCATTTTTGAATCAGCTGAATATTTTTTTATGTCTCTTATACAATGCTCATCCTAAAAAATAAATATTCATATACCTTATGCAAAAATAGTGGTAAAGGATATGGCCACCGATACATAGCCTCAAATAGGGCCATCTTACCCATAGAATGAAAGTTGTTATTGTAGGTGTACTCCACTAGAGCTGGATGATTGTCCTAAAAACCTCTAAAATCTAGAATACACAATAAAACATATTCCTTAAAATCCAAATTATTCTCTCTTACTTCCTATCAGACTGAGGATAAAATTATTTACTTGGCATTAGGTGATCTCCCATCACCTTTTATAAGACTTTCCAAAACTTTTACATGAACAAAGAAACTCTATCAGATATCACACTCAAAGGAACTCTATGAGTCCACATGATATCTCAGACATAGACCTTGCCTAACTCATCCATTTATTTTGACTCTGGGATCAATATAAAGTGATCAAACTTTATTAACCAATCAACTACCACCCAAAATGGTTCTAGGACCTCTCAGGGTACTACGATAACCTATCACAAAGTCTTTAATCACCTCATTAAACTTCTATATAGTCATTAGATGTTGATAGATCAACCCTCCATGTATTTGATCCTCAACCTTCATCCTCTGACAAGTCAAACAATATGTGAAAAATCCAACAACATTTCTTTTTATTTATGACCATCAGAAGTGTTTTTTGACATCGTTATACATATTATTTGAACCCAAGTGAATTATCTACTATAAGTCATGATAGGCTCTCATCATTACCATTATCTGAGAAGATGGATGAAGAGACCCTAAGATTTACGTACATGGGCATTACATTACTTTTGTGGAATACTTAGTACATAACAAAAACACACACACAAGGACCGTAATAGTTTAGTGTCTTTGGAAACTCGAAATGTAATCTTCTAATTGTGGTGAAAGATCTTCAACATCTCCCATAAAGATCATCCCTTTTTTTCTTACCTAAAATCTTTCTTTATATCCTGGGGAAAATAAATCATAAAAGGGTGATCTCAAATGCTCAGTAAGGGTGAACAAAAGAAATATCAATCACATCATATTCATAAGAACATAACATTTTGGAAAAATTAACCTACTAAAGAGATCATAATGTCATAACATGGGATAAATCATGGTAGTGAAATGTAATCACAATAATCATAACTTAAAACGTGAAGTTTTGTGCCATACACAAATAATCATAGAGAATCATTTCTTATTAGTCAAGACTCATTTCCAAGACTATCTTAGTGGACAAAGTCCATTTCTGAACCGAGTTCATTTCTCGTTTCAGTCCTGTTTCACTGAACAAGTTTAACCTTCCATTCCATCCATGTCCATCTCATGAGATATAAAGTCTTTACCCAATGCATTGGAGGGAGATATAGGTCCCACCCATCTCATAATGATACCATTCTTATGTGTGCCACAAAATCATAAACCATACATCATAGCATAACCCATGTAATAAAAATGGGTATCTTAAACATCATGACATCATAAAACAATTAATATAAGATAAAAGAATTCATAAAAATATTTCCATCACAACATAATCAAATCAATGTAATAATAGGGATACAAACCTAACCCTATATTATCTTAGATGGATTATAATTTTGATAAAACACTTGAACTCCATTCTTGAGGAAAATATCCTTTGTACTTCAAAAAAACTTTTCCTTTCTTAATAGGTCATACAATTATAAACTAAAATAATTTGATTAAAAATAAACATGAAAACTTTTAAAGAAAGCTTCTTGGAAATAATGTTTTAAAAATCCATTCATGTCGTATAAGTGAAAAAAACATTCTTCTCGTACTTTTTTCAGAAAAGTCAAAAAGCACCTCGTATGAAAAACGACAAAAGATTCCTTTCATATCTTTTACTATAAACTCGCGGAAGGGTAAAATTGTATTTAAACAATTTTAGGTTGATGGAAATAATTATACATATTGAGGAAACATGGATGTGGATGATAAAATACTCCCCAGTAAATTCCAAAGTATAAACAGTTTCGGATAAAAATGAGATTGTGATGTTTCCCTTACCTTAGGTCTAATTTGCTTCGTAAGTGTCCGAACCTCCTGTATAATGATTTAAATAATGTTATTGACTTATTCCAGAATCATACCTATTTTTATGATATCATATATGGTCATATTCTTAGCTTATTATTATTAATATTTCATTCCTACTTGTTATTCGGGTGTTTATTACTTTTTGTTCTTATGCGTGCTTTGTCGAATAAATTCTTATTCTTCTTTTTAGGTAAAAGATACCTCATTTACAGAATGTTATTAGTGTAATATATATCATATTTATTCAGTAAATTCATTTATGTAATCATTATGCAATGAAAATCATGTAGAACGAGTCGCATCACATCGTGGAGACGGTATTCCGTACGTACGCACGAGTGATGATATCATTCCCATGATCGTGGAATTGTATTGGAGTGTATGTATACTATTTCAGAATCAATACCACTTTACAATAATTATATATAGTTATTATTTACACCATTATAACCATCCAAGTAAGGTGGTGGTGGAAAATAGATTTCACCACAGCGTGGAGGCGGTATTTCGTACGTACGCACGCGCGGTGATTTCGTTTTCCGTAGGATGGACAGATGGTGAAATAGAGTTGTTTCATAATTATAATAACATATCATTATATGAGTGATACTGATGTTATTACTTCATAATTAAACAACTAATGAAGAATAAGTAGAATAACAAATAAAGTTGAAAGATTCGGTAAAGGATATTACCTCTTCTTTCGACACGCCTTTTGAAACCTCCTATTAGGGCACTAAGATTGGTTTTTAAGAAGACCAGAACCTATAGAATGTTTCTAGGGAAGTGTAGGGTAAGAAATTGTCAGGGTTTGGCCGATTTTGAAGGCTCAAAGTGGTGTTAGGAAGAGAGGTAGGAGGTGCCCTTTTATAAGAGAGGAGAGGGGCACCTTTGGAAAAACTAAAAATATTAATTTATTATAAAGTGATATTCAGTTTTAAATAGCTCAAAATTGATTTATTTTGAAGCTAAGGTGGGTATGGGTCTAAATAACTTCATCCAATAGAATTTGGACATGTTTATGTTTCTATTTTAACCTTATCAATTAGATTTAACTTTAAGTTAAATAATTTTACTCTTACCTTGTCTTCTTGTTTTCTTACACTATAAGGTTAATAAAAGTACTATAACAGGCCAAAAGAACCCCAAGTTGTTTATTATTAATATATATAACCTTATCTAAGTCATTTTGTAGAACCTTAGATTTTTATGAAAAAAATATGAATTAATAATATAATAATTGTTTTAAAAACTATTTTATGTCAATTTTGACACTATTTGGTAATTGATTTTTGTGAAATTAATAACAGAATGATTAGTTAAAAACAAGTAACTTAAATAAATAATAACATGTCATATTAACCTATAAAATTAGTTTAATTCATTAAAAGTCTCAAATTACATTTATTTGGGTATTTATAACATCAATTATGTCAATATTTCATTAAAAAGATAATTGCTGCATCATCATTGTGTCATAAATACATTAAATTATATAAGATCTGAAAATTAAAAATAAAATTCCATTATGTAGGAAAGATTTTTATCTTTCTAATGAATATTTATAGTCTAATTTATCTTATGTATAACCCTATATTAAAAATTATTTACTTATTAAACTTTGAATTTAACTATTTTAACCCTTCATTAAATAAATTAATATTAAATGTCCTAATCTAATCCAAGTGGGCCTAAATGGTCATATTTTATTCCTAAGGTTGTTTTTGGTCAAATTACACTTATCCAATAGAATTAGGACATGTGTTAGGGTAATAATAATATCATTTTTACCATTAATTACCCTATTTACTTTTAACCGTGGTAAAGAAAAGTAAAAAGTTACTATTCACCAAAAATTATTTTCATCTCATTGAACCATATTTTATTTACTGACATCAACCGTGTCTCTCAGATTTTTTAAATTCCATTCACAAAATCAGTAAAATTACGTTTTATTTAAATTTTCAAATTCTCTTTGGAGGTGGGTAAAAGACGGTCAAAAGTTGAATAAAATTTTTATATATCTAAAATTATTATAAAATGACTCCAATGAATTACATTGAACTTATATAGGTATTATGTATCAATTTTGACCTAAAATAAATTTAAATAAAATAAATAATTATTTAAATAAAAAGTCGGTTTTTAAATAGTAACCTAGTGTTTTCACTATTCATCAAAAATTGAAAGTTTTCAGAAAAATACCAAAATTTCACCCTAGGCTAATTTCGATATTACGAATCCAAAAATTAAGTCCATTTTGAAAGATAAAATTTATAAAATTTCAAAAAGTGGGTATTACTATTCATAACGACTATTTTTTATAACATATCGTTGTTTAGCAAAACTCGGTATTGCGTACAACACACACTATCGTGGAAGGCCGCAATTGCGTGTAGTGCAAGCCAAGTCAGGGATGCATGTTTTGCAAACTCCTTTTTGTGTAGCGTACAACACAAGACATTAATGAAATTAAAAAGAATATTTTTAATAATATCTCGGGGTGTTACATTCTACCCCCCTTAAAATGAATTTCGCCCTCGAAATTCTTTGGGGTTATAAATGGTTTACTACTCGAAAGTTTGTTTAATATAAACCCACATCGTAAAAAGGAATACCAAAACATGGCTTTAAAAACTAAAGTATGAAATATAATGGTTACCCAAATTAACACATCGCTGGGTTTTCACATAGGAGAACATAGGTGAAAATATGGATATGGAAGAAAAAAATCTAGCCATCAGGTTCTGATAGAGAGTGGTAGAGAACATGGCTATGAAAAATCCAACAATCACAAAGCCATAAATTTGTGATGATCTAGGGTACCATCCGATTCATCGGATAAAAGGGCACTAGGACAACATTTTTGGTTTTCAAGATCATTTCCCTAAAGTTGAAGAATTCGAATTAGAATAAATAATTACTTTATTTTGGTACAATCTCACAGTTGTTCATGCTTTGAATAATTTCCACTTCATCTCTTCAAGAAATGAAGTTGAATTTGTTATTCGTGAAGTGTTAACAGATCATGTGATATAATGATGGGTCATTCCATCTGTTTCAAACAAAAGGTTAGCAAAAGTTATAAAGTATACATAAGTCCATCTATGGTGAGGTTAATCGTATACGATTCCAAAAATGAACTTATACATCATATATCATACGTTGTAATAAAAAAAAAACAAGTTTCTACTAACCAGGGACTTTCTGTAGGCAAGTGGTAGGCGATAAAGGCCAGTCGCACTTCGGTTGTGGGTTCGATTCCTACAGCTTTGTCCGACGCGATGGGCTGTCGCCCGTCCTGCAGGTTGTCCTTTTTCTAAAACTACATTACTATAACATCCCATCAATAATATCGAAAAAAAATTTCTATCCTTAAACAATACTAACTTATGTCTAACATAATCCATGCCAATCTTTAGGCTTATCCATAATACAGAAATCCACTCTCATAATATAGTGAAAACGATTACCAGAGATTAACCATCGTTGATCCCCATATATCATCAGATATGTCTTGTTGGTCATATTCCAAATATTTTAAGGCCTTAATCATGTATTCTATACCCATTGAATCTTAGTGAAAACATGAGTGCAGTTAACAAAATCATCAAAATTCTTTATACTCAATCCATGATATCACTTAGTCCTTATATCAATCATGAGCTCATGAATACTGTCAAACATTTCATTTTCTCCTTATCCCTTCATTATGTGCATATCATCAGCTTACCAATAATATCTCAATAACTTTCCATGGTTACCAGTACCATAAAATTATTGAAAACCACAATAGACTAATAAAAAAATATTATAATACACCATAAAAGTACCTCAACAACATTATTCATGAATACTAATACATAAACACTTCAATCCATCATCTTCAACGATTGTCCTAGAATAAGTCCTTACTTTATTTAGAAGTAACTTTTTTGGTCAGGGCATTGAGTTGGGTAATGCCCATGTTCTCCACAAATAAGACATTGAACTCCATAACAGTCTATCACTCTATGACCCTTTTCTCCACACAGATAATATATGTCCCTCCATTTGAGGTATTCCTCAAGGTTCTTCTTCCCTTCTTTAGAAATCTCAATCTTCCTTTCTTTATTCTCCTCAACATGCAAACATGCATAAAAGTCTATCTTCCTCTTATTTGATGAATTAGGCATACCACTAAATTTCACCTTGTTAATCATATATCGCGATGAATGATTTGGCATAATCACAATATCTTTATCTATTGGTATTACGGAATTTTGATGCTCATAGTCGCCAATTTGTCCATTGGATCTAATGTTAACCGAATTCCTTCTGGTTCCCTCCATTAACTAAAACATAAAAAGAATTCTGTGAGAGGAAAAAATCATTCTAGGGAAAACAACATAGTAAAGGGGGAGTACCCTTAATATCTAACATCTTAGGTTAAATTCTAAAATCGTTACTGTAGTTCTAGGACTATATCCTATACGTATACTTATCCTTAGGGACATCCCTAGACATACCTTAGAAATTTCTCTAGGGATCTCACTAATGTATTCGTATCCTTGTTTCTAAAGGTTTACTAAACCTTTCCTCTAATACCAACTGTAGAGACCCCAAGATTTACGTACATGGACATTACATTAATTTTGTGGAATACTTAGTACATAACAAAAACACACACACAAGGACCGTAATAGTTTAGTGTCTTTGGAAACTCGGAATGTAATCTTCTAATCATGGTGAAAGATCTTCAACATATCCCATAAAGATCATCCCTTTTTTTCTTACCTAAAATCTTTCTTTATATCCTGGGGAAAAGAAATCATAAAAGGGTGATCTCAAATGCTCAGTAAGGGTAAACAAAAGAAATATCAATCACATCATATTCATAAGAACATAACATTTTGGAAATCAAAACCTGTAAAGAGATCATAATGTCATAACATGGGATAAATCATGGTAGTGAAATGTAATCACAATAATCATAACATAAAACATTAATCTTTGTGGCATACACATATAATCATAGATAATCATTTCTTATTAGTCAAGACTCATTTCCAAGACTATTTTAGTGGACAAAGTCCATTTCTAAACCGAGTTCATTCCTCGTTTCAGTCCTGTTTCACTGAACCGGTTTAACCTGCCGTTCCAGCCATGTCTATCTCATGAGATATAAAATATTTACCCAATGCATTGGAGGGAGATATAGGTCCCACCCATCTCATAATGATACCAATCTTATGTGTGCCACAAAATCATAAACCATACATCATAGCATAACCCATGTAATAAAAATGGGAATCTAAAACATCGTGACATCATAAAACAATTAATATAAGATAATGGAATTCATAAAAATATTTCCATCACAACATAATCAAATAAATGTAATAATAGGGATAGAAACAGAACCCTATATTATCTTAGATGGATAATAATTATGATAAAACACTTGAACTCCATTCTTGAGGAAAAAATCATTTGTACTTAAAAAACACTTTCCTTTCTTAACATGTCATACAATTCTAAACTAAAAGAATTTGATTAAAAATAAACATGAAAACTTGTAAAGGAAGCTTCTTGTAAATAATGTTTTAAAAATCTATTCATGTCGTATAAGTTAAAAAAACATTCTTCTCATACTTTTGTTAGAAAAGTCAAAAAGTACCTCCTATGAAAAACTATAAGGCCCCAGCCTTAAACCTTACTTAATCTTGAGTTATTACAAGATTACACATTGAGGATCTTTTCAGGTTTAGAGTTTTAGAGAATTAGATCATGAAACATTCATTACATTCCACATTTAAACAAATTGGTTACATAAAAGACAATATTCATTCTTCCCATCAACGAAAACCTATTTAAAATTAAACACAGATTCTTTCTTGACACATCTTTGACACTATCATCACATCATGTACCTTTCCCTTGACCTGTGAAAAACATTTCAAAAACTTGGGATGAGTATAAAAATCTCAGTAAGGGTTATAAAAATATGGAAAGGAAACATGAGTTCATAAATACATAAGAATGAAATCATACTTTACCCATAAAACATAGGCATATCAAATCATTAATAAATCATAGAAAACATAAGACATAAAGGTAACTTGAGGCATTCATAGCATTCTTAAGTAGGGAGTAACCCTCTTGGTTACATTTGGAATACCCATCATAGTATATTCCCTAAATCTCTTCGGAGAAACCTTAACGTTTCACTCCTTCGCGTTACCCAATGCATTGGAGAGCTATATCGGGCTCACCCGCCCTTAGTTTATCACGGAACCACTCGTTATTCATTACAATGCCCAAGAACCATAACATAATCGTATCACATAAACATGAATAAAGGAAACATAACATTTCCACATTTCAATCACAATATAACATTTTAGGATATTGAAATAATGAATCCATTCAAAAAGAAACCATTTCCAAAACCATTTAAAACATTTAATAAAGAGATTTTTGAATCAAAGTGTCCCATACCACCTTGAAGCTTTTAACATTTTAAACCATTAATATCCATATAAATAAATCCTTAAAACCATTTCGAAAACATGGATATTAATAAGAACAGATAATTAAAACATTTAAAACGATATTTTTGTTAAAGGGGTTTTACCAAAATTAGAGACACTTGAATACAATAATCGAGGAATAACATTTAGTCAGAATTTTATAATATCATGAGAATAAAAGGATTCATGATATAATACTCCAAAAAACAGTATATACACCATATAAGAGTGAATTGGTGGATAACAACAATGAGCTCTCAATAGAAATGTCAAATGTGATGAAATCCCTTATAAAGAAGGTATCCTTAATTAAGGACAAATAAATCTCAAAAAATATGTGTGACAAATATATATACACCCAATATAAGTGAATATTAAGTGTAAAACAATAAAAGGTCATTCACACATATTCAATGGATGACATATTCAATGACTACAAGTTGAACCCAAACAAATCAAAATTGGGTTAAAAAGTTCCCTTGACAGCCTAACGACATCACATCAAAATGAGTTGATGAGAGATAAAAAGTGTATCTCATCACTTGGACATAAAATTTACATCAATAAGGATGTATGAGAACATATCCCAACATAAAAATATGTAAATTAAAAGACCCAATAAAAGAAGTGTTTTAAAAAAAAGGAGGGTGAAAGGTTCCCTTACCGACTTGGGTAACTTTCAAAACATACACCCCATGAAAGAAAGACAATAGGCCATTAATGTAAATACTCATAAACGAATATATATTACACAAAGAGTAGAATAATGGGCAGTACATACACCACTCAATGGAATTTGTGGCAAATGTAGCATAAATCTCACGGGAATAAAAGTGAGATGAAAAATCCCTCACGAAAACTCGGCAGCCTAACGGCGCCACATAAAACTTCTGAATATGGATTGATGAGATCAAATAGGGTATCTCATCACATTAAAATATAATCTACAGAAAGAGGAATATAAAATAACATCCCCCAACATTACAAATAGGAGCTTAAAAGAAGTGACATAAAGGAGAGTACTTAAAAAGAAAGAGAGAAGTTAGATCTCTTACGAAAGTTCGGCAGCCTAACGGCGCCAATCAAAACTTCCAAAATGGATTGATGAGAGAGAATAGGGTCTCTCATCACATGAACATAAAAATTACAGTAGGATAAAAGATCATCCCAATAACAAGAAAGATGATCTTTAAAAGGAATGACATAAAAGAGTGTACTTAAAAAGAAAGAGAGGAGTAAGATCCCTTACCTTGGGTTCGACTTGACTCGATCGTTCTTTAACGTCCTGAATAATAAACTTGATTTAATTTCCACTTTATTAAGAACCTTTTTCTAGTTCATTATTCTTATTAGATCCCTTATTTCCATGTTATAAACATTATGTAAACATTTAAGTTAATAATGTTTGTTTTGTCGATATTTGGTTCTTAAGTCGAAAGTGGACTTCTTACCATTACATGTTGTTCGTGTGGTAAAATGTTTATTATATCCAGAATAATATTAATTATTTGGATATCATATATGTCATATATATCCAGCATATACATGTATTTATAATATTACATAATCATTTAGAGGTAAGAAATGAAATGCACCGTTCATGGAGACGGTAAGCCGTACGTACGCATGAACGCTACTTTCATTTCTTTGTCATATTAATGGAATTAAAACTAAATGAGAGGTATGTATATTTTAATTACAGAATTATATTAATCATTTAGATGTATCATTCATCATATATATCCCTTATATACATGTACTTATAATAGTACATTACATTTGGGGATAAGAAATGAAATGCACCGTTCATGGAGACGGTAAGCCGTACGTACACATGAACGCTACTTTCATTTCTATCTCATACTTTAATGGAAAGAAATAATAATGATATAGAGGTATATAATAATTCCAGTATAACATCATATATAATAACATTAAATCCATCCCTTATACGTCCCACGTATGGCATTAACGAATCACATCACTTTGAGGGGGCGGTAGTCCGCACTTCCTTAAATGAAGATATCGCGTATACCCATAATGGAAGCCATAAAGGTAAGACAAAAATGATAAATACAGAAGCGTAAATAAAACATAAACATATTATATATCATATATAAAAATAGTGACATCATAATGGCCACCTTTGAAGGTGTTAAATGAGTATTGAACAATCATCGTTTCGGGAGGCAGAATTTCACCATCCACGGAAACCGTATGTTCTTTACCAATTTGATGTAGTTGTGTGAGAGTGTAGCTCAAATAAATCATATGAAAACATACTAGTATATTTAATATACTGGTTTTGTTACAAAAGAAGTAAATAAAAAGTGTTTAGGGGGTTGGAGAAGCAAAATAATACAAATGAACATGAGAGAGTGAATTACCTTTAAAAGTGTAACTCCTTTTGATTTGAGCCTAAAGGCTTCCTTTGAAAGGATTCTGCCCAAAGGGAATCCTCTAGGATGAGTAGAGGGATGTGGAGAGAGTAAAGGGGCAGGGGTTGGCCGAGCCAAAGGCTTGAGGAGTGTGTTAAATGAGGTAGAGGTGGGGGCTTTTATAAGAGGAGAGGAGGGGCACTTTTGGAAAGTAAAGAAATATTACTTTATTTGAAAATGTGTTTCGGTTTCAAAAGGTCCCACATTGATATAATTCGTGGATAAGGTGATAAGGCTTCTAAATCCACTCATCCAATAAGTTTTGGACATGTGTAGTTCATAGATTTTACATTATCTTTCCATTTTATTTAAATCGTCAAATAATGATGTCATCGCTGCATCATTATTATGTCATAAATAATTTAATTTATTTAATGTCGAAAAATTATAAACAAAATACTATGATGTAGGAAATCTTTTTACCTTTCCAATGAATATTTATAATCAAAAATATGACTTGTATAACCTCACTTAAAAATTGTTTTAGTAAAACATATCATGTTTGTGTCAATTTTACTTTTACATTAAATAAAATGTTATTTATGTCATTTCCCAACCAAAGTGGATCCATGGGGTCCCCAAGTTGACCCATGGCTTTTCTTGGTCGGCCATTACACATACAATGAGGGTAGGACATGTGTCAAGTTCATTTTATTTTATTAAAGCATTATTTTTACCTTAAACTACACTAATTACCACTAATCGCGATTAAAAACTTAATAAGTTACTATTCACCAAAAAATTATTTTAATCTCATTGAACCAAATTTTACTTCTTAATTACAACCATGTATGTCGGATTTTTTGAAAATCAAAACACAATGATGGAAAATTTCATTTAAACGGAAAATCAGTTTTTATAAGTACCACTTAGTGGTTTCACTATTCATCAAAAATTGAAGTTTTTCAGAAAAATCCCAAAAATTCACCCTAAGCTATATTTGATATTCTGAATTCAAAAATGAAGTCCGTTTTACAAAATTCAAAACATATTAGTCACATTAATTAATTTAATAATTAATTCCCACTGTCAAAGCAAATAGCGTGTTTTTATAAAACAATAAGTATCAAAAGATTGACACTAGTTTAAGTCTGATTTCAAAGTGAAATTAATTCCAACGACCACTATTGGATTTAATGGTAAAAATATTTTCTAATTTCACTTTAAAACCAAATCAAAATATTATCTAATCATATAAATAAATTAGATTAAAAAGTGTTTTTGAATTAAAATACAACATTTTACACTATTCATTAAAAAAAAGAACTTTATCGGAAAGATACCAAAAATTTACAATAAGTAAATTTTGATGTCCCGATTCTTAATAAGAGTTTTATTTGGTCCAAAAGAATGTTTAAGAGTGAAAAAAACTATATTTAATGACGGTTCTCCATCAAAAGGTGATAAGTGAACCTTTAGTGAAAACTAGGGCATATATGCCTAAAATTGAATTCTTTCTGTATTTTAAGTCTTTATCTTTTATTGTATAAATGTAAAAATATTTAAGAACATATATAATCATATTTTAGTTATTTATATCCATTCCCGCCATTACAACAGCTACATGTTAACTACCATTTAAAATAATATTATTTTATTATTAGAGTGCAACGTAAGATTCCCAAGAAACTTGTTGTTGCGTGTTGGGTACGCCATCGAGCATAGCGTCCCCTTTAAAGTAATATTAATATTTTATTCACAAATATGGATAAATATGAAAATGTCATATTCCTCATTTACCTGGGGTGTTACATCCTTCCCCCCTTTTGGGAATTGCGTCCTCGCAATTTTAAAATTACGCTTGGAAACATCCTTGAACGTCCCACATTGGAACAAGAGTCGGTAAAAAAAATCACTTTAAAATAAAGAAAGATAAGTACAAAGGTCACCCGAGTTAACCCATACTAGGATTCCAAGTATGAAAATATGGACATGGAGGAAAAAACAAAGGGTCATGTTCTGATGGAGAGTGATAGAAAACATGTTTAGGAGAAAGTTAACCACGAGAAAATCACAAACTTCTGATGGGTTAAACGGTATTCGATTCCCCAGTAGGAAATGTTAATAGACAACATTTTTGTTTTAAGTTACTTTTTATTGAGGAATTTATTCATAAGGAAGCATAATCACTTATCATGTTGACTTTCAACTTTTACTAGATTCCTTAGTCAAACTCATATTTTTTCCAAAAGACGAGTATTTAGGGAGACTTGTTTTCATTAAGAGTACTATAATCAACTTCTAGAGAATCACCTAATCCCCAAAAGAGAACTATATACATCCCATTTATTTAGGCTTTAACCAAAACCAAAAAGGTTAGTACAAGATCAGATAATCCAGAAAAGGATAACCCCTTATAAAAAGAAAATCTATTCTTAATCTCCAAAATTTGTCCAACAAAACCCAAAGTTCAACGAGGACCATCTGATAAACAATTTTTCCATAAAATTCTTCAATGTAAACCAATATAAGATTGAAACCCAAATATTTGAAGGATTTAGTCACATATTCTTCCAAGTTAAATCGTAACATTTATCTCCAAACAACATCAGTTTCTCCTAAAGTCTCACATTGAAAAGTAATTATCCTAATCACATATTCTCCAAAATCAACTTACTCATAATTCATAAAATCATATAACTAAAACGAATCAGTCAAACTAACCAGGGACTTCACGTAGTCCAGTGGTAGGCGATAAATACCAGTCGTACCTTGGTTGTGGGTTCGATTCCCGCAGCATTGTCCGACGTGACGGGTTGTCACACGGTCTGCGTGTTGTCCTTTTTCCAAAACTATATAATCCTTAAAACATTCCCCAAAATGAGATAAAATCTTCAAGAATAATCATAACATATTTTAACCTCAAGTTTATCTAATTCCTTTCATTTTCCATCATATCATAGAGTAACCCATAATTACCTAAAAATTAAGGATCTTATAAACCCTAATGGTTACCTTAATAATTATTACCTGAATTTCCACATCGAGTTGGCCATCTCGTACATGATGCATTAGAGAACTCACCAAGGTTGAAGTGGTTGATCATGACTCCTTGATAGTTGGTTTAGAACAACTATGAGATTCCTCATTAAATCCCCCATCTCATCCAGTATCTTAATCAGAGAACCTCCACAGTTTCCTTCAAACCCATTGTCACTTTGGTGCCTACTAGATCCAGCCATTTACTAAAACCAAAAAGGTCAGTGTGAGTATATCAACAAAACCATCATGTACTAATGAGGAAGGTAAACACTAAGATATACTTACTCATTCATTTTCTCTAAAATTAGGACTCTTTATGAAATCCTAACCATTATGGTAATGTCACTTATCCTTAAAGAATACCCTAACCTCTAAAGTTATCTAAACCGACCTTTGATACCAACTATAAGGCCCCAGCCTTAAACCTTACTTAATCTTGAGTTATTACAAGATTACACATTGAGGATCTTTTCAGGTTTAGAGTTTTAGAGAATTAGATCATGAAACATTCATTACATTCCACATTTAAACAAATTGGTTACATAAAAGACAATATTCATTCTTCCCATCAACGGAAACCTATTTAAAATTAAACACAGATTCTTTCTTGACACATCCTTGACACTATCATCACATCATGTACCTTTCCCTTGACCTGTGAAAAACATTTCAAAAACTTGGGATGAGCATAAAAATCTCAGTAAGGGTTATAAAAATATGGAAAGGAAACATGAGTTCATAAATACATAAGAATGAAATCATACTTTACCCATAAAACATAGGCATATCAAATCATGAATAAATCATAGAAAACATAAGACATAAAGGTAACTTGAGGCATTCATAGAATTCTTACGTAGGGAATAACCCTCTTGGTTACATTTGGAATACCCATCATATTATATTCCCTAAATCTCTTCGGAGAAACCTTAACGTTTCACTCCTTCGCGTTACCCAATGCATTAGAGAGCTATATCGGGCTCACCCGCCCTTAGTTTATCACGGAACCACCCGTTCTTCATTACAATGCCCAAGAACCATAACATAATCGTATCACACAAACATGAATAAAGGAAACATAACATTTCCACATTTCAATCACAATATAACATTTTAGGATATTGAAATAATGAATCCATTCAAAAAGAAACCATTTCCAAAACCATTTAAAACATTTAATAAAGAGATTTTTGAATCAAAGTGTCCCATACCACCTTGAAGATTTTAACATTTTAAACCATAAATATCCATATAAATAAATCCTTAAAACCATTTTGAAAACATGGATATTAATAAGAACAGATAATTAAAACATTTAAAACGATATTTTGGTTAAAGGGGTTTTACCAAAATTAGAGACACTTGAATACAATAATCGAGGAATAAAATTTAGTCGGAATTTTATAATATCATGAGAATAAAAGGATTCATGATATAATACTCCAAAGGACAGTATATACACCATATAAGAGTGAATTGGTGGATAACAACAATGAGCCCTCAATAGAAATGTCAAATGTGATGAAATCCCTTATAAAGAAGGTATCCTTAAATTAAGGACAAATAAATCTAAAAAAATATGTGTGACAAATATATATACACCCAATATAAGTGAATATTAAGTGTAAAACAATAAAAGGTCATTCACACATATTCAATGGATGACATATTCAATGACTACAAGTTGAACCCAAAGAAATCGAAATTGGGTTAAAAAGTTCCCTTGACAGCCTAACGGCATCACATCAAAATGAGTTGATGAGAGATAAAAAGTGTATCTCATCACTTGGACATAAAATTTACATCAATAAGGATGTATGAGAACATATCCCAACATAAAAATATGTAAATTAAAAGACCAAATAAAAGAAGTCTTTTAAAAAAAGGAGGGTGAAAGGTTCCCTTACCGACTTGGGTATCTTTCAAAACATACACCCCATGAAAGAAAGACAATAGGTCATTGATGTAAATACTCATAAACGAATGTATATTACACAAAGAGTAGAATAATGGGCAGTACATACACCACTCAATGGAATTTGTGGCAAATGTAGCATAAATCTCATGGGAATAAAAGTGAGATGAAAAATCCCTCACGAAAACTCGGCAGCCTAACGACGCCACATAAAACTTCCAAATATAGATTGATGAGATCAAATAGGGTATCTCATCACATTACAATATAATTTACAGAAAGAGGAATATAAAAGAACATCCCCCAACATTACAAATAGGAGCTTAAAAGAAGTGACATAAAGGAGAGTACTTAAAAAGAAAGAGAGAAGTTAGATCTCTTACGAAAGTTCGGCAGCCTAACGGCGCCAATCAAAACTTCCAAAATGGATTGATGAGAGAGAATAGGGTCTCTCATCACATGAACATAAAAATTAGAGTAGGATAAAAGATCATCCCAATAACAAGAAAGATGATCTTTAAAAGGAATGACATAAAAGAGTGTACTTAAAATGAAAGAGAGGAGTAAGATCCCTTACCTTGGGTCCGACTTGACTCGATCGTTCTTTTACGTCCTGAATAATAAACTTGAGTTAATTTCCACTTTATTAAGAAACTTTTTCTAGTTCATTATTCCTATTAGATCACTTATTCCCATGTTATAAACATTATGTAAACATTTAAGTTAATAATGTTTGTTTTGTCGATATTTGGTTCCTAAGTCGAAAGTGGACTTCTTACCATTACATGTTGTTCGTGTGGTAAAATGTTTATTATATCCAGAATAATATTCATTATTTGGATATCATATATGTCATATATATCCAGCATATACATGTATTTATAATATTACATAATCATTTAGAGGTAAGAAATGAAATGCACCGTTCATGGAGACGGTAAGCCGTACGTACGCATGAACGCTACTTTCATTTCTTTGTCATATTAATGGAATTAAAACTAAATGAGAGGTATGTATATTTTAATTACAGAATTATATTCATCATTTAGATGTATCATTCATCATATATGTCCCTTATATACATGTACTTATAATAGTACATTACATTTGGGGATAAGAAATGAAATGCACCGTTCATGGAGACGGTAAGCCGTACGTACACATGAACGCTACTTTCATTTCTATCTCATACTTTAATGGAAAGAAATAATAATGATATAGAGGAATATAATAATTCCAGTATAACATCATATATAATAACATTAAATCCATCCCTTATACGTCCCACGTATGGCATTAACGAATCACATCACTTTGAGGGGGTGGTAGTCCGCACTTCCTTAAATGAAGAAATCGCGTATACCCATAATGGAAGCCATAAAGGTAAGACAAAAATGAAAAATAAAGAAGAGTAAATAAAACATAAACATATTATATATCATATATAAAAATAGTGACATCATAATGGCCACCTTTGAAGGTGTTAAATGAGTATTGAACAATCATCGTTTCGGGAGGCAGAATTTCAACATCCACGGAAACCGTATGTTCTTTAACAATTTGATGCAGTTGTGTGAGAGTGTAGCTCACATAAATCATATAACAACATCATAGTATATTGAAGATACTGTTTTTGTTACAATATAAGTAAATAAAAAGAGTTTAGGGGGTTGTAGAAGCAAAATAAAACAAATGAACATGAGAGAGTGAATTACCTTTAAAAGTGTAACTCCTTTTGATTTGAGCCTAAAGGCTTCCTTTGAAAGGATTCTGCCCAAAGGGAATCCTCTAGGATGAGGAGAGGGATGTGGAGAGAGTAAATGGTCAGGGTTTGGCCGAGCCAAAGGCTTGAGGAGGGTGTTAAATGAGGTAGAGGTGGGGGATTTTATAAGAGGAGAGGAGGGGCACTTTTGGAAAGTAAAGAAATATTACTTTATTTGAAAATGTGTTTCGGTTTCAAAAGGTCCCACATTGATATAATTCGTGGATAAGGTGATAAGGCTTCGAAATACACTCATCCAATAAGTTTTGGACATGTGTAGTTCATAGATTTTACAGTATCTTTCCATTTTATTTAAATCGTCAAATAATGATGTCATCGCTGCATCATTATTATGTCATAAATAATTTAATTTATTTAATGTCGAAAAATTATAATAAAAATACTATGATGTAGGAAATCTTTTTACCTTTCCAATGAATATTTATAATCAAAAAGATGACTTGTATAGCCTCACTTAAAAATTGTTTTAGTAAAACCTATCATGTTTGTGTCAATTTTACTTTTACATTAAATAAAATGTTATTTATGTCATTTCCCAACCAAAGTGGATCCATGGGGTCCCCAAGTTGACCCATGGCTTTTCTTGGTCGTCCATTACACATCCAATGAGGGTAGTACATGTGTCAAGTTCATTTAATTTTATTAAAGCATTATTTTTACCTTAAACTACACTAATTACCACTAATCGCGATTAAAAACTTAATAAGTTACTATTCACAAAAAAATTATTTTAATCTCATTGAACCACATTTTACTTATTAATGACAACCATCTATGTCGGATTTTTGAAAATAAAAACACAATGATGGCAAAATTTCATTTAAACGGAAAATCAGTTTTTATAAGTACCACTTAGTGGTTTCACTATTCATCAAAAATTGAAGTTTTTCAGAAAAATCCCAAAAATTCACCCTAAGCTATATTTGATATTCTGAATTCAAAAATGAAGTCCGTTTTACAAAATTCAAAACATATTAGTCACATTAATTAATTTAATAATTAATTCCCACTGTCAGAGTAAATAGCGTGTTTTTATAAAACAATAAGTATCAAAAGATTGACACTAGTTTAAGTCTGATTTCAAAGTGAAATTAATTCCAACAACCACTATTGGATTTAATGGTAAAAATATTTTCTAATTTCACTTTAAAACCAAATCAAAATATTATCTAATCATATAAATAAATTAGATTAAAAAGTGGTTTTGAATTAAAATACAACATTTTACACTATTCATTAAAAAAAAGAACTTTATCGGAAAGATACAAAAAATTTACAATAAGTAAATTTTGATGTCCCGGTTCTTAATAAGAGTTTTATTTGGTCCAAAAGAATGTTTAAGAGTGAAAAAAACTATATTTAATGACGGCTCTCCATCAAAAGGTGATAAGTGAACCTTTAGTGAAAACTAGGGCATATATGCCTAAAATTGAATTCTTTCCGTATTTTAAGTCTTTATCTTTTATTGTATAAATGTAAAAATATTTAAGAACATATATAATCATATTTTAGTTATTTCTATCCATTCTCGCCATTACAACAGCTACATGTTAACTACCATTTAAAATAATATTATTTTATTATTAGAGTGCAACGTAAGATTCCCAAGAAACTCGTTGTTGCGTGTTGGGTACGCCATCGAGCATAGCGTCCCCTTTAAAGTCATATTAATATTTTATTCACAAATATGGATAAATATGAAAATGTCATATTCCTTATTTACCTGGGGTGTTACAAAAACGACAAAAAATTCCTTTCATATTATTGATTAAAAACTCACCGAATGGTAAAATTGGATTTAAACAATTTTAGGTGGATGGAAATAATTTTACATATTGATGAAACATGTATGTGGATGATAAAACACTCCCCAGTAAATTCCAAAGTATAAACAATCTTGGATAAAAATGAGATTGTGATATTTCCCATACCTTAGGTCCGATTTTCTTTGTAAGTGTCCGAACCTCCTGTATAATGATTTAAATATTGTTATTGACTTATTCCAGAATCATACTTATTTTTATGATATCATATATGGTCATATTCTTAGCTTATTATTATTAATATGTCATTGCTACTTGTTATTCGGGTGTTTATTACTTTTTTTTCATATGCGTGTTTTGTTGAATAAATTCTTATTCTTATTTTTAGGTAAAAGATACCTCATTTCCAGAATGTTATTAGTGTAATATATATCATATTTATTCACTCAATTTATTTATGTAATCATTATGCAATGAAAATCATGTAGAACGAGTCGCATCACATCGTGGAGACGGTATTCCGTACATACGCACGAGTGATGAGATCGTTCCCATGATCGTGGAATTGAATTGGAGTGTATGTGTACTATTTCAGAATCAATACCACTTTAAAATAATTATATATAGTTATTATTTACACCATTATACAAATCCTAGTATGGTGGTGGTGGAAAATAGATTTCACCACGGTGTGGAGACGGTATTCCGTACTTACGCACGCGCGGTGATTTCGTTTTCCGTAGGATGGATAGATGGTGGAATAGAGTTGTTCCATACTTATAATAACTTATCAGTATATGAGTGATACTGATGTTATTACTTCATAATGAAACAACTAAAGAAGAATAATTAGAAGAAGAAATAAAGTTGAAAGATTCGGTAAAGGATATTACCTCTTCTTTTGACACGCCTTTTGAAACCTCTTGTTAGGGAACTAAGATTGGTTTTTGAAGAAGACCAGAACCTATAGGATGTTTCTAGGGAATTGGAGGGTAGAAATGTTCAGGGTTTGGCCGTGCTTGAAGGCTCAAAGTGGTGTGAGTAAGAGAGGGAGGAGGTTCCCTTTTATAAGGGAGGAGAGGGGCACCTTTGGAAAAACTAAAAATATTAATTTATTATAAAGTCATATTCGGTTTTAAATAGCTCCAAATTGATTTATTTAGAAGCTAAGGTGGGTATGGGTCTAAATAAATTCATCCAATAGAATTTGGACTTGTTTAGGTTTCTATTTTAACCTTATCAATTAGATTTAACTTTATGTTAAATAATTTTACTCTTACCTTGTCTTCTTGTTTTCTTACACTATAAGGTTAATAAGCTTACTATAACAAGATAAACGAACCCCAAGTTGTTTATTATTAATATATATAACCTTATATAAGTCATTTTTCCGTTACTTAGATTTTTAGGAATAAAATATAAATTAATAATATAATATTTGTTTTAAAAACTATTTTATGTCAATTTTGACACTATTTGGTAATTGATTTTTGTGAAAATCCTAACTGAATGATTATTTCTAAAAAAGTTAATTAAATCAATAATAACATGTCATATTAACCTAGAAAATTAGTTTAATTCATTAAAAGTCTCAAATTACATTTATTTGGGTATTTATAACATCAATTATGTCAATATTTCATTAATAAGATAATTAATGCATCATCATTGTGTCATAAATAAATTAAATTATTTAAAATCTGAAAATTAAAAATAAAATTCCATTATGTAGGAAATCTTTTTATCTTTCTAATTAATTTTTATAGTAGAATTTATCTTATGTATAACCCTATATTAAAAATGATTTACTTATCAAACTTTGATTTTAACTATTTTAACCCTTCTTTAAATAAATTAATATTAAATGTCCTAATCTAATCCAAGTGGGCCTAAATGGGAATATTTTATTCGTAAGGTTGTTTTTGGTCGAATTACACTTCTCCAATAGAATTAGGACATGTGTTAGGGTAATAATAATATCATTTTTACCCTTAATTACCCTATTTAATTTTAACTGTGGTAAAAAAAAGTAAAAAGTTACTATTCACCAAAACTTATTTTCATCTCATTGAACCACATTTTACTTACTGACATCAACCGTGTCTCTCGGATTTTTGAAATTTCATTCACAGAAGCGGTAAAATTACGTTTTATGTAAATTTTCAAATTCGCCTAGGAGGTGGGTAAAAGACGGTCAAAAGTTCAATAAAATTTTTATATATCTAAAATTCTTACTCCAATAAATTACATTGAACATATATAGGAATTATGTATCAATTTTGAACTAAAATAAATTTGAATAAAATAAATAATTATTTAAATTAAAAGTATGTTTTTAAATAGTAACCTGGTGTTTTCACTATTCATCAAAAATTGAAAGTTTTCAGAAAAATACGAAAATTTCACCCTAGGCTAATTTCGATATTCTAAATCCAAAAATGAAGTCCATTTTGAAAGATAAAATTTATAAAATTTCAAAAAGTGGGTATTACTGTTCATAAAGGCTAGTTTTTATAACATATCGTTGTTTAGAGAAACTCGGTATTGCGTACAACACACGCTATCGTGGAAGTTCGTGATTGCGTGTAGTGCAAGCCAAGTCAGGGATGCATGTTTTGCAAGCTCCTTTTGGTGTATCGTACAACAAAAGACATTAATTAAATTAAAAATAATATTTTTCATAAAATCTCGTGGTGTTACAATGGAACTATCACCCTAACATGATCCGAAAGCATAACACATCTATCCAAATCCTAGACTGGATTGGAATTGTTTTTTACTGAACTATGAAAAATTACCATGCATTGTAGATCACGCTCCTAATTTTTCATCACTCATTTTAGCAATGAAGATGTGATCAATATGTGTACAAAAAACACTACCCTAATATCCTTAGTTATTCCCACCTATTCGTCTTCAAATAGATCCCTGATCTTTTACCATGAATCTGACATTCACTTCACACCCTTGAACTAATTCTTTCTCTACACATTGGAAACTATATTTCCTTTCCCAAAACCAATCTCCATCTCCAATTTTAATTTCCACAAGTACTGTACATAATTCCTATAATGAGGATTTAAGTCACACAAAGTGAAGACATACCACAAACTCGTATGGTTCATATGCACAATAAATCTATCATTAATGAGGAAGTATTACAAATATTTAAGAGCATGATTTATAACTACCAAATCTAAGTCATGTGTAGGGTGTATATGCTCAAGGGGTAACAATTTATAGGACTCATAAGAGACTACATTATCACCCAAAAAGAGGATCTCTCTTGGTAATATTCCATAGGTATTGCATCAAACTACATACCCAACTCCATGCTTAGGAAGAATTAGGATTGGACACAATGTTACCATCTTCTTTTTTTCTTTGAAGGCATCTTCGTACTATTGTTTTCATTCAAAATTGACCCACTTATTCTTCACCATGATAATGTGTGTTTTTGGGCAAGAAAAGTCTTGAATAAACCTCTTATAGTTCCCAACTTACCTGATAAAAACATGAATCATAAATTCATTCCTAGATCATACCCAACACTTGACTAAATTAAATTTATCATGTTCAATTTATATTCATAATTAAGAAACAAAGTTCCCAATATGGTGCACATTATATATCCAAAAAGTGGAAATTTTAGTACTTCATGTAAAGTCAATATGATCAAAGCATGATATATAGGATATCAAGGTGAATCACATGTAATTTAGATGTCTTGAAATATATTATGATGACATTGATGAACACAAAAATCAAGGAGTTAGATTATGGGTGAAAAACCTTGTTCATGAGAGCCATAAACCCGATCAGAACACTCTTCATTATAAAGGGTATGATGAGATACTAATACAACACATAACTTTTATGAATCACTATCTTCGGTATGTATTCCTCTGTGATCCAAAGTTGATGGTATCTATAATGTAGATTATTTTTTAAAAATATTGGGCTCCTCTATATTGATCAAACAAGTCATTAATTCTCTTAAATGGGGACCTAGTCTTCATAGAGATCTAATTAAAATTTTGGTAGTCTAAAAACTAATCCAAAGACTAACAAAATCCTTATTATAGAACAACCACCCCATGGGTGGCTTCTTCATTTGATCAATCCTTTAGTTTCAAGATCATCTAGTTACATCATGATTTCTTTCAACCCATACAGTTCTATGTGATATAGTTTAATTGAAGTGGTATCTGCATCAGGAATAGGATCAGTCTCAAACTCAACTCCCCTACATGGATGAAACCTTAACAAATCCATTAGGAATACATATTGGTAATAGTACTGTAGGAGAGGGAAAGGGGATGGATTCAAGCCCTAATCCAGTTCAAGGATCATACTGGCCACATGTACTGACGAGACTTCTCACTGATGATGGATCAGTCCCAATCTACCTACCTCAAATTCCCATTCATTAATAAAAATGAACTTTTCCACTTCAGGAAACAAAAAGGTTACTAATCCCTGATAACAATAAATGTGTTCTTGGTAATAGGTCATCCAATCCATTCCCATGATAAAGTAGAACCCTAAAATCTCTAGAACTTTGATTTTCCAAATATGCTTGAAGATATAAACCACCATTTGAGAGTCCTGATATATATGTTTATGATCTAATCTCCTTCTCATGGGTGTATTGATATATAACATCCCAAAAGAAAATTTAACTAGTAAAAAATCTAAGAATCTACTTGAGTATATATGAATCAAATGGATTCTCCTATATCAAAAAAGGAAATGGATAGCATATAAGAAATCAGGATCATACCTTTAAATATTGAAGACCACTTTAGCAAAATCTTGATCAACCATATAAGAACATGCAGTTACCACTCTATGATTCCCTAGAGGATTATGAGTACCCTGATTTACAAACCCTTTCCCGGTCATCACATACTATTGATGTCCTTCACCTGCCCTTCTTGTGAGAATCCAAAAATCCCTATCACAGAACTATTTCAGATGCCTTTTCCTTCCACAATGATAAAAAATATTTAGATAATAGGTACAGTACTTGAGGAAGTGTGAAAGATCATGAACCTTTTGAGAGGGGAATTGTGATTGTTTTTAGGTAATTCTTTTTTAGTTATTATAATTCATTTAGTTTCGGTTTAACCTAGTGGTGCATTTGGGTAAAAATTGGATTTTTTGGAAGGAAATCGGAAAGGGCATGGTTGGTGGATTGTGTTCCCAAGTTCTGTGCCCCATCCAAATTAACCATGTGAACCCAAATAGAGAGGATTCACCAGGCTAGCACACGGTTTTTCAAATTGTGCACCCATTTAGGATAATCCATTCACCCCATAAAGTAGGAACATGGATATGGGAAACCATGTTCCTCATCCATGAAAACCATGTGCATGTTTTTAATTATCTTAAAATTTAGATTTTAAATTCCCAAACCCCCTATTTTAACCCCTATTCAACCCAAACACATCCCAAATCATGTTCTATCAATTTTAAATTATCCCAGATAGATTACACCCCCCCTGAACCTCTATTCATAGAGAATAAAAGTGTGGGTTGAAGATCTTCACCTCCAAGGGTAAGTGTTTTCATCTCAATTAGATCACTATATATCTCTCTCTATCACTCTTCTTCCCAGATAAAAAGAAGTATTTTATCCACTATTGGTTCTAGATCAAGAAATAGGTTTTTTAGATCTTGAATTATTTAATATTGGATTTAGGTTTTGGATCTAGATAATTTTTTCCACATTCTTGATTATTCCATTTGAAATTAGGGATTACCCGTTGGTGAGCATTCGTCACTGTTCTTGAGGTGGGGGTTTATAATTCAAATCCCAATGTTTTTATTTCAATTATATTAATGTAATTGTTTAATTTCTATTAGATTTTCATCAATTGGGTTATTGATTGAATTAATTAATTTAGTGAATTAATTAAGTGAGGGAAATATCAAATTGGGGATATCGGGATTATAGATTTTGAATAATTAATTATTTAATTAATTATGATAGAATTGGGATTTTTGAATGAGATAATTAATTATTGAATTAATTATGAGGAATTGACATTGTTTATTTAAAATAAATAATTATAAAATTAATAATGAAATATTGAGTTGATTGGGTTTCAACAATTAATTGAAGAATTTATTGGGGATATTGAATTGATTGAGTTGGAAAACATAATTGATAAATTAATTGGTGATATTGAATTGATTGATATGGGAAAATTAAATGATTAATTAATTGATCAATGCAATGATTTTGTTGCTTTGGATTAATTAATTTATGAATTAATTAATGGATTATTATGATAATACATTTGAATGAAGTGGGTTAATTAATTGATGGACTAATTAATGTATTATTGTGATTGCTTAATTATGGAATAAAATAATGGGATTGAAAGTGATTATTTAATTGATGAATTAATTAATTGCATAGTGTGATTATCTAGTTCTTGAATTAAATACTAGGATTTATGGGATTAATTAATGAATAATTAATTGATTGAGTAATTTGATTATTTAATTATTGAATTAAATAATGGGATTGAATGTGATTAATTAGTTGAGGAATTAATTAATTGAGTAATGTGATTATTTATTTATTTAATTAAATAATGGGATTGGTGGGATTAATTAATTGAAGAATTAATTAGTGGAGTATTGTGATTATTCAATTGTTGGATTAAATAATGGGATTAGAAGTGATTAATTAATGGATGAATTAATTAATTGAATAATGTGATTATTTAATTGTTGAATTAATTAATTGGATTTAATGTGATTAATTAATAGGTGAATTAATTAATAGAGAAATGTGATAATTTAATTGTTGAATTAAATAATGTAATTGATGTGGTTAATTAATTAAAGAATTAATTAATAGAGTAATATGATTATTTATTTATTGAATTAAATAATGGGATTGATGGGATTAATTAATTTAGGAATTGATTCTTGGAGTAATGTGATTATTTAATTGTTGAATTAAATAATGAGATTGATGAGATTAATTAATTGATTAATTAATTAATGGGAGTAATGTGATTATTTAACTATTCAATTAAATAATGTGATAGATGTGATTAATTGATTGTAAAATAATTAATAGAATTTGACATGGAAAATTAATTGGAGAATTAATTAATGGGATTAAATGCGATTAGTTAATTATAAAATTAATTAATGGAAATTTTTGTGAACAATTAAATGAAAAATTAATTTAGGTGATTGAATATATTAATTTATTTTCAAATTAATTAATGTTATTGGTGTGATTAATTAACTTTTGAATAAAAAATGTTTTTGATTTGGTTCATTAATTTTTGAATTAATTAATTTTATTGATGTTATTGGTTAGTTTCTAAATTAACTAAAAGAATTAATGTGATTAATTAATTATTGAATTAATTATTTCTATTAACGTGATTAATTAATTATTGAATTAATTTATGGTATTGATGTGATTGGTTAATTCTTGAATTACCTTAATGAATTGATGTGATTAATTAATTTTAGAATCAATTAATGTTATTAACAAGATTAATTAACGGTTAGATTAATTAATGTTATTGATGTGATTAGATAATTATTTAATTAACTAAAGGAAATTGTGTGATTAATTAATTGTTGAATTAATTAATGTTATTGAAATAATTAATAAATTGTTAAATTATTTAAAATAATTGATGTGGTTAATTAATTGTCAAATTCATTGATTTTGTTCCTGTGATTTGTTAATTATTGAATTAACTTGAGGAATATATGTGATTAATTAATTATTGAATTAATTAATGTTATTAATGTGATTAGTTAATTTTTGTATTAACTAAAAGAATTAATGTGATTAGTTAATTATTAAATTAACTAATTCAATTGATCTGATTAATTAATTATTTAATTAATTAATATTATTCATGTGAATAGTTTATTGTTGAATTAACTACTGGAATTTATGTGATTAATTAATTAATTAATTAATTAAATGATGAATGGAAGAAATAGAATTCATATGTAAATTGAAAAGATAAAGGGTAACAAAGGAATTTATATGTGATTGAATGTGAAATGGCATATTGGCCACAAACCGATCCTCCAAATACCCACAGGGTCCTAGTCATGACATTCTAGGGCCCAAGGCATGCATGAACTATTTGATGGGATAAGGACTTTTGCTCCCAATACCAATCATGTGTGGGATGTGGAGTTATGATCCAAATACTCATGATGTGTGCGATAAGGATTGATTCCCTAAATACTCAAGGGGTGCTATATATTAAATATTACAACCAAAATGTTGGAACTGGACAATGTTCTAATTGTCAGTGATAATGAATTAAAAATAATGGTTAATCAAAACTTCATTTCATTATAATGAATTTAGAATTTAATTTATGACATGGTATAGACACTGGCATGGGACGAAGCAAGTATTGATATATGGGTGTCTATAGGAACCTAGTGGTTTATGTGGTTCAATAAAAAATAATTGATAATGTGATCACTATTTACTGATATGTTATACATATTTATTTAAATAAATTCATAAAATTTTATGACAGTATGTTGTTTTAGAAACCATTGGTGGGGGGCTATTTAGCTCTATTTACACCCCACTCAGGATGCCTGATCAGTACCTGAATAGGCATAATGTTTATAGGGCAGGATAAAGGGAAACAAACCTATATTCGATGGATGATTTGGGATAGAGCATGGATGAGGGAACCAGACATTTTTTGGGGACCACTTGTGAGTTTTTAGTTTCATTATTTTGAGTTTCATTTGAAACATGGAGTGCACTTTAGCATGGAATATCTACTATTTTATTCGATTTTTTATTTCTTGTTTTGTTAATCTTGTGTTACCCGTACTATTCTCTTTATAGTTATTTGTTTTACAGATATTGTTTCTTATTTTTCGTTGGTGTATTACTCTGGTAAAAGAGGGTATAGTCTTCTTATAATTAATATTAGAGCATTTCTACTAGCCGACATCCTATGAAATATAGGGAGCCATGCTTGAGGTTATGTGACTGATTGCCTCGGGGCACCAACGCATGTCACACAGGCCGGGACATAACAATGTGGTATCAGAGCCCAGTTTTATTTTCTTTATGATTTTTATTACTATTTAGGAATGGTATACAAGAGATTAGGAATATTTGGACCTTGGTTATGATCTTGTTCATGGGAGTATGTAACCTATGTATGGGGGGAAAACTTAAGTACCTAGGGTGGGACTGTTATTATTTTTGTTTGGTGTTATAGTCAAATATTATTTCACCTTGGGTGGTGCACTTGTTCTGTGATGTGATAGTTGTTTCTAAGATTTTATGAAAATTGACTCATGGCCTAGTATGTGATGAGAGTTGAGTTTTCATGCATCATTATAAGCACTCCGTATTATTGTGACATGCATAATTTTAGTCACACATGGGAAAATAGGTTATGGGTAAGTTGTTTAATTTGAATTGTTTTTCCTTTCTGGTGAACTTGAACAGATAATTGTTCCTAACATAAAATTGATTAAGATTTTAAAATGATGAATGGTGAGAATAAATGGGTGTATAAATGATAAATTTGAATAATGAGAATGTGATTACCCTTGTTAACCAAGACCTAGGAGTAGTATGGTTAAGGGTAGTGATAGAACCTTGGTTTTGACTATGTGGTCGGGTTTGGGTAAAAATACTTATTGTGACCTATTGTGTTTATGGTAAATGTATTAACATGTGTAATGTGTCCAATAGTGCACATTTGGAATTATAGATATATGCCTATATAATGACTTTTTAATGTACATTTAATTAATGATGATCATGTCCCAAACCATGCCATCATCCTGATTACAGTGAGAATGATCCAAATTTACACCTAGGTATCTGAATATGTTTTGGTTTGATATGGGGAACCTTATTGGTTTCACTTATCAAGTGGTATATCTATTGTAGGATTGTGGGAGGTATGCGATTGAATTTTTTTAAATGAGAAACATGTAAGGAGAAAATTTAAATTAATCAGGGAAAGGCCGGTTGGGAATTTGATGTGATGTATGTATGTCTTTTCTATGAGGTTTTTTGAGGCAAGGATGAGTGAAAATGTTGGATGGTGTTCCTATAGTTTTTGGTCCTGGTGAGTTGGAAAATGCATCGGGTATGTTCTGAAAGTAGATCTTGAGACTAATGCATATTTTTTGGAGAATCTTATATGTTTTTGGGATTACATTGAAAAACTGCTGTGGGGAAAGAATATGTCAATAGTTCATGTAATGTGGAAACATGGATGGGTTTAGAAGGAAAAAAGGGAGAGAGAAGTGGACATGAGGGCTCGTTATCTCAGCCCTTTTTGACTCAGATGCTTAGATTTGTTTAGGAGTACAGCGCAAGGATGAGTTGTTATAATGTGGGGAGATTATAAGATCATGACCATTTAAGGAGGTGAATTCAGATTACTTTCATGTACTTCTTTTTTCATGTTTGAGTGATTTTAGTCTAGGATTCACCTTGGGGTATGTTTTGGAGAAAATTGGAATTTTTGGAAGGAAATGGCCAAGTGCAGAATTGATGCATGGTGTGCCCAAACTATGTGCCCCTGACCAACTAACCTTGTGGACACAGACAGATGGGATTTTCATGGCTGGAACATAGTTTTTAAAATTTTTCTCCCTATTTGGAGAAACTATTACCCCCTAAAAGGGGTGTATGGTTTGGGGAAATCATGCACCTCAACCCAATAAACCATGTGTGGATTTTTAATTAACCCAAAAATTATATTTTAATTTCTTGAACCCCCAATTTTAACAGTTATTCAATCCCAACTCACCCAAAATAAAATTTTATAGATTCAGAGGCTCCCATATAGATTCTATGCCTTCCCATCCTCCATTCTTAGCAAATAGAAGGGAAGATTAAAGATCTGAACCTCTCGGGGTATGTGGTTTCTTCTTGATTAGATCTCTCTCTCTCTCTATTTTAATACTCTTCCCTTATAAAAAGAGGGATGTTAGCTGGTATTGGTTCTATATTGAGATCTAGGATATTTAGATCATGATTCATTTATTCTTGGATCTTGGTTTTAGATCTTGATCATGTTCTTTAACACATTCTTGATCATTCCATTTGAAATTGGGGATTATCCATTGGAGGTTGTTTGTCACCATTCTTTAGGTAGGTGGACTATAATTTAAATCCCAAAGTCATGGATAAAATTATGATTATGTAATTGTAGAATTAATAATAGATGTTTATCAATTGATTTATTTATTGAATAAATAACTTTCTGAATTAATTAATTGAGGGAAATGTGAAATTGGGAATATTGGGATTATATATTTTGAATAATTAATTATTTAATTAATTATGAAATGATTTGGATCTTTGAACAAGATAATTAATTTTTGAATTAATTATTTGATTTTGAAATTATTGATTTGAAATAATTAATTACTGAATTAATTAAGAAATATTTAGTAGATTGAGTTGGAACAATTAATTGACAAACTCATTGGGGCCACTGAATTAATTATGTTAGAAAAATTAATTTAGTAATTAACTGGGAATATTAAATTTATAGAGATGGAAAAGTTAATTAATTAATTGACTGATTGACGAATTTTTTTATTTGGATTAATTAATCGATGAATCAATTACTGGATAGTTTTGAATAGACAATAGAATAAATCGGAAAAATTAATTGATGAATTATTTAATAGAGTAATGAGATTATTTAATTATTTAATTGGATAATGGTGTTAAATGTGATTAATTAATTGATTAATTAATTAATGGATTAATGATATTATTTAATTAATTAATAAAATAATGGGATTGATGGGATTAATAAATGGAATAATTAATTAATAGAGTAATGTGATTATTTATTTGTTGAATTAAATAATGGGATTAAATGTGATTAATTAATTAATGAATTAATTGGTGGAGTGATGTGATTATTTGATTATTGAATTAAATAATGGGATTTGTGGGATTAATTAATTGAAGAATTATTTAATGGAATAATATAATTATTTGACCATTGAATTAAATTGTGGGATTAGTGGTATTAATTAATTGAATAATTAATTACTAGAGTAACGTGATTATTTAATTTAAAATTAAATAATGGGATTGAATGTGATTAATTAATTGATGAATTACTTAATTGAGTAATTTGATTATTTAATTATTGAATTAAATAATTTAATTTGTGTTATTAATTAATGAATTAATTAATGGAGTAATTTGATTATTTAATTTTGGAACTATATAATAGTATTAATGGGATTAATTAATTGATGAATTAATTAATGGGAGTAATGTGGTTTTTATTCATTGAACTATATAATGGGATTTATGTGAGTAATAAATTTTGAATTAATTAATGGAATTTAACATGGACAATTAATTGTCTAATTAATTTAAGGGATTAGATGTGATTAATTAATTCTGGAATTAATTAATGAAAATTAATGTGGACAATAGATTGGAGAATTAATTGAGGGGATTGAAATGATTAATTTATTTTTGAATTAATTAATGTTATCGACATGATTAATTAATTATTGAATTAATTATTGTTTTGATGTGATTAATTAATTATTAAATTAATTAATTTTATTGATGTGATTATTTAATTATTGAATTAACTGAAGGATTAGAGTAAAGGGATATTTTAGACCTCTGTATGGTTCTATGGATGTTTTATGGAAGTATCGTTTTTTGGTTGGATAAAAGTCAATTGTGATCGGTCTTCTCGAGGAAATATGGGTCCCTCTGGCTATGGTGTTATCTTCATAGATCACCAAGGTGGTGTTCTTGGCAGTTTCCGTGGTTCTTGTGGAATTTCCTCTTCAACTGAAGCTGAGATGCTTGGTGTTATTGTTGCGGTGGAACAAGCTAGAAGACAAGGTTGGAATAATATCTGGCTTGAGAGTTATTCTACAACTATTGTTTTAGCACTCAGGTTTGGATCGCTTTATATATCTTGGAAGCTCACTAATCATTGGCTCTATTACTTGGATTCTATTCACTCAATGCATCACATCATCACTCACACTTATCGAGAATAAAATTCAATGGCGGATAGCCTTTCAAAAAAGGTGTTGGTGATGATGATTTTCTTTGGTATGATAATCATCCTAATGAGATTTTACCTCTTCTTAAGAGATGTTATGATAAGGCTCCTATTTTCAGACTGGTGTAAGTTGTTTGTTTTTGTTCAATAAAGGATCCTTTCTTTTCTAGGCAAGGTCTCATCTTTTTTAATAAAAAATGTTATTTATGTGATTAATTAATTGTTTAATTAATTGATGTTATTGATGTGATTAGTTAATTGATGAATTAATTAATCTAATTTATGTGATTAATTAATTTTTTAATTAATTAATATTATTGACGTGATTAATAAATTATTGAATTAATTAATTTAATTGATGTGATTAATTAATTTTCAAATTAATTAATGTTATTGATGTGATTAGTTAATTTTAGAATTAACTAGATTAATTGATGTGATTAATTAATTATTTAATTAATTAATTTTATCAATGTGATTAGTTAATTGTTGGATTTAATAATGGAATTGATGTGATTAGTTGATTATTGAATTAATAGATGGAATTGATCTGATTAATTAATTTTTGAATGAATTAATATTAATGATGTTTATTATTGATTGTTGAATTAACTAATTGAACTGTTGTGATTAATTAATTTTTCAAGTAATTAAAGAAATGTTGAAGTTTTTACAATGGAATTCATATGTGAAATGAAATGTTGAATAGTAATAGTGGCATTCATATGTGATTGATTGTGAAATGAGATCTGGGACCTAGACTACACTCCAAATACCCCAAGGGGTTATAGCCATGACATTTTAGGTCCCAAGGAATGCATGAAGAATGTACAAACTCCATCATGGGATGAATAATGTATTAATATAAATGTTTATACGGGAACCTGAGGGTTTACGCAGTTAAATAAAGAATAATTAATAATGTGATAATTGTTTAATTATCTATTTTACTTATTTCTTTATACAACTACATACACTACTAATGATTGGATGTTTTCTTATATGCTATTAGTGATAGCATACTGAGTTGTATTCACACCCTACTCAGGCTGTCTGGTCATTACCAGGATGGAATTCTTCATTGTAGGGAAGGATAAAGGGAAATGGTCCTCTGTTAGATTAAGCATTTGGGATGGAGCATGGACGAGGTTATAAGATGTGGTTTGGGAACATATTGTGAGTTTTTAGTGTCTTTACTTTTGGGATTCATTTGATACTTGGCACATACTTTATCATGGAATATCTACTGTTCAGTTTGATTTTATATTTCTGGTTTTAGTAATCTTGTGGTACTGGTAATGTTCAGTTTATGGTTATATGTTATTCAGTTATTATTTCTTATTTTGTGATGGTGTATTACTCTGATAAAAGAGGTTATAGTATTTCCATGACTGATATTAGACCCTCACTACTAGTCGAAAACCTCTAGAGTATAGGGAAGCACACTAAAGGTCATGTGACTGGCCGGATTAGGGCACTGGTGTATGTCACCTAGGCCAGGATAGTAAAAATTTACCCTTCCTCCCATAGTTATAAAACTTCGTACAATAATCCCCCACAGAGGGAGTTGTGGAACATTCGTTCTTCTCTAGATAATGACCACTTCCTTATCATATATCCACTAACTTCCTCTTCTTAGTCCTAGAATAATATACTCGGAAAATACTATCAATGGTACATATCATCCCACTGGTAGGTAGAATAAGTCACACAAATTTATCTTCCTTAAAAAACTTTTCGATTATCAATACCATATGAATCACCGTAGTATAATTCATTAGATCAAAGTTCCTAATATATCTCTTCAACTCTGGTCAAATATTGATTTTGAAATTAGGGGCCTTATGCAAATTATTTCCTACAATAATAGAAGAAATATGGATCAGCTTAGAGAAATATGATTAATTGGCCAAAAATATTATCATCCCATACTAAAACTCTGAGAACTCATATGAATGGTCAAGAATCAAGGAATCTAAAAATTACTCCTCAAATAAGAGATCCTTGAATGTCAACCAAGTCATCCCTTCATATAATCCTTCCTGAAAAATGACATACGGCTATCTTCCAACTATGTCTTGATGTATAAAGATCACAAGACAAATTATATGATTCCTTAGGTTCTATGTTTACTAAAAAATCCTCTCAATGAACTATATCCATTCATTCACATCATGGTGGGATCTGGTGACCTAGAGTGATGTGTATGGTGAAACTAGAATTCATGATCATAATCATCCATCATCAATCCACCCATATTGGATCCTATTCCTAGAAAATTCACTTGTTGAAAGAGTCCCATCCATAATGGTTCTATTTATTCATCTACTAGAGAAACCCAGGTAGCATGCTTAGTTGAATCCTTATACTCAATAATTGGTGCAACAAGCTATTTGAGACATCTATAGGGAAATATTTCCTTAAATTACATAACAAACCTTAGAGAATCAAAAACAATAAACATGGAAACTAATTGCAAACCCTAGGAACACACAAGGATTTACAATAAGGTTCGACCTAGAGGCTACCCCCCAAGAATAATCCATAACCCGCTAAGATCTAAAAAAACCCAAAACAATACTTTAGTACTTTCCTGCTATTCAATGACATAGATATACACTCAATCATAGAATTTAATAATCCCAAATAAAAGAATGATATAAATGATTCACCAATTCACATGTCATAATTTCAACAGGAATGAAATTATATGGGATATATCTTATGAAAGAAACATGTGTATAGAATGTGATCCTAAGTTCCTAACATGATACATGAATGGACACCAAATCCCATAAATCAACATAACAACATCTTATGCATCACCCAAGGGGATTTTAATCAATGGTAACATCAAATAGAAAAAACACCAATTTCTACTTTATCGTAACTCGGAGGTCCACTAAATAGTGTTGGTCAGGTCCTAATACAGTTCCCTAGCCTGAGTCCCAAATATCCTTACTCTAGTCAATCCTATCCTAAATCAAGTCAAAATAGGAATAAGTTAGTGAATTTGATGAAAAGATATAATTTTTCAACACACTGAATGAAACCACCAAGTCCAAGCTAGAGTTCCACACGATCACAGGTGTGCCTCCCATATATAAGAGGTTTTCTACTTGCAGTGAGGGCCAAAATAAAAACATTATGAGAATATACCATCGGTGCCATGTAAACATCAGAGTAAAATAAATAATTAATAAAAATAAAAAAATAATGAATAAATCAATAACAATTAGGGTAGAAAATATTCAAATAAAATAGCCTAAGCAGTATCAATATGGCATGTGAGGTACATAAACAAATAAATAACTAAGGATTTAAGTATTGGGTAAATACAATAAATAAAATTAGCAGTAGACATCCAAAAATTTCTATATCCTCCCACTCAACCTACTCAATTTCCTACCACAGGTCCCTTTCCCTTGATAGTATCCCTAGCCCTGAAATCTATAAGAACACTGAAATTACCAAGTAAGGTGTGATTACAAGACTAAGTAGGATACCAAAAAAACATAAAATGATTTCATAATAGAAATAGGTGCATTTCATGATCTTAAATTGAACATATATAAAAATAAATTATATCACACAAGAAGAATATATATATAGGGTCATCAGAGGCCATCTTTATCTACTTTAGTGACCTTCTATAAGGAACATTGACCACCATCCTAACACTTCCCATTCAATAAGATAGTCCAAAATCATGGATAAAACATCCCCATCTACAGAATAGTCTAATGAATGTTGAAAAATCATTTGAATCATCCCTCCTAGGGGATAGGAAACTTGGATCAACCAACATGCTCAGCTATAGAAGATAGAAAAAATCACATATATCTGATATGTGATACAAATGTTGGGTCATGCATCACATATAATCAGGAGAGTATCCAAATCATCACAATTCATATGCAAGAAACCTATTCACATTTCAATAATCATGTGATTAATCATAAACATATCTCTCACGGGATATGCACATACACCAACAATCATTCCAATAACCCATAGAAAACATGCACTAAAGTCAAGGGCTTCCTAACTTATGAGAAAAAACGATTCAAAATAAAGGTTCATCATCAGAGTCTAAAAGTAACACTAGATCTAAAAACCAAACGTGATTTTACATGATTTAGAAATATAGGATTAAATTTGAGAATAAATCACACCCGAAATATAGGTAAAGGTAAAAGATTTCCAAGATGATCTATTATTGACAATGATATTTGTCAGATTGGTGAACATATGCTAAATCCTTGAATCAACGTGACAATTCTGTCAATGATCACAACAACCACATTTTACCACATAACAACCATTAGATATAATAAATACATTATGAATCTAAGATTTTTTTTTCAAGGAGAAGATAAGGGAATTGATCCACATCAAAAAAGAACAAGATGATTTAAGAAAACAAGATTGAATTGTCAATTTGGTGTCTAATAGAAGAGTTACAAGGGAATGAGACCACCAAAAATTTCCAATTAGGATTCATAGGGTGTTAGGGGTCAATAGAGGACTGAGGGAATTATAGAAATTGAGTTTGGTAGAATTTTAAAAAAAACCTATAAATTGGGCATCCTCACTGGGCTTCACCAAATGCCATTTGCAAGCCAGTGGCCATTGGGAAGACCATGTTCTGACCAGGATCACCACCGGTTGGTGGGTGGATCCCTACTGGCTGGTCAATGGTATATGAAACCATTATAAATATTTTCAAACTCCACTAGATTGTCAGTGGAGCCATTATGTCTTCTTTATGCTAAATAATTATCACTGGCACAGCCTCTTTGATTATTCAGTCGTACAGACACCTCTAACCAACCTCAATATAAAATAAATCATTAAATTTTTTTTGTAATAATTAAATAGTGGTCTACCTAGAATATATGTTGCATTATTATCCCCCTCTTATGACTTTGAATCCCTAAGAAGACTCCCTAGGCGTCTTCTCAAACAACTCGGCCCACTGTGCCTGAATGTCAGCTTCCCGCTCCCATGCCTCTTCCAAAACATCACATAACACCAAATATCATAAACATGATGAGTGTTATTTTATCACATCACCTTATCTCTTAGGTTTGATATCTTAATAGATCACTCTATAAAATATGAATCTTTCTCCATATCAGCATCCTTGCAATTGAGCACATGAAAAATATTGGACTCATAACTCTAAAGCTAAGACATGTGGAATGTATTATGCATATCTTGATATCATGGAGGAAGGTATAAACTATAAGAAACCATATCAATGTGTTCAATTATTTAAAATGGACCAACTTACTCTATAAAAACTTTCCCTACCTCCTTGAAAGATTATTCTCTAACCAAGGAGACACTTACAATAAGACCTTATCATCCACTGTGAACTCCATGGGTCATATCATCTGGTTAGCATAAGAACACAACATGTTCTAAGTTATAACCATCCATTTCCGAATTAACTACATCCTATCAAAGGTCTCACACACCCTGTTTAACCAAATAACATAATACACACATCCCTCATGATATCACAATGGTGAACGACATGGCCACCCATACAGATCCCTAAATAGAACCCTATAAATTGAATACTAAAACATTGTATTATTGGTGAAATATACTACATCCAATTGATCATCACTAGATATTCCATAATATAGAAAAAGTTTTCAAATCATACCCTATAAAGTCTAGATCATTCTCTATAACATTATGTTGGTCATAGAATAAAAGTTTATACTCACCTTCAACAGAGTTATAATCGCCTTCTATAATCTATTCCAAAATAAAAAATGTGAATTGGGTATATATTTTTGATACTATTAAAGAAGTTACTCTTTAAATCATGATCTCTAAAACCCGGAGCTTTTCTAGATCATCTACAAAGTCCATCTCTCTTGTCGTTATATCATGATCTACCACTATTAATCAATCGAATGCCACCCAAACAGTGTCTTGTCCTCTTAGGGTCCTTGGAAACCCTGTCACAAAGTATTTAGTCACATATTATCACTTCCACATAGGCACTAGAAGTGGTTGGAGTTACCCTCTAGGTCTCTAATTCTTGGATTTAATCCATGTAAAATTCAAACAATGAAATAAAAATAATGAAATATCACTTGTCATGTCATGACACAAGAATTATTGATTGGAAACCTGATACATCTTGGTCAGCACTGGGTGAACTGCCCACTATAAAGAATGAAAGGATCTCAATAGCTCTTATGACATGGAATATGGAACCATCATCGTTCCATGAATCAAATGAAAATTTCGGGTGTCGTAGAGGCATTAGATAGGGAATACCTAACTAATATTTTTTCTTAATCTTTTATTAATATAATATGTACATAAATGATACATTTCATGATCAATGAAATTGAATCAAATATTAACTGATGAGAGAATTAAAGAACCAAAGTGTAAGATCATCCCATATTATTTATAACTATTTTAAATAATTAAACAATTAACTTGTGATAAATTCTTCCTTCACTGATGGATCTAAAAATGTATCTATGTTATATCATTATATCATTACAGGAATAAAGAGTAGACTCCCTCCTACAGTTATCCACACATGCATCAATAGCCTCTGAACTTCACTCTATGAATCTCTGATTTCTATCACGGTATATCCTAATGCTTGTGTTGTTTATATATGATCACCTTGATAATGTCTTCAAGTAAAGGTTATCTTTGACCACTATAGACTTGGGAGTTGTGGTGTAAGAGGATAACACTCCATTCATGAGAGAGTTCTTGTAGAGGGAACTCTATAGGGCTTTTTGATAATTATCTTTAGATTTCATTATGCACAACCAATTAAATGGAAACAATTAAAAAAATAACATAATTGGGTTTATATACTAGTGGGTATATAAAATAATAATTTCACACATGTACTTCTTATTTATTAAATCTATGTGGAATGGAATTTATATAATAAAAATATTATTATAATAATTTCTTAGTATGTGCAAATCTTGTGAATTAATTAAATATTATTTATTCAAATAATATTCAATATATATTATTTCTCACGAGGATATTAGACTCGATCTACCATTCCTCCACAATATTTATCTGACCATAAATAATTATTATTTATTTCATAAATAAATATCACTATTTTATATTCTAAAAATTAAATAAATATTATATTCATAAATAGATAAAAAAATTATTATATATTCTACTGACAAAATATTCTCTCAAATATATTGTGATAGAATATATATGATCAAGAAAACATGAATAGTTGTTAAACAATGTAAAGAAATAATATTTATTAAATATTTTGGATAATAAATAATAATATTATTTAACTGAAGTTCTAGATACACTTAGTGTGTGTTACCCTCTAGGACTCTTTCTCAGTGGAAATATGAAAAGCATCCCAATGTCCAAGGTCAGCATCTTGAAACACACAAAGGAATTCTTAGAGAAGTAGATTAATATTTCAAAAACATAAAATATCATATTGGAATTTACTATGTAATATAATACCTTTATCCTAATATCTCTAGTTAAGAAATATTTTTGTTGATGACATCAACCCATATGCTTGATGTCTCTTTATATGAATTTTTTAATATAGAACTTTCCTATAGAACACTTTGGCCATGGTTTTATTTTTCCTATATCATTTCCATCAAAGGGCTTGAGAAATGAACTTTTGTTAATGAAGGGAAAAATTATTTCTTACATTTTTCATTAATGAAATATTACTACGGATTCACCCAATGTATCCAAATTCATTTTGAACATATGTCTTCATTGTTTTCATCAATACATAAAATTACATGGCTCACAAAATTCATTAATAATAATCATAATGACTCTGTATCAATACACACATATATATATATATATGAACATCCAATGACACATTCAGATGTGGATTTCCAACAAGAAGGTCACATTCTCATAATCCTCTACACTTAAAATTACCAAGGGCATACACTATGAGAAGGTGCCTCAATGTCTTATGAGTATTCATCCCAAATATTCAGTATCATTTTTCCCTCAAATAATTTCATATAGATATAAAAAAGAATTTAAGGATTTTTTCATGGTACTTATGGGTTCTCCTAATAACTTGGAACTGATATGTCCTTTTAGTGTGAAAGTTACTCTTAGAAAATTATCCCATATTATGTCACATAGAATAAAAATAATGACTTGATAAGGAGTTTATTAATAATCAGAACAATGAATATAGTTCATCCTAAATTACACAAATTTTGGTTCTAGCACCCGAACTCTAAGAATAGAATCACTCCATGTCTATCCAAATATAAACCTAAAATGGAAACATTTACATCCAACCACTCATGATTTGAGACACACTCCATATCAAGAAAATTACTAGAATTAATTTGTTCCACTAATGATGATGTGATCACTAAGGGTGCACAAGCCACTATAACTCAATCCTTAACTATTCCCACATTTTAGTAATCCAAGAGAGCCATGAGTATCCACCCTACATATAATGTTCACTCCCTAAATTCCTTTATCTTCCTGCTCAATACAATGGAAGCTACATAGCCTTTCCTAGGATTATACACTATCTCAAGGTCAAATGTCTTCATGTACTCTACCCAATTCCTCTGATAGACACTCAGGTAATGCTGTGTGAATTTATACCACAAACTATTATGGTTCATATACATGATAAATATCTCTCTCAAGAGGTAGTTTCAAGAATATTTCAATGCATCATCCATATATTCTAACTTTAAGTCATGATTAATGTAGTTACATTCTTAGGGTCATATATGATGGGACTCGTAAGAAATTACCTTATCACCCTACATCCGAACAGCTCCCAGGAAAATGATAAATTCATCACAATAAACTAATTACCCAAATCCATCCTCAGGAATAATTAAGATCAATTTCAATTTCAACCACTTCTCCAGCTATAATAATAATTCTTTAAATTATTTTTTCCCATTCGAACACTACCCTATTCATGGTCAGTGCGGTCATGGGCACTCCTAGAAGAGTAAAGACTTGAATGAATCAATTTCGTACCCAATAACCCCATAAACACTAAATATTGAACACATTCTATGATTGTTCCCAATACATAACTATATAAACCTTCTCTATATCAACTAATATACCTTCTTGAGTAACCATATGACCAGGAAAGTTCATTTCATGTCCAAAAGTGATTGTTTTATTACTTGGTGTAATTTCAATGTGATCAAATAATTCTCTATAGAATGTCATGGTGTCTTAAATGTGATTCTGAGATCATTGAATATATTATGATATCATTGAAAAAAAATTATGTGAAAGGAGTCCAAGTATGGTAGAAAGACCATATTCAAGATGTCAATGAACATTATTGGAGCATTCATCAGTCTTAAGGGCATAATTAGATACTTATACAACCTCTAAATGATCCTAAATGTTATTAATCTCTGATAAAAATTGTTTAAAGCTACGAAAATGATCAAATATATAAACCACCATTGGATAGTTTTTTAAGATATTAATATGATCTTATTTCATTTCCAAGGGTGTATCGATAAACAACAACTCATAATATAATTTTATTGGGGAATCAAACACTAAAACTAATTGAAAATATATCATTGAAAAGGATTATCATGTAAAAAAAATAGATAGTGTATAAGAGATCATTACTGTACTTAAAACTATAGTGGCCCCTCTCCACCATCAGATGAAGCTTGATCAACTACATAAGCCCCTCTATCCACCACTCTATGATTCTCTATAGTCTTATGAGTCTCCTACATTACCAACCCCAGTGGGGTCTACACATAATGCTAAGGTCTTGTACCATCCCTTGGTGTGTGTATGATTGAACCACTATTATAGAACAACTTCATATTCCTATTCTTTCCACACTGGTGATAAGTATTAGGATAAGCATTAAATTAATTGAGGATGTGTATCTTCTATCCATAGTTATAGAACTTGGAAAATCCATCTCCCACATAGGGATTTGAGAAAACTCTGCACTCTTCTAGTTGATGACCACCACCCTAGAGTATATCTTATAACTTCATAGTCTTATTATTTTAATAATATACTATTATTTTACTAGAGATGGTACCTATTTTCCCACTGGTAGTTAGAAGATTTTTGCAAAACATTTATTCCTCAAAACCCTTTTGAATCTTCAGTGCTTTATGAAGAATTGTATCATAGGTCGTTACATCTATATTCTTGAACTATCATTTAAACTCTTATTGAATAATGATCTCAAACTTTCTCGCCTTAGATTCCCTAATTACCACTAAACGAGGGTCATATTGAATCAGTACAGTGAAGCATGCTAAATATGTAGATACTTTCATCGTCCCATATTAAAGCTCTATGAACTCATGAGCATGGTCTTGCATCATTTCATTTGGAAATAACTCTACAAAGAAGAGATCCTTAATGGTCACCCAGGTCTTCCATTCACATTGGCCCACATAAAGAATGAAAATACACCATCATCAAGCTATTCCTTAAATCATAATGGTTTAACTATTAACCTTTTTATCCTCTTGGGACTCTAACATGTCTAGAATCTTCTCTATGACCCATATGTAGTCCTCCACATCCTAGGTTCCAATGGATATCTAGAAGGATGGGGGTTCTAGAGCTATAAATCATGATAATAATATAATTCAATAATATAAAATAATATATTGAAATAAATAAAACACCAAGGCACATGTCACAATTTCAATAGGAATATAATTATTTGGCATCTATCTAATGGAATAAAAAATTGTATGACATGTGGTCCTATGTGCCTAACATGATTCATGAATGGAAACAAAATCCTATAAATTAGTATATCAAAATATTTTTAGTCAATTAATGGGGATTCAATAAATGGTGAGATCAAACTAAAACACAACAATTCCCACTTTATAGAAACTCATAGGTCCACTACATAGGGTTGTCTAGACACAAACATAGTTCCCCATCCTGTGTCCCGACCATCTTCACTCCAGTATAACCTATTCAAAATCAAGGAAAAGATAATAATATTTAGTGAACATGGTTCTATAATACAATTTTATAAAACCCCAATACAAACTATTAGATCCAATCCTGGGTGCACATCCCCATTTTCAAGAGGTTACTGACTAGTGGAAATGGAATTTAGATCAATAGGGGGAAACTATTCCATTAATAACTATTAAAAATTATATTATAATAAAAAAGTAGTAATAATAATCAATAAATAATAATGAATAAATCAAAAACCATCAGAGTGGAAACACATACAAATCAAACAACCAATTGAATATCAATATGGCATGTGAGGTATATAACCCAAAAATAAAAAAGGACCCAAGTATATATGGGGTAAATCTAGTAAATAAAAGTAGCAATAAACATCTAACCCAAATCCCATCATGTAATGTATTAATCCTCATACTCAACCTACCCAACCATAAAATAAAGGTCCCTTTCCCTTTTTCATATCCCTAGTCATTAAATCTACATGTTCACTGAAATTCATGAGTTAGGTGTGAGTTCAAGACTTAATAGGACAACACCAATGTCCATTAACATGAGTGTATACTAGATATAGCTGTATTACTTGAAAGTAAAAAAATATATATAAATAGTGATTATATCACACAAACACAATACATATGTCATGTCTTTAAAGACAGGATCTTCCTGCTTTAGTGTCATTCCATAAGAAACATCAACCTCGAGCCTTACACATCCCCCTCGATGGGATGGCCCAAAAACATAGCTGATACATCTCCCTTTATGGGACAGTATAATGCCTGCAGAACACCCAATTAACATATCAAACCCAGGGGATATTCCACTACACTCAACCTATATGATCAATTTCAAAATATAGATGAAAATCACACACATATATATATATATAGTGCATGTTACAAAAGACATATCAAGAATAATATCAAATCAAGTGAGTTCCAAGTAATCAAAATCCAAATATGAGAAACACTTAGGTATAAAAAGATATAAACACGCAAAAAAGCATGCCAATGACCTATATAAAATATGAACTAAAGTCAAGGGATTCCTACCTTAGGAGAAATAATTATTTGGAAGTAAATTTCATCATCTGAGTTTAAAAGAACCATCGAATCCTAGAACCAAAAATGACTTGAAATGTTCCATAAATCTCGAATCATGGTTTAAAATAAATCGTACACTAGAGTTAGGTTATGTTCAAACAAACCTGAGATGATCTGCTTCTGACAATGATCTTGCTCCTACAGGTGTGTTGATTCTAAATCCTTGATTATGGGTGCTGATTCTATCAACAATCATAATCCACCGATTAGAACACCTCAAAAAACCATAATATATGATCAATAAATCATGAATATAGTCTGATTTCATCAACAAGAAGAGAATGAAATTGGTCTAGTTTTAAGAATAACTTACTGAATAAAGAACATGGGATCGATTCATTATTGAGGCATCAAAGATTGGTTTTGTAAGGGAAGGAGAGCACACAAAATTAGAAATTAGGGTTCCTACGGTTTTGGGGTTGAACAAAAACTTAGTGAATAGTTAGTGTTTATCAAGTGATTGATATAAAAAAATACAATAAACTCATCCCCCTCATTGGGCTTTGCTGAACGCCATCAGCCTACTGGTGGTCACTAGGCAGACCTAATTAATCCTAGGATCACCACTAACTTGTTAGAAAAATGTGAATCCATGTTCTAGACCTAAAACTACACTAATAGGCTAGTGGGTCCCACAGACTATCCAGTGGGTCTATTGTAGCTTCATTAAGCTTCAACACACTCACCATCTCACCCCTTTACTTTTCTATCCTCCCAGACACCTCTAACTAACCTCAATATACCATAATTGAAATAACAATATACATACATATTAAATATATGAATACTTGAAATAGAGGAGTCATAATATATGATACTAAAAACATTCTGAATTGTTGATTTTTTATACATGGAAACTATTTTGACACCCATGGGGATCGTGAACACCCTTTAGTTATAGTGTCAAGCTAGGACAAGCGATGTGTCATGCCATCTCGGGTCGGTTTGTTACACTTCACCCATTAAGACCAAGTGAATTAGATCTTGTATAAGACTTGGATAAATACCACTTCTCGTCTAATCTCTATTATTTTTTTTTATTTTTCTTCTTAAATTATAATCATATTTTTGATGTGAGAAAAATCATACACATATGATGGGTGCTTCTTCTAACCCATGGATACACCAAAGATAAGGGATTATTATGGATTCCATTAAGTTATCTTCCATTAATATGTTGATGAAGAGTGTATCAGAGGAGTCTACAATCAAAGGTATACATGAATATTCTTAAATTTATATTTATGAATGGTTCTGAGCTCCATCCTTGGTTAATCTTGGGTTAATGGGATAATATTTGTTTATACTACTTCGATTGACTGTTGATCCTTTAAAAAAACTTTAGTGGTATTAGAGATTTACCATGATCTTTGATTCTTGAAAATATATTTAAAATAAATAAATTTTGATATTAATTTATATTTTAATAGTTCCATTAAAATACAGTGATACTTTATTCTATGTATTGGTATGAAATATTTGATATCATAAACAGTGATTGGGTCATGCTATATTATATCGTACCTCAAAGGTAGAAACTCAGTTCAATCTTTTAGTTTTTAAATATATCATAGTGTAAAATATAGGCTATTATAGACTATGATAAAACTAATGAATTTCTCCAAAACATAGCATTGAACCCTTAATATGATATAAAACATTCCATATTACACCATTTTCAAGTACAGGTTAATCTCACCATGCTATTTCATAATTCATGATAGCACTATGTTCTATGTTATTTTCATGTATACCATCACCTTGCAAGGTTAATGATACCCATGATATTATTTGTGCTACTATTTATTCACACACATTCCACTTATCATAGCTTGTGATTATTAGTGTGTCATGTGAGTTGATATTCTGCAATTCATTGAGAATTGAATTAATCTTACACAAACCATCATTTACACTCATTTAATCACATGAAAATGCCTATCATAGGTCTCTATTGATAATTTTTACATGGTTTATTCACATTAAACTCACGGAGCATTGTGTTATTCCTACACAACAATATATATAATATATTAGCCATGCACAGGATATAATCAAGATGAAGCTATCTCATGAAAACAATTTTATCAATCGTAATTTAAAATTAATAAAGTACTAGTGAGTTTTTCAAATGTTGTAGTTATCAGTCATATATTATAATTTAACTTATATTTTTAATAATTACATTGAAGATTTTTTTTAAAAAATCAATTCTGATTTTAACTCTATAATTTATAAAATGATTATTAGTTATAAAAAAATTATTTTTAAAAATTTATTTAATTAATAAATTTATTTATAAATTAATTATTTATAAAAAATATAATTAATTTATTAAATTTTTATGAAACATTTATTAAATAAATATCCATAATTTTAAATGTTAATATTAAAATAATTTTTCAAATTATATTTCTTGGATTATAATTTTTATATAAATGGTTTTTAAAAAATTATAAGTATAATTTATAAAATGTTTATAAATTACAAAATAAGTCTTAGTATAAAATTGTTTCTATTTAAAATTATGAATCTTTTATAATTATTAATTTTAAAATTTCAAAATAAAAGGCCACATTTTTGAAAAAATTTAAGTCATACCAAAATTTGTTTTGATAATTAATTTGATCGTGGTTTAAATAAATATTTATATCATGTAAGTTTCTAATATAATATATTTATAATATACAATTTTTATATTTCATTTAATATAACATATTTAAAGAAAATTCAATATAATGAATAATATGAAAATGCTCATTTTGGTAATAAATATAAATTTTCAATATTTACTAAATTATAGATTGTTCATAATTAATTCTTAAATTATAAAGTATTTATATATATTTAATTGTGAATTTTTAATAAATAGTTTACATTGTGTTTAAATTTATGGATTTTTCTTTCATTTATTTTATTCCCTTCTTTTTATTCATAGATATAATTTTCAAATTATGAGTATGTGTATAAATTAGTTGAATTAGTTAAACTACTTCTTAATTTTCTTACATGAAACTAAGGATTTATAGTATGGGTATGACAAATGATTCCTATTTCTTCTACCTTGTATTTTTCTTGTATTGTGTTTTTATATTAAATTAAAATTTTAATTATAGTTTATATATATTAGGTTTTAAAATTGTGATGGAAAGGAATTTTATCTCCTGTAAATAATCATTCAGTAGAGGGACTTTTGGTTGCATTTCTCATTAGCCGGAAAACTTATGTTGTTCTTATAAAAGTGTGGGTTGGATATATATTACATCAAGCTTACTATTATAGGGATAGTTAATTTATATGATCCTAAGAATTTACATAAAACGGTTTTATGTACCCTATTTGTGGGATGCATTTGGATATCTATAGATATAGTTGGATTTTGATTAGTGTTAGTAACACTAGCTATGGGTTATATAAATAGTTTCATATCAATATTATTAGAACATATTGATTTCGTGGAAGTAATATAATTCCAAACTAAATTTTTTGAAGCATTCATAAATAAATGGAATAAAATTAGATACGATGATAGTATTATATACCCTTAAAAATAATAAGTATCAAATTAATACCAAAGAAAACACATTCCATGTCTTAAATCATTTAAATATGTAGGTTATAATAAAATAAGGTTCACATGGATTGTCTTTTTTAAGTCATAGTGGAAATGGATAAATCTAAGCGTTAGTTAACCAAATATCATTATGAGTTTTCAGTTACCCATAGCTGTGAATCCTTTAGAAAGGATATCATAGGAAAATTGTTAAGTTTATATATATGATGGATTGTAAAAAGTCTTATGCACTTAACCATCCAATAGTAATATATTATTTTATTGTAATAGTGGTCTAACTAAATAACTAAGTGGTGAGAGTAATTCCAAAGAGGACTCATTTATTTGAAAAATATAGATATTCTCTTGATAACATATATAATGGATTCAAAAGGGTTCATCATTATAGTGGGAGAAAATTTAAAAAAAATCCATAATAAATGTTTTCAAAACATGATACTCATCTGATAAAAATTTATGTTTGTTGGGAAATGTAATCATCGTCATCCAACTTAACTTTGAGATCAACCATTGAAAGGATAATCATAGTGAAATAACCCTCCTAAACTGGTACAAAAATTAATAATTGTTCTCAAGATAGAAACTTTCTTAGTGTTTGAGTAACTCATTCCTAAGTGATAAACTATTAAATTAATTAAACAATTGGATTTAGATTCTTATGATAATTATATGATTATTCAACCAAGGATTCCTTATGTCTTTTTCTACCAATGGAATTCATTTTATTTTAATTAATGGAAATGTACAAATAATGTGAATGAATTCAAGTTATGATTACCCTATTTTTTTGAAGTGTTTAGGATAGATGTGTTGGTCATAAGATGTTTAGGTTCTAGTATTTTATCTATAGTAGAAGTGGGTAAAAGTTTCATTATCTACATAAGATATGACATGTGTGGGTAAAACCTTCATATAGGTGTGAGTATATAGATACCTAGTAGGATTGCATGAAAATAAAAAAGGAACAAATAAAAGAATAACGTGTCAAATCAGAACCAAAATGGTAAAGAATAACGCACTTTGATAATAAGAACACAAAGACGAAAACAAATCCAAATATGTTGTCACATTAATGAAATAGAGAAATATAGCCCCACTCATCATCATCCCAGCTTTACAAGGAAATTCATCACCCCAAGTTACCCAAGAATACAAGTTACCCAACTAAACCAAACTTGTGTCATATCACTTTTTGTGGTATGGGACCTACACCTTTTCCATGATAATTGTTAGTAAAGGGAGCATAAAACCCTTGGTAGATGACTCTACTTATCAAATGAGGGAGTACATAACGCTATAAATTGATAAAATTTTCCCTAATGATTTGGAGAACATCAATTAGAGGAGAAATAAACTATGTTAACCCTATGGATAACCTTCACCATATCGAGTACAATGGAATAAAAATTATAAGATTGAACTATAAAGGTCCCACATCTATGAATGTTATGTGGGTACCTAACTTTAAAACCCTACTATGGACTCACACCCTATCAAAAACTCATGAATCATGCAGTATAAAACCACAAAGCATGCTCCATTCATCATGATTGAACCCAGTCATCATCCCAATAGAGCTAAAGTCCGAACCTACATAAAATGATATAAAATACCCTTAGGAGGCTTAAAATATTGAACCATCATTCTCAATATTAAAAAAATAGGATATGTCATCACCTCGCCCTAATTATAAATTAATATGAAAAGATACAAGTTGTAACAAAGTCACATGCTCTCCAAGGTTTATGACATGGGACTAACTGACCTCTTATGTGGAAACCATGAATCACATCATGTTACTTATAGTTCATATCATTAGGAAATGTTCCAAGTACCATACAGGGAAAGGGGGATTTCATGTATAGTATAAGGATTTTTTGGTATTCCTCTTCCCTGCAAGAGTCATTTTCCAGCGATGTGCAGTGATCCCTTAGGGAAACAAAGACATAAAGTTCAGAGACTGAGAATAAAATTTCTTGTATGTATGAATGTAAGTACATTTATATTGCTATTATAGTATAGATAATGGTTTTCAAAAAATTAGGTAACACTAAGGAGGATATTATTTGAAAAAAATTCTAATGGCCCTCAAGGTTCATGAAAACTAACTATCTTACACCCCACATAGATTCTAGGAATCATTCCATGATCCTTACAGGTCAAACTGTGAGGATAATTTTTGAGTACCATATCGGGTGAAGGGGGATTTTATGGGTATTATTGTAATGCCCTGACCCCAGTTACACATAGTCGGTGCATTATTGCATAACATTGGCATGATCACAAAAGACCAAGTCTCAAAAGGCTGATCAGTTTAGTAGCCTTGGAAATACTAGATACATTCATAAATGTTACATCAAATCATAAAGTGAAAAACTACAATAACATAGTCTCCATAGTCTATAGTAATATCCCTATCAGACTATCCCTCTAGGTCAGTCATAAAATATTTCTTCACATCCTGGAAAAATAAACCATTAAAAGGGGTGAGCTCAGATGATCAGTAAGGATAACAATAGAGTGGAAGCTTTCATAAAAAAACATAAACATTTAAGGCAATGTATAACTGAAACAAAAGCCTTTTAAACTTGAAATTCAGCATAATATGGCAAAAGTAAAATGAAATAATGTCATTTACTTATTCACATTGATATTCTACTGGTCGAATAATCACATGAAATATCAATAACCACATTCATAATGATGGAATGCATAATTCCAGACTATCATAACCACATAGCCAAGGCCTCGTGCCAAGACTACAAATAATATTTTGTCAAGGCCTCGTGCCAAGACACTAGTTTGTCTCATGAGACCTGCCGATGCATCGAGGATCTATAGCGAGCTCCACCCATCAATTAATAAGTCCAATGCATTCCTCATATGAAAAAGTTTAAACATATCATAAACCATAACATAATCATATCACATAAAACATGCATAAAGGAAACATAACATTTCCACATTTCAATCACAAGATATCAATACAACACATTGATATAATAAAAACATTATCAAAAGCATTTTCAATAGAAAAATAAAAGAAAGGTAAAACATGGTATTTATTTTTCATTTAAATAAAAGTTATGGCTTATAGAGGAAGCCAAAACTCATGTAATAGTCACAACAGCGGAGAAGTCGTTGTCACTGCATACATAAGAAAAAAACTTTCCTTTTGTCATTTAGTAAAATCGCTTCGTATAAAAAGATTCCTTTTGAATAAAAGTAAAAGTCAAAGGGGTTTATACACCATATAAAAGAAAGTTATGTATAAAACAAAATATGCCTCAATGAAATGAGATTGAGATGAAGTCCCTTACAAAGATAATTTTTTTAAATAAAATAGATCTGTTATGTGTATTCACTATAATTACACATAAAGGAAGTACAAATACAATATATTACATAATAATATCATGATATAATTTGAAAGTAAGAGATTAACCCAAAGAATGGAGATGGGGTTAAGAAGTTCCCTTACAAAGATCATTTTTAAATAAAATAGATCTATTATGTGTATTAAATATAAGTACACATAAAGAAAGTACAAATACAAGATATGACATAATAATAACATAACATGATTTGAAAGGAGGAGATTAACCCAAAGAACAGAAATTGGGTTAAGAATTTCCCTTACCTCATGTCCGACTTGACTCGACCGTTCTTTAACCTCCTGAATAATAAAATAGAGTTAATTTCTAATTTCTTAAGAACATTTTTCAAGTTTATTATTCCTTTTATATCAATTATTACGAAGTTATGAACATTATGTAATTATTTAAGTTAATAACTATAATTTTGTCGATCTTTAGTACTTGAGTCAAAAATAAACATCTTATGATTACAAGTTCTTCATGTGGTAAAATATACATTATATCAAGAATTATATTAATGATTTAGATATCATATATATCATTTATATCCAGTATATACATGCATTTATAATACTACATATCATTTAGAGGTAAGAAATGAAATGCACCTTTCATGGAGACGGTAAGTCGTACGTACGCATGAACGCTACTTTCATTTCTGTTTAATATTTAATGGAATGAGGTTATAATTATATAAAGGTATAATATAATTCCAGTATCATATAATTTATAATACCATTTATTCCATCCATTATACATCCCACATATGGAATTAACGATTCAAATCACTTTGAGGGGGTGGTATTCCGCAACTCCTAAAATGAAATTATCGCGTTTACCCATAATGGAAATCATAAAAGTATTCCATAAATGAAAAATAAAGAATAATAAAGAAACAAACATAATATATATCATATATAAAAATAGTTTCATCATAATGTCCACCATGAGAGGTGTTAAAGAAGATTGAACAATCATCGTTTTGTGAGGCAGTAATTTTCCACCCACAGAAACAGTATGTTCTTTAACCATTAGACAAAGGTGTGTGTAAGTGTAAATAAAATCCTTCTCATAAAAACATCCTAGTATATTTTATATACTGGTTTTGTTACAAAAGAAAGGAATAAAAAGAATTTAATGGGTTTGAGAAGCATAATAAAACAAAATAACATAAGGGAAGACATTATCTTAAAATCGGGTAACAATTTTTGATTTGAGCCAAAGGCTTCCTTGTGAAGACTTATTCCCAAAGTGAGGCTTATATAAGTAAGATAGGGATGTTGGGAGAGTATTTTGGCTGAGGTTTTCTGAGCCAAATGTCTTTGATTGTGCGAATAAGGTGGAAGTGGTGGGGGCCTTTTATAAGAGGAGAGGAGGGGCACTCTTGGAAAGATTGAAATGTTACTTTATTATGAAATAATTTTCGGATTCTAAAGGTCCCACAATGATATATATTAAGGATAAGGTGATAAGGGTTCGAAATATTTTCATTCAATAGGTTTTTGGCATGTGTAGGTCTTAGATTTTACATTATCTTTTTATTTTATTTAAATCGTTATGTAATGAGGTAATCGCTGCAACATCATGGTGCCATACATAATTTAATTTATTTAATGTCTAAAAATTATAAAACAAATATCATGATATAGGAAATTTTTTTAGATTTCTAATGAATATATATATTAAAATATATGACTTTTATAACCCCATTTAAAAATTGTTTTATTAAAACAACTCATGTTTGTAACATTTTTATTTTAACATCAAAATAATGAGTTTTTAATGTCATTTTCGTACCAATGTGTCTCCATGTGGTCCCCATGTTTACCCATGGATTTTTTTGGTCGTCCATGACTCATACAATAGAGGTAGGACAAGATTAAAGGTATTTTCATATTTTTATAATATCATTTTTACCTTAAATTTCACTAATTACCTTTAATAGCGATTAATTAAACTTAAAAGTTACTATTCACCAAAAAATTATTTTAATCCCATTGAACCACATTTTAATTCTTAATGACAACCATGTATGTCGGATTTTTGAAATTAAATTCATAGAAGCGGTAAAGTTTCATTTAAATGAAAAATCAGTTTATTAACTTCCACTTAGTGGTTTCACTATTCATCAAAAATTGAAGTTTTTCAGAACAATGCCAAAATTTCACCCTAAGCTATAATTGATATTCCGAATTAAAAAATGATTTCTATTTTAAAAAATTCCAAACATATAAGTTGCATTAATTAATTTTATAATTAATTCATGTTGTCACAACAAATATCGTGTTTTTAAGAAATAATATATATCAAAAGATTGACAATTGTTTATGTCTAATTTCAATGTTAAATTAATTCTAATGACCACCATTGGATGAAATGGTAATAATATAATATAATTATAATTTAAAACTACTAAATAGTATAATTTATCACTATAAATTATTTTGATTAAAAAATTTGTTTTAAATATTTTTCACTATTCATAAAAAATTGGAAGTTCTCAGAAAATTACAAAAAATTCAACCTACGATAATTTCGATATTACGAATAAAAAAATGAAGTCCATTTTGAAATATAGAATTTATATTATTTCAAAAAGTGTGTATTACTATTCATAACTGCTACTTTTATTGGTCACGGTGTGTTAGAACTGGAGGTTTCGTACAACACACACTGCTCTATTATTCAAAGAGGAGCGTACCATGGAAGCTTGGGGTGTTACATTCTCCCCTCCTTCAATAAATTGCATCCTCGCAATTTAAAATTTTCCATTGAAAATAAAATGTTGAAAATAGAAAATACCTTTGTGGAAATCCCACATCGGAAATAAGTATAATACATATATAACTTTAAAAGAAAGAAAGAGAAGTACAAAGGTCCCCGAGATAGCCCATACTAGGATTATATGAAAATATGGATATGGAAGAAAAACAAACCATTAAGGTCTGATGGAGAGTTGTAGAAAACAGGATTAGGATGAAGTTAACCACAAGAAAATCACAAACTTATGATTGGTTAAATGGTCATTGAATCCCCAGTTGGAAAAGTTAACCGACAACGTTTTTGTTTTAAGTTACCTTTTATAAAGTTGAGGAATTTATTTAGGATATTTACTAAGAACGTAATGAATTATACTTACTTGTCATGTAGACTTTCATTATTTAATAAATTTTTACGACAAACCCATCATTCAATCCAAAAGGTAATAGAACTCAAAAATATTCTATTTATCCTAATTGTATAAGGTAACAACCAGGGACTTCCTGTAGGCTAGTGGTAGGTAATAAAGGCCTATTGCACTATGGTTGTGGATTCGATTCCTATAGCTTTTTCTGACGCAACGGGTTATCCCCCAACCTGGAGTTTGTCCTTTTTCTAAAACTATAGAATTATAATATTCCAAAAATAATCTTCATAAGTGTTTTAACCTTAAACAATACTATCCAAAGTTCAACCTAATCCATTCCAACATTTATTGTTATCCAAAATTCCTCTGTCCAGACTTTCTGTAAAAGGTCTCTAAATTCCAGAATAAATTGTAACATCAGATTCCCCAAACAAGGTAAAGTTTCTGTTATTGTCACATACTAAAAATATGATTACCTTAATCATATTAAAACCTTAATGAAAACAACAAGTTCTATAGTACAATCCTTATATATATCAGATTATTCTTTAACCATAATATAGTTCTTTGAGTCCAAAAACACAAATAAAATAATTATTCAACTTCATCTGTAGTAACAGCATAATCTTGGCCTTGATCCCTTGGCCTTTTCAAGGGTATGTTTCCCTGACGCTTAGGACATTCATTTGCATAATGCCCCATTTCTCTACAATTGTAGCAATGAATATTTATATCCTCTTTATTTACCTTGCAATCACGAGCCTGGTGACCTTTTTCTCCACATTTATAACAAACTCCCATTCCTTTTAGGCAAGTACTGGGATGATTCTTCCCACAATTATCACATAATGAAAAATCCTTCTTTCCCTTTTTCCCTTTATCAGTCTCTTGTTCCACCATTCTCTTCTTCTATTGCTTTACTTTGTTGTCATTAGACTTAGAGAATTCCTTTTCTGTCTTAATAGCACACGAGACAATATCTTCGTACGATGAGAACGATTGTGATACTAAAGCTCGACGGAGAAATGGTTTTAACTTATAAAATAAACGATCAATCTTAATTCTTGGGTTACATATATAATCTGCAACATACCTCGCTAACCTTGTAAAGTTGGCCTCATACTTTGCGACATTATCATCCTCCTTTTGTCTCAGACTTAGAAATTGCCTTTCCATATCTGCTCGATAGTCATGAGGAGAGTATTTTTTTAAAAATAGATCTTTGAACTCCCTACATTCCATATTTGATACTTCATCATCTTCCTTCGTGTTTTGAATCAATGACCACCATTGATCAGCATCTCCAGTGAGGCGGTAAACTGCCATGACAACCTTCTCCCTTTCACTACTCCCTAAGGCATGGAATATTTTCTCTAAGGATTTTATCCATTGCTCAGCTACTAATGGATTTGTACCCCTATTAAATTTTGGTGGTTTTTTCCTCATGAAGCGGTCTAACATTGATCATACACATTGCGGATCACGGTGCTCCATATGAGTAAGGTTATTATTCATAACCTGGGTGAGTTGTCCCAGTATGGTGATAAGTTGATTAGCACCAGTTGTATCTCCAGCTCCACAATAATTATCTTGAGAAGGAGGGAAATCCCTACATAGAGTGCGTGCATTGATACAGTTTCCATTCCTCCCACTAGGTGCCATTTCTAAACAATGGCATAAACTAGATTAGTTTATGAGTCAAATTATATAATTACATACTTGTAAAACACTTAACATAAATTGAACTATTTATGGATATAATTCCATAATCATAAAATGAAATGTGTTCTTTGAGGAAGTATATACTCATAAACCCATCATAATGGTTTGTAAAGAAAATGAGAATTATCCAAAGCATATCCCCCGGGAGTGTCGTAACAAAGAGTGCAGCAAGGCCCATTATCGTGCACCAATTCCTGTTCGAGTCTAGCTCAAAGCGGTGTTTTTGGGTTTTACCCCTAGGTACATCTGTGCCAGAGCCGCCTCTACCTGCTCGTATCCAAATAGGGATGTATTTCTCAGAAAACTCACAAAATCTCTATAATACGAAAATTCTAGGATGTTATTCTATACTAACCCTCAAAGTATATCTTTGGGCTATGTGCTCTAATAAGAGTTTATCTAAATCTAGCTTCCAAGGCTAGTACTAAACTGCCTCTGATACCAACTGTAACGCCCTGACCCCAGTTACCTAGAGTCGGTGCATTATTTCATAACATTGGCATGATCGCAAAAGATCAAGTCTCGAAAGACCGATTAGGTTAGTAGCCTTGGAAACACTAGATACATTCATAAATGTTACATCACATCATAAATTGAAAAACTATAATAACATAGTCTTCATAGTCCACACTCATTTCCCCATCAGACTATCCATTTAGGTCAGTCATAAAATATTTCTTCACATCTTGGAAAAATAAAACATTGAAAGGGGTGAGCTTAGATGCTCAGTAAGGGTAACAATATAGCATAAGCTTTCATAAATAAACATAAACATTTAAGGCAATGTATAACTAAAACAAAATCCTTTTAAACTTGAACTTTAGCATAATATGGAAAAAGTAAAATGAAATAATGACATTTACTTATTCACATGGATATTCTACTGGTCGAATAATCACATGAAATATCAATAACCACATTCATAATGATGGAATGCATAATTCTAGACAATCATAACCATGTAGCCAAGGCCTCATGCCAAGACTACAAATAAGATTTTGTCAAGGCCTCATGCCAAGACACTAGTTTGTCTCATGAGACCTGTCGATGCATCTAGGAGCTATAGTGGGCTCCACCCGTCACTTAATAAGTCCAATGCATTCCTCATATGAAGAGGTTTAAACACATCATAAACCATAACATAATCGTATCACATAAAACATGCATAAAGGAAACATAAAATTTCCACATTTCAATCACAAGATATCAATACAACACATTGATATAATAAAAACATTATCAAAAGCATTTTCAATACCAAAATAAATGAAAAGTAAAACATGGTATTTATTTTCCATTTAAAAAAAAGTTATTGCTTATAGAGGAAGTCGAAACTCAAATAATAGTCACGGCGGCGGAGAAGTCGTTGTCGCCACATATGTAAGAAAAAAACATTCCTTTTGTCATTTAGTAAAATCAGTTCGTATAAAACGATTCCTTTTGAATAAAAGTAAAATTCAAAGGGGTTTATACACCGTATAAAGGACAGTTGTGTATAAAACCAAATATGCCTCAATGAAAGGAGATTGAGACGAAGCCCCTTATGAAGATCATTTTTTAAATAAAATAGATTTGTTATGTGTATTCACTATAATTACACATAAAGAAAGTACAAATACAAGATAGGACATAATAATATCATGATATAATTTGAAAGTAAGAGATTAACCCAAAGAATGGAAATTGGGTTAAGAAGTTCCCTTAAAAAGATAATTTTTAAATAAAATAGATCTATTATGTGTATTCAATATAAGTAAACATAAATAAAGTACAAATACAAGATAGGACATAATAATATCACAACATAATTTGAAAGTAGGAGATTAGCCTAAAGAACAGAAATTGGGTTAAGAATTTCCCTTACCTCGTGTCCGACTTGACTCGACTGTTCTTTAACCTCCTAAATAATAATCTAGAGTTCATTTATACTTTCTTAATAACCTTTTTCAGGATTATTATTTGTTTTATATCACTTATTACCATGTTATGAACATTATGTAATTATTTTAGTTAATAACGGTCATTTTGTCGATCTTTGGTACTTGAGTCAAAAATAAACTTCTTATGATTACAAGTTATTCATGTGGTAAATTATCCTTTATATACAGAATTATATTCATTATGTATATATGATATATATCATATATTTCCAGTATATACATGCATTTATAATATTACATAACATTTAGAGGTAAGAAGTGAAATGCACCGTTCATGGAGACGGTAAGCCGTACGTACGCATGAACGCTACTTTCATTTCTATTTTGTATTTAATGGAATGAGGTTATAATTATATAAAGGTATAATATAATTCCAGTATAATATATTGTATAATACCATTTACTCAATCCTTTATACATCCCACATATGGAATTAACGATTCAAATCACTTTGAGGGGGCGGTAGTCCGCACTTCCTAAAATGAAATTATCGTGTTTACCCATAATGGAACTCATAAAGGTATTCCATAAATGAAAAATACAGAATCATAAAGAAAACGAAAACATAATATATATCATATACAAAAATAGTGTCATCATAATGGCCACCATGAGAGGTGTTAATGAAGATTGAACAATCATTGTTTCGTGAGGCAGTAATTTGCCACCCACAGAAATAGTATGTTCTTTAACCATTCGACGAAGGTGTGTGTAAGTGTAAATAAAATCATTCTCATAACAACATCCAAGTATATTTAATATACTGCTGTCGTTACAAATGAAAGGAATAAAAAGAGTTTAAGGAGTTGGAGAAGCATAATAAAACAAAATAACATAAGAGAAGACATTACCTTAAAATTGGGTAACTCATTTTGGATTTGAGCCAAAGGCTTCCTTGGGAAGACTTCATCCCAAGTTGAGGCTTCAAGTAGTAAGAGAGGGAAGTAGGAAGAGTATATGGGCAGAGTTTGGCTGAGCCAAATGGATTTGATGGTGTGAATAAGGTGGTAGTGGTGGGGGCCTTTTACAAGAGGAGAGGAGGGGCACTCTTGGAAATATTGAAATGTTACTATATTATGAAATGATTTTCAGATTATAAAGATCCCAAAATGATATATTTCGAGTATAATGTGATAAGGGTTCGAAATATGTTCATAAAATAGGTTTTGGACATGTTTATGTCTTATATTTTACATTATCTTTTCATTTTATTTAAATCGTTAAATAATGAGGTAATCGCTGCATCATCATGGTGTCATACATAATTTAATTTATTTAATGTATAAAAATTATAAAAAAACTATCATGATGTAGGAACTCTTTTTTTCTTTCAAATTAATATTTATAGTCAAAAATATGACTTGTATAACCCCATTCAAATTTTTTTTAGTAAAACAACTCATGTTTGTGACATTTTTATTTTAACATTAAATAAAAAGTTTTTAATGTCATTTTCCTACCAATGTGGCTCCATGTGGTCCCCAAGTTGACCCATGGATTTTCTTGGTCGGTCGTGACTCATCCAATAGGGGTATGACAAGTGTAAATGTATTTTCATATTTTTATAATATCATTTTTACATTAAATTTCACTAATTACCTTTAATCGCGATTAATTAAACTTAAAAGTTACTATTCACCAAAAAATTATTTTAATCCCATTGAACCATATTTTACTTCTTAATGACAAACATGTATGTCGTATTTTTGAAATTAAATTCATAGAAGTGGTAAGGTTTCATTTAAACAAAAAATCAGTTTATTAACTTCCACTTAGTGGTTTCACTATTCATAAAAAATTGAAGTTTTTCAGAACAATGCCAAAATTTCACCCTAAGCTATAATTGATATTCCAAATTCAAAAATGATGTATATTTTAAAAAATTCCAAACATATAAGTTTCATTAATTAATTTTATAATTAATTCCCATTGTCACAACAAATAGTGTGTTTTTAAGAAACAATATATATCAAAAGATTGACAATTGTTTATGTCTAATTTCAATGTTAAATTAATTCTAATGACCACAATTGGATAAAATGGTAAGAATATATTCTAATTATACTTTAATACTAATTAATATTATAATTTATCACTATAAATTATTTTTATTATAAAAGTTGTTTTAAGTATTTTTCACTATTCATAAAAAATTGGAAGTTCTCAGAAATTTACAAAAAATTCAACTTTGGAAAATTTCGATATTACGAAAACAAAAATGAAGTCCATTTTGAAATATAAAATTTTTATAATTTCAAAAAGTGGGTATTACTATTCATAATTGCTACTTTTATTGGTCGCGGTGTGTTAGAACTTGAGGTTGTGTACAACACACTCTACTCTATTGTTCAAAGAGGAGTGTACCATGGAAGATTGGGGTGTTACTATTATAAATATAATATTAGAACCCCCTCCCTTGAAAGAGGATTTTCCAGTGATGGGAAGTGATCCCTAGGGGTAAAAAGTCATGAGGAGGTTATACATAATAGAAAATGTCTTGTATATAGGTATAACAAGTCCTACAAACTAGAATACCCAATGGGACTCCCAAAATGTTAAAAACATGAGGTTTTTATAAGAATTTTTTATAAAATTTGTTTTATTTCTTGTTAAGTAAACCAATTTTGATTACATGTAATGAAATTAAGCTTAGAGATAATTATATGAAGAGTGCATAGTTACCCTACATAATGGAACCACATTTTTTTGTAATGCATGACATGTATGAATGAAAATGAACCATCATGATAGATATTTTAAGGAATTATTAGTTTCTATACAATATATATATGGATAAATATATACATAATGGAAACTACCTTGATGTTTTTATATATTAAGATCATGGAATGAGAAAATCGTGATTTGGATCATAATGATAAATCTATAATTGGTGGATGGGTGATGTTATTAAACTTTATTATTTTTATATAATGAGGTATTAAAGGCATCATGAGAATGAATATAACAGATTGAAAATGGTTTTTCGTTATTTTATGAATAAATAAAATCACATTCTAATTGAAGTAACAAAATTGAATTACAGTCTTGTGTGACATTAAAATAAAGGTTATATAAGGATAAATTGAGATTTATTTGAATGGTTATGTCATGAAATATGTTACCATACTACGAGATGTTTTTTATTATAAATATTAAAATTATAGATTTTGTTTACTTGGGAGAAACTGGAGGGGCTATTTCAAGAATGAATACACTACACCGCAAACAATTATACATCATAGTAATCTAGAATTTCCAAATGGATATTTGTTTTATGGATATAATGAAAATGTTTTAACCAGTTGATTAGTAATAATGAGTTTTAATGATTAAAATCACTATGATATTATCTAGGAATGATCCAAGAATATGTATGATATTAAACCAAGAAGGATTAAAATGTGTTGCATCATGAAGCTTTTGATCATATTGTTATGTAAGATATGGAAGATATGGAAGAATTAATTGAATGGTGAAAATATGACATTGAGATAAATATATATCATAATGACAGTCTATTATAAAAATGGGAAATTATATTTTGTGTACGATGAATTAATCACACAACAATCTGTTAAGAGTAAAAAAATATCATTCGATGACATAGTGGTTTTTCCATGAAGTATTTCATTTTATAAGAATCTAATAAATATTTGAAAATATAGAAGCAATACCTCACACCACAATCAGTATGATGAACATCATGATTGGTTCGAGTCTTGACAAGATTTGAAGAGATCTTGTTGTGATACCTTAATATGTTAAAGGTGAGAACTGGATAATTTTTTAATATGGTATTTGACTGAGAACCACACCAAAGTAGAAGTGATCATTTCATAAATATTCTAGACTATAGGAATTACACACTGTAGTGAGAAGCATCGTATCACAAATAGAATATTTCAAAAATATCTAGCATATTTGGATAGAATTTAAAATGAGGATATATGTAATGAAATTTAGTGTATTCAATCAAGAAATTTAGAATAGTTGGACTACACATAAATTTTTTGTACATATGGTACAATCACAAGAAATTATAATCAATCCCATCCATTGGATCAAGGCTTGGTAGACTGATGAGATTTATAAAAACTACACACAATGGTTTTGGAAAAAAAATATTGAACATAATTATATATCTTGTTTTATTAAAGGAAGAAGATTGTAGATCCATTGATAATGGATTTTCATTGATCATATATGGGTTTTTAATGAAATTTGGATAATAGGAAAATGAATAATAAAATTACTAGATCTAGTTTTTAAAGACAATGATAGAACATAATAAGATCATTATAGTGGAATAATCTTCATATGGAGAAATTTATTCCTACTGTCATGTATATATATAAGACAAATATCTAACCCTCAAATTATTATTTTTATATAATCTAGCATTGGGAGACATCGGACTCAACCATCACATTCATGAGTAGATATTATTTCTCGTTGAAAAAGAAGAGTAAAATAATTTGGATCCTAATAGAGAATCTACAAATATATGAGGGTGTAATGTGTCACAACAACCTATATTGATTTGGAATATACCTTCATTTTTATAAACCATTTAAGATTCCCCCACATTTATAAACTATTTTTTCTTCCATCAAAGTAGTCCACAATAGCAGAATTTAGTGAGAGTCCAATGAGGTGATAGTGAGTCATTCGTAATCCTTTTATGGGTGATACACCTTGGAAGGGATTGAACAGGTCCTAAAATTTTTATCAAATGAAATCGTTTTTATAGTGTATTCTAGTACACTAGTACATTGTTGTGTATATACTACTTGGATTATCTATAAGAGATGAACTAGGTAAATTCCTTGGTGTCTTGGATATTTTAATTTCCTGTATATTAATATTTAATATTTGGTGTGATTATTGATGAGAGAAATCGATCTTGAATGTGTTCCTTCCAATTAAGAGAAAATATCCCTACAATAAAATGGGATTCAAATAAAAAAAGTTTTTAATTAGGTGTTTAACCTCCCCCCCCCACCAGGATGCTTACATTCACTTTGGTACCAACAGGTGGTATCAAAGCCCAATGTTTTTGAATTGATTTTCAATATTCAAATATCTATTTCTAGATTTGTTTCAAACATGGATTTAAGGATGACACCTCATTTTTTTCACAAATAAAAACATTTTTGGAAGGAAAAAAGAATATTTATTTGTTTCTATTATCTTTTTTTGAATATATAATTGAATAAATTCAACTTTTTCTTTTCTTTAAATAACACAATGGATAAGTTTGTGACATGGATACGTGAATATAATCTGAACAGTTGTATCTGAAACAAGGTATTTAAAAAGGTATTAATTATTCTAGTGATTTTTATATTTGTATATATTTAGAAGAAATATATAAAAAACCAATGGGAAAAAATTATTTAGTGAATCCGACCTAAATAAATGAACATAAATACAGTAATAATGGGAAACTAGTGAACAAATCTGGTGTAGATTTCCATATATCAAAAGTAAAGAAAAAAATAAATATTAAGATGACACTTGGGATGATGAACACTAGAATTAATGTGACCAATTGTGATTCAATTGTCTTATTCTAAAAATGTTTTGGATGTTATTTATAATTTTTTAATTTATATTATTCCCTAAATATTGATATAATTGTAGATTCCATTAATTACATGAAAACTTCATCAAGATATCAATCTAGTGTGTTTCCATGTAGTGATAAAAATGAGGTCAAATACTTACAAGAAAAGATGGATCAAAGGGTAATCATACATGGAGTGAACTATGTGTTAATTATAGATTTGGTTTCAGATAAAAAGTTGTGGAAGTAAAAATATTTATCCTTGAATGAATATGTTATGAGAATAGGTGAAAAAAATAAATGGTAAAAGTAACCTACTTTGAGAATTTATGCATTATATGGGAGAAACAATGCCATTGGGAATGATTTAAGAGCAAGTATTATCCCTATAAAAACATAACTATAAGATAAAATAAAATTTGGAAAATATTTACCATGTTTTAAATAAATGGATTATCAATTTAAGGACAAATATGTGAAGATCAAATAGATTGACATGAGGTTGAAAACCTCAAACAAAAAGAAAAAAAATACTCTCATTCTAGCAATAATAAGTACAGTGAAAAAAGGAAAAATATAGAATTAGTGAATAAGAAGATGATTCATTCAAAATCAAGAAGTGAAAATTTTTAATGGAAATTAGGTAAAAAGTAATACTAATATCTAATAATGGGAAACACCATGGATGTGTTTATAGAATCCAAAGTGCTCACCAATATAAGAAAACCTACTACAATAACATCTCAACCAAATAATGATAACATGGGGTATGAATTTTCACAGAGATGATTTATTTCTACTAACCAAGGAAATATGGAGAGAAATTGTAGCAAGAGAAGAGATAAAGGGGCTAAAAGGAAATCCTCCATTTCTATGATAAATTTTAAAATAATTTAAATTGAAATTTTTTTTATGATTGAAAATAGATTTTCCACGTTAGATTAAAGTAAGGATGGATATCAAAATAGGGTACATTGGGAATTAATAATGTTTTACTCATAGAATCCTTCATTGAAATAATGAAAATAAAATATAGGGGAAGAATAAATAATTTTATCCACATATAATAAATATAGATGAACAAGTCAAGAAACACACACTAAGGATAAATAATTATAATTTAATTATAATGGAATTTAGAGAGGAGACATCAATCATGCCTAAGTGGTTTCACAATATATACCTTGAGAAAATATGTGAAGACCAGAATAAGATCCACTTTACGGTGGAGGGATCATGATGAATGATGCAAGGCATGGTGCCAATTAGAATAAATGTTTTGTTTCACCCAAACAAACCACATTTATCTATTTGAGGATATAAATAAGTACCCCTATTCCTATATACCTTATTTTTTAAAATATTTATTCGTGGTGGCATAGACATAAGGGGAATATATGATCCATTTGGTTTGTATAGTGAAATGTAATTCATGCAATGAGTGGTTTCAAAGAAAGAAACCAATAGTATCAAGGCCTAATTTGAATCAACAAGTGGTTTCAAGAAACCACTCTCTATTTCAAAGATGAATCAATAATTTTATGATGTAATAAAGAAGTTTAAATGATGTTGATCCAGATCTATAATCAAAGTGGTTTAAAATCCTTAACTAATATATCTAGTGGTATCAAGTAAAAGTTTTGTGATTAATAAATAGTATCAAGCTAAAATTTGGGTGTCATGAGTCCACTAAGAAGGATATGGAAACTCAAAATAATAATTATTAGTAAGTAATATGTAAAATATGGGATCATATAATTGTTTTTTAAGGTATCAAAATATAATTTAAAGAAAGTAACATAACCAATAAGTGGTTTCCCCATGTTTGATATTATCTAAATAATTGGTTCTAAGAATTAATGGAATTCAGGTGAAGTTAGTGAAGATCTTTCAAATGTTGTTCAGCTTTATCCAAGAAATTAGAAGCTATTTAAATAAAATAAGATCATGGACATCAATTGTTATCAAATTTTCATCAAGGAAAAGTTATAGAAATTTGGTTAAACATTCTGTATGACTAAAACAATTGGTAAATTATTATTTATTCATGGGCATTCTTGAGTATGTGTCATTGATATCAAAGGTATAATTATTAAAGATATTAAAATCTCAAACTTCTAGTGTTTATGGAATAAAGTGAGTGACATTGATGGCTTTGATGATATTAACTTATACTTTTATTTTTTACACCAAGTTCTGACTTAATAGGCTTAAAAAATTTATTAATGGGTCTTTTACAAGTGGTAAATTCACTCATCTATAAAATAATATAGTGGTGAATGGAATTTTTTCTAAGAATTAATAATGAAAATATGGAATTTATTTATTATGCAATAAATATTAAGGTTGATGTGAAAAATATATAGTTCCACCATAGGTAGTATTTTAAAAAATCTATTATGTGAGAATGCTACAACTATGAGGTTATATGTTGGATTTTTTTGAAAATATATATTTGATTAATTGACAGCTAAATTGATGTTGAAAACATGTGAAGACATAAATCATGGAAATTTTTATATATATAGTGGATGGTTACCATAAACATGGGAAGCACATTTTGTGAGTAATGCATGAACGGTGTGAATGGATTTGAATGATCATGATACATTTTTCTATGAAGTATTAGAGCCACTATAGTGACTATTTAGTGAAATATAGGTATAAAGGAAACTACCTTGATGTTTCTATATATGAAGATCATGGCCTGAGGTCATCATGTTTTTGAGCATGATGATGAATCTAGAATTGGTGAATGTTTTATGTGCTTGAGATTTTTTATTCTGGTGTAAATAGTTACAATAGAAAGTACAGGAATAAATGCAATAGATTAGTGAAGGATGGTGCCCATTTGTTAATGGAATACAATCATTCTATAATATATGTAACCATTATAAAATATAGTCACATGTGAGATTAAAATAGAGAATATATAAGGATTAATCATGAGATAGTGGAATGGTTGTGTTGTAGAATATATTTTCACACCTTAATAGTTGTCACATAATAACAATAATATTACTTCTATGTAATGTTAACTTAGGGGAAGTTTAAGAGGATATACCGAGAAGGAAGAAATTACACCACGAATGGTACTTCATCAGAATAATTTTCAAGTGTTAAATGAACCATTGTGTCATGATTCTGATGACTAATTTGTAATCAATAGATACTTAACAATTAGATATAATGTTAAAAATCTATGTGATATTAACCACTGAGGTTCCAAGAATCTATGTGAGATCAAACTAGTAAGGAATTTAATGTTTGTAATCTTGAAGTTAAAGATCATGTGATAATGAAAGATATGGAAGAGTGAAATTAATGGTGAAGAGTGGAATATGAAATAAATCAATATTACAGAAAGAGGCGATGATAATGACATATAGAATTGTTTTGTATAAGATAAACAAATCACATTGAACTTTATGAACCATTCCAAAATCGGTTAAGAGAAATTGACTATCATTCCATAACATATTGGTTGAACAATTGAGGATGAAATTTTGTTAGAACGGGTGAAATATTTATATATTTGGAATCCATTCATAAAACTATAATCATATTGACCTTGTTACAACCATTTTAGGTCTTGTAAATATTTCATGAGTGAACAACACAATATCTCAGGGAATTAAATATGAAATTTGGTTGAATTTTTTGGATCTAGTATGTTACTAAGTACCACACTGTATTGGAGGATATCACACCACAAAATGGACGAATTCATGGTTTTTCATTCCACAGTAAGGGGAATCCTTCTATAAATAAGGGATTTTATAATATCTTGATGATTCAGTAATATTTTTTAAATGAAGTGATATGTTATGAAATTTGGGGAGTTGACTTGACCCAATTAGAATACTTTTTCCACATATAAATTTTTAAATCCATGGAACATTCATGGTTAAGTAGAATAAATCTCAATCATTAGATTAAGGGTAATAAGCATGATGAGTTTTACAAAAACTATATTTAATAGTTCTAAAGAAAGACATTTAATATATTGATATATACAGTTTCAAGAAAGGAAGAAGAGTTTAGATCCTTTGTTAATGGAGTTTCATTGATCGTATCTAGTTCAATTGAAGAAACTTTGCTTAAATACGAAGATTTAATTCCATTACAACATCTAGTTGTTATAGAAGAGGAAGGAGCATAACAAGACTATTCAAATAAGAAAATATTCATGTGGATCAAAATTTTTTATGGTGACATGTTTGTATATAATAAAAATAGTTGACAATAATATTAACAAGTTTATATAATAAAGTTTTATAGGAAACAAGACTAAACCCTCACATTGAGGGGTTGATATTATCTAGCTTTGAAAACAAAAAGTGTAGTAATGTGGATCACAATAGAATATTTACTTAGGGATGAGGAAGAAATTTGTATCAACAACCAATGTAGATCAAAATAGACCTTCATATCAATAAACTAATAAATATAAACTCACATATTTAAACTAAATTTTCCTTCACAAAAGTAGTGTGTGAAGGAAAATATTATCAAGTACCCCTTAGATCTACAATGATTCTTTCCTAGAAATTATAACAGAAGTATGCCTTCAAATGAAGATATCATAACCAAAAAGGTTTATCCACCGAACAATGAATGATAGTGGATTATAGTATACCGATAAACCATTCTGTGTGTGATCCTTAAAAAATATCCCAGTGGTGATTAAATTAAAATTCTTTGTTTCTTAATTGCGTTGTTTTCCAATATATTTTTATTTCAAATTTTTTATGATCAGTGATGAGAGAAAGTGATATTGAACATGTTTTTTTAATAAGGGTAAAATCCATACGGTAAAGGGGGGTTCAAAAAAATGGTTTTAATTTTTGGTGCACTCTGATTCACCCACACTCCCCCCCCCTCAAGGATCACACATTCAATCTAGTCCAAACAATATGTAAATTTACAGACAGATCTCTCATCTTGTCATTCTGTCGAGGACTCAATACAGATATAGTATGATACAATGTAACATGCTAAAAGTGAAAAACCTAATGGTTCCACACAATAATCAATGATCTTTATATCATAATTAAAAAATGTTTCGAGCCTCTCTACATAGAAATCCATACATTCATATTGCAATTGTCTACTTCACATCACAGCAAGAACATCCAAGTTGTGTCCCTCCTCATGTTGGATTAACTCAAGATATATGGGATATAATATTAACACATTTTAACCATTAAACCCACTAGTTAAATGGTTTCCAAAATGTAATAAATAATATAGTGACCCAAGCCTTTTACATAAAACATTACATTATTGTAATAATAATTATACATCAGATTACAACCCAAGGATCATTAAGTCTTGTGTCTTGGAAGACTAGGTACATAAAACATAAAACATGGGGATAAAAAACACTTCTTTATTTAATCTGCATAAAGATATACTAACTTCCTTTGAGCCCTTACATCTGCATAGGTCACCCTGGGGAACACATGAAGCAATGTATTAGCTGAAAATCACAGTAAGAGAATTAACGTAAGGATACATCTTTAACACATGAGTTAGAACGCATGACATAATGATATCAAAAGTATGGAATATATGAAATCATATCATATAAGAATTGGATCATATAAACATGGAATCATATAAATGTGTTTGAATCATAAAACATGTATTTATTACAGGTCAAGGCTAACTTCCAATCCCGTTTCCCATTTTAGTATGGGTCAAGGCTAACCACCAAGCCCGATTTCCATTTTAGTGTGGTTGAAGGCTAACGACCAATCCCCTTTCGCATCACATCTCATGAGAACTAAATTTACCCAATGCATTGGAGCACTATCTGGGTTCATACACCTCAACATGTTCATGAATATTATTTCCACATATATAATCATACATAATCAACCATACATAAACATAAGGGTACCCGTGGAAAGAATTAGGTACAAAACTCATGACATAAAGCATTACCAATGAGCGTATCAAGAAAGTATCTATGATAGAAAGGTATTAGAACATAAATGGCCATTAATAAGTTCAAATAGTCATATAACATGGTAATTGGTTTAAAAAAAAAGTGAAAACATATAAGAATTGTATTTTAGAAACATTAACATTAAATCATTCTTGTGCGGTTTTATGGAAAACACTATAGAGATTTTAAAATATAAAATAGGATATTCTTTTATATAAAACTAGAATTGAACCAAAGAGGTTTTCATAATAAAAATACAGATTCTATAAATACAATGGTGGCTTAAAATAGAGGACAGATTGTACTTTAAATTGAGAAAAAATTCAGGAAGTTCCCTTAAAACAGGTTTTCTTAAAAAAAGATCTCAGGAGGAAATGTTTTTAAAATAATCTTATATATCCCCAAAAGAGTGTGAAAAAAGGGTATTTATAAATGAGTTTTTTTAAAACTATACATCATTTAGAATATTTACACAAACATATAAGATAACTCCATTTTGAAGATAAGGTAACCTGAATGAACAAAGGAGGTTCGGGTGGAATTTGTTACGGTTTAATGGCATGGTGTTGAGTGTACCTAAGAGGGAATTATGAAGGAGAAAATGAGTTTATCATAACTAATACATCATTAGGGAAGTATTTGGGAGGATAATAATCATACCCCATCATTAGGTATTACACATAAAAGGTATATCATAGAGGAAAATCTTGATTAAGAGAGAAATCAAGAGGATCCCTTACCTTAAATATGTTGGAGTTCTCCACTTGTTATTAAAGATCAGAATTGATATATTTGGTTTATTAATTAGTAATCACAGAACCTATTAAATATGTAATTGGTTTAGTATAATCATTATTTGTTCATTAATAACTATTTTTATTGGTTGTGATGTTCAATTTCATTGTCTGGCCTCGTTTGTTTACTTGGTTTTAATGATTGGTTCGCTTATATTCATGTTTTGATAAACATGTAAAATGAAAGTGGTTGTCCATAATAGAAGTTATATGATATTAGTGAACATACAATAGATTATATGGTTTTAAATTTAATTTGGGTACATATATTGATGTCTAATTATTTTATAAAACCATAGTGAAAACTGTTTTTGTTAATCGGTGGGTTTGATTACAAAGAACAGGTTTTTCTTAATAACATAATACTATTTGTACAAAAGGATAAAAAAACAAAAAATAGTATAAATTATATATATAATAAAATGGTACGACCATAATACAAATGGTTTCATTAGTATAATTAAAGATGATAAAATAAATTGATAAACGTTTGTCCTTGAATGTGCTAAATTAGCACGTCTCAAATGATGCTTCCATTTATTTCAAATAAAATGTGGGGATAATAGAGAAGAAAATTAAATGTCCCATTATCATAAAAACATTACAAAACATATATGTTACTAGATTTATCATACTATTTGGGTGAAGGTAGGTGACGAAAGAAAAAAAAGAAAAGAATTGAAAAGTAATGAAGGAATTGGAAAGGGGAATTTACCTCTTGAGACTTTATCCTTTCAGAACCTCTTAAGGGGAGAGGTTTTGGTATTTTTAAGAAGCTAGGGGATTTTGTACATGTGAGAGGATCTTGGGGAGATATTTAGGCCCAATATTTTTAATTCCCAAGGGTTGATAGTAGTAAATATAAGAGGAAGTGAGGGGGGTTTTATAGTGGAGGAGAGGAGGGTTTTCATATTATTATAATCATTAGTTTATTATCTTCCTTCAAGACCGGAAATGGTGATGATTAAATGGCCAAAAATAGTAATAAATGCATATGACTTTGAACAAATTGGTATTACATCAGCAGATCATCATCAATGACTCAAAAAATCAATTATTTACTATTTATCGTAAATTATCGTATTTTACTATTCATCAAAAAAAAGTATTTCAGAAAAATATCAAAAATTTACCCTAACCATTTTTTGATGTTTTGAATCTAAAAATGAAATAAATTTTTAATTTATAACATTCTAAATATTATTATTTTAATATTTAGTTGAAATCAAAATTTATTATCAAAAACCAGTTTTAAAACATTCATTTACTTATTCAAAAATATGGGTATATCGTACTTTCAACTAAAATATTATTTATATATTATCATAGGTAAGGTTACTATTAATTATAGTATATCCCTATTCATATGTGTATGTTACTATTCATAAGGGTATATTACTATTCACAAAAAAATTAAGTTTTTCTTATTGGACTCTAAAAACCTTACTGATTGCAACCGTGTATGTCATATTTTTAAAATTTCAAACACATAAGTGACAAAATTATGTTAAAAGGTCACTTATCACATATTAGTTCATGATATTGATTTTTCATTTGATTTTATGAGATATTTATAACAAGGGAACTTCCATTAACAAACATTGGGTCATTATATTCTTTCCACTTAAGAAATTTGGCCCTTGAAATTTATTTTTACATTCTAGGACAAAAACTGGTGGGGGTACTTTTACTTCATTGCTTCCTCTAGTTCCCATGTTGCCTCTTCTTACTTATGGAATCTCCATAGTACCTTGACCAGATGAGTAGTCTTGTTGCGTAGAACATTATCTCTAAGATCCAATATCTTCATTGGCTGCTCCTCATAGGAATGACCATACTTCAACTATACCACCTCTGAAGAGAGTACATGTGAAGGTTCTAGTATGTACATGCTTAATACGAATACATGAAATATATCATGTACATTCTACATGGAAGGTGTAAGTGTCGGTTGATATGAAATATCTCTGACGCGATCAAGGATCTCAAAGGGGCTGATGTACCTGGGACATAACTTCCCTTTCTTTCCAAACCTCACGACCTTCTTCCAAGGAGATATGGGTATAAATAATATGTCTCCAACTTTAAACTCAAGGTATCATTGAAGAATGTATGCATAAAGGTTTTCTTGAATTTGGGCTACCTTGATATGATGATAAATGGTTTTCACCTTCTCCACCATTTCGTTGACAATCTCAAGTCCTAGAAGCTTACGATCACTGACTTCATCCCAAAACATCAGTGTTCTGTACCTCATTCCATACAGGGCTTCATATGGTTCCATTCGGATTCTCGAGTGGAAACAATTGTTGTGGGAGAATACAACCAGTGGAAGATGTTGGTCCCATCCTCCTTTTATTTCCATAAAACACGCTCTCAAAATTTATTCCAGTTTCTGAATAGTTTTCTCAGATTAGACATCAGTTTGAGGGTGATAAGTGATGTTAAAGTTCAGTTATGTGCTTAAGGGATGTTGGAGAATTTTCCAAAACATTGAGGTGAATCTCTAATCATAATAAGATATAATATATAATGGTAATCCATATAGCCTTACCACTTATTTGATGTGAATCCATGCAAGTAGATCCGATGAGAAGTCCTCTCAAATCATGATAAAATGAGTTGTATTTGTAAGACGATCCAAAACGACCTGTATAGCATTATTTCCTCTAGATGTCCTTGGATTTCCAGTGACAAATTCCTTGGTAATGTTATCCCACTTCCCTTCTAGTATGTGTAGTGGTTGCATCATCCCCTTATACTTTATCCTCTCAGCCTTCACTTACTGACATACCAGGAACTTTGATGTATATTCAACAATCCCCCTTTTCATATTGTCCCACAAAAAGTTTTCTCAGAGATCATGATATATCTTTGTGATCCCTAGGTGGATTGAGAAGGTCAAGCTATGTGCACCATTCAATAGATCCTTCTTTATCTCTGGATTGGATGGTACACATAATTGTGTCCCAAATATTACAAATCCTTACTAATCTAGTTTGAAATTGGAGGGTTTTATATTTCTGATAGCTTCCACCCTTTTCTGAATTTCAACATCTTTTCTTTGGACATACTTTATTTTATTCAAGAGGGATGGTTGAGTAATCATTTGAGAAAGGATTTATGATGTTCCACCCTTAATTATTCCCATGTACATCCTTTTCGAATCTAAGAAGATCAGATCCTTTTTAATTCTCATCATTGATAAAGATTCAGGATCCTTTCTACTTAGAGAATTTGCCCTATTATTTGCCTTACTGGGAAGGTAGTGGATTGAGAATTCATGATCCTAGATGAGTTGTATCTATCTTTGTTGGTACATATTAATCGCTTTTGTGTAAATATATATTTTAAACCATTGTGGTCAGTATATATCTCACACTTTTCTTCATAGAGATAATGTCACCATATTTTCAATGAAAAGATCACCACCGCCTACTCCAAATCATGTATATGATAATTTTTCTTATAGATTTTTAGCTGACTTGGGGAATAGGATTTCATTTTATCATTTGTCATTATCACATAGCCTAATCCATTTTTAGAAGCATCACTATACACCACAAAGAGTTCTCCACTTGTTGGGAGTGTGAGTGTTGATGTAGTGATAAGCCTTTTTTCAACCCCTTGAAAGAATCTTCACATTCCTGTTTCTAGACAAACTTTACTCCCTCCTATGTCATCTTGATCATTTGGTTTGAAAATCATGAAAAATTCATCACAAATCATCAATAATACCCAACTTGAACCAAAAAGTTGTGGATCTCCATTATAGAAGCTTTTCTGGGCCACTCTTTAATTTCCTTTATCTTGGAAGCATCCACAGATATCCCTTTGCTGGTGATAACATGCCCCAAGAATGATACTTCCTCCATACAGAACTCACATTTACTATACTTTGCATAAAACTTCTCCCTTTGCAAAGTCTTTAACACAATATTCAAATACTTATCATGTTCCTCTTTTATCTTGGAGTATATCAGAATATCATAAATAAAGACCACTATAAATTTTTCAAGGTAATATCTAAAGACTCTATTCATTAAAACCATGAAAATTTCTGGAGAATTAGTGAGTTCGAAGGGAATCTCTATGACCTCATAGTGTCCATACCTCATTTAAAAGGTAGTCTTGGTAATATCTTCATTCCTCACATTTAATTGGTGATATCCTGACCAAAGGTCCACCTTATAGAAATAACTGGATCCAAAAAGCTAATCGAACAAGTAATCTATATGTGGAATGAGATACTTGTTCTTTATCGTGATTTTATTGAGATCACGATAATCAATGCAGAGGCAGATTGATCCATCCTTATTCATGATGAAGAGGGTAGGTGTACCCCACAGTGAAGCACTTGGGAGTATAAAACCCTTCTCCATATTCTCCTATAACTGCTTCTTCAGCTATTCCAACACTATGGTCACCATTATTTAATGATTCTTTGAGATAGGTAGAGATCCAGGGATAAGTTCAATTGGTAACTCAGCCTCTCATTCTTGATGAATACCATGAGACTCTTCAGGGAATACATCAGTTTAATCCCTCATGATGGGCTTGTCTTCAATCATGATTCTCTCCTTGGTCTCAATCATTTGAGCTAGATATGCCTGCTCACAAGGCAGCAATATCCACACTTGAGATGACGATTCTAAAAGAGATTCATCTTCCTACTTACACTTGTAATGAAATGGAGGATGCTTTGGGATGTTAAGAGTGACCTCCCTTTCCCTAAAATCGATTTTGTCTTTGTATAAAGATAGTCAATCAATGCCCAAGATAGCATGGAACTCCACTAAAAGTAGTATGATGAGATTTTCTAGGAGGTTCAGTTCAAAAAAATTAACTGAGGAGGAGTTATAAGCCATGGATGCAATAATTTCCCCATTTTCTATTCTCACATATAAATTCTCTTCCAAATTTTGAGGTGGTGTTTGAACAGTTATACTAAACTAACAAGATATGAAAGAATGCATTCAACCAGAATCAAATAGTACGTTCACTGTTCTCGAATAAATAACTAGTATACCAGTCACCAAATCGTTGTGCAGCTCCACCTCAACAGTAGTGATAGAATATTTCCTTCCCTGTTTCGTTGGAGGTTGTTGCTTATTTCCATAAAAAACCCTCAGCTTAGGTCAATTGCTTCCATAATTCCCATGTTCCTAGAAGTTGTGACATTGCACTGTAGGCAGAGTGTTGATCTGAACCATCCTTTCTTCTTGATCATTAGTGGCATTTTTCATATCCCTTCGGCAGTTCTTGCCCAGATGACCAGACTTTCCACATTTAATGAAATTCTTGGTTCCCTTCATATAATTACCAGGATTATTTTTCCCATAACTTTTACAAGGGGAAAATTCAGGCTTTTTTTCTTCATGGGATTTGTTTGATGATCTACCCATGTTCTTCTCCATTTTCTTCTTTTTATCACAGGTCCCATGAGACCACTGAGAGTCTTCAATCTCCATTTCAACCTTGATGGTACAACAGAAAATATCCTCATAATAGTCAAAGTGTTGAATCTTGAATGCTTTTTTTATACTCGTCTTTAGTCCGCTAAAGAAGTGATCCACCTTGATTTTTGTGTTCATGACAAAGCTAGAGTCGTACCTTGAATGCCATATAATGTTTGCTTCATACACCCTGATAGACTCATATTCCATCTTCATGAGTCTGAGTAACTCTCTTTCTATCTTGAGATGGAGGGTTTGAGTAAAATATTTTTTGCAAAACATCCTCTTGAATTCCTCCCAATCCATGGAATCAATTTCTTATTGTGACTTTGTATTCTAGATTAATATCCACCACTGATTAGATTCCCCATCAAAATGATAGACCTCCAGTACAACCTTCTCTTCTTCCAAGCACTAGAGGATAGAGAATATCTTTTCAATGGAGCTAATCTATTGTTCTGTGAGGAGGGGATTAGAAGATCCTCTAAACATGGGAGGCCTTTTCTACCTGAAGGATTATACAACAACATGCTCTTTCCATGGAGAAGTAGTTCATTCCGTATGATTCAAGTAATTATTCATAACTCGAACCAGCTGACCAAGTACTTCCATGAAGTTCTGAGCACCTGCTCCCATAAAATCAGTCATATCATTTGGGAAATATTCATGTTTCTATCACATTGGTTGTTGGAACGTGTTATTCTATTTCCCTCCATTAACTAAGAAACATAGCGTACAATTAGAGGTCTTGAATACTTATCTTTTGAGTATAAAAATGAAAATTTGAACAGAAAAGTATAAAATTATAAATAATAAGTATATCCTAACTTGTGATTCATTAGTTTTAAATCTAGGTTATCCTCGATCTATTTATTAACTTAGATTCTTTTGTTATTTTTTTGCCCCTTAATAATGTTTTGTACTAAGCTCATGAATCTACCAAAGTATATCCCCTGGGAGTGTAGAAACCAATATTGTAGCAAGTCCCTTTTCCATCCACCATTTCCCGTTTGAGTCTAGCTCAAAGAGTTTTTTTTGGGTTTTAACGCTAGATACATTTGCTCTGGAGTCGCCTCTACCTGATCATATCTATAAAGGAATTTATTTTCTTGATAAACCAGTTTCTCAATAGTCACCAAAATTTAGGAATGTTTTATTATACTTAGTATCATCTCTAAGGTTCTCACTATGTTTCTATATTCCTAATCTCCAAAAATAACTAGACTTCCCTATGATACAAAATATATAGGCCCAATACTTTTACATAAAAAATTACACGATTTTAAGAAAAATTATACATCAGAGTACAATCCATGGATCGTTGACTCTAGTGTCTTAGAAGACTAGGTATATAAAACATAAAACATGGGGATAAAAAACACTTCTTTATTTAATCTCCATAAAGATATACTAACTTCCATTGATCCCTTACATATGCATAGGGTATCTTGGGGAACACATGAATAAAGGTATGAACTAAAAATCCCAGTAAGGGAATGAGCATAATGATACATCTTAAGCACATGAGTTAGGAGGCATGACATAATGATATTCAATGTATGGAACATATAAAATCATATTATATAAGAATGGAATCATATAAATATGTAATCATATTAATGTGGCAAAATAATAAATCATTTCTTTAGTACTGTTCATAATTAACCGCAAATCTCATTTCCCATTTTAGTATGGGTCAAGGCTGACTCCCAATCCCAATTCCCATTTTAGTACGAGTCAAGGCTAACTGCCAATCCTGTTTCACATCACATCTCATGAGACTTAACTTTACCCAATGCACTGGAGTGCTATCTAGGAACAACCATCTCAACATTTTCATAAATATTCTTAACATATATATAATCACACATAATCAACCATACATAAACATAACGGTACCCATGGAAAGAATTGTGTACCACAATCATGAGATAAAGAATAACCAATAAGCATATCATGAAAGTATCCATGGAAGAAAGGGATTAGAACATAAATGGACATTAATAATGTAAAATTTTCTTATTTCATGGTAAGTGGTGTCAAACAGAAGTGACAAAATATATGAAATTTATTCTAGAAACATTACCATTAAAACATTTTTGTGCGGTTTTAATGAAAATACTATATGGATTTTAAAATAGAAAAGAGGACATTATTTTATGTAAAAACAGAATTGAACCAAGAAGGTTTTCATAATAAAAATAATGATTTTTTAAAGACAATGGTGCCTTAAAACAGAGGATATAATGTACTTTAAATTGGGTAAAAATTCTAGAAGTTCCCTTAAAATAGGTTTTCTTGACGGAAAGTTCTAAGGAGGGAATCCTTTAAAAAACATATATATCCCCAAAAGAGAATAATGATAGGGTCTTCATAAATGAGTCTTTTAAAACTATACATCATTTATAATATTTAAATAAACATATAAGATAACTCTATTTTGATATAAATAAAGATAAGACAACCTGAAAGAATAAAGGAGGTTCGGGTGGAATTTGTTATGGTTTAACGACATGGTGTCGGGTGTACCTAAGAGGTCTTGATTTGGGAGAAAAAGTGTTTCTCATCACTGATAAATAATGAGGGAAGTATGTCGAGGTTCATAATTATAGTCTATTATTAGGTATTACACATATAAGGCATAGCATAGAGGAAAATCTTTATCAAGAGAGAAATCGACAGGTTCCCTTACCTTAAATTCATTGGTGTTCTCCGTTAGTTATTAAAGACCTGAATAAACAAATTAGGTTTATTAATTAATAATTAAATAACCATTTATATAAGTAATTGGTTTTTTATATTCATTTTAATTTCATTTATAATCATTTTTATTGGTTATGAGGTTCAATTTCATTGTTTGGGATCGTTTTTTTACTTGGTTTTAATGACCGGTTCACTTATATTCATGTCTATATTAATCAGGTAAGATGAAAGTGGTTGTCCATAATTGAAGTTATATGATATTAGTGATCATAAAGGAGATTAAAAGGTTTTAAAATTAATTTCTTTATATATACTGAAGTCAAATTATTATATAAAAACATAGTGACAACCGTTTTTGTAAATCGATGGGTTTGATTACAAGGAACATGTTTTTCTTAATAACTTAATAAAATTTGTACAAAAGGATTAGAAAACAAAAAATGAGATATATTACATATATAACAATCAGTTTCAACCATAACACAAATGATTTTATGACCATAATTAAAGAATATAATAGAAATTGATAAATTGTTGTCCCTGGATGTCCTAAATTAGCACATCTCAAACGGTTCTTTCCTTTCTTTCAAATAAAAGGTGGGGGAAGGAGAAAATAAATTGAAATATCCCATTATAATAAAAAAAATCATGTACATTTATGTTACTGGATTTATCATACTATTTTGGTGAAGGTATGTGGGGAAATAAATAAAAAGAAGAGAACTTAAAATAAATGAAGGAATTGGAAAGAGGAGTTTACCCCTTGAGAATTCCTCCTTTAATAACCTCTTAAGGGGAAATGTTTTTGTATTTTTAAGAGGATATGATATTTTGGATGTGGGGGACAATCTTGGGGAGAGATTTGGGCAGAATTTTGGCAAGTCTCAAGGCTTGAGAGTAGTGAAGAGAATAGGGAGTGAGAGGGGGTTACAGTGGAGGAGAGGAGGGTTTTCATAATATTATAATCATTATATTATTATTTTCCATCAAGACTAGAAATAGTGATGATTCCATGACCAAAAACAGTAATAAATGCATGTGACATCGAACCAATTGGTCTTACATCATTAGATCATCATCAATGACTCCAAAAATCCATTATTGAGCATTTATTGTAAATTATCATATTTTACTATTCATCAAAAAATTCAAGTATTTCAAAAAAAACTCAAAAATTCACCCTAACCATTTTTTTACATGTAGAATACAAAAATGAAATCCATTTTTAAAAAATAATTTTCTAAATATGATTATTTTAATATTTTATTAAAATCATAATTTACTATCAAAAACCAATTTTAAATCATTCATTTAATTATTCTAAAATATAGGTATATTGTACTTTCAACTTGAATATTATTTATATATTATCATATTTATGATTAATATTCATTAGGTTATATCACTATTCATTAGGGTGTGTTACTATTCATAAGGATAGGTTACTATTCGCAAAAAATTAAGTATTTCTTATCAGACTCTAGAAAATTTACTGATTGCAACCGTGTATGTTATTTTTTCTAAATTCCAAACACAAATGTGAAAAAATTATGTTTTAAGGTCACTTAGCACTTAGAATTTCATTATATTGTGTTTTCATGTTATTTTATGGCATATTTATATAAAGGGAACTTCCATTGAAAAACATTGGGTCATTACAAGAAGTTTTGTAGTGTGGCACAATTATGAGATAAGGGGGAATAATTCCTAAAACCTTGTATCATAGTATGACATGAAATTTCATAAGGAAATTAAAACCATTATAGCACATGATTGTTTCTATCATAGTTTCATTTATATACCACTATTTCCATGTCATGACTCTACTATTTTATACCATATCTACACTCTAACCTCATATGGACTAGGGGCCTCCACTCAATAAAAACGTGATAAGAATCAGGGGATTGGAGAAAAATATTCCTCAACATGATATTGAATATTCGAAAAAATATTCAACAAGTTTTCATTTCCAAAATAAAGGTTAAATTCATATTAAAATCAAAAGGGGGATTTTTATTAGTAATATTATAAGTTAAATGATGAAAAATTATTTCTATATTCACTATCAAAATCATGTGATAATGGAGCATGAGATGATCAAAGAGTCCTACCTCGGATCTTGTTAATCACATTCTCTCAAATCTATACACTGAATGCATCAAGAGACCACCACAAAATCAACTCCACTTGATGGATCATCTATGTCTTTTAGTGATATAAAACTGTATTATCCTTGGATTTAAGATAGAAATACTATGTTCGATAATGTACAAGATACACAACACTGATTTTAAAAAAATATTGAAATATTATTATATGACCATTATGGCCTCACCATTAAATTGTTGGGTATGAATATGAACAACTGATTTATACAAAAAATATATACTTAATACTCGATATACATTTATTGGTAAATTATAATAAAATAATCACACCATTTTTTTAATTTATATTATTTATAAAAAAAATATGTTTTATTAAAAAATTAGATTTTCTTATTTTTATGAGTGAATATTGACTTATAGAAGATATAGAAAATTTATTTTTATAAATTAATTTCATTTTCTAATTCATCGTGTCAAAATTATCTAAAAATTATTTTTTTATAATTTTCTAAAAATATATTTTTCAATAGTGAAAAATACTAATGTTTGTTGAAAACTATATTTTATTTCATTGTTTTTACAAGAAAAATTGGTGTTTTGGTTAAGTTTTAATTTTATATTCTTCATTTTTATTTAAAATAATCTAATTATGGTTTCTGAAGTGGATTTTATACATAAATTTTATATAAAAAATTTATATTTAAAAGGTGTATTTTCTGGAAAACAAACGTTTTTCTTTGGGTATTGTCAGTTTTATTTTAAATACAATTATATAAATTTTGTATTTTCAATTTTGAAAAATTAATTCCATATTTGGAACCATTTTGAATAAATTTAGTAAACTCTTCAATTTTATTTTTGTTTAATATGAATAATAACCTTAGTAAAGGTTATTACCTTAATAAAGGGTAAAATGAGTTAATATGGAATAAAAATAAGTGATAAGAACATAATTTTTCATCCCATTTATTATTAGATGATGATAATTCAACCCTTAACTCATAATGTTATAAATTTAGTTTCTTAATTGAAAATTTTCCTTGTAAATGAATTATATATTATTTAAATCATATAAAGTCAAAAAAATCACCTTATTTGTCTTACATATCCCTTATTTGTCCACATGGGTACAAAAGTATGTCAGGAATGAATATACCTATCCATTATAAACATAATAAACTTAGTTTCATGATATCTATTTAGTTATGACTTATGTGTTCTCTTGGATGAGATTATAACTTTTATAATATTTTATTTGAAGAAAAATCAATTATGTCACATTCATGTTTTTAATAAATAAGACATTTTTATTATGGGGTTATCCAAAATATTTATCATACTAAAAATATTATTTTTAAATCTTAGAGATTTATATTCATAGTGATAATTTACTTATAATTTTTTGAAATTAAATAATTACCCTACATTCCTACAGAATATTGATGTAGTAAATATTTAATTAATAGAAAAATGAAATAAATGATATTAAAAAAATATAATTTGAGATAGTTAATGTTATCCAAGAGTTCTATATATTCCTTTGACACGTTATAGAAAAAATAAAATATTTTTTTGAGTTTTACATGTCGTCCTAATATTTTTAAGTCAAAATAGTGAATAGTGTCAAAATAGAAAATAATGTTATTTCTGGGAATTGAGATATTGTTAAATTTTTTAAGAAGAATACATTTAAAAAAATACAAATTGATTATTATATTGTCTAAAATTTCATAAATCTTCCATTTATGGTCCAACTACCACCATATAAGTAAAAATTACAACCTTTTATATTGAAAAGTTTGGTACCACAGTTAAAATTAAAATAGGTTAACTGAGGGTTAATCAAAATGATAATGTTTCAAATAATACCCAAACATTTCTCAAATCAATTGGTTAATGATATTATAAGCTTATATTATATTAAATTATAATCTGTGGTATTTTGATATTATTTGTATGGAAAACAAATTTATTGTAATTTTTTCTTTTGAGAAAATCTAAAAAGTGTCTCTCACCTCAATTATAAAAGCACACCCCCTCCCTCATTTCTTTTCACCACATTTATCCTTCTAAATCGACCATCAACTACCAATTTTTATTCTAAACATCCCTAGAAACATTATAAAGTAATTGGCCTTCTCAAAATACTATCCTTAGATCCCTACATAAGATATCTAAAGGGGATGTTTAGAAGTAGAGGAGGTTTGATCATGAACAAATAAAAGAAAGGATTGAGGTAAGGGAATTCTTCACTCAATTTCCATTAACTGTGATACAATTTACCTCATTTAATATATCATTATAATATTATATGTGAAATGAATTTTTATTATATTATTTTTTTATTTTTTTTATGTTTTATGTGTATTTACATTGGATACACATAATCGATTAATTTAATTAACTCTCACTCAAGGATATTATATTTGTAGTTTATTTTTAGTCTCACTTGTATTTATGGGTGACTTATGTCATATTCACCACTTGTTCATTTTTTTTGAGTGTATATACACCTCCTTTAAATTTTATATCATGAATTTATTTATTATCATGATATTTAATGTTTGGTTAAATGTTATTCTTTCATGGGTAATATGATTCAACAAATTACTAAATGGTAAGGGTTTATATCACAAAATCAATATTATTCAATATTGTATCCACTGAGGAATATTTCTATTCTATGTCCATGTATTATAAAAATGTTTTCAAAAAGGTGATTTCCATCCCCTTATGAATGTTTACTGTTGTTTTTACCAATGTTTTACTTTTTACAAAATGGTTTGAAATGAATATTTTAATCTTTTTCAAAATAAGTTACTTTGTGACTTTTTCAATAAAAATGTTGAAGGAATATTTTTTTTAACTTATATGTAATTAGTGTACTTGTATTCCTTCATGAATCCTTAATGACATTAAGCTTACTATAAAATCATACAATTTTATTTTCAAATAAAAAATTTTCCTTCGTAATTGCGTGGATATTCAGAAAAATGTTTTCTAAATGGAAAGGATGTTTTATTCAATAACTTTTTCATGTGATATTTTAAAATAATTTTTAATCTAATAAAACATTATTTTATGTTACTTATGATTTAATTGGTATATAATCCAAGTATACCTTCATTATTCTCTCTATGGATGGTTTATATTTATGATGGCATGAAGTTTATGAATCTTATTACTTTTCTATGGGTTATGAAATAATGAAATGTTTGGGGAACCCATTTATTTTCTTTATTTTTGATATGATGAATAATTTATTATCTTATAGAACACATGGGTATGGTTTTTATTATGTTATAGGTGGGACTTATATCTCCCTCGGATGCATTAGGTAAATATTTATATCTCGTGAGATAATAATGGGAAACAAGTTGATAGTCTTGATACCCTATGGGAAACAGGTGTGTCCTCATCCCCTATGGGAAATTTTTTTGTCTTGATCCACTTTTTCTTTTGGTCCTGGTAGTTAAATTTGATATATGAAATGTATTTCTATATTTATGATGGTGCCTCACATTTATTAAATGAGATTATGGTTCATGATTTTTTTATGATTATTTCTTTATATTATGGTCCATGTTTTCTAAAATGATATTTTTTATTCGATGATTCATGTTATGTTCTGTGACAGGTTGGGTATAAACTTGATAAATTATGTTCATGATCACATAACATTATTCATATATTATGATTTCATATGATCAGGGATTGATATCTCCTATGTTTTCCCTTAATGTACATTTTACCCACCCTTTATTATGTTTCCTTTTCCCCTGGTTATGAAGAAAGGTATGAAGTAGGATATTTCTAAGAAGGGTACTAGACATGAAGAAATTTATGGAGATGTTATATATTTTTATAGATTTTTTGTTTATTTTTCCATGATTTATAATTATTTTTCATAATTCACTAAAACTCAAAACCTAAAAGTCCCTTGGCTATGTAATTGATCTAATGTTTCCATTTTAATTTGTATGTTTTGATGGAAAATATTTGGTCACATTTATCAAAATCAAATCTAGACATGAAATTTTTCTATTTTTATCACTGAATCTGGAAGTTCATGTCTCGAGCTATTACATTTGGTATCAGATCAGGGTTTAGAAAAATTTTGTTATTAGGATGTTTTCATGATAAGACATCTTAATAGTTATATATATCATCATTGGTATATAATAATATAAGGTTGGAATCTTATAAACCCCTTTTGTGGGTTTATGTTTTTAAATTTTAAGGTGACTAATGATATTTTTGGAGACATTTATTATTTTAATAATTATGGGTGATTAAATTTTGGGGTTAAAAATGAAAGGTAGAAGATAACCTTTGAGGTAAAAATATTTCTTTAGTATTTAATATATCAAAGTTCTTTTATAGTATGTGTATTATGTTTTTGTTATTTTATAAAGATAGTTTTATGAAATTAAAACCCACAGGATGGCTAACAACCCCTCGTATCCAGTAAGTCCATGAGATTTGAACCCATAAATAAAAGGACAAAAGGGTTCATCACCAACCATTGGCTTATGTGAAGTTCTGGTTAGTATGAAATTCTCTTAAATTATTTTATGGATGAATAATAAGTTGATTTTGGGGAACATATGGTTTATCTTACAGCTAACCATGGGTTTAGATGTCGATTTAGGGGTTAAGGGATTAATGTTATTTCATAAGAATATCACCATTTTGGGAAGCTTATAAGATATCAAAGGGTATTATTTTATTAATAAAGGTTTTATAATCTTTTAAGAGAACATATTTTTTTTTATTATGGATTTATGGTCCTTCATAATATTTAGAAAAATGATTATCAATTCTTGAATATTATATTATTAAGGAAATTACATTTTTGGAATTATAATTTTAAGAGTGATTGATGTTATATAGAGATAGATATTAGATTTATCTTTTAAGACGATGTGATTTTTGGGTTTTATTCTTAGTTAGGAATATTTTGATGAATTTTAAGGGTAGGTATTTTTTGAATGATCTAATCTTAAATTTTGGTATTCTATTTAATTTTTTATATTAAATTATTTTTTCTCATATGAAGGTTTATCGTTATTAGGAATCAACTTATCTTGTACTATCCATTTTGTTTGTGTTTAATATATGAAGATAGGAATATTATATTGGTATCCATTTGGGTAATTCATGATCAGTGGAAGTTCATTCTAGTGCATCAGGCATGAAAAAATTATACTCATCATTTGGAGGGAAAGATTAGTTTATAGTGAGAATTTATTAAAGGATAAAACTATATTTTTTAGGCAATTATATTTACTAATGTTCTTAATAAATCCAATAAACTAATTCCTCAACTTTATAAAAATTATTTTCAAACCAAAAAATTATCCATTTACATTTTATATCGAGGAATAAATATCCATTTAACCCATCAGAAATTTATGGATTTTTTATGGTTAACTTTATCAGGAACATGTTATCTATCACACTATATCAGTTCTTTGGAGTTAGTTTTATCTTAGATTACCAAGTTTTCCTAAATGGAAACCTGTTATGTGTTACTCAAGATATCATTCATACTTTCTATTATTTCTTTTAAAGTGTAAGTTTTATTGACCCTTTTTATGATGTGGGATTTCAAAAAAGGTATTTTTAAAAGTCATTGATTTGTTACCAAGAATAATTTAAAATTGTGAGGGTGAAATTTATTAAAGTTGTGATGTAATATCCCAATATTTTATAAGGAAATACTATGTTTGATACTGTACAAGATAAGGAAAATCGAGTTTAAATGAATAATGAAATGTTATTATATAACCATTATAACCAAACAATTAAATTAGAATATACAAATAGTAAAAACTTGTTTATAAAATAAATATAAACATTATATTAGATATAAATTTATTGTAATAAAATAATCACAAAAATTTTAGTAAAGCCATTTAATTCTTTAAAAATATGTTTTCATCAAAAATGAGATCTTCATTTTATAAGTGAATATTATCTTTTAGAAGTTTTATAAAAATTATTTGAAAAAAATAATTTCATTTTTAAATTTATTATGTCAAAATTATATTTGAATTATTTTTTAGGTAATTTTTTGAGAAAATTTATTTTTCAAGGAATAGTAAAAAATACTGATTTTTATTAAAACTTATCTTTTCTTTTAAAGTTTTTACAAAGTCAAATTATTTTTGGATCATTTTTTAATTTTTTTTAGTTAATTTTTATTTAAAATTATATAATTAATGTTTTTGAAGTGGATTTTATATATGAATTTAAAATGAAAATATTTTATATTTAAAAAGGGTATTCTCTAAAAAAACTATTTTTCATTGCATTTTTTCGGTTTTATTTTAAATTAAATTCTGAAACTTATGTTTTTTTAATTTTTAAAAATTAATTTCATATTTGGAATCATTCAGTATAAATTTAGTAAATACCTCACCTCTGTTTTTTTCAATATGAAAAGTAACATTAGTAAATTTTATTACCTCAGTAAAGCGTTAAACATGTTAATATGGATTAAAAATAAGTGAAAGGGCCATAATTTTCATCTTATTTCATATTTTTAGATGTTAGTTAAATCCTTAACACCGGAGTTTCTAAATTGAGTTGTTTAATGGACATTTTTTCCATCAGAATTACTAATATATAATTCTAATCAAAGAATGTCAAAAAATGTCACATTCTTTTTCATAAATATCCCTTAGGTTTCCACATGGAATGAAAATTAGGTTATGAAGGAATCCAAGTTCCCATTTTGAACTTAATAAAAATATTTTTTGGATACAAATTTATTTATGAATTTTAGGACCACATTTATTAGATTATGACCTTTATAATATTTTATTTAATGAAAATTCAAACATGTCGCATTTGTTTTTCTAATAACTATAAAATTTTTAATATACTGTTATATAGAGGATATGTTTGAATATAAATGGTATTTTTAAATATAAAATATTTGTCTTAATTATTAAAATTTATTTATACTTTTTATAAATTAAAAAAATCTCTAAATTCCTACACAACGTTGATGGAGTAATTATACAATTAACAAATAAATAAAATAAATGATATTGAAAATATTAAACGTAATATAATTTGAAATATTTAAGGTGATCCACGAATTCCCTAGATGATATTGACATGTTAGAGATATAATAAAATATTTGGATTGGATTTGAGATATTTTCATGATTCTTTTAAAGGTGAAAATAGTTAGTAGTATCAAAATTGACAATAATAGTATTTTATGGGATTAATATATTACAAGATTATTTAAAATATATTTTTTTAAAAAAAATAAAAAATGATTATTATATGATCTATAATGTCATAAATTTTCCATTTGTCAAACAATTGAAACTATATAAGTAAAAATTGAAACCTTTTAACATTGAAAATGTAGTTATCATAGTTAAAATTAAAATAGGTTAACTAAGGGTTAATCAAAATTATAAGGTTTAAAATAACACCAAATAATGGATAAAATCTATTGGTTGATGATATTTCAAATTATCTTATCTTATTTTATAATCCATGGTAATTTTGCATTGTTTTTATAGAAAATGAATTTATTATAATTTAATCTTTTGAGAAATTCCCAAAGTGCCCCTTGTATAAATTATAAAGGTAACATCCTCCCTTACTTATTTACACCACATTGAGCCTTTTACCTTCACCATACCAACCAAATTTATCTTCAAAACATACATATCCATGTTATGGATGTTCACGTATTCCCCAAATACCCACCTAGTATAAGGACCCATCCTTAAAACGTTACTTAATCTTGAAATTTAGTCAATAATATACATTATTACACATTGAGGATCTTTTTGAGTTTACTGTTCTAGAGAATTAGGATACCTTACATATAGAAAATACCACAATCATACAAGATGATACTACTAAAAACAGTTCCGATTTTATTCAAAATATATACATTAAAACAAAAAGCATGATTTCATTGATAACACTCCATATCAAACATCACGAATTCCTTATTTATATTACCCATCCTTATATCCTATGAAATACATTTTAAAAATATGGGATGTGTATAAAACATAGTAAGGGATATAAATATATAAAGTGTTAGTCAAGTGATAACATAAAAAAATAAAACCCATATCATAAAAACTCAAATGCATAGAATACTCTTTTTGCTTCCTTGGGAAATATTTACCATATTAATCTAACATTCACACTTAAACATGGAATAAACTTTTGGTCAACTTCTATCTCTGGAGTACCCAATGCATTAGAGAGCTATAATGGGGATCATTTGTCATCTCTTGATCTTTAATGGGCTCAACCCAACATATCATGAGATATAACGTGCTCCAACCAACATATCTTGAGCTATAATTCACTCAACCCAACATAAATAACGTCTAAGGAACATATCATGGTAATAATGTATCTTGAAATCAGGTGAAACCTCCCATTCTATACATATAAAAAACAATCCTTTTGAAATTTACTAAAGAGTGTTTTAAAAGTATTTTTAAATTAAAGTCCCTCAAAATAAAAATGGAGTGAGAATTAATAGAATGAATATGTGTATACACAGTAAATACACATATTGAACCATAATACAAAAAAAAATTATCACATAAATAATCTTAATAACAAATAATGAATAAAGAAGAAGGTTAACCTAAGGAATGAAAATTGGGTTAAGAATTCCATTACCTCAGGTTATTTTTGATTAAAATGTGTTTGTAATTCCTAAATAATGGTTAAAAGAGTGTTATTAATATCTTTTAGAAACATATCAATCTTTATAATATTTTAATGATCATTTCATTACATCATTTCACCCTTTATTTGTTATTATTTTGATCCTTGCATTGTTTTGGGGTGTTTTCTTTACATGTTTTCCATGATTTGTTAATGATGGATATTCATGTAGATTAAAAGTGAAACTGCATAATTGGAATGGAAAGGTATTTACATATTTACAGTACAATAATTTATACCATTTATCAATTTTGAATTTTGATATGAATATGATTCATAAGTTAAAACATTAATGATTTTCGTTTAGATAATTTTAGTGGTTCTTTGATAATAACGAGCTCATTTATTCTTATAAATTAAATCCATGGGTAAAAAATAATTCCAAAACCATTTATGAGGCATAAAAAATGTATTATAACCATGTTCAACAATAAAAATTCATTCATTAACAAACTTGAATGAATTAATGCAAATTGAAATCACATCGACCATGATTTTTGTAATTCAACACATCACAGACAATGTTTTTATTCCTTGAATAAGTGGTAGAGGAGAAGAAGAATGATGATTAATTTTCCATGAACATGAGAACATCTATAATATACATGATTTCTAGATCTTTCCTGCCTCTTGGGTAAGAGGATATGGGGAAAGAATAAGAAACTAAATGAACTCAAAATAAAAGAATAATTGAGAAATCCCTTATGAAAATTTGGTAGCCCAACAGCTATGCAACATGTTTTTATAAAATATTAAAAAGATAGGGTAAAAGGGTCAACCATCCAAAAATGAATCATAATACAGAATAGATCATGAATAAGAAGGAAATAATAACATGGTATGGAAATGTGAATGGAAAAGAAAGAAATTGATAATTTTCTTACCTTGTAGATGCACTCATAGAACATGATGGTTGGGACCTTGGGGGATTGGGGAAACCATTGGAGGGATACTATAGAGGTAAGGTGGGCATAGCTTCATTGAGGAATAAATTTTAATGAAGTTAATGAAGGAATGGGTTGGTATTTATAGCAAAAGTGAGGAAATATTTTAATAAATTTTAAGGGACACCACATTAGTGGTATTTGAAAAATTATGGGCTTGCCCATGGTATTTGCCCAAGGTATTAGCCACATGGGACACCTCACATATTAGTTTACTATAAAAAAGTAGAACAGATTTATTATGTCATTATTACATCATTAATGATGTCATTAACACACCAAAACACAAAACTGTATTTTTACTATTCACTGAAAAATCAACTGTTTCATAAAAATCCCAAAAATTTACCCTAACCATTTTTCGTCTTGTAGAAATAAAAAATGAAGTATATTTTTGGAAAATAATTTTCTAAATATAATTAATTTAATTTTTAAATAAAATCATACTTAATTAAAAAATAAACAATTTTAAAATTGTAACTTCTTTTATATCACATTGAAAAATTAACCAAGATGTTATTATCTTAAATCCTTAAGAAAATAAAATAAAAATACAATTTACTATTCATTAAGATAATTTTTCTATTTGTATTAATATTTATAAGGGTATGTTACTATTCACCAAAAAAATAATTTGGTTCCATGAGTCTCCAAATAACTTATTGAACAGAATTGTAGATGACCGTTTTTTGAAATTAAAAACATAGATGCTGCAAAATTGTGTTGAAAGGATAATTATAAATATCTACTTAAAAAAATGTTCCATGCATTTCATTTTTTTAAACCTCGTGGTGTTACATTATCCCCACCTTCTAGAAATTGTGTTCTTGCAATTTTATTTACTTATTAAAAAATTGTGGGTACCTTTCCAACATAGCATTTTTAGACTCCCATGTTGCTTCTTCAACCATGTGGTTTCTCCAAAAAACCATTACTTGGTGGATTACCTTATTCCGCAATACCTATTCCCATCGATCAAAATTTTGAACTGGTTTCTCCACATAAGAAAGGTTCTCTTCCAGGTAAACTACTTATAGGCTCAAGACATGTGATGAATCAAGAACATTCTTCCTCAAACATCGAAAAATAAAAAACATTGTGTACTTGAGACAAACTCAGATGCAAAGTTACTCTGTATGAAAATGTTCCAAATTTCTCCATGGTTTTAAAAGGACTGATGAACCACATACTAATCTTCCCTTTCTAAGCAAAATGCATCATCCTTTTCTCAAGGAGATATTTTAAGGAAAACATAGTCACCTACCTCAAAAGAGAAGTCTTTCCTTATGTTATCTACTTAACTTTTCGACCTACTCTGAGCTATCCTATTGTGCTGCTGGATCATCTTCACTTTCTCATCCACTTATTCAACTAATTCTGGCCCCATCAAGGTTCTTTCACTGACTTCATCCCAAAACACTAGATTCTGACATTTCTTCTCATACAAATCCTCGAAAGGTCCCATCTGTATACTAGAATGAAACTGTTATTATAAGAAAACCCAACTAAAGAAAGATACTGATCCCAAAATCCCTGATAGTTCATTGAACAAGCTCAAAGCATATCTTCCATAGTATGAATCGTTCATTATGACTACCCATCAGATTGAGGATGATAATCTATAATAAAATTTAATTATGTTCCCAACAACTTCTAAAGCCCCTTCCAAATGATAGAAGTGAACCTGGGATCCCATTTAGATTCAATGGAAATAGAAACTCCATGTAAACTGAAAATTTCTTTGAGGTACAATCTAGAAATATGATCTAAAGACATTGTATCTCAAATAGAAAGAAAATGTATATATTTCTCAGCTGATCAATAATAATCCAAATCACATTATTACCTCAAGAAGTCTTTGGTTGTTCCACAACAAAGTCCATGGATACATTCTCCCATTTCCACTCTGGAACTAGAAAAGGCCAAAGCATCCCCTTCAGTGACTGCCACTCTGATAAAAACCTATTTACATGTCAAACATTTCATATTAAATTTTGTAATATCCCTTTCCATTCCATCCCACCAGTAATAATCTTGAAGGTCTATATACATCTTAGTACTGTCATGATGAACTGAAAATGGGGAACTATGAGCTTCACACAACAAATATTTCTTCAAATGGGAATAACAATTCACACACAACCTTTTTCCAAATCTTAAAACATAATATTTATCAAGGATAAATTCTGGAAGCTTACCCATTTTAACCAATTCTACATTTTTTGTACCTCATGGTCTTCCTTATACAGTTTCTTAATTCTATCTGATAATGATCACTACACTCAAACCTGAACTAAAACAGATTTATTCCCTGTACCAACAAATTCTAATCCAAAATTCATCAAATCATTAATCAAAGGATCATTTTACATATGTGACATGGTTAACAATGCATGATGTTTTCGACTCAAGGCATCTACCACTTTGTTTTCTATTCCTATATGGTAATTGATTGTGCAATAATAATCTTTTATCAGTTCAAGCCATATTCTATGTCTCATGTTTAATTCCTTCTTGAGTGAATATATACTTCATACTTTTATGGTAAATATATATTTAACATTTGGATATGTATAAATGATGTCTCCAAATTTTTAAAGCAAACACCACAGCTGCCAATTCCAAATCATGTGTGGGATAATTTAACTCATGAGGTTTAATTTTTCTTGAAGCATAAAAAATGAACTGATCATTATTCATCAAAACTTAATCATTATGCATCATACCACAACCAAGTCCCTTCTACAAAGCATCACTATAGATGAAAAACTAACCATTTCAGGAAGGCAGGTCCAAAACTGAAGCATTCACCAATCTATTATTTATTTCCTGAAAACAAACATCACATTCTTCTGTCCAAACAAATTTAACCCCTTTTCATGTCATCTTTATTAACAGGCTAGATAACCATACATATTTTTTAAAAACTATCAGTAATAACCTTCTAATCCATGAAATCTATGAATCTATGTAACATTTCTAGGTCTTAGATATTCATCAACCACTTTTGTTTTGGAAGGATCAATTGTTATTCCATCCTTATTTACAATGTTCCCAAGAAAACAAATATGTTTCAAAGAAAAATCATACATTCTAAATTTTCTATACAGTTTCTTTTCTTTTAATGTTTTCAAAACAACCCTTAGATGTTCTTCTTGCTCTTATTTACTTCTAGAATATAATAGAATGTCATCAATAAATACTACCACAAACGTTTCCAAGAACACATAAAATATTCTATTCATAAGATTCATGAATACAGCAGGTGCATAGTTAACCCAAAATTCATAACTAAAAACTCATAATGACTATATCTAGTATGGAACGCACTCTTCAGTGTGTCTTCATCCTTTACTCTCAATTTATGGTACCCCAACCTCAGGTTAACCTTTGAAAAATATTGTTCACCCTGAATATGATCAAACAAATCATCGATATGAGGAAAATGATAATTTTTTTAATAGTAATATTATTCAAGGCTCTATAACCAATGAAATGTATCATTGAGTCATCTTTTATCATAACAAACAATATTAAATCACCCGATGGTGAAGTGATGGGTCGGATAAAGAATTTTTCTAATAATACATGCAACTACTTTTTAAATTCCAAAAGTTCCATTTGGGTTATTTGATAAAGATGTTTATAAATTATCTTAGAATTAGAAACTAATTCAATATTAAACTCAACCTCTAGATTAGGAATAACACCAAGAAAATCATCGGGAAAAACATCTGGGCATTCATTTACCACCGGTACATCATTAATCTATACAGTTCCTTTATATTCAAAAATATGAGAAAGGTAACTTTAATTTCCATCCTTTATCAGTTTCTTAGCTTCCTGATATGTTATTAATGGTATGGGTTCATTATTGTATACAAACATAATTTCATTCTGAAAAAAAACTTCTTTTTCTCTACAATCTATCTTATCATGATACAAAGAAAGACAGTCCATACCTAGAATAACATCAAACTCTACTGGTGTAAAAACAACAAGGTTTATAGGTAAAATATCTCCACATACAAGGATAGAAAGATTCTTATAATTTCTTTTTTCATAATATTTCCACCAGGTGTTTTAACCATGAGATCTGACTTCATTTCATGAGGTTTAATTCCCATTGTTTCTAAATATTTCTCAAAAATAAAGGAATTTGTAGACCCTGAATCAAACAATACATTTGCGAAATCTATAAAAACAAGAAATGTACCTGATACCACCTCATTTGATGGATCAATATCTACTAAAGTGGTTGCAGAAGATTTTACCAAACCCTTATACTTCCAATCATGTTGATTCCTTTCTTGAGTAACTAGATTCAGACAAACATTAGTAAAATGACCTAATTCATAACAGTTAATGCATCTCACCATCTACTTCTCATTGGTTTTCATATCATTTTCCATACACTCATGAGATATGTGTCCAAATATCCCACATCAGTAGCATTTCCTATATTTTACAAGACATTCACCAGGATTCCTTTTCTACACTTTTCATAATAAGGTAAATTCATTTTCTTACCTCAAGACTTCTTTGATGAGTTCTTCCCCATTGTCTTCCAACCGGATCGCTTCCTATTCTTGTCATCACGATGTACATATGTTTCAGCAAACTCCATATCAACTTTTTCATCATAATGAAAAATATTCACATAGCTTTTTAACTCTCATGAGGCCAAATCTCTTCACAAAAATGGTATCAAACTAGAGTAAAATCAATTAATTTTACTTTCCGAATCCCAAGTAAAATCTAGTACATACCTGGCCAGTCTTGTAAAATTAGTTTCTTATGCTTCCACAAAATCATAATTGATTGGATTCACCTTTTAAATGATTAGTTTATATAATTACATTTTTGGGTTCTGAACATCCCATGACATCAAATATATTTTATAGAGCATTGATCCATCCTTCAATTATCACTGGATATACAGTTCCACTGAATGCTGGAGAATGTTGCCACATAAAATGTTCCACAAAAGACATGCTTTTCATGGTTGATCATGTTAATCTCAATCATATTTACCACCATCATTTATCTCTTGATTCAATTGAGCTATTGTTGTTACAAACTGCTCTGTTCCAATTCCTACTATTTTGAGTTCTAGATTTGGACAGACTTCAGCCTCTTGGTGCCTTCCTACATCCACATCCCAGTTTCTTATGTGGAAAACCATTCAGTACAAACATAATTTGAACAAAAAACATGGTAATATTTAAATTCTATAACACTTGAAATTTTCATAGAGTAAAAATCATTTATGTTATTCTTTAATATCATCCCAACCCTTAAAGTTCTCAAAACCATCCTCTGATACCAACTATAAGGTCCAGACCTTAAAACTTTTATTAATCTTGAAATTTAGTCAAGAATATACATTATTAAACATTGATTATCTTTTTGAGTTTAGAGTTATATAGAATTAGGATACCTTACATACATAACATACCACAATCATACAATTAGATACTACTAAAAATAGTATTCATTTTTTTCAAAATATAAACACTAAAACATAATGCATGATTTCTTTGAAAATACTCCATATCAAACATTATGAATAACTTATTTGTCTTACCCATACTTATATCATGTGAAAAACATTTTAAAAACATGGGATGAGTTTAAAACTCATTAAGGGATATAAAGATAGAAACTGTTAGTCAAGTGATAACATAAAAACCAATAAAACCCATATCATAAAAACTCGAATTCATAGAATACTTATAAGAACCCGGATCTTCTTTTCTGGTATTTTTTCGTATTCTTTGGTGGTTTTGAGGAAAACAGGAGTTTCTGGACATTTTTGAAGAACACGACATGTACTTATATGTACACGATGTGTACTCGTTTTAGACACATAGCTGTATGTTGGCCGTGTAACCACCGAGAACACATCTATGTGTGGTGACCTAGAGTCCGAATTATGTGGGGTCTAAATAAGATGAGTACCCTCCATGTACTTCAAAATTATTGGCTGTTTACTTTCTTTTTCCCTTAAACATATTGGGATCACGTATGATGGACAGAACACATCTCTTCTCGACCCGGTTCATCAAAGAGCATCCGTATGGAGCAGATCTTCCCCAAGCCCCTGATCGAGCATCCATTCTCCTAATCGAACTCTGGAGGTTGCGTAGGAATTTCTTTGATGAGGAATCACTTCTTCTTGAGCACCATTTTATGATTCCTTCTCTCTCGTGCGATATCATGGGTGGATCATTTTAGAATTTTTTGTAGATATTTGGCGTTCTAGGGTGACTCAAGGCTTGAGATTCATGTATAATGATCCTACAACACCGACGTAGGTCGTTTGTGCCTTTCCGTAGTTATTCTATGAGTTATATGTGAAAAAGTTCCCAATACCCTTGAATGGGGTATTACATGTATATGATTTTAACCCTAATGTTTGCATACTTTGCCTTTGTTGTTTGGATAGAGGTTTTGTGTTGTGAATAGGCTTTATTTTTCCATTTTATGGAGGTTTTTCCAATGTTTTCATATTTTGACCATTTGGTCTAGTTTTGCATGTTAGGTTGTTTCTTTGTTTTCCAAGCCTAGTATTTTTATGATGAAGTGGTTCATCTGACATGTTTTAACGATGTAGAATTATAGATAATTAGTTTTTGAGGTTTACTTTGGCTACAATGATTATCTATGCTCATTTACATACACAAGGTTGTGCGAACCTGGTGTAGTAGACCATAAAGAGAATCGACGTGAGGGATTCTCCAGAGGGTCTGTTTTTATTATTACGATGCAGGACTATAGTGGGAATTGACGTAAGTGCTTACTCAGAGTGTTTTTAGTTCCTTGATGTGGGCCACAAGGGGAATTAGATGTAAGTGCATCCCTAGAGTACCTTTTAGTTACTGATATGAGACTATGGAGGGAATTGATGGTGGGTGCTTCCTCAGAGAGTCTGTGTTGCAGCTGAACCAGAGGGGTTAGACTGTGTGTACTTCTTAGAGGGTTGACTTTGTTTTCTAGGTAGGACCAGAGGATTTTAGGCTGTGATAACATCTCATAGGGTTACCTGTTTTTGTTTATTTACTTACTTGGTATGTGTTGTTTGAATTCTTTGAAAATGTAGGATTGTTTACTGTTGAGTACTTCCATGTTTACTGCTTCTATTTCTTATTTCCTTCCATATATATTCATTTATTATTAGAAATAGATCTCTTGGTGTTTTCCTACTATTATTTAGTCTCACACCATGTTTGGGTCATGATTTTGGGCCCAAAAAGATTATATTGTTGCAGGTATAGATAAGGGAAAGTACCCTTGTACTTCAGGTACTTGACTACTTTGGAGCTGGAGAGAATGGGACCAAGATGAGGCTTGTGATGCTGAGAAGTTGTTTACTATTTTATTTCATACTTTTGTTTAGTAATTTATTTCATCATTATTACATGTTTGGTTTCATTCCTAGACATATGTATCATGCATCATTATATGTGTGCTTCAGCTACTTATTACATTCAGTCTTCTGGTGCTTACTATTGTATGCCATTATTATTGTTTCTGCTATTTTAATCTATTTCTCTTCTACTGAATTACTCTACAAATGAGGGAATTGTTTCCCCACTATCACACCCAAGGCCCTCGCTACTAGTCAAAAGCCCCCAGATTTAGGGGCGATGCGCTTAAGTCCATGTGACCAGCCGAGTACGGGACACCTCTAGGAAGCTTCCAGAACTCTGACATTAAAAATTGATATTAGAGGGGTTCTTTTCATCTTGAATTACTGTTTGGTGCCTATAGACATGGATAGGACGGAATTGGTACTTGGTAATAAGTTGTTCCTGGGAGTATCTAACCCATTTATAGGGAAAAACCAATCTACCTAGTTTATTGCAATTTTTTTGCTTTTTAAATTTTACAGTTGATTTGATTTTCACCGTTGGGTGATTCTCATGTTTTGTGCTATTATTTTTGACGTTATTGAGGTTCTATTTCTATTTCCACCCAATATGATAAGGGTATGACATATCATGCATCATATAGTAACTTTCTAGAAATCACATGTCATGCATTCTTGTCATGCCATTTAGGTTTCTTTAGCAATTGTATGTTGTTTTGAAAGATGTTGTGCAAGATAAGCATGTTGTTGTGATAGATGCCCTGAAAGAATGCCCGATTCTTATAGAGCATTAAATTTTTAATGTTTTGGTTGAATGAATGCCAAAATTTGGTTCTGGAGGTGTTATGGGCCCTCATGGACTAGAATTTGGTGGATCATTGAACATTTATCCTTGTTTATGACATGCATAAGATGCCAAGAATTAATTTTCAGGGATTATGCTCCATCACGGTTCAGAATTTGGCATTGTAATGTTCATTTCAGTGTTTTATGGGTTCTGGAGTGGTTTCTGAGGCTCATTGTCCAGAAAAACCCAGAATACACGCAGTTTAATGATGAATACATGCCATCTATTCTTCTATTTAGGAAGAAACTATTTTTCTTAAGTACACGTCGTGTACTGTATGTACACACCATGTAATCGCTAACCTTGTCTTAGGCTGTGTGGGTGGGGACACAGGGTTTGGAATCCTTGGTAGGACATGTCGTGTACCCGATGAACATACTGTGTTGTAGAACTATGTAACTGGCCGTGTCACTAACAACATGGGTCAGTTGAGTCTTTTCTAATACACTTCATGTCCATATGGAACGCATCATATATTTTAACTCGAGTAACTGGCTGTGTAATGAACACGGGTTTGAAAAATCTTCCAATTACACGTCGTGTCCATCTGGAACATGTTGTGTAGTGTGAGTTGTGTATCTAGCTATGTCACTAACAACACAAGTTGGTGAACCTCGTCTAGTACACATTATGTATGGCATTAACATGTCATGTAGTCTTATTCTAGGATAAATGTGTGCCTTAACTGTGTAGAATAAATTGAGATGGGAAAGAGGATTCAAGTATCCTCCATGTTTTAGGACAACACGCTATGTGTAATGGGTGTTACAAGACCTGGGTTGGAAAAAGTACATGACCAGGTTAAGGCTTAAGGGAACACACTGGGTAGTCATTATACATTCCATGTATCCATTTTTTGAAAAAAAAGAATGATTTCTTCCTCATGTTCCCTTCTTATACTTATAAGTTTCAGTCCTTGTTAATCTTGATCTAAGGAGTGTGCTTGACCTTGCAGACTCATGCCACCAAGAAGTCTTCCGGTTGTACTCCAGTTGCAAGGCAATGATAAGACACCAGACATGGCCTGTCCGGGACTACCAGAAGATCTTCTAGTAGTTCCAAACATGGCACCAACCGTCATTCTGGACATAGGTGCTAATTCACAGTTCCAAGAGGGATTCATGAGGTTCATGTAGACCTTATGAGGAGTACCGCATCCTGCCCCTTCTATAGAAGAGTTGATGTGGGTTCTCCAGCAGTAGCATCCCCCCACTTTCACCAGGCAAGGAGGACCTCAGGCTGCAGAATCATGGTTAGAATCCATTATTTCCATCTTTGAGCTTCTAGAGATGCCTCTATACAGGAGGTTAAATCACCCTACATACATGCTTTGGGACTCCTCTAAGACATGGTGGGATGTGATCTCACAGTCAGGACACCAACAGGTTATGGCATGGGGTGAGTTCCAGTGTGCCTTCTACGATTACTTCTATTGGGAAACCTTAAGGTCCGGTCAAGCCCGAGAGTTCATGAGTCTGGAGTAAGGTACTCTCTCAATCATGGACTACTCTTATCATTTCACAGAGCTGCAGCACTTCATGCCTATTCTAGGAGGTGATGAGTCATTCCTAACAAGGAAGTTTAAAGATGGTCTGAGGAACGACATCCTATCACAGGTGAACATCTTCAGGTTGAATTCCATCACTTCTATCATCAACCAGTCACTGATAACGGAGTGAAATTTGAGGGATTCTAGAGTTGTGAGCTAGGGAAGCTCGATATCCAGAGTTAGTATCCCTCCTACTGATAGTAGGAAGCACTATAGGGGGTCTTCGCACAGTGATACAAGAAGGTGAGACACTTCTTTTGGTAGCCACGTGGTGTTCTACCAGTGAGAGAAGAGCAGGAATATGAGGCCACATTTACCAACAGACCTAGTGGAGTGCTGATCTTGTGGCTATATGGGTCATCTTCAGCATTTTTTCTAGATCTTCTCACCACCAGCTGGTGACATGGGTTCTTCTATGACTCCGCTTTTAGGAGAACACCACCAGTTTCTCATCAGTCTGGGAACTGGAGTTCTTCCAGCCGTTTAGGCTGAGGTGGAGGTCACAGTCGTGGTATTCAATCACCATGATTTTAGAAAAAATAGGGTGGTTCATCTCATAGTGGTTTGGTAGGGTCATAGGGTCGCGGTGTAGGTCAGAAGTTTGTAGTGGAGCAGGCCTAGCAGGAGTAGGATCTCAGACTCTCTACTTTTATAGGTATGATTCTAGTTGCCACAGTTTTAGCTTATGATCTTTTAGATACAGGGGATTCCCATAGCTTTATATTTGTTATTGTTGTAGAGATACTTGGGCTCTGTATCGTTACTTATGATGACATCTTGATGCTAGACACAATTTTTGGGACAATAACGGCTAGTGTACGTCAATGCAAGAAGTTCCCTCTTGAGTTTATTGGTTTTCACTTCTTTTAAGACCTCTATGTATTAGAGATGATGGGTTAGGATTTCATTCTTGTAATGGACTAGTTAGTTCCCTTCCAGGTAGTTTTCGATTGCTATCATCATAGGGTGAGTTTCACATCACTAATGGGAGGATCGTTTCATCATAAGGGAAAATGGGATGTCCAGGCGAGTAGAGCAGGATCCAAGCATCATGGGTTGGGAGGATTTATAACCCAGATTTCTAGTCTATATCTGGATGACCAGGGGACTTCATAGATGGAAGTTTCACCAGTGATGGATCATTTCAGAAACACCATACCAGATGACTTTTTAGGTTTTCCTCTGAAGCAAGAGGTGGAATTTTCTATTGATATTGTTCTAGGAGAAGCATCAGTGTACATTCTTCCTTATAGGATGGATACACCAGAGTTTATGGAGCTCAAGAAGAATTTGGAGGAGTTGTAGGAAAAGGGTTTTACCTGACCCAGTACTTCTCCTTGGTGTTTTCCTATATTTTTTACGAAGAAGGTGGATGGTACCCTCATAATTTGTGTGGATTAGTGAATGTTGAACCAGTTGATGGTCATGAACTGATATCCCATGCCTAGGATTGATGATCTCTTTGATCAACTATAAGAATCCCAGGTGTTCTTGATGATTTACATGAGATACAGTTACAAGCAGTTGTGTGTTATACCAACTAATATACCACTTACAGGCTTTCAAAGCCCGTATGGTCTATACGAGTATGTTGTTATGTCATTCGGTCTCACAAATACGCGTGTAGTTTTAATTGAACTGATGAACCAAGAGTTCCATCCATACTTGGATTCCTTCATGGTGGTCTTCGTGGAAGATAGCTTGGTGCACTCTCACACTCAACAAGACCATGCTACCCATCTTGATATCATTCTTAGTATACTAAGAGGGCATCAGTTGTATGATAAAGTCTCAAAATTACACTTTTGGATCGATCATATTGACTTCTAGGGTTATGTTATCTCGAAGATAGAAGTATCAGTAGACCCAGAGAAAGTAAGACTATTAGTTTCCTGGGAGCATCTGAAGAATTTCTTTGAGGTAAAGAGTTTTATAGGACTGGATGGATATTACAAATGTTTCATACATGACTTTTCATGCATAGAAGCAACACTTAAAGGCATGACTAAGAAGGGTTCAAAGTTTTTATGTTCACATTCTTGTGATTTAGCCATTCAGGAGATGAAAGGGAGGTTGAATTCAGCAATTATACTAGTTTTTTCAGAGCTGGTAAAGCACTACACTATTTACTATGAGCTTCAGGTATCAAATTGGGAGAAGTGCTTATGAAGGGGGAAAAGGCATTGTGTATGGGTCTCGGTTGTTGAGGCCACATAGAGGAATTACATAATGCACGATCTTGAATTGGCTGCAGTTGTTCAAGCCTTATGTTATTGGAGACATTATCTTCTGGGAGAGCATTTTTTGGTTTTCACCGACCAAAAAGTCTCAAGTATATCATCACTCAGCATGACCTAAATTTGAGACAGTGAATGTGGGTTGATTACCTTTAGTCCTTGGACATTGAGATTGCCTATACGCCTAGAAAAGGAAAAACAGTAGCTAATGCGTTGAGCAGGCGGACTCAGATATAGGCACTTGAGAAGGCCAGTAGTGATTTGAAGCTTATGGCTCTATTCTCCGAGATGCATTTAGAGGTTCATAATAGACAGTGGAGACTTTTCTTTCCTTTGTAGCTATTACCTCTACTCTTCTTGATCGAGTGAGAATGAGGAAGCTATCAGAATTAGAAGTCCTAGTCCTACGGGAAAGCGTGACAGGAGAAGAACCTATTTTCAGATAAACAATAGGCTATGATGATATCTTTCATTTTATGGGGTGCATGTGGGTGCCAACAGACATAAGCGAGGAGCTGATGCAAGATTTTCATTCCTCAGTTTTGGAAGTTTATCCTAGTGTCACAAAGATGCATCGTGATCTACACCATCAGTATTGGTTGACATGTATGAAGAGAGATGTTTCTAGTTTTTTCATGAGTTGTTCCACCTGTCAGTAGGTGAAGGTGGAGCATCAGTGACAAGTAGAGATTTTGTAGCAATTACCCATTCTCGAGTGGAAGTGGAACGATGTCACGATGGATTTTGTGACAATTTTACCGAGGTCTCCTCAAGGGAACGATGCAGTTTGGGTTGTCATTGACAAACTCATGAAGGTTTCTCACTTCTTTCCAATCATGGATACATTCATTATTGATGAGATATAAAGGTTTTTAATTCAATAGATTGTACGTTTACATGGGGTTCCACACTCCATTGTATCAGACAAGGATTCATGTTTTAATTCTCAGGTCTGGTTGGGATTACAGATGGCTTTGGGAACATAAGTACTTTTGAGTATAGCTTTCTATCCCAAGACAGATGGCCAGTCTGAGTGTACGATTCAGGTGCTTAAGGACATGCTTCGAGCATGCACCTTGGATTTTGGAGGTTCAGGGTAGAATCACATACCTCTTGTGGGATTTTCCGAAAATGATAGTTTTCAAGCAACTATTCAGATGGCACCTTATGAGTCTTTGTACAATAGACTATATTTTTCACCCTTATGCTGGATAGAGGCAGGAGAGGAAGTTATGTTGGGACCTCATCTTTCCCAGGAGACAACAGAGCAGATAGAGTTGATTTGGAAGAGGATGGCTACTACATGGTCTCGACAGAAGTCTTATGCTAATCATCAGAGACGACCTCTGGAGTTCGAGGTCGGAGATCAGGTTTTCCTGCGTGTCACACTGAGGTTGGGGCACTAGAGGATTAAGATACAGTTTAGTCATTTTCAGTAGTACGCCGGGCCATTTTATGTTTTGGATAGGGTCAGTCCAATTGCCTATTAGTTGTAGTTACCTCATTGGTATCGTTTTATGCACAATGTCTTTCAAATTTCTCATCTTTGACATTACTTCTCAGACTCATCTCATGTTTTTCTACTGGAAGAGGTTGAGTTAGAGGCAGACACCTCATTTGAGGAATGTTTTATCCTGACTGTTGATCGAACTGAGAAGGTTCTTTCTAGATGGTCAGTTCCTCTAGTATGAGTGTTATGGTAGCACGGGCGAGTACAGGATAAGACCTGGAAGAGGAAGGCTCATGTACTATCTCAGTGGTCAGATCTTTTTGAGGAATCTTATTCTATACCGCCTTTATAGGGAAATTTGGGAACAAATTGCTTTAATGGGGGAAGTTTTTAAGAACCCAGATCTTCTTTTCAAATATGTTTTTCTCTTCTATGGTGTTTTTGAGGAAAAGAGGAGTTTATAGAAATTTTTTAAGTACACATTGTGTACTTATATGTAAACATCGTGTACTCTTTTTCCGCATGTAGTCGTGTGCTATCCATGTAATGGCCAAACACATTGTTGTGTGTGGTATCCTAGAGACCACCTTATATGGGGCAGAATAAGGTGAGTACACATCATGTACTTCAAAAGTACACACCGTGTACTTTCAATTTTCATTAAACATACTGGGATCACGTCTGACGGATAAAACACATCTCTTCTCAACCTAGTCATCTGAGATCATATGTACATTGTGGATCTTCATTGAGGCCACGATCGATCATCGGTTCTCTGAATCGAACATCAGTGGTTGTGTTGAAATCAAATCGGTGAGTTATATCTTCTTCTTGAGCACATTGTTTTGATTCCTTCTCTCTAGTGAGATCGTAGGATCAAATATGTAAAAGACGATTTCATTAAATACAAGAGGGGGGTGAATTATATACTTTAAAAAAAATTGGAACCTTTAAAGTTATGTTTAAGATGGTTAAACAAACATTCATAAGACCTCTTAAAGAAACCTTTTCTAATTTATTAAAAAAGATTATACATTAAATTGTATAGAATCGTTAATATAATCAGAGTAACGTAATTACAAAGTATAAGAAATATATACTTTATAACTTTAACAAATTTACAAATACAGTGGAATTAAAACAACTTGAAATAGGAATCAAGTAATAATGGGATTCTATTAACCCAAAGAGAAGGGTATCCAATAACCTTGGATAAAGGTTCTTTGATTTATACTTTCAAGAAAGTCTGTCTTACCCAAACTCAGGTAAGACATCAAACTGAAGATCGGTATCTGTCTTGTTATCCTTGCAAGCCCTCGATTTAGAAATAAATTGGAACCTATGTCTTCCAAACCTGGAAGCCTTTGATCAGCACGATCAGATTCTACACTAATCAAGTCTGAACAAGTTTTTTATACCTGAACAAGTTGTTCAAAATATCTTCACGAAGAATTGAGAGTTGTAAGAGCCTCTCTCTCTAGAAATAACTTCACAATCTTGTTCACAGTCAAGTATATTTCTCGTTCAAATTATCTTGTATTTATAGGCAAAACATCCCAATGGCCAGCTCCTCTCCAATAGTCATATTTTACTTATATTTTGGAGGGACATGGAAATGTGGCAAACATACAACAGTTAGTTTATAACAGATTGTACGACATCATTTCAAGTAACAGAAACGATGTTATTTATAAGAGAACTTAGAGTCTAATATCCTTGAAATGATATATTTAAAAAACTATAACACTATCAAGAAAACGTAATCTTAATAAATCATGTAAACGGATTATTAGAAAAAACATTATCAAGAAAACAGAATCATAAAATCAGAGTCAAATATACACCAGATTCGGTATTTGAAAATCGGAATCACATATACACCGGAATCGGTATTTAAAATCGGCATCACATATACACCAGAATCGGTATTGAAAATCAGCATCATATATACACCGGAATCAGTATTGAAAATCGGAATCACATATACATCAGAATCGGTATTGAAAATTGACATCATATATAAACTGGAATCGGTATTGAAAATCAGCATCACATATACACTAGATTCAGAATTGAAAATCTTCATCATATATACACCGGAATCGGTATTGAAAATCGGCATCATATATACACCAGATTAGGAATTTAAAAAACTGAATCACATATCATAATGATAGATCTTGCCAAAAATAACTGAATGAAAAAATCCAAATAACAATTTTGGATCATAAGAAAAATAAAAAATATAAAAAAATAATCAGAACTTAGAAAAAAGTGTTTGTGATTTTCAAAACACAAAACCATAAGGAATGGATAAGTCATAATATATCCTTACTGACTCAAAAATCTCCCCATTTTTGGAAATCACAAACAACTTTTCTAAGGAAGAATATATTTCCTTAAAAAACTTTTCTCCCCCTTTGAATGAAATTTTTGATGAATATGACGAACTCCCCCTTAGGTTATGTTTCCCAAGGTTTGTATTCCTGTTATTTGATGTAATGTTTTCTTAAGGGAATATCTCCCCCTTAGACATACATTTTTTCTTAAAAGAAAACTCCCCCTTACATGGACAATATCCTTTCCTGCCATACCCCCCCTTACTAGATTAACCTTCTCAGAGATAAAATTCTTCCTTTAAAAAAATTTCCCCCCTTTTTGATTTTCAAAAAGATGGAAAGGAATGGATAAGTATAAGATGGACCTATAAGGTTAAGAAAGCATACATTTGAAAACAAAATAATTTTATGCAAGAAACTTCATTAAGAAAAATTTAGAAATAAAGTTTACATTATAAAAAACTTCAGAATGTAAAAAAAAATCCTTCATTCTTCTTCTGCTTAGATAACATCTTCTTTATCCTGGCTTTGAGATTCTTCATTTCCTTATGATCTTCTTCAAACTTCTTTTATAAGATCTCTTGATCTTGATTCTTCTTTTCTAAATACAATATAATTTCTTCTTGAGCAGCTAGCTTTCTTTCTAATTCATCTCTGACTTCCTTCTCACTGCTAACAGAACGAGCAACAGAATTGAGTTGACTAGAATTCTCAGAGATTGATGTCTTGACCTTGTTGAACTCGGTTTCAAAAGTATTAAATGATCCTTTTGATGAATCCATGAAGTCACCATGATTTCTTAGCTATTCATTGATAGTTTTATTATGGTTATAGACTTTCTTACATGTCACCTTCTGAGATTTATAATCAATAAAAAGATTTTTGAAGTCTGTTTCTTACTTGACAACCATATCCATAAGAATATTGGTTGATTATGAATTTTGATTCAGGGTCTCTTGCATCATTTGACTCTGGGCATCTATGTTTTCAAGAACCATAATAGTGCTGACCATCTTTCTTAAAGATAACTTGACAAAATCATTTTTGACAGATGAAGAGGACTCGGATCTTGAAACATATTTTCCATTCACAACTACTCTTGGAGTTAATGAAGATGGTCTCTCTATTCTCTTAGAGGATTTATAAGGCGTTTCCTTATCATATGGAGAAACAAAAAAATTGATCCTTTAATAGGATCTCGGATTGGAGATTTTTCATCTGAAACATGAAAAACATTTACATCTCCCTGTTCATCTTCTTCATGAGACTCTTCCCCTTCTTTATCTTATTGTTCATTTTTCCTTTCTATGCTTATTCATATAGTTTAAAATCAACTTCTTATTTATTTTCAACTTCAACTTCTTCCTCAAATTCTATTTCTTCCTTAACTTCTATTTCATCAAATTTATCTTCACCTTTTTCTACTGAAACAGATTTGGAACCTGAACTAGAAGAAGTTCCAAAATAATATTCCACTTCCTTTAAAATATCATCATCATCATCTTGGATTATCTGATCTTCCATTTCATGAATTGGTTTAGATAAATCTAGGACCTTCTTAGATTTTTGGATTTCCGGAGTGGCCACAGATTTCTTAAGAACATCTTGAGATTCGGGTACTTCATGAGATTTCTTTTCAACAGCTTTTAGAAGGGACTGAGAAAATTTCTCTTCCAATGATTTATTCTTTAACTTCTTCTCCTTCTTTTCTTTCTCAAGATTTTCATATTGCTTGATTTTTAGATCCTTTTCTTCTACAGGATTTAGACTGAAAGAAGGGTCCCCTACCTTTCAAGTGGTTATCATTTCTCTCCACTTTGAAACTGTTGCATTTGAATAATATTTTAGTTTCTTTGTAGGAGGATGTGATGAAGTCGGAATAGTATGAGATGGAACTGGAAAGATCGTTTCAACAAGTTTCCTTTTCTTATGAACTAACTTTGATGATTCTGGAATATTAGCCTTGTTCTAAACAACTATTTCTTCAAAGTTTTTCGATTTTGGAATAAACTATACTTTCATCCTTCTTAGAGTGTTTTCACTTAGTAACAATATCTTGAACAGATTCGAGACTGACCGGCATAGAACATTCATTTCTTGAGGACACAAAATAATTATCCTTGAAATAGTTATTGCGTACATAAGGATCTGAGATCAGATGGTTCCACCTTTTATTTCCTGAATGGTGAGAAAGATGTACTTCACCATGTTTATCTTCCTTAAGTTGACAAGAAATTCTAGAATAAATATATCACATATCTATAGATAATCCTTATCTCCCTTTATTTGAATAAGAAATACTTGCATCCAGAGATCCACTATCTTGTGATTCATTGAAATATTTGTAATCTTCGGATTCATAACATACTTAAGACCGAGAAAATTCAAATCCTTGACTTTTTCAAAAGAGCCTTTTTTCTCATAGAGTTTCTAGGAGAAATGAATAGCCTCCCCTTCATATTGTATGTTGAGAATATTTTTTGCCTTCTTGTAGGGGACTATATAGGATTTATCATAGCACTTTAACTTAAACATATCCCTACCATATTTTTTGAAGAAAGAAACAAATTTATAGAACTGAATAAGGAAGTCAGGATAAACCATATCCTGAGATTTCTCCTTAGCCACATAGACACTTTCTCATCCATTGGATCTTATCACCTTAGAAATAAGGGAGTCATATTTTGCAAAGAAGTTGGGGAATACCAAACTTTCTCTAAATATTGACCAATCCTTTATCTCCTTGGAAACTGGCATCTGGTCTGCTAAGGAATTAAGAGTCATTTAGGGTGAAAGAAAAAGTTCAGAACTAAATCTTTGATGACAGCAGAGCTTCAACACTGAGAAAGATAAGGATGGTGCGATACTTGAAAAAGAGGCACCCCTTATATAGACATGTCTATGACTTCTCAACTTCCATAATATAATCAAATTGTTGAAAAAAACCTGATCCGATCTGACGGTTGATAATGGGTATAGAAAATATGAATTCTTATCTTTTTAGAAAAGGTAAACCGGAATTTAAGAAATTTTGAAATGCCAAAAACTAAAACATAAGATAATGAAAATAAAGATTTAGAAAGACTAACTTTTAGAATAATTTGACAGATTTATCAGTATTACATGATTTTTTCTTGGGAATTTTCAAATCCGAAATTTTCAAATCCGAAATTCTCAAATATAAAATTTTCAAATCCAAAATTTTCAAATCCAAAATTTTCAAATCCAAAATTTTCAAATCCAAAATTTTTTAATCCAAAATTTTCAAATCTGAAATTTTTAAATTTGAAATTTTCAAATTTGAAATTTTCAAATTTGAAATTTTCAAATTTGAAATTTTCATATTTGAAATTTTCATATCTGAAATTTTCACATCCGAAATTTTCAGATCTAGAATTTTCAAATCTAAAATTTATTTTAATGAAATAAATTAAAAAAACATATGTACTCCCCCTAAAATAAGGTGTAATTTAATGTTAGGAGATGATTTGATAAGAAATAGATATGAATGATTACCTTATAGAAATCAGTCATAGCTTCTGTTTAATATATTCAAATCTATCAGATGATAATGGTTTTGTAAAAATATCAGCATGTTCCTCTTGTGTTATGGTAAATTGAAGAATAATATCTCCTTTAAGTGTTTGATCCCTAATAAAGTTATTTCTAATATCTTTTTTCTTTGAACGAGAGTGATGTGTAGGGTTTTTACTTAATGAAATGTCATTTGTGTTATCACACATAATTTGAGTCTTAGTAAAACTCATACCATAGTATGTGAATGTGTATTGCATCCACAAAACATGAGAACAACAACTTCCAGCTGCTACATATTCAGATTCAGTAGTGGAAAATTCTACGGAGTGTTGTTTCTTGCAAGACCAAGAATATAAGGAATCTCTTAAAAAATGACAAGTTCCAGATGTACTATTTCTATCCATTTTACAACCACCAAATTCTGCATCTGAAAAACATTTAAGTTCAAAAAAATTTCCAGAGGAATAAAATAGTCCCAAATCTAAAGTTCCATTTAAATACCAGAAAATTCTTTTAACAGATTTTAAATGGGATTATTTAGGATTTTCTTGAAATCATGAACATAAGCATACTAAGAACATTATGTCAGGTCGACTAGTTGTTAAGTATATTAAACTTCCTATCATTCCTCAATAAGATGTTTGATCTATAGGTTTCCCTGATTCATCAATATCAATAGTATTAGAGGTTATAATAGGAGTACTTATAATCTTAGTGTTTTCATACACTAATTTCTTTAAAAGATATTTGATATACTTATATTGAGATATGTATGTTCCCTCTGGTTTTTGTGAAATTTGAAAACCAAGAAAAAATGATAACTCACCCATCGTACTCATCTCAAACTCATATTTCATAAGATTCGCAAAGAAATCAGTTAAGGATTCATGAGTTGATCTTATGATGATGTCATGAACATAAATTTGAACAATCAAATCATATTTATTATTTTTCTTAATGAAGATGGTTGGATCAGCAATTCCCTTGACATAGTTATTTTGAAGAAAAAATCGTAAAATTATATCGTACCATTCTCTAGGGGCTTGTTTAAGTGCATATAAAGATTTGTTAAGTTTATAAACATGATTAGGACATTTTGTGTCTTCAAAGCCAGATGTTTGATCTACATAGACTTCCTCCTGTACATAAATATTAAAAAAAGTACACTTAACTTCCATTTGATGGAGTTTAAAATTAAATAATGATGCAATGTATAGAAGAATACGAATAGATTCAAGTCTTACTATAGGAGCATAGGTTTCTTTATAGCCTATTCCTTCTTGTTGGTTATAGACGTTTTCAACTAGTCTTTCTTTATATCTAACCATGAATCCATTTTCATTGCATTTGTTTCTAAAAACCCATTTTACTCCAAAAACAAAAGTTTCCTTAGGTTTCTCAACCAAGGTCCAAACATGATTTCTTACGAATTCATTGAGTTCATCTTGCAAAGGATTTATCCAGTATTCCTCACCCAAGGCTTCTTCAAGAGTCTTTGGTTAAAATTGGGAAATAAATTCAATATGTTAAACTTCATTTCTTAAAGAACTTCTATTTATTATTGGTTGATTAACATTTCCAATGATATTATCACTAAGATGATTCTTACGTAACAACTGACGTTGATTTTCAAAAACTTGTTCATCAACATAAGGTATAAAATACTCAGGGTTGAATGTTTTAGAAACATTTTCTTGAACATTATCCTTGTCTGGAAGATCATCTATCAAAGGTTGGTGATTAGTTTTAGAAAACATATCCAAAGATGTAGGTTGTTTGAAAACAAAAGGATCCTTTTCATCAAAATTAACATGTACTATTACTTCCACAGTACAAGTGTTTTTATTAAAAAATCTATATGCCTTAGATTTAGTAGAGTAACATAAGAAAATTGCTTCATCGTACTGAGGTGAAAATATATGTAATTTATCCTTGGTGTTCAATATAAATACTTTGCAACTAAAAACTATGAAGTAAGAAACTTTTGGTTTTTTAACAGTGCACAACTCATAAGTTGTTTCATTAAGAAACGGTCTTATTAAAACTGAAGTTTTAGTATAACAAGCAATACTTATAGGTTTATCCCAAAAATGGTTGGCTATTTAGTATTCGATCAACATGGTTCTTGTCATCTCTTGAAGAATATGATTTCTTATTTCCACAAATCCATTTTGTTGAGGTGTTCTTAGAGCTGATAAGTTTTGAGTAATAACTTTTTTACTACAAAAAGTTACGAAATCCGAATTTTTAAATTCCCTACAATGATCACTATGAATAGTCATCAATGGTAGGTATTTTTATTTTTTAACTTGTGCTCTAAAGGTTTTGGAATAATAAAAAGCTTCAGATTTGTTTGCATGAAAATAGATCCAAGTAAATCTAGGGTAGTCATCAACTAGGACAAACACATAGTATTTTCCTCCAATATTTCTAGTTTGTGTTGGACCAAATAAATCCATATGCACTAAATGTAAGGCATTAGAAGTCATAACTTCACTTATAGATTTAAATCTAGACTTATGTTTTATGCCATATTGACAAGGATCACAGACTTTTAAACAATCAAACTTAAGTTTTGGTAGATCCTGAAAAAGTTCTTTCTTAGAAATCTTACTTAGATTCCTTAAGTTACAAGGTCCTAGTCTCCTATTCCAAAGCCATGATTGATCTTCAAATGTACTAATTCATGGTAGATCTTGACTTCTAAGGTTTTCTAGGTTTATGGTGTACACATTCTCATGCTGAAGGGTAGAAAAAATAAACTCATCCTTGGTATTGTGAACTAAACATTATTCATTTCTAAAATTCGCAAGGTAACCTTCATTACATAATTGGCTTATGCTTATGTGGTTGTACATAAGGCCTTTTAAAAAAAGAACATTTGAAATAACAGATTTACCAAGAAGAATAATGTTACATATACCGATAATTTCTCCTTGAGAGTTATCACCAAAAGTTACCTTTCCACCTTTTGTTTTTAAAATCTTCTTTAAATAATATTTGTTACTAGTCATGTGTCATGAACATCCACTATCCATGTACCATAGGTTGTTGGTACTTCATTTATTTTCCAGAAAAAGAAAGAGTTAGGCTTTCAGAATCCAAACTTTCTTGGATCCGGAATTATTAGATAATAAAAGATTGGGTAACCATATTTGTTTAGAAAAATTAGCTTTATGTATCCCAAGTGATTGAAATTTATTTAAAGAATAGTTTTTCTTCTAATGCTCACCACTTTGGAATTTAAAAAAAAATATGGGATCTGGAGGGAAATGATTATTTTTAAAAATAAGATTTTTATGAGAATAACTTAATCACTGATTATTACCATGTGGTCGGATCTGAGAATACATCTTGTCAGAAGTTTCCTCACCAGAAGTAAAATTTTCATGAAGTTTCTTCAAGGAAAACTTTCAGATTTTTGTCTCAGGACTGATTTCTTATTCTCAAGAATAATAGATTTAGAGTAAACCTTATCCTCTAAAAAATCTTTTTCTAAAAACATATTTTTATGATCTTTATAAAGTTTATCCTTCTCAGTATTAACTTCCTCAAGTTTCTTAGAATGATTTTTTAGAATATCATTTTTCTCATCAAGATCTTTGGAAAGATCCCAAATTTATTTTGTTAAAATAGATTCTCTAGAATTTTCTTTATCAAGTTTCTTAGAATCTTTACAATTTCTCTTTTCAAGAAATCTATAAAATCTAGAAACTTTTTCATAGGAAGGAAAATCATTATCATTATCTGATGAAGAAGATTTTTCATATAAAGAAAAACCTCTAACTGGAAAATTTTCACATAAAGACATATTGGTTAAGGATTCAGTAGTTCATACGTTAGCCCTATGGCAATGATTTTGAAATAGAGATTTGGCTATTACACCAATATTCTTTTTTCACAGAATATTCATATTCTGAAGATTGACCAGAAGAATCTCCACCACTTTCACTCCAAGTGTCATTGGCTTTCAAGGCTTTATTACGCTTTGATCTGTACAACTTCTTCTTGTTTATTTTAGAATTATTATCTTTCTTGTCTCTCTTCTTAAGAAAGGGACAATCAGTTATGATATGACTAGTTCTTCTACATTCATACCATGTCACGTCTCCATCTTTCTTATCTTTTCCATCTTTTTTCTTGTATCTGTATTGAAAGTTATTCTGCCGAAAAATCTTGTTCATCCTCTGAGCAAGATTGGCTAATTCATTTTCTGAAGCTTCACTTTCACTAGATTCATATTGAATAACAACCTTTTTAGATTTTGATCTTTTAATTCTCTAAGGAGTCTTGGCTTTCATATGATTTGAAGTAGTATTAAAAGCAACACCTCCATTTCCCTTCTTCTTCTTAATATTATATGCATCTCTCTTCATTATGGTTTAATGTTGGAGAAGAGTTCCAAACAGTTCATCAAGAGAAATTTGAGTGACTTTCCTATTCTCATATATATCAGTCCCCTTGGATTCCCATTTGTTAGGAATGTTGTCAATAATCTTGTCTACAAGAGCTTCATCATCTAAACCTTTCTCACCCATTGATTGTGAGCTGTTGACAATTGTCATAAATCATTGTTGTACCTTACATAAACGTTCTCTATAAGAAAATCAAAAATCATGATACTCAGCCCTGAGCATTGTTCTTCTAGTATCAATAACTTTGGATGTTCTTAAAGTGAGTTGCTTCAAGCTTCTTCTAATTAATATTTGCAGCTTCATAGGATAAAATCTGGCCATATATATTTTTAGTCATGGAACATAGTGAAGTATTATGTACATTAATGTTTAGCTGATATTCCAACTTTTCGGGAATAGTAAAGGTTCAATATTTCTTATCAGGAATCTTATAATCTCCAATTAACATAATGTAGTTGTCTACACCAGTGTTTATCATAATGGTCTTTATTCTATCTCTCTAGTACTCATAGTAATTTCCATCGAAGATTGGTGGTCTAGTAGGATTGAGATTATCTAAAGATCCAACATGAATTCCTGCCATACTAAAAAGCTATTGCTTTCCAAAAAACTTATTAGTAGAGAAGTTTAGAAAACAAATATGAAGAACATAAGAAAAGAAAATCCAGAACAAGAAAGGTTATATGTGGATATAAGTATTTTTTTGACCTCCTCGGATATAAATTGTAAGATTGATTCGAAGTATGAGGTACCCAAGCTCTAATACCAATTTTAGGATCGAATATGTAAAAGATAAGATGCTCAAATACATGAGGGGGTTAATTTTAAACTTTAAAAATTCCTTTGTAACCTTTAATGTTAAGTTTAACAAGGTTAAACAAACATTCACAAGACCTATTAAAGAATCATTTTCTAATTTCATAAAAGAATGATTCTACCTTAAAGCATATAGAATCTATAATATAATCAGAGTAATGGAATTACAAAGTATAAGAAATATATACATTCTAACTTTAACAAATTTACAAATACAGCGGAATTAAATCAACTTGAAATAAGAATCAAGTAACAATGGGATTATTTTAACCCAAAGAGAAGGGTATATACCAACCTTGGATAAAGGTTTCATGTTTTATACTTTCAAGAAAATATGTCTTACCCAAACCCAGGTAAGCCCTCAATTTGAAGATCAGTATATGTCTTGCTATCCCTGCAAGCCCTCGATTTAGAAGGAAATTGGAACCTCTGTCTTCTAAACTTGGAGGCCCACGATCAATAAGATCAGAGTCTGCACTAAGCAAGTCTGAAAAATTTGTTCACACATGAACAAGTTATTCACAACATCTTCATGAAGCACTGAGATTTATAAGATCCTCTCTCTATATAAATCACATCACAAGATTGTTCACGGTCAAGTACATTGCTCGTTCAAATCAGCTTGTATTTATAGGCAACACTTCCCAACGATCATCTCACTACTACAAATGTGCCTTTTATCATGGCTAAAAATGTCCTTGAACATTGCTGAAAAAGCACTGTTAATGCTGGTGAAGATAAGGAGGGGGGTCCCCTTTATCAGCGCTCCAAAAAGCGCGGATAAAAGGGTCCTTTATCAGCACTTTCTTTTTAACGCTGATAAAAAACACCTTTTATCGGTGCTTTTTTTAGCGCAGATAAATGTAAAAAAATTACAAAAAATTACAAAAATAAAAAAAGAAATAAAAAAATAAAAAACAAATCCTGCAAATTAGGGGGGGTTTCCAGCCCCTCCAACGCCCGCACACACCCCCTCCACCCTTTATCCATGCTAGCCCCCCAAATCCACCCCCATGAGTGTGACCTTACCTCCGCCAGGTTATAAACTCGATACCTCCCACCTGCATGCCTAAGCCCTTACCACTCTTCTATTTTGATTTGTTTTCCATTTCATGATATCTCTATTAATATATATATATATATATAGTTATATATATTTGTATAGTAATATATATTTATATTAATATATATATAGTTATATTAATATATATATATATGGTTATATTAATATATATATTTATAGTGATATTAATATATATATTTATAGTTATATTTGTATATATATGTAGTTGTATTTATATATATATAGTTAGATTAATATATAGGTATATAAATATTCATATTTTTGTGTTTCAAATAAAATGGATATTAGTTATTATTTAGATAAAGCTAATATATTTTATTTGTAAATTTATTTTATTATTTATATTTATAATTAAATTTTTATGTGTGAATATATAAAAATATGTATATATTGTTATATATTTGATTATAAATAGTAGTGCATTATAAAAAACGATAACATTTCAAAGAAATAATATCAATATGAAGGTAATACCTTGGAATAAATTTAGTCCCAGCCAAAGAAAATCCAATAATACCCTCTTAAACGTGGCTGAAAATCCGCAAAATGGTAAAAAATCGGGGTATCCTGACTATTAACTCAGTTTTATAGGACTTTTAGGCCTTTTTTGGCCTCGAAAAATGTGATATAGGGTTTTCCTAAATCACTAGCACGTAGATCTCTTCACAGGTTTCGATTTGATATGCTGTAGAGCTCAAACAGACACTCGGATCAAAAGTTATGGTTGTTTGATGTTTGAGTGGCGTTCTCAACATATTTTAGATCTTTTTTAATTTATTTAAAACTTTTTAGTCTTAAAATTTTTATTAAATGAATATTACTCCATAATAATAAGAAAATTATTTACTAAATATATTTTTTTAAATTTTTTTATAAGCCATTTTTACTAAATATATTATATATTAAGTGTAACTGTATATTTATACTTATCTAAATTATATTTAAAATTGTATTTAAAATATATATATTATATTTATATCAATATAAATATATCTGTATATTTAAATATTAATTTATTTTTTTAAATTTGTTTTAAAGTAGACCCTTTATCAGCGCTTTTAAAAAAACGTTGATAAAGACCCCCCTTTATCAGCGCTACTAAAAAAGCGCTGATAAAGACGTACTTTTATCAGTGCTTTTTGTAGAACTGATAAATGTACCCTTTAGGAGTGATTTTTTAGCCCTGATAAAAGTAACCCCTTTATCAGTGCTTCTTCATTAGCACTGATAAAGGCTGGCGCTGGCCTTGCCCAATTTTGTGGTAGTGGCTCCTCTCCAACATACATATTTTCCTTAAATTTCAGAGGGACCTGGATACATGGAAATCATACAACGGTTAGTTTATAACAGATTTTATGACATCGTTTCAGGTAATAAAAACAATGTTAAATATAAGAGAACTTAGAGTCTGATATCACTGGAATAATACATTTAAACAACTCTAACATTATCAAGAAAATATAATCATAAGAAATCAGGAAAATGGATTCTTAGAAATAACATTATCAAGAAAATGGAATCATAAAATCAGAGTCACATATATACCGGATTTGGTATTTGAAAATCGGGGTCACATATACACCGGAATCGATATTGAAAATCGGTATCACATATACACCGTAATCGGTATTGAAAATTATAATCTTATATACACCAAAATCGATATTGAAAATCAACATCACATATACACTAGAATCGGTATTGAAAATCAGCATCATATAAACACTGGAATCGGTATTGAAAATCGACATCACATATACACCAGATTCGGAATTGAAAATTAGCATCATATATACACTGGAATCGATATTGAAAATTGACATCATATATACACCGGATTCAGAATTGAAAATCGGCATCATATATACACCAGATTCGGTTATGAAAATCGACATCATATATACACCAGATTCAGAATTGAAAAAACTAAATCACATATTGTAATGACAGATCTTGCAAAAAATAATTGAATGGAAAAATCGGAATGACTATTCTAGATCTTACGAAAAATACAGAGCTTAAAAAAATATTCAGAACTTAGGAAAAAGTGTTTGTGATTTTCAAAACATAAAACCATAAGGAATAGAGAAGTCATAAGATATCCTTATTGACTCAACAAAGATATCATGGGTTTAAATTTTTAGATGTTTTGAAGATATTTGGAATTCTTGGGTGATTCAAGGCTTGAGTTTCATATATAATGATCCTACAACACCAAGGTTGGTGTTTTGTTCCTTTCTATTGTTAGTCTTTGAGTTATATATGCAAAAGATCCCAATACCCTTGAACAGAGTATTGTGTATTTATGTTTTTATCCCTAATGTTTGCCTACTATGCCTTGGTTTTTTTATAGAGGTTATATATTGTGAATAAGGTTTATTTTTCCATGATATGGAGGTTTTTTCAATGTTTTCTTGTTTTGACCATTTGGTCTAGTTTTTCATGTTAGGCTGCTGCCTTGTTTTCCATGCCCAGTATTTTTAGGATGGAGTCTTTTATCTAACATTTTTTTATATTGTAGATTGTTATCCTAGTAGTTCTTGGGGTTTAATTTTGCTTCCATGTATTTTTGGGCATGTTGAATTACCCAAGGCCTTTAGAACCTAGCGTAGTAGACCTTAGGGAGAATCGATGTGAGGGATTCTACAGAGGGTCTGTTTTTACCGTTATGATGCAAGACCATTAGGGGAATTGATGTAAGTGCTTCCTTAGAGTGTCTATAGTTCCTTGACATGGGGAATAGGGGGGATGAGGCTTAATTTCTTCCCCAGAGTTCCTTTTAGTTACATTTATAAGACTATAGGGGGAATTGACGATATGTGCTTCCTCAGAGAGTATGTGCTAAAGCTGAACCAGAGGGGTTAGTCTGTGTGTACTTTCCAGAGAGTTTCTTGTGTTTTCTAGGTAGGACAGAAAAAATTTACGTTGTGAGAACATTCCAGAGGGTTACCGGTTTGTGTTTATCTACCTACTTAGTACGTGGTGTTTTAATTATTTGAAACTGTAGCAATGTTTACAGTTGACTACTTCCTTATTTACTGCTTCTTTTGCTTATTGCCTGCCACATATATTCATTGACTATTAGGAATAGATATCTTGGTGGTTTCCTAATGGGATTTAGTCTCAAACCCTATTTCAGTAATGCTTTTGGGCCCAAATAGATTATATTTTTGTAGGTATAAATAGGGGAAATCTCCCTTCTACTTCAGGTACTTGACTACTTTGGGGCTGGAGAGCATGGGACCAAGCTTAGTCTTGCGATGATAAGGAGTTTACTTTTTTCATTCATACTTTGGTTTAGTACTATATTTCAGAATTGTGACATCTTTGGATTCTTTTCTAGACATATGTATCATGCATCATAATATATGAGCTCCAGCTACTTCTTACTTTCAGTCTTCCGCTGTTTACTGTTGTATGTTATTATTACTATTTCCTCTATTGTAATCTATTTCTCTTCCACTGTGTTACCTTGACAGTGAGGGCATATTTTCCCCACTATCACACCCATGGCCCTCACTACTACTCGGTAGCCATTGAAATTAGGGTAATGTGCTTGAGGTCATGTGACCAACCGGGTTCGGGGCGCCTCTTGGCGGCTACCGGAACCAGGATGTTACAATACACATGTTCTTGCCCTGGGAAATATTTACCATATCAATCTTACATTCACCCTTACACATGGAATATCCATTTCTTCAACATCAATCTTCATATTACAAAATGAATTGGAGAGTTGTAATGGAGCTCACCTGTCATATCTTGATCTATAATGGGCTCAACCCATCAAATCTTGAGTTATAATGGGCTCAAACCAACATATAATGAGCTATAATGGGCTCAACCCAACATAAATAATGTTCAAGGAATATATCATGTTAATAATGTTTTTTCAAATAATAAGAAACCTCTCATACCATATATATATATAAAACAATCCTTTTTAAATTTACTAAATAGTGTTTTAAAATTATTTTTAAAGGAAAGTCCCTTAAAATAAAAAAGGAGTGAGAATTTATATAATGGATATGTGTATACATTATAAATAATCACATTAAACCATAATATAAAAAAAATTATCACACCAACAATTTTAATACAACATAATGAATAAAGAAGAAGGTTAAACCAAATAATGGAAATTGGGTTAAGAATTTCCTTACCTCGGGTTCTTCTTACATAAAATTTGTTTAGACATCCTATTTAATGGTTAAGTGAGTGTTATTAATATCTTATAGAAAAATATCAATCTTTATAATATCTTAAATTATCATTTCATTACATCATTTTACCCTTTATTTTTTATTATTTTGTCCCTTGCATTGTATTGGGGTGCTTTCTTTACATGTTTTCCATGATTAGTTAATGATAGATAATCTTGTCGAATGGATGTGAAACTATAAAATTGTAATGGAAAGTTATTTAAATATTTCTCGTACCATAATTTATAACTTTTATCATTTTTAATTTTATATGAGGATGATTTATAAGACAAAACATTAATGATGTTCGTTTAGATCATTTTATTGGTTCTTTGATAATAACGACCTCATTTTGTCTTATAAATTCAATCCATGGATACAAAAGAATTAAAAAACCATGGATGAGATATAATTCATATATTATAACATGTATCAACCATAAAAATGTTCTCATTACTAGAATTGAAATAATTAATGCAAATTGAAATCAAAACATCCATGATGTTGGTAGTTCGACACATCACAGACAATGTTTTTATTCCTTAAATAAGTGGGATAGGAGAAGAAGAATGATGTTTAATTTTTCATGAACATGAGAAAATAAATAATATACATTATTTATAGATCATTCATTCATCTTGTGTAAGAGGATATGGGAAAATAATAAGAAAAGTAATGAACTCAAAATAGAAGAATAATTGAGAAATCCCTTACAAAAATTTGGTAGCCTAAAGGCTATGAAACATGGTTTTAGAAAATATTAGAAAGAGATGGGACAAGGTTAACCCATTAAAAAATGAATAATAATATACAATAGATCAATAATAAGAAGAAAACAATAACATTTATCTATACTTAAATGTTTTACCACATAGAGGAGAACTTGAATGAAAAAGAAAGAAATTGATAATATTTTACCTTGTAGAGTAACCCCTATAACATGAATTATGGGACCATAAGGGCTTGATGAAACCTTGGGATAACTACTAGGGAGGTAATGAGGCCAGATATTTTTTGTGGGAGAAATTTGAATGGAGTTAATGAAGTAATGGATTGGTATTTATAGAAAAAATAAGGGAATGTTTTAATAATTTCCAAGGGATTCCTCATTTTTGGTATTTGAAAAACAATGGGCTTGCCCATGGTATTTTCCCAAGGTATTATCCACTTGGGACACCTCACATATTAGTTTACTGTACACAAGTAGACCAAATTTATTATATAATTATTACATCATTAATGATGTCATTAACTCACCGAAACACAAAACTGTATTTTTAATATTCACCAAAAAATTAACTTATTCAGAAAAAATCCAAAAAATTACCCTAACCATTTTTTGACGCGTATAACTAAAAAATGAATTCCATTTTGTAAAAATATTTTTCTAAATATCATTAATTTAATTTTTAAATATAATTATACTTAATTCAAAAATAAACAATTTTAAAAATATAAATGCATTTATATCACATTGAAAAATTAACCAAGATATTATTATCTTAAAGCATTAAGAAAATAAAATAATAATTCAATTTACTATTCAATAGTGTCATATTACTATTCATATTCATATTCAAAAGGGTGTATTTTTATTCACCAAAAAACAAGGTGGTTCCATCATACTCCAAATAACTTATTGAACAAAAATGTAGATGACTGTTTTTTGAAATTCAACACATAGAAGATACAAAATTTGGTTTAAAGGATAGTTATAAATATCTACTTTAAAAACGATTAATGTGTTTAATATTTTTTATTTTATTAAAACCTTGGGGTGTTACACCTATATTTTTTTATAAGAAATCCAATAAGACATTTCGAAGAAGAGAAGGTCAGAACGTGAATAAAAAAAGGACATACATGAGGTAAGGTAATTCTTATCTCAATTTGCATGCATCGGTTTAAACTTATACTTCATTGAATATGTCATGATAATATTATGTGTTAAATTAATTTAGATTATCTTATGTTTTTTTTCTCTTATTTTAGTTTGTATATAGTGGATACACATAATCGATTCATTTTATTAACACTAACTTTAATTATATGATCTTTTTAAGATAGTTTTATTCTCACTTTTATTTCTGGGGGACTTATTACATATTCAACACTCATTTATTTTATGTAGTGTATATACTTCCATTTTAAAATTTATATCATGAATTTATTTACACTCATGATATTTAATGTTTTGTTAATTTTTATTCCTTCTTAGTTAATATGATGCAATTGATTACAAAATTGTCTGGTTTTATTTCACAATATCAATATTATTCAGGATTATATCTAATGGGGAATATTTCTCTTATATGTCCATGTTTTATAAAAATATTTTCAAAATTCTATTTATTAATCCACTAGTAATGTTTAAATTTATTTTTACCAATGTTCTAATTTTTAAAAAATGGTTTTAAAGGAATATTTTTATCATTTTCCAAAAAAGAAAATTTGTGACTTTTTTGGCAAAAATGTGAAAGGAATTATTTTTTAACTTATAAATCATGCGTGGATTTTCTAAACCTCATGACACAATATTTTTTTGATGCATCCTATAAAACCTTAAAAAGTTCTTTTCAAATGAATTTTTTCCATCTTAATTGTGTGGATTTTAAAAAACAAAGTTTTCAAAATTGAAAGGATATTTTTCTCAAGAATTATTTCATGTGATATTTAAAAATAATATTCCATATATGAAAACATTAATTAATGTTTATTATACTTTACAGGATATAATATCTAGGTATACCATCCTTATTATATCTTTGGATTCTTTATGTTTATGATAGCATGATTTTTATTAATATCATCACTTTTCAATGGTTACTGAAATGATGAAATGTTTATGAAACCCATTTCTTTTCATGGGTTTTGATATGATGATTAATTTATGATCTTGTGGATCACATAAGTGTGGATTTTATTATTTTATTTGTGGGACCTATAACTCTCTCTAATTCACTGGGAAAATATTTATTTCTCATGATATAACCATGGGAAACATGTCTATGAGCTTGATCCACTATGGGAAACAGTTGTTTCCTAATCCATTATGGGAAACTGGTCTGTCTTGATCCACTATATTGATGTTTTTGGTAGTTAACGTTGACATATGAAATTTTTTTCTATATTTATAATGGTTCCACACTTTTATAACCTGATATTATGGTTCATGATTTATTTATGATGATTTATCACTATTATGGTCTATGTTTTTTGAAATGATAATATTTATGTCATGAATCATGTTCATGATATATGATAGGTTAGGTATGAAATTCATAAATTATGTTCATAATCACATAACCTCATTCTTATCTTATTCTTTCATATGATCATGGATTAATATCTTCTTATTTTTACGCTTACTGGGAAATTGATCTCACCCTTTCTTATGATTATTTTTCCCTAGGTTTGGAAGAAATGTTTTAAGTAGGATATGTCTAAGAAGGGTTCTAAAAGTGAAGAAATTTTGGAAGATGATATATATTTTTATGGGAAAGTTGTTTATTGTTCTTATATATGTAAGATATTTTCTTAATTCTCTAAAACAATAAACCTAAAAGGTCTTGGGTTATGTAAATGATCCAGTATTTCATTTTTATATTTTAAGTTTTTATGGAAAAATTGGGTCACATTTATCAGTATCAAATCCATAAATATAATATTTATATTTTTAGAACTGAATAGAAATGTTTAGGTCTCAGGATATTAAATTTTGTAACATAAAAGGGTTTAGATAAAGTTTTAGATTGGTGTGTTTTCGTGAGAAGTTATCTTTTGGGTTATAGATACCATCATTTTTATATAAGACTATAAGTTCATAGCCTTAGACACTCCTTTTGAGGTTTTAAGTTATGAAATTTTAAGGTGAATGATGATATTTTTGGAGACATTTATTATAAAGATAATTATGGGTTATTAAATTTTGGGATGAAAAATGAAAGGCATGAGATAGAATTTAGGGATAAATTAATTCATTATTGCTGAATATATTATGTTTTTTTAGGATGTACCTCCAGTTTTTTGAATTTAATAACCATAGTTTTAGATAAATGAAATCCCACTAGATGGGTGACAACCCATTGTATCCAGCAAGGATGTGATATATGAACCCACAACCAAAGGGAGAAAAGGATTCATCACCTAACACTGACCTAAATTATGTCCTAATTAGTATGACATTTTCTTAAATGATTTGATGGATGAAGAATAAGTTGATAACAGGGGACATGTGTTATATCGTATAGATAACCATGGGTTTACTTATTGATTTGGTGGTTAAGTGATTAATGTTATTTTGGAGGAATCTCAATATTTTGGGAAACTTATATGATATCATGAGATTCTCTTTCATTAATAAAGGTATAATTATCTTTTGGAAGCACAAATTTTTTTATTTTGGATTTATGGTGGTTCAGATTATTTATAGAAATGGTTATAATATATTAGATATTATTCTACTAGGGAAATTACACTTTTGGTATGAGACTTTAATAGTGATTTATGCTATTTGGAGATAAATATTAGATTTATCTTGGAATAAAATGTGATTTTTGGGTTTCAATAATATTCAGGAATATTTTGAGGAAATTTATGGATTGTTTTTTATTGAATGATCTAATATGAAATGTGGGTATTGCTGTTGAAGTTTTTATATTAATTTATTTTTCCTCATATGAAGATTTAACAATTTTGAGTATAAAATAATATTTTTCTAACCATTTTTGTTGTCGATATTGTATGAAGATGGTATAAATAAATTGTTTTACATATGTGGATTTCATGATTTGTAAAAGATGATTCTAGTGATTCAGGCATGAAAAATTTATACTCATCATTTTGAGTAAAAGAAGTTATTTTCGTCGAATTTTATTAAAGAAAAAAACTATAATTTTCAAGTTATTATATTTTCTTATGTTATTACTATAGGTAGTAAATATATTCCTCAACCTTATAAGAACTATTTTCAAACAAAAAGTTTATTTATTTACATTACTTAATAAGAAATCAATATCCATTTCACCCATCATGGATTTATGGTTCTAGGATGGTTAACTTACTCATGAACATGTTCTATATCACTCTATATCAGTTCTTAAGAGTTAGTTTTTACTTCCATAACCATGTTTTCTTATATGTAAACCTATTGTGTGTTACTATAAATGACATTCATACTTTCCTTTCATTCTTTTAAATTTGGAGTTTTGTTGACCCTTTTTATGATGTGAGATTTCCAAAAAGAGGTATTTTCAAAACTCAAAAATTAGTTTCCAATAATTAGTTAAACTTTTTAGGGTCTGATTTATTAAAGTATTGTATAATGTAATACCCCATGATTTTATAAGTAAATACTTTGTTTGATAGTGTACAAGATATGCAACACTAAGTTTAAATTAACAATAGAATATTGTTATGTGATAGTTATAAGTTAATTGTTAAATTGGAAGGTATGAATATGAATAATTGATTTATGAAATAAACCTAAACTCCATACTTAATATATATTAATTGGAAAATGATTATAAAATAATCACTCAATTTCATGCCAAGTCATTTAATTCATCAAAAAAATATGTTTTTTTCAAAAATGAGTTTTTATTCTTTTTATGAGGGAATATTCATTTCTATAAGTTCAATAAAATGTATTTGAAAAAATGGATTTAATTTTTTAATTAATAATTTCAAAATTATTATAAAATTATTATTTTGAGAAATTTCAAAAGAAAATATTTTTTTAAGGAATAGTGAAATTTTTTTTTATTGAATATATTTTCATTTAATGTTTTTACAAGATAAAATTATGTTTTGGATCAGTTATAATTTTTTATTAGTTAATTTTGATTTTAATAAATAAAATTATGATTTTTTGAATAGATTTTATACTTGAATTTAGTATAAAAACATTTTATATTTAGAAAGGGTATTTTTAGGAAAAAAATATTTTAAATTGCATTTTTCAGGTATTATTTTAAATTAAATTCCAATTACTATGTTTTATGAATATTAAAAAATTAAATCTATATTTGGAATCATTGAGTACAAATTTAGTAGGTATTTCAAATTAATTTTTGGTCAGTGTGAATAGAAAACATGTTAATATGGATTAAAAATAAGTTACAAGGATATATGTTTTCATAATATTTATTCTTGGGTGAAGTTAATTTTATAATTAACACATAAGGTTCCGAATTTAGTTTTTTAAGGGAAAACTTTACATGAAAATGGCTTATATATTATTTAAATCAAATAAAGTCACAAAATGTCACTTTCATTGTCTTAAAATCCCATAAATGTCTACATGGGCTAAAATAGTTTATAAATTAATCTAAGTATCCATTTTCAAATTAAAAGCATATATTCATTTTATAAATTTATTTATGACTTTTAGGGCCACTTTTATGAGATTATGACTTTTATAATATTCAATTTAACGAAAAGTCAAAGATGTTACATTCAGGTTTTTAATAACAATAACACTTTTAATATGGGGTTATCCAGAAAATATATTTGACTATAAATAGTATTTTTAAATATAAAATATTTATATAAATTGTGGTAATTTTTTTTTAATTTTTAGTAATTAAATAATTACTCTAAATTTTGATTCAATGTTAATGTAGTAATTATTCAATTAACAATAAAATATAATAAATGATATTAAAAATATTAAAATTAATATAATTTGAGATATTTAAGGTGATCCATGAATTTGATAGATGGAATTGAAAAATTATATATATAACAATAAAATATTTGGTTCATACTTGAACTGTTTTCTAGACATTTTCAAAAGTCAAAATGGTGAATAGTATCAAAAATTGACAATAATGATATTTTATTGGATTAATATATTATTAAATTATTTAAAATTAATAGAAAACATTCAAAAATTCAAATTCATTATGATATGGTATAAAATTTTATAAATTGTCTATCTATGGTCCAATATAACCCATATAAGTAAATAATTAAAACCTTTTAATATTGAAATAATTGTTACCATAGTTAAAATTAAAATAGGTTAACAAAGGCTTAATCAAATTTATAAGGTTTAAAATAACACCAAAACACATCTAAAATATATATTTTTAATATATTGCAACATTATATTATCTTATATTTTAATCAATTATCATTTGGTGGTGTTTGTTTGGAAAATGAATTTATTATAATTAAATGTTTTGAACAATTCCTAAAATATCCATCATCCTGATTATAAAAACGCACCTCCTCCCTCCCTTATTTACAAAACATTGAACATATATCACTACCATTACTTATAAATTGATCTTCTAAAATTCCATAGATACATTATTTAGTTGTTGGTATTCCCAAAATACCAACCATAGACCCCTTTTGAGGATAGATATAGGAGATGTTTCGAAGAATAGGACGTTTCAACGTGAACGAATAAAGGCAAGACATAAGGTAAGGGAATTATTAACTCAATTTCAATTAATTGGGATAAAATTATACTTCATTGAATATGGCATCCTAATATTATGTTTAAAATTAATTTTTATTATCTTTTGTTGTGTTTCCTCTTGTTTTATATGTATTTAGAGAGGATACACAAAATCGATTCATTTGATTAATGCTCACTTCAATAATAAGTTTTTTATAAGGAATTTTTAGTCTCATGTTTATTTATAGAATAATTGTTCCATATTCACCACTATTATTTTGTGTGGTGGATATTACCCTTTTACATGTTATATAATGGATTTTCTTATTCTCAATATATTTAATGTTTTGTTAAATTTTATTCTTTCATGGAGTATACGATTAAACTGATTACAAAATGCTAAGGTTTTATTTCAAAATCTCAAGATTATTTGTGATTTTATCTATATGGTAATATTTATCTTCCATGTCCATGTTTTCTAAAAAAAATTCAAAAATAATTAATACTTCTTTGTGAATTTTCAAAGACATTTTTACCCATGTTTGAATTTTTTAAAAATAAAATAAAAGGAATGTTTTTGTCATTTTCCAAACAAGGTATTTTGTTAATTTTATACAAAATATATCGAAGTAATGTTTTTTAACTAATATGGCATGAGTGGATTTTCACACTATGATAATTCCTTAATGATTTGAAGCTCCCTATAAAATCTTCCAAATTTATTTTCAAATAAAATGTTTCCCTTTGTAATTATACACCTTTTAGAAAAAATGTTTTTAAAATCGAAACGATATTTTCCTCAAGAATTATTTCAATTGATATTTAAAAATCTTGTTCTATATAAGACAACATTATTTGATGCTACTTATGCTTTATAAGGGATATGATTTAAGGATTCCATCCTTATTCTTTCTTCTGATGGATTATATTTATGATGGCATGGTATTTTTGAATCCTATTACCTTTCTATGGGTTATGCAATGATGACATGTTTATGAACCCCATTTATTTTTATGGGTTTTAATATGGTCAATAATTTTTGATCCTATAGAACATATATGATTGGTTTTTATTATGTGACCATTGATACATATATGTCCATAAAATTAAATGGGTAAAGCTTTATATCTCTTGAGATAATAATAAGAAACATGTTTTTTGGCTTAATCTATTATGGGAAACACGTGTGTGTTGGTCCATTATGTGAAATAGTTGTGTCATGATCCACTATATTGATGGTATTGGTAGTTAACCTAGTCATATAAAATGGGTTTTCTATATTTATTATGGTTTCTCACTTTTATGACACAAGCTTATGGTTCATCATTGATTTATGACTATTTATCACTCTTAGGGTCCACATTTTCTGAAATGATAGTGTTTTTGCTATAAATCATGTTTGTGATTTATGATAGGTTAGTTATGAACTTTGTAAGTAATTTTCATGATCACATATCTTTATTATTATCTTATTCTTTCATATGATCATCGACTAATTTCCCATATGTTAACCCTTACATGTCATATGATCTCATCCTTTATTATGTATCATTTTACCCAAGTTATAAAAAAAATTTAAGTAGGATATGTATAAGAAGGATTCTAGACATGAAGAAATTTTTAGGGAGGATATATATTTTAATGGGAAATTTTATTTTTAAAAGATATGTAAGAGTTCTTCATAATTATTTAAAACTATAAACTTAAAAAATCTTTTGTATATCAGTGATCCAAATTTCCATTTTATGTTTAATGTCTTGAAGGAAAAAAATGGGTCACATTTACCATTAATAATCCAGAAATGTGATCTTTATGTTTTTGGCACTAGATTTGGAAGATTGGGTCTCAATCTGTTACAAAAATGAACCACTAAAAACAAGGATGTTTAGAGAGAAAATAAAACATAAAAAATAGATAGGTATTAGCTATTGTTTATAAAGAAAACTCATCCCATACCAATCACAGTAAAATACTAATGGTTGTGTAACAACTCTTTAAATCGAATTCATATCCTTGGAACAACATGTACTATAATGTTTAAATGACCCTTAGTAAATTAAATATCTGAAACCTATGGTGTGATCAATAACCTTCCTAACTACATAGAAAAATCAATTAAGTCACATAACTTCACACAGCTCGGCCCATTTTTTTGTTTAACAAATGGTTTCAGGGAATAATGTCGTATATGTCATATTAACTAGAAATTCCTTATTCCCAATATAGAACAACACCACTATGGTGCAATGCCTCTTCCATAATATTAATCTAAATGTTTTATAACTATCCATTGCATAACTGATAATATCATAGGATAAGGAAAAATGAAAAAATAGGACACTAAACCACAAAAATGATCATAAAATTAAATTTTATAAATCTTTTAGGATAAAAAATTGAAGTTATTACTTAGAGGATACACTTTTTCGTGAAGAATATAAATATACCCATAACATGAATGGTCATTATTTAAAGTAAAAAATATATAATTTCTTCATTATTTAAAATAAATAAAGACCAATGATATCAATATTAATTAGTTAGAATAGCTATTTACACTTGATACCATATTTATTTCATTTTAAAAATTAATTTTTTATACATTTAATACATGTTTTATAATAAAAAATTAATGGTTGAAAATTTTCATTTTTAATGAAATTTTAAATGTATATCTATATATATGGAGTGAACCTGAATTCCATGATCTTGAGGATTCATCATTAATGGTTTTTATTTACCTAAAATTTTTCATTGTATTAATTTCATACATGAATTATGTGAATTTTGCATAATTTCTAGATGTTTCCCTACTAAAAACTTAATATAACTATTTTAGGATATAAGAAAATAGTGAAACCTTTATTATCAGATATAAAAAAATATTCTTCAAGATTGATACACTAAAATAAGGTATATTGATGATGTGACCAAAAATTATTTTTGAGAGTAAAGTCTCCCAAATATATGTTTGTTTTATAAAGGGGTAAAAAAAATTTTGAAGATGAACTGAGATGGATGTAATTTGTGACATTGGTTTGGGATTTTCCCATATATGAGTCACATTAAAACTCGTATAAATTCAAGTATTTTGGATGAAATATAGGAAATTTGGATGCTTGGAACTATTTAAAAGAATTTTTTTAGATAAAAATTATATTTTAGAGTTGTTTAAGAGATGATAGAAAAAACACACCATGGTGTTTTCAGAACAATGTCATGGTTTCATGGCTTGGGTGAAACATTTTGGGGAGGTCTAAAAATGGATGTGGTATTGACCATGGTTTTTAAAAAATACCTATGTTCCATGGGTAATCCTTGTTTCTCCATGGTTTATGTGGATAATCATACATTATTTATAATGTGAAGTATAATGAGAAACCCATTACATAGAGGCTTTTTAAGGATTTATGTGACCTAAAGATAGCTATGATTTTTAATTGGTTCTAAGGTGATGAAAATTAGGGTACTAGCCATGATATTTGGTTGGAAAGAAGAATAAGAAAGGCATTATATATTGATTTCTTTAGATTTTTTGTGTTTCTAGTGTATTTTTAGGATAGTTCAAAATAGTTGAGATGATTACACAATAGTTATGCTTTATCATGATATGGTTAGTGGGAAAATCCAAATTTAAGTGTCTTTGATGAGGTAGATTTGTGGTTGGAACATGGGATACTCAAACTCAATACTTTATTTCCTCAAATCATATAAAGGGTGAAAAATATGTATATATTTGTCCAATGGCACAAATAAGAGTATATGAAGCTATAAGTTGAGTTAATTATTGGTTTTTTAATTTAAAAATGAAGATATAATGAAATCCGGAAAGTCTAGTTGTGATAATGATTGAGAGTGAGTGTTTTGAGAATTATAGGTAGTTTAACATAAGAACAATAATAAGTATTAAATTAATAAATATAAAAAAAATTGTGGTATATATCTATTAAATTCCTGAAGTGGAAATACTTGGAATTTTTATATTAAAATTTCTTTTGAAGAGAAAGTGGACTATTATGGTTTTTTCATTGATATTTGAGTTTTTCTTTATTGATTAAAGTATAGTTTCTTACTATTACATCAAAATATCTATGATTAATGTTGAATAATATATTGGGTTGTTGAATAGTGGTCTATATCACTATTTTATTAAAAATCTATCATGTGAAGAAGTGAAGAGATGGTGGAGTTCAACTACAAAAAATTATAGTTTCTTTTTTGAAGTTGAAGGATTAATTTATCAAATTTATTAAAGAATATAATTTTTATTATGTTTAATAATTTTAAATAAATATGAATATATTAGATTGTGACACACATTTAAGGATTGATATTGTTCATTTTTATCCATGATGATTAGTGGATTGTGTGATATTTGGTTTCCAAATCATTCCAAGGATAAAGTAATTCATATCAAATGATGAACATTATGCATTCCTTTTTTCTATTATGTGTGTGTTTTTTTTGAGTATGTGGATAATTAATTAAGTGACTAAACTCATCATAATTTAGTATTTAAGAGTTAATAAGGTTTAAATAATAATAAATTCAATTATCATCATCGGTGTTGAAAGTTATTCATTGATGAAATGTAAAATTAATTGATTCAATATTCTGCTATATCTTTGTGAATCTTTGAAGATACTAATAAATATTGGAATCTACATATCAAAAATAGGTATCAATGTTGGTTTCTAGTATTCTTTCAAAGACATTAATATCTTATAAAAATGGAAGTGGTGATTGTTCTATATTTTTTAAATTGAGTAGGTTCATAATTCTTAACACCAAAATAGACTATAAAAATTCAATAAAAAGATATAGAATTCAAAAATTTTACAAAAATAACTATCATATATATAAGTATAGGATGTTATTATATATATATATATATATAATCAAGTGGTTTGGATGTTCTTGAAGTTACAACTAATGGATATGTTCCCCATGCCTAAGATAAAACAATTACAATTACTACTACAAAACCCGAGTTTAACAATGTTGGTATTTATCAGCACTATAAAAAACATTGATAAATGACATATTTATCAGTGATAAAGAAATAGCTAATAAATTTAACCTTTTATCAGTGCTATATTTTTATCGCAGATAAAGGGTACCTTTATTAGCACTTTATTTTTAGCACTGATAAATACTTCTTTCATCAGCGATTTTTTAGCACTGATAAAGGTATGAATAAATAAAATGAAATAATTTAATAAAATAAAAATAAAAATGAGTTTATTAGATTAATTATTACAAAATTTTATTAATTAAATAATTATTTCTACAAATGAATAAATTGATTATACATTATTAAATACTAAATATTTTATTAATTATATAATTATGATAAATAAAGATATTAAATTGTATATATTAAATATATAGATACATATTAATGTATATAAATATTATCTATATATTACAAAATTTTTATGCGCTTTACATTAAACAGTCATGCATTTATTGAATAATATTTTATAATTAAAAATTAATATGAAGTAAAAAATAATGACTAATTTCGTAGTAATCTACATATAATTGAATGTCATTTGATTTTTCAATTTAATATAGATCAAATCTCTATTATATAGATTTCACATATATTTAATTGATGAATTTTTAAATAAAATACAATCATATAAAACTAATCCACTTTTTCAATATTGTTAAAGTTCACTTATTTTTAATTTGTTCAATTTCATTTATTTTTAACAGAAATGCATGCATTTAAAATTATATATTCATTAATAATTTTAGAAAAATATTTGTGAAAAATATTTATAAATAAATATATTTATTTATTTATTTATTTAAAAATTTACTATATTTATACAATTATGTATTTATAATTATAAATAATTAAATATTTTTTTAAAGTATTTATATAATTGTAAATATATAATTATATACATTTAAATAATAATTAAATTTATAATAAATTTACTTAAATAATGAATATATTTACAATATTTATATATATTTTTTACATATATATATGTAAAATTATATAAATATATAAAATGATATAAATATTATTTTTTAAAAATATTTCTATAATTATAAATAAATAATTATAAAATTATAAAAAATATATAAAAAATAAAAATATTTTCTATATTTATAATTATATTTATATTTATTAATTGTATATAAATATTTATAATTTTTTATTTATAATTATAATTATAAATCCTTTATCGTTGATTAATTAATAATAACTGATAAAAGCATCTTTATTAGTGATTTTTCATTCTGATAAAGATGTGGCTTTATCAATGTAAAAAAAGAAGTCATAAAATTAACATTTAGTAGTACTATTATTTTAACGCTAATAAAGATTGATTTTATCGTCTATTTTTTAGCACTGATAATGGCCAACCTTTATCAGCACTTATTTGTAAGCACTAATAAATGTGTCCCGATCTAATTAGAAAATAATAACCATTTGCAAACCCATTACGATATCAAAAGAGTTCTGCAGAAGCCACCCACTGTTTGGGCTCCTTCTCAGTGAATCAAACCTATAATGACACCACTCAACTACCTCTCAAACATCTCTTCTACGATTTGATGTTCGATTAAAGTTAGGTTTTCAAAAGAGGGTTTCTAATTCTCTTCAACCTAGCGAGGTAGGCCTTCTGAATTTCTTAGTGTATTTTTTGTTTTGTTTTTGATTTCTTCTTTGATGTTGTCATTATATTTTTCTGGTCATTTTATACGATTGAGGTAGGCCTTATTATTTTCTCAGTTTTGAATTTTGATTCAACACTTGATTCCTCCTGGAGAGTTTATAGTTTCTGGACTTTATGGAGACACATGGAGTCACATGGAGTTTAGTTGGTTGTTTTATTTGGTTTATATGTCCCAAATTGATCACCCAAAGCTATCGTACATATTTTTATTTATTTATTTTATCAATGGTATTCCATACAATAAAAATTTTATAAATTGAAACTGGGGCTTTTGTTTATGACGGAGTTTAAGGTATGCTAAGAGATTACTTTTATATTATACTGATACATAACTTCTTTTTTCCTCTTATTTGGTATGGTGTGGGAATCCAATGTACCTATTTATCATGGAAGTTTTTATTTATTTTTTATTTCTACAAGTTTTGTTTTTTCCCAAATAATTTTCATTATGTTGTTTTTTATGCCTTGGTTCATATTTCCAGCCTGATGGGGATAGATAATGCCCGTTGGACATTATCATTGGCCAACTCGGGTGTTTGATATGTGGTCGTCTTGGGTTTGTTTCTGAAACTATATCTATTGTTAAATGTGTTTTACCTTTTTTCAATAATCCAACATTCTATGTCTCTACACTTTAAAGAAAAATCAATTTTATATTTCTCCCTCTTTAGATTAATCCAATATTATTTATAAATCGTTTTAATAATAATATATGAAATATTATACCTTAATGTTGTTTACTATTTTGGAAATACATTATAGTTTTCTTCATCATTCTAATTCCCCTCTCTCAATAATTTACAAACAAATATCCTTTTGATATTACCGATTTCTAGTTGTACCACCTTTTTGAGACCAATATACCACTATAAGACATTATAATTTCTTGCTCGGAAATATAGATTATCAAGAATTACACCCCCTTTTGTGTATTTATTTAACTAATAACAAGTTTATTTCCATGTATTCAATTTGATACCTAAATATATGAAATATAGAAAAATATTATTCTAAACCTTTTTTATATTAAAAAAGTTGGGATATAATGAATCTTTCACACTCTATGATATAGATTGACATTCCATCCAAAACATTTGACAATTTTAATCAATTTTCAATGGGTTTCAACATGGGTTTTCAATAATCATTTAGAAGTCTATAAAACACCTTCCTCACATACAGGGATTGGGAATAAAATATCTCATGAATTCCATGAGATGCCTATAAACTATGGAAAATGTCAACTCACTAATCATCAACCTTTAAACATTTGTCATTATTAATGTAGAAAATTATTATCATCATTTATCTCTGGGACTTATAAATATTATGGCATCCACATTAATAAACACTTTTAATCTATCCATAAAATTATTTTTTATGTAATGATTATGATCAATTCATCATTTTTAAAATTAAAGTTTCTTTAATAATTCATGTAACCTTCAATTCCAATATTTTAGTTCTTATTTCCATTCATACATCACCTTTGTCAATTTATAAACATTATTATAATATTAAATAATGAGAAAACTATATGTTTGTTTGATGAAAACTTCATATTTGTGTAATACAATAGTAAATTCTAATTTTACATCATGCTAGAGTACCTTGAATTTTCTTAGGACGGGTAAGTGTGGTAATACGACATCCCAAGAGTCTTGATTTGATTTCAAATATTGATATACGATTAATTTTAAATAATATAATTCCTTAGGCTAATACATAAATTGTTCCAATACATTTTTATATCTTCTAGTTGATTGAATGAGATTTTATTATTCTTGTTTATCATATTTTAGTTTCTTATTACTCCATAAATTTCCATATTATATTTTAATTTTTTAGGGAAATTAAGAAATATTTTATTTGGAGTGATTCATTTCTTAAATTTAATTACCTTTTTTCTTCAACATAAAGAAATTATTTGAAACAATGAAATGTTGAGTTTCCCTTATTAAAATTTTCTATGACATTCACTTTTGATAATGAATATCTTATGTGTATTTTTTTATATATTTTATAAAATAAATTATTTATAAATCCAATAGGTTGTATATGAACTGAAAATTTCTGCATGTTAATCATTTGAAAAATGAATATGAAGATAGAGTTAAAGAGTTCATCAAGTTTGGTAGAGACCATGCAGATGACCCTTATAAAATCCTCTGTTTATTTGTACATTGTTGTTATTCAAGAAAACTTAATCTGGAAGAGTTGGAAAAACATTTTATTTTTCACGTAATAGATCAAATCTATAATCATTTGACTAAACATATGTAAAAAATGAATGTGTAAAACAATTTGAATGATAATGTAGTTTATGAATCAATTGATGTTAATACCTTTGTCAAAGATAAAGGATATCGAATGAAAGAAATGAAAATGGAAATTGAATATGACCTTCGTGATTGACCAAAGTTGTTGGAGGAGTTAAATAGTTTTTCCAACAAACCATTGTATAATAGTTGTACTAAATACCCAAATTATCAACTGTATTAAAGTTATATAATTTGAAAGGTGGCAGAAAATAGAGTGGCACCACCTTTACATAACTACTTGGTCCTCTGAACGATATGCTACCAGAAGTTAATTAATTACGATGCTGAACATATGACACTGGAAAAAAATTACATTAAATGAGAATGATATATAAATAAAATACATGATTGTGTAAATGATTTTATATTGTTTTGAAAGGATAATGGATCATACATAAAATTCACTAAGTTTCATGTAAATTTATATAAGAAAAATGAATCAAGTCCTTCTAAATCTGTATGGTACTTTTATATCATTCAGTGGTTTAGAAGACTATATAAATGTCATTAAACCACAACACAGTTTAACATGGCATGCCGATACAAGAATTAAAAATGGGTACCAAAATTATCTTGTAAAATATCCTTAGTGGAAGAAAATTGATTACGAATTTCTTAAATATAGAGAATACCCAAGAAATTTTTTTCATGTGTTATCAACAGATGTAATAATTCCTATTTGTATAAAGATTAATACTCATAGTACATGGCCCTCCATGTTGGTAAATTCTAACTTACCTCCATGGTTATGCATAAAGTGTAAATACATTATGTTTTCTCTAATTATAACTAGACCAAAGAAACTCAGTAATGATATAGATGTCTATTTGGATTCATTGATTGAAGATATGAAATTGATGTGGGATACAGCTGTTACAATGTATGATGCTCATAAAAGTGAAGAATTCACATTGAAGTGCATGTTTTATGTAATGATAAATCAATTCCATGCTTATAGAAATTTATAAATCAATAGAATTAAAGTAATTTTTGGGTGTCCCATTTGTGAAAAACAAACCTTCTCAGTTTTTTTGAAACATTCTTCAAAGACTATGATTTTGGAACATCCAAAAATTTTACATCGATAACATAAATACCAATACTAGACAACAACATTCGATGGGAATATCTAACAAGTTACAACACCATATTTAGTAATGGGCAATCAACTGTAAAAAAGGTATAAAATATTGACATTGTTTTCAATTAACCATTTCTGAAAAACCATTAAATATAAGGTTTGAAAGAATATATGAATTTTCCTTAAATTATCACATTGGAATTATTTGTATATCAAAAATTTTCTCGATGTCATGCTTGTACAAAAAAAAATGTCTTTCATAATGTTATTGGCGCATTACTAAATGCTCTGAGAAAATTAAAAGATTGACTCAAGGATAGGTTGGACTTGATTGAAATGGGTATAAGGGGAGATTTTGAACTGTTGAAGGCTAAAAGGCATACTTTTCTTCCTCAAGTAGCTTACACTCTATCCAGGTAGGAAAAAATGCAATTTTTTCTCATCCTTACTAGTTTAAAAGTTTCATAGGGGTATTCATAAAATATCAAGAATTTTGTATCAATGAATAATTTGAAGTTACCAAGAATAAAATCACACGATTATCTTTTTTTGATGTAAGATTTAATTCTTTTTTCTTTATATTGAATTCTTCATCAAAATGTATGACATACATTAACCAGTCTATGCTTCTCTTTCAAATACATATGCTATAATGTTATAGACCTGGTGAAGTTTTTCATCCTAAATATGGATATTATAGTCATATTATGGAAATTAAAGATGTTATTCCAACCATCATTCTTTGATATAATGGTCCACTTTATAGTTCACTTGGTTAAAGTGGTTCAACTATGTGGTTATGTGCATTATAGATGGATGTACCCCATTGAAAAGTATATGATGATTTTGAATGGTTATGTCAATAATTGATGTTTTCCAGAAGGTTGAAATTCAGAATGATATATTATTGAATAATCAATGGAATTATATTTCAATTACCAGTCATATTTTGAAAGCATCGGTCTTCCAAAGTCTCATCACAACACATTCCTTATGGGTGAAGGGATTTCTAGAAGATATGTTGTTTCAATTACCTTGATAGAGTGGGATTAATCACATCTTTATATATTACATAATAGTTAAGATGTTGATCTATACATTGAAAACAGAAAATAAATTCTTAGATATTTGAATCCATTAAGGGATAAAGGATGTATGTCAAATACACATAATGAATAGTTTAAAAGATGGCTCAGAGATCAATTTTATGAGGATTTATATGAAAAAATGAATTCAAATATCAAACGAATTCAATTTCTAGACATAGGACTAAATGAAAATGATATATCATACATTTTTACTATAATCAATGGTTAAGAGTTATATTAAAATGTACATGATTATTTCAGTATGATGCAAACAATTTGATTTATTCTTATGGATGAAGTGATGAACATATCATGTTCTAAGGATAGAAATCCAATTTATGAAAATATTTCATATTTTGGAATTATCAAAAAGATATATGAGTTTGATTATACTACATTTCAACATATTATTTTTCATTTCAAATGGATTGACAATATAAATGGAGTGAATATTGATGAAATGGTCTCTATGAAGGTGAATTTCAGTTCGGAAGGGGAAAAGGATAAGTTGTCTATAATCACATCACAAGTTGTGAAAGTATTTTATATCTCTGATCCAACAGATGATAATTGGTCGATTTTCCTACTGGTGACTAAAAAAATGTTGACTTAGACAAATATTCAATCAAGGATAAACCTTTCATTAGGACATCACAATCAGTTAATGATAGTCTCAATGAGGACAATGACTTGTATGTTAGAGGGGGTCACAAAGAGGGGATTTGGATTGTTAATAGAAGAACCAAATCCTCAAAAACATTAAAAAAGAAATAAGGTTCAATGAGAATGTAAATATTATTTTAATATATTAGGTTGGTCCTTAAAATATTATATGTTCTCTACTACATTAATATAATCTAAATTAAATGTTTGACTACTCATGCAAACAATGTCTTCTGCACATGATGGAAGAAAAAACTATAATGAATTAAAACTTTTTGAAAGATATAAAGGTAATGTTATGATATTATTTCTCTATTTTACTGAAAAATTATATAATGAAACATTGATTTAATTATCATTATTCCTTGAAGAGTTCATTTATTTTAGAATATTTTTTTCTTGGTGTCATGCCTTTGTAAGAAGAGAAATCATGTTTTCTATACTCAATAATAGAGGTAATATTGATTTTTTCATAGTAAAACCATTTTACATAAAATTAATGTATTGTTTAATAATTATGTTTAATTTATTTCCTTTCAGTATTACTCACATAATGATTTTTTTCTTATACAGGGGGGTTATTTTGTTCAAGTTGGGATGCTCTATCCAACTCTCATGATTATTCTCCCTCAAAACCTCTTCACCCAGATAGTGTTTCATCTATCACTTTCTTTCAAGTTCTCTCCAATACCTTTGTAGGAAGAGAAATGATGCTACCTCTACTCAATTATAGAGGTAACCAAGATGTTTTCACAATAAAATCATTATCCATAAAATTAATGTATTTTTTCATATTTATGTTTAATTTATTTATTTTTAGTATTACTCACATAATAATTGTTTTCTTATATAGGTGGATTCTTGTGTTCGAGTTGGGGTGCTCTATCCAACTTTTATGCTTCATCTCCTATAAAACCTTTTCACCCTTTTAGTGGTGCATTTATCACTTTCTTACAAGTTACCTCCATTGCCTTTACAGGAAGATAAATGACGATTCATTTACTCAATTACATAGTTATTCTTGATGTTTTCATAGTAAAATCATTTTACATAGAATTAAATTATTATTTCACATATATATGTAATTTATTTATTTTTACTATTACTCACAACTTAATTGTTTACTTATACAGGTGGATTGTTTTGTTTGAGTTGGGGTGATCTATCTTACTTTCAGGATTCTTATCCCTTAAAACCTATTCACCCCTACATTTTTTCACTAATAATTTTATTTCATGTTACATAAACAGCCTTTCCAGGAAGGGAAACGATGCTGCCTCTACTCAATTATAGATGTAATATTGATGTTTGCAAAGTAAAATTATTGTCCATAGAATTAAAGTATTATTTCATAATTATTTTTAATTAATTTATTTATTTTATTATTTACATAATAATTTTTTTCTCATATATGTGGATTCTTTTGTTTGAGTTGGGTTTATTTATCCCCCTTGCATGCCTTTCAACACCAAACTTTCTACATAATTCATCTCCCTCAAAACCATTCACCCCTGTAGTGTTGACATTTATCAATTTCCTTCATGTTCCCTCCGCTTCTCAATAACATAGGTAATATTTATATATTCAAAGTAAAATAATTATTCATAGAATCTACAATTTCACATTTATGTTAAAGTTATTTTATTTTTGAATTACTCATTATAATTGTTTTCTTATACATGTGGATCCTTTTTTCTTGAGTTCATGTGGTTTGTTCAAATATTTTAATGCAGTGTTGGTAGTTAGACAAATAAATTCAAGGTAAATCATGGAAACATTGATAGTTAGGATTTTTTTGAAACTTTAAGACGTGTATGAATCAGTATCACCTCAATCCAACACATGATATGACCAGTATGACTCTAAGTAAATATTTCTATTCTAAATTGACATTAATTTCAGTAAAAAAGTGAACTGATTCAATGTGTATGTTGTTAGTTTAAAATCAACATTTTACTTTAAAAAGTTTCACCCACCGAAAACCAAGAAAACACACTCTTATTTTCTTAATAATTTAGGGAATCAATTTATAAATCATCTTTAACATGTAGGAATCAGTCTGATATAAAAATGATAAACGATGTGATCTATATGAGTCAAAGTGCTTGTTTCAAGTTTAAAATGACATTTTTGTAAAAAATAAAAGTGACATACTCAAAACTGAAAATACATATTCATATTATTTTTATACTCTAGGAAAACAATCCATAAGTGATTTGGAATGTGTAAGAATTGTCCACACCTAAATCTAATGCATGGTGTGACCGATATGACTCTATGTTCATCCTTATTTAAAATTTACATAAAGTTTAGTAAAAAAACAAACTAACATACTCAAAACCAAACAAAGAGATTCATATTGTTTTGATACTTTAATAAAATGATCCATAAGTCGTTTTTTGATATGTAGGAATCTGCTTCACTTCAATCTGATGCACGGTGTGACTAGTACGTCTCTAAGTGTGTCATTTAATTTAAAATTGACATAAATTTTAGTAAAATTAACACTTTATACTAATTTATTTATTTATATTATTATTAACAAAAGAATTTTTATCTTATATATATGTGTTATTTTTCACGAGAAGGTTTGGTTTGTTCGGAAATATCATGAGTTGGGTTAGGATTAAAAGATAAAAGAACATTGATGTTTTGGAATGTATGTAAAAACAATTATTTATGTAATTGTACAAACCAATGTTTGGGATGTCTATAATATACTGTTTATTTCTTGTTTTTTGTTTTAAATTTAATTTCATTTAAATATTGTATTGGGACTTTTTTTATTGATAACTGGTGTGTTTTTTGTGATGCGGTGTGCTGTTACAACGCACTTATGTGGTGATGCAATGTGCTGTTATAACACATTGCATTATAGCCATTTCTCAGTGCTTTTAAAAGCACTGATAAAGTTCTATTTTATTATTATTGATAAAAAAATTTTATCAGGGCTTCTATATGAACTAATAAACAACCCTTTATCATCACTTTTTTATCATTGATAAAAAACCAAGGCTTTTAACTTCCCACATGTATTCAGCGATTTTCAAGCACTGATAAAGGCCATTTCTAGCACTCTTAAAGGTCGGTTTTGTAGTAGTGAGTGTTTTATTAGAAGAAAATTGATAATGATAGTCATTCTAGGAATTTAATTCTTTAATCTATTTAAGAGTAGTATTTTATCAAATTTATGGGCATCAAGATAGAAAAACTAATATATTATAATTTTAGGAAAATGTATAAGGTAAATTTCAAAGGCGTATAAAAAATTTCAAATTTAGTGTTTGAAGTATGAAAACAGTTTGATACATGATGATGAAAATAATTTGGAATTATTTACAAGATTTAATAAATTTGTGAGCATCATTATGGGTTTTTATGAGGCTTTTAAATATTCTATGGTGGTGAAATAAATACTTTTTTATCTTTCTATAAAAGAAATTATGAAAATGTATCAACACTTTATGACCAAATATTAATACATTTCTATTAAATAATATTTATAGAATATCAATTAATTATTAGATAAAGAGTGAGTATTATAAATAATAATATTAAATCTCAAAAATTAAATATATTTTAAATAATTTAAGTATGATAAAATTTTGAAATAAGTCAAAAAAGAAGGATATAATTAAAAGGATTAATAAAAAGTCAAGATAATGTTAGAAAAGCTGATTTCACTAATCTCATTAAGTGTTTAAAAATATAAATTTGTAAATAAATATTATATTTCAGTGTTTTAATTGTGAATCTATTGTAAATTTTGTTTCCAATTTTTCAAATCTGAATGAATAAGAAACTAATGATGAAGATGAGTCCTTGAGAAGTTTTTCAAGGATAAAATATTCAATGTTTAATAGGTATAAGTTTCTCAACTACGAAAAGGGTAATAATTTCTCAAAATTGAAGTAGGAAATTTTTTTATAAATTATATAATAAAGTAAGTGCTGATGATAAAACTATTGTACATAAATCAAGTGAAACTGAATAAAATTTAATGATTATAAAAGTGAATAAAGATGAACTTTCTAGTGATGAATAATATAACTATGAAATAAGATAAATAAATTGAAATTAATTTTATTCTATAAATAAGTATTGAGGACTGAATTTTAAAAATCTCTAAGTTTGGGAAATAAAATTTTAATTTGAAGAAAGAATAAAAATTCAAATAAAATTGATTCCTCTAATATTGAAAAGGAATAAAAGTTGTTGAATAAAATTAAATATTTGAATGTGAATCATTTCAATGCGAAGTAGTTGAAAACTTTATAGAAGAGAAGATTAAAATTAAGGAAAAGGAACATGAAATTTTTTAGAAAAAGTTTCTTAAAGTAAAAATTCATATAAACAAGTTCAATTTTAAATTATAGGATACAGTGCAATAAATTATAGAAATCTCGAAGGTAGATTCCAAGATGATTATAGTTTATAATAAGTGTGATGACTATTTGAATTAAAAAATACCGCAAAAAAATGAATACAAAAGGTCTTAAATTTTGGGAAGGATTAATTGAGAATAACTAAAAGGAAAAGTAAATGATTTTTTTGGTAAAATAAGATAAATTCAAAAACATAAGAATATCTAAAAACATAAACTTTTCAAAAAATATATATTTCAAAGGTAATTGTGAAAAATTCAAGAAACATGTCTAATATATAGGGTAATATGTTAAAACTATCAAAAAAATATTCTTTAAAACTAATCCAAATTTTTATTGAAAAAGACGATAAAAATAGGTGACAAATTGTAGGCAATAAGCTGTTTATAGAAGAAAATTTGTATTTTATGGATATTGTTGATGATGTAGGAGATTCAAAGATTTATAAAAAATTGTTTCAATAAGATATATTTCTATAAACTAAGTAGATATTGAATTTAGTAGGGGACTTTTCTTAATAAAATATGTCAAGATAAAAAATAATCAGAAATATTTTAGGTGAATACAAATAATCAATGTCAAATGTTGATAGAACTTTTTTGGAGGTGTGACCAACTTGGTCTTGATGTTAATAATTGGTTTATTATTTCACGTACTCAATTGAGTATTGTTGGCATGAGTAAATATTTAAACGGGTTAATTTCATTTATAAAAATAAAATTTAAAACATTATATGAAATTAATATAATTAACATAATAAAAGAGATAACTAAATTTAAAAGATAAAAGAGTGGTAGAATAATAAATATAAATTATAATGGAATAATATTTTATAAAGGAGTTCTAAAAAATATAAAAACGGATCCCTACATCACTTCCTGACAAGACCCTTGAGTGGTTTTTAATTAAACCCTTGTCTTTAGTGATATCCATGAAACCCATTGCAAAAGTAAAACCCTTTCTATTTAATGGTTGTTGTAAGAAACTCAATTTCACTTTATTTTTAGCAATTATTGAATGAAACCCATTTATAACACTTGGGTTTTATTGGTTTTACTATGAAACTAAATATCCCTTAATTTGTAATATTTTTAGCATGAAACTATAATTCCCTACACTTTAATGGTAATGTGATCCAAACCCATCACACTGAAATGATAGTGAGCAACCAATATCTCTCACTTAAGGTTGTGAGAACCAAACCCACTGTAACAACCCGAGATTTTATGAGAATTATTCTTTTTAATTTCATTGATGTCTTTTGTTGTACGCTACACTAAAAGGATCTTGCACTACATGCATCCCAGACTTGGCTTGCATTACACGCAATCGTAACCTTCCTTGATAGCATGTGTAGTATGCAATACAGGGTTTCACTAAACAATGATATATTGTAATAATATTATTATGGACTAGTCATTATGAATATTATTAACTATATTTTGAATTTTATAACATTATTAATCATCTTACACAGTTTCTAGAACATGGTATGAGAACAAAATAAATTTTTTGGGTAAAATAAGTATTTTTCAAAAAATGAAGTTTTGTCGCCTTTTGATGGTGCACCCACTTTAAATCTAGTTTTTTACATGTTTATAAGTTCAATTTTAAAAAATTAAATTCTTCTTTTTAATAAATATATAAAAATTTACTTTGGATAAATTTTTTATATTATTCTGAAAACTTTTATATTTTAATGAATAGTAAAAGAAGACTATATTTTAATTAAAAATAACTTTTTTCATCGAAATAATTTATATGGGTAAATTATAATATTGAATGGTTTAAATTATAAATAGAATATATTTTTTTCCATTTAAGATAATTTATTTCATTGCCATTAATTTTACATTGAATTCATACGTAAAAACATTTCAATCTTTGGAAATATTTTAACTTTTAAAACCCATTTTCTTAACAACGAGATAAATTTTAATTTACTTACTGCAAATTTTGTTATTTGAATTTTTAAAAATGGATTCCATATTTGGATTCAGTGGGTCAAAATTATTTTAATAGTTTACTTTTATTTTTTTTATATTATGAATAGTAACTACGGTCATTTTTATTTACTTCTATTAAAGATAAATCGGGTAATTATGGGTAAAACAATGATTATAAAATTATCCTAACACATTCCAAAATTCTATTGGATGACTAAAAGTAGACCCATATCACCTAAGGGTTATATTAGATTCATTTTATCGACTTTTCACCCTGAAAATAATTTAATTATTATTAAAACTCAAGAATGTGACAACATGTCACTCTCTTAAATCTTATAAGTGTAATAATTTTAATTTAGTGATAAACTTCATCAAACATATAACCTGAATAGTATCAAAAAATATAATAACATTATCTACATCATGTGTATTTATTTATAATTTTTAGGCATTAAATAATTATCATTAAAGGTGACATAGTAGTGTTGTTGAAATTATTTTATTGATTGAAATATCAAATAAATGGTATAAAAAATTATAAAAAAAAAAATTATTTTAACTATTTAATGTGATACACTAATTTTATAGATACATATGACATTTTATGAATCTATTAATGCTTTTGTTTCAAACATATCTTCTGTGATGATTTTATTTAAATTCAAATAAATGAATAGTGTCAAAATTGACACTATTGTTATTTTATAAAAATAACATAATATAAAATTGTTTAAAAATAAAACAAATATTTAAAAATACTAAATTTAAATTTATATGGTCTAAAATTTCATAAATTATCCAATTATGGAAAATTCACAACACATAAGTAATTATTTATAACAATTTAAAATTTAGAATCTTATTACCACAAATAAAATTAAATAGATTAAATAAGGATAAATCAGGATGATATTGTTTAAAATAAATTCCCAACATGTCTAATTTTTTTTGGTTGATTAGATTACAACCCTATCTCATATAATATTCATATTTGAGTCATTTTGGATGTTTTTATGTGTTGTTTTAATTTATTATAAATTAATATTTCTTATGTTTCCAAAGGTGCCCCTCTCCTCCCTTATAAAAGGGCACCTCCTCCCTCTCCTCTTCAGAACACATTGAGCCTTAAAGCTCGGCCAACCGCTGCCCATTTCACTTCTCCACTTCCCTAAAAAAACTCTTGAGTTTCTGGTCTTCTCAAAAGACTAACTCTAGTTCCTTAAGAGGAAGCTTAAAAGAGATGCGTCGAAGAAGAGGTAATCTCTTCTACCGATTCATTCAAGTTTCCTTCTTCTTCAACTTCTTCTTATTTAGTTGATTCATTATAAAATAATAAAATAAGTATTAATAATATACTTATATGTTATTATAAATATTATACAACCCCATTTCACCTTCTATACATCCTACGAAAAATGAAATCACCGTGCGTGTGTAAGTACGGAATACCGTCTCCACGTTGTGGTGTAATCTGTTTTTCTGCCATCACCTTACATGGATTGGTATAATTGTGTAAATAATAACTATATATATTGTAATTATAACATGATAATAATTCTGAGATATTATATCATCCACTCTAATTCCATTCAATAATTATGGGAATGATATCATCGCTCGTGCGCACATACGGATTACCATCTCCACGATGTGATGAGATTAATTCTCCATGTTAACCATTATAGAATGATTATAAAGTATATATATTAAATAATCATAAATATATGACATATTAATGATAATAGACTTATTTATATGTAATTTACTTAATTGTTTCAATTTAATAAGGAAGCGAAAATAGTTTTCATGTGTACGTACGGCCTACCATCTCCATGAACTGTGTATTTATTTCAATTTATTGATCTATTATATATATGTATATTCTGAAAATATATTATATATAAATCATGTTTTAAATTCTAGAACTAATTAATCATTATCTAAGTAATCATATGAATAATTACAAGTCAAAACACAGACGATAAATGAAACGATTTTACCCAAAACGCTACTTTAACGTGGAATTACAAAAGAATGGGTAATATAAAGTCATAAGTGAACCATATATGATATCATAAAAATTAATTTGATTCTGTAATAATTCAATGACATTATTTAAATCATTATACATGCAGTTTGGATACATATGAAGCATATCGGACAAAAGGTAAGGGATAACTTTTTCAATCTTGTTTTTATCAAAAATTGTTTATTCATAAGTATTTATTGGGGTTATATTTATCATCCATGTCCATGTTTTCTAAAAATGGTTTCATGTATGTTTAAAGTTATTTTTACCAATTTTTTACTTTTACTACATGGTATGTAAGGAATCTTTCTTTTGTTTACCATACGAGGTACTTTTTTACTTTTCCAGCAAAAGTACGAGAAAAATGTTTTTTTAACTTATACGGCATGAACGGATTTTTACAGTTTCATAACGCCTTATATTCATGAATATTACTCTACAAGATTTAATTATTATTTTCAACAAAATACTTTTCTTTTAAAATTTAATGGAATTTTGTGAAAATAAAATGATTTTGAAGAAGAAAGGATATTTTCCTCAAGAATTCATTTCAAGTGTTTTGTTGAAACTATTTTCCATCTAATATGACTTTATGATTATGTTTCAATTATAATGTCTATATTATTTACATGGTTTAATTTTTCTTATGATTAAATGATATCCATTGGTTTTATATGGATTATGTTAAGATGGTATGTGGTTTATGAAACCCATTTTATTCTTTGGGTTATGATGAATGATTTCTGATAGTTTTGTGGCACACGAAAGAATGATTTAAATATAAGATGGGTGGGACCTATATCTCCCTCCAATTCATTGGGTAAAGATTTATATCTCATGAGATAGACATGGCTATAATGGTAAGTTAATCTGGTTTAGTGATAAAGGGCTGGAACGAGGAGTGAACTTGATTCAGAAAGGGACTTTTTTCCACTAGGATGGTCTTGGCAGTAATGCCTTGGCTGCTATGGAAATCATATCATGTGCTTAATGGTTTTCCACAATTACATGTTTTATTCTCATGATATTTTATCATGATTGATGTTCCATTATGATATATGCCTTACGTACTTCCAAGATTTATGTCTTTGCTCAAGATTTTGATGTTTAGATTTTATGTTCAAGTTTTTGCATTCAAATATTTATGGACTGTTTTATGTTCTCTAGGTTTAACCTTACTAAGCATTTGAGCTCACCCTTTTTATGTTTTCTTTTCCCCGGGATATAAATAAAGGTTTTAGGTAAGAAAACAAAGGGGGAAGATCTTTATGGGAGATGTCAAAGATCTTTCACCATGATTAGAAGATTATGTTTTATGCTTCCAAAAACACTAAACTATTACGGTCCTTTGGTGTTTGTTTTTGTTATGTATTAAGTATTTCACAAAATTAATGTAATGTATATGTACGTAAAGCTTTAGGTCTCTACAGTTAGTATCAGATGAAAGGTTTAGTTAACCTTTGGAAACTAGTATGTGAAAACTATAGTGAAATCCCTAGACATATTTCTAAGGTATGTCTAAGGATGTCCCTAAGGTTAAGTATACCTATAGGTTGAGTCCTAGAATTATGTTAAAGATCATGAATAACCTAGTGTGAACCTAAGGTGTCATGGATTAAAGAATTTTTTGATAATGTAGACATCCCATAAGTGAATTTTTATGATTATGTGGTTCCTCGTTATTTTAACTGTTTCTTATACTATGGTTTCTGGTCTTAGTCAATGGAGGGAATGAGAAGGAATTCAGTTAATATTGATTCCAATGGATAAATTGGTGACTATGATCAATGAAATTATGTAACGCCTGGAGAGAAAGATATTGTGACTATTCCAAATCATTCATCTCGATATATTATTAAAAAGGTGACCTTTAGTTGTATTCCTATGTCATAAAATAAGAGGAAGATGGAATTTTATGCATGTTCACTTGGCGAGGAGCATTGAGAAAAGAAGATTGAGATTTATAAAAAAGGGAAGAAGAACCTTGAGGAATACCTCAAATGGAGAGGAAGATGTTATCTATCTGGAGAAAAGGGTCATAGAGTGATAGAATATTATAGAGTCCAATGTCTTATCTGTGGAGAACATGGGCATTACCCAACTCAATGCCCTGACCTAAGAAGTTACTTCTAAATCGAGGAAGGACCTATTCCATGCCAATAATTGAAGAGTATGGATTGAAGGGATTATGTATTGGAATTCAATAATAATTTAGTTGAGGTACTTTTATAGTATATTGAAATATATGTGTATTGGTCCATTGTGGTTTTTATAATAATATGGTACCGGTAACCATGAAAAGTGATTCAAATATTTTGGAATGCAGATGATATGTGCATAATGAAGGGATAAGGATAAAATAAATTGTTTTATAGTATTCGTGAGCTCATTATTGATATATGGACTAAGTGATATCATTGTTTGAGTATATAGAATTTTTGGGATTTTGGTATGTGCAAAGAGTTAACTTTTGACAGCACTCGTGTTTTCACTAATGTTCTATGGTAATTCATGTTTCAAAATAATACATTATTAAGGTATTCACATGTTTCAAATGAGACCAATAAGATATACCTTATGATATGTGGGGGATAAATGATGGTATTCACGTGCTTGTTATGTGACCTTTCAAGTAATCGTTTTCTTTATACTATGAGATTGGACATATGTATTTTGGATAAGCCTAAGGATTTTAATGGATTATGTTGGACATCAGATAGTATTGTTTAAGACTAGGACTTTTTGTTATAATAGTATTGTTTTAGAAAAAGGACAACCCGTAGGACGGACGACAACCCGTCGCATCGGACAAGGTTGCGGGAATTGAACCCACAACTGAAGTGCAACAGGCCTTTATTTCCTACCACTGGCCTACAGGAATTCCCTGGTTAGTAGAAACTAGTTTTTTTATTAAGAAGTTGGATAGATTATGTATAAGTCCATTTTTGTAATCATATACAATTAACCTCACCATAGATGGACTTTTGTATATTTTACAACTTTTGTTAACCTTTTGTTTGAGACATATGGAAGGACCCATCATTCTATCACATTATCTGCTAACACTTCACAAATGACAAATTCAACTTCATTTCATTAAGATATGAAGTGGAAATTGTTCAATACATGAAAAACGATGAGATTATACCGAAATAAATTAAGTATTTCCTTGAATTCAAATTCTTCAACTTTAGGGAAATGATCTTGAAAACCAAAAATGTTTTCCTAGTGGCCTTATATCCGATGAATCAGATGGTACCTTAGATCATCACAAATTTATGGATTTTTTATTGTTGGCTTTTTCATAGCCATGTTCTCTACCACTTTCCATCCGAACATGATGGTTAGGTTTCTCTACCATATACATATTTTTACCTATGTTCTCATATGTGGAAACCGAGTGATGAGTTAATTTAGCTAACTGATATGTTTCATACTTCACTTTTTAAAATTATGTTTTATTGTTCCTTTTTACGATGTGGGTTTCTATGAAAGAAACATTCAAGTAGTAAACCATTTATAACCCCGACGAATTTCGAGGGAAAAATTCATTTTAAGGGGGGTAGAATGTAACAACCAGGAATTTTATGAGAATTATTATTTTTAATTTCATTGATGTCTTTTTTTGTATTCTACACCAAAAGGAGCTTTCACTACACGCATCCCTAACTTGGCTTGCATTACAAACAATCACAACCTTCCTCGATAGTGTGTATAGTACGCAATATCAGGTTTCACTAAACAACGATATATTGTCATAATATTATTATGGACTAGATGTTATGAATAGTGTTAACTAAATTTTGAATTTTATAGCATTATGATTCATCTTACACATTTTCTAAATCATGGTATGAGAACAAAATAAATTTTTTGGGTAAAATAAGTATTTTTCAAAAAATGCAGTTTTGCCGCCTTTTGATGGCGCACCCACATTAATTCTTGTTTTTGACATTTTTATAAGATAAATTTGACAAAAAAAATTATTCTTTGGAATCGGGATATAAAAATTTATTTAGGATAAAAGTTTCATATTATTCTGATAACTTTCATATTTTAATGAATAGTAAAAACATGCTATATTTTAATTAAAAACAAATTTTTTCATCGCAGTAATTTATATGGTTAAATTATAATATTGAATGGTTTTAAAGAATAAATAGAATATATTTTTACCATTTAATATAATTTATGCCATTATCATTAATTTTATATTGAATTCATAGGTAAAAACAATTAAATCTTTGGTAATATTTTAACTTTTAAAACCTATTTTCTTAATAACGGGATAAATATTAATTAAATTACTAAAACTTCTGTGTTTTTAATTTTGAAAAATTGATTCCATATTTGGATTCAGTGGGTCCAAATTATTTTAATAGGTTACTTTTAATTTTTTGATATTATGAATAGTAACTACGGTAATTTTTATTTACTTCGGTAAAAGATAAATCTGGTAATTAAGGGTAAACCTAAGATTATAAAATTACCCTAACACATGCTAAAATTCTATTGGATTACTAAAAGTCGACCCGTATCATCTAATGGTCGTATTAGATTAATTTTATGGACTTCTGACCATGAAAATAATTTAATTATTATTAAAACCAATGAAAGTGACAACATGTCACTCTCTTAATAATTATAAGTATAATAATTTTAATTTAGTGATAAACATCATGAAACTTCAAACATGAATAGTATCCAGAAAACTAATAAATTTATCTAAATCATGTGAATTTATTTATAATTTTTAGGGATTAAATAATTATCATTAAAGGTGACACAATAGTGATGTTGAAATTATTTTATTGATTGAAATATCAAATAAATGGTTTTAAAAAAATGAAAATAAATATTATTTAAACTATTTACTGTTCTACACTAATTTTATAGATATATATGACATTTTATTAATCTATTAAAGCTTTTAGTTCGAACATATCTTCTGTGAGGATTTTATTTAAATTCAAATAATGAATAGTGTAAAAATTGACACTATTGTTATTTTATAAACAGAACATAATATAAAATTGTTTAAAAATCAGAAAAATATTTAAAAATTATAAATTAAAATTTATATGGTCTAAAATGTCATACATTATCCAATTATAGATAATTCACAACACATATGTAATTATTTAGAATAATTTAAAATTTAGTATCTTATTACCAAATATAAAATTAAATAGATGTAATAAAGATAAATCAAGATGGTAATGTTTAAAATAAATTCCCAACATGTATAAATTTTATTGGATGATGAGATTTCAACCCTATATCATATAATATTATGACTTGAGTCATTTGAAAGTTTTTATGTGGGGTTTGAATTTATTATAAATTAATATTTCTTATGTTTACAAAGGTGCCCCTATCCTCCCTTATAAAAGGGAACCACTTCCCTCTCAACATCACAACACTTTGAGACTTAAATATCTGCCAAACACCGCCCATTTCTCTTCTAAACTTCCCCAGAAACATTCTTGAGGTTCTGGTCTTCTCAAAAGACCCACTCTAGTGCCTTAAGAGGAAGCTTAAAAGAGGTGCGTCGAAGAAAAGGCAATCTCTTCTACCGATTCTTTCATGTTTCCTTCTTCTTCAACTTCTTATTATTTAGTTGTTTCATTATAAAGTAATATCATCAGTATCAATAATATACATATATTTTTTTATAAATATGAAGCAACCCCATTTCACCTTCTATCCATCCTACGGAAAATGAAATCACTGCGCATGCGTATGTACGGAATACCGTCTCCACACCGTGGTGTAATCTATTTTTTGACCACCACCTTACATGGATGGGTATAATGGTGCAAAGAATAACTATATATATGGTAATTATATCATGATACTAATTATGAGATATTATATCATCCACTCTAATTCCATTCAATAATTATGGGAACGATATCACCGCTCGTGCATACATACGGATTACCGTCTCCACAACGCGATGAGATTAATTCTCCAAGATAACCATTCAAGAATGATTATAAAGTATATATATTAAATAATCCTAAAATATATGACATATTAATGATAATGGACTTATTTATATGTTATTTACTTACTTCCATTCAATTTAATAATGAAACGAAAACATCATTCATGCGTACATACGACCTACCGTCTCCATGAATGGTGTATTTATTTCCATTTATCGATCTATTATATATATGTATATTATGAAAATATATTATATATAAATCATGTTTTACATTATAGAAGTAATTTATCATCATCTAATTAATCCTATGAATAATTAGAAGTCAAAACATGGATGATAAATGAAACTATTTTACCCAAAACGCTACTTTAACATGAATTTATTAAATAACCGGTAAGATAAAGTCCTAAGTGAACCATATATGATATTATAACAATGAATATGATTTTGTAACAATTCAATGACATTATTTAAATCATTATACAGGAGTTTCAGAAACATACGAAGCATATCAGACATAAGGTAAGGGATAACTTTTCTAATCTCGTTTTTATCCAAGATTGTTTATTCGTAAGTATTTGCTGAGGTTATATTTAACATCCATGTCCCTATTTTCTAAAAATGGTTTCATGTATGTTTAAATTAATTTTCACCCATTTTTGAATTTTACTACATGGTATGTAAGGAATCTTTATTTTGATTACCATAAGAGGTACTTTTTTACTTTTTTGGATAAAGTACAAGAAGAATTTTGTTTTTACTTATACGACATGAATGGATTTTTACGGTTTCATAAAGCCTAATTTTCATGAAGATTTCAATACAATATTTCATTATTATTTTCAACAAAATCAATTTTTTAAAATTGAATGGCATTTTGTGAAAATAAAATGATTTTGAAGAAGAAATGATATTTTCCTCAAGAATTCATTTCAAGTGTTTTATCAAAACTATTTTCCATCTAAGATGACATTATGATTATGTTTCAAGTATAATGACTCTATTATTTACATGGTTTGATTTTTCTTATGATTAAATTATATAAATTTGTTTTATATGCATTATGTTAATATGGGATGATGTTTATGAAACCCATTTTATTCTTTGGGTTATTATGAATGATTTTTGATTGTTTTGTGTAACACGAAAAAAAGATTCCAATATGAGATGGGTGGGTATTATATCTCCCTCCAATGCACTGGGTATAGATTTATATCTCATGAGATAGACATGGATGGAATGGTAATTTAATCTGGTTCAGTGATACAGGACTAGAACGAGGAGTGAACTTGATTTAGAAAGGGGATTTTTCCACTAAGATGGTCTTAGCATGTGATTAATGGTTTTCCAAAATTACATGTTTTATTCTCATGATATTTTATCATGATTGATGTTCCATTATGATATATGCTTTACGTACTTCCAAGATTTATTTCTTTTCTCAAGATTTTGATGTTTAGATTTTATGTTCAAGTTTTTTCATTCAAATGTTTATGGATTGTTTTATGTTCTCTATGTTTACCCTTACTGAGCATTTGAGCTCACCCTTTTTATGTTTTCTTTTCCCCAGGATATAAAGAAAGGATTTAGGTAAGAAAAAAAAAGGGGAATACCTTTATGTGAGATGTGGAATATCTTTCACCGTGATTAGAAGATTATGTTCCAAGTTTCTAAAAACCCTAAACTATTACGGTCCTTTGGTGTCTATTTTTGTTATGTATTAAGTATTCCGAAAAAGTAATATAGTCTCTATGTACGTTAATATTTGGGTATCTGCACCCACGCACAGTCAATGGTAGTGAACACCCAATAAAATAAAAAAAAATTTTATTTTATTTAGTAATTCCATATTAAGTATACTCTCAATTATACAATAATTATACAATAATAATTGATTGGAGGAACATAGGCAAGAGTACACGGGAGCAAGAGAATAGTTAAAATAGATCACAATGAGCTCAAAAATGATATTTAAGGTAACCATATACATCTAATACCCCACATAGTATATTTATATCCTATAAAGACTTTAAGACCATTATGTAACATTTTAGTTTTGAAAAAATCCCTTAGGATTTGAATTTTGGCACCGGTGTCCACCCCAAAAAGCCATTTTTTTGTTTGATATAAATCCCCTTGATAGTTAGTGGGTGTATAGTGGCACATGAATAGAGTAGGCGTTCTATCCAAATCACGTCCTCTCTTTAGTGTGGTGTCACTGGATATCTGGAGGAACTTGGAAAAAACTATTTTTGGTCCAACTCCCATTGGTTATCCATTTTACTCCACTATGTAACCTCTAGAACTTGTTGGTGCAAGACTACAAAAAATGTCTTCTGAGAGCCTCTCAATACCTTTATTTATTCTGGAAACTCCATAGTAAAATTTATAAAATATAAACCCTAAAATACATGCAAATAAACATTTATAAAAAAAATTAGGTGTTTTTTATCATTAAAACGACTTAAGAGAGTGTGTTAAAACATTCTCTATTTTAGATGATCACAACCACTAAAACCACTAACAGTACAAGGAAAGAAACTGCGTATTTCTCATGATTGTATCCAAAATAAATTTTTATATTCTATAATTACATGCAAAAGATAATTTTAAAAACATCAAAAATAAAATTATGAATGGATTTAAAGAATTATTTCATCAATAATTCAATTACAAAACTTCTCCCCATTTGTGATTATCCAAAAGACAAAACTTTCATAATTTAATTGTAATTCAATTTCAAAACCATTTATTAATTGAATTAATTGAACCAATTAAAGATAAATTTGAAATTATTACCTTTTACTCAATATAAATGTTCATTTGATATCAAAAATATTTCCCCCTTTGAAGATATAAAACCACAAATATATAAATTCGGGAAATTAAATTAATATAAAGAATATTTGAAAAGTTTGAAAAATATAACCATAAATTATCCCGAATGGCACGAAGGCCTTCTTTTTTATTTTATTATATATAATCCCCCTTTTAAGGGATTAAGGGGAAATCGTACATGACTCGTAGGCCCAACGCATAAGGCCCAACATGACTTGAAATACATGAACCAAAGGCCCAGAGGCATACTATGCCAAATACATGACCCGTAGGCCCAACCAACAGAGACTTCCCCTTCCCTAAATTATGCATCATTGATCACTTAGCTCCTCACATTGAATTTTTGAATGGATAGCATTTCCCCGTACAAAGATGCACGGTGCCTGGTCCCGATGGCGGTTTCCATACCCTCTCATTCTTCCTATCTGGTAGCTCTTCTTCTGTTGACTGCTAGTCTTGTTTCTCTGATCCACTTCTATGACCTACTCTATATGAACTGGGCTACTTCATGGTGTTTGTGGCCCGGAGGCCCTGAGGCCCTAAAGACCTTTGATGACCCGAAGGCCCTAGAGATCTGTTGGCCCAAACCGGTGAAAAACATAAAACTGCATACCTCTTATGTTTAAATTTTCATAAACCTTCTTCAAAACTTGTCAGAAAACAAACAAATTTTCATAAATTTTTAAAAATATAACTTTAAAAACATAACATGTTTTAAAAAAATTATAAAAGGAGTTTCTTTATATGAATATATTTTTCTATAAAATACATTTTGATCCCCATTAATTATATCATTAAAACCAAATAATTCCATAAAATATGTTAAATGATGTTCAAGAGAGACAAAATTAATTTAAATAAATGGATCGACGATTTTACCCAAAATAGATTTTATAATAAAATTTGAAATACCAAAAATATTTCAACATTCAAAAAATATTAAGTACCAAAAACTCCACATGTATGTGATTTTAATTAAATTATAAAAGTTTGAAGTTAAATTTTAAAAACTAATATATTGTAAAGTAGATTTTATCATGACATATTTTATTTTAAAATTGGCATCTCTCACTATGAACATTTTATACTAAAAAAAATTATGATTTCTGTTAGGACCAATAAAGGCCTATATACCCTAAGAGGGGGGTGAATCAGGGTATGGATATTCTTTTCTAAATTATTCCTACCCCACTGGATCTTGACCTCTTTATTACAAGGGTCTCTTTGTTTGCACTTGTGTGTTTATTATGATCACTTCTTTTCTTATTTATCTGATGATGATGCTTTGAATGCAATGCAAGGAAGCATGCAGGAAAACATAGAGATTTTTACTTGGTTCACCCTCACTGGGTTACGTCCAAGGAGTATACAATGGTGATGTGTCGCAGCACCAAATCCACTAAGGCTCACCGCCAATAATGTTCAGGCTAGATCACTTCTATGACTAGGCTCACTACCTTTACAATGTTTTGCTTCAACTCAATTCTTTCCCAAGGGTCACTCCCTATTTCACTTTCACTGGCTCACTGTTGGTATAAAGGATTACCTTCTTCTTCTTCTTCTTTTGTTCACTACACTTGGAAGGGATCCACTCACAGTTTATAGACCTGTAGGTCTCTTCATTTGCATGAATGAACGCATCCTCAACTATTGATAGATGCTCTGTTGAAGTCCAACTTTCATCCACTGATGAATACCACTTTTCCTCTGACCACTAGGAAACTACCTTTGGAATAACCTTTGAAAACCACCCCACTTCATGAGGCTCCCAATTTTGTGAAGCTCAAACAAGCCTTCATGAAGCTCCTACCTTCTCATGAAGCACTCTCACAAAGCACCCTCACGAAGCACTCTCATGAAGCTCAAGCCTTCACAATGCTTAGGCCATTGTAGAGCTCCTGCCTCCTCGCGAAGCACACTCCTTAGAGCACCTGGCCTTGCGAAGCACACTTCCTTTCACTGAGCTAGATTAGCCGCCATGAAGCACCCCTCTTTGCAAAGAACACTACCTTTGTGAACCACCTTCATGAACCGAGAGAAAAATATTTTCTTCAAAAACTACCTACTTCTCTCGAGGGGGTCAACCTCTATTTATAGGCGATTCCACCAACCCTCGACCCTTCCACGCGAAGTCAGCACCACATCATCGCCAATCTCAAAGCTCCAAAATTTCCGCCGGAATTCTCTCAAAATCACGAAGCACCTTAGCAATTCTCGGTTCGCAGATCTCATCGTAATCGTAGAGCATTCCGTCAATTACCTCGCGCCACCACCACAAAGCTCCCTCTCATTTCCTTTCAACACTTCCGTTCGCGAAGCTCGTCATAAATGTGAAGCATCACCGTCAACATTTTTCTTATCTTCGCAAAATCCAATCGATGAAGCCTATCTTCGTGAAACACATGTCTTTTCCATATTTAAATAATATCTTCAAGGATATCTACTTTTCACGATGCTCACCAAACTCCAAACTTTGGACCCCAAAAATTTGGTAAACACAGGGAAATGAATCCACCTTGTACTGCTCTTTTGTACCACCTCCAGATCGTCTATTCCTTTGTCATGGTTCTTCGTCAGCATTAATTGTCAACAATATCTCTGGAACTTGACAATTCACCATGAAAACCTTCTTTTTCAACAAACACAATCAATCCAAAAATACTGCAATGTAACCTTGAGGGATTTTTTCCCAACAATTTCCATCAATTAATTCACGCTTTGACAATATCGATGAGCCACATGATATGTACATCAATAGATTAATAAAAAAATTAAAACAGAAAAAACTAACCTAACAGAGTAAAAAATAAATCAATACTTTAAATATTTAAATAAAATAGATCAATTGATGGATGGGCTTATGATAAAATAAATTGATCAATGAATTAATTATTTTAAAAAATGAAGTTATATAATAAAATTCATGATTAAAATAAAGCACACAATTCCATAAAGATAAAGTAGAAAGTAAAGCATAAATTAATAAATCCCCAGGTTAAAAAATTAAAATATAAATAAAACCTCATTCTTTCCAAAGATCAAAATCTATTATGAAAATAAAATGATTTTTAAAGCCTCTCGTAATAAAATAATAATTTTCTAAAGAAATATTTTTTAGATACTTAAAATATTTTATGAGAGATAAAAAACTTAAATTCAAAATTAAATATCCAAGATAATTTGACAAAAAATTAGAAATTTAAAAAATAAATAAAATTAAATTTCATGATTTCAAATTGAAATATAAAATTGAATTTCAATATTTTTTTATTTCAAAATTTGAAAAAAATTCCAATAACAAACATATAAAATGAATTGAAACAATTATAGTTTATAAAAAACAATATTTTGAAACAAAACTACCCCTAAATGAGAACAATTGAAAAAATACCATTGAGTTGTAAACCTTGGTTCTCATTCTCTCTATTATAATGGAATTGAAAATTTCTTTCTCAGACTATAGGAATATTGTGGTATGAAGAAGAGAGTGAAAGAAAGAAAAAATGTATATAAAATAAAATATAAACATTCCAATTATGAGAGGAAAAGAAGTTCTAGAAATAGGCTACTGGTGATCCAATTAGTTGTATCATCTAGTCGGTGGATAAAAAATAGAATTCTTTCCCTTGAAATCACAACCAACTATCTAGTAAGGAAGAATCAGGTGGCCAGTGGTTTCCTAGATTTCTCAAATAAGAATTTTAATTTCTAAATAAAAACTAAAAATGTACCCAAAATAGATAAATAATTTAAATATCAATCAAGTTAAAGATCATAAAATCTCACAAGACTTTAATTAAAACTAACTTAATGATCCAAATAATCAATTAAATATGAAATTATAAAAATTTCAAAAAAAAAATTTTGATATACTTTAAAATTGAAAATGAATAAAACATTAAAAGCTAAATTTTCAAATATGAATATACTTTTGAAAATAAACGGATAATATTATATCTAGTATTCAAATAGAAAACTCCAAATTCAATAAATTAAATTAGTATTTTTAAAATCAAAGAGTTGATCAACTTTATAAATATTAAATGTAAAATTCATATAATGTTCAAACCTATCTCCTCATTAATTATATTTTAACATTCTACTGAAAGGGTTTTTTAGATATTATACGAACTAAACAATCAAGATACTATATATTTTGGAACCCAAAATTTAGGTCAATGAATGATAGCTAAAAAATACTTTGGGACCTGAATTTTCTTAGGATATGATCTTCAATAATATATATGATATTTTATAGACAAAATAATTAAATATAGTTGAGTAGATTTTATCCTAGAAATACTATCATTTTTACAATCATAATTCATGTGCTTATTTTTTCAAAAATAATTAAAAATTATATTTATAAATTCCTCTTATAAAATCAATATTTTTTATTTATAAAGGTTAATTATTGGTTAGAGATACCAGTCCCATAAATAATTATCCAATATAGTTAGTATCCAAAAAATAAAATTAAAATTCTTCTCACCTTGGGTGATATTGGGAAGAGAATTGTTTAGCACTTTAATTTTATTTTCCATTTTTTCAACATTTAGTTGTCCCTTGAAGAAAACCCTTTTATTCTAACTTTATTTAATTAATTTTCTAAGATTTAAATTTTCTATAATAAATAATTGAATCATATTTATTGACATTTACTTTTTTAGAATGAAAATCCTTATACTTTTCATTATCATCCTTTAGTTTCTCATTTTCTCTATTAAGTTATAGTTTTTCAAAAATGAAATGATTGTATTTATTTTTTAGTTCTTTTAATTTCATGGTAAGTTCACAAAAAAATTATTTTATTTGATGTAAATCATATCTTAGTTCTTCCTAATTAAAATTATTAGAAGCGAAATATGAACTAGAGTAATTTACATCTTCATTTACCACAATGTCAGATATGAGACTCCTAGCGCTTGTATCACTTAATGAGGTTTATGAGAGGGATTTATTGCTTTTTCTCCTTGATAACACCATAAAAGCCTTATTTATTTCCTTATTCTCCTTTTTATTATTCTTTAGAGTGGGGAAATCTCATTTTATGAGACCCTTTTATTTTCAATTATATCATTTTACCACTAGTTTACATTATTTATTTTACTTTTTGTCATGGTGGAAAGAATTATTTCTCTTCAAAATATTTCTTCGATTCATGGCCAAGTGATTGATTTCATCATCACTTGTGGATTTTTCATCAATGTTTTACGTAAAGGTAATGTTCATGATTTTTTTTACCTATTTGGCTTCCTCCATGGAATCCATCCTCATTATAATATCAAAGTTCATGAGGGACCCAATTAGTTATTCAACTAGCATATTATTTATGTCCCTTGCTTCTTCGATTATCATCACTTTGGGTGCCCAAAAACTAAGCAAGGCCCAAATTATATTATTCAAAAGTGTCCCTATTGTAATCACATCCCCAAAGTACTTCCTTTAATTACGAATATCACTGAAATAGGTGAAATCTTCATTTAAAGACTCATTAGGATGCATACTAGAGCTTTAAAAATCTTGGAGATACATATCAAGCCTAATACCCTTTACTATATTAGCACCCTCATTCAAAACAACTATTAATTTTAAATTTTCATTAGTCGTTTTACACTTGGAAACTCTATTAAATTATTTCTTCTCTAAGACAAATTATATCTAATTCATGGATTTTCCATCAATCATAAAAGCCTCTATGTCATTTGGGGTCTATTTTCCCTATTTTTCTTGAGTGCGGTTATACCGAGGTATAACTATTTTCTAAACATAATATTCTATACTTATATTAAATCTTTATATACTAGTTTTTAAATAAATATAGTTTGATTCTTCAAAATATGGAGCACTACCCATTGATTTTCCTTCCAAATCACCAGGAGAATATAAGGAAGAGGCCATCTATAAATGAGTGTTACTTGAAACCAGTTATGGTTTTGAAATCAGGCTAGGCTCTAATACAAATTTTTTTCTGAGTAAATATGGAAAATTTCATGAATTTCATTATAAAAAATATGATAAATTAAAACTAAAATAGAATTTAAAATAATTAAATCAATGAAATTGATAACTAAAATTAAATAGTTAATCATGGTAGAATAATAAATATAAATATAAATGAAAATTATTTGATAGAGGATTTTGTCTAAAATCTAAAAATAGATCCATATTTATCCTACATTAAATATCCTTGAAGGTTTTGGGATTAAACCCTTAGATTTATCAATATCCAAGAAACCCATTACAAAAGTAATACCCTTTATTTTTAATGGTTGTGGAAAGAAACCTAATCTACCTGGATTTTTAGTAATTTTAGTAGGAGACCCATTTTCAACACTTGGTTTTTATTAATTATAACCAGAAACCTAATATCCCATACTTTTTATTAGTAGTAGTTAGAAACCTAAATTCCTCACACTTTGATGGAAGTGTACACAAAATCCCTCATACTCAAATGATAGTGATCACCCAATATCTCCCATTTAATGTTGAAAACACCAAACCCCCTCACACTAAATGGTAGTGAGCACTAATGAAAAGGTAAAAGAGGAAAATTTTTATATATAAGATATTTGGATAATACTCTAAAACCTCTAATAAGAATAAAATAATAATAGATGAGAGTAATAGAGACAAGTGTACACGAGATAAAGAAAATGATTAAAATGAAGCACAATGGGATAGAAAATGATATTCAAGGTAATCATATGAACCCAAGAACACTTGGGGTGTATTTGATGAAACTAAATAATTTATAACCATTCTAAAAACTCTTAGCCTTTAAATTATCCATTGGTATTAAAATTATCGTGTCAGGGTCCACCAAAAATAGAAATTTTCTTGTCTGTCAAAATGCCAATGGATTGATGGTGGGTGACAGTGACCATACAGCGGTACAAGATCACACTAGATGGATGATGTGGTGGTTCCAACTATCTAGTGGCACTTAGATATAACTGGTGTTCTATCCAGATACAACCATCAATTCTATGTACTCCATGGGGTATTTGTTGGTACCTACAAGTGGAGTACTCTAAAAACACCCTCCATAATACTCTAGATACATCTATTTGTTTTGAAAACTCCATATTAAAATGAATAAAATATAAACACTCATAACCATTGAAAAAAATGATAAAAAATGGAATTGGGTGTTGGTGATCATTAAAACCAATTAAGAGAGTGAGGTACAATAAGTGGGGATCATGATACTCAAAAGGTTTATAGAAATAATAAGAATAAAAAGGCTAAATATATAATGTTGGATGTTCCTCTAAAATCTTCATAAAGAAATGTTTGAATATTCTTAAAAGTGGTAGTTAATTTCATATGATGTTATATTTAGTGCTTCTTAAAAAATTTGAAACTTTTATTGAAGGTTTTTGTCATCATAGGTAATAATGGGTCACTCAAGATTGAAAGAGTTAGTTCAATAGAGAATAGAGAGAACATGTTAAAATCTAAGAGAACTCTTTAATTCAATAGGTTGAAATGAAATGAAATTAGTGTTTATGAAGTTTTTGATAAAAGAAATGAAGTGATTTTTTAAAAGGTTGAATGAATTGTGAAGAGGTATAAGGATTCTCCTATTATGATAAGAATGAATTGAACAAGATGTAACTTTTTTCAAGTGGGATATACTGAAAATTATTGTTTTTTAAGATTTAAAGAACAAAATGAGTTGTGACAATAAAGGCTTAACTATATTGGTTATCAAAATTTGAACAGGGTTATTTGGGAGTTAATTTTAATGAAGTTCATATTCTCAAAAAGAGTAAGGATTTGGATTTATTTTACATTATCAAAGGGGAATATTTTAAACTATTTACAAAAAAAAGGTGTAGATTTAAACATCAAATCCATAGTAACTTTTTCATTTAGATATTTATGGGCCTAATAAGAATAAATAAATGAATAAAGATAAGTAATTTATATAATTTGGTGATATAAATTCGATTACATGCATTATGTTTATGAATCATAATTCATAACCCTTGAATATGTTTAAGAGTTTCAAAAAGAGTAAAGAAAAATTATATGGTTATTATTTAAAAAGAATAACAATAGATAATGAATTTGAGTACACAAGTGGAAATGTTGAATTTTATCTAGAAAATCATGGTATCTAACATTAATTTAGAGAACTGTACACCCCGCAATAAAATACTGTTGTTGAAAGAAAAAATAGAATAATGGATGAGATATATCAAAAAATATTAGTTGAGCACGATAAACCTACTAACCACTCCCATTACATTAGAATTTTGAATACCTTTACAATACATGGAATATATAAAACATTCAACTATTGATGCATTAGGAACCTTTACAATGTATACAACCACTTTTTTTGTTCTTGGTGATTTTTCTTTGGATAGTTTGAAATGTTCATCTAGTGGGGTAGAGATTGGTTTATATCCATAAATTATATACATTTCCACTATATTATATACATAATTTGATTGATAAAATATCATCATTTCATGTTTAAGGTCTCGTATCCTTTAATATAATTCCCTTTACATGTTTATGAGGTACAAGTTCTTTGTAGGGACCTTAGAGTATGATTGGAGTAGTTTGGGAGGTGAAATCTTGATTTGGGAGGAAATCATAGATTAAATTTTAGTTGACGATATGAAATAGTATTTCACTACCTGAATAGAGATTTATGAATTGAATAATGTCATTTTTCAAGGTGTGATTCAATACCTGAACCATAGATTCAGGATGTGAATGGATGAGTGGTTATATTTGGTGAATTTATCTCTTAAAATTCACAACATGAACGTGTAGTTAATGATGTGAATAAATCCCATTTTTTGGATCTAAGTGATACATTTTTAGTGGGTCTTAAACTTAGACCATTCATAATAAGAAATATATATTTACACCATGAATGTTCATCTGATAGTGTCCCTTTAAAGTCAATTTAACCCTCAAAATTTCCAAAAAAAACCTATTATTTGTTCCCAAATCAAGTTAGAAATAGGTTCTCTTTTAGGTTGTTTTGAATCCCTTTAAAAATGGACTGATCCCAGGATTCCCATGATCGATTTTTAGTGATCGAAGGTGATTTTCTTCAATTTCTATTATGGTTTTTCTCCATTTAACTATTTTCCCTATCATATTATCTTTCCATGCTATAGAGATGGATCTCTTTTATTCTCATGGAATTATTTTTATTTTTATTTTTTGGCATGATCATCATAATATACCCCTAGATAGTGGTAGTTTACTTGTATAATAGGAGATCAAAGTTAGGAATTATTGGACTATTCTCTTTAAAGGAATGTTTAAAACCTTACGTTATGGGATTTTTTTTTTCTCATAATTTATGTGAAATAATAAATTTATATTTTTTATCCCTTTAGGTAATAATGGAATTTACATTAATTAAAATTAAATTAATTAAAGAATAAATTTTGGATTGATTGTAGAAATAACATGTGCTTCCACTAGGTTAATGATCTACATCTTGGTTTGAAAGATAGTGTGAAATTTATGATTATGTAATGGTTTAACATGTTTTTTGTGTTGGAAATTTGATAAAGAATGTAAATATTATAATATTTTTTTGGATAAATAATTAAAGATTAATGTATAATTTGAAATATTTATTCATTATAATTTAATTGAAATTAAGGTGATTATTGAGGATTGTCTAATTTAAATGGTTCTTCTTTATTGTATGATGAAACTATAATATATTATTGAAATCGTGTTTACAAATATTATAGTTGTTTATAGACAATTCTATTAGTTTATTTTGGTTATAACCTATGATAAATTAATCATTTAATTCAACACGGTAAAGAATTGTTCATTTGATGAAGATAACTATTTAGGTTCAAGAGAGATTGTTCACTTAAAAAGGCTGGATACCTTGGTTTTAGGGACTAGATGCCCTACTAAATATTTATTTCTCTTTTACCATGTGTGATTACTTTGGAAATGAGCCTTATGATACGACCTGATCTAATCCTAGTATAAATGATGGTTTGGCAAGATATGGGAAGGGAGTCCCAGTTTTGTGGAAGTAGATGTCACATGTAATAGTCGGATGCATGGTTGTATGCATGGTGGTATGCATGGTCCTTCTAAGTTTATTTTTTTATTTTCAAATCCCACATTTAATGGTTATTAGTAACAACATGAAATGAGACTCCCCTTCTGTGTTTAGGTCACACCACAAATTCAAAATTAAATTAAATCACCTCAGTTCATGAACTATCCAACACATTGACCAAGCCTACAAAAACCCTTTATCACCACCACAAGTCATAACAAGGTTGTTGATCACCCATAACCAAACCTATAACAAACCCATTGATGAAAAACCTTCACCATAGATTGATTGAACACCACATTAATACCCCACCAAAAATAAAATGAAGCCTTATAACATAATGAAAAAGGAAGGACTGAATCACTACCAACAACTAACAACATCACAGATGCAAACCCACCAGACACTAGATGGCAAATAATTGAACATAAGAACCATCCAAAACAAAGAAACTCTTTCACCAGTCATTGATAAAAATAATTTTTCAACCAATTCTCAAACACTGAGATCCAAAAAAACATAAAAAATAAATCATATAGTGACCAAAAAATCTAGAACCTTCATCACCATCATAGGAGAAAAATTCAAATAATCTCCTAGAACTTTGATATCCACTTCAACAACAAATCTAAAGACCTCCTTGAAAACCATCACAAAAGAATGACACAGCGTGGAGGTGAATAACAGGAAGAAAGAGTAGAGTTAAAGTATTCTAAGGCCATAATAGCAAGAAATGATCTATGCTAAACCACCAACCCATTCATTCAGAACTAAGAAACCTCAAAAACACCACCCTTGAAAAGAAGAATCAAAACAAGAATGATCTCTCAACAGAACTCTTCTACCTGATAGAATATCTCTAAGGTACTTGTTAACTATAGGGGAAAAGAAAACATACAATCATCGAATTGGGCTGTAAATATTTCCACCTAGACCTATGGTGGAAAAAGGAAATGGGACCTAAAGTCCCTAGAAATAATGTTTCCTTTAGTGGCCTTGTATCTAAGATAGGCACCAAAATAGGGGAAACTAAATGAGATGGGTTCTCAAATCCCTACATCAGAAGAAGGGATAATTGGTTTCTAGGCCAAATGAAAAATTCAATGAACAAAAAGGGTAAATATACCCAAAAAAATGCAAAATTAAACCAAGCTAGTAGATGAAATAATCCACAGATATAGGGGAGATATGCAAAACACAAGTTATGAAGGAAGCATCACTTTTAGGAGAAACACTATAAGTGGGAAGAGTAAGATATCCCAAGAGGGATGGAGAAATTTGGGGCAGTGAGATATGAATTTTAATGTTTGGGGTGGAACCAAGACTGATGAAATCGGTTTTTTATAGGCTTTCCCGCTGATGTATTGGAATCCTGGATGCTTTATTGTGAATGAATAAACATTATAGATTGGATGATCTTGTTTCTAATTTCTGAATTCATTTCCACAGTGCTTGATGCAACTTTTTGTTCTTTTTTATGCATCATTTATGGTATCTTAAGAAAAGTCCTAGAGTAACATTAGTTATTTAATATTAATGTAATTTAAATTTTTTAACCCAAGGGGTTACAGTCTCAATGGAATGTTGAATGAAGTAAAATAATTTGGAACTGTGGGATTAGTTAGACTATACCTCAAGGGAAAGGTTTTTAGTCATTAATTAATGTAAAATTGAAATTTAATAATATTAATTAATGGAAGATGTATAAATTAATTAATAAATTAATAAATTTTTGCTTATAGGATATATATATTCCTTAGTAATGGTAGTCAGGTGTCTAAGTGATGATAACTACCGTTGAGATTAAGTTTAGGTAATTACCCATAGAGTGGTTGTGATTTATATGTATATCATATATGTTATGTGATTTTATAAACTACCCCACCCATGTCAATAGAGTGACTAACACCCATTGGACCCTAAGAGGTGGCTTTTTCCAAAAATCCATGTTGGTGAGGAATGTATGGCAAACTACCCCCTCTTTCCCCACTCTCTTATTCATGTAAAATTATGTGTTGGTATTTAGGGTCTTAATATTTCCCATATATATGTGTATAGTCAGATGTAATGGCTTTTGGTTAGTTCACGCACAAGTATTTCTGGATACAGTATCCTAATAAGTAACACCCTCAGATTTTATGAAATAATTTTTGCAAATAAATATTGTTTATTCTATATAATTCATTACATACAGTGATGTGTTTTAGAAAATTGCAATATACTATTAATATTATTATTTAAACCTAACCATTATAACCTAATTCTAGAGGATTCCGACTAGCAGTGAGGGCCTTGGGTGTGATAGTGGGGAAACTATTCCCTCATTGGAAGACTAACACAATGGAAGTAAAATAGATAGTAATAGCATAAGCAGTAATAATACTATACCAAAAGTAAATAGCAGAAGTAATAAACAATTGGAGCTCACATATCTAAAGCATTAATGATACATATGTCTAATAAAATATCCAATCAAATCACAATGCTGGAATACAGTACTAAACCAAAGTAAAATAAAAAAGTAGTAAACAGCTCCATATCATCACGTGCCTCATCTTGGTCCCATGCTCCCCAGCTCCATAGAAATCATGTACCGGGAGTAAAAGATTCAGGTTCTTACAAAATTTCCCCCTTAAAATAATTTTTCTCTGGATTTCCCTAGAAAGGCAGCGTATAAGAATAATCCTCAAATAGTTCTGGTCACTCAGATCGTACATTGGCAACCCTCTCCTAGGTCTCATCTTGTACTCACTCGTGCTACCATAGCACTCATACCAAAGGAAGAGATAGGCCATGAAGAACCTTCACATTTCAATCAAAAATCCAGATAGGATGCTCCTCGAACGAGGCATCAACCTCAAGCTCAACGTCCTAGGTTTGGAAAACATGAGATGGGTCTGAGAAATAACGTCGGAGCTAAGAAATGTGTAAGACCTCATGCATATCCCAGTACCTCTGAGGTAACTACAGACGATAGGCAATCAGTTTGACTCTCTCCAAAATCTCAAATGGCCCGATGTACCCCAGTGAAATCATACCATATTTCCTAATACTATTATATCCCAACCTCGGGGTGACACTCAGGAAAACCTGATCACCAACCTCAAAATCCAGAGGTCGTTTCCGTCGATTAGCATAAGACTTTGGTTGTGAATGTACATTATTCATCTTCTTCCGAATCAAATCTATCTGCTTTGTGGTCTCCTGGACAAGACGAGGTCCCAGCATAACTACCTCTCCTTCCTCCAGCCAACATAAGGGTGATTGTCATGGCCTTATTTACAAATCCTGAAAAAGTTCCATCTGAATAGTTTCTTTAAAACTATTGTTGTAGGAAAACTTCATAAGAGGTATGCAATTCTCCAAAGAACCTATAAAATCTATGATACATGCTCGAAGAATGTCCTCAAGAACCTAAATCGTACGCTCAGACTGTTCATCTGTCTGGGGATGGTAGGATTTACTCAGAAGTACCTGTGTACCTAAAGCACTCTAAAATCCCTACCAGACCTGAGAAGTAAAATGTGTGTCCCTGTATGAATCAATGAAGTGTGGAACTCCATGTAAACATAAAATATATCAGATGTAAAACCTTCCCAGCTCATCAACATTGAAGGTCTCCTTGATCAGAAAGAAGTGAGCTACCTTTGTGTATCTTTCAATGACAACCCAAACTGCATCATTCCCTCAAGGCGACCTCAGCAAACCTGTCACAAAATCCATCGCAACATCATTCCATTTCCACTCGATAATAGGTAACTGATGAAAAAGCCCTGCTAGTCACTGATGCTCTGTCTTCACCTATTGACAGGTGGAACACCTCATGACGAAACCAGCAACAACCCTCTTTATCCATGGCCACCAATACTAGTGGTGTAGATCTTGATACATCTTCGTGATACCCGGATGAGCTGCCCAAAATTATGAATAAAATTCTCACATAATATCCTCGCATATGTCTGTAGGCACCCACACACATCTGTGAAAACACAAGATCTCATCCTTTCTTATTCTCCATCTAGGAATAGGGTCCTCTCCTAAAACACTCACCCGTAGGACTAGACCTTCTGAATTTGATAGCTGCCTCGTTTTCACTCAATCAAGTAGAGTAGAGGTAACAGCTACAGAAAAAAGAAATGTCTTCCCTTTTCTTCCATGCACCTCCAAATGCATCTTAGATAATAGAGCCATAATTTTTCACTCACTACTGTCCCCCTGAACTACCAGTACCTAAGTCCCCCTGCTCAATGCATCAGCCACTGAATTTCCCTTCCTAGGCATGTAGGCAAGCTCAATGTCAAAGGACTGAATGTACTCAACCAACCATTGTTGTCTCAAATTCAGGTCACCTTGAGTAAATATATACTTGATATTTATGTGGTTGGTGAAAACCACAAAATGCTCTCCCAATAGGTAGTAACCCCAACAACGTAAAGCATGAACAAAAGATGCCAGCTCGAGATCGTGCGTAGGGTAGTTCCTCTCATGTGGCAGCACAATCCAAGACTCGTATGCAATGACCCCTTCTACCTACATAATCACTGCTCCCAACTTGATACCTGATGAATCACGATAAATATTATATCTCTTTCTCAGATCTAGAAGAACTAGTATCGGTGTTGAAGTCAACCTCCATTTCAGATCTTGAAAGGATGACACACAAGAATCATACCACAAGTACTTGGCACCCTTCTTAGTCAGACCCATCAATGGTGCTTGTAAGAGTGAAAAGTCTGATATAAAACGTCTCCAGTAACCAACCAGTCCTAGAAAACTCCATTCCTCAATCACATTCTTCAGTTACTCCTAGAAAACTACTACTCTCACTTTATCTGGGTCTATTGATACTCTAGTCTCTAAGAAAACATGACCAATGAAGTGAATCTAGTCCATCCAAAAGTGGAATTTTGAGAGCATACCATATAACTGATGTTTTCTTAGTGTAATCAAAACTATCTCAAGCAGGGTAGCATGGTCGTGTCGAGTCTGAGAGTAGACCAAGATATCATCCATGAGGACTACCACGAAAGAATCCAAGTATGGATGGAACAATCGGTTCATCAGTTCCATGAAAATTGTAGGCACCTTCGTGAGACCGAACGGTAAAACCACATACCTGTATAGACAATACCTACTATTAAATTCTATAAGAGGTATATCAAATGTTCTAACATTCAATTTATCATAAATAGACCTCAAGTCTATCTTTGAGAACACCTGGGATCCTCAAAGTTGATCAAAGAGAACGTTAATCCTCGTCAAGGGATATCGATTTTTTACCATCAACTAGTTGAACTTCTAATTATCCACACAAAGTCTGAGGGTGTTGACTACCTTCTTCTCAAATAGGACAGGCAAACCCCAAGGAATGTACTGGGTTGGATGAAACACTTTTCTTGCAACTCCTCCAACTACTTCTTGAACTCCTGCAAATTTGGTGTAGCCATCCTATAAGGAGGATTAGACACTGGTGCCACTCCTGGAAAGAGATCAATAGAAAATTCTACCTCACGCTCTATAGGAAAATCTAAAATTCCCTCTAGAAAGATGTCTCAGAAATGATCCAACACTAGAGGAAAGTTCATCTATGAAGTCCCCTAGTCATCTAAATTTAGACTAGCAATCTGAGTTGTAACTCCTCCCAACCCATGATGCTCGGATCCTTATCTGCTTGCCAGGACATCCCACTTTCCCTTATGAAGAAACTATCTGCCCTATGGTGATATGAAACTCACCCTATGATGATAGTAATTGAAAAAAGCCTGGAAGGAAACTAACCATTCCATTCTAAGAATGACATCATAGCTTATCATCTCTAGGACATAAAGGTCCCATAAAATGTGACACCCACCAACCTCAAGAGGGAACTCCTTCCACCGAGGTATACTAGTAATTATTGTCCACAATGGTGTGTCTTGCATCAAGTTATTAGCAGAAGAGAATATACATATCCCAAGGATATCCACAACATCAATATATATAAATCTATGGGAAGCCCCTATGTCGAAAAGAGTAGAAGCTAAAACTGAGGTAACTAAGATTGTACCCCAAACTATAGAGGGTCCAAGATCTTGCTCCTGCAGGGTCTACTCCAGTGCTAAATTCTGACCTACACCATGACCCTACAACTTTGCCAAACCACACTGAGATGATCCACCCTATTATCGTTGAAAGCCTAGAAACTAGCTACCACAGCCATGACCTCCACCTTAGCCTGAACCATTGGAAGAACTCTAGTTCCCTACCTGAAGAGAAACTGGTGGTGCTGCTCTTGAACATGGAGTCATAAAAGAACCCATGTCACCATTTTCTAGTGATAATATCTGATAGAGGCATTGAATATGGCCCATATTTCCACATGATCGGCAATCCACTGGGTATCTCAGGCAATGTGGCCTCGTATTCCCACTCTTCCCGCACTGGTATCACACCATGTGGCTACCAGAAAAAGTGGCATGCCTCCTCGAATCCCCGCATGTAGACTCCCTTAGAAACTTCTTGTTGTCAATAGGAGGGATACCAACTCTTGATGCCACACCTCCCTGGATCATAGCTCCAAAATCCCACAGATTGTGCTCAATTATCAGTGCCATTTTGACTATAGAAGTGATGGAAGTCAACCTGAAGATGTTCACCTGAGATGGGATGTCATGCCTAAGACCATCCTCAAACTTCCTTTCTATGAATAACTCATCACCTCCTGGAATAATCTCGAATCCCTACAGCTCATTAGAGTGAGAAGAATACTTCATTACAGAAAGAGTACCCTACTCCAGACTCATGAAATCTCAGGCTTGATCGGACCTCAAAGTCTTCGAGTAGAATTAGTCATAAAAGGAACATTGAAACATTTCCCACGCCATAACCTGCTAGCGACCCACCCGTGAGATCAAATCCCACTGTCTCTTGGAGGATTCAGGAATAATATACCTAGAGAGCTTCACCCTACTCTCTGGAGGCATCTCCATATGCTCGAAGATAGAAATCTTGGATTCTAACCATTACTCTGCAGCCTGAGGTCCTCCGTCCCCTGTGAAGGTGGGAGGATACTGCTAATGAAAAACCTGCATAAAATCTTCCACAAAAGGGGGAGGATGTAGTACTCCTCAGAAGGTCTATATGAACCTCATAAATCCCTCTCAGAACTGTGTGTTAGAACCTGTGTTCAGAATGACGGCTGGTGCCAAAAATGGCACAACTGTAGGATCTTCTTGTAGTCCCTGATCAGCTATATCTGGTTTCTGATCACTGACCTGTAATTGACAGACAACCGGAGGACGTCTCAATGGCATGACTCTGCAAGGTCAAGCACACACCTTAGATCAAGATTAATAGGTACGAAAACTTAGAAGAGTAAGAATGGAACATGAGAAAGAAAGAATTCATGTTTTTTAAAACATGAATACATGGTGTGTAAAATGCCTACATGACGTGTTCCCTTAAGAATTCACATGGGCATGTACTTCTTCCAACCCAGGTCATGTAACACCCCATACACATGGCGTGTTGTCCTATCACACGGTGTGTACTTGAATCCTATTCCCCTGTAGGATTTCTTCTACACGGCTAAGCCACACGGTTCTCCTAAAACAAGACTACATGGCATATTAGTGCTAGAAATATAATGTACTAGATGAATTTCACCAACCCGTGTTGTTCGTCAAACGGTCGGTTACACAGATCACTCTACATGGTATGTTCTAGATGGGCATGGTGTGTACTAGAAGGATCCCACTACCCTGTGTTGTTCATTACATGGACGGATACAGGGTTTATACTACACGGCCTGTTCAAGGTTGACACGGTGTGTATAACTTAAGTTTTCACCCATACGTGTCGTTAGTCACACGGGTGGACACATGGTCTACACAACACGGCGTGTACGTCTCGCACATGGCATGTTCCACCAAGATTTTCCCAAACCCGTGTCTCTACCCACATAGCTAGTGAAAAAGTTAGAGACTACACAGCGTGTACATAAGTAAAAAACATGTACTCAATAAAAAGAGTTCCTTCCTGAAAAGAAGGACATAGGGCATGTATTCATCATTACACACCATGTATTCTTGTTTTTTCCAGCAATTTAGCCTCAAAAACTACTCTGGAACCCATAAAAACACTGAAATGAACATTAAGGTTCTAAATTCCAATCTGTGAGGGCCCATACTCCCCGTAAATCAAATATTGGCATCTTATACATGTCATAAACAAGGATAACAGTGCAATGATCCACCAAATTCTGGTCCATGAGGGCCCATAACACATCAAGAACCAAGGTTTGGCATTCATTCAAACAAAAACATACACAATACAATACCATATCAAATAATAGGTATTCTATCAAGGCATCTATCATAATAGCGTGCATATCTTACACAACATCTATCACACCAACATGCAATCACTAATGCACCCTAAATGGCATGGTAGGAATGCATGACATGTAATTTCTAAAAAGTGCATATGTGATGCATGAGATGGAATACCCTTATCTCATCGGGTTTCAATAGAAATAGAACATCAATAACATCAACAATAATAGTACAATACATGTGAATCACCCAATGGTGAAATCAAATCAATTATAAAATTACAAAACTAGAAAAATTGAAATAATTGAAGTAAATTGGCTTTTCCATGTACACCAGTTTGTTAATTTTGGGCACATCTTATTACCAACTACCTATTTATTCTTATCCCTGGCTATAGGCTCCAAACATTATGTCAAGAATAAAAGAACCTCTGATACCATTATTTTACATCCCAGTTCCAGAAGGAACCTAGAGGCACCTCGTACCCGGTTGGTCACATGGCGTCAAGCATATTTCCCTAAACAGCAGAGGCTGGAAACTAGCAGTGAGGGCCTTAGTTGTGATAGTGGGGAAACTATACCCTCATTGGTATACTAACACAATGGAAGTAAAATAGATAGCTATAGTAGAAGTAGTAATAATACCATACCAAAAGTAAACAATGTATGTAATAAACAGTTGGATCTCACATATCTAAATAACGCATGATACATATGTCTAGAAAAACATCCAAACAAATCAAAATGTTGAAATATAGTACTAAACCAAAGTACCAAAGAAACGAAGTAAACATCTCCACAGTATCGCAAGCCTCAGCTTGCTCCGATGCTCCCCAGCTCCATAACAATCATATACCTGAAGTAAATGATCCGGGTTCTTACATATATTAAATAAAAAAATTTATCATTCATCTTATTTTCTAGGAATGAGATAATAATAAATACAAATTTATTCTTAAATATTGTATTTTAAAAAAAAAATCATTGAATTTTGCACAGTTATTTCAAAATTAATTTTTTCCACTTTTAAAAAATGTATTTAAAAAGTTGAACTTAATTTTTTGAATCAAAAAGTTTAAATTATCTTATAGTGAAATTTTAAAAAAAATTTAAAAGATTATTTTCTCAACGAATAGTGAAAAATACTAATTTTTATTCAATATCTCATTTGCATTTAAAAATTTACAAACTTAAATTTTTAAAAATGGTTTTGAAATTAAAATTTGTTCAATTATATTATAATTAATTAAATTATGTTAATGGGGATAAATCTTATGTTAAATTTTTATATAATAACTTTTTATACTTATGAAATCATTTTCTTAAGAAAATCACTTTTTCATTGTGTATACAAGTTTTATTTTAAATTAATTATACCAATTATATGAATTGAATTTAATTAAATGGAATCCATATTTGTAATAATTATAATTTATAGTATAAAATAAGTTCAAATTAATTTCATTTTCTTAAATAATTATAAAATAGTAAAAATTAAATATCGTGGTTAAGGTTAAAACATATTTTTGCATGTTACTTACACATGTGTAATAATTAATTTTCAACACAGATGGGATATTTTTTAAATAAATTTTAAATCATATATATAATAAGTGGGTAAAAAATATCTAGTAATTGTATTTTTATTATTAAAGAATAAATTACCTATGAAAAAAAAAGGTAATAGTCACCATGGTGAAAACTAAAATGGTAAAATTGAGTAAAATTTCAGGCTAAGGGAATGAAAAGTTTAAAAAATATGACCTCTTTTGTGGTGGTTGTGTTTCTCAGCCATATAATATCTATAAAACCTTATTTATCAATTTTTTATGCGCATATATTCATATTTACATCTTATTATTGAATATTTTTGGGTATCTACAAAAAATTCCACTCCTCCTAAATTATAAAAAAGAACCTCCTGCCCTCACTAATTCACACCTATTAAGATATTTTTTATCCCAAAAAAATAAAAATATCTCCCCAAAATACTTATATGAATTCTATAACTTATATTCTTCTAAAAATATCAACACGAGGGTCCTTAATAAGAGATCTAAATGAGGTTTTTATAAGAGAAGGTAATTCTCTTCAATTTTCTCTTTCTTTTTACTTATTTCCATTCCCTCTTCATTCATGTTTTAATAATTACAATATAATAACAAAAAAATTTAAGATATATTTTTATGTTATTATTTTTATCTTCTAACCTATACCAATATCCTCTTCCATCAAATGGGAAATGAAATCATCAATCATTTGTATCATGGACTACCGCCTTGTGAACTAATGTAATTAGTTTTCCATCACCACCTCTCAAGGATGGTCATAATGATGTATTTAACATATTTATAGGATATTTATGACATAATTATAACTAATAAATTTTAATATAATATCTACATTATTTCCTTCCAATGCATTGTAAAATGATAACATCGCTCATGCGTACATGTGGTCTACCGCCTCCACGAAGCGATGGGACATGTTTTTCTTATTATTTTGACATGGATGGTAATAATTATAGAATTAATTAATATATATGATATTTATGATATAAAAATTATTAAGTAAACTTGAACTAATATATACCTTTTTCGATTCTTCAAAGAAATAAGAACAATGATAATGCGTACATGTAACTTACCATCTCCATGAACGGTGTGATTCATTTTTTTATCTCTAATTTTTATAAAAGATTATAAATAATTATATAATGATAATATTTTATATTTAAATAATGTTTAAATTATGGATATTATGGAACCATGGTCAATGTAAAACTACCAAATCTATCAACCCAAAACATGCCTGAAAAATGATGTTGTTAATACATAAAACGTGATTTTGACAAGTAATTATTAATAAATGGGTGATAAAACTTTATAAGTAAATCACATATGGTATGATATATATGAGTAAATTTATTTAACATATTTATAATAAACCTATAATTATTTTATAGGATCTTCTAATATGTTTGAATAAATTGAAGACTTTAGGTAAGGGATTTATAGTCTCTCTTTTATTTTTGGAAAACATTTATCATTTTCACCACCTGTTTCTTTTGAGTGGTGTATATGATATTCCTTTTAAAAATTTATATCATTAATATCATTATTATAGTTATATTTAATGTTTTATTTGATTATATTATTTAATGGGGCTTAAAATTCAAAATTTTCCAAAGTTGTAAGGGATTTTCGTCTCACCTTTATTTTTGTGGGGCACATGCCTTATACACCACTTGTTTCTTATATATGGTGTACAGATTGGAAATAAATGTATTTTATTATTATTATCATGAAAATTAAATTGTAAATATATCACTATAAGTTTATTACTTTCATGTGTCATGCAATTCAAAATCTTACAATGTGGCAAAGGTTTATGTAACAATCTCATTATTTTTAAAATTGTTTATGATTATGCTTCTGATATTGAAATATTATAATCAATCTCTCAAGAAACTCATGATTCTTTTTATACTATGTTTATTTCTAGATAATATATGTTTTTCTTTTTCCCTTTATCAAAAAATATTTTTCTTCCATATTAGTTTTTTCTAAAAAAAATAGAATTTTTTTAATATTATAATATGATGGTTTAAAGTCATTTTTACCCATGTTTTAATTTTTTTTTTAAAAATGATAAGGAACATTCTTTTCATTTTCTAAATAGATACCTTTTAAATTTAAAAAAAATACGAAAGGAATCTTTTTTTAACATATACGACATGAACAGAATTTCCCACTATTATAACAGCTTAATGTTTTAATGTTTCATCTATAAGTTTTCAAGGTTATTTTCAAATAAGATGTTTTCTTTAATATTCGGTAAATTTTTAACATATTTTAAATAAGTTATTTCAAAATTGAAAATATTTTTTCCTCAATAATTTGTTAATGATATTTTTATGGAATTTATATTAATCATTTACAATAACATTTTTTGATGCTTATATTTTAATGGGGATATAATCCAATGGTTCCATATTTATTCTTTCTCTAGATAATTTATGTTTATGATGGAATTATTTTTATTAAAATATTTCTTTTTCCATGGATTATTCTATGATTAAATGGTAAAATTTTTATTAAACCCATTTTGTTTCCATGTGTTATGCTATGATGAAATGTTTATGAAACCCATTCCTTTTCATGGGTTTTGATATGATGAATATTTTATGATTTTGGGGCTCAAAAATGTATGATTTTCATTATGTGATGGATGGGACCTATATATCCCTCTAGTTTATTGGTTAAATATGGATAAATCATGAGTAAATATGTTATGTGTGAACCTGATTTCATGTTCATAATGTTATGAATAGACCTGGTTTTATGCCCATAAGATTAATATTGGGCCTAGATTTCATGTCCATAATGTTATGTGTGGACCTTATTATATATCCATAAGGTTATTTGTAAACCTAGTTTCATATACATAATATTGAGAATGGTTTTGGATTTCATGTCCATAAGTTTATGTGCATAATCAGTTTCATGTCTATAAGTTTATGTGTGGACCTATTTTCATGTCTATAAGGATTTTCATGAACTTAGTTTCATGTCCATAAGTTTTTGTGAGGACATGATTCTATGTCCTTAACATAATGAGTGAACATGTTTCTATATATACATGTTCGCAATGTTATAAGTTTATGTTTATTCAATATTAATGCATCTAGGTTATTCTCTCATGGCTTATTTTCATTGATTCCATTGCGATTTGTTTTCTTACGAACTACCAAGTGTTATTTTATCATTAAATATAAAGATATTTATCATATAGGGTATGGTTTTAAAAATTATAAGCTCATGTTCTCATAACCTTATGCTTATGTTATTCTTATGTTCTCAATGATATCTTCCTTTTTTACTCTTACCGATCATCTGAGTACACCATTTCTTAATTTTCCTTTCCTCGGGTTATGAGGAAAGGTTTTAAGTATGATATATATAAAAGGATTAATGTGTTAATATCCTTATGAGTGATTTTTAAGATATTTCAATAAATAATATGATTAAGTATCTAGTCTCCCAATATTATAAACCTTTACAGCCCCCAGGTATGTATTTGTAATATATATTGAATATTCATCTAAAAATATGTAATATTTATGTATGAAAAGTTGACATTTCTATAGTTGGTATCAAAGGATTGGTTTAGTTCAACTTTAGAGATTAGGGCACAAGGAATTTAGTGAAAACCTGGGGATAAGTCTATGTATATGTATGAGAGTAGGAAAATAACCTTGAATTTTGGTAAAGGATTGAAAAATTGTTTTCTAAGAAATTATATCCTTTTATGGACACAACAAGTGGATGCAGCTAGGGCATAATTGTACCTAGGGGAAATAACTCTGAAAAGGGTTCTTTGGGATTTGACTCAATTATCACCTAGTGTATAATAACAATCCTTATTTCGCCCCCAGTTTGACACTCTTAGGGGATATGTTTTGGAAATTCACAACCTATTAGTAAACCATCATAAAGGATTTGAATTGATGATGATCATGATTAACCTAGGTTAAACTTAAGGTTTCATCGATTTAAAAAAAAAATCCATTATTTAGACATCCTACAAATGATTTTTCATGTCTACGTGGTTTTCCACTATGGTTAATATTTCACACACTGTACTTTTTGGTTTTAGTAAATGGTGGGAACAAAAAGGAACTCGATTAATGTTGAATATGATAGACAATGTGTTGATAAAAAACCAAATTGGATTATGACTAGAGTTAAGGATATTATGATTATGACTAATCAATTATCATGATATATGATTAATAATTTTCACCTTAACCTACTCTCAAAAACATCAAAGAAGATAAGGATATGGTTGTTTGGGAGCTTAGGTGGTGGAGACCGTGAAGGAAAGAAGATTCAACTTATAATACGTCGAGAAATTGGGAATAATAACTCATGTGAATGTCTAAAAGGGATGAAAAGATGTTTTATGTGTATATAAAAGGGAAAAAATTAAGTATTTTCCATGGAAAAATAAAAAATTATGTTAACACAATGGATGAGAATAATGGTTTCCCTATGGAATCATCAATGGTTGAAAGTTTGAAATGTGAAAAGTATGGTTCTTATTAAAATTTATTTCCAATGAGGAAAGATCTAGAAGAGGATGAAGAAGGATATACATGTAAAGGTATTACTATTAGTGATGAAGAAACTACAAATTAAATATGAAAATAAATTGGTATTAAGGAATAATATGATGAAGCCAAGTTAACGGTTTAAGAATAAAGTGGAATGATTGAAGTTCTTATGTATTAAAATTCAAGAATTATATTATATGAATCATGACATATATAATAATTTTATTACATAATTTTTATATTAGTATTTTCATTTTGTTGAATAGTACTGATGACCTAGAAAAGTGATTTAATGGAAAGTTGATATTTTAGGGAAAACACATGATTAAGAAAAGATAACCCTCAATATGTTCCTAGTGTTGAGATAATGTTGTTTAGTTAGGATAAATATATTATTGATATGTATATATTAAATTGGATGGTATTAATGAACTTCCAACTTATTAATGATTTGGTGAAAAGGTGGTTTTTGTTATCATTGATTGGGTTTAAACCATTTTTTATATTTTTTGAATATATTCATTAATCTAGTTTTTATTTAAATAATAAGGAATCATGTATGTTTTCATTATGGTTTTTTGGTAATTCTAGTTATTTCCATGTTTCAGGAGAATATATGAGTAAGTTATTCATATTTTTGGTTTGTGATAATTAAGAGACAATTTATATTATTTAGGGTATTAATGTTATGTTAATTTTGATAAATTTAGTAAACTTATTTATATATTTTTAATTTTGGAAGGGTCTTAAGGTTAACTATTTTTGGAATAGTTTAAGTTTAACTATGGATGTGGTTTTAGATATAAATGTATTACTTCATCATATAAGAATTTTTCCATATTGGATAACCTTTGATAACCATATTGATTTTGATAATATCTTTAGATATAAGGAATGAATTATTATTATTTTATGGATTTTATGAACTACTAGTGCTTTAGGTATAAAAAATCATATTCGTTTCAAAGAGTAAGAGATTATGTAATTGCATGGACCTATCCGGCCCATTCCTTTGTGAAAATATGGTGTTTGAGATTATTCAAGAGGTCAAGGGGACTTATCAAGAGTACTTTTCAAATTTAAAATTCTATGAACAGTTCCATCAGTGAACAGTACTATCAGTAAAATCTAACGGTAACATCTCTTTCCTTTTCCAATCTTCCAATTCTATGAACAGTTCTATCGGTAACCTCTAATAGTAAACTTTCTTTCCGTTTCCAAATTTTGAGTTCATGAAGAGTGTTTTAACGGTGAGGTTCATGAAAAGTGTCGATCGGTGAGGTTCATGAATAGTGTTTAACAGTGAGGTTCATGAACAGTGTCTAACGGTGAGGTTCATAAACAGTGTCTATCGGTGAGGTTCATGAATAGTGTCTAATGGTGAGGTTCATGAATAGTTTCTAATGGTGAGGTTTATGAACAGTGTCTAACGCGGAGTTTTATGAACAGTGTCTATCGGTGGGGTTCATAAACAGTGTTTTTCCTTTGCTAAATTTTGAGTTTGTGAACAGTGTTTCTAGCTTCCTACAGTTTCGACCCTTTAGTATTTTCCTTTGACGTAAAATGAATTTAGTGCCTCGTTTTAAGGACTCTAAGGCCGTTTAAAAGGTCATAACTCCTATATTAATTATTCCTAAGGCTCGAGATGTTTTTACTTGGTCAAACTGCGTGGTTTAATGTGATCCACTTTTAATTAGAAATTAAGGGTATCTTAAACTCTCACTCCGTTAAATCTTCAAAAGGGACAAGATATCTTCCTCCCTTGTTCTTCCTCCTTGTTCTCGAGTGTGAGATGCTCGAACATTCCATTCCTTCTCATAAGAGTTTCACAATCAAACATTCCTACTCGGATTGGTTCCGCTCTATCTTGATACAACCAAGTTGTATCGATAAATCTTAGATATAAGGTATGTTTCATCGTCATTATTTTTGGGTTCATCTACTCATGTTTCTCCTTTCCATATTATAACATGTGATCTCCATGATTCTAAGGGAGTTTTCTTGGGTTTTGGTTGGTGTGGTCGTACAATGGCATCCTCGGGTGGATGCTGTTGTCACGAGAGGAGGATCGTGACCTGTTGTGTGGAATGTTCTCATATAATGAAAATCAGTAACTATTTGAGATAGGGGATTCATTGCTTTTATTTTCTTATATGTGAAACTGTAAAGTTAGCATGTTTTATTCCACTGGATGATAATGGAATCAATATAATAAAATATTTTAACTGGATAAATAAATTGATATCGGTTGAATGTTTTTGCCTCTTGATTTTTATAGATAGCATGATTTTCATGCTTGCTTCGTTAAGATATTCGTTCTTGGTTGAAATTAGTAAAGAACGTTAAGCCAGGAATAAATTGATAATTTTTTGGCTAAATATAAAGAGGCATGAAATTAATTTGGTTCTTCTTGTTGTAATTTGATGTAAATCAAATTGGCGCAGTAAGCATTTTAGTTATTTATGATAGCTTATTGGTTAGGTTTCCCAAATTTGAAACCTATGAATAATAAATTGTTTAATCCAATATGGATTAAATAACTGGTTGTTTGATAAAGGATGATTCATTGTAGGGTTCTGAGTTACCCGCTTACTTTTAAAAGGGCTAAGAGCCCAATAGTTAATATGTTTGTTTTTCTGCAGCTTGTGTTGTGATGTGATCCTGGATGGGTGTTTTAATATGTGGGGTCACGGAGTCCTTTTGGTTGTGGTAGCAGATGATGCCTAGAGTGGCGAGATGCATCGTTTTATGCATGTGGGTGTCAGGGAGGACACCAGGGATGATGGAATGGGATGGATGTGAATATTGGATGCTTACTGATTCTTATTTGTTGTTTATCTTATTTACTTTTCCTTAGTACTCAAGGATGTTGGTCTTGCTTACCCTTCTTCTGAAAAAGGTGAAGACGCATGGGGTATGCCACATGCTTTTTGTGTTTAGCTTCTTAGTGGAGGATGGGTCTACGCTCTTTCTATATGCAGCAAAGACTCGATGGGTAGTACATCTACTCACCGTGTTGAGCCCCCTTATGTTTAGTAGGATAGAATTATTTTCTAGAATGTTTGGGAATATGGTACATTAATTCTATAATGAATATTTGAATAAATTTTGTTAACCCATGGGGTTGGAGTTTTCTAGAACATAATGACGAGTTAGTAATTTTAAAGGGACAATGGACTTTTGGTGTGATTCTAATTGAATTTAATGTGGAATTTTCATTGTTTAATTAATGTTTAAAGAATTAATTAACATAAAGTGAAACTAATAAAAAAAGGTAATGAAATAATTTATTAAAGCTCTTTAAGTGGTTGTGTTCTTATAGGATAGATAGTCTTAGAAGTAGCAGGCCAGAGTCTGAGAGACGTTAGCTGCAGTTGTGTCTAAGACTAGGTTATGACCATAGTGTGGTTGTGAGATATAGTATATCCTGTAATTTTTGTGTTTCTATACACTACTCCACCCTGTCAGTAAGGGAAACTGACACCCCAGGGATTCTGATCCGTAGGGGGTGTTTTCCCCAACATTCTGGTTGGAGGATGGATGGATGACTACCCCCTTTTTCCCTACTCTCTTCTCTTGGTAGTTACTTGTGCTGGCAGTCACATTGGTTATTTTTCCCCATATATGTGTGTAGAGGGCAGTAATGGCTTTTGGTTATTCACTCAAATATATTCTGGATATAGTTTTCTATGGACTCATATAGGTGTAACGTGTATAGGCTATGATGGCTTGAGGATCCTTACTCAGTGAATGAGCTATAATGGCTTGAGGTGTAATACCCGATGTATGATACATGTTATTCAAGCTATGGTGGCTCCTAGAAAATACTCGGTCACTTTGCTTACGTGGACATGGTGGTTTTGTTACATGAGGTTCATGTTGTGGTGCTTCTCCCAGGTGTCTGCGGGTAATCCTTTTTGGAGATAGATGCTCAGGATGTGCGACATTGGGGTAAAGCAGCAAACCAGTGGGGAAGTAGTAGCGGGGTACCCTTGATGTTATTTATTATATAATATATTCTTGTATGCGTTACTTGGTGAGAGTATCCATGGTTAGGCTGGGAACTTAGTATGCCAGTTTAGGTGAGGAGTTAGTTTCACTTGTTGTTCACTATGCTTTAGTATTCATTCTTTACTTTTGCATGATATGATTCAGGGAGGATCCTAGTGAGTATACTTTTATACTCACCCTATGTATATACAAACTGTTTTTCAGGAGACTTGAAGCAAGTTGGAGATCAGTATGGTGTTTACTATATTTGGGATGTAGGAGCTGTTCGGGCTTGTGGTTGCTGCTGTTTTACTTTAATTTGGGTAATTGTAGTTTTTCCCTTTCAGTTATAGCAGTTTTGCATGACATTTCATATGTGTTCATGGTATTTCTTTTATCATACTAGTTGAGTTGGAGTTGGTTGGTGTCTATCTTATCTCTCTTTTCTGCATGTGTTCTCTTAGAGGGTAATGCCTCCCCTTTGTCTGTTTTATATACCCTCAGTGATGGTCACAAACCTGGGGCCTACTGGAGGTGGGAATCGGGGTTCATTATCTCCCTTCTCACATTGTCATCCCAAGAGGGGTAATCTTTGTCGGGATGGGGTCGTGACAGAGTGGTATCAATGCTCTGGTTGAGGGATAGGTTGGAGTTTGGAGTTAGGCACAGGCGAGGATAAATGTGTTGGTGGGGAAACAGTGTCATTCATGTTTATCAAGTGAAGTAAACACTGTAGACAGGTTGAGACATAGGGTTTTAAATCCCCCTAGGATCTGATGTATGGACCTTTAAGTTTAAAATGGCTACTAAACAAGGGGATACTAGTTGCAGGGTAGAGACCTAGGAAAAGATCATGCATCATTCTTCTTTTTTCCTATGTTTGAAAGGGTTTACCTTGGGATAGGTTAACCTAAAATGAATAAATGAAAACAATTAATTAATTAATTTTGAGTGTTCAATATTCCAGGTTTATGAGATCTAACAGTTTGTTATTTTACAGTAATAGTTCCAGGTCAACATCCTCGTCAGGTTTGTGCAAAAAAATGTCCAGTAGGATGTTCCAGCAGATCGCCGCAGGGTAGAGGTTGATGACGATGACACTTGGAGGAAGACACTCTAAGATTTTCAGTTCCAGAGTCTGTAGAAGTATGAGGGATCCTTTTCAGATGCAGTCACGGAAGACTGGTTGGAGGAGGTCGAGACAGGCTTCAGTTCGATCCGTGCTCAGAAGGAGCACTGGGTGACCTTGGTTGTGATGATGCTGTGTGGAGCAGTGATGTGGTGGTGGTTCTTATTCATTGGGGATCATGAGGAGTCAGTGATCTTACTAGAGGAGTTCTGAGACAAGTTTACAGTAGAGTTTCTTTCTTCGACTGTGAAGGCATCTAGTCGCCAAGAGCTTCTTACCCTTCGACAGGGGAGCTCTAGTGTCTGAGAGTTTGGAATCTATTTCAGGAACCTTTTACGATATTCTTCGGACCTATTACCATATGAAGAGGCCAAGGAGAGGAATTTAGAGGAGGCATTTTGTCCATAGGTCCAGTGTCAGGTCACCCCATTTATGTTGAAGACATAACATGAGGTGCTGGTGAGGGCAGAGGTTGTTGGGAAGACATTGGACAAGAATGGATCATCACGAGAGGGGAATCATCATGATTCATCATAAAGCAGAGCTGTGGTCTGGGGTTCCCAGTTTTCAGGGCTGAAGAGTTTCCATTCAGTCGGGGGTAGGTCCTATCCCTTCACATCTCATTTCTATAAAGGTAGAAACTCTTAGGCCTATACCAAGGGATCAATAACTTGTTTTTCTTAGGGTGTTCATGGTCATCAGCAGTGGGATTTTCCGACCTTTCAGAGCGGTCATCGTGTACCAGGTGCTATGCTCTAGGTTCCTCCGTTGAGGTTGTTCTAGTCGAGGCAGCAGCAGAAGGTTGCACCGGATTTAGATCAGTAGAGGTTAAATGGGGCAGGGATAGGACATACCCATGACACTCCCCATCCTCAGAGATCAGAGCGCGGCGGTGGTGGTGGTCTTCATCAGGGTCATATAGGCTATGGAGGAGGTTGTGGTCAGCATCATGCTCTAGCATTTCCAGCTCCAGGAGAGCCAGAGGTCGTTTGAGGAAACCTTTGCTTGTTTTATACATTGGTGTATGCCTTGTTTAATTCAGGAGAGACACATTCCTTCATATCACCTACCCTTTTCCATGCTTTGGTACTTGAGGTAGAGAGGCTTCCAGTGACCTTGGCATTGACTATGCCAGTTGGAGGTCGAGATGACTTGTATGAAGTATGTAGAAACTGTGAGCTAGTTTTGGTTCAACACCGCTCTTGGGGAAATCTCCTATGTTTATGAATACAACTATATGATGTCATCCACATCATGGATTGGTTGTATTTGGTGTATTCTATAGTGTATTGATTCATAAATCATGTCTATTTATTTGATGCGGATGGAGATCCGGTGGTTTTTATTGAAGAGTGAGATCCTTGGATGGGTCATAGGTTAGTTCCGTCCTTATCATCCATGATGGATGACAAGATGTTGAGTTCTTTAGAGGTTCAGCAGTTGGCTTTTCCTAGGGTTGTAGAAGGGTACCCTGATGGATTTCCAGAAGAGGTTGTAGCATTACCCCCTTGACGAGAGATCGAGTTTGGTATTGAGCTACAACCAGGAGCATCTCTTATCTCTATGTCTCTATATAGGATGGACCCTTCTGAGTTACAAGAGCTGTGTATATAGCTTGATGGTCTGTTAAAGTGCAGTTTTGTTTGGCCAAGTGAGTCAGCATGGGTTGCACCAGTGTTTTTCATGAAGAAGTCCGACAAAGGTTTGTGGTTTTTTGTAGATTATCATTGCTTAAATAAAGTGATACTAAATCATCGCTATCCTCTTCCGCGGATTGATGATTTATTCGATCAACTGAAGGGTGCATGTTTGTTCTCAACGATCGACTTGTGTTCAGGATATCATTAGCTGCGTGTAAAGGATGAGGATATCATGAAGACTGCTTTTTGTTGTCCTCATGGGAATTTTGAGTTTGTTGTAATGTTGTTCAGAATAACTAATGGTCTAGTTGTGTTCATGAAATTGATGAATGCTATGTTCCGTGAGTTCCTAGAAAAGTTTGTGGTAGTTTCCATTGACGACATCCTTGTGTACTCCATGTTTGAGGAGGAGCATGTAGAGCATCTACATGCTATTTTGGGAGTCCTTCGTCAACATCAGCTATTTGGGAAGTTGTCAAAGGGTGAGTTTTGGGCTCTATAAGTCCGTTTCTTAGACCATGTTGTGTCCCAATAGAGGGTAGCTATGGATCCATCAAAAATTGAAGTAGTTTTGTATTGGGTAGTCCCCAAGACAGTGTCAGAGGTGCGAAGTTTCCTTGGTCTCTCAGGCTACTACAGGAGGTTCTTAGCTGATTTCTTACGAGTTGCGACTCCTCTGATAGATTTGACCAAGAAGGGTTAGGAATTCATATGGACTGATTATTGTCAGGAAGATTTCGTGTATCTAAAGGAGAAGTTAGTAAGTACTCCAATTCTTTGTCTTCGAGCTAAGGGAGTTCAGTTTGATGTTTTTTGTGAGGCTTCACATCTGGGGTTGGGATATGTTCTGATGCAGCAGAGATCAATTGTTTCTTATGGGTCTTGGCAGTTGCATCCTCATGAACGTAACTATTCCACTCATGATCTTGAGTTGTCATCTGTAGAGTATGATCTGAAGTTATGGAGACATTACATCATTGGTGAGAGGTTTTGGTTTTCACCGATCATAAGTATTTGAGGTATGTTTTCTCCCAATTTGACTTGAACGTACGATAGCATCGGTGGGTGGAGTTCTTACAGGAATACAACTTTGAAATATCGTATACACCTGGAAAATGGAATGTTGTATCTGATGCACTGAGTTGAAAGTCACGTAGTGATGCTGTGCATGAATCCAGTGATTCATGGAGAGTAATGGAAGATCTTTCATCATTACATCTTGATATGGGAGATGTTGGGGTGTAGAGGTTGTCTTTTTTAGATGCTGGTGAAGTTATCTCTCGTGAAGAAAGTGGAAGATTCCCAGTTGGGAGATCTTGAGGTGGAGGTGTGGAGAGACAGAGTTGTTTGTGGGGAGGCCCCTGATGGTTGGTTAGAGGATAAACAACACTGATTGTTGTATCACGGAAGGCTTTTTGTTCCCTTGACAATGTGCTAGATGGTTCTCAAAGAGTTTCATATTTCTCCTTTATCAATACATCCTAGCATAACAAAGATGCACCATTCCTTAAGGAGACAGTTTTGGTGGCCTTGGCTAAAGCATGTGGTTATAGAGTTTGTGTCTCAATGTTTGGTGTGCCAGAAGGTGAAGGTCGAACACCATGTCCCTGGTGGTATACTATATCCATTAGTTATTCATCAGTATAAGTGGGAGGACATCTCATTGGACTTTGTTACTGGTTTACCTTGAGCTCCGGGAGGGCATGATGCTATTTGGGTGGTAGTGGATCATTTAGCAAAATTGGCCCACTTCATAGTGATTAAGAAGTCAATCTCAGTGGAAGTTTTGTCGAGGCAGTATCTAGAGGAGGTGGTGAGACTTCATGGACTCCCAAGGATGATAATTTATGATCAAGATCCTCATTTTTCCTCAAGGGTGTAGAGTGGTCTCCAACATGCTTTCGGTTCTCAATTATTCCTTAGCATTTCTTTTCATCCTCAAATGGACTGTCAGATAGAGGAAACAATCCAGACTCTCGAAGACATGTTATGCTCTTGTGTGCTTGATTTTGGAGGTTTGTGGTTGAAGCACTTACCCTTGGTGGAGTTCACTTGCAATAATAGTTTTCACTCCACCATCGGTATGATGCCATTTGAATCCTTTTATGGTCGACCTTTCCGTTATCCGTTGTGCTGGACAGGGTTTGGAGAGTCAGCAATTCTCAGACCAGAACTAGTGCAAAATACAACATAGATGGTTCAGGTGATTCTTCAGAGAATGAAGATAGCACCAGATCATTAGAAATCATATGTTGATCAAAGAAGGAGACCATTAGAGTTTAATTTTGGGGATCATGTGTTTCTGAAGGTGACTCCCCATCGTGGGCAGTAAAGGTTTGGTCATGGGAGTAAGATTTCTCCCCGATTTGTTGGGCCTTTCTAGGTGTTATCTCATGTTGTAGATGTGGCATATCGAGTAGCACTTCCCCTATAGATGAGTCAAATACATGATGTTTTCCATGTATCACATCTCCACTATTATCTCTATGATTACTCTCACATCATCGATTGGGGAGATATCGATGTTGATGATGATGCAACCTTTGAGGAGCGACCTGTGGAGATCCAAGACCGCAAGGAGAAGGTTTTGTGTGGGCATTATATCCCCTTGGTTCGTGTCTTGTGGAGACATGGTGTCATGGAGGAGAGTACCTAGGAACGTGAGTCATAGATACGTGCTCAGTATTCACAATTTTTTGATGTTTAACTATTTTTATGTATCAATGTAGCTTATGTGGTTATGAACCTTTCATGTTTATGAGATGGATCCCTTTGTTGCTTTTGTGTCTTTCTCTCTTTTTAGAGGTATCTCGATGGGTGGTTTTTCATTCCCCATTTTGTCTTTACTTTAGGTGGCTTTTGAATTCTCAAGGATGAGAATGTTTTGATAGGTATCTGATGTAATGGCCCGGATCTCTCTGGCCCATTCCTTTGTGAAAATATGGTGTTTGATGTGATTTAGAAGGTCAAGGGGACTTATCCCCAACACTTTTCCAATTTCCAATTCCATGAACAGTTCCATCGTTGAACAGTTCAATCGGTAAACTTCAATGGTAACCTCTCTTTCCATTACCAAATTTACAATTCTATGAAAAGTTCCATCGGTGAACAATTCTATCAGAAACCTCTAACGGTAACCTTTCTTTCCTCTGCCAAATTTTGAGTTCATGAACAGTGTTCTAACAGTGAGGTTCATGAACAATGTCTATCGGTGAGGTTCATGGACAGTGTCTAATGCTGAGGTTCATGAACAGTGTTCTAAAGGTGAGGTTCATGAACAGTGTCTAATGGTGAGGTTCATGAACAGTGTTTTTCCTTTGCTAAATTTTGAGTTTGTGAATAGTGTTCCTAGCTTCCTACAGTTTCGCCCCTTTAGTGTTTTCCTTTGACATAAAATGCATTTAGTGCCTCGTTTTAAGGACTCTAAGGCTGATTCAATGGACATAACTCTTATATTAATTATTCCTAAGGCTCGGGATGTTTTTACCTGGTCAAACTGTATGGTTTAATGTGATCCACTTTAAATCAGAAATTAAGTGTATCTTAAACCGTCGCTCCGTTAAATCTTCAAAAGGGACAAGATATCTTCCTCCCTTGTTCATCCTCCTTGTTCTTGAGTGTGAGATGCCCGAAAATTTCATTCCTTCTCATAGGAGTTTCATAATCAAACATTCTTCCTCGGATTGGTTCCTCTCTATCTTGATGCAACCAAGCTGTATCGATCAATCTCAGATATAAGGTATGTTTTATCATCATTTTTTGGGGTTAATCTTCTCATGTTTCTCCTTTCCATATTATAACATCTTATCCCCATGATTCTAATGGAGTTTTCATGGGTTTTGGTTGGTGTGGTCATACCGTGGCACCTTGGGTGGAAGCAGTTGTCATGAGAGGAGGATTATGACCCGTTGTGTGGAATGTTCTCGTATAAAAAACATCAATAACTTTTTGAGATAGGGGATTCATTTATTTTCTTTTCTTATATGTGAAACTATATAGTTATTATGTTTTATTTTACTTGATGATAATGGAATTGACATAATAAATATTTGAACTGGATAAATAAATTTATATCGATCTTATGTTTTTGCCTCTTGATTTTTATAGATAGTGTGATATCCATGCTTGCTTCATTAAGTAGTTCATTCCTGATTAAAATTGGTAAAGAACGTAAAGACGGGAATAAATTGATAGATTTTTGGCAAATGATAAAGAGGCATGAAATCAATTTGGTTCTATTTTTTTTGTAATTTGATGTTAATCAAATTGGTACAGTAGCCATGTTTATTTATTTATGATATCTTACTGGATAGGTTTCCTGAATTTGGAAACTATGAATAATAAATATGTTAATTCAATATGGATTATAGAATTTTTTTTCGATAAAGCATTATTCCTTGTGGGGTTCTGAGTTACCCTCTTACTTGTTAAAGGGCCAAGATCCCAATTGTTAAGATGTTTGTTTTCCTACTGATTGTGTTTTGATATGATTTGGGATGGGTTTTGTGATATGTGGGGGCATGGAGGCATTTTGATTATGGCAGCAGACGACGCCTAGAATGGAAAGATGCATTGGTTTATGCATGTGGGTGTCGGGGAGGACAACAGGGATAATGGAATGGGATAGATGTGATTTTTGGATGCTTACTAATTCTTAATGGTTGTTTATCTTCTTTAATTTCCCCCTCTGCTGAAGAAAGCTGGTCTTGCTTACCCTTCATCCGAAAGAGGCGAAGACGCACAGGGTATGCCACGTGCTTTCTATGTTTATCTTCTCAAGGGAGGATGGTTTTATGCTCTTGTTTTAGGCGGAAAAGAATTGACGGGTAGTACATATACTAACCGTGTTAATCCCCCTAGTGTTTAGTATCATAGAATTCTTTTCTAGAATACCTGGGAATAGGGGAAGGAAATTCTTTAATGAATACTTGAATAAATAGTGTTAACCCATGGGGTTGGAGTTTGCTAGAACATAATGACGAGGTTATAATTTTAAAGGGACAGTGGACTTTGGGTGTGATGCTAATGAAATTTAATGTGGAATTGTCATTGGTTAATAATGTTTAAATAATTAATTAATGTAAAGTGAAACTAATAAAAATGTAGTGAAATAATTTATTAAATCTCTTTAAGTGGTTGTGTTCTTATAGGATACCTAGTCTTAGAAGAAGCATCCTAGAGTCTAAGAGAAGTTAGTTATAGTTGTGTCTAAGACTAGGTTATGACCATAGTGTTATTGTGATATATAGTATATCTTGTACTTTTTGTGTTTCTATACTCTACTCCACCCTTTCAGTAAGGGCATCTGACACCCCTAGGATTGTGAGGCTCGGGGGGTATTTTCCCCAACATTCCAGTGGGAGGATGGATGGCTGAATACCCCCTTTGTCCCTGCTCTCTTGTCTTGGTTGTTACTTGTGCTGGAAATCACATTGGTTAGTTTTCCCCATATATGTGTGTAGAGGGATGTAATGGTTTGTGGTTATTCACACACATATATTCTGGATATAGTTTTTTATGGACTACTATAGATGTAATGTGTATAGGCTGTGATGGCTTGAAGATCCTTACTCAGTGTATGGGTTGTGATTGTTTGAGGTGTTTCCTGATGTATGATACACGTTATGTGAGCTGTGGTGACTCCTAGAAACTACCGGGTTTCTTTTCTAACGTGGATGTGGTGGTTAATTTACACGAGTTGCATGTTGTGGTGCATCACCCAGGTGTCTGTAGGCAAGCCTTTTTGGAGTGAGATGCTCAGGACACGCGAAATTGGGGAAAAGAGGCAACCCAGTGGGGAAGTAGTAGTGGGGTACCCCCGATATTCTTCATTATATGATATATTCTTTTATGCGTTACTTGGTGAGAGTATCCATGGTGAGGCTAGGAACGTAGTATACTGGTTTAGGTTACAAGTTAGTTTCACTTGTTGTTCACTGTGCTTTAGCATGATTTCTTTACATTTGCACAAGAGGCTTTGGGGAGGATCCTATTGAGTATACTGCAATACTCACTCTATGTCTATACAAACTATTTTTCGATCCAATTGGAGTAATTTGGAAATCAGGATGGTGTTTACTATCTTGGGGTTTCGGGAGCTATTTGGGCTTGTGGTTGTTGTTATTTTACTTTCTTTTGGGTAATTGAAGTTTTTTCCATTCAGTGTAGCAGTTTTCCATGACATTTTATATGTGTAATTGGGATTTATTTTATCTTACTGATTTATTTGCAGTTGGTTGGTGTCTATAATATCTCTCTCTTTGCATGTGATCTCTTATAGGGTAATGACTCCCATTTGTGCTTTTTCTATACCCTTGGTGCTAGTCTCTAACCCGAGGACTACTAGAGGAGGGACTCTAGGGTCATTATCTCCCTTCTCACATTACCGACCCAAGAGGGGTACTCTTTGCAGGGACAAGGTCATGACAGATTAATTGTAAATTAATCAAAGTATAACCAAAGGATGAAATTGTGCTTATGAAATGGAATGAAGTTGAGAAACAATAAATTCTCAAAAAAAAAACCTGATATTAAGAAAAGGATATTTAAATAAAAAAATTATACGTTTAACATTATTTCTAATGAATTAGTGGTATTTTCACCCATCATAGATTTATGGATTTATGTTCATTAATTTTCTCTTGACCATGTTCTCTCTCACTCTATATTATTACTTGGGAATTAGTTCTCTCATTAATATACTTATTTTCACTTCCCATAAAAGTTATCCTATTTGTAAACCTAGTTATATTATATTTCATATAACCTTTATAATTTATTTTCCCTCTTTTCAACAGGAAAGTTTATTGACCTTTTTTACAATGTGGGTTTTCCGTGAAGGAATTTTCAAATATCAAACCCACTATGAATAAGTTCAAATTGTGATGACCATATTTATTAAATGGGGTAGAATGTAACACCTATGTATTTTATGAAATATTTATTTCATAAAAATTCAATTTATTTGATTTCCTTCGTTGAATTCAACACTAAGTTTTAATAAACAACAATATGCTATTAATATTACTATTTAAAACTGGTTATTATAAACTAGTTTTTAAATTGGAAAGTATAAATAAGAATAACAGAATAAAGTAAACTGTATTTTTTACATATGTATAAAAAATTAAATTGGTTATAAATTTATTATAATTTAAATAAAATCATTTTAAAATAAAAGATATATTTTTATGAAAAAAACAATAATGCACAAAAAGTTTTTTTCTCTTAATAATAAAAAATAATCACTTTTTTAATTATTTTAATGATATTTATATATTATATATATTAAATAAAATGGTTTATCATTCATATAATTTTTTTCTAGGTGTGAGATAAAAATATACCTACCTTTATACTTAAAACTGTATTATTCTAAAAAGTGGTTTCGTTGTATTTCGTGCACTTATTTTAAATTTAATTATTCCCAATTTTAGAAAATGTATTTTATAAAATTAAATTTATTTTTAAAATCAAAATTTCAAAATTACCTCAGAGTTAATTTTTTATAATTTTTTTAAGATATTAATTTTTTGATAAATAGTGAAAAATAATGTTTTTTATTAAAAAATCACCATTCATTTAAAGCATTTAAATATTTTAATGTTGGTTTAAAATGGTTTTAAAAGTAAAATTATGTCAATTATATTATAATTAATCCAACTTAGTTCATTTTAATTAATATTGTTTTCAATTTGGATATTAAATTGTTTTATACTCATGAAAACCATTTCTTTGGAAAACATTTCTTTCGTTACGTCTCTGGGTTTTATTTTAAATTAAATTCCTCCAATTGTTTTGATTTAAGTTTATAAAATGGATTCCATATTTTAAATAATGAAATTTTATATTATATAATAAGGTAAAATTATTTTTTGGTCTTAAATAATAGAGAAACCTGTAAAAATTAATTTCAGTGCTTAATGTTAAAATTGGATTTTTTCCATTATTGTGCATGTGTTAAAATTAAAATCCAACACACATCGTATCTATATTTAATAAATTTTATATCATATATAGAATAATTGGAAAAAATTATCTGATATGGATATTTTTTTCATAAAGGACAAATTCTCTTTGTAAATCAAAAGAGACAAGTTACCATGAAGAAAATGAAAATGGTAAAAGTGAGTAAACTTAGTGGATAAGGGAATAACATGTTTAAAACATCTGTTTTTTTAAGGTGTGAATTGAACATATCATCCCTAAAATCCATTATTTATCAACTTTGGTGTCACATGGTTTTAGGTAAACTTCCCATTATTTAATAGATTTTGGTAGTTACAAAAATATCACTCCATAATTATAAAAGAGAACGTCCTACCCTCACTTATTCAAACCACTCAATCAATTTTCTTCAACCAAACCCTATAAAAATCAATAATCAGCATCCCTATATATGTTTTATATCTCCTTGTCTTCACAAAATACCAACCCTAATATCCTTTATAAATGATCCAAATGAGGTTTTTAAGCCAAAGTAATTGCCTTCACTAGGATCTTTTTTTACTTCTTATCTTACCACCTTAATTCATGTTTTAATAATTCCAATGTAATAACATAAGTATAAATCATATGCTGAGATTTTATTTTGTTTTTGAAATAACCAACATCTATTTTTTCGTCCATCAAATGCGAAATGAAACCATTTATCGTGTGAACGGGAGGCTACAGCCTCACGAACCAATGTAATTCGTTTTTCATCACCATCTCTCAAGGATGTATATAATTATGGATTTAGAATAGGTATGTTATATTTAATTTATAATTATAATTTTTTAATTATAATATCAAATACACCTTCTTACATTTCAATCCATTAGAAAATGATAACCTCTCTCATGTGTTCGTGTGGACCCCATTTTTCATTTTATTTAGATATGGATAGTGATGATGATAGATTTAATGAATATATATGATATCTATGATATAAATATTATTATATAAACATAAATTTATATTTAACATACTTTCATTCCATCATTCGAAAGAAATGGAAACAACATTCATGTGTACATACGACCTACATTCTCTAGGAATGGGGCGATTCATTTTTCAATATATATTTTTTATCTATGAAAAAAATACATAAATAATGAATATTATATATATATATATCATGGTAAAAATTATGGATATTATTGAATTACGATAAAAGTAAAATGACCAAAACTACCAAACCCAAACATACATGAAAAATGAAGAATTTATTACCCAAAACACGAGTTATAAAAGGTTATATGTAAATATTATATGGTATGAAATATATGAGTATGATTTTGGAATATATGTATAATAAACAAATATTTATATTATTTTAGGTTAGAATATGTATGAATAAAATTGATACTTGAGGTAATGGAATTCTAGTCTCACTTTTATTTCTTGGAGACTTCCACCATATTCACCACTCATTTCTTTGGTGTGTTGTATATACTTAAAATTTTACATGTTATATAATGAATATAATTAATTTAAATATATTTAAAATTTAATTTGATTTTATTTATTAATTGGTCTAATGATTCAAATGTTTCCAAAGTAGTAAGGGACTTTCGACTCACTTTTATGTTTCTGGGTCACATGCCTTATACACCACTTGTTTCTTTTATGTTGTGTATATCCTTCCCACGAATGTATTTTATGATTATTATAATAAAAATTATAAGACATAAATAAAAATATATGGTTATTTATTTTATGGAGCATGAAATTCATAAGCAACCAAAGTACTAAATGTTTATGTTATAATCTCATTATTTTCAGGATTGTTTAATATTATGCTTCCCATAATGAAATATTTTGATATATATCTTAAGAAACTCAGGAATTTTATTATAATATGATTATTTATAGTGAATATATTTTTCTTTTAATTTTTCTATCTTTAATATCTAAATAGACAAAAATAATGTTTTTAAATAAAATCAACTTTATTTCTCTCTTCGGTCGAAAACATCTTTTCCTTCCATATCCATGTTTTTTAAAAATGTTTTGAAGAATGTTTTCAATATTCTAATATGATCTTTTGATGTCATTTTTACCTATATTTGATTTTTCTTAAATAGTTTACATGGAATCTTCTGTTCATTTTCCAAACAAGGTCCTTTTGTCTTTTACCAAAAATGTTAAAGGAATCTTCATTTTAATATGTGTTGTATGAATTGAATTTCCTGCCATCATGACAACTCAATTATTTAAATCTTATTATATAATTTTATAAGGTTATTTATTGATAAAAAATATTTATTTAATATTAGGGAAAGTTTTTTATATTTTAAATTAGTTATTTCAAAATGTAAATGATATTTTACTCAAGAATATTTTCACTCTCTTTTTATGGAATTTATTTTCATCAATGAAAATATCCTTTTGTGTTTATTTTTCTTTACTAAGGATTTGATCCAATGGTACTATCCATATTATTTCTATGGATTTTTTGTGTTTAATATCCAAATATTTTTATGAAACTCATTTCTTTTCCATGTGTTATTTTATAATGAAATGATGAAATGTTTATTGAACCCATTTTTTTCCATGGGTTATAGTATGATAAAAGTTTATAAAACCCATTCCTTTTAATGGGTTATGATATGATGAATGTTTCATAATCTTATGGAACACATATGTATTATTTTCATTATGTGATGGGTGGGGCCTATATATCCCTTAAATGCATTGGGTAAATATGTATACCTCAAGAGTAAAATGTTATACGTGAACCTGATTTCACGTTCATAGTGTTATTTCTGGACCTGGTTTTCATTTTCATATTATTAATCATGGACTTATATTTAATGTCTATAAGGTTAATTTTAGACTTGGTTTAATGTTCATAAGGTTATGTGTGGACCGGGTTTCATGTATATGAGATTAAGTGTGGGTAGGGATTTCATGTCCATAAGTTTATTTAAAGATCTAGTTTCACGTCTATGTGGTTATATGTGGACCTGGTTTCTTGTCTATAAAGTTATGATTGGCCCTGGTTTCATGCCCATAAGTTTATGAAAGGGACTAATTTTGTATCCCTAATTTAATGAGTGAACCTATTTCTTTTAAAACATGTTTTCAATATTATTAGTTTATGTTTATGACATATTCTTATTTCTATGTTATTTTCTCATAGATTATGTTCTTTGATTACATTATGATTCATTTCTTATGAACTAACAAGATTTATTCCATGACTTAATATTTTAATATTTGTTTTGTAGTTTATGGTTTTAAAATTTTAATCACACATTCCCATACCCTTATTCTCATGTTATGTCTATTATATCATTCATATCTCACTGGTTTACTCTTATAGAGCATATGCGTGCACCCTTTTTTATTCTTCCTTTACTCATGTAATGAAGAAATTTTTTAAGTAGGGCATGTCTAAGAAGAGTAATATGTTGTAAGATATTTATGTTTGATGTTCAAGATCTTTCAAGAAATAAGAAGGTCGTGTATCTAGTTTCCAATGAAACTAAACCTTTACAGTTCTCAAGCATTTATTTATGAGATGTATTGAATATTCATCTCAAAACATGTTATACTTACATATGAAAAGTCAAATTCACTATATAAGTATTATTATATGTATTATGTGACTAGGATGTAATAGAGTTTGGTATAATACATGATTTACAGGATATTTTGTCCCCCAAAAAATACTCAATTACTATCTTGTATGTGGATATTGGTGATCAGATGACATCATATAGGGGATTCATGATATGTGTTAATGATTAGATTATGTGATGCATAGGGTTCATGGTATGTAATATATTCTCATGTTATTTTAGGAGGTATTATATATATTTGGAGATAGATGTTTCAAGACATGCGTCATTGAGGTGGAGTGGAAAACCAATGGGTAATTGGTAGCGAGGTACCTTTATTTTGATATTATGTTGGATGTTATATAATTAATTGTATGTGATACTTGGTAAGAGATACATAGATATTTTGGGAACTTAGAATACCTAATTAGGTGAAAATTTATCTTTACTTGTTTATTCATGGGGATTTAGTATGTTTTGATTATATTCTGGATGATAATCCTTAGGGAGTATGCTTCTAAGTATACCAATTATACTCATCCTATTTTTATATAAACAAATTTTAAGGACTACGGGAGCACATTGGTGATTGAGTTGGACATTACTATCTCAGAGGGGTTGTTGAGGAACTATTTGAGCTTTGAGGTCAATAATGAGGATTTTATTTTTGTCAATTATAGTTTCCTTTCTTAGTTTTTCCACTTGTATGGAATTACATTAATGTATTATGGTTTTTTATTTATATTTTTAGTAGTATTTTTTGGGTGTTTTTATCTTATCTCTTGTTTCTCATGTTCTTCTTATATGGTAATTCCGCCCATTTGTGTGTATGATATACCATTAGTGTGTATCCTCAGTCAATGGGATTTTAGGGGTAGGATTTGGGTGTCATTATATCCCTTATCTCATTATCATCCCATTTGGAGTACCTTTAGGTTGATCGGTTCATGATAGAGTGGTATCGAATGATCCGGTTGAGTTATAAGATGATGTTTTGAGGTAGAAAGTAGTGGGGACTACACATAATGGTAGGTCAATAGTGTCAACTAGGTTTTGTATGAAATGTAAACATGGGACACCATATTAGAAATTTGTATTTACAACCCCTTATGATCCAATTTTGGGAAATTTTAGTTTAATAATCCTATTAACCAATGGGATACTAGTTGCAATGTAGAGACCTAGGAAATGGTCACACATCGTTCATCTTTATGTCTAAATTTTAAATTGGTAGAATACAAGTTTAGTTAAAACCTCAAATAATATATTTTAATAAATTAATCTTAAATATTTTATATCCCTAGATTAGGACTCCCTAATCATTTTTTTCAAGTATAGAACCAAGTCGACATCCCTGTCAAGTTTTAACCTGAGATGTTAAGAATGATGTTTTAGTAGATCAAAAAAAGAGTTTTTGATGATGATTATGACACTTATATGAGGACACTCTAATATTTTTAGCATCATAGTTTACAAAAGTATTATGGTTTAATTTTAGACTCAATTATAGAGGATTGGTTGGAGGAGGTGGTGATAGCCTTCAGTGAGATATATTATCAGAAGGAGCACTAGGTTTCATTGGTTGCGACAATACTATGTGGGGAAGATAGGAAGTGGTGATTATAGTTCCTTAGGGATAATAAGGATTCGATTGTCACATGGGATATATTCTTTTAATAGTTTGGATCTGATTTTCTTTCTCCAGTCATAATGGTATCCAGTCACCAGGAGTTTCTTACCCTTCGATAAGGGAGTTATAGTGTCTGGGAGTTCAACATCCATTTCAGGACACTTATATTATATTCTTCAAACCTTGTTCAAGATGATGAATCTAAGGTGAGGCATTTCAATGATACATTACTTCTATATATCCAGTTCTAGCTTACCCCATTTATTCTACCAACATATCTTAGTGTGTTGGGGAGAGAAGAGGTCATTTGGAGGACACTATCAAGGATTAGATCATCATGAGAGGGGAATCTCTCAGATTATATACATAGAATTGTTTTAATTCTAGCTTCCATTTTCCCAGATTGAAGAGTTTTTATATAGTCATGGGGAGGTCCTAGACCTCATCATATCATTTCTCTAGGTTTTTGATATTGTTCCCTACCAAAGGATCACATGTCTATTTTTCTTGAGTAATTTATGGTCATCATTGAAGAGAGTGTCTAACTTTTAGGTTCAAGAAGAGTGAGGTTTGTGTTCCACTTTAGTTTTATCTATTGTAATAGTTTTATCCAATTTTAAGTTGCATGGTTCTCCAACATTTGATCCGTAGAGGAGGTATAAGGTTGGAAGAGGTAGGAATGTGATGCTCTTTATCCTATGTGAGTGGAGTGCGTCTATTGAGGTGGTCACTAGGGTCAGAGTGGTTATGAAGTAGGTCATGGCCAATTTCATGCTCTGGTATTTACATCACTAGGTGATCCAATCATCTTTAAAGGTAAAATTTTCTTTTTTTCTAATTGGTTGAATTATATTTTTGATTCAAGAGCTACATACTCCCTTATATCAACTACCATAGTCAATGCTTTGGGAATTTAGGTGGAGTGGCATCTGGTTCCCTTGGAGTTTACTACACTAGTTGGATATTGATCATATTTATGTTATGTATATAGATATTGTGATATATTTTTGGGGTAGAACCTCTCTTTGGGAGACTTTCTATGTTTTTGGATACATCTATATAACATCATTCTCATTATGGAATAACTTTATTTGGTGTCGGCTATCATAGATTTATTCAAGAGTTAGATCATGTTATATAATTAAAACAAAGAGTATTCAATTTTTATTAGTGATGTATAACCATAAATATGTTAGAGGCATGTTTCTTCCTTGTCTTCCTTGATGGTCAAGTGGATGTTGACCTTATCTGAGATTTTTCTAGCAGTGGTCCTCAAGGTTGTGGTAGAGTACCCTGATGTGTTTTCTGAAGGGGTTGTGGCATTAATTCCTTGATAGGAGATCAAGTTAGGGATATATTTAAAGTTTTTTTCTTTTAATATCTTGATATCTCTATATAGTATGGTTCCTTCTATGTTGATAGAGATGTGGATTCAGATTTATGATCTCTTATAGTGAGGTTTTGTTTGTCCAATAATTTCTTCTTAGGGTGATCTAATTTTGTTTGTGAAGAAAGTTGATGATAGTCTGCATCTATATATCAATTAACATCACTTGAATAAGGTGAAATTGAATATTTTTTATCATATTATATGGATTGATGAATTATTCAATCAGAATAAAGGATCTAGTTAGTTCTTAAAGATCTATTTTGATTGAGATTTTATTAGATATAGGTAAAGGGTGGGGATACATCAAATACTATTTTTTCATGTCGTTATGGTCATTATGAGTTCATTGTAATGTTTTTTAGTGTGATAAATTCTCCATCTATTTCCATGGTCCAGATTAATTTAGTTTTCTAAGAGTTTCTTGATCTATTCATTGTGGGTTTTCATTGATAAAATCCTTGTGTACTCTATATATGAGGAGGAGTGTGATGAGAATCTATGGGTAGTTTTCAAAGTCCATTATCTGTTCTTTTTTTATTATATATTGAATTTTGAGTTTTGGGATTAAGAAGTTCATTTATTATTCCATTTTATAAAATATCATGGAATATTCATGGATCATTTGAAGATCGAGAAGGGTGTTTCTTGGGCTTCCCCTAAGAATTTTTCATATGTGTAGAGTTTCCTTAATATTGAAAGATATTACTGGAGGTTTTTACATGAATCCTATCAGATTATTACTCCACTAATAACCTTTAAAATAATTTATTAGGTGGTATTATTTATTGATCAATTTCATGTGTCTTTTGAGTACTTGAAGGATAAGTTATTCAATGCTCTAATTCTTCATCTTCTATTATAGGGTGTTCAGTTTGATATTTTTTGTTGTGATCTATATCTTGGATTGGGTAGTGTATTGATGTATCATAGGTATTTTGTTTATTATTGGTTATGATATTTACTACCCCACGAATGTAACTATGCCACCCATGATATCAAATTAGAGGCAGTTGTGTTTTCCTTGATGTTGTGGTGATACAACCTCATCAGTGAGTGCTATGAAATTTTCACTAATAATAAGAGACTCAAAGATTTATTCTCCCATCATAACCAAAACTTATAATGATAAGAATTACTTTTACCACATATGTAGGAACTTCCATGTTGGTTGTAATAATTTTATATGTTTATCCTTCTCCCCTTATCTTTTTTAGATAAGTTCCCTTGATGTCTATGGTATTGGTTGGAATAGTTCCCCATATTATTACATTTAAATCACTATACTTTGATGGATTCTACCTTAACCTTAAATTCATCATCATGATGGAAATTTTATCCATATTTGATGTAAAATCCTCTTCCGTTTTGGCATGCACCAAGTTGTTTCTTTCCACTAGTATCAAAAATTCAAAAATTATTCATTCTCTTCTTCCCCTTGTCCATTTTTTTCTATATCATCCTTTTATTCTATTTATTTCCTTTCATAAAAACCTTCTTCCTTTCATTACTTACAAAATTGATAAATATCTTATTTAAGTAACTTATCCATTTCTCAAATACAAATAGATTTTTATTCCCATTAAATTATGGAGTTTTCTAATTCCTAAAGTGGTCTAACATTATTACACTTCATTTTGGATTAGTATCATGCTCCATACATTCAAGTTTAGTGGTCAAAACATGATTCATCTTCCCCAGTATAGTTATAATTTTTTCATCTTTAGCTTTAACTCCAAATATAAGTTCATTATATTTCCCAAGAGACCAATCACTATATAGATTATGTGCATTGATACGGTTTCAATTCCTACCACTAGGAGACATTAATAAAAAATATAATATACAATATTAAATCATAACATTATGAATAAAAATTTATAATTTAAAAACTATTGAAACATTTAACATAAATTCAAAATTTTATAGATAGCTAATCTAAAAAACATAATGTTGGTTTCTTTGGAAATATTATCAAATAATAAAAATATTTTAAAATCCTAAAAATGGTTTATAAAGAAAATTTGAATTAACCTAAGCATATCCCCTAGGAATTTAAAACCAAGTGAAAAATACCATTACACTCACTATGAACCAGAATTATGGTTGAGATATACTTGATCAACTTTTTTTGAGTTCATTACCCCTATATTCATGAAGGCCAAACACATGTCTACTATTAGTATCCAAAGATATATGTATTTCTAGGAAAAACATATAATATCTACCTTACCAAAACATTAGGATGTTTTTATATACTTAGACTTTTCGTCAAAGTTAGTCATAAGTTTATATTCCCTAATACGTGTTTTTGTAAATTATGTTCCCAAGGTTTGTAATAGAATTTCCTTGATTCCAACTATAATGCCCCTGAACCTAGTATCCCGAAGTTGGTGGTTACATTATTATATTTTTACTAGATACAAGAAATCACGTTCCAAAAGACTGAATAGTTTAGAAGTCTTGGAAAAAAAGATATACACTTGAATTTCACATTACATTTAAAAACATAAAATAAAACGTAGTATTTTCTTTGATACCAAAAATATTACCCCTATAATATTCCTAAATATAAATCACAATAAACATCCTAGAATCTTAGGTAAAGGAAATATATGAAAGGGGTGAGCTCAGATGCTTAGTGAGGGTATGCGTATAGTGAAAGCAAATAAAGAGTGAATAATAAAGAAGGAATAAATGATAGTAAAAGAAATTATTATAAATAATCACTTGAAATTAAAACTTATAAGTGTACATAAAAAATATTCAAATAATCACATTGAAATTAATAACTGATTTTATTATTATTGAATTCGTAATATTGGACATCTAAAACATACCATAGAGGTCGCGTGCTAAGACATCTTATATAAATGGGTATGGCCTTTTTCAAATACCCAATCTTGGGAAATATGGTGAAGAGTATCATTAAATTATAACCTCAATAAATAAAAATATTTATAAATTGATGTTGGCATAGATGAGTATAATTTTAAAAATATCGCTGTAAATTTTTTTGAGGAAAATACCCTTTTCACTTTGAAATCACTTATTTAAAATATAAAAACATCACAAATGTTAAGGAAAACATTTTACTTGAAAATAAAATTGTAAAAATTTAAATTAATATTCACATCAATGGGATTTCATAATGGTGGGAAATTTCATTCTTGTCGTATAAGTTAAAAAATAAATTCCTTTCACACTTTTGTAAAACGATCAAAAATTACTTAATTTGGAAAATGAAAAGAATATTCCTTTTAAACCATTTCTCAAAAAGCCAAACATGGATAAAAATGTCTTTATAAAATCTTTTAGAATGTTAATAAACATTATTTTAGACATTTTATAGAAAATGTTGACATTGAATTGAAAGGTTCTTGACAAAGTGAAAAAAGCAAGGTCATTTTTCCTTAAAAACAATATTTTGGTATCTTGAGTACCTAAAGATAGGAAAATAAAAATAAAACTTGTAATTAATATATATAACCAGAGGATAAGAAAATATATTAGGTTTAAGATATAAATATTAAATAATACCCCTAGTAGAGACTTAAACATAAACAATCCTAAATAATGATGAGATTTTGAAATAAACCCTTACCTTAGGTTCGACTACCATTGTTCGTGTATGAACCTCCTATATAATAAATATAGATGTATTATAAATAAATTATAAAAACATAATAATATATATAATACCATATATTATTTACTTAAAATATTTTAGCTCCAATTTATTAACAATTATTTGTTAAAATCACTATTCTGGGTAACAATTAATTCATTTTTCATGCATGTTTTAGTATAATAGTTTTAATCCTTGTACTTCAATTATGGAATTCCACCTTTTAATACCTAAAATTTTTATTTTAATGGTACAAATAGGGGTTATTTTAATGTTTATTTTCTTGGGAAAAAGTATATAATACATGAAAACTTAAAACATTCTTCTAATACAATTGAAAGTATTATTCTTGGTCCTTCATAAGTACATTGACTAAATCTCATAACCTTGGTAAATTCATCAAAGGAAATGGTGAGAATAAGTACCAATAAGAGAAAATAAGGGAAAAAATTTAATTTTGATCTAGAGGACTGTCAATAACTACATGAGTCATAATGATAGGGCATGAGAAAGATCCATATGATAATAATAAGAACATGAATCATAATATGGAATTTTGGATACAACATTGAAATGAAAAATTCATAAGAATATCACTACGGTTTTTCATGGAGGTGTCATAAAATTTACTAAATTTATTCATTAAGGTATCGTAAACCATGTAATACCTAGAGATTAAATTCTTTAACCAAGGAATTGGTGTGATATTAAGTATCACCCTTAATATGAATTAATTTTTATGTGAGACACATATATTATAACAAATCATTTCATAAAAAACCCATGGAGAATAAAATAAAATGGGTTTCATATCAAAATCATGGTGTTTCAAAAGTTCTTAAAAAAACATGATCGTTGTGTCATTTTAAACTCATGGAAAGGGAATATAGGTTTAATGTATATAAATACCAGAATAAATAAATATTTTTTTAATATTTTTGAATACCCCTATAAAATGAAGTTTTTTGGGTATTCACGGAAATAAAAGGAAATTTCCTGAGGAGAAGAGATAAATTTTGAGAAGTAAATTCATTAGTATAACGGGTAAAAATCATGGTTTTAGAAAAGGGTTAAAATATGGGGATATGGGTATCCCATTGATAAAACATAATTTTGAAGTAAGGGAGTGAATAAAAAGTAAATAATATAGTGTAACCATAACAATCAGAAGATATATATAAAAAGAGGTTCTTGAAACAAAGATAAAATATGAATATTTATCTTACCTTAAGAGTGGCTCGTAAAACATGAAGATTGGAACCTTGGGGGCCTGAGAACACATTGGGAGGACTCATTAAGAGGTAAAACTACCATATCTTCATGTATTATGGATTTTTAGTGAAATAAAATGGATAAATGGGTGGGTATTTATATAAAAAGTGGAGGATTTTTTTATTAATTTCCAAATATAGGCCTTGGAAGCATAGGTTATGGAAAATGAAAACCCATGGTCTTACCCATGATAATGGAAAAATAGCAAAAATTTTATATTATTTTAATCCACAATAGTCTACCATTATTTTATATTACTTATGTTGGCACGGAAAAGTAATGTTTTCTCAAAATAAAATGTTTAAAGTTAAAGTATCCATTTTAGAATTTGGAATGTAACTTATAGATTTAGAAATTGATTTAAATCTATTAAAATGATTGATATTAATAAAATAAAATATTTTAGGTCATGTATTGTGGTCAATTATCTATTAAATCATTATTAAATAATTATGATGTCATTAAACATACCGAAAAACTTAGACTGTATTTTAACTATTCAAGAAAAAATAAAGTATTTTAGAAACTTTTCATAAATTCACCCTAACCTAATTTTGATGTGTTGATTTTAAAAATGATATTTATCATATAACAATAGTTTTATAAATATTATAATTATAAATCTTAAATATAAAAAACCTTCTTTATTAAAAATAATAGCAGATTGAAAATGAATAGTAAAATTTCTTACTCTTAGAAAAATATAAAATTATTTTATCATTTATATTTAAATAAGAGTGTTTTTATCATACAATTTCATTAAAATAAGTATTGTTCATAATATATTAGTCTATTATAAATATTTATATCTTTACTAGAAGGTACAATTTCTGTCTGAAAAGTCAATTTATCAAATTCTATATCAATTTTATTAAGAAAAAGTAATCTTAAATTGGATTAATGGAATAAAATATTTATTTATAGAATGGAATTACACTTTAAGTAAATAGGTAAATGAAGCATAACCCCTTATAACACTCACATATAACCTAAGGGTAAGGTGTGTGATGGTGATAGATTCATAGAGTGACTCAAATAACATCGCCCGAGTGGTAATTTCCACTAACCTGAACTTCTCCCATTGGAGATTTGGTTAAAACATCACTTGTTAAATATAGTCTTGGGATTGGTCAAGGGAGAACCCCAATGATTCTACCTCCCTCATAAGCTCTTAAAAATGATCTTTATATGGCATAACCTTATTGGATGAAGCCATTATTTCTCTTTTTTTTCTTAATTATACTTTTTGATTTCTACTTAAAAAAATTATGATGTTAAAATTATTCCTAAGAGTGTAGTATCAAATGGTCATATTAACCAACAGTCAATGGTCATATAATGGTCGAGTCTCAATGGTTAAATTTCTAATTATACTCAATTCATTATAAAAGATATATAGTTTTGTTGAGTATAAAATAATATAACACACATTTTATTTGGAAACAAATTTTATTAAAAAATTATGGGTCCTTATATTCTTCCCCACTTAAGAAATTGCGTCCCTAAAATTATAACTCATCATCTCAGTAGAGAAAAGGTGTTGGTACTTATGTCTCATTATCTCCTCGGGTTCCCTTATTGCTTCTTCAAATTTATGTTTCCTCCAAAACACTTTTATGAGGTGGTTTTTCTTATTGTTTATAACCTTGTCTATAGGGTCCAAGATATCCACCTACTACTCCTCATAAGAGATTTCATGACCAGTTCTATCACCTTAGATTTTAGTATATGTTACAGCTCATCTATGTACTTCCTCGAGAGAGATACGAGGAATACATCATGAACTATAGCTATATCTAGAGTAGGTGCACACTAATAGGACACTGCTCTTATGTGATAAATGATTTCATAGGGGCATATATACCAAGGGATAAGATTCCCTTTATTCCCAAACCACATGACTCTCTTCTAATATTAAATTCTAAAGAATAATTTTTCACCAACATTAAACCTTAATTCCCTTAGATGGTTGTCAACATAGATATTCCAATGACTATGAGAAGACTATATGTGTTTTTGGATGGCATGAGCCTTTTTCATCATCTCTTGTGCAAGATCAGGTCCAAGAATATTTATCTACCAAACTTCATCCCAACATATGGGAGTTCTACATCGCTTCCTTTATAGAGCTTCATAGGGTTCCATTTGAATTCTTAAATGAAATATATTGTTGTACGAGAACTTAAGTAATAGGATATGTTGATCTCAGACACCTTTAAATTCCATTGATCATGTTACCATAATTTCCTCATGTTTCTAAATATTCTTTTTCAGATAAGCCATATGTTTTTGGGTGATAGGTCATACTAAAAATCAATTCATTATTTCGAGAATACTGAAGACTTCTCTATAATTTTTATGTGAACCTTGTATCCAGATAAAAAATGATAGAAAGTGACACTCCATGAAACCTCACCACTTCTTTTATGTATGTCTTAAAAAGTTGTTCAAGAGATAAATCTTCCCAGATAGTGATGGAAGGGGAATTCTTGGTGAGATGATCCACTATAACCCATATCTCATTGTTTCCTTTGGATGTTCTCAATAGATGAGTGATAAAGTACATAGTGATATTGTCTCACTTCCATATTGGTATGGGTAGTGGTTGCAATACCTCTTTAGTAAGTTTTCACTATACCTTCACTTGTTGACACACCAGGCACCTTGTAGTGTAGTTGGCAATGTCCATTTTCTTGTTATCCCACCAATAAATATCACAAAGGTCCTCATACATTTTAGCGATTTTAGGATATATATAGAATGTAGAGCTATGACATTTATCCAATATCTTCTTATTTATTTCCATAATAGATGGAACACGTATCCTTGTACTAAATTTTAGTACACCATATTGATCAATATTGAACTTATAAAACGTCTCATTCTCCACAGCCTCTATCTTCTTTTGTAAAAAAGGATATTCTATTTGAGATTTCTTTATCTTATCTAGTAATGATGGTTGATAAATCATTTGGTGTAGGGTTGATTATATACCTTCCCCCATGATTCCCATGTCCAAACTTACTACGTCCTCAATAAATGGATCTCCTTGAATCCTCATAATTTGCAAAACAATAGGGTCTTTCCTACTTATTGCATCAGTAACTTTTTTTACTCTTTCAGGATTATAATGAATTAAACAATAATAGTATTTAATAAGTTCCAACCATCTCCTCAATCACATGTTCAGTTATTTTTGGGTGAAAATATACTTCAAAACTGATTTTTTGTGTATATATCACATTTCTTCCCATAAATATAGTGCCTCTATATATTCAGAGAAAAAATAACCACATCTAGCATCAATTCATGTATAAGATAATTCTACTCATGAGGATTAAACTATCAAGATTCATAATAAATAACCTTATCATTATGTATGAGGACACACCTAGTACCTTTCAGAGATGCATCACTAAAAATAAAAAATCCTTCTCTAATAGAGTGTGTAGTTAAAATAGGTGTAGTAACCAATATCTTCTTTAACTATTCGAAACTTTTTTCAAACTCCTTTATCCAGATAAAATTTTCCCCTTTTCAAGTTTACTTGGTTAGTGGATTAGATAGTTGTGAAATTTTTTCACATACTTCCTATAATATCCTACTAAACCAAAGAAACTATGAATCTCAATTACTATTATAGGATGAGGCCACACCTCGACAACCGTTTTCTTGGAAGGTTCAACTGATATTTTTTCATTGGTTACAATGTACCCAAAGAAAGAAAATTATTGTAACCAAAATTCACATTTTATGAAATTTTTTAACAGCCTCTCCTTCCTAATAATTTTCAATATAACCCTTATATGATTTTCATTATCCTTGAGACTTTTGTAATATATCAGAATACCATTGATAAAAGCTACCACAAATTTATTAAGTTATTCTTTAATGACTCCATTCATAAAATCCATAAATATATCAGTTGTAGTAGTCAAGATGAAGGGAATAACAACAAATTTATAATGCTTATATCTTGATTAGAATAAATCCTTTGTAATATCTTCTTTTTTTACCCTCAATTGATCATAACCAGATCGAAGATCAATCTTGTTGAAGAATTAACCTCTATAAAATAGGTTAAATGAATAATCAATCCTTGGAAGAGGGTACCTATTCTTCACTATTATGCAATTAAGTTCTCTATAACAAATGCATATCCTCATTGATCCATATGTTTTATTCATAAAGATAATAGGTGTACCCAAAGGAGACACACTTTGTTGGATAAACCCATTCTCCAAAAGATCATGGAGTAGTTTCATTAGTTTCTACAGCTCCACATTTTCCATTTTATACATGGTCTTTGATGTCGACTTAGATATAGATAAAAGTTTAATGGATAACTAAACCTATATTTATGGGGGGTCTAGTTAACTCTTCATGAAATATGTCAATGTATTCTGAAGTGAAGGAGACATTTTAAGGTCATATACATTCATTTACTTCTTTGTCTTCATTGGTCATTTCTATAAAAGAGGTTATGGGATGTGCTTTTATACAATTCTGAGGTTGTGGTATCTCTAATTTTAAACAACTATAGGTTTTACATTAAAGACTAATGAGGTTTCATTGCTTATAGAGTTGATCTTACCATTATAATTTCAGAGTCTGTCCATCCTAGAATAATGTTGAATTCCATCATGAGAATGACTACTATATTTGAGATGATGTTATAATCTCCAAAGTAAATACTAGGGTTCCTATACACTATTGATTCTTGGATAATCCCTTGAGGAGTCTTGATTGATATATCTACTTCTATCCATTCAGATATTGATTCTATATTATGTTGAAACTTGGAGGAAATAAAGGAATACATAGAACCAAAATTAAACAAAGTACATTATTGCTTTGAGAGAAAAATGAGAGCACCCTCCACAACATAATTTATAGATTCAAATTCATCCTTCATGATATAAAAACCATTTCCTTTCTCCCTTGGACTATATTGAGGTTGATGGTTATTCCCCTCTAATATATTCAAATTTTGATATTGATTGTAAAAGTTCCCACATTTTCCACACTTATAACATTGGACTTTAGGTTGGGTCTACACCATCATCCCTTTATCGTTAGTGTTGATAAGTTTAGTATTCAAATAATAATAATATTTCCAATAAATATGTCCATATATTCAACACTTGTAACATTTCCCACTCCCGAGAAAGCAGTCCCTCAAATGTTTCTTCCCACATTTGTTGCATGTGGGATGTTTCACTTGATTTGATCCTCTTCCTTGATCAAATTTCATCCCTAATAGAAGGTCCATTGATCTCTTATTTTAATTCGATCTATAAGAACGCTACATCTTTTCAAAATCTAGTTCAACCATCATATAAGTTTGCATTATCTTATTGTAGTTTTCATAGTCTCGATTGGATATATTCTTTCATATATGGGGTCTTAGTCCACTGAATAATATATCAACCTTTCTATTATGATCCAGAAATAAGGTAGAGGTGTAAAGATGAATTATTGAAAATTTTATCTCATAGATTCTCATGGATTCATTTTCCTTCTGATTTATCTCTTAGAATTCATTAGCCATTTTCATTCACATCGAACGAGGGAAATATTTTTTAAAAAGGTTCCCATGAACTCTTCTCACTCTATAGCTTTAATATCCCTTATCAGATTTGTGATTTTAATCAGTTTCCACTACTGATCAAATTATCCCTCTAGGAGATACACATCTAAGGGGAATTTTAATAGTACTAAATAATGGAGTATAGAATGGAACTTATCTATTGAGATTATCCATTGTTCAGTAATCAATGTGTTGGTAGATCCACTGAAAGAATGTGGTCATTGATTCATGAAGGAATCAATAGAAAGTGGTTCCATTCTACATGAATTTTGTATCTCATATTGATTCAAGTTATTGTTCATTACATGATTTAATTGATTCATCATTCTCATAAAGTTTTCAATTACTTATTCCATAAGAGGGTTGTTAGTGCATGGTCCATTATGCTCACCATTTATGTGGTTCCTCATTTTTCTTGACATTTTATAAAATAAGAAAACCTCAGTGATAAAGGCATTTCATATAAAAAATATTATAATTATAAATTTATTTTATTTTTTAAAACCTCATTATTAAATATGTTATTCTTTAACAATAAAAAAACTTTCTATAAATCATTCATAATTCTTCATAAAAAGCTTATGATTAAGCAAACATATTCCCTGGGAGTGTCAAATAAGGAGTGTAGTAAGGCTCATTGTCATGCACTAGTTCTTGTTAGAGTCTATCTCAAAGTGGTGTTTTTAGGTTTTCCCCTAAATACATCTATGTCAGATCCACGTCCACTTATTTATATCCAGAAAATGATTTCTTTTCTCAAAAACCACTTACTTAATACTTCACCAAAATACAAGGATTTTTTCCTACATTTTAACTTTTCCCTAGGGTTATTCCAATGTTTTTAAATCCTTATTTCCATAAATAACTAAACTTTTATTGGATACAAACTATGGAATCTAACCTTTTACTATATAAACTTTTCAATTGCATGGTAAAAATATAGAATATTTTAAAGATTACTTTCTGGAAAAAAGGCACATAAAACATGGAAATAAAAAATATTATAATCAAATTGAAAGGATTATTCAAGGTTTATCCTTATTAAATTTACTACATCTCATAACCTAGGGACAAACAGAAAAGGAAAGGGTGAGAACAAGTCCTAATAAGGGAAAACAAGGGAAATTGTTTACTTATGATCTTGAGGGATATCAATAAGATTGTGAATCATAAATATAAGGCATTATAAAGAGGCATATAATAATAATAATAACATGAATCATAACATGGAAATGTGGCTACAACATTTAAATGGGAAATTCATAATAATATCATCAAGGTTTTACACTGATGTGTCATGAAAATTATCCAAGGTCATTTACCAAGGTATCATAAAACATTTCATCTCTATAGATTAAATTCTTCACCCAATGCATTGGAGATATATCAGGCTATACCCTTAAAATATATTAATTTTCATGTGATCCACATAGATCATGATAAATAATTTTATAAATAACCTATAGAAAATAAAATAAAATGAGTTTCATATAAAAATCATGACGTTACAAAAGTTTTAAAAAAATACATGATCACTATGTCATTTTTAAACCACAGAAACTGAATTTGGGTTCTATTTATATTTATAATAGAATAAAATAAATAATTTTTACATATTTTTTAATATCCCTATAAAATAAATAGTTTTTGTATTCAATAAAATAAAATAAACCATAATTTATTTTGAAGAAGAAATAAATTTTGAGAAGTAAATTCAGCATCATAACTAGTATAAAATGTTACTTTAGAAAAGGGTAAAAAGAGAGAGGATAGGGGTATCCAGTTGATAAAAAATTATTTGGAAGTAATAGAATTAATAAAAATTAAATAATAGAGATTAACCATAACATTCATAAGACATATAAAAAAATAGGTTCTTGAAATTATGAAAAGAGGAGGGTATTTATCATACCTTAAAGAGTTACACATTAAACCTAAGGACCGGAACCTTGGGGGGCTTGAGGAAACATTGAGAGGACTCAATGGGATGTAAAACTACAAAATATTCAGGAAGGAAGTATTTTTAGTGAAATTAAATGGAGAAATTGGTGGGTATTTTTAGAAAAAGTGTAGTATATGTTAATTAATTTCCAAATATAGGTCATAGAAACCAGGGTTGTGGAAAATATAAAACCATGGGATTACACATGGTATTTTCCCATGTCATTGGACACTTGGGACACCATTTATGTTATTTTATTATATAAGAGTCTAAAAACATTTTATATTACTTATTTTTTAAAGGAAAATCAATGTTTTCTCAAAATAGAATTTTTACATTTAAATTTTTCATTTTAGAATTTTTTAAAGTAAATTATAGATTTGTAAATTGATTTAAATCTTTTAAAATATATGATATTAATAAAATAACATGTTTTTTTCTGCATATTTTTTTAATTAGGTGTTATATAATTATTAGATAATTATAAAGTCATTAAACATATCCAAAATCACAAATAGTATTTTCACTATTCATGAAAAAATAAAGTATTTTAGAAAATTCTCAAAAATTCACACTAACATAATTTTGGCATGTTGATTTTTTTAATGGACAGAAGGCCTTAATTTTTTATTCATTTTTTTAATCCACATTTTAAGGTTTTAATGGTAAATCTAACATTAAATTCCTCATAGGTTTCATGACATTACAGGACTCGAAGGTCTTAATGGAATACATCCCAAACTATGACTACTTAAAACGGCCCCTCCCCAACATCTACATCGTGATCATCTTTATACATGTTAATTTCAAAAATTATATTTATTTTATTATAATTGTTCTCTAAATATGATAATTATAGCATTTAAATATAAAAATCCTTATTTATTTAAAATAATAGTGGATTGAAAATGCATAGTAAAATTTCTCATACTTAAAAAATATATAAAAATATTTTATCATTTATATTTAAATAAGAGTATATTTATCAAAAAAATAATTAAAATAATAATAATTATTATTATATTTTTTATATTAAATATTTATAACATTACTGTAAAGTACAATTTCTGTCTGAAAAATCAATTTATCAAGTTTTATCTCAATTTTATTAAGAAAATCTATTCTTAAAATGGAAGTAATAGAGAAATAAAATTTATTTATTCAATGGAATTACACATTAAGTAACTATGTAATTGAAACATAACCCCTTATAACTCCAGAATATGACCTAAGGGTAAGGTGTGCGATGGTGATAGATTCATGGGGCAGCTCAGCTAACATCACCTGAGTGGTAATTCCCATTAACATAAACTTCTCTCATAGGCGGTTTTGTTCAAGCTTAGATTGCTAAAGCATGGATTGGTCTTGGTCAAGGGTGAACCCCAGTGATTATACCTCATTCCCAGTCTCATATAAATTATATTCATACAGAATGACCTTACTGTTTTAGGCTAACATTCCTCCTTTCCACATTAATTATTCTTTTTCATTTTTACTTATAAATAGTAATTATAATGTTAAAATTATTTCTAAGAGTATAGTTTTCAATGTTCATATTTACCAAAAATCATATTTTAACCATTTTCATTTAATTTTTATGTTCTGATAGTTTAATTTTCATTTATACTCACTTCATTATTAAAGAGATATAGTTTTGTTGAGTGCAAAAAAATATAACACACATTTTCTCAAAAAAATATTGAAAAAGTCTTTGTTGTTTCATTTATCATGGTTTAATATTATCAAAAAAATTAATCACGATATAAATATCATGTATATTCTTTATATATATATTTATATAATCCAAAAAATATAGATATATCATATTAAATTACACTATTCATGGAGATGGTAGTTCATACATACACATGAGCATTGTTTTCACTTTTCTATGGATGGAATAAAAGAAAGGTAAATAATAATTAACATTTAAAGAATAATTATTATATGAAATATATCATATATATTTATTAAATCTACCCTTATTCCCATCCATGTAAATCCAAAATTAAAAATGAATCACATTGCTTTGTAGAGGTGGTAGTCCACGCGTACGCATGCCCGATGTTATCACTTTTATTTTGATATAAAAGATGGTGGATAATAGTGGTTTCATATTTATAATAAAATTACAATATATTTACGATTATGAAGTTATTATTTTATGATAAATACCATATATTTATAGGAGTGAAAATAATAAGTAAAAAAATTGATCGGTTCTGGCAGTAACCTCTTCTTTGAAAGAAACCCTTTCGATCTCCTCTTAAGGAATGTAGGGTCGATATTTTTGGAAGACCTGCACATATAGAACATGTATAAGAATTTTTTATAAGATAAGTGGGTAAGGATTTATCTATACTATCACCTCTAGTAATTTAATCCATTTCTCAACCATGTGACTGAGACGATCTTGACACAACTTCGACATTCAATAATTTGTTGGGATGGAATGTATTGTGCCTTCCAAACTCAAAAGAATTGAAAATGATCTATATTTAACACATTTAATCATCACCATGCATATCCATGTTATTTTCTACATTCCTTCCATAAAAATTGTAAATAAACCAACATTATTAAGGTTACTATCCAAGATAAGATTCTACTATAACCCCAGTATGTTTCTCACCCCCAACAATTTCATCAAGTATTCCCTTCTGGTTCAGATGTTCACATCACCCTTTCTAATAATATCAATGGTTTCATCATCAAAAATATGAACCTTGTCAAATATTTTGGAGACATATTTCCTCATGCTACTCCTTTTGGATATTGAGTGAAATTAAGCCTCATAATTAATGATTCATGAATCCAACATACTAGTGATGATTAGAGACAAAGTAATTTCCTTAGTAGTGGTATTTGTAGAAGGAATTATGAAATTGAACTTTCCAAAATTAATTTTTACTTCTCTATAACCCTTCTCTTGGAAACCCTTATTTCTAGGATACAATCATACAGGTCTCAGATCATCAAATTACCCTCAAATCTTCTTACTCTTTTTCAAATTCTTATTCTAACTATTCAAATAAGTGGAGGGACCACTCCTATCTATACTATAAATCCTTATATATACCAAATTTTACATAAAATATTTATTCAATATGATATCATGAACTTCCTCAGACAAAAGATTTGTATTACACATTAAGTTACTCAATGCGGTAACCATCAGTCCACACAAAGTCCCTCTGAACATCACTCCTATTGATTTAAAATGTCACTAAATCACATTGAAATCATTGACATGGTCCACCACTGACTTTACTTATTTTATATTGAAGATGAAGAGTAACTATAGTAGGGGAAAATTTTAATTTTGGTGGGCATATTATACATGTATGAGAGACTGAACATTTATTTCATAGTAATATTATCCTCCTAGATGTTTAAATCTATGTTATGGGAATATATCATAGGAACAACCCCAAGTGATTTCATGTTGACCCTTACAAATTCTTATTTCTCATTACTTTTAGTTTGATTCCTTTCAAAAGAACCACTAGATATCTCTAAAATAGATAATCTTCAATTCATATCTTCCAAAATCAAAAAACAATCCCCTAAAATATATCAATTCCAAAATTTCATCCTTAAAAAAAATTATCTTTAAATCAGTTAATTCCCTTTGATTTTTTTTAAAAGTCATGTACCTCACCTAAAGTATTATTATGAGCTTTAATGCCACTTGTTGTTTCAAAATACACCATGTCCCAAAATTCCCTTTTAGAACCTAAAATTTCAAAATAAGGTTGAAAGTTTCAAAATATTCCAACACATTATTTCAACATACAGAGGAAAAAACTAAGCTTTAGCATCTCATTATTAATAATTTAGAACTCATCTGGTCTATTAGAATGAAACACACACAGACTAAAAATTCATTTTTTATTTCAAAATATCATCTTTAAGTAAATGTGAAGACCAAAGTTACAGTACCAAAACATCACCAGGCAAGAATAGAAGTTTCAAAATACAAAAAATAACCAGTTTCCAAATTTTAATTTCAAAAAAAAAAACAAAACCAGTTGCCTGCCTCAAATCAGTTGTCTCTAGTGTCAGTCGGAGTCTCTTTGTCTACCATCAGCCATCAACAACATTGGTAATCTAACATCTTCATCACCACCCATCACCAATCACTAGTGAGGAACCTTCCAGGATCCATTATCTTGGATGATAAGCACCATCATCATTGTCAAAAACATACAGATTGAAGCATCACCATTGTTAACCAAAAAACCACCATCACAGCATACACATTCTTCCAAGGGAGCCTTCTGAGACGCCAACTGCAGCTTAAACCACACCATCCCAAAACCTCACCAGGATCCAACACACCAGACCAACTTGGGATATAAACTTTCCAAATATAATAAGGGTAAATAGGTTAATCAAATGGACACTAGTGTAAAATGGGTTTTAACGTCAGTAGTTTAACGTCAATTCTTAGAGACCAACATTAAAAGTCCCTTTTTAAGTCAGTTTTTCAAATAATGGATGCGCAAAATCAAATAAAATTTATATATAATTTCACAACCTTATTTTTGAAAGTTCATGGAGAAAAAATTGATTTATGGATCAACATTTATAGACAACGGAAGTTGAATATTATATGACTTGATTTTTAACATCAGATTGTTTCTATAATTGACATTAAAAATGAATTTTTGGTGTCGGTTATTCAAATAAACAATGTTAAAAATCGAACATAAGTTGTATATAATTTCCTAATATTTGATTTGACAGGTTTTGGAGAAAAAACATACTTATGGATCAAAAGTTATGAATGTCAGAAGTTGAATATTTTATGACTTGATTTTTGGCGTTAATTTTTTTCAATAACTAGAGTAAAAAGTAATTTTTGACATTATGTTTTTAAATAATTGATGCCCAAAATAATATAAAATTTTTATATAATTTCCCAATCATATATTTAATAGGTCTTGGAGAAAAAATGGACTTACGGATCAAATTTTATGGATGCGGGAAGTTGATATTATATTACTTGATTTTTTTTGTGTTGGTTTTTGTCAATAACTGACGTTAAAAATCACTTTTGGTGTTGGTTTTTAAATAACTGATTCCAAAAATCAAATAAAAGTTGTAGATAATTTGTCAATATTCTATTTGAAAGGTCATAGACTAAAAATGAACTAACGAATCAAAAGTTATGGACGTTGCAAATTGACTATTATATTAGTTGATTTTCGGCATCGGTTTTTGTCTACAACCGATGTTAAAAGTCACTTTTGGCATCATTTTTTCAAATAACTGATGCCAAAAATCAAGTACAATCTGTAGATAATTTCTCAAGATTTTGTTTTACAGATCGTGTATCAAAAACAGACTTACATATCAAAAAATATGGACACCGGAAGTTGATTATAATATGACTTGAGTTTTCACATCAGTTTTTCTCAGTAGCCAGCATTAAAAGTCACTTTAGGTGACAGTTTCTCAAATAACGAATGACATAAATCAAATAAACATTTTAGATAATATCAAAATATTCAATTTGAAAATTTGTTAAATGAATGACTTACATATCAAAATTTATGGAAGTCGAAAGATGAATATTATATGACTTGATTTTGGTGTCAGTGATTTTCAATAGTAGGCATTAAAATTCCATTTTTGCATCGGTTTTTCCAATAACTGATGTTAAAATTCACTTTTTGGCATTGGTATTTCAATAACCAATGTTAAAACCCCTACATGATAATAGTTTTGACATCGATTATATATTTAACCGATGTTAAAAGTAAAATTTCAAATATGTGTGTTCGGTATTTCTATTTTTTCACAACGTAGGTTTCTATTTTCAAAATCCTGCCTAAATTTTAATGTATCACCACCATAAATATTTTCATTTAAAATATATAGAAACTAATCCTCATTATTTCAACATTTTCTATGTCATTAATATAATCAATATTTCAACAAATCTTCAATCAATGATTTTTACATGGTATTTATTTTTATAATTTATTTTCATTATTATTGATTTCTTTATTACTAAATATATTGATATTTGTATTATTGTGATGAAATATTATTCTGATGGAGATAAAATGATGAAACATCCATATTATATCCATTATTTGAGGTGAAAAATTCTTTATTACCCACCATTCTCATTACTACATGTGTTCTTTCTTAAAAATAAGTGAAATAATGAAAAACATGATATCGATTCAAATAAATCCAAAAAAAGAATTAAAATTAGTTTAAATCACTATGTTTATTATTTTTGTATTCATTTGGAGTATATTTTTTTATTATTATTTCTCATGCTTTCTATGAGGCAATTTTTATCTATCATTACATATGGAGGTGCAACTTACGACAACCTTAACATTTGACCCGTAAGTCGGTTTTATCTCTATAAGCAACAAAATAGAATATTGATAAACAATATATTTTCCAATGTTAATAGTTTTAAGGTTTTCATGTTGGTTTTCACTAAATCTAACATGAATTTATTTTAAAACTTGATTTTCATGTTGGTTTTTATCCAAAATCGAAGTTAAAACCCATATAGAAGCATCATTTTGATGTCGGTTTTTTAAAAAACTGATGTTGAAGACTTATGAGGCCTACCTTCATTGTTAGTTTATATGAAAATTGATGTTTAAGACTCACAAGGTCTGAGTTTTGACATCATTTTATAAAAAGCAATGTTGAAGATTATATTTTTTACACTGCCTTTATCAACATCAGTTATAAACCAACCTTAAAATTAAAAAAATCGACGTTAAAACCCATTTTCCATCAAAAAACACATCGAGGTTTACTTTATTTGGATACTTCAATACAGTACATCATATATGTTATCAAATAATGAGATAATTATCAAATAATGCTAAAGGAATATCACTTTATTTTATCAAAGTGAATCCTAATATACATATAGGGAAATTTATATTTTAGGATAATATATTATATTAATTTAAGTTATATCTTTATAGAATCACCAATGCATATTGGGTTGTAAGTTTTGATGACAAGAAGTATACATCCAAAAGAGTTTTCTTCTTGGTAAATATATGTGTGTCAAGAAACCTAAAGAAGTAAATTTTTGTTGCATTAAGTGTAGTAGAAATGGAGTATAAGGTTTTAACTTAAGAAACAACCTAATTTACGTGGATGAGAACTAAACATTGAGATCATAAGGTGGTGGTGAAGTTATCATTACTTGTAGGTTGTGATAATCACTGTGTAATGAATATTTTGAGAAACCTGGTTAAACATTATTGATCAAATAACATAGATATTATGTATCTCTTCATAAAATAAATGGTTGAGTATGTAGTATTGAAGTAGGGGTTTTTTCCTTCTAAGGATAAAGTAGTGTATTTCTTTAACAAACTATTGTCAAAGAATTCATTGGGGTGGAAATATGTTATTAATGGGGATAGATATTTAGGGATAATTTTTCAAAAGGGAAAAGTAGTGAGTTTGGTGTACACATGTGGTGTGTGTGTGTGTTTTTGAATCTATGAATTTAGTACCTGTGTTTGTGAAAGTGTTTGATGTGTGAACTATTATAACCTGTTTATCAATTATTGTAATAGGAAGTTTTTAGTGCATTTAAAGGAATAGTTTTGTGAATATGAATTGAGAAGAGAATTTTGAGAGGTGATTTATAAGTGATTGTGAGTTACTCTTATGGATAAATTTAACATTATTATTATTTTTTCTTTTTTCTTGCATTGAGTTTTCTCATGTAGTATTATAATTATTGAATGATGATTCATTACTATTTTTTAGATTTATTTAATTTTTATGGTTGATAAAGAAACTCAAATTATGATATATTTTTTATTGGGATGATTTTTGAGTCAATAAACTTTCTTATAATTTTTTTGAAAATGATAATACACTTTATAATGATTTTGATTTAACTTGGAGGCTTTTGTTTTTCTCTTGTATATGTGTAATGTCCAATGATTTAAAAAAATTTAAACTCATGTAGCTGTATTCTCTATTACTTAAACATTATAGTGTTGTGATGTTGTGTGCATCAGATGATAAAGATAGAGCCTACATTCATCTAAATATGTAATGTTTCAAATAATATAGTTACAACCATACATTAAAATATCTTTAAAGACTCGAAAATTTTGTGACATTCTTTTTTCTTAAATTCGTGGGATTTTTACGAGTCTGTGAAAATTTACGGCGCTTGATTTTAAGGCCCGGTGTACCCAGAATCAATTTCTGATGTTTTTTTCAGGTATGATCAGTAAATATATGAGCATGATTTTATAACTTTTGAACCGGTGCTTGGAATTTAAATCTTAGGACACCGTTGCACTCGCAGCACCGGTTTTCTCTTAAAGAGAGCTTCACCGCAGTTGTGTTCTAACGAGAATGGCAGTTAATTTTGGGGGTTTTTAAATAAAATTAAAGAAAAATAAGTGTGACTTTTTTTTATTTGTTTGGTGGTTAAATCCTCCATATAAAGGTTAGAGGTGGGGCCCACTAGCACATAACCTCCTTTGGTAGGATATTATTTTAGTGGGACCCACCCGCACATAACCTCCTTTGAGAGGATATTATTTTAGTGGGACCCACAAGAAGTTTACCACCTCTTGCAATCAAAGAGGTGGGGACCACATGGGTTTTAAACCCCCTTAATCCCCCAATTAAGTGGAGAGCCTCTTCACCTTCCCCTCATTAAAGTGCCAACTCCTTCACTTAATTAATTGGCACATTTTGAATTCTTTTAAATTCATGCCAATAATAAAATTAGAGACAAATATATTATTTCTTTTTGGGTGGAAACACTCTATTGGTGAAGCCTTGTAAAAGAAGTTGGAAGAATTGAGAGAACTTCATCCTCTCGATGAAGAACATGAAGAATGCCCCTCACCACTGAAGAATGACGAACACCATATTCTTCCTTCTTCAATTGGGGAAAAGAAAGGGAGGCACTGCTGCCGACGAAGTATGCCAATGACATCATCTCGACTCTTTTTCTTTGATTTCTTCCTCCTCCGATATTGATGGAATGACGTCCACCTTCCGTGACTCTGTCATCGATCACTGAACTCAAGGTAGGGGATTTTATGTTTTAATTCGTTTCCATTGTTCGACGTCGTTCAACCTTGGGTTTTTGTTTTGCCAAATGTTGTCAACGTAACGTGGAGGGATCAGACCGTATGAACACAGCCCGACCCTCCCCCTTTGATTCATCGCATTTTTTTATGGTGGTGGCGGCGCAACGGCGCCGCCAGAAGGAAGAACCGCGGCGGAGCAACACAACCGGCAATGAGCTAGCTGCGGAAGAAACTGGCGACACAAGGGCTATCGGGCTGCCGAAGGGGCGCGGTGTCATCCCTCCATGCTAAAAACTGAGCTGCGGCCAGGAGGGCCGCGGTGGAGCCGGAGGGGCACAGTGTCGACACACCACGCTAGAAGAAGGGGTCGCGGCGGACGAACGATGAGCATGGCTCCATCGTGCCGCACAGAGGGGATGGAGGCCACAGCCAGGCCAGACCACGGTGGAGGTGGTGCGACACCATCATGTTGCGTAGAGGCTAGCAGAACCGCGGCGTCGTCGTGCCAGAGTGGAGGAGCTAGGGACAGCCGGTTGAGCCAGCCGCCGGTTCCTGCTATAGGTGGGACACGAAGGGTCCCGCGAAGACTGGGTAGGCACCGACCGTTCTGAATATAGGGGGTGTAACCCCCCCCCCCCCCCCCCACCTCACGAAGTGGCCAGACGGGCCATGTGGGCTAGCCAGCCAGGCCGGGCCACCTCGAGTTGGGTCGTGTCTCGGGTCGGGCCGCCACCGGGCCTAGCCGCCTCGGGTCGGGCCGCCTCACCGGGATGGGTCGCGCCTATGGTCCAGGCCGCCCCATCGGTTTGGGCCGCTTTTGGGTCGGGCCGCCCCCACGGGCCGGGTCGGATCCTCGGGCCGGGTTGGACCCATGGACTAGGTCGGACCCCAGTCCGGACCTGTTTGACCAGAAAACACTTATTCACCCATATCTTGAGAAAAAAGAGTCTGATCGACGAACCTTCTATGGATAAGGAAATCTTAGAGAGAGACGGTTTTTTTGGAATACCCCACATGAGGATTCGCCATAGTTGGGGTATGTTCAGGTTGGTTTGAAACTAAAATCGAACTGGGCCCCTGGAACAGAAATGCCAATAACTCACAGACTGGGTGTCCGATCAACGTGGCTTCTATTGCGTTGTGACCCCATTGACGAGGCATACACTTGAGGTACTTTATCATGATTCTTCTTGAAAGTTGACATATAGACACTTGGCTTGAGGAGCAGACCCTCCCAGAATCAAGCATACCTGAGCGGAACACTTTGGTTGGCTGAGCACCGTTGATTGTTCCTGGATCATGTGTTGGTCCTACAGTTGTGATGACTGTTCCTGGATCATGTGTTGGTCTGAAAGTTCTGAAGTCTATTCCTAGATCATGTGTTGGTCTGAAAGAATATCTGGACTTGGATCATGTGTTGGTCTGACATCTCTAAAGACTGTTCCTAGATCATGTGTTGGTCCGACAGAATAGCTGGTCCGGGATCATGTGTTGGTCCGACAGCTTAAATGATTCAGTGTCTATATTTGATCATTTGTACCACTCTTCAAAAGTTGTATACCTGTGTGAGTTGATTCAGTAACTCTTGTGTTTCCTCATGATTGAGATGGGTCATTTGATAAACTTAGGTATATGTATGGTCATATACCTAAGTGGGATATTCGGTTGATTTCATACTTTGTGGTAGATCCTTGTTGGATTTAGTGAGACCTTGAGGGTCTTGGGGTCCCTACTGAGTATTTTTATACTCACCCCTGCATGGGTTATGCCTACACCTCGTTGTGTTGGATGCAGACGACAGACAGCACTGACGGAGGCTGAGAACGCCAGGAATGGACAGTACCTAGAGGCGGACCTTAAGACGAGTCAGAGCACAGAGGAGTCTGCGGGACGTTGAGTTCTGAGGTGGCCATCTGTACCTACCCTCCATGTAGGAACCCTGGAGGACAATCCAGGAGCTTCTCTTTACCTTTCAGATATTTTTTCCTTTTTCAATTGTACTTTCTTTCTGTTGTACCTGTACTTTACTGTTGGGATTGTATTTCCAGCCCTTTTACTTTCCAGCACTTCTTTTGTATACAGTTTTTACTTAGTGTTTTACTTCAAGTTGCGTACTCTTTTGTGTGTGTTTTAGTTTATAAAGGCAACGCCTTCCTAGCTTAGGGATTTATGCCTTTGGTATTAGAGGATTTGGTTCTACCGCAGAACATAGGACTCTAATATGTCTTACTGTGAATCAATAGTGTTAAGAGTGTTGAGTGTGGTTTTCAGTCCAAGGAGTCGAATGTTGGTTTGGTAGTTGGCGTATACATACACCAGGACCCTGACCTCTATTTTCCATCTCAGTACACGAAAACTCTGATTGCATGTGTGTTCCAAGAGTTTTCTTTTTGAACTCTTTGAGTCAACTCACCAGGTATAATCTTTTGACTGTGGTGCACCTATATCTTTTCAGGATGCCTCCACATAGATATCCAGTTATAGTTATGAGAGACTACACAATGATGGCCTACCAAGTGATGAGTCTCCGTTGCAGGGCCCTCTTACTATGTTGGCACCTTCGGGTGGTGTACCCGAAGTAGCACCACCCGTTGGTTAGAAAATTCCACCAGCCGCATTGGAAGATTATGGATGCCTACTAAGCTTGTTTCATCAGTTCTAGTGGCAAATTTCTTCATGCTTATTAGGTGAGATAGATTTCCAAGAAGTATAGGACTGACTAGAGGTGATTGCTAGAGTTCTCTACCTAGTTTAGACACCAGTAGAGCAGATGGTGATCCTAGCTACTAGTGTTTCCCAGTGAGTGACCATCAGGTTGGTTCGCATAATGATGAGGCTTTGGTATGTGGACCATTGCCTGAGATTGTACCTTCAGGTAGTGTGTCACCTATATCACAGCCGGTTGGTCAGGAGTTTCAACCAGTGGTACCAGTAGATGACACATGTAGGCTTAGTGACTTACATGTGTTCCAGTATCAGATACCCCTCATGTTCTGAGGCGAGCCTGACTTACAGGTGGTTGAGGAATGTCCTGAGGAGGTGGATAAGAGTTTTGTAGAACTACTACAGCTTCGGTAGGATGACATGTCGTTATATGAGTATTCATTGAGGCGTCCCAATCATTCATGGTACTCGATGAATACAATACGATCAGTACTTCGGAGCTTGGACCTCCGAGTGAGGTGTATTTAGGGACAACCGAGCCATCACTTTTTCCTCTGTGCATTCCTACCTATGTTAAGATTCTAGAGAGAACCTTTGTGGTTGTATGTTCTTTGGTTGAGCGGATATAGCCAGTGAATATTAGTAGTGGGAAAATAAGAAACTAGCACCATTCTTAGAGACTTGGGTGTATAAAATGTTTCAGAAAGAAGAAGTGTTAAGAATAGATGAATCTGCAAAGCAGCAGGCATGGAAGAAGATCTAGGAGAGCAGCATGAGGTGGTGTACATTTCGACATGTTACAACCACCCACCTTTGTAGTCCCCGCCAGGCTCACGGAGCTAGAGGGAAGGGGAAGAGAGTAGCTACATTCGGTCAAGGAGTGTGACCCAAGGGCTCTAGGAATGATTCAAGGTATGGTCTGTGTATACTACTAGTTGTTGTATCAATAGACACAGGTACCAATCATTCCATTTTTTCACAAATATTTTCCCAAAACTATAGTTTTTTCTTAAGATGTTGACTTGAACCTCATGTCTGGAGATACCTTTTGGAGGAGACTCGATAATCACACTTACACCGATGGTGTGATCTAAACCTTGAGGTGAGAGTTTCGGTTGGAATTTATTTGTGCATCTTCGAGGCCTTATGAAGTTAGTTTGGGTATGGACTGGGAAACCATAGTTCATACACAGATTGACTATATCAGGAAAAAAGGTTTTGGTTTATCTACAATGTTGGGATGAGGTTTTCCTTAGTCAGCAAAAAAAAAGGAAACCCAAGCAGCACAAGTTAAACTCATGCATAGGAGGGTGTAGTCGATCACTCTTGATCGGTCAGCCTTACCCTTGTGGCAGTAGGAGCTCTAAGTTTTAAATTCCAAACAGGAGGGATGTCTGCTTTGTCTAGATACAATCGAAAGTTTGTTCTAGACTTCTTCAGAGTTGCAGCACCCCTATCAGCCTTGAATAATAAGGGGAAACCCTTTGTGTGGTCGGAGAGATGCCAGTAGAGCTTTCAGGATCTAAGACAGAGGCTGACTAGTTCCCCCATCTTGAGGATCCCAGAGGAAGATGTAGGGTACATAGATTACTGCGACGCATCAGGGACCGGACTCGGGTGTGTCCTGATGCAGTAGCAAGCATTGATTGCATATGATTCCAGACATCTGAGACAACATTATCAGAACTATGCTACCCATGACCATGAGTTATCAGCAATGGTCTTCGCCTTGAATATGTGGCGGCACTATCTGATGGGAAAACATTTTACAATGTACATTGATCACAAGTGTCTCGAGTATATCTTCTCTCAGAAAGACCTAAACCTGAGACAGTTTTGATGGCTTGAGTTCCTTTCGAAATATGACTTTGAGATAGTCTATAATCCTGGGAAGGGGAATGTTGTTGCGGATGCGCTCAACAGGATGATAGGTATACAGCTTCTAGGAGAGGCGACAGAGTAGTAGGCTACCTTGCAGATATCCTTTGTGGATAGAGATAAAGCAGCCAATCTATAGTCCCTTACAGTCACTCCCCCACTTCTTCAGTGATTTAGGGAAGCACAGCATGGGGATGCTGAATGTGAGACGCGACGTGCTCATATATCAAAAGGGCAGGCACCTGATAGATTTTCAGAAGGTGGGGAGCATGTCATCCTCTTCAGAGGACGTACCTTGGTGCCAATGAAACTTCGGGAGGGAGTGTTGATGGAGTTCCAAACTTCCCCTCTAGCGGTACATCCAAGTGTGGAGAAGATCTACCAGGACCTCCAACAACATCACTGGTGGCCAGGTATGAAGAAGGCGGTAGCTGAGTTTGTCTCTCGGTGCCTCACTTGTTAGTAAGTGAAGGTGGAGCATAAGGTACCAGCAGGCTTGGTATATCCCTTAGAGTTCCCAGAGTGGAAGTGGTATGGGATATCTATGGACTTCATGATGGGTCATCCACATACATCCATGAGTCACAATTGATATGGGTGGTCATTGACAGACTCACCAAGTCGGCTCTCTTCCTACTGATCAGAGAGCATGGATCAGTAGAGAGATTGTGATGCCTCTACGTATAGAATATTGTGCGTTTACATGGAGTACCTTCTTCTATTTTCTCTGACCGTGACGCACGCTTTACTTCCTGGATATGGAAGGGGTTGCAGGAAGCTTTTGGGACACAGCTTCGTCTAAGTACCACCTTCTATCCTCAAACGGATGGCCAAACTGAGCCGACCATACATACCCTCAAGGACATGCTCTGTGCTTGTGTCCTTGACATTTTTCATAGCTAGGAGGACCACCTACCTTTTGTGGAGTTTTCCTACAACAACAGTTATCACTCTACCATCGGTATGGCACCTTTCGAGGCGTTGTATTGTTGACCCTACAGATTGCCACTATACTGGATAGACCCAGGAGAGTCAGCACTAGTGGGACCAGGGATGGTGCGAGCAACAACCGAGAAGGTGGAGATCATCCAAGAGCGAATGAAGACTGCACAAAGCAGGCAGAAGTTCTATGCTCATAGAAGACGGGGGCCTCTAGAGTTCGAGGATGGCGACCATGTCTTTCTATGGGTCTCACCACGACGAGGTTTATGGAGATTTGGCCGAGGCGATAAGCTATCTTCGAGATTCATTGGACCTTTCCAGGTCCTAAAAAGAGTAGGCGAGGTGGCTTACTGCCTAGCTCTTCCACCTCAGCTGCATTGGGTGCATGAAATCTTCAACGTATCTCAGCTGAGGAGATATGTGCATGACCCATCCCACATCATCGACCACGGGGAGCTGGACATAGATGATGGGGAAACATTCACAGAGGTTCCAGTGGAGATCGAGGATCAAGAGGGAAGGTTCCTACGTAGACGGTCGATACCTTTGGTGCGTGTTCACTGGCAGCACTGAAACCTCTAGGAGAGAACATGGGAGAAGGAGGCTCAGATGCTTGCTCAGTACCCCTATTTAATCCCTTAGTTCGAGTTGTAGCTTACAGTGATTTAAATACATGAGGTGGGGAGAATGTAAAGACTAGGAAATTCCGTGAATTTTTTTTCATAAATTCATGAGATATTTATGAGTCCACGAAAATTTACGGCGCATGATTCTGAGGCCCGGTGTGCCCAGAATCAATTTGTAAAGTTTTGTTCAGGTACATTCAGTAAACGTACGAGCATAATTTTATAACTTTTGAACCGGTGCTTGGAATTGAAATCTAAGGGCACCGTTGAACTCGCAGCACCGGTTTTCGCTTAAGGAGACCTTCACCGCAGTTGCGTTCTAACAAGAATGTATGTTAATATTTTGGGTTTTTAAATAAAATTAAATAAAAATAAGTGTAACTTATTTTTATTTGTTTGGTGGTTAAAAACTCCAAGTGGAGGTTAGAGGTGGGTCCAACCAACACATAACCTCCTTTGGGAGGATATTATTTTAGTGGGACCCACCCTAAGTTTAACACCTCTTGCAATCAAAGAGGTGCAGCCCACATGGGTTTTAAACCCCCTTAAACCCCCAATTAAGTGGAGAGCCTCTTCACCTTCCCCTCATTAAAGTGCCAAATTTTTCACTTAATTAACTGGCACATTTTGAATTCATTTGAATTCATGCCAATAATAAAATAATAGACAAAGCTATTATTTCTTTTTGGTTGGAAACGCTTTTTTGGTAGAGCCTTGGAGAAACTTGGAATAATTGAGAGAACTTCATCCTCTCAACGAATAATATGAAGAACACCCCTCACCACCGAAGAATGACGAACAAAATCTTCTTCCTTCTTCAACCGGGGAAAGAAAGGGAAGAACCGCCACCAACAAAGTACGCCGATGACGTTATCTTGACTCTTCTTCTCTGTGTTCTTCCTCCTCAGACATTGACCGAATGATGTCTGCCTTTTGCGACTCCATCATCGATCAACAAACTTGAGGTAGGGGATTTTACGTTTTAATTTGATTCCTTTATTCATCGTCGTTCAACCTTGGGTTTTTTTCTCTCCAAATGTTATCAACGTAATGTGGAGGGATCAGACAGCACGAACATGGCTGGACCCTGCCCCTTTGATTGATCACATTTGTTGATGACGACGGCAGTGCAACGGCACCTCCAGAAGGAAGAACCGCAGAGGAGCAACGCAACCGGCAATGAGCCGGCCATGGAAGAAACTGGCAGCACAAGGGCCGACGAGTCGCCGAAGGGGCATAACACCATCGCGCTGTGCTGAAAACTGATCTGTGGCCAGGCAGAGCCAGAGGGGTGTGGTGTTGTCACACCCCACCGGAAGAATGGGTCACGACCAAGAGGGCCACTGCGGATGGATGATGAGCACACCACTTTCATTCCATGCGGAGGGGCTGGAGGCCGCGTCCAGGCCAGGCTGCTGCGGAGGTGGTGTTGCGCCATCGTGTCGCGCGGAGGCCAGTAACTCATAGACCGGGAATCCGATCGATGCACCGTCTTTTGTGTAGTGACCCCTATGATGATTCAGACCCTTGAGATACTTCATCGTGGTACTTCGTTATAGTTGACGTATCGAAACTTTGATTTAGTAGTGGACCCTCCTGGAATCAATCATAATTGAGTGGAACTCTATGGCTACCTGTGCACTATTGACTGTTCCTAGATCATGTGTTGGTGTGATAGTTCTGATGACTCTTCCTGGATCATGTGTTGGTCCGACAGTTCTATCTTATGTTCTTGGATCATGTGTTGGTCCGACAGAATAGATGGACTTGGATCATGTGTTGGTCTGATAGCTCTAATGACTGTTCCTGGATCACGTGTTGGTCCGACAGTCTTGACTTCTATTCCTGGATCATGTGTTGGTCCGACAAAATCGCTAGTCCTAGATCATGTGTTGGTCTGATATCTTAGATGATTGAGTGTCTATATCTGATCATTTGTACCTCTCTACAAAGTTTTTATTCCTGTGTGAGATGAGTCAGTAACTTTTGTGTTTCCTAATGATTGAGATGTGTCATTTGAAAAACCTAGGTATATGTATGGGCATATACCTAAGTTGGAAATTCTTTTGATTTCGTACATTTTGGTATGTCCTTGTTGGATATAGTGAGACCTTGAGGGTCTCATGGTCCCTACTGAGTATCTTTATACTCACCCATGCACGGGCTATGACCACACCTCGTTGTGTTGGATGCAGACGACGGACAGCACTAACGGAGGCCAAGAGCGCCATGACTGGACGGTACCTGGAGTTGGACCTTATGTCGAGTCGGAGCACAAAGGAGTCTAAAAAACGTGGAGTGTTGAGGTGGTCATTTGTACCTACCCTTCAGTTAGTAACCCCGGAGGATGATCCAGGAGTTGCTCTTTACCTTTCATCTGTTTCTCCCTTTTTCAGTTGTACTTGCTTTCTGTTGTACCTGTACTTTACTGTTGGGATTTTATTTCCAGCCCTTTTACTTTCCAGCACTTCTTCTGTATATAGTTTTTACTTAGTGTTTTACTTCAAGTTGTGTACTCTTTTGTGTGTGTTTCATTTTATAAAGGCAATGCCTTCCCAATTTATGGATTTACGCCTTTGGTGCTAGTCGTCAGCCCCTGGCCTATGGAAGGTGAGCCTGGGGTAGTGACGATACTCGCCCCAGGGGATGGGGTGTGAAAATATCATATGTATACCACTGTATTTTTTAAGATAATTATATATAAATTTTACTGAGCTCTTCATGGAGTGGAAGAGAATAGATTTTAACAACATAAAACTTGCTTACAGTCACCTTGAAGTTTTCATCATCTTGATTCTTTAAGTGATTTTGATTATAATATTTTCTTTTAGTATGATTTTTTTAAGATATCCAAATTATAAGGATTATTATAAAACTTCTTAGCTTTATCTTTGAAATTAGTTATAGTATAATCTTTTTTGATCAAGGAGGATTCACGTTTGGAAGTTGTGTTGTTTCTGACTGAGGAGATCAACGTGCTTCTAGGTATGGAATCTTTATTTGATGAACCATAATGTTCAACAATATTTAGGGGATTGGAATTATTGTATAGTGAGGATATAATAGAGTAGCTCAGGGATAGAGAATAGAGATACCCTCTCATTGGTTTTTAATAAAATAACTTTTGGGTTTTGAACTTGATGCCTTCTAAAAGTTCTATCGCATAAGAAATTCAAGTAAGAATTATAAACCTTAGTTCGTGTTATCAAACAACCTACTAACTTGGTTTAAAAATAAATACATTCCTATTTGAAAATATATTTGGTAATAATATCCTTTAGTGGTTTTTGGATTATTATTTGAAACTCCATAAATTATTATTTTATTGTCTTGTTTTTTTACTTTTTTTGTGTTATTACTTTTATCAGATGATGTTTAATTTACAATAGTTCATTTTCCTCTATATTTACTTTGATAATTTGAAACTAATTAAAACTTGAAATGTCTTATCAATGGAATACTTGATTGGGAAAAAATTATAAGTCTTATTTTTACTAGAATTCACCCCCTGTAGTGTCATGTATTCTATTACCTATTAAAACATTTGTTATCTGGGCCATTCTCTTCATTTATATCATAATACATTTGGTATTACAGTAAATCAATTAATATTTAATCTAGAATCTTCATCTGAGATAGTCACTTTATTTTTATATTTTCTATCTATTTATTGAAAATTATATCAGTTTCCTTATACTAACTGTTAAAAATAGACAAGATAGATTTGTTTAGATATGGAAGGAATTTTTACAGTTAGAAGTTTGTATCATATAAATCCAAATAGACCACCAATATTTTATGGTGCATGTTATGAATATTGAAGATATTGTATAGAAACATATGTGATTAATACTAGAGTATAGAATTGTCTCAATACTATCAAAAATTATAAAATTCCAGTGAAATAAATTATTAGTTCTACTCATAATGAATGATATGAATTTCAAATAAACATTTGGGTGTGCAATGATGTATTATGTGATATATAAAAAAAATATTTTCAAATATGTTTCTTCAGGTCGGATAGCTTATGGAATTTGGAAGAAATTTGAAGTAGTTCACTTCATAACTTCTAATATTTTAGAAACAATATTAGTTGTAATGGGTAATACTATCAATGTTTTTAATTTTTCCTTGGTGAAACTTTTTCATAGATTCACCAATGGTTCATGATGATTGTGAACATATTATAATCTCTTAGAGAGAAAGCGTTATCTTAATATCTTCTTGTAGAGAAGATCATAAATATGTTACTGAAACCATGAGAGTCAAAGAAAATAGAAATTAATGATACTAAGTACATTATGAAGATAATATTAGATGGTTTAATTGTAACTATAATTCAATTTGATATTATACTAAAAAGATATGTTGATAAAGTGAGAAAGAAAAATAAATTTTTGTTTACATCAATGTTCAAAGCTTTAACATTTGAAACTCAACATTCCAAGTTGAGTACATCTAAAGGTAAAATTTTTGAGGAAATTAGTGAAAGTAATATCACATAATTTTCTAGCAGAATAAATATATATATGGGAGAGAATATCTTAAAAAAGAATAATTAAAAGAATATAAATGGAAAGAGTAAAAGGAAGGAATATTTGGGCATTGCATATATAAATACAAGAAACTAGGACATATCAGGCTCAGTTTCCATAGGTTATAGGAAAAGAATAAAGATTGAATATTTTTTGTTATCATATGGGGTATTGATATGGAATAATAAGATGGAGTGAAGTATAATCTAAACCATGGATAGAAAAGTTTTCCTAGTCAAAGTGTAAGTTGGCCAAAAATTGTTCTCTTTGGACTCAACTATCTATATATTTTCTAACTAGAGTTTATTCCTATTGTATAGCTTTTTAAAAGATTCTTGAGATTTTAGAATTAATATTTCAGTCTTACTACTTCATTTTTATCATCTAAAAATGATATTTTCTTCCCCTTCTTATCATAAGTTTACTTATAAACTTTATCTTTTGACTACTTTAACTCTAAATTAAGTATGTTATTATCATTATTTACTTCTTCCAACTCACCTATAGATCTAGAAATTTTTTACTTATATTCAAAAACATCACTTTTAAGTTCCATTTATTTCATATATAGTATTCTATAAGAGTTTTTAACCTTAATAAGCCGAAATTTATTTAAAAAAAATATTTTTTATCAATGGAACTCTTAAAGATTCTTTAATGGGTATCTTAAATTTCAACTATATATTCCTATGTTTTCTCATTATTACAAGGTACTACCTTTTCCTTATTATTAGATAAATATTCAATATCTAATGAATATAGATAGTCATCACCCAAAGATAAATCAGATAAAGCTTCAGTTGTCATCTACGCCACAAAATACCTTTCATTTCATATATTATAATGCTAGTATAAAATGACGTAGTTATTATGTTTTTTACCTATCATCCAATGAAATATCAGAAGAATAAGATTATTTACTAGAACTCCAAGTGTCTAATGCCTTAAAACTTTTCTTCCTTTTTCTTTTACAATTTTTTTTAAAATACCTTTTTCATTTTTCATGATTTCAAAAAAATTGACCAATTATATTTGGGATTCTTGCACTAATAAAATATAGTATCCAATGATTATTTCTTAGGTTTATCATTTTTTATTTAAATAAAAAAAATATATCTTAAAAAAAATTTGGTGTCAAACATTCTTTTAATAGGTTGAACATATTCTCATTTAGTAAGTTCAAGACTGTTATCATCTGAACAACTTTTAGATGTTCTTATTTTTAATGTACTTGGATTTAAATTATGAGTCCAAGAATATAAATATTAATATGGTGAGGAAAATGAAACCTCATTTTTCTTTTTTCTTTCCCATAATATAACCTAAAATTATTTTCATATTGCATTAAAAAGCCAATCAAGTCGTCAAGACTTAGCTTTGTGATGTGTTCTATGTCATTTATCATTGTCCTCTTAGATTATCATTTCCTCAGTAGGATATTGATAATTTTTTCAAATAATTTATTTCCTAATATTTATTTCTCTCCAAGTGAATACATGTTTTTTACTATATTTAGGAATATTTGATGCATGTGGGTCACTATTTCCCCATATAGAAAGTCAAAACTGTGATAATCATCCCTAATCATGGTATGTTTGGTTTCAAGAATTTCTTAAATTCTAAAATGTATCACTTATAGATTATAACAAATGTCATTAGTAATTCAAAAATAAGAGACAAGATGGTAGATATTTCTTTGGATAAAATATAAATGAGTATCCCTCACATCAAATTGATCATAAACTCATTCTGTTTATCTTGATTAAATCCATAAGGAATTTCATAATTTCTGATAAGCATCATATAATTCCCAACACCAATATTAATCATGAATGTCTCCATATAATCTCTCCATCACCACCATTAATAACAACTAATCTGTAATGATAAAAAATCTCTAGACTCATGACAAGAACAGCACCAGTCATATATGAACAAAAATATCTTTTCACTTGTATATCTTAGTGTATGGAAAATATCCTAACATACAAAAAATAAAATGGAAAAAATAAAAATAGATAAAAATTGACCAACTCACAAGAAAATTTAATCATAGATATCAAGAGAATTTCTTTGATACATATTGTCAGACTCATATAGGGTATGAATATGGCACTATAATAGGTGTGAATTGTAGTCTGAGAAATGACTAGAAATCTTCATCCCATTTAAAGATTAAGTTGACTATATTATATAATATTATGATAAAATACATAATATATCAGAGTTGTAAAAGTTTAAATACATTGTAATTTAAACAATCAATAGTTATAAAACTATCTAATGGAACTATAATCAAAATATAATTTTAAATAGCAAAAAACTAAACATTGTTAACAAAATGGAAAATAAAAAAACAATGTAATGAAAAAAATAAAAATTAAAATAGTGTGGGAATTATTGATTAATAACTCAAATAATACTAATGGATGTAAATTACTAAAATAAATTCCAATAAAGAAACCCTTCGCTTTTAGACAACAGAAGCATCTAATTGTTAACCTAAACCAAAGTATCCCTATTATAAGCATGAAATGTCCTTGATAGTGAACCCATAGGTAGGTATCAACATCATTTCCAAAAACACTTTGTCTTCATATCCTCAAAATCCCACAATTAACTTGATTGTACAATCTATCTTCTCATCCATGAAATCCCTCAATATCAATATATTATAGACACACTCTATCTTCTAATCCATGGAATCACTTGATCTTAGTTATTGGACAAACTATCTTCTAGAAAATAAGCTGTTTGGTCTCATTGATCCTAAAAATAATTATTATAATAATAAAAATAAGATCTTAACAATCAAACCTCATAAAAGAATCTTTAATCATGCTATGAAAAATATTAAAAAGAGAGATAAATTAAAAACATGGATTTGTTAGCATGTATTTTCTAAAAATTAAATTTCTGACACTTGTAAATTTTTTAATCCCTCAATTACTTATGATCCTTGAATCCTTGGGTCGAATTTGTATATGGTCACATAAAAAACTCTATTTTTCATCTTTAAAGTTCATTGGGTTCAATTTCAACAACATCGGATACAACTCACCATCATCTGATTGTTGTAGCTCAGCTTTTATCATCTAATAAATTCAACATCATCATAGTATTTATGTCACTCATTGAAAACATTTATCACAATTCATTTTGTAACAACACGAGATTTTATGAGAATTATTCTTTTTAATTTTATTGATGTCTTGTGTTATATGCTACACCAAAATTATCTTGCACTATTCGCAACACCGTATTAGCTTGCAGTATACGCAACACTATTCTTGGCTCGTGTTACACACAATTTCATGTTCCTTTTGTGGAAATCATTTTACAGAACATTAAGTATAGATTTTGTTTGATGTATAAATGAAATATGTTTTGATTATGTTATACACAACACCAAGCAGAGCTTTCACTACACGCATCCCTGACTTGGCTTGCATTACAGGCAATCAAGACCTTCCTCGATAGCATGTGTAGTACGCAATATCGAGTTTCACTAAATGATATTTTATTATAATATTATTATGAACTAGCCATTATGAATAGTAATACCCAATTTTTAAAATTTTATTAATTTTATTTTTCAATATGGACTTCATTTTTGGATTCGGAATATCTAAATTAGCCTAGGGTGAATTTTTGGTATTTTTCTGAAAACATTAAATTTTTGATGAATAGTGAAAACACTAGGTTACTATTTAAAAACTGACTTTTTATATAAATAATTATTTATTTATTTTAAATTTATTTTAGGTCAAAATTGATACATAATACCTATATAAGTTCAATATAATTCATTGGAGTAATTTTATAATAATTTTAGACATATAAAAATTTTATTGAACTTTTCACCATCTTTTACCCACCTCCTAGGAGAGTTTGAAAATTTACATAAAACTTAATTTTAACGCTTTTGTGAGTGGAATTTCGAAAATACGAGATATACAGTTAATATAAATGAGTAAAATGTGGTTCAATAAGATAAAAATAATTTTTGGTGAATCGTAACATTTTACTTTTATTTACCACGATTAAAAGTAAATAGGGTAATTAAGGGTAAAAATGATATTATTATTACCCTAACACATGTCCTAATTCTATTGTATAAGTTTATTTCGACCTAAAACAACCTTAGGGATAAAATATTACCCTTTAGGTCCACTTGGGTTATATTATGACATTTATTATTATTTTATTTAAAGAAGATTTAAAATAGTTAAAATCAAAATTTAATAACTAAAACATTTTTAATATAGTGTTATACATAATATAAATTAGAATATAAATATTAAGTAGAAAGATAAAATGATTTCCTACAAAAGTTAATTTTATTTATAATTTTTAAACATTGTATAATTTAATTTATTTATGACACAATGATGAGGCAGTATTTACCCTATTAATGAAATATTAACATAATTGATGTTATAAATACCCAAATAAATGATATTTTAGACTTTTTATGAATTACACTAATTTTCTAGGTTAATATGAGATGTAAGTAGTGATTTAATTAACTTTTATCAAACTAATCATGCTGTTATGATTTTCACAAAAATCATGTACCAAATAGTGTCAGAATTGATATAAAATAGTTTTTAAAATAAATATTATATTTTTAATTGTTATTTTATTCCTAAAAATATAAGGTTCGGCCACATGAATATGATAAGGATTTATATATTAATAATTAACCACTTTGGGTTCGTTTGGCATGTTATTGAATGTTTATTAACCATATAGTGTAAGAAAACAAGAAGACATGGTAAAAGTTAAATTTTTTAATGAAGTGTTAAATCTAAATGATAAGGTTAAAATAGAAACCTAAACTTATCTAAAACCTATTTGTTTATGGGATTTAGACCCATACCTACCTTATCTTCTAAATAAATCAATTTGGATCTATTAAAAACCGAAAATGACTTTATTATAGAATAATAGTTTATGTTTTCCTAAGGTGCCCCTCTCCTCCCTTATAAAAAGGGCACACATTCCCTCTTCTCTTTACACCCTTTTGAGCCTTGAATCTCGGCAAAAACCTGCCCATTTATCTTATAATATTCCCTAGAAACATTATAGAGGTTCTGGTCTCCTCAAAATACCAACCCCAGTTCCTTAATTGGAGGTTAAGGAGAGGCGTGTCAAAGAAGAGGTAATATCCTTTACCAATTCTTTCCAATTTATTTCTTCTTCTACTTCTTATTATTTATTTGTCTCATCATAAATTAATAACATAAGTATCACTAATATACTTATATGTTATTATAAATATGAAACAATACAATTTCATCATCTATCCATCCAACGGAAATGAAATCACCGCGCGTGCGCACGTACGGAATACCGTCTCCACGCCGCGGTGTAATCTTCTTTCCACCACCACCTTACTTGGATGGGTATAATGGTGTAAATAAATAACTATATATGATTATTATAAAGTTATATTGATTCTTAATTATTATAAATACACTTCAATACAATTCCATGATCATGGGAATGATATCATCGCTCGTGCGTACGTACGGATTACCATCTCCACGACGCGATGAGATTCATTTTCCATGTTAACAATTCAAGAATGATTATAAAGTATATATAATAGATAATCATGAAATATATGACATAATAATGCTACAGGATTTATTTATATATATATATATATATATGTGTATTTCATTTACTTAATTTCATTCAATTCAATAAGGAAACGAAAATAGCGTTCATGCGTACGTACGACCTACCGTCTCCATGAACGGTGTATTTTATTTCATTTATCTATCTATTATATATATATATACTGAATATATATGATATATACATCATTATTTACATTTTTTTAAGTAATTAAAGAATGATATAAATAATAATAATATCAAGAACAACAATTCCAAACACGCACGATAAATAAAATGATTTTACCCAAAACGCAGCTTTAACATGGAATTTACAAAAGAACGGGTAATATAAAGTCATAAGTGAACCATATATTATATCATAACAATGAATATGATTCTGTATTAAGTCAATCACATTATTTAAATCATTATACAGGACGTTCGGATACGTACGAAGCATATCGGACCTAAGCTAAGGGATAATTTTGCAAATCACATTTTTATCTGAGATTGCTTATACGTAATTATTTACTGGGGTTATATTTTTCTTCCATGACCATAAAATGTTGTTCATAAAGTGTTTAATATTATTCCATGTATGTTTAATTTCATGTTTACCCCTCTTTTACTTTTATTTTTTGTTATGGAAGGAATCTTTCTTTTGTTTACCATATGAGGAACTTTTTGACTTTTCTGATAAAAGTACGAGAAGAATGTTATTTTTTTAACTTATATGGCGTGAACATATTTTTACGGTTTCATAACACCTAATTTTCATGAAGCTTACTCTACAATATTTTATGACTATTTTCAACAAAATACTTTTATTTTAAAATTTCATGGTATTTTGTGAAACGAAAATGATTTTGAAGAAGAAAGGATATTTTCCTCAAGAATTCATTTCGAGTGTTTTATAAAAACCATTTTCCATCTAAGATGACATTACTTCATATGTGTATGTTTCAAATATAATGTCTCTATGATTTAAATGATTTAACTTTCTTATGATTAAATGATATCCATTTGTTTTATATGGATTATGTTATGATGGAATGATTTTTATGGAACCCATTTTATTCGTTGGGTTATTATAAATGATGTATGTTTATTTTGTGGCACACGAAAGAATGATTTCATTATGAGATGGGTGGGACCTATATATCCCTAAAATGCATTGGGTAAAAATGTATTTATCATGAGATAGACATGGATGAAATGGTAAGTTAATCTGGTTCAGTGTTACAGGACTGAAACGAGGAGTGAACTCGATTCAGAAAGGGACTTTGTCCACTAAGATGGTCTTGGCAGTAATGCCATGGCTACTATGGAAATCATAACATGTGATTAATGGTTTCCACAATTACATGTTTAATTCTCATGCTATTTTATCAGGATTAATGTTTTTTTATGATTTATGCCATACATACTACCATGTTTTATGTCATTACTCAAGATCTTGATGTTTAAACATTATGTTCATGTATTAAAGTTAAAATGTATATAATTTGTTTTATTTTTTCCATGCTTAACCTTACTGAGCTTTTGAGCTCACCCTTTTATATGTTCTCTTTTCCCCAGGATTTAAAGAAAGGTTTTAGGTGAAAAAACAAAAAAAAAGGGGAAGATCTTTATGGGAGATGTTGAAGATCTTTCACCATGATTAGAAGATTGTGTTCTAAGGTTCCAAAGACACTAAACTATTATGGTCCTTTGGTGTCTTTTTTTGTTATGTATTAATTATTCCACAAAATTAATTTAATGTCTATGTATGTCAAGCTTTGGGTCTCTACAGTTGGTATTAGAGGAAAGTTTTAGTCAACCTTTGGAAACTATGATGCGAAAACTTCAGTGAGATCCCTAGAGATATTTCTAAGGTATGTCTAGGGATGTCCCTAAGGTTAAGTATGTGTATAGGTTATAGTCCTAGAATTATGGTAACAATCTTAGAATTAACCCTAAGATGTTATATATTTAAGGTACTCCCCCTTTATTATGTTTTTTCTCAAGAATGATTTTTTCTTCTCACATTATTCTTTTTGGGTTTTAGACGATGGTTGGAACCCGAAGGAACCATGTTGATCAATGTAATGGAAAATGCAATGATTTTCCTCTTGAACACCGAAATGTGATGGGAGATGGAGTGAAAAATATTATTTCGATACTTACACAAGCTATGAATCATTCTGCATTTCCAAATGATCAGAGAAGGGAACAATATTCTATATACTCCTTCGTGAGGCAACGCCCTCCTTCTTTCAATGGGTCTTCTGATCCACTTGTTGCTGAACAATGGATTAGTACCATTGAAAAGATATTTTCCATACTTCACTGTTTGGAACATGATAAATTCATTCTAGCTGTTTTCCATTTAGAAGGTGAAGCAGATCAATGGTGGACTTTAATTAATAATACGAGGCCCCCAGATGAAATTGAATCCATGGAAGGGGATGAGTTCAAGAACTTATTTTTCAATAAGTACTTCCCTCTTATTCTTCAAATAAAGATGGAAAAGGATTTCATTGAGCTTAAGAAAAATGTTGATGAATCTGTTGGTATATACGAAGTGAATTTTACAATACTTGCATAGTATACATCTGGTTTTATTATCCAACTTGAAAGTAAAGTTGATCGATTTTTCAGTGTATTAAAACCAAGTCTTCGAAGGACATTAGCTATAAGAGACTTCAGTAACTATGAAAAAATTGTGTGTTGTGCTATCAATGTAGAACTAGAAGTTGGTGTAACATATCCATCTCATGGTTTTGACAAGAAACGAAAGATGGAGTTCAAGAATAAATCTCATAAGAATAGTGAAAAAAAGATGAATGTTTATATAGGGTCAAAGTGTGGAAAGAAGCATGGTGGAGATTGTCTTAATGGGACTAGAAAATGTTTTAAATGTAGAAAAGAAGGTCATCGAGCCGTAGAGTGTCGAAGTAATGGAAAAATGGTTTCTAATGGTGTGAATAAAGAAAAGACTGCAGAGAACGCACCACCAACACTTAAATGCTTCAAGTGTAAGGAAATGGGGCATTATGCTAATCAATACCCTAATCTAAGGGATATGGATGATCAACATGAGAAACCTATAAAGGAAAAGGACAAAGGGAAGTCACATATGATCACTATTATCAATATTGAGTATGACAACGATGTGGTGGAATGATTATTTATTTATGTAAAGGGATTCCAAAATAATGTTGTGTAATCTCATTTATAGTATTTTGGAACATTGTAATATCTATGTAATGGTTTATTGTGGTTTTCGATAATTATATGGTACCGATAACCAGAAAAATTGATTCAAATATTTTTGAATGCAGATGATATGCACATAATGAAGGGATAAGGAGATATTTAGATGTTTGATAGTATTATTGATCTCATGACTGATGTAAGGACAATGTGATATCATGGTTTGAGTATATAAAATTTTTGGGATTTTGGTATGTGGAAAGAGTTAACTTTTGATAGAATTCATGTTTTCACTAAGGTTCTATGGTAATTTATGTTTCAAGAGAATACATGATTAAGGTATTCACATGTTTGTAATGTGACCAACAATATATATCGTATGATATATGGGGGATAAATGATGGTATTCACATGATCGGTAGATGACATTTATAGTAATTGTTTTCTTTATACTATGATCTTGGACATAAGTATTTTAGATAAGCCTAAAGATTGGAATTTATTATGTTAGACATCAGTTAGTATTGTTTAAGTCTCGAACATTTTTTTATATTATTGAGGGAATGTTATAATAGTGTAGTTTAAGAAAAGGGAAAACATGCAGAACAGGTGAAAACCCGTCGCATCGGATAAGACTGTGGGAATCGAACCCACAACCAAAGTGAGACAGACCTTTATCACCTACCACTGGCCTACAGAAATTCCCTGGTTAGTAGAAACTAGTTTTATTTTATTAAGAGTTATGATATATGATGTATAAGTCCATTTTTGGAATCATATACTATTAACCTCTCCATAGAAGGACTTATGTATATTTGATAACTTTTGCTAACCTTTTGTTTGAAACAAATGGAGTGACCCATCATTCTATAACCTGATCTGCTAACACCTCACGAATTAAAAATTAAACTTTATTTCTTTAAGAGTTGAAGTGGAAATTGTTCAAGGTGTGAACAACGGTGAGATTATACCAAAATAAAGTAATTATTTATTCTAATTAAAATTCTTTAACTTTAGGGAAATGATTTTGAAAACCAAAAATTTTGTCCTAGTGCCCTTATATCCAATGAATCATATGGTACCTTAGAGAATCTCAAATTTATGGCTTTTTGATTGTTGGATTTTTCATACCCATGTTCTCTACCACTCTCCATCAGAACATGATGGTTAGATTTCTCTTCCATATCCATATTTTCACCTATGTTCTCCTATGTGGAAACCCAGTGATTAGTTAATTTGGGTAACCGTTACATTTTATAATATAGTTTTTAAAGTTCAGTTTTTTTATTCCTTTTTATGATGTGGGTTTCTATGAAAGAAACTTTCAAGTAGTAAACCATTTATAACCCAGACGAATTTTGAGGGCGAAATTCATTTTAAGATGGGTATAATGTAACAACCTGAGATTTTATGAGAATTAATCTTTTTAATTTCATTGATGTCTTGTGTTGTACGCTACACCAAAATTAGCTTGCACTATACACAACACCGTATTTGCTTTTAGTATACGCAACACTATTCTTGGCTCGTGTTACACACAATTTCAAGTTCATTTTGTGGAAATTATTTTACGCAACATTAAGTATAGATTTTGTTTAATGTATAAATTAAATATGTTTTCATTATGTTATACGTAACACCAAGCGGAGATTTCACTACACTCATCCCTGACTTGGCTTGCATTACACGAAATCAAGACCTTCCTCGATAGCGTGTGTAGTACGCAATACCAAGTTTCACTAAATGATATATTATTATAATATTATTATGAACTAGCCGTTATGAATAGTAATACCCACTTTTTAAAATTTTATAAATTTTATTTTTCAAAATGGACTTCATTTTTGGATTCATAATATCAAAATTAGCCTTGGGTGAATTTTTTGTATTTTTCTAAAAACATTCAATTTATGATGAATAGTGAAAACACTAGGTTACTATTTAAAAACTACCTTTTTATATAAATAATTATTTATTTTATTTAAATTTATTTTAGGTCAAATTGATACATAATAATTATATAAGTTCAATGTAATTCACTGAAGTCATTTTATAATAATTTTAGACATAAAAATTTTATTGAACTTTTCACCATCTTTTACCCTCCTCCTAGGAGAGTTTGAAAATTTACAAAAAACTTAATTTTACCACTTCTCTGAGTGGAATTTTTAAAATCCAAGAGACACGGTTAATAAAAAGGAGTAAAATTTGGTTCAATAAGATAAAAATAATTTTTTTTGAATGGTAACTTTTTACTTTAATTTACCACGGTTAAAAATAAATAGGGTAATTAAGGGTAAAAATGGTATTATTATTACCCTAACACATGTCCTAGTTCCATTATATAAGTGTATTTGACCTAAAACAACCTCATGGATAAAATATTCCCCATTAGGTCCACTTGGATTAGATTAGGACATTTATTATTATTTTATTTAAAGAAGAATTAAAATAGTTAAAATCAAAGTTTAATAACTAAAAAAAATTTAATATAGAGTTATACATAAGATAAATTATACTATAAATATTCAGTAGAAATCCCAGAGGATTTCCTACATAATGGTAATTTATTTATAATTTTTATACATTAAATAAGTTAATTTATTTATGACACAATGACGGTGCAGTAATTACCTTCTTAATGAAATATTTACATAATTGATGTTATAAATACCAAAATAATTGTAATTTTAGACGTTTTATAAATTCAAATAATTTTATAGGTTAATATGACATGTTATTATTTATTTAATTAACTTTTTTGAATTAATCATGCTGTTATTATTTTCACAAAAATGAAGTACCAAATAGTGTCAAAATTGACATAAAATAGTTTTTAAAAAAAATACTATATTATTAATTTTTATTTTATTACCCAAAATCAAAGGTTTCGCAAAATGACTTATATAAGTATATATATATATTAATTATGAACCCCTTGGGGTTCTTTTGGATTGTTATAGTACATTTTTTAACCATATAATGTAAGAAAACAAGAAGACATGGTAAAAGTTAAATTATTTAACTTTGAGTTAAATCTAAATGATAAGGTTAAAATAGTAACCTAAACTTGTCTAAAACCTATTGGTTCAGAGGATTTAGACCCATACCCACCTTAGCTTATAAATAAATAAATTTTGAGCTATTAAAAAATGAAAATGACTTTATTATAAAATAATATTTTATGTTTTCCTAAGGTGCCCCTCTCCGTCCTTATAAAAAGGGTACCCCTTCCCTCTTCTCTTCACACCCTTTTGAGCCATGAATCTCGGCCAGCCCCTGCCCAATTCCCTTATCATATTCCTAGAAATATTATAGAGGTTTGGGTATCCTCAAAAGAACAACCCTAGGGGCTTAAGTGGAGGTTAAGAAGAGGCGCGTCAAAGAAGAGGTAATATCCTTTACTGATTATTTCTAATTTATTTCTTCCTATACTTATTATTCTTTATATTTTTCCTCATAAATTATTAACATCAGTATCACTCATATACGGATATATTATTATAAATATTAAATAATCCAATTTCATCTTCTATCCATCCTACGGAAATGAAATCACCGCTCGTTGGTACGTATGGAATACTGTCTCCACGACGTGGTGTAATCTGTTTTCCACGAACACCTTACTTAGATGGGTATAATGGTTTAAATAAATAACTACATATGATTATTTAAAATTTAAATTTATTCTGAAATATTATACATACACTTCAATACAATTCCATGATCATGAGAATGATTTCATCGCTCGTGCGTACGCACGGATTACCGTCTCCACGACGCGATGAGATTCATTTTCCATGTTAACAATTCCAAAATGATTATAAATTATATATAATAAGTAATCATGAAATATATTTCATAATAATGCTTCTGGATTTATTTAAATATATATGTATGTCATTTACTTAATTTCATTCAATTCAATAAGGAAACGAAAACAGTGTTCATGTGTACGTATGGCCTACCGTGTCCATGAATGGTGTATTTCATTTCATTTATCTATATATTATATATCTATATACTAAATATATATGATATATACATAATTATTTACATTTTGGAAGTATGTAAATCATGATATAAGTTATAATAATATCAATAACAACAAGTCCAAACACGTATGATAAATAAAATGGTTTTACCCAAAATGCTGCTTTAACATGGATGTTACAAAAGAATAGGTAATAAAAAGTCATAATTGAACCATATATGATTTCATAACAATTAATATGATTCTTTAATAAGTCAATGACATTATTTAAATCATTATATAGGTGGTTTGGATACGTACGAAGCATATTGGACCTAAAGTAAGGGATAATTTTTCAAATCTAATTTTTATCCGAGATTGCTTATACGTAAGTATTTACTGGAGTTATATTTTTCATCCATGACCATAAAATGTTGTTCATAAAGTGTTTAATATTATTAAATGTATGTTTAATGTCATTTTTACCCCCTCTTTGACTTTTAATTTGTGTTATGGAAGGGATCTTTCTTTTGTTTACCATACGAGGAACTTTTTAACTTTTCTGACAAAAGTACAATAAGAATGTTATTTTTTTAACTTATACGGCATGAACAGATTTTTATGGTTTTATAATGCCTAATTTTCATGAAGCTTACTCTATAATATTTTATGAATATTTTCAACAAAATACTTTTCTTTTAAAATTTAATGTTATTTTTTGAAAAGAAAATGATTTTGAAGAAGAAAGGATATTTTCCTATAGAATTCATTTCGAGTGATTTATCAAAATGATTTTCCATCTAAGATGACATTATTTCATATGTGTATGTTTCAAGTATAATGTCCTTATGATTTACATGAATTAACTTCTCTTATTATTAAATGATATCCATTTGTTTTATATAGATTATGTTACGATGGAATGATGTTTATGAAACCCATTTTATTCGTTGGGTTATTATGAATGATGTATGTTTATTTTGTGGCACACGAAAGAATTATTTCATTATGAGATGGGTGAGACCTATATCTCCCTACAATGAATTGGGTAATGATTTATATCTCATGATATAGACATGGCTGGAATGGTAAGTTAATCCAGTTCAGTGTTACAGGACTAAAACGAGAAGTGAACTCGATTCAGAAAGGGACTTTGTCAACTAAGATGGTCTTGGCAGCAGTGCCTTGGATAATATGGAAATCATAACATGTGCTTAATGGTTTACACAATTACATGTTTTATTCTCAAGCTATTTTATCAGGATTAATGTTTCTCTATGATCTATACCTTACGTACTGCCATGTTTTATGTCATTGCTCAAGATCTTGATGTTTAAACATTATGTTCATGTATTTAAGTTCAAATGTATATAATTTTTTTATTTTCTCCATGCTTACCCTTACTGAGCATTTGAGCTCACCCTTTTATATGTGTTCTTTTCCCCAGGATTTAAAGAAAGGTTTTAGGTAATAAAACAAAAAATGGGAAGATCTTTATGGGAGATGTTGAAGATCTTTCACCATGATTAGAAGATTATGTTCCGAGTTTCCAAAGACACTAAACTATTACTGTCCTTTGGTGTCTATTTTGGTTATGTATTAAGTATTCTTCAAACATAATGTAATTTATATGTACTTTGAGCTTTGGGTCTCTACACATTTGGTGAATATAATTGTGAAATAAAACCTATAAATGGACAATACATTTTTTACATTAAAAATAAAAAAAATTCCTAAATAATTAGTTTCAAATAAGAGTGTAGCATGAGTGTATTGAGATTCTATAAAATAATAATAAATTTGGTTCATTTATTCAAAAAAATCATAAATGAGAAATGAAAGAAAATATTTTAGGGGATACTAATAATACATATAATGATAGGGAAGATCCAAAATCTTTTGATGGAATCAATGATTCAGATAATGATGGTAGTTAGAAGAATATTGGTTTTTATGCCAAAGTAATGTGGAATTAGAAGTTATTTATGAGAAAGGTATTAGTTAAATCTATTAAAAATAAATAATTATTTTCAAAACTTTATTTTACTTTGTATAATGATAATAACCCATTAACATCTGATGATGAAGATGATTCTCTTTTACATGAGTTGATTGTAAAAAATGTGCCAAGTATGGAGAAAATAAGTGGGAGGTTGAAGAAATATTTTGATCAAGACAGGGAATATATTTTTGGGGATGAGTTCTTTTATTAGAAACTTTCTGATAAATATTTATAAATTAAAAAATAGGTTGTCAAGAAGAAATTTGGTCATGTAAAGTAAAAATATGAGCTAGCTAAAATAAAGAATGAAAATTTTAATCTTAATTTAGAGTTTATTATTTCAAAAATTATAGTCTCAAAGATAAAATCCAATAAAAATGGAAAGGCAATATCATTAATTTAATTTTTAAATAAAATTATACTTAATTCAAAAATAATAAATTTTAAAACTATAACTGTGTTTATATCACCTTATAAAATTAACCAAGATGTTATTATCTTAAAGCCTTAAGAAACTAAAATAATAATTCAATTTACTATTCATCAGGATCATATTACTATTTATAAGGGTATATTATTATTCACCAAAAAACAAGTTAGTTTCATCACTCTAAATAACTTATTGAACACAATTGTAGATACATGTTTTTTGAAATTCAAAACATAGAAGCTACCAAATTTTTCTTAATGAATAGTAATAAATATTTACTTTAAAAAAGATTCATGTGTTTAATTTTTTTTTATTTTTCAAAAACCTTGGGGTGTCACACCTAGATCATTTTATAAGAAATATAATTAGAAATTTTGAAGAAGAGGTGGTTAGAACATGAATAAATAAAGTAAATAGTTGTGGTAAGGAAATTCTTAACTCAATTTACATGCATTGGTTTAAACTTATACTTCATTGAATATGTCATGATAATATTATGTGTTAAATTAATTTATATTATCTTTGTTTTTTCTCTTATTTTAGTGTATCTATAGTGGAAACACATAATAGATTCATTTTTTTGACACTAACTTCAATTTTATGATCTTTGTAAGATATTTTTAGTCGCACTTTTATTTCTGGGGGACTTATTACATATTCACCACTCAGTTATTTTGTGTGGTGTATATACTTCCATTTTAAAATTTATATCATGAATTTATTTATTCTCATGATATTTAATATTTTGTTAAATTTTATTCTTTCTTAGAGAATATGATTAAATTGATTACAAAATGGTCTGGGTTTATTTTACAAAATCAATATTATTTAGGATTGTTTCCAATAGGGAATATTTCACTTATATTTCCATGTTTTATAAAAATATTTTCAAAAAGGTTTTTATTATTCCACTACTAAGTTTTTAATTCATTTTTACCAATGTTTGAATTTTTAAAAAATGGTTTGAAAGAAATATTTTTATCATTTTCCAAACAAGGTAATTTGTGACTTTTTGGAAAAAAATATAGAAGTAATGATTTTTTAACTTATACATCATGAGTGGATTTTCCAACCATCATAACTCCATAATTTTTTGATGCTTCCTATACAACCTTAAAAAGTTATTTTCAAAGGAATTTTTTTATTCTTAATTGTATGGATTTTTAAAAACAATGTTTTTAAAATGGAAAGGATATTTTTCTCAAGAGTTATTTCATGTGATATTTAAAAATCATATTCCATATATAAAAACATTAATTGATGTTACTTATACTTTACTGGATATAAGATCTAAGGATACCATCCTTATTATTTCTTTAGATTTATTATGTTTATGATAGCATGATTTTTATTAATCTCATTACTTTTCTATGGTTGATGAAATGATGGAATGTTTATGAAACCCATTTCTATTCTTGGGTTTTGATATGATGATTAATTTATGATCTATTGGAATACATAAGTATGATTTTTATTATGTTATTGGTGGGACCTATATCTATATCCAATGCATTTGGAAAACATTTATTTCTCATGATATAACCATGGGAAACATGTCGATGAGCTTGATCCACTATGGGAAACAAGTGTGTCCTAATCCACTATGGGAAACTGGTTTATATTGATCCACTATATTACTGGTTTCAGTAGTTAACCTTGACATATGAATTTTTTTTTCTATATTTATAATGGGTCCACACTTTTATGACATGATTTTATTGTTCATGAATGGTTTATGATGATTTATCACTATTATGGTCTATGTTTTCTGAAATGATAATATTTAAGTCAGGAATCATTTTCATGATCTATGATAGGTTTGGTATAAAATTCATAAATTATTTTCACAATCACATAACCTTATTCTTATGTTATTCTTTCATATGATCATGGATTAATATATTCTTATGTTTACACTTACTGGGAAATTGATCTCACCTTTTCTTATGTTTCCTTTTCCCTAGGTCATGAAGAAATGTTTTAAGTTGGATATGTCTAAAAAGGGTTCTAAATGTGAAGAAATTTTGGAAGATGATATAGATTTTTATGGGCCAGTTGTTTATTTTTTCTAGATATGTAAGATTTTTTCTTAATTCTCTAAAATTATAAATCTAAATGGTCTTGGATTACATAAGTGATCTAGTATTTAATTTTTATATTTTATGTTTTTATGGAAAAATTGGGTCACATTTATCATTATCGAGTCCATAAATATAATATTTATATTTTTAGCACTGAATCTGAATGTGTAGGTCTCGAGATATTAAATTTGGTATCATAGAATGATTTAGGTAAATTCTTAGATTATTGTGTTTTCGTGAGAATTATCTTATGGGTTGTAGATACCATCATGGTTATATAATACCATAAGTTTAGAGTCTTAGACAACACTTTTGAGGTTTTAAGTTATGAAATTTTAAGGTGACTAATGATATTTCTGGAGAAATTTATTTTTAAGATAATTATGGGTTATTACATTTTGGGATGAAAAATAAAAGGCATGAGATATCCTTTAGGGATAAAATAATTATTTATTATTGAATATATTAATGTTTTTTTAGGATGTATCTCAAATTTTTTGAATTTTATAAGCATATTTTTAGATAAAGGACATCTCATAGGATGGGTGACAACCCATTGTATCCAGCAAGGCTATGAGATTTGAACCCACAACCAAAGGGAGAAAAGGACTCATCACCTAACAGTGTCCTAAATTAAGTCCTAATTAGTATGAAATTTTCTTAAATGATTTTATGGATAAAGAATAAGTTGAAAACAATGGACAAGGGTTATATAGTATAGCTAACCGTGGGTTTAGATATTGATGTGGTTAAGTGATTGATGTTATTTCGGAAGAATCTCACTATTTTGGGAAACTTATATGATATCATGAGATTATATTTCATTAAAAAGGTATAATTATGTTTTGGAAGCACATACTATTTTATTTTTTGATTTATGGTGGCTCAGATTATTTATAGAAATGATTATAATATATTAGATATTATGATACTCGGGAAATTACATTTTTGGTATGAGACATTAATAGTGATTTATGCTATGTGGAGATAAATATTAGATTTAACTTAGATAAAAATGTGCTTTTTGGGTTTCAATAATATTCAGGAATATTTTGAGGAAATTTATGGATGGTTTTTTATTGAATGATCTAAGTTGAAATTTGGGTATTACTGTTGAATTTTTTATATTAAAGTATTTTTCCTCATATGAAGGTTTAACAATTTTGGGAATCAACTAATATTTTTATAACCATTTTTGTTGTGGATAATGTATGAAGATGGTAGGAATATATTTTTATCCATTTGTGGATTTCATGATCTATGGAAGTTGATTCTAGTGCTTTAGGCATGAAAAATTTATACTCATCACTATGAGTAAAAGAACTGTTTTTGTCAAATTTTATTAAAGAATAAAACTATAATTTTTTGGTAATTATATTTTCTTATGTTATTACTATAGATAGTAAATAAATTCCTCAGCATTATAATAATTATTTTCAAAAAAATTATTTCTTTACAATACTTAAAAAAAATAGCCATTTCACCCATCATGGATTTATGGTTCTCGGATGGTTAACGTAATCATGAACATGTTTTATATCACTATTTATCAGTTCTTGAGAGTCAGTTTTAAATTACATAACCATGTTTTCTTATATGGAAACCTATTATGTGTTACTATAAATGACATTCATAATTTCCTTTCATTCTTTTAAATTTAGAGTTTTTTACCCTTTTTATGATTTGAGAATTCAAACAAATGTATTTTAAAAACTCAAATATTAGTTACCAATAATAAGTTAAAATTTTGAGGGTCTGATTTATTAAAGGATTGTATAATGTAATTATAAAGACCCATACTTTACATACATTGTTATGACTTCAGAATTTAAGAACACTTATTACAACATATAACAAAACTAGGAAAGGACCATATAGGTATAGAGTCTTTAGAAACTGGGAATCATAAACAACTGGTTCATAAAGCATCTACTTTGCCTCCCATTTATTTCATCATATCTAGAGTCCCTTTTTGGAATATCCTACTTAATAACCTTCTTCCTGACCTGGGGAAATAAAACATATAAAAGGATGATCTCAAATGCTCAGTAAGGGTAAACAAAAGAAATATCAATCACATTATATACATAAGAACATAACTTTTGGAAATCGTAACCTGCAAAAGAAATCATAATTTCATCACATGGGATAAATCATAGAAGTGAAATGTAATCCCAATAATCATAACTTAAAACGTGAAACTTTGTGGCATACACACATAATCATAGAAAATCATTTTTTATTATTCAAGACTCATTTCCAAGACTATCTTAGTGGACAAAGTCCATTTCTGAACCGAGTTCACTCCTCGTTTCAGTCCTGTTTCACTAAACCGGTATAACCTGCCGTTCCATCCATGTCTATCTCATAAGATATAAAATCTTTACCCAATGCATTGGAGGGAGATATAGGTCCCACCCATCTCATAATGATACCATTCTTATGTGTTCCAAAAAATCATAAACCATACATCATAGCATAACCCATGTAATAAAAATGGGAATCTTAAACATCGCGACATCATAAAAAAATTCATATAAGAGAAAGGAATTAATAAAAATATTTCCATCACAACATAAGAAAATCAATGTCATAATAGGGATAGAAACATAACCCTATATTATCTTAGATGGAAAATAATTTTGATAAAACACTTGAACTCCATTCTTGAGGAAAATATCATTTCTACTTCAAAAACACTTTTCCTTTCTTAACATTTTATACAATTATAAACTAAAAGAAGTTTATTAAAAATAAACTTGAAAACTTGTAAAGTAAGCTTCTTGGAAATACTGTTTTAAAAATCCACTCATGCCGTATAAGTTAAAAAAACATTCTTCTTGGACTTTTGTCGGAAAAGTCAAAAAGTACCTCGTACGAAAAATGACAAAAGATTCCTTTCATATCTTATACTAAAAACTCGCCGAAGGGTAAAATTGGATTTAAAAAAAATTAGGTGGATGGAATTAATATTACATATTGATGACAAATGGATGTGGATAATAAAATACACCCCAGTAAATTCCAAAGTATAAACAATCTCGGATAAAAACGAGATTGTGATATTTCCCTTACCTTAGGTCCGATTTGCTTCATAAGTGTCCGAACCTCCTGTATAATGATTTAAATAATGTTATTGACTTATTCTAGAATCATAATTATTTTTATGATATCATATATGGTCATATTCTTAGCTTCTTATTAGTAATATTTCATTACTACTTGTTATTCGGGTGTTTATTACTTTTTGTTCTTATGCGTGTTTTGTCGAATAAATTCTTATTTTTATTTTTAGTTTATAGATACCTCATTTCCAGAATGGTATTAGTGTAATATATATCATATTCATTCATTCAATTCATTTATATAATCATTATACAATGAAGATCATGTAGAACGAGTCGCATCACATCATGGAGACGGTATTCCATACGTATGCACGAGCAATGATATTGTTCCTATCATCATGGAACTGTATTAGAGTGTATGTATACTATTTAAGAATCTATATCACTTCATAATAATCATATATATTCATTCTTTACACTTTTATACCCATCCAAGTCAGGTGGTGGTGGAAAATAGATTACACCACGGCGTGGAGATGGTATTTCGTACGTACGCACGCATGGTGTTTTCATTTTCCATAGGATGGATAGATGGTTAAATAAGGTTGTTTCATACTTATAATAACATATCATTATATTAGTGATACTTATGTTATTACTTCATAATGAAACAACTAAATAATAATAAGTGGAAGAAGAAATAAAGATGAAAGAATCGGTAACGGACATTACCTCTTCTTTGAAGTGCTTCTTTGAGACCTCCTTTTATAGCACTAAAATTGGTCTTTGAAGAAGACCAGGACCTCTAGGATGTCTCTATGGAAGTGGAGAGGAGAAAGTGGCAGGGGTTGGCCGATCTTGAAGGCTCAAAGTGGTATGAGGAAGAGGGGGAGGAGGTGCCCTTTTATAAGGGAGGAGAGGGGCACCTTTGGAATAACTAAAAATATTATTTTATTATAAAGTCATATTCGGTTTTTAATAGCTCCAAATTGAGTTATTTCGAAGATAAGGTGGGTATTGGTAGAAATCATCTCATCCAATAGAATTTAGACAAGTTTATGTCATTATATTAACCTTATCTTTTAGTTTTAACTCTTAATTAATTAGATTGACATTTACCATGTCACTTTGTATTTTTATATTATATAGTTAATAAACTTACCATATAAATCCAAGAGACCCCCAAGTGGTCCATTAATGATACACTAATCATGTTATATGTATCTTGGTCGAAAATTAGATTTTTAGGAATAAAATAACAATCAATAATATAATATTTATTTTAAAAACTATTTTCTGTCAATTTTGACACTATTCAATAGTTGATTTTTGTGAAACTCATAACAGAATGATTACTTTGACCAAAGTTAATTAAATCAATCCTAACATGTCATATTAACCTAGAAAATTATTTTAATTCATAAAAAGTCTCAAATTATACTTATTTAGTTATTTATAATATCAATTATTCTAATTTTTCACTATTATGCTAATTACTGCATCATAATTGTGTCATAAATAAATTAAATTATTTAATAAAATATAATTATTTAGGAAATATTATTAGAATTATAATGAATATTTACAATCTAATTTATCTTATGTATAACCCTATATTAAAAATGATATACTTATTAAACTTTGATTTTAACTATTTTAACCCTTCTTTAAATAAATTAATAATAAATGTCCTAATCTGATCCAAGTGGGCCTAAATGGTCATATTTTATTCCTAAGGTTGTTTTTGGTCGAATTACACATATCCAATAGAATTAGACATGTGTTAGGGTAATAATAATATCATTTTTACACTTAATTACCCTATTTACTTTTAACCGTGGTAAAAAAAGTAAAAAGTTACTATTCACCAAAAATTATTTTCATCTCATTGATCAACATTTTACTTACTGAAATCAACCATGTCTCTCAGATTTTTGAAATTCCACCCACAGAAGTGTTAAAATTTAATTTTATGAAAAATTCAGTTTTTTTAGCAGTCACTTTTTCACTATTCATCAAAAACTGAAAGTTTTTTAGAAAAATACCAAAATTTCACCCTAAGCTAATTTCGATATTCTGAATCCAAAAATGAAGCCAATTTTGAAAAATAAAATTTCAAAAATTTCAAAAAGTGGTTATTACTATTCATAACAGCTAGTTTTAATAATATTTTAATAGCATATCGTTGTTTAGTGAAACTCGGTATTGCGTACGATGCAAGCTATCGAGGAAGGTCGTGATTGCGTGTAAAGCAAGCCAAGCAAGTGATGTGTGTAGTGAAAGATTCCTTTGATGATTTATATAATATAAAAACAAAATATTTCTCATAAAACTCTCAGGTGTTACAGTAATACCCCATGATTTTATAAGTAAATACTTTGTTTGATAGTGTACAAGATACACAACACTAAGTTTAAATAAACAATGGAATATTATTATGTGATAGTTATAAACTAACCATTAAATTGGAAGGTATGGATAAGAATAATTGATTTATTAAATAAATATAAACTCCATAGTTAATATAAATTTATTGGAAAATGATTATAAAATAATTACTCAATTTCATGTCAAGTCATTTAATTATTCAAAAAAATATGTTTTCTTCAGAAATGAGTTTTTATTATTTTTATTAGGGAATATTCACTTCTATAAGTTCAAGAAAATTTATTTGAAAAAATTTATTTAATTTTATAATTAATAATTTCAAAATTATCATAATTTTTTTTAGAAATTTATAAAACACCATTTTTTCAAGGAATAGTGAAAAATAATTATTTTTATTGAATATATTTTTATTTAATGTTTTTACAAGCTAAAATTATGTTTTGGATCAGTTTTAATTTTTTATTAGTTAATTTTGATTTACTTAAAAAAATATGATTTTTTAAATGGATTTTATACTTGAATTTAGTATAAAAACATTTTATATTTACAAAGGGTATTTTTGAAAAAAAAAACTATTTTTCATTACATTTTTCAAGTATTATTTTAAATTAAATACCAATTATTATGTTTTATGAATTTTAAAAAATAATTCTATTTTTAGAATAATTGAGTACAAATTTAGTAGGTATTTCACTTTTACTTTTTGTCAGTATGAATAGAAAACAAGTTAATATGGATTAAAAATAAGTTAAAATCATATATTTTTTCAAAATATTTATTCTTGGGTAATGTTAATTTTATCATTAACACATATGGTTCGAAATTGAGTTTTTAAGGGACACTTTTCCATGAAAAAGACTTATATATTATTTAAATCGAAGAAAGTCACAAAATTTCACTTTTATTGTCTTAAAATACTTTATATGTCCACATGGGAGAAATTAGTTTATAAATTAATCTAACTATCCATTTTGAAATTAATAATCTTCATTTCATTCTATAAATTTACTTATGACTTTTGGGGCCACCTGTGTGAGATTTTGACTTTTATAATATTCAATTTAATGAAAAGTCAAAGATTTTACATTCAGGTTTTTAATAACTATAACACATTTAATATGGGGTTATCCAGAGGATATGTTGCACTATAATTATTATTTTTAAATATAAAATATTTATATTAATTATTGTAATTTATTTTCAATTTTTATTAATTAAATAATTACTCTAAATTTTGATTCAATGTTAATGTAGTAATTATTAAATTAATAATAAAATCAAATAAATGATATTAAAAATATTAAAAGTAATATAATTTTAGATATGGTGATCCATGAATTCTATAGATGTAATTGAAAAATTATATATATAATAATAAAATATTTCGTTCAAATTTGACATGTTTTCTAGAAATTTTCAATAGTCAAAATGGTGAATAGTATCAAAAATTGACAATAATGATATTTTATGGGATTAATATATTATTAAATATTTTAAAATTAATAAAAAACATTCAAAATTTCAACGTCATTTTGATATGGTATAAAATTTCATATATTGGAAATCTATGGTCCGATATAAACCATATATGTAAAAAAATTAAAACCTTTTAATATTGAAATAATTGTTGCCCTAGTTAATATTAAAATAGATTAACGAAGGGTTAATCAAATATATAAGGTTTAAAATAACACCAAAACATGTCTAAAATTTATTTTTTGAATATATTATAAACATATATTATCTTATATTTTAATCCATAATCATTTGGTGGAATTTTTTTAGAAAATGAATTTATTATAATTTAATCATTTGAACAATTCCAAAAGTATCCATCATCCTAATTTGAAAAAGGCACATCCTCCCTCCCTTATTTACAAAACATTGAAATTCTATCTTATCCATTCCCTATAAATTTATCTTTTAAATTCCTTAGATACATTATGTAGGTGATGGTATTCCCAAAATACCAACAATAGACCCCTTTTGAGGATAGATATGGGAAATATTTCGAAGAATAGGACGTTTGAAATGGAACGAATAAAGGAAATACTTGAGGTGAGGGAAGTATTAACACAATTTCAATTCATTTTGATACAATTATACTTCATTGAATATGTCATCCTAATATTATGTTTAAAATGAATTTTTATTATCTTATGTTGTGTTTCCTCTTGTTTAATATGTATTTAGAGAGGATACACATAATCGATTCATTTGATTAATCCTCACTTCAATAATATGTTTTTTGTAAGGGATTTTTAGTCTCACATTTATTTATAGAATACTTGTTCCATATTCAACACTTTTATTTTGTGCGGTGCATATTACCCTTTTACATGTTATATCATGGATTTATTTATTCTCAATATATTTATTGTTTTGTTAAATTTTATTCTTTCATGGAGCATATGATTAAATTTATTACAAAATGCAAAGGTTTTAATTCAAAATCTCAATATTATTTGAGATTTTATCCATATGGTAATATTTATCTTCCATGTACATGTTTTCTAAAAATGTTTTCAAAAAAAATTAATATTTCGTTTTGAATTTTCAAAGTCATTTTTACCCGTGTTTGAATTTTTACAAAATAAAATAAAAGGAATTTTTTTATCATTTCCCAAACAAGGTGTTTTTATCATTTCCCAAACAAGGTATTTTTATAATTTTATAAAAAATATATGGAGGTAAATTTTTTAAACTTATATGGATGGAATGGATTTTTCCACTGTGATAATACCTTAATGATTTTAAGCTCGCTATAAAATCTTCCAAATTCATTTTCAAATAAAATGTTTCCCTTGGTAATTATACACCTTTTCAAAAAAAATGTTTTCAAAATTGAAAGGATGTTTTCCTCAAGAATTATTTCAAGTGATCTTTAAAAATCATGTTCTATATCAGACAACATTATTTGATGTTAATTATGCTTTATTAGGGATATTATCCAAGTATTACATATTTATTCTTTCTTTTGATGTCTTATATTTATGATGGCATGATTTTTATGAATGGTGTTACTTTTCTATGGGTTATGCAATTATGACATGTTTATGAAACCCATTTATTTTCATGGGTTTTAGTATGTTCAAAAATTTATGATCCTATAGCACATATATGTATGGTTTTTATTATGTGAACATTGGTCCATATATCTCCCTCCAATTAAATGGGTAAATATTTATATATCTTGAAATAATAATAGGAAACATGTTTTTCGGCTTAATCTACTATGGGAAACACGTGCATCCTAGTCCATTAAATGAAATAGTTATGTCATGATCCACTATATTGATGGTATTTGTAGTTAACCTTGACATATAAAATGGGTTTTCTATATATTTTATGGTTTCACACTTTTATGACATGAGTTTGTGGTTCATGATTGATTTATGACTATTTATAGCTCCTATGGTCCACATATTCTGAAATGAGAGTGTTTTTCTATAAATCATGTTTGTGATCTATGAAAGGTTAGTTATGAACTTTGTAATTAATTTTCATGATCACATAACTTTGTCCTTATCTTATTATATCATATGATCGTGGACTGATATCCCCTATGTTAACCCTTACAGGTCTATGATCTCACCCTTTATTATGTATCCTTTTCCCCAAGTTATAAAGAAATTTTTTAATTAGGATATGTCAAAGAAAGGTTCTATATATGAGGAAATTTTTGGAGATGATATATATTTTTGTGGGAAAATTTATTTTTACAAGATATGTGAGAGTTTTTCTTAATTCTCTAAAACTCCAAACTTAAAATGTCTTTTTGGTATGTAAGTGATCCAAATTTCCATTTTATGTTTTTAGTTTTGAAGGGAAAAAATGGTTCACATTTACCATTAATAATCCAGAAATGTGATGTTTATGTTTTTGGAACCAGATTTGGAAGATAAGGTCTTAGTCTGTTAAAAAAATGCACCATTAAAAACAAAGATCTTTAAAGAGGAAATAAAACAAAAAATATAGAGGTGTATGAGCTATTATTTATAAAAAAACTCATCCCATACCAATCACAGTAAAATACTAATGGTTGTGTAACAACTCTTTAAATCCAATCCAAAGCCATGGAAAAACATATACTATCATGTTAAAACGACCCTTAGTAAATTCAATATCTGAACCCCATAGTGTGATCAACAACCTTCCTAAATATTTATAAAAATCAATTAACTCTCACAACATCACGATGCTCGACCCATTTTTTGGTTTAAAAATGGTTTCAGGAAATAATGTCGTATATGTCACATTAACCAGAAATTCATTATTTTCAATATAGAACAAAACCCACCACTGTGGTGTAATGCCTCTTACATAATATTAATCTAAATGTTTCATAACTATCCATAGCACAACCTATAATATCATAGGACAAGGGAAAATGAAAAAATAAGACACCAAACCACAAGAAAGATCTTAAAATTAAATTTTATAAATCTTTTAGGATAAAAAACTGAAGTTTTTACTTTGAGGATAAATGTTTTCATGAAAAATATAAATATACCCACAACATGAATGGTCATTATTTAAAGTAAAAAAAATATCATTTTCCCATTATTTAAAATATATAAAGACCAATGATATCAATATTAATTAGTTAAAATCTATTTACACTTGACCATATTTATTTCATTTTAAAAATTAAGTTGTTATACATTTAATACATGTTTTATAATAAAAAATAATGGATGAAAATTTTTATCTTTAATAATAAATTTAAATGTATATCTATATATATGGAGTTAACTTGAATTCCATGATCTTGAGGATTCATCATTAATGGTTTTTATTTACCTAAAATTTTTCATTTTATTAATTTCATACATGAATTATGTAAATTTAGCATAATTTCTAGATGTTTCCCCCTTAAAAACATAGTACAACAATTTTAGGATACAAGTAAATAGTGAAACCTTCATTATCATATGTAAAAAAATATGATGCAAGATTGATACACTAAAATAAGGTACATTGATGATATGACCAAAAATTATGTTTTAGAGTAAATTCTCCCAAATATATGTTTGTTTTATAAAGGGGGAGATTTTTTTGAATCTGATCTGAGATGGATATGATTTGTGACATTGGTTTTGGATTTTCCCATATATGAGTCACATTAAAACTCATATAAATTCAAGTATTTTGGATTACATAAAGGAAATTTGGACTCTTGGAACTATTAAAAAGATGTTTTGGAGTTAAAAATTTTATTTTAGAGTTGTTTAAGAGATGATAGAAAAAACACACCGCGGTGTTTTCAAAACAACGTCATGGTTTCATGCCATGGGTGAAACATTTTGGGGATGGCTAAAAATGGATGTGGTGTTGACCATGGTTTTTAAAAAATAACTATGTACCATGGGTAATCCTTGTTTCTCTATAGTTTATGTGAATAATCTTGTAGAATTTATAATGTTAAGTATAATGAGACACGCATTACATCAAGGCTTTGCAAGGCTTCGTGTGACCTAAAGATTGATATTATTTTTAATTGGTCATAAAGTGACAAAAAATAGGGCACTGGCCATGATATTTTGTTGGTAAGAAGAATAATAATGGCATCAGATAACGATTTCTATAGATGCTTTGTGTTTCTAGAGTGGTTTTAAGATAGTTCAAAATAGTTGAGATTATTACACTATAGTTATGCTTTATCAAGATATGGTTAGTGAGAAAATCCAAATTTAAGTGTCTTTGATGATGTGGATTTGTGGTTGGAACATGGGATACTCAAACTCAATACTTTATTTCCTCAAATCATATAAAGGGAGAAAAAGAATGATATATTGGTCCAATGGATCAAATAAGAGTATATGAAGCTATAATTTGAGTTAATTGTTTGATTTTAAATTTAAAAATGAAGATACGATGAAATCAGGAATGTTTAGTTGTGAGAATTATTAAGAGTGAGTGTTTCGCGAATTATAGGTAGTTTAACATAAGAAAAAAATAGTATAAAATTAATAAATATAAAACAATTGGGGTATATATCTATTAAATTCCTAAAGCGGAAACACTTGGAACATTAATATTGAAATTTCTTTTGAAGAGAAAGTGGACTATTATGGTTTTTTCATTGGTATTTAAGTTTTTCTTTATTGATTGAAGTATAGTTTCTTACTATTACATTAAGATAACTATGAGTAATGTTGAATAATATATTGGGTTGTTGAATAGTGGTCTATATCACTATTTTATTAAATATTTATCATGTGAAGAAGTGAAGAGAATGTGGAGTTCAACTACAAAAAATTATAGATTCTTTTTTGAAGTTGAAGGCCTAATTTTTCATATTTATTACAAAATATAATTTTTATTATGTTGAATAATGTTAAATAAAAAATAATATATTTGATTGTAACACACGTTCAAGGATAGAGATTTTTCATTTTTATCCATGATGATTAGTGTATTATGTTATATTTGGTTTCTAAATCATTCAAAGGATAAAGTCATTAATATCGAATGATGAACATTATGTATTCTGTTTTCCTATTATGTATGTGTTTTTCGAGTATGTGGATAATTAATTAAGTGATTAAACTCATCATAATTTAGTATTTAAGAGTTAATAAGGTCTAAAAAATAATAAATTCAATTATCTTCATTGGTGATGAAAGTTCTTCATTGTTGAAATGTAAAATTAATTGATTCAATAATCTAATATATCATTGTCAATCTTTGAAGATACTAATAAATATTGGCATCTACATATCAATGATAGGTATCGAAGTTGGTTTCTAGTTTTCCTTCAAATACACTAATCTCTTAGAAAAATGGAAGTGGTGGGTGTTCTATATTTTTTAAATTTAGTAGGTTTATAATTATTATCACCAAATTAGACTATTAAAATTCAATCAAAAGTAAGGTCATTCCAAAATTTTACAAAAAATACAATCATATACAGAAGTATAGGATGCTATAATATATATATATATATATATAATCAAGTTGTTGGGATGTTCTTGAAGTTACAACTAATGGATATGTTCCCCATGCCTAAGATGCAACAATTACAATTACTACTACAAAACCCGAGTTTAGTAGTGATGGCATTTATCAGTACTATAAAAAAAATTGATAAATGACATATTTATCATTCCTAAAGAAAGAGAGAATAAATTTAACCATTTGTCAGCACTATATTTTTATCACTGATAAAGGGTACCTTTATTAGCACTTTATTTTTAGCACTGATAAATATTTCTTTAATCAACACTTTTTTAGCATTGATAAAGGTCTGAATAAATAAAATTAAACAACTTAATAAATTAAAAATAAAAATGAGTATATTAAATAAATTATTAAAAATTTTATTAATTAAATAATTAATTCTAAAAATGAATAAATCGATTATACATTATTAAATACTAAATATTTTATTAATTAGATAATTATGATAAATAATGATATTAAATTGTATATATTAAATATATAGATATATATTAATGTATAAAAATATTATTTATATATTAAAAAATATTTATGTGCTTTACATTAAACAGTCATGTATTTATTGAATAATATTTTATAATTAAAAATTAATATGAATTAAAAATAATGACTAATTTCATAGTACTCGATATATAATTGAATGTCGTTTGATTTTTTAATTTAATATTGATCAAATCTCTATTATATAGATTTCACATTTATGTAATTAATGAATTTTTATATACAATGCAAATGCATAAAACCAATCCATTTTTTCAATATTTTTAAAGTGTTCTTATTTTTAATTTATTCAATTTCATTCATTTTTAACATAAATGCATGCATTTAAAATTAGATATTCATTAAAATAATTTAAAAAATATTTTTAAAAAAATATTTATAAATATATATATATATATATTTACATTTACTATATTTATAAGATTATGTATTTATAATTATAAATAAATAAATATTTTTTTAAAGTATTTATATAATTGTAAATAAATAATTATATATATATAGATAATAATTAAATTTATTATAAATTTACTTAAATAAAGAATATATTTACAATATTTATATATATTTATTACATATATATATATGTATAATTCTAAAAATATATAAAATGATATAAATATTATTTTTTAAGATAATTTTTATAATTATAAATAAATAATTATAAAATTATAATAAATATATACAAAAATAAATATATTTACTATATTTATATTTATATATATATATTAAGTGTATATAAATATTTATATTTTCTGTTTATAAGTATAATTATAAATCCTTTATCAATGATTAAGTAATAAGCACTGATAAAAGCATCTTTATCAGTGCATTTCCGTACTGATAAACAAACGGCTTTATCAATGCAAAAAAAGCACTCATAAAATTAACATTTAGTAGTGATATAATTTTAGTGCTGATAAAGATTGATTTTTTCTTCTGTTTTTTAGCACTGATAAAGAGCAACCTTTATCAGCTCTTATTTGTAAGCACTGATAAAAGTGTCCTGATCTAATTAAAACCTATAACCATTTGCAAACCCGTTATGATATCAAAAGCTTTTTGTAGAAGACACCTGCTTTCGGGGATCCTTCTCAGTGAATTGAACCTCAAATCGCACCACTCAACTACCTCTCAAACATCTCTTCTAAGATCTGATGTTTGATTAAAGTTAGGTTTTCCAAAGAGGGTTTCTAATTTTCTTCAACCTAGCGAGGTAGGTCTTCTAATTTTCTTAGGGTATTTTTGGTTTTGTTTTTTATTTCTTCTTTTATGATGTCATTATTTTTTGTCTGTTGATTTTACACGAGTGAGGTAGGCCTTTGGATTTTCTCAGTTTCTAATTTTAATTCAACACTTGATCCCTCCTCGAGATTTTATTGTTTCTGGACTTTATAATGACACATGGAGTCACGTGGAGTTTATTTGGTTGTTTTATTTGGTTTATATGTCCCAAATTGATCGCCCAAAGCAATCATGCATATTTTTTATTATTTATTTTATCAATGGTATTCCATACATGTAAAATTTTAAAAATTGAAACTGGGGATTTTGTTTATGAGGGAGTTGAAGGTAGGTTAAGGGATTAATTTTATATTATACTAATTTATACCTTCTTTTTTCTACTTATTTGGGTTGGTGTGGGAATCCAATATATGGATGTATTAGGGAAGTTTTTATTTAGGTTTTATTTCTACATGTTTTGATTTTTTCCCAAATATTTTTCATTGTGTTGTTTTTTATGCCCTGGTTCTTATTCCCAGCTAAATGGGGATACAGAATGTCCCTTGGACCCTATCATGGGCTAGCTCGGGTGTTTTATATGTGGTTGTCTTGGTTTTGTTTTGGAAATTATATCTATTGTTAAATTTGTTTTACCTTTTCTCAGTAATCCAACATTCTATGTCTCTACACTTTTAAAAAAAATCTATTTTATATTTCTCCCTCTTCAGACTAATCCAATATTATTTACAAATCCTTCTAATAATAACATATGAAATATTATACCTTAAAGTTGTGTAATAATTTCGAAATACATTGTAATTTTTCATCATCATGCTAATTCCCCACCCTCAATAATTTACAAAAAAAATATCCTTTTGATATTACCCATTTTGAGTTGTACCACTTTTTTGAGACCTATATACCACTATAAGATATTATAACTTCTTGCTCGGAAATATAGATTTTCATGAATTCCACCCCCTTTTGAGTATTTATTTAACTAATAACAAGTGTATTTCCATGGAATCAATTTGATACCTAGCAATATGAAATATAGAAAAATAGTATTTTAAACCTTTTTAATATCAAAAAATTTCGCATATAATCAATCTCCCGCACTCTATGGTATATATTGACATTCCATCTACAACATTTGAAAAGTTTATTCAATTTTCAATGGGTTTCAACATGGGTTTTCAATCTTCTTTTTTAAGTCTATAAAACACTTTCCTCACATACATGGATTGGGAATAAAATATCCCATGGATTTTATGAGACGCCTATAAATTATGGAAAATGTCAACTCACCAATCATAAACATTTAAACATTGGTCATTATTAATGTAGAAAATTATTATCATCATTTATCTCTTGGAATTATAAATATTATGTCATCCACATTGATAAACTATTATCATATTAAATAATGAGAAAAATATATTTTTGTTTGATGTAAACTTCATATTTGTGTTTTATAATAGTAAATTCAAATTTTACATCAAGTTAGAGTACCTTGAATTTTATTGGGATGGGTTAGTGTGGTGATATAACATCCAAAGAGACTTGAGATCCATTCAAATATTGATATACCATTACTTTTAAAAGTAATAGTTTTTTAGGCTGATACATCACTTCTTCCAATACATTTTTATATCTTCTAGTTGATTGAATAAGAGTTTATTATTCTTTTTTATCATATTTTAATTTCTTATTACTCCTTAATTTCCCATATTATATTTTAATTTTTTTTGGGATTTAAGAAATATTTTATGTGGAGTAATTAATTTCATAAATTCAATTATCTATTTTCTTCAATGTACTAAAATTATTTGAAACAATAAAATGTTGAGTTTCCCTTATTATAATTTTCTATAACTTTCTATTTTGATAATGAATATCTTATTTGTATTTATTTATATATTTTATAAAATTAATCATTTATAAATCCAATAGGGTGGATATGAACCGAAAATGGATGCATGTTAATCGTTTGATAAATGAATATGAAGATGGAATTAAAGAGTTCATGAAGTTTGTTAGAGAGCATGAAGAAGACCCTAATAAAATCCTCTGTCTATTTTTATATTGTTGTTACTCAAGATAAATTAATCTGGAAGAGTTGTAAAAACATTTTATTTTGCATGTAATAGATCAAATCTATAAATGTTGGACTAAACAATGTGAAAAACTAAATGTGGAAATAAATTAGGATGATATTGTATTTTATAAATCATTTGATATGAATACCTTGGTGAAAGATAATGCAGATCGCATGGAAGAAATGAAAATCGAAATTGAAGATGATCTTTATGATTGACCAAAGTTGTTGGAGGAGTTAAATAGTTTTTCCAACAAACCATTGTATACAAGTTGTACTAAATACACACCATTTTGACCTGTATTAATGTTATATAATTTGAAAACTGGCAGTGAATGGAGTGGCACCACCTTAACATAACTACTTGGTCTTCTGAAAGATATTCTACCAGAATAAAATTAATTATGATGGTGAACATATCACTCTGAAAAAAAAAATTACGTTCAATTGGAATGATATCTAAAAAAATACATGATTGTCTAAATTATTTCATATTGTTTTGAAAGAATAATGGATCTCTCATAAAATTCACTAAGTGTCGTGTAGATCGATATAAGAAAAATGAATCAAGTCCTTCGAAATTGGTATGGTACTTTTATATCATTTCGTGGTTTATAAGACTATATGGATGTCATTAAACCACAACACAATTAACAAGGCATGTAGATACAAGAATTAAATATAGTAACCTACATCATCTAGTATATTATCCTCAGTGGAAGAAAATTGATTAAGAATTTCCTAAATTTGGAGATGACACAAGAAACTTTTGTCTTGTGTTATCAATAGATGTAATAAATCCTTTTAGTGTAGAGATTATTATTCATAGTAAATGGCCCGTCATATTGGTAAATTGTAACTTACCTCCATGGTTATGCATAAAGTGCAAATATATTATGTTTTATGTACTTATAACTAGACCAAAGAAACCAGGTAATGATATATATTTCTATTTTGATTCATTGATTGAAGATATGAAATTGATGTGGGATATTTTTGTTACAATTTATGATCCTTATAAAAGTGAAGAATTCACATTGAGGTACATGTTTCATGTAACGATAAATCAATTCCCTGCTTATAGAAATTTATAATTCTATTGAATTAAATGAATTTTGGGGTGTCCCATTTGTGAAAAACAAACATACTTAGTTTTGTTGAAACATTCCTCAAAGACTATGATTTTAGAACAACCAAAAATTTTACCTCGATGATGTAAATATAAATCCTAGACAACAACATTCGATGGGAATATCAAACAAGTTACAACACCATCTCCAGTAATGGGTGATCAACTGTAAAAAAAGCTTTAAAATGTTGACATTGTTTTTAGTTAACAATTTTTTAAAAACCAGTCAAAATCAGGTTGGAATAAGAGATAAATTTTCCTTAAATTATCGTATTGGAATTGTTTGTATGTCATAAATTTTCTCGGTGTCATGCTTGTAGAAAAAAATGTATTTCATAATATTATTGGCGCATTACAATATTTTATGTGAAAAATGAAAGATGGATTCAAGGATAGGTTGGACATGATTGAAATGGGTATAAGGGGAGAGTTGGCACTGGTGAAGGGTAAAAGGCATAATTTTATTCCTCGAGCAGCTTACACTCTAACCAGGTAGAAGAAACTGAAATTTTTCCTCTTTGTTACTGGTGTAAAAGTTTCATAGGGGTATTCATAAAATATCAATAATTTTGTATCAATGAATAATTTGAATTTACAAGGACTAAACTCACATAATTATCTTGTTCTCATGTAAGATTTAATTCTTGTTTCTTTCTATTGCATTCTTCCTCAAAATGTATGACATACATTAACCAGTCTATAATTCTCTTTCAAAGACATATGTTGTAAAGTTATAGACCCGGTGAATTTTACCATCCTAAATAAATAGATTATTTTCATATTAGGTGAATTAAATATGTTATTCCCACCATCATTCTTTGATATAATGGTCCACATGATGGTTCTCTTGGTTAAAGTGGTTCAACTATGTGGTTATTTACATTATAGATGGATGTACCTCATTGAACATTATTTGATGATTTTGAATGGGAATGTCAATAATTGTTTTTTTATAAAATTTTTTAATTCTAAATGATATATTATTGAATAATCTATGGAATTTTATTTCAATTACCAATTATATTTTGAAAGCATTGGTCTTCCAAAGTCTCATCACAACACATTCTTTATAGGTGAAAGGATTTCGAGAAGATATGTTATTACAATTACCTTAATAGAGATCATGTAATCACATAATTATATATTACATAATAGTGAAGATGTTGATCTATACATTGAAAAACAAAATTCATAGATATTTGAATCCATCAAGGGCTAAAGGATAGATATCAAATGCACATAATGAAAAGTTTATAGGATGGCTTAGAGAACAATTTTATAAGGATTTATATGAAAATATGAATACAATTATCGAGTTGGGTTTCTCTATCCACCGTGCATTCCTTTCGGCACCAAACTTTCTATATACTTCATCTCCCTCAAAACCTTTCACCTCTGTAGTGTTGAAATTTATGAATTTCATTCAAGTTCCCTCAACTTCTCAATAAAATAAGTAATATTTATTATTCATAGTAAAATAATTATTCATAGAATTTATTATTTCATATTTATGTTAAATTTATTTCTTTTTTATATTACTCATAATAATTGTTTTCTTACACAGGTGGATTCTTTTTTTCGAGTTGATGTGGTTTGTTCAAACATTTTCATGAAGAGTTGGTAGTTAGATAAATAAATTCAACGGAAATCATGGAAACATTGATAGTTAGGATATTTTTTGAAACATTTGGATGCATAGGAATCAGTCGCACCTCAATCCAACACATGATATGACCAGTATGACTCCAAGTACTTCTTTCTATTTTAAATTGACATTAATTTTAGTAAAAAAGAGAACTGATTCAATGTGTCTTTTATTAGTTTAAAATCAACATTTTACTTTAAAGAGATTCACCCACCAAAAACCAAGAAAACACACTCGTATTTTCTTAATAATTTATGGAATCAACTTATAAATCATTTTTGACATGTAGGAATCAGTCTAACATAAAATTGATACACGATGTGATCCATATGAGTCAAAGTGCATGTTTCAAGTTTAAAATGAAATTTTAGTAAAAAATAAAAGTGAAATACTCAAAACTATGAATACATATTCATATTATTTTTATACTTTAGGAATACAATCTATTGGTGATTTGGAATATGTAAGAATTATACACACCTAAATATGATGCACGGTGTGACCGATATGACTCTATGTTCATCCTTATTTAAAATTTACATCAATTTTAGTAAAAAGAAAACTAACATACTCAAAACCAAAAAAAACATTCAGATTGTTTTGATACATTAAGAATATGATCCATAAGTTATTTTTGATATGTAAGAATCAGCTTCACCATAATCCAATGCACAGTGTGACTAGTACAACTTCAAGTGTGTTGTTTTATTTAAAATTGACATAAATTTTAGTAAAGTTAACACTTTCTATTAATATATTTATTTATATTATTACTAACATAAGAATTTTTTTCTTATAAAGATGTGTTATTTCTAATGAGAAGGTTTGGACTTGTATGAACCAATGTTTGAGATGTCGATAATATACTGTTTATTTCTTGTTTTTTTTTTAATTTAATTTGATTTAAATATTATTTTTGGACTTGTTTTTGTTGATAATTGGTGTGTTTCTGGTGATGTGGTGTGTTGTTACAACACACTTAAGTGGTGTTGTAGTGTACTGTTATAACACATTGTATTATGGCCCTTTATCAGTGATTTTAAAATCACTGATAAAGGTCTATTTTATTAGTATTGATAAAAATTCCTTTATTAGGGATTCTATAAACGCTGATAAACAACCCTTTATCATCAATTTTTTAGCACTGATTAAAGACCAAGGCTTTTAACCTCTCACATGTATTCAGTGATTTTCTAGCACTGATAAAGGCCATTTCTATCACTCTTAAAGGTCGGTTTTGTAGTAGTGAGTGGTTTATTTGAAGAAAATTGATAATGACAGTCATTCAATGAATTTAATTCTTTCATCTATTTAAGAGTAGTATTTTATCAAATTTATGGGGATCAAGATAGAAAAACGAATATATAATAATTTTAGGAACATGTATAAAGTAAATTACAATGTCGTAGAAAAAAATTACAAATTCAGTGTTTGATGTATGAAAACATTTTAATACATGATGATGAAAATAATTTGGACTTATTTACAAGATTTCATAAAGTGGTGAACATCATTAGGGGTTTTTATTAGGCTTTTAAATATTCTATGGTGGTGAAAATATACTTTTTATCTTTCTATAGAAAAATTATGCAAAGGTATGAACACTTTATGACCAAATATTAATACATTTCCATTAAATAATATTCAAAGTATATCAATTACTTATTAGATAAAGAGTGAGTATTATAAATAATAATATTACAGCTCAAAAATTAAATATATTTTAAATTATTTAAGTATGATAAGATTTTAAAATAAGTCAAAGAAGAAGAATATAATTCAAAGGATTAATAAAAAGTCAAGATAATATTCGACAAGTTGATTTCACTAATCTCATTAAGTGTTTAAAAATATAATTTTTTAGGAAATATTATATTTAATTGTTTTAAATGTGAATCTATTGTAAATTTTGTTTCCAATTTTCCAAAGCTGAATAAAGAAGAAACTAATGATGAAGATGAGTCATTGAGAATTTTTTCAAGGTTAAAATATTCAATGTTCAATAGGTATAAGTTTCCCAACAAGGGAAAGGGTAAAAATTTCTAAAAATTTAAGTAGGGAATTTTTTTCTAAATTAGATAATAAAGTAAGTGATGATGATAAAACTATTGTACATAAATCAAGTGAAATTGAATAAATTTAAGGATTACAAAATTGAATAAAGATGAACTTTCTTGTTATAAAGAACATAAATAGGAAATAAGATAAGTAAATTGAAGTGCATTTTATTCTATAGAAAATTTTGGAGGATATAATTTTAAAAATCTCAAAGTTTGGGAAATAAAATTTGAATTTGAAGAAAGTATAAAAATTCAAATAACATTGATTCTTCAAATATTGAAAAGGGATAAAAGTTGTTGAATGGAATTAAATATTTTAATGTGATCATTTTCAATGAGAAGTAGTTGAAAACTTTATAGAATAGATGATTAAAATTAAGGAAAAGGAACATGAAATTTTTCAATAAAAGTATCTTAAAGTACAAAATCATATAAATAAGTTCAATTTTATCTTCTAGGATACAGTGCAATAAATTATTGAAATATTGAAGGTAGACACCATGATGATTGAAGTTTATAATAAGTGCGATGATTATTTCAATCATAAAATACCTCAATAAATGAATACAAAAGGTCTTAAATTTTTGGAAGGAATGTTTGAGAATAACTAAAAGGAAAATTAAATGAATTCTTTGGTAAAATATAATAAATTCAAAAAATTAAGAATATCTAAAAACATAAACTTTTAAAAAAAATATTTCAAAGGTAATTGTGAAAAATTCAAGAAAAATGTCTAATATGTATGGTAATATGTTAAAACTTTCAAAAATATTCTTCTTTAAAATTAATACTAAATAATTAAGAAAAAGTCGATAAAAAATAGGAGACAAATTTTAAACAAAAAGTTGTTTATATAAGAAAATTTTTATTTTATAGATATTGTTGATGATGTAGTAGATTCAAATATTTATAAAAAAATTTGTTCAATAAGATATATTTCTCTAAACTAAGTAGATATTAAAGTTATAAGGGGAGTTTTCCTAATAAAATAAGTCAAGATAAAAAATAATCAGAAATATTTTAGGTGAATACAAATAATCAATGTCAAATGTTGATATAACTTTGTTGGAGGTGTGACCAACTTGGTCCTCGTGTTAATAATTGGTGTATTTTTTTCATGTACTAAATTCAGTATTGTTGTCTTGAGTAAATATTTAAAGGGGTTAATTTCATTTAAATAATTAAAATTAAAATAAAATTATATGAAATTAAAATAGTTAAAGTAATAAAAGAGAAAACTAAATTTAAAAGATAAAAGAGTAGTGGAATAGGAAATATAAGTGAAAATGAAATTATATGTGATAAAGGAGTTCTAAAAAAATATAAAAATGGATCTCTACATCTCTTCCCCACAAGACCCTTGAGTGGTTTTGAATTAAACCCTTCTCTTTAGTGATATCCACGAAACCCATTGTAAAAGTAAAACCCTTTCTATTTAATGGTTGTTGTAAGAAACTCAATTTCACTTTATTTTTAGTAGTTATTGAATGAAACACATTTACAACACATTGTTTTTATTTTTTTACTAAGAAACTAAATCTACCTTAATTTGTAATGTTTGTAGCATGAAACTCTAATTCCCTACACTTCAATGGTAATGTGAACAAACCCGTCACGCTGAAATGATTGTGAGCACCCAATATCTCTCACTTAATGTTGTGAGAACCAAACCCATGCACACTCAATGGTAGTGACCACCCAATAAAATAAAAAAATAATAGATTTTATTTAGGAATATCCTTTTATGTATACTCTAAATTATACATTAAGTATACAATAATAATAGTTTGGAGAAACATAAGAAAGAGTATAATGGAGTAAGAGAATAATGAAAATAGATCAAAATGAGATCAAAAATGATATTTAAGGTATCCATATATATCTAATACCCCTCATAGTATATTTATATCCCATAAAGAGTTTAATACCATTATGTAACATTTTAGTTTTGAAAAAATCCATTAGGATTTGAATTTTGGAACAAGATTCCACCACAAATAGCTATTTCATGTTTGATATAAATCCCATTAATAGTCAGTGGGTGTCTAGTAGCACATGTATAGAATAAGAGTTCTATCCAAATCAAATCCTCTCTTTAGTGTGGTGTCACTGGATAGCCAGTGGCACCTAGAAAAACTATTTTTTGGTCTAACTCCCATTTTCAATCCATTTTACTCCACAAGGTACCCTCTAGAACATGTAGGTGTAAGACTCTAAAAAAATTCCTCTGAGAGCCTCTCAATACCATTATTTATTCTGGAAACTCCATAGTATAATTTCTAAAATTTAAACACTAAAATAAATGAAAATAAACATTTATAAATAAAATAATGTGTTTTTTTATCATTAAAATAACTTAAGAGAGTTTGTTAAAGCATTCCCCATTTTGGATTATCAAAACCACTAAAAATACTAACAATACAAGGAAAGGAATGGTGTATTTCTCATGATTGTATCCAAAATAAATTTCCATATTCCATAATAAAATGCAAAAGGATAATTTTAAAAACATCAAAAAAGAAAATAATGAATGGATTTAAAGAATTATTCCATCAATAATTCAATTACAAAACCTCTCTCCATTTGTTATTATCCAAAAGCCAAAACTTTCATAATTTAATAGAAATCCAATTTCAAAACCATTCATTATTTGAAATAATTGAGATAATTCAAGATACGATTGAAATTATTACCTTTTCCTCAATATAAATGTTTATTTTATGTCAAAAATATTTCCCCCTTTGAAGATATAAAACAATAAATATATAAATTATTGAAATTAAAATAATATAAAGAATATTTGAAAAGTGTTAAAAATATAACCATAACTTAGCCCGAATGGCTTAAAGGCCTTATTTTTATTTTATTATAGATAATCCACCTTTTAAGGTATTAAGGGGAACCCGCACATGACCCATAGGCCCAAGGCACAAGGCTCAACATGACTCACAATACATGACCCGAAGGCCTAGAGTCATATTATGCCCAATACATGACCTATAGTCCCAACCAACAGGAGCTGTCCATCCCCAAGCTTCTGCATCATTTCTCACCTAGCTCCTCAACTTTCATTGTTGATTGGCTAGCATTTCCCTGTACAAAGCTACATGGTGCCTGGTCCAGATGGCGGTTGTCATACCCTCTCATTCTTCCAATCTGGAAGCTATGCTTCTGGTGACTGCTAGTCTTGTTGCTCTAATCCTATTTAGGGGCCTGCTCTGTGTGAACTGGGATACTTCATGGTATTTTTTGCCCAAATTCCCTGAGGCCCTAAAGACATTTGTTGACCCGAAGTCCATGGAGACACATAGGCCGAAACCGGTGGAAAACTTGAAAATAATCAATCCTTATGTTTAAATTTTCAGAAACCTTATTTAAAACTTGTCAGAAAATAAACAAATTAGCATAAATTTTTAAAAATATAACTTTAAAAACATAACATGTTTAAAAAAAATAAAAAAGGAGTTTCCTTATATGAATATATTTAGCTATAGAAATACATTTTTATCCCTTTTAATTATAGCATTAAAAAAATAATTTCATAAACATTGTTAAATGAAGTTCAAGATAGGAAAAATTAATTTAAATAAATGGATCGACGATTTTCCAAAAAGAAGATTTTATAATAAAATTTCAAACACCAAAAATATTTCAACTTTTAAAAAATATTAAGTACCAACAAATCCACACATATGTGATTTTAATTAAACTATAAAAGTTTGAAGTTAAATTTTAAAAACTAATAGATTGTAAAATAGATTTTATCATGACATATTTTATTTGAAAATTGGCATCTCTCACTATGGACATTTTATACTAAAAAATTATGATTTCCATCAATTATTGTACACTTTGACAATATCGATGAGCAACATGATATGTACGTCAATATTTTAATAAATAAAATGCAAAAAAAAACACAACAAACCTAACAGAGTTAAAAAAATCAATCAATCCATTAAATATTTAAATAAAATAGATCAATTGATGGATGGGCATAAGATAAAATAAATTGATCGATGATTTAATAATTTTAAAAAAGGAAATTATATAAACCAAACTCAATATTAAAATAAAGTACACAATTTAATAAAGATAAAGGTGAATGTAAAGCATACATTAATAAAGCCCAAGGTTGAAAAATTAAAATAGAGATAAAGCCTCATTCTTTCCAAAGATAAAAATCTGTTATGAAAAAAAAATGATTTTTAAATTCTACCGTAATAAAATAAAAACGTTCTAAAGAAATACTTTTTAGATACTTAAAATATTTAATGATAGATAAAAAACTTTAATTCAAAATTATATATCCAAGATAATTTGAAAAAAAAATCATAAATTTAAAAAATAAATAAGATTAAATTTCATGATTTAAAATTTAAATATAAAATTGAATTTTAATATTTCATGATTTCAAAATTTGAAACAATTTTCCGTAGAAAAATTATAAAACGAACCTATACAATTATTGTATAGAAAAAACAATATTTGGAAACAAAACTCTCCTTAAATGAGAACAACTGAAAATATACCTTTGATGTGTAAACCTTGGTTCTCATTCTATCTTTGATAATGAAATTGAAAATTTCTTTCTCAGACTATAGAAATATTGAGGTATGAAGAAGAGAGTGAAGGAAAGAAAAAATAGATATAAAATAAAAGATAAACATTCCTATTATGAGTGAAAAAGAATATGGAGAAATAGGATACTAGTGATCCAATTAGTTGTATCATCTAGTTGGTGGATAAAAAATAGAATTTTTTCCATTGAAATCACAACAAACTATTTAGTGAGGAAGAATCACGGAGTTAGTAGTTTCTTGGATTTCTCAAATAAGAATTTTATTTTCTAAATAAAAAATAAAAATGTTCCCAAAAATAGATAAATAATTCAAATATCAATCAAGTTAAAGATCATAAATTCTCACAATACTTTAATTAAAACTAACTTAATGAACCATATAATCAATTCAATCTGAAATTATCATAATTTTAAAAAATGAAAATCCTTTGAAATTGAGAATGCATAAAACATTAAAAGATAAATTTTCAAATTTAAATACACTTTTGAAAATAATTGGATAATATTCTATCTAGTATTCTAATAGAAAACTCCAAATTCAATAAATTTAAATAGTATTTTCGAAATCAAAGAATTGATAAAATTTATAAATATTCAATGTAAAATTCATATGATGTTCAAACCTATCTCCCCATTAATATTATTATAACATTATATTGAAATGGTTTTTTTGAGATATTATACAAACAAAAAAATAAAGATACTATATATTTTGGAACCCAAAATTTAGCTGAATGAATGTTAGCTAAAAAAGACTTTGGAACCCGCATTTTCTTAGGATATGATTTTCAATAATATATATGATATTTTATAGAAAAAATAATTAAATATAGTTTAATAGATTTGAGCCTAGAAAAACTATCATTTTTACAATCTCAATCATAAATCATGTGCTTATTTATACAATAATAATTAAAAAATACATTTATAAATGCATCTTATAAAATCAATATTTTCTATTTATAAAGGTTATTTATTTATTAGAGAAACTAGTCCAATAAATAAATTTCCCATATAGTTGGTATCCAAAATAAAATTCAAATTCTTCCCACCTTGGGTGTTATTGGGAAGGGAATTGTTTAGCACATTAATTTTATTTTCCATTTTTTCATCATTTAGTTGCCCCTTTAAGAAAAACCTTTTATTCAAACTTTATTTAATTAATTATTTATGATTTTAATTTCCTCTAATAAAAAATTGAATCATATTTATTGATATTTACTTTTTTATAATGAAAATACTTATACTTTTCGTTATCCTCCTTTAGTTTCACATTTTTCTATTAAGTTCTACTTTTTCAAAAATGTAATGATTGTATTTATTTTATAGTACTTTTAATTTCATGGTAAGTTCACAAAAACATTCTTTTATTTGATCTCAATCATATCTTAGTTCTTCATAATTTAAATTATTATAAGATAATTATGAACTAGATTAATTTACATCTTGATTTACCAAAAAGTCAGAAATGAGACTCTTGGCGCTTGCATCACTTAATGAGGTTGATGATAGGGAGTAATTGCTTGTTCTCCTTGATAACACCTTAAAAGCCTTATTTTTTCCTTATTCTCCATTTTATTATTTTTTAGAATGGTGAAACATATTTTTTTGAGACCCTTTTTGTTTCACTCATATCATTTTTTCACTAGATTACATTGTTTATTTTACTTTTTTTCATAGTGGAAAGAATTATTTCTCTTCAAAATATTTCTTAGATTCTTGGCCAAGTGATTGATTTCATCATCACTTATGTATTTTTCATCAATGGTTTACATAAAGGTAATTTTTATGATTTCCTTTACTTATTTGGATTTTTTCATGGATTCCCTCCTCATTATAATATCAAAGTTCTTGAGTGACCAAATTAGTTATTCAACTATAATATTATTTATGTCCCTTGCTTCTTCGATTATCATCACTTTGGGTGCCCAAGAACTAAGTAAGGCCAAAATTATCTTCTTAAAAAGTGTCTCTATTGTAATCACATCCCCAAAATACTTCCTCTCAATAAAAATATCACTGAAATAGGTGAACTCTTCATTTATAGACTCATTAGGATGCATACTAGAACTTTCAAAATCATGGAGATACATATCAAGCCTAATATCCTTTACTTTATTAGTACCCTCACTCATAACGTCTATTAATTTCAAATTTTTATTAGTAGTTTTACACTTGGAAACTCTATTAATTTAATTCCTCTCTAAGCCATATTTTATATAATTCATGTATTTTCCACCAATCATAAAAGCCTCTATGTCATTAGTGGTCCATTTTTCTTATTTTTCTTAAGTGCGGTTATACCCATGTATAACTATTTTTCAAACTGAATATTCTATACTTATATGAAATGTTGATATACTAGTTTTTAAAAAAATATAGTCCGATTCCTCAAAATATGGATCACTACCCATTTATTTTCCTTCAAAATCACCATGGGAATATAAGGAAGAGGCCATCATTAAATGAGTGTTACAAAAAACCAGTTAAGGTTTTGAAATCAAGGTAGGCTCTGATACCAATTTTTTTAGAGTAAATATAAAAAAGTGCATGAATTTCATTATAAATAATATTATAAATTAAAACTAAAAAAGAATTTAAAATAATTAAATCATTTAAATTGATAACTAAAATTAAATAGTTAATCATGGTATAATAATAAATATAAATATAAATGAAAATTATTTGATAAAAGATTTTGTCTAAAATCAAAGGATAGATCCATATTTCTCCTCCATTAAAGATCCTTGATGGTTTTGGGATTAAACCCTTAGATTTATCAATATCCAAGAAACCCATTACAAAAGAAATACCCTTGATTTTTAATGGTTGTGGAAGGAACCCTAATCTACCTGGATTTTTAGTAATTATAGCAGGAGACCCTTTTCAACACTTGGTTTTTATTAATTATAAATAGAAACCTAATATCCCATACTTTTTATTGGTTGTAGATAGAAATCTAAATTACTCACACTTTGATGGAAGTGTACACAAAATCCCTCATACTCAAATGATAGTGAGCACCCAATCTCTCTCATTTACGGTTGCAATAACTGAACCCACTCACACTAAATGGTTGTGAGCACTAAAGAAGAAGAAAAAGAGGAGAATTTTTATATAGATGATATTTGGATAATACTCTCAAACATCTAATAAGAATTTATAAATAATAGATGACATTAATAGAGCAAGAGTACACGAGAGAAAGAAAATGATGAAAATGAAGCACATTGGGATTTAAAATGATTTTCAAGGTAATAATATGAACCCAAGAACAATTAGAGTGTATTTATTGACACAAAATAATTTAGAACCATCCTAAAACCTCTTAGGGTATAAATGATCCATCGGTATTAAAATTATGGTGTCGGGGTCCACCAAAAATATAAATTTTCTTGTCTGTCAAAATTCTAATGGATTGATGGTGGGTGTCACCAAGAATACAGTGGCACGAGATCACACCAGATGGACGATGTGGTGGTTCCAACTATCTAGTGGAACTTATATATAACTGATGTTCTATCCAGATACAACCATCAATTATATGTACCCCATGGGGTATTTGTTGGTACCTACAAGTGGAGGACTCCAAAAACATCCTCCATAATCTTTTAGATACCTCTATTTGTTTGGAAAAATCCATATTAAAATGTATAAAATATAAACACTAATATCCATTGAAAAAAATGTTAAAAAATAGAATTGGGTGTCCGTGATCATTAAATCCAATTAATAGAGTGAGGTACAATAAGTGGGGATCATAATACTCAAAAGGTTCATAGAAATAATAAGAATAAAAAGGATAAATATATAATTGTGGATGTTCCTCTAAAATATCCATAAAGAAATATTTGAATATTCTTAAAAGTGGGAGTTAATTTCATATTATGGTATATTTCATGCTTCTTAAAAAATTTGAAAATTCTATGGAAGGTTTTGTCATCTTAGGTAATAATGGGTCACTCAAGATTAAAAGATTAGTTTCAATAGAGAATATAGAGAACATGTTAAAATCTAAGAGAATACTTTAATTCAATAGGTTGAAATGAAATTAAATTAGTGTTTATAAAAAAATTATAAAAGAAATGAAGTGATTTTTTATAAGGGTGAATTAATTGTGAAGTGGTATAAGGATTCTCCTATTATGATAAGAATTAATTGAACAAAGAGGTAACTTATTTCAAGTGTGAGATACTGAAAATTCGTGATTTTTCAGATTTAATGAAGAAAATGAGTTGTGACATTAAAGGCTTAAGCATATTGGTTATCAAAATTTGAACAAGGTTAATTGGGAGTTAATTTTAATGAAGTTTATACTCTCAAAAGAGTAAGGAAGTGGATTTATTTTACATTATAAAAGGGGAATATGTTCAACTCTTTACAAAAAAAGGTGTATATTTAAACATAAAATCCATAGTAACTTATTCAATTAGATATTTATGTGTCTAAGAAGAATAAATAAATGAATAAAGGAATGTAACTTATCTAATTTGGTGATTTAACTAAGATTACATGGATTATGTTTATGAATCATAAAACATAACCCTTGAATATGTTTAAGAGTTTCAAAAATAGTATAGAAATATTATATGGTCATTAGATAGAAATAATAATAATAGATAATTAATTTGAGTACACAAATGGAAATTTGGAATGTTATCCTGAAAATCATCGTATCTAACATTAATTTAGAGAACTATATACCCCACAATAAAATAGTGTTGTTGAAATAAAGAAATAATAATGGATGAGATATATCAAAAAATATTATTTGAGCACAATAAACCTACTAACCACTCCCATTACATTAGAAATGTGAATACCTATACAATCCATGTAATACATAAAATTTTCAACTATTGATGCATTAGGAACCTTTACCATGTACACAACCACTTTTTTTGTTCTTGGTGATTTTTATTTGGATAGTTTGAAATGTTCATCCAATGGGGTAGAGATTGGATTATATCCATAAGTTCTAAACCTTTTCACGATATTATATACATAATTTGATTAAGAAAATATCATCATTTCATGTTTAAGGTCTTGTATCCATTAATCCCATTCCCTTGACATGTTTCTGAGGTAAAAGGTGTTTTGAGGGATCTTAGAGTATTTTTGGGGTAGTTTAGGAGATAAAATCTAGATGTGGGAGGAAATCATAGATTGAATTTTAGTTGATGATATGAAATAGTATTTCACTGACTGAATATAGATTCATGGATTGAGTGAGGTCATTTCGCAAGGTGTGATTCAATACATGAACGACATATTCGGGATTTGAATGGATGAGTGGTTAGATTTGGTGAATTTACCTCTAAAATTTCACAACATGAATGTGTATTTAATGATGTGAATAAATCCCAAGTTTTGGATCTAAGTGATGCATTTTTAGTGGCACTTAAACTCAATCCATTCATGATAAGAAAGGCCCATTTACACCGTGAATGTTCATCTGGTAGTGTTCCTTTAAAGTCAATTTAACCCTCAAAATTTACAAAAATCCTATTATTTGTTCCCAAATCTAAGTATAAATAGGTTCTCCTTCAGTGTTTTTATAATCCCTTTAAAATGGATTGATCCTAGGATTCCCATGATCGATTTGTGGTGATCGAATGTTATTTTATTCTCTTTCTCTTATGGTTTTTCTCTATTTAACTATTTTCGCTATCATATGATCTTTCCATGCTATAGAGGGTGACTTCCTTCATCAATATGGAATTATTTTTATTGTTTTTGGAATGTTCATCACAATATACCCCTATATAGTTGTAGTTTACTTGCACAAGAGGAGATCAAAGTTAATAATTATTGTTCTATTCTCTTTAAAGGAATGTTTATAGCCTTAAGTTTTGGGAACTGTTGTTTCTCATATTTTATTTGAAATAATGAAATTATCTTTTTTTATCCCTACGGGTAATAATGGAATTAACATTAATGATAATTTAATTGATTAAAGAATGAATTTTGGATTTATGGTAGAAATCACATATGCTTCCACTAGGATAATAATCTACATCTTGATTTGAAAGATAGTGTGATATTTATAACTATGTAATGGTTTGACATGTTTTTTGTGTTGGAAATTGGATGAATAATGTAAATCTTATAATATATTTTGGATAAATAATTTAAGATTCATGTATAATTTGAAACAGTTCTTTGTTATAATTTAATCGAAATTAATGTGATTATTGAGGCTTGTCTAATTTAAATGGTTCTTCCTTATTTTTTGATGAATCTATAAAATATTCTTGAAATCATTTTCTCACATATTATAATTGTTTATAGATAATTCCATTAGATTATTTTGGTTGTAACCTATGATAAATAAATCATTTAATTCAACACTACAAAGAATTTTTCATTTGATAAAGATAATTGTTTATGTTTGAGAGAGATTGTTTGCTAACAAAGGTTGGATACCTTGGTTTTAGGGAATATATGCCCTACTAAATATTTATTGTTCTTTTAACTTGTTTTATTACTCTGGAAATGCGGCTTTGGATACAACCTGATATAATCCTAGTATGGTTGATGGTTTGGAAAGATATGGGAAGGGAGGCACAGTTTTGTGGAAGTAGTTTTCACATGTAATAGTCAGACGCATGGTGGTATGAATGATGGTATTCATAGTCTTTCTAAGTCTATTTTTTTATTTTCAAAACCCACATTTAATGGTTTAGTGTTCACCACATGAAATGAGCCTCCCATTCAGTTTTTAGGCCACACCATAAATTCAAAATTAAACTAAATCACCTCAGTTTGCGAACTATCCAACACATCGATCAAGCCTACAAAAACTCTTTATCACGACCACATGTCATCACAAGGTTGTTGATCACCCATCACCAAACCTATAACGAACCCATTGATTACAAAACTTCCCCAGAGATTGATTCAACACCATATTAAGACCCCACCAACAAAAAAATGAAACCTTATAACACAATGAAAAACACAGAACTAAATCACCCCCAAAAAATGACAACATCATAGATGCAAACCCACCAGACACTAGCTAGAAAATCATTGAACATACGATCCATCCAAAATAAAGAAACCCCTTCACTACTCATTGATAAAAATAATCGTTAAACTAATTCTCAAACACTGAGAGACAAAAAACATAAAAAATAAATCATACAGTGACCACAAAATTTAGAACCTTCATCACCATCATAGGAGAAAAAGGCACAGAATCTCCTAGAACATTGATATCCACTTCAACAACACATCTAAAAACCTCCTTGAAAACCATCACACAAGAATGACATGGTGTGGAGGTAAAGAACAGGAAGAAATTGTAGAGTTAAAGTAGACTAAGTCCATAATATCAAGAAATGATCTATGGTAAAACCACCAACCCCTTAATTCAGAACTAAGGAACCACAGAAACACCACCCCTAAAAAATGAAACAAAACAAGAATGATCTCTCAACAAAACTCCTCTACCTGATAGAATATCTCTAAGGTACTTGTTAACTATAGGGTAAAAGAAAACATACAAGCATCAAATTAGTCTATAAATATTTCCACCTAGACCTACGGTGAAAAAAATGAAATGAGACCTGAAGTCCCTAGAAATAAGGTTTCCTTCAGTGTCCTTGTATCTAAGAGAGGCACCAAAATAGGGGAAACCAAATGAGATGGGTTCTCAATTCCCTACATCAGAAGAAGAGAGAATTGATTTCTAGGAAATATGTGAAATGCAATGAAGGAAAGGGGTAAATATACACACAAATATAAAAAATTAAACTGTGCTAGAAGATGAAAAAATCCATAGATATATGGGACAGATGAAAAACAAGAGTGATGAAGGTAGCATCGCCTTTAGGGTAAAACACTAAAGTGGGAAGAGGGAGAGGTCCCAAGAGGAATAGGGAAATTTGAGGACATGAGATATGAATTTTAGTGTTTGGGGTGGAACCAAGAGAGATGAAATATATTTATTTTAGGCTTTACCACTAAGGTATTGGAATCTTGGATGATTTATTGTTAATGAATAAAAATTATAGGTTGGATGATCAGGTTTCTAATTTCTGAATTCATTTCCATAGTACTTCATGCAACTTTTTTTTCTTGGTTTATGAATCATTTATGGTATCTTAGGATAAGTCCTCAAGTCACTTTAATTATTTAATATTAATGTAATTTAAATGTTTTAACTCAATGGGTTGGAGTCTCAATGGAATGTTGAATGAAGAAAAATAATTAGGAACTGCGTGATCTGTTGGATTATGCCTCGATGGAAAGGTTTTTAGTCATTAATTAATATAAAATAGAAATTTAATAATATTAATTAATGGATAATGAATAAATTAATTAAAAAATTATTAATTTCTTTCTTATAGGATATATATTCCTTAGTAATGGAAGTCGGGTGTCTAAGTGACGATAGAAATAGTTGAGATTAAGGTTAGGTAATTACCCATAGTGTGGTTGTGATTTATATGCATATCATATATGTTATTTGATTTCATACACTACCCCAACCATGTTAATAGAGTGAATAACACCCATTGGACTCTAAGAGGGGTTTTTTCCAAAATCCATGTTAGTGATGAATGGATGGATAACTACCCCCTCTTTCCCCACGCTCTTATTCATGTAGAATTATGTGTTGGTATTCATGATCATAATATTTCGAATATATATGTGTATAGTAGGATGTAATGGCTTTTGGTTAGTTCACACACATGTATCTTTGGATATATTATCCAAAGATTTAACACCCTAAGATTTTATGAAATAATATTTTCAAATAAATCTTGTTTATTCTATATAATTCATTACATGCAATGATGTGTTTTAGAAAACTGCAATATAATATTAATATTATTATTTAAACCTAACCATTATAACCTAATTCCAGAGGATGCTAACTAGAAGTGAGGTCCTTGGGTGTGATAGTGGGAAAACTATTCCCTCATTGTAAGACTAACACAACAGAAGTAAAACAGATAGTAATAGCAGAATTAGTAATAATACCATACCAAAAGTAAATAACTGAAGTAATAAACAATTGGATCTCACATATCTAAATAATTAATGATACATATGTATAAGAAAACAGGAAAAAAAATCACAATTCTAGAATACAGTACTAAACCAAAGTACAATAGAAAAGAAGTAAATACCTCCACAGCATCACAAGCCTCAGCTTGGTCCCATGCTCCCCAACTTCATAGAAATCATGTACCTAAATTAGAAGATTTGAGTTCTTACAAACTTTCCCCCTTAAAGAAATTTGTCCCTGAATTTCACTAGCAAGGCATCGTAGAAGAAGAATCCTCAAACAACTCTATCCACTATGATCATACATTGGCCTCCCTCTCCTAGGTCTCATCTTGTACTCGTTCGTGCTACTATAGCACTAATACGAAGGGAACAGACCGACCATAAAGAACCTTCGCATTTTAATCAAAAATTCAGATAGGATGCTCCTAGAATAAGGAATCCACCTCAAGCTCAACCTCCTTGGGTTGGAAACCATGAGATGGGTCTGAGAAATAACTTCGGAGCTGAGAAATGTGGAAGACATCATGCATATCCCGATACCTCTGAGGTAACTACATCCAATAGGAAATCAGTTCGACTCTCCAAAATCTCAAATGGCCCGATGTACCTCAGTGAAATCATATCATGTTTCCTAATCCTATTGTATCCCAACCTCAATGTGACAAACATAAAAACCTGATCTCCAACCATTAACTCTAGTGGTCATCTCCGTCAATTAGCATAAGACTCCGGTCATGACTGTACATTAGTCATCCTCTTCCGAATAAAATCTATCTGCTTTGTGGTCTCCTGGACACAACGACGTCCCAGCATAGCTCCCTCTCATGCCTCCAGCCAACATAAGGGTTGTCAGAAAGGCCTACTGTATAAATCCTCAAAAGGTTACGAATAAATAGTTTCTTTAAAACTATTATAGTAGGTAAAATACTTAAGAGGTATGTGCTTCTACCAAGAACCTATAAAATCAATGATGCATGCTTGACGCATGTCCTCAGAAACCACAATCATATTCTCAGACTGTTCATCTATCTAGGGATGGTAAGTTGTACTCAGAAGTACCTGTGTACCTTAAGCACTCTGAAATCCCAGCCAGACCCGATAAGTAAAATGTGTGTCCCTGTCTGAAACAATAGAGTGAAGAAATCAATGTAAAAATACAATCTATCAGATATAAAACCTTACCATATCATCAACCCTGAAGGTCTCCTTGGTCAGCAAGAAGTGAGAAACATTTATGATTATGTCAATGACAACCCAAACTACATCATTCCCTCAAGGTGACCTCAGAAAACCTATCACGAAATCCATCGTGACATCATTCCATTTCCACTCAGAAATAGGAAACTTCTGAAAAAGCCCTACTGGTCACTGATGCTCTACCATTACCTACTGACAGGTGGAACACCTCATGAAAAAACTAGCAATAAAACTATTTATACCTGGCCACCAATACTTATAGTATAGATCTCGATACATCTTGGTGATACCCGGATGAGCTGCCCAAACTAATGAATAAAAGTCTCACATCATCTCCTCGCGTATGTCTCTTGGAACCCACACGCGTCTATGAAAATGCAAGATCTCATCCTTGCCTATTGTCTATATAAGAATAGGGTCCCCTCCTGACACACTCTCCTATAGGACTATACCATCTGAATTTGATAGTTTCCTCATTCACACTCGATCTAGTAGAGTAGAGGTAACATCTACAAAAGAATGAAATGACTACCCTTGTCTGTCGTGCACCTCTAAATTTATCTTAGAGAACAGAACCATAAGTTTCCACTCACTGATGGCCCCCTGAACTATATGTACCTATGTCCTCCTACTCAATGCATCGGCCACTACATTTCCCTTCATAGGCATGTAGGAAAGATCAATATCAAAGGACTGAAGGTACTCAACCCACCTGTTTTGTCTCAAATTCAGGTCACACTGATTAAAGATATACTTGATATTTTTTTGGTCGGTGAAAACCACAAAATAATCTCCCAATAGGTAGTGTCTGCAATAGCATAAAGCATGAACAACAGCAGCCAGCTCAAGATCGTGTGTAGGGTAGTTCCTCTCATGTGGACCCAACATCCAAGACTCTTACGCAATGACCTCTTCTACCTACATAAGCACTGATCCCAACTTCATACCTAATGAATCACAGTAAATATTTTAGATCATTCCTGGATCTAACAGAACTAGTATCGGTGTTGAATTCAACCTCCCTTTAAACTTTTTAAAGGATGACTCGCAAGAATCAAACCATAAGTACTTCGCATCCTTCTTAGTCAGACCCATCATTGGTGCTGCTAAGTGTGAAAAGTCAGATATGAAACTTCTGTAGTAACCAGCCAGTCCTAGAAAACTTCGTACCTCAAATATATTCTTCATCTACTACCAGGAAACTATTTCTCTCACTTTCTCTGGGTCTACTGATACTCTTGTCTCTGAGATAACACGGCCAATGATGTGAATCTATTCTATCCAAAAGTGGAATTTTGAGATCTTATCATATAACTGATGCTCTTTTAGTGTACTCAAAAATATCTCAAGCTGGGTAGCATGGTCGTGTCGAGTGTGAGAGTGAACCAAGATATCATCCACAAAGACGACCATGAAAGAATCCAAGTATGGATGGAACACTCAGTTCATCATTTCCATGAATACTATAGGCGCATTCATCAGACCGAACGGCATAACCACATACTTGTATAGACCAAACCTACTCTGAAATGATGTAAGAGTTATATCATATGGTATTACGTGCAATTGATGATAACCGGACCTCAATTCTATCTTCAAGAACACCCAGGATCCTCGAAGCTGATCAAATAGATCATCAATCCTCATTAAGGGATATCGGTTTTTGACCGTCAACTAGTTCAACTTCTAATAATCCACACAAATGCTGAGGGTTCCATCTGCCTTCTTCGCAAATAGGACTGGCGAATGCTAAGGAGAAGTACTAGGTCAGATGAAACCTGTTTTCTGCAACTCCTCTAACTGCTTCTTGAACTCCTGTAACTCTGATGTAGCCATCATATAAGGAGGATTAGTCACTGGTTCCACTCCTAGAATAAGTTCAATATAAAAATCTACCTCACGCTCTGGAAGAAAATCTAAAAATACCTCTAGAAAGATATCTTGGAAATGATCCACCACTAGAGGAAAGTTCATCTGTGAAGTCCCCTAGTCATCTAGATATAGACTAGTAGTCTGAGCTGTAACTCCTCCCAACCCATGATGCTCGGATCCTTCTCTTCTCACCTAGACATCCCACTCACCCTTATGAAAAAATGATCCACCCTCTGGTGATATGAAACTCACCCTACGATGATAGTAATTGACAACAGCCTGGAAGGGGACTAACCAGTTCATTCCAAGAATGACATCATAGCCTATCATCTCTATGACATAAAGGTCCCATAAGAAGTGACACCCACCAACCTTGAGAGGGAACTCCTTGCGCCATTGTATACTAGTCATTCTTTTCCCCAGTGGTGTGTCTAGTGTCATGTTATTAGTAGATAAAAATATACAGACCCAAATATCTCCACAACATCAAAAGATATAAAGCTATGGGAATCCTATATATTAAAAAGAGTAGAAGCTAAAACTGAGTTAACTAAGATCATATCTCAAACTGTAGAGGGTCTGGGATCCTACTCTGGCTGAGTCTGCTCCAATGCAAAAGTCTGACCTGCATCGTGGCCCTGTGACTCTACCTGACCTCTCTGAAATGAACCACCCTGTTATCACAGAAAGCCTGGAAACTAGATACCACAACTGTAACCTTCACCTGATCCTGAATGGCCGGAAGAACTACAGTTCCTTGCCTGATGAGAAACTAGTGGTGCTGCTCCAGAACATGTAGTCATAGAAGAACCCCAATCACCAATTTCTAGTGAGAAGATCTAATAGAGGCGTTGAATATGTCCCATCTTTTCACATGATCAGCACTCCCCTGGGTCTCTCAGGCAATGTGGCCTCGTATGCCCGCTCTTCCTACACTGGTTAGCTACTTCTAGGCACAACTTATTACCAACTACCTATTCCTTCATTTACCTGACCATAGGCTCTAAACAGTAAGTCAAGAAGAAAAGAATCTCTGATACCACTATGTAACTTCCCAGTTCTTGAAGCCACTAAGAGGCACCCCATACCCGGTTGGTAACATGGCCTCAAGAGTATTTCCCCAAAAACTATAGGCTGGCGACTAGTAGCTAGGGCCTTAGTTGTGATAGTGGGGAAATTATTCCCTCATTGGCAGAGTAACATAGTGGAAGTTAAACAGATAGCAATAGCAGAAGCAGTAATAATACCATACCAAAAGTAAATAGTTGGATCTCACAAATCTAAATAATGCATGATACATATGTCTAGAAAAACATCCAAACATATCACAATGTTGAAATATATTACTAAACCAAAGTACAAAAGAGAAGAAGTAAACAGCTCCACAGCATCGCAAGCCTCAGCTTTGTCCCATGCTCCCCAGCTCCATAACAATCTTATACCTGAAGTAGAATATATGGGTTCAAACATATATTAAATAAAAAAATTATCATTCATCTTTTTTTCTTGTAATGAGATAATAATAAATCCAATTTTATTCTTAAATATTGAATTTTTATAAAAAAAAATTTCATTGAATTTTGAAAAATTATATTAAAATTAAATTTTTCCACTTTTAAAAAATGTATTTAAAAAATGAACTTAATTTTCTGAATCAACAAGTTAAAATTATCTTAGAGTAAAATTTTTAGAATTTTTTTAAAAGATTATTTTCTCACTGAATAGTGGAAAATACTAATTTTTATTCAATGTCTCATTTTCATTTAAAACATTTACAGAGTTAAATTTTTTAAAATGGTTTTAAAATTAAAATTTGTTCAATTATATTATAATTATTTAAATTATTTTAATGGGAATAAATCTTCTGTTAAGTTTTGATATAATAACTTTTTATACTTACGAAAACTTTTTCTTTGGAAAATCACTTTTTCATTGTGTCTACAGGTTTTTTTAAAATTAATTCTACCAATTCTATGAGTTGAATTTGATTAAATGGATTACATATTTGTATTCAGAATAATTTATACTATAAAATAAGTTCAAATTAATTTGATTTTATTAAAAAATTTTAAAAATATTAAAAAGAATCATTGTTAAGGTTAAAACATATTTTTGCATGTTACTTACGCATGTGTAAAAATTAATTTTCAACACACATGGGATATTTTTTAATAAATTTTAAATAATATATATAATTAGTGGGTAAAAAATATCTAGTAATTATATTGCTATTATTAAATAATAAATTACATATGTAAAGAAAAAGGGACTATTTACCATGGTGAAAACTAAAATGGTAAAAGTGTGTAAACTTTGAGGCTAAGGGAATGAAAATTTTAAAAAATATGTCCTTTTTGTGGTGGTTGTGTTTCTAGACCATATAATCTCTCCACTACCTTATTTATAAATTTTGTATGGGCATATCATTATATTTACGTCTTATTATTGAATAGTTTTGGGTATTTATAATAAATTCCACTCCTCCTAAATTATAAATAGGAACCTCCTGCCCTCACTTATTCACACCTATTAAGATATTTTTTATCGAAAAACCAATAAAAATATCTCCCAAAAATAATTATATGAATTCTATAACTTATAGTCTTCCAAAAAGATCAACCCAAGGGTCCTTAATAAGAGATCCAAAGGAGGTTTTTCTAAGAGAAAGTAATTGTCTTCACTTGGATCTTTCTTTTTACTTATTACCATTCCTCCTTCATTCATGTTTTAATAATTAGAATATAATAGAACCAATTTTTAAGATATATTTTTATGTTATTATTTTATCCTTCTAACCTATACCAATCTCCTCTTCCGTCAAATGGAAAATGAAATCATCAATCATTTGTATCGTGGAATACCGCCTCATGAACTAATATAATTAATTTTCCATCACCACCTCTCAAGGATTGTCATAATGATGGATTTAACATATTTATATGATATTTATGAAATAATTATAATTATTAAATTATAATATGATATCTAAATTATTTCCTTCCAATGCATTAGAAAATGATAACATCGTTCATGCGTACGTGTGGTCTACCACCTCCACGAAGCGATGGGACATGTTTCTCATTTTATTTTGAATTGGATGGTAATAATGATATATTTAATAAATATTTATGATATTTATGATATAAAAATTATTAATTTAAATTGAAATAATATATACCTTTTTCCATTCTTCAAAAAAAATAGGAACAATGTTAATGCGTACATACGACTTACCGTCTCCATGAACGGTGTGATTCATTTTTCTATCTCTAATTTTTATAGATGATTACAAATACATATATAATGAAAATATATTATATTTAAATCCTATTTAAATTATGGATATTATATAACCATGTTCAAATTAAAATTACCAAATCTATCAAACCAAAACATACCTGAAAAATGAAGTTGTTAATACCTAAAACATGATTTTGACAAAGATTTTTTAATAAATGGGTGATAAAAGTTTATAAGTAAATCATATATGGTATGATATATGTGATTAAATTTATTTAATATATTTATAATAAACCTATATTTATTTTATAGGATTTTCTAATATGTGTGACTAAATTGAAGACTTAAGGTAAGGGATTTATAGTCTCTCTTTTATTTTTGGAAGTCATATATCATATTCACTACCTGTTTCTTTTGAGTGGTGTATATGATATCCCTTTTGAAAATTTATATAATGAATATCATTATTTTAATTATATTTAATGTTTTATTTGATGATATTATTTAATGGGGCTTACGATTCAAAAGTTTCTAAAGTTGTAAGGGATTTTTGTCTCACTTTTATTTTTGTTGGGCAAATGCCTTATACACCACTTGTTTCTTTTATGTGGTGTACAGATTGTACATGAATGTATTTTATGATTATTATCATTAAAATTAAATTATATACATATCTAAATAAGTTTATTACTTTCATGAGTCATGCAATTCAAAAGCATCCAAAGTGGTAAATGTTTATGTTACAATCTCATTATTTTCGAAATTGTTTATGATTATTCTTCTCATAATGAAATATTATGATCAATCTATCAAGAAACTCATGATGTTTTTTATACTATGTTTATTTCTAGAAAATATAGTTTTTCCCTTTTAACTTTATCAAAAAATCTTTTTCTTCCATATCAATTTTTTCTAAAAAAATTAGAATGTTTTTAATATTATAATATGATGGTTTAAAGTCATTTTTACCCATGTTTGAATTTTTTTTAAAATTTTTTATAAGGAATAATATTTTCATTTTATAAATGGAGACCTTTTATGTTTTACTAAAAATGTGCAAGGAATATTTTTTTAACATATATGACATGAACAGAATTTCCCACCATTATGAGAGCTCATTGTTTTAATGTTTCATCTATAAGTTTCTAATGATATTTTCAAATAAGATGTTTTATTTAATATTTGGTAAATATTTATTATATTTTAAATAAGTTATTTCAAAATGGAAAATATTTTTTCCTCAATAATTTGTTAATGATATTTTTATGGAATTTTTATTAATCATTTACAGTAATATTTTTTGTTTCTTATATTTTAATGGGGATATAATCCATTGGTACCATATTTATTCTTTCTCTAGATAATTTATGTTTATTATGGAATTATTTTTATTAAACTAGTTCCTTTTTCATGGTTTATTCTATTATTAAATGGTGAAATTTTTATTAAACCCATTTCTTTTCTATGTGTTATGCTATGATGAAATGTTTATGAAACCCATTCCTTTTCATGAGTTTTGATATGATGAGTATTTTATGATTGTGGGGATAAAAAATGTATGATTTTTATTATGTGATGGGTGGGACCTATATATCCCTGCAATTTATTGGGTAATTATGGATAACTCATGAGTAAATATGTTATGTGTGAACCTGATTTCATGTTCATAATGTCATGAATAGACCTGGTTTTATGCCCATAAGATTAAGCTTGGGCCTGGATTTCATGTCCATAATGTTATTTGCGGACCTTCTTATATGTCCATAAGTTTATTTGTAAACCTAGTTTCATGTACATAATATTAAGCATGGTTTTGGATTTCATGTCCATAAGTTTATGTGCAGAATCGGTTTCAGGTCCATAAGTTTATGTGTGGACCTATTTTCATGTACATAAAAATTTTCATGAACTTAGTTTCATGTCCATAAGTTTTTGGGAGGACATGATTCTATGTCCTTAACATAATGAGTGAACATGTTTCTATTTATACATGTTCACAATGTTATAAGTTTATGTTTATTCAATATTACTGCATCAATGTTATTCTCTCATGGCTTATGTTCATTGATTCCATTCCGATTTGTTTCTTACGAACTACCAAGTGTTATTTTATGATTCAATATTATGATATTTATCATATAGGGTATGGTTTTAAAAATGTTAATCTCATGTTCCCGTACCCTTATGCTTATGTTATTCCAATGTTCTCATTGATATATTCTTTTCTTACTCTTACCAATCATCTGAGTGCACCATTTCTTTAATTTCCTTTCCCTAGGTTATGAAAAAGTTTTTAAGTATGGTATATATAAAAGGATTAATATGTGGTAATATACTTATGAGTGATTTTTAAGATATTTAAATAAATAATATGAATAAGTATCTAGTCTCCCAAGATGAAAAACCTTTACAGTTTTAGGTATGTATTTTTAATATATATTGAATATTCATCTAAAAATATGTAATATTTATATATGAAAAGTTGATGTTTCTATAGTTGGTATCGAAGGATTGGTTTGGTTCATATTTAGAGATTAGGTCTCGAGGGATTTAGTGAAAACTGGGTGATAAGTCTATATATATGTCTGAGAAAAGGAAAATAACATTGAATTTTGGTAAAGGATAGAAAAAGTGGTTTCTAAGAAATTTCATCCCTTTATGGACACAATAAGTGGATGCAACTAGGGTACAATTGTACCTAGGGGAAATAACTCTGAAAAATGGTTCTTTGGGATTTGACTCAATTATCACCTAGTGTATTATAACAATCCTTATTTCACACCAAGTTTGACACTCATAGGGGATATGTTTTGGAAATTCAAAACCTCTTTGTAAACCATCATGAAGGATTTTAATTGATGATGATCATGATTAACCTAGGTTAAACCTAAGGTTTCATAGATTTAAAAACTTTTCCATGATTTAAACATTCTATAAATGATTTTTCATGACAACGTGGTTTTCTACTATGAGTTATATTTCACACACTGAAATTTTTGGTTTTAGTCAATGGAGGGAACTAAAAGGAACTCGATTAATGTTGAATACGATAGACAATGTGTTGATAAACAACCCAATGGGATTATGACTAGAGTTAAGGATATTTTGATTATTACTAATCAATTATCATGATATGTTATTAATAACTTACACCTTAACCGTCTCTCAAAATCACCAAACAAGATAAGGATAGGGTTTGATGGGAGCTTAGGTGGTAGAGACCATGAAAGAAGATTCAACTTATTATATGTTGATAAAGTGGGAAGAATAACTCAAGTGAATGTCTAAAAGTGATGAAAAAATGTTTTATGTGTATAGAAAAGGGAACAAATTAAGTAATTTCCAAATAAAAATTAAAAATTAAGTTACCACAATGGATGAGAATAATGGTTTCCCTATGGAATCGTCAACGGTTGAATGTTTGAAATGTGTAAAGTATGGTCCTTATTAAAATGTATTTCCATTGAGGAAAGATCAAGAAGATGATCAAAAAGGTTGTACATGTAAAGGTCTTACTATTGGTTATGAAGAGACTACAGATGAAATATGAAAAGAAATTGGTATTAAGGAATAATATGAAGAATCCAAGTTAACGGTTTAAGAATAAAGTGTAATGATTAAAGTTCATATATATTAAAATTCCATAATAATATTATATGAATCTTGACATATATAATAATTGTATTATATAATTGTTATATAAGTATTTTCATTAAGTTGAATGGTACTGATGACCTAGAAAATTGATTTAATGTAATGTTGATATTTTATAGAAAACACATGATTAAGAAAATATAACCCTCAATATGTTCCTATTGTTGAGATAATGTTGTTTAGTTAGGATAAATATATGATTGATATGTATAAATTAAATTGGATGTTATTGATGAACTTCAAATTGATTAATGATTTGGTGAAAAGGTGGTTTCTATTATCATTGATAGGGTTTAAACCATTTTTAGGATTTTTTGAATATATTCATTAATCTATTTTTTATTTAAATAACAAGGAATAATTTGTATTTTCATTGTGGTTTTATGGTAATTCTAGTTATTTACATGTTTCATGAGAATATGTGACTAATTTACTCACATTTTTTGGTTTGTGACAATTAAGAGATAATTTATATTATTTAGGTTATTAATGTTATGTTAATTTTGATAAATATAGTAAAATTATTTATAAATTTTTAATTTTGGAAGGGTATTAAGGTTAACTATTTTTGGAATAGTTTAAATTGAACTATGGATGTGGTTTTAGAGATTAATATATTATTTCATCGTATAAAGATTTTTTCATATTGGATAACCTATGATAACTATTTTGATATTAATAATAAATTTAGATATAAGGAATGAATTATTATTATTTTATGGATTTTATGAACTATTAGTGCTTTAGGCATAAAACAATCATCTTCATTTCAAAGAGTAAGAGATTATGTAATGGCTCGAACCTCTCCAGCCCATTCCTTTGTGAAAATATGGTTTTTGAGGTGATTCAAAAGGTTAAGCGGACTTATCCCCAACACTTTTCCAATTTCTAATTCTATGAATAGTTCCATCAGTGAACAGTTCTATTGGTAACCTCTAATGGTAACCTCTCTTTCATTTTCCAAATTTCAAATTCTATGAACAGTTCTATCAGTGAATATTCCTATTGGTAACCTCTAACGGTAATCTTTCCTTCCTTTTCCAAATTTTCAATTCATGAACATTGTTCTAATGGTGAGTTTCATGAATAGTGTCTATCGATTAGGTTCATGAACAGTGTCTAATGGTGAGGTTAATGAACAATGTTCCAATGTTGAGATTCATGAACAGTGTCAAATGGTGAGGTTTATGAACAGTGTCTAATGGTGAGGTTCATGAGTAGTGTTTATCAGTATGGTTCATGAACATTGTCTAATGGTGAGGTTCATGAACAATGTATAATGATGAGATTCATGAATAGTGTTTAACGGTGAGGTTCAGGAACAATATCTATCAGTGAGGTTCATGAATAGTTTTTTCCTTTGCAAAATTTTGAGTTCTTGAACAGTGTTTCCAGCTTCCTACAGTTTCGTCCCTTTAGCATTTTCCTTTGATGTAAAATGCATTTAAGGCCTCGTTTTAAGGACTCTAAGGCCGATTCAAAGTCCATAACTCCAATATTAATTCTTACTAAATTTCGGGATGTTTTTACTTGGTCAAACTGTGTGGTTTAATGTGATCCTATTTTAATGGGAAGTTAAGTGTATCTTAAACCATCACTCCATTAAATCTTCAAAAGGGACAAGATATCTTCCTCCCTTGTTCTTCATCCTTAATCTCAGGTGTGAGATGCTCGAACACCCTATTCCTTCTCATAGGAGTTGCACAATCATACTTTCCTCCTCCGATTAGTTTCTCTCTATCTTGATGAAACCAAGAAGTATCTATCAATCTTCGATATAAGGTATGTTTTATCATTGTTATTTTGGGGTTCATCTTCTCATGTTTCTCCTTTACATATTATAACATGTGATCTTCATGCTTATAATGGAGTTTTCTTGGGTTTTGGTTAGTGTGGCCGTACTGTGGAATCCTCGGGTGGATGCAGTTGTCGTGAGAGGAGGTTTGTGACCCGTTGAGTGGACTTTTCTCATATAAAGAACATCAATAACTATTTGAGGTAGGGGATTCATTGATTTTCTTTTATTATATGTGAAAATTTAAAGTTAGAATATTTTATTCCACTGGATGATAATGGAATTCACATAATAAATATTTGAATTAGATAAATAAATTTATATCGATTGTATGTTTTTGCCTCTTCATTTTTATAGATAGTGTGATATCCATGCTTGATTCATTAATCTATTCATTCCTCATTGAAATTGTTAAAGAATGTAAATCCAGGAATAAATTGATAATTTTTTGGCTAAAGATAAAGAAGCATGAAATGAATGTGGTTCTTCTTGTGGTAATTTGATGTTAATCAAATTGGCATAGGAAGCATGTTTATATACTTATGAAATATTACTATTTAGGTTTCCCAAATTTGGAACCTATGAATAATAAATATGTTAATGTAATATGGATTAAAGAACTGGTTGTTCGATAAAGGATGATTCCGTGTAGGGTTTTTAGTTACCCTCTTACTTTTTAAAGGGCCAAGATCCCAATTGTTGAGATGTTTGTTGTCCAGATACTTGTGTTGTGATGTGATCCTAGATGGGTCTTGTAATATGTGGGGGCATGGATTCCTTTTGGTTTTGGCAGCAGATGATGCCTAGAGTGGGGAGATGCATCCGTTTATGCATGTGGGTGTCGGGTAGGACACAAGGGATGATGGAATGGGATGGATGTGATTGTTGGATTCTTGCTGATTATTATGGGTTTTTATCTTCTTTACTTTTCCCCAATACTCAAGGTATCTGGTCTTTCTTACCCTTCTTCCGAAAGAGGTGAAGATGTACAGGGTATGCCACATGCTTTCCGTGTTTAGCTTCTCAAGGGATGATGGTTCTACGCTCTTACTATATTCGGCAAAGACTCGATGGGTAGTACATCTACTCACCGTGTTGATCCCCCTTGTGTTTAGTAGCATAAATTATTTTCTAGAATTCCTGTGAATATGGGAAATTAATTCTATAATGAATATTTGAATAAATGGTGTTAACCCATGGGGTTGGATTTTACTAGAACAGAATTACTAGGTTGTAATTTTAAAGGCACAGTGGACTTTTGGTGTGGTTCTAATGAAATTTAATTTAGAATTTTCATCAGTTAATTAATGTTTAAAGAATTAATAAACATAAAGTGAAACTAATAAAAAGGTAATGAAATAATTTATTAAATACCTTTAATTGGTTGTGTGCTTATAGGATACCTCATCTTAGAATTATCATCCCGGAGTCTGAGAGACTTTAGCTGTAGTTGTGTCTAAGACTAGGCTATGACCATAATGTGGTTGTGAGATATAGTATATCCAGTAATTTTTGTGTTTCTATACTCTACTCCACCCTGTCAATAAGGGAATTTGACACCCTGGGGATTTTTATCCCTAGGGGGTGTTTTCCCCAACATTCTAGTGGGAGGATGGATGGCTGACTACCCCCTTTTACCTAGCTCTCTTCTCTTGGTAGTTACTTGTGCTGGTAAGCACATTGGTTAGTTTTCCCCATATATGTGTGTAGAGGAATGTAATGGCTTGTGGTTATTCACAAACATATATTCTGTATATAGTTTTCTATAGACTGATATAGGTGTAACGTGTATAGGCTGTGATGGCTTGAGGATCCTTTCTCGGTGTAAGGGTTGTAATGGCTTGAGGTGTAATACCCGATGTATGATACACTTTATGCGAGCTGTGGTGGCTCCTAAAAACTACCTGGTAAATTTTCTTACATGGAACTGGTGGTTTTGTTGCACGAGGTGCATGTTGTGGTGCTTCGCCCAGGTGTCTGTGGGTAAGAATTTTTGGAGAGAGATGCTCAAGACGTGTGACATTGGGGAAAAGTGGAAAACCAGTGGGGAAGTAATAGTGGGGTACCCTTGATATTCTTTAATATATGATATATTCTTGTATGAATTACTTGGTTAGAGTAGCCATGGTGAGGCTGGGAACTTAGTTTACCTGTTTAGGTGATGAGTTAGTTTCACTTATTGTTCATTGTGCTTTAGCATGCTTTATTTACTATTGCATGAGAGGCTTTGGGTGGATCCTAGTGAGTATACTGTTATACTCACCCAATGTATATACAAACTATTTTTTTGTTCACTTGGAGAAGGTTGGAGATCAGGCTGGTGTTTACTAGCTTGGGGTTGCAGGAGCTTTTCAGGCTTGTGGTTGTTGTTGTTTTACTTTCTTTTTGGTACATGGAGTTTTTTTCCCTTTCAGTTGTAGAAGTTTTTCATGACATTTCATATGTGTACTTGGTATTTCTTTTATCTTACTAGTTGAGTTGGAGTTGGTTGGTTTCTATCTTATCTCTATCTTCTGTATGTGTTCTCTTAGAGGGTAATGCCTCCCATTTGTGTGTTTTCTATACCCTCGGTGATAGTCGCCAACCTAGGGCCTAATGGAGGCAGGAAACGGAGGTCATTATCTCTCCTCTCACATTGTCTTCCCAGGAGGGGTACTCTTTGTGGGGATGGGGTCGTGACAGAGTAGTATCAGAGCTCTGGTTGAGGGATAGGTTGGAGTTTGGAGTTAGGCACAGGTGAGGTTGAATGGGTTGGGTGGGAAACGGTGTCATTCATGTTTATCAAGTTAGGTAAACACTGGAGACCGGCTAGGACATAGGCATTTAGGGCCCCCTATGATATGATCTACGGACCTTTAAGTTTACAATGGCTACTAAACAAGGGGATACTAGTTGCAGGGTAGAGACCTAGCAAAGGATCATGCATCATTCTTCTTTGTGCCTATGTTTGAATGGGTATACCATGGGATAGGTTAACCTAAAATGAGTAAAAGGAAAAAATTAATTAATTAATGTTGATTATACTATATTCCAGGTTTATGAGCTCTAAAAGTTTGTTATTTTAAAGGTATGGCTCCAAGTCGACGTCCTCATCCGGTTTGTGTAGAAAATATCTAATAGGTTGTTCCAGCAGATCAGTGCAGGGTAAAGGTTGATGAAAATGACACTTGGAGGAAGACACTCTAAGAGTTTCAGTGCCAGAGACTGCAGATGTAGGTGGGATCCGTTTCAGATGCAGTCACAGAAGACTGGTTAGAAGAGGTCGAGATAGGCTTCAGTTCGATCCATGCTCAGAAGAAGCACTGGGTGACCTTGGTTGTGATGATGCTACATGGAGTAGTGAGGCAGTGGTGGTTCTTATTACTCGGGGATCATGAGGAGTCAGTGATCTCACTGGAGGAGTTCCGAGACAAATTTAGAGTCGAGTTTCTTTCTTCGACTGCGAAGGAATCTAGTCGCCAAGAGCTTCTTACCCTTCGACAGGGGAGCTTCGGTGTTTGAGAGTTTTGAATCTGTTTCAGAAACCTTTTACGATATTTTTCGAACCTGTTAACAGATGAGGAGGCCAGGGAGAGGAATTTTGAGGAGGCTTTGCATCCAGAGGTCTAGTGTTAGGTCACCCCATTTATACTAAAGACATTTCATTTGGTTCTAGTGAGGGAAGAGGTTGTTCAGAAGACATTGGACAAGACTATATAATCATGAGAGTGGAATCATCATGATTCCTCATGAATAAGAGTTGTTGTCTGGGGTTCCAGGTTTTCAGGTCAGAAGAGTTTTCATTCAGTCGGGGGTAGGTCCAGCCCTACACATCTCGTTTCTCCAGAGGAAGCAACTCTTAGGCCTATGCCAAGGGATCAAGCACTTTTTTTTCTTATGGTGGCCTTGGTCATCAGCAGCGGTAGTGCCCAACCTTTTAGAGCAGTCATCGTGCACCAGGTTCTATGCTCCAGGTTCCTCCGTTGAGGCAGTTCCAGCCGAGGGAACATCAGCAGGTTGCACCATCTTTAGATCAGCAGAGGGTAGATGGGGTAGGCATAAGACAGCCCCATGACACTCCTCATCCTTATAGGGTAGAGCATGTCCATGGTGAAGGTCGTCATCAGGGTCAGAGAGGTCGTGGAGGAGGTCGTGGTTAGCATTATGCTCTAGCATTTCCATCTCTAGGAGATCCAGAAATCATTCAAGGTACCCTTTTCTTGTTTTCTACCTTGGTGTATACCTTTTTTTATTCATCAGTGACACATTCCTTCATATCACCTACCCTTTTCAATGCTTTGGTACTTGAGGTAGAGAGGCTTCTAGTGCCCTTGGCGTTGACTATGCCATTTGGAGGTTGAGTAGACTTTTTTGAAGTATGTAGAAACTCCGAGCTAGTGTTGGGGTAGCACCACTCTTGGGGAGATTTTCTATGTTTACGAATACAACCATATGATGTCATCCTCAGCATGGATTGGTTGTATTTGGTGCAGGCTATCATGGATTGATTCACAAAGCATGTCGATTTCATCGATGTAGATGGAGATCCGGTGGTGTTTTTTGGAGAGTTAGATCCTCAAATGGGTCATAGGCGTGTTTCGTCCTTATCATCCATGATGTTTGAGAATATGTTGAGTTCTTTAGAGGTTCAGTAGTTGGATTTTCCTAGGGTTTTAGAAGAGTACCCTGATATCTTTATAGAAGAGGTTGTAGCATTACCCCCTCGACGAGAGATCGAGTTTGGGATTGAGCGACAACCATGAGTGTCTCATATCTCTATGTCTCCATATAGGATGGCCCCTTCTGCATTATGAGAGCTTCATATACATCTTTATGTTCTGTTAAAGTGTGGTTTTGTTCGGCCAATTGTGTCACCGTTGGGTGCACCAGTTTTTTCGTGAAGAAGGCTGAAAGCAGTTTGCAGTTGTGTGTCGATTATCGTCATTTAAACAAAGTCACAATAATGAATCACAATCCTATTCCACGGATTGAAGATTTATTCGATCAACTGAAGGGTGAAAGTTGGTTCTCAAAGATCAACTTGTGGTCAGGATATCATCATATGTGTGTACAGGATATGGATATCCCGAAGAATGCTTTCTGTTGTCGTCATGGGCATTATGAGTTCGTTGTAATGTTGTTCATCGTGACGAATTCTCCTTTTGTGTTCATGGGATTGATGAATGCTATGTTCTGTGAGTTTCTGGACAAGTTTTTTTTAGTTTTCATCGATGAAATCCTTGTGTATTCCACGTTTGAGGAGGAGTATGTAGAGCATCTACATGATGTTTTGGGAGTCCTTAGTCAACATAGATATTTTGGAAGTTGTCAAAGTGTGATTATTGGGCTCGATAAATCTGTTTCTTTGAGCATGTTGTGTCCTAACAGGGAGTAGTTGTGGATCCATCGAAGATAGTACTAGTTGTGCCTTGGTTAGCCCGCAAGATAGTGTCAAAGGTACGAAGTTTCCTTGGCCTCGCAGGCTACTACAGGAGCTTTGTAGCTGATTTCTCATGAGTTTTGACTCCTCTGACAAATTTGACCGGGAAGGATCAGGCATTCATATGGACTAATAAATGTGAGGTAGCTTTCGATTATATAAAGAAGAAGTTATTAAGTGCTCCATTTCTTTGTCTTCTAGCTGAGAGAGTTTAGTTTGATGTTTTTTGCGATGCTTCACATCTGGGGTTGGGTTGTGTTATGATGCAGTAGAGATCAGTTGTTTCTTATGGGTCTCGGTAGTTGCATCCTCATGAATGTAACTATTCCACTCACGATCTTGAGTTGGCACCTGTGGTGTTTGTTCTGAAGTTGTCAATACATTACCTAATTGGTGAGCGCATTGTGGTTTTCACCGATCATAAGAGTTTGAGGTATGTTTTCTCCCATCATGACTTGAACTTATGATAGCGTCTGTGGATGGATTTCTTACAGGTTTACAACTTTGAAATATCGTATACACCTAGAAAGAGGAATATTATAGCAGATGCGCTGAATCAAAAGTCAAGTAGTGAATATGTGTTTGAATCCGGTGATTCTTGCAAAGTAATGGAAGATTAGTCAGCATTAAATCTTGATATGGGAGAATTTGGGGGCAGAGGTTGTCATTTTCAGATGATGGTGCAGTAATCTCTCATGAAGACAGTGGAAGATTCACAGTTGGGCGATCTTGAGGTGGAGGTGTGCAGAGACCGAGTTGTTTGTGGTGAGTCCCCTGACGGTTGGTTGGAGGATGAACAACACAGAGTGTTGTATCATGGAAGGCTTTTTGTTCCCTTTAAAATTCTTGATATGGTTCTCAAAGAGTTTCATAGTTCTCCTTTATCGGTACATCCTAGCGTGACAAAGATGTACCGATCCTTGGGGAGCCTGTTTTGGTGGCCTGGGCTAAAGCATGCTGTTATATATTTTGTGTCTCGATGTTTGGTCTACCAGAAGGTGATGGTTGAACACAGTGTCCCTGGTGGTCTACTCCATCTGTTATAGATTCCTCAGTGGAAGTAGTTGGACATCTCAATGGACTTTGTTATTGGTTTACCTTGAGCTCCGAGAGGACATGATTCTATTTGGGTGGTAGTGGATCATTTTACAAAATCATCCCACTTCATAGAGATCAAGGAGTCGAGCTTAGTGGAAGTTTTGTCGAGGAAATATCTAGAGGAGGTGGTGAGACTTCATGGAGTCCCAAGGACGATAATTTCTGATCAAGATCCTCATTTTACCTCCAGTGTGTTGAGAGGTCTCTAATATGATTTTGGTTATCAACTATGCCTTAACACTGCATTTCATCCTCAAATGGACGGTCAGATAGATCGAACCATCCAGACTCTTGGAGATAATTTAGGCTCTTGTGTTCTTGATTTTGGAGTTTTGTGGATGAATAAATTACCCTTGGTGGAGTTCACTTACAATAATAGTTTTCACTCCCCCATAGGTATGATGCATTTTGAAGCCTTGTATGTCTGACCTTGCTGTTCTCTGTTGTGCTGGACTGGGGTCAAAGAGTCATCAATTCTCAGGCTGGAACTAGGGTAGAATACATTAGAGATGGTTTAGGTGATTCGTGAGAGGATGAAGACATCACAAGATCATCATAAATCATATGTTGATCAAGGAAGTAGACCCTTAAAGATTAATGTTGTGGATCATGTTTTTCTGAAGGTGAATCCCCATCGTGGGCAGTGATGGTTTGGTCATGGGAGTAAGCTTTCTCCCCTGTTTGTTGGGCCTTTCGAGGTGTTGGCTCATGTTGGAGTTGTGGCGTATCGAGTAGCACTCCCTCTGTAGATGAGTTGGATACATGATGTTTTCCATGTATAACGGCTCTGTCGTTATCGTTATGATGACTCTCACATCATCGATTGGGGAGAGATCAATGTTGATGATGATACAGAGTTTGAGGAGTGACCTATAGAGATCCAATACCACAAGGAGAAGGTGTTACACAAGCATTCTAACCCTTTATTCCGTGTCTTTTGGTGACACGGTGGCATGGGGGAGAGTACATAGGAACGTGAGTCACAGATACGTGCTCAGTACCCACAATTTTTTTATGTTTAACTCTTTTCATGTATCGATGTATCTTATGTAGTTATAATCCTTTAATGTTTATGAGATGGCTCCCTTTTTTGCTTTTGTGGCTTTCTCTATTTTGAGAGGTATCTCAATGGGTGGTTGTTCAGTCCCCATTTCGTTTTCACTTTTTGTGGGTTTTAAATTCTTAGGGACAAGAATGTTTTGAGAGGTATCTGATTTAATGGCTCGTACCTCTCCGGCCCAATCCTTTGTTAAAATATGGTTTTTGAGGTGATTAAGGACATCAAGGGGACTTATCCCCAACACTTTTCCAATTTCCAATTCTATGAATAGTTCCATCGTTGAACAGTTCCATGAGTAACCTCAAACGGTAACTTCTCTTTCCTTTTCCAAATTTCTAATTCTATGAACAGTTTCATCGGTGAATAGTCCTATCGGAAACCTCTAACGGTAACCTTTCTTTCCTTTGCCAAATTTTGAGTTCATGAATAGTGTTCTAACAGTGAGGTTCATGAACCGTTTCTAAAGGTGAGGTTCATGAATAGTGTTCTAATGGTGAGGTTCATGAACAGTGTCTATAAGTGAGGTTCATGAATATCATCAAATGCTGAGGTTCACAAACAGTGTACATCGGTGAGGTTAATGAACAGTGTCTAACGGTGAGGTTCATGAACAATGTTTTTCCTTTACGAAATTTTGAGTTCATGAACAGTGTTTCCAGCTTCCTACAGTTTCACCCCTTTAGCATTTTCCTTTGATTTAAAATTCATTTAAATCCTCGTTTTAAGGACTCTATGGACGATTCAAAGGCCATAACTCCTATATTAATTATTCGTAAGGCTCGGTATGTTTTTACATGGTCAAACTTCATGGTTTAATGCGATCCTCTTTGAATGGGAAATTAAGTTTATCATAAACAGTCGCTCCGTTAAATCTTCAAAAGGGACAAGATATCTTCCTCCCTTGCTCTTCCTCCTTGTTCTTGAGTGTGAGATGCTAGAACACTAGATTCCTTCTCATATGAGTTTCACAATCAAACTTTCCTCCTCAGATTGGTTCCTCTCTCTCTTGATGCAACCAAGTTGTATCGATCAATCTCCGATATAAGGTATGTTTTTCCATTATTCTTTTGGGGTTCATCTTCTCATGTTTCTCCTTTCCATATTATAACATGTGATCTCTGTGTTTTTAATAAAGTTTTTGTGTGTTTTGGTTGGTGTATTCATACCGTGGCATCCTCAGGTGGATGTAGTTGTCGCGAGAGGGGATCTTGACCCGTTGTGTGGATTGTTCTCATATAAAGAACATAAATAACTATTTGAGGGAGGGGATTCATGGCATTTCTGTTCTTATATGTGCAACTTTATAGTTAGCATGTTTTATTCCACTGGATGATAATGGAATTGACATAATAAATATTTGAACCGGATAAATAAATTGATATCAATCGTATGTTTTTGCCTCTTGATTTTTATAGATAGTGTGATATCCATTATTGCTTTATTAAGTTGTTTGTTCCTGATTGAAATTAGTAAAGAACATAAAGCCGGGAATAAATTGATAATTTCTTGGCTAAAGATAAAGAGGCGTGAAATGAATTAGGTTCTTATTATTGTAATTTGATGTTAATCAAATTGGAGCGATAAGCATGTTTATTTATTTATGATATCTTACTTGATAGGTTTTCTGAATTTGAATCCTACAAATAATAAATCTATTAATCCAATATGGATTAAAGAACTGGTTGTTCGATAAAGGATGATTCCTTCTGGGATTATGAGTTACCCTCTTACTTGTTAGAGGGCCAAAAGACCAATTGTTAAGATGTTTGTTTTCATGCTGCTTGTGTTGTGATGTGATTCTGGATGGGTGTTGTGATATATGGGGGCATGGAGGCCTTTTGGTTGTGGTAGCAGATGTCACCTAGATTGGTGAGATGCATCAGTTTATGCATGTGGGTGTCAGGGAGGACACCAGGGAAGATGGAATGGGATGGATGTGATAGTTGGATGCTTGCTGATTCTTATTGGTTGTTTATCTTCTTTACTTTTCCCCACTTCTCAAGATAGCTAGTCTTGCTTGCCCTTATTCCGAAAGAGGTGAAGATGCGCGGGGTATACCACGTGCTCTCTGTGTTTAGCTTCTAAAGGGAGGATGGGTCTATGCTGTTGCTATAGGTGACAAAGACTTGACGGGTAGTACATCTAATCACTGTGTTGAGCCCCCTTGTGTTTAGTAACATAGAATGATTTTCTAGAATACCTGGGAATATGGGAAATAAATTCTATAATGAATATTTGAATAAATGGTGTTAACCCATGGGGTTGGAGTTTTCTAGAACATAATGACGAGGTTGTAATTATAAAAGGACAGTGGACTTTGGGTGTGATGCTAATGAAATTTAATGTGGAATTATCATTGGTTAATTAATGTTTAAATAATTACATAACGTAAATTGAAACTAATAAAAAGGTAATGAAATAATTTATTAAATCTCTTTAAGTGGTTGTGTGGTTATAGGATACCTAGTATTAGAAGTAATAGTCTAAAGTCTGAGAGATGTTAGCCGAAGTTGTGTCTAAGACTAGGTTATTCCCATAGTGTGGTTGTGAGATATAGTATATTCTGTACTTTTTATGTTTCTATACGCTACTCCACCCTATCAGTAAGGAAAGTTGACACCTTGGGGATTGTGAGCCTAGGGGGGTGTTTTCCCCCACATTATGGTGGGAGGATGGATGGCTGACTACCCCATTTGTCCCCGCTCTCTTCTCTTGGTAGTTACTTGTGTTGGAAGGCACATTGGTTAGTTTTCCCCATATATGTGTGTAGACGGATGTAATGGCTTGTGGTTATTCACACATATATATTCTTGATATAGTTTTCTATGGACTAATATAGGTGTAACATGTATAGGATGTGGTGGATTGAGGATCTTTACTTAGTGTATGGTTTGTGATGGCTTGAGGTGTAATACCCGATGAATGATACACGTTATGTGAGTTGTGGTGGCTCCCAGAAACTACTTGGTTACTTTTCTTACATGGATGTGGTGGTTTTGTTGCATGAGGTGCATGTTGTGGTGATTTTCCCAGGTGTCTGTGGGCAAGAATTTTTGGAGGGAGATGCTCAGGATGTGCGACATTGGGGCAAAGCGGAAAACCATTAGGAAAGTTGTAGCGGGGTAACCTTGATATTATTTATTAAATAATATATTCTTGTATGCATTTCTTGGTGAGAGTAGCCATGGTAAGGCTCAGAACATAGTATACATGTTTAGGTGATGAGTCAGTTTCACTTATTGTTCACTATGCTTTAACATTCTTTCTTTACTTTTGCATAAGAGGCTTAGAAAGGATCCTACTGAGTATACTGTTATACTCACCCTTTGTCTATACAAACTATTTTTCAAGTCACTTGGATCGGGTTGGAGATCATGCTGGTGTTTACTAGATTGGGGTTGCATGAGCTGGTTGGGCTTTTGGTTGCTGTTGTTTTGCTTTCTTTTGGGTACATGCAGTTTTTTCCCTTTCAGTTGTAGCAATTTTGTATGACATTTCATATGTGTACTTGGAATTTCTTTTATCTTACTGGTTGTGTTGGAGTTGTTTGGTGTCTATTATATCTCTCTCTTCCGCATGTGTTTTCTTAAAGGGTAATTCCTCCCATTTGTGTGTTTTCTATACCCTCAGTGCTATTCGCCAACCCAGGGCCTACTGGAGGTGGGACTCGGGGGTCATTATCTCCCTTTTAACATTGCTAGCCCAGTAGGGGTACTCTTTGTGGGTACAGGGTCGTGACAGAAGTGTAAATTGATTGAAGTATAACAAAAGGATGAAATTGTTCTTATGAAATGGAATGAAGTCAAGAAACTATCACTTCTCAAAAAATTACCTAACATTAAGGAAAGGATATTGAAAAAAAAATGTTATACATTTTACATTATTTCTAATGAACGAGTGGTATTTTCACCCATCATAGATTTATGGATTTATGTTCATTAATTTTCTCTTGACCATGTTCTATGTCACTCTCTATTAGTACTTGGGAATTAGTTCTCTCTTTCATATAAATATTTTAACTTCCCATAAAAGTTTTCATATTTTTAAACCTAGTTATGTTCTATTTCCTATAACCTTTATAATTTATTTTCCCTCTTTTCAAGGGGAATTTTTATTGACCATTTTTACGATGTGGGTTTTCTATGAAGGAATTTTCAAATAACAAACCCACTGAGAATAAGTTCAAATTATGATGAGAAAATCTATTAAATGGGGTAGAATTTAACACCTGTGGATTTTAGGAAATATTTATTTCATAAAAATTTAATTTATTTGATTACATTCATTAAATTCAACATTAAGTTTTTAAAAACAACAATATACTATTAATATTACAATTTAAACCTGGCTATTATAAACTAGTTTTTAAATTAGAAAGTATAAATAAAAATAACTAAATTAAGTAAATTTTATTTTTTACACATGTATAAAAAAATTAATTTGTTATAAATTTATTATAATTTAAATAAAATCATTTCAAAATAAAATAAATATTTTTATGAAAAAATAATTATGCACGAATAGTGTTTTTCTCTTAATAATAAAAAATAATCACTATTTGTGAATTATTTTAATTATATTTATATATTATATATATTAAATAAAATGTTTTATCATTCATATAATTTTTTTCTAGGTGTCAGATAAAAATAAATATATCTTTATACTTAAAACTTTATTATTCTAAAAAGTGGTTTTATTGCATTTTGTGCACTTATTTTAAAATTAATTCTTCCCAATTTTAGAAAATGTATTTTAAAAAATTATATTTATTTTTAAAATAAAAATTTCAAAATTAACTCAGAATTGATTTTTTATAATTTTTTGAAGATATTAATTTTTTGATAAATAGTGAAAAATAATGATTTTTATTAAAACTTCACCATTCATTTAAAGCATTTAAAATTTTAATTTTGGTTTAAAATAGTTTTAAAAGTAAAATTAGCTCAATTATATTATAATTAATACAACTTAGTTCATTTTAATAAATATTGTTTTCAATTTTGATATAAAATTTTTTTATACTCATGAAAAAAATTTCTTTGGAAAAAATTTATTTCGTTACGTCTGTGGGTTTTATTTTAAATTGAATTCCTCCAATTATTTTGATTGAAGTTTATAAAATGGATTCCATATATTAAATAATTAAATTTTATATTATATAATAAGGTAAATTAATTTTTGGTCTTAAATAATAGGGAAACCATTAAAAATTAATTTTTGTACTTAAGGTTAAAATTTGATTTTGTCCATTACTTGTGCATGTGTTAAAATTAACATTAAAAACACATGGTATCTATATTTAATTAATTTTAGATAATTTATATAATAATTGGGAAAAATTATCTAATAAGGATATTCTTTTCATGAATTATAAATTCCTTAATTAAATAAAAAGAGACAAGTTACGATGATGAAAATGAAAATGGTAAAACTGAGTAAACTTAGTCGATAAGGGAATAACATGGTTAAAACATGTGTGTTTTTTTAGGTGTGACTCAAACATATCATCCCTAAAATCCATTATTTATCAACTTTGGTGTCACATGGTTTGAGGTTGACTTCCCATTATTTAATAGTTTTTGGTAGTTACAAAAATATCACTCCGCAATTATAAAAGGGAACCTCCCACCCTCAGTTATTCAAACCACTCAATCAATTTGTGTCAAGAAAACCATATAAAAATCAATAATCATAATCCCTATATATTTTTTATAGCTCCTTTTCGTCCTAAAATACCTACCCTAATATCCTTAATAAATTTCCCAAAGAAGGTCTTTTAAGCGAAGGTAATTACCTTCAATAAGATATTTCTTTTTTACTTATTATCTTACCACCTCAATTCATGTTTTAATAATTTCAATGTATTAACATAAGTATAAAACATATACTGAGATTTTATTTTGTTTTCGAAATAACCAACATGTATTTCTTCTTCCATCAAATTGGAAATGAAACCATTTATCGTGTGAACTACAGGCTACAGCCTCACGAACCAATGTAATTCGTTTTCCATCACCATCTATCAAGGATGGATATAATTATGGATTTAGAAAGTGTATTTTATATTTATTTTACAATTACAATTTTTTAATTATAATATCAAATACACCTTCTTACCTTTAAATCCATTATAAAATTGTAACATCGCTCATGTGTTCATGTGGACTCCATTTTTCATTTTATTTTGATATGGATAGTGATAATAATATATTTAATGAATATATACGATATCCATGATTTAAAAATTATTTTATAAACATAAATTAATATTTACCATTCTTTCATTCCATCCTTTGAAAGAAATGGAAATAACGTACTTGTGTACATACGACCTACATTCTCCAAGAACAGTGTGATTCATTTTTCTATATATATTTTTTATCTGTGAAACAAATATATAAATAATGAATATATATTATAAATATATCATCGTTAAAATTATGGATATTATGTAAGTACGATTAATGTAAAATGACAAAAACTACAAAACCCAAACATACATGAAAAAGGAAGAATTTATTACCCAAAATGCGAGTTATAAAAGGTTATAAGTAAATATTATATTGTATAAAATATATGAGTATGGTTTTGGAATATATGTATAATAAACAAATATTTATTTTGTATTAGGTTAAAATATTTATGAATAAAATTGAGACTTGAGGTAAGGGAATTCTTGTCTCACTTTTATTTCTTGGATACTTTTACCATATTCACCACATGTTTCTTTTGTGTGGTGTATATACTACACATTTTACATGTTATATAATGAATATAATTATTTTAATGATATTTAAAATTTAATTTGATTTTATTTATTAATTGGTCTTACGATTCAAAAGTTCCCAAAGTGGTAAGGGACATTTGACTCACTTTTATTTTTGTGGGTCACATGCCTTATACACAACTTGTTTCTTTTATGTGGCGTATATACTACCCATGAATATATTTTATGATTATTATAATAAAAATTATAGGACATAAATAACTATCTATGGTTATTTATTTCATGGAGCTTGAAATTCATAAGTAACCAAAGTACTAAAGTTTTATTTTATAATCTCATTATTTTTGGGATTGTTTAAGATTATGCTTCGAATAATGAAATATTTTGATATATATCTTCTGAAACTCATGAATTTTATTATAATATGATTATTTATAGTGAATATATTTTTCTTTTTATTTTCCTCTCTCTAATATCTAAATAGACCAAAATAATGATTTTAAATAAAATCAAATTTATTTCTCTCTTCGATCGAAAACATTTTTTTCTTCTATATCCACGTTTTTTAAAAAAGTTTTCAAGAATGTTTTCAATATTCTAATATGATGGTTTTAATTCATTTTTACACATATTTGATTTTTTTTAAAAATGTTTTAGATGGAATCTTCAATTCATTTTCCAAACAAGGACCTTTTGTCTTTTACCAAATATGTGAAACGAATCTTCATTTTTATATGTGTTGTATGAATAGAATTTCCTGCCATCATGACCACTCATTTATTTAAATCTCACTATATAATTTTACAAGGTTATATTTTGATAAAAAAAATTATTTAATATTAGAGAAATTTTTCTTATATTCTAAATAAGTTATTTCAAAATGGAAATGATATTTTCCTCAATAATGTTTTCATTGTCTTTTTATGGAATTTATAGTCATCAACGACAATATCCTTTGGTGTTGCTTTTGCTTTACTAGAGATATAATCCAATTGTACCATCCTTGTTATTTCTATGGATTTTTTATGTTTAATATGAAAATATGTTTGTGAATCTCGTTTCTTTTCCATGGGTTATGTTGTAATGAAATAACGAAATGTTTATTGAATGCATTTCTTTTCCATGGGTTATTTTATGAGAAAAGTTTATAAAACCCATTCCTTTTAATGGGTTATGATATGATGAATATTTTATAATCTTATGGAACACATTTGTATGATTTTCATTATGTGATGGGTGGGACCTATATTTCCCTTAAATTCATTGGGTAAATATGGATACCTCAAGAGTAAAATGTTATGCGTGAACTTGATTTCATGTTCAAAGTGTTATTTTTTGTCCTAGTTTTCATTTTCATAATATTAATCATGGACTTAGATTTCATGTCTATAAGGTTAATTGTGGTAACAGTTTAATTTTCATATGGTTATGTGTGGACTGGGTTTCATGTCTATGAGATTAAGTGTGGGTATGGATTTAATGTCCATAAGGTTATTTAAAGATCTAGTTTCATGCCTATAAGGTTATGTGTGGACCAAGTTTCTTCTCCATAAAGTTATGATTGGCCCTAGTTTTATGACTATAAGTTTATTCAAGGTCCCAATTCTATATCCTTGATTTAATGAGTGAACCTACTTATTTGCAAACATGTTTTCAATGTTATTAGTTTATGTTTATGACATATTCCTATGTATATGTTATTTTCTCATAGATTATGTTCTTTGATTACATTATGATTCATGTCTTATGAACTAACAAGATTTATTCCATGACTTAATATTATAATATTTGTTTTGTAGGTTATCATTTTTAAATTTTAATCTCACATTATCATACCCTTATTCTCATGTTATGTCTATTAGATCATTCATATCTAACTAGTTTACTCTTATAGAGCATATAAGTGAACCGTTTTTATGCTTCCTTTACCTAAGTAATGAAGCAAAGTTTTAATTAGGATATTTCTAAGAAGAGTAATATGATCGAAGCTCTTTATGGTTTATGTTAAAGATCTTTCAAGAAATAAGAAGGTTCGGTATCTAGTTTTCAATGATGCTAAACCTTTATGGTCCTCAAGCATGTATTTATGAGATTTATTGAATATTCATCTCAAAACATGTAATACTTACTTATGAAAAGTCAAGGTCACTATATAAGTATTATTATAGGTATTATGTGTCTAGGATGTAATATATTGTGGTATAATACATGATATACAGGACGTTTTTTCTCCCAAAAAATACTCAATTACTATCTGGTATGTGGATATTTGTGATCAGATGACGTGATATAGGGTATTCATGATATGTGTTGAATATTATATGATGTAATTCATAGGGTTCATGGTATGTAATATATTCTCAGGTGTTTTTAAAAGGGATTATATATATTTAGAGATAGATGGTTCATGACATGCGACATTGATGTGGAGTGGAAAACCGATGGAGAATTGGTAGCAAGGTACCTTTATTTTGATATTATGTTGGATATTATATAATTAATTGTATATGATACTTGGTGAGAGATACATAGAGATTCTGGGAACTTAGAATACCTAATTAGGTAAAAAGTTATCTTTACTTGTTTATTCATGGGGCTTTAGTATGTTTTGTTTATATTCTGGATGAGAATATTTAGGGAGGATCATACTAAGTATACCTATTATACTCATCTTATTTTTGTATAAACAAATTTTAAGGACTACGGGAGCTCATTGGTGATTGATTTGGACATTACTATCTCAGGGGGTTGTTCAGGAACTATTTGGGCTTTGAGGTCAATAATGAGGATTTTATTTTTGTCACTTATAGTTTCCTTTCTTAATTTTTCCACTTGTATGGAATTACATTAATGTATTTTGATTTTTTATTAATATTTTTAGTAATATTTTTTGGTGTTTTTATCTTATCTCTTGTTTCTCATGTTCTTCTTAGAGGGTAATTTTTCCCATTTGTGTGTATTATATACCATCAGTGTGTATCCTCAATCAATGGTATTTTGGGGGTTGGATATGGGTGTCAGTATATCCATTATAACATTATCATCACATGAGGGGTACCTTTAGGGGGAGGGTTTCATGATAGAGAGGTATCGAATGATTAGGTTTAGTGATAGAATGATGTTTAGAGGTAGGAAGTAGTGAGGACTTCATGTAATGGCAGGCTAGTAGTGTCAATTGAGTTTTGTATGAAATGTAAACATGGGACACCATATTAGAAATTGGAATTTAAAAACCCTTATGATCCAATGCTGGTAAATTTTAGTTTAATAATACTATTAACCAATGAGATACTAGTCGCAGAGTAGAGACCTAGGAAATGGTCACACGTCATTCATCTTTATGTCTATATTTTAAATGTGTAGAACATAAGGTTAGTTCAAACATTAAATAATTTATTTTAATAAATTAATCTTGAATATTTCATATACCTGTATTAGGACTCCCTAATCATTTTTTTTCAGGTATAGCACCAAGCCGACGTCCCTGTCATGTTTTCACCTGAGATGTTAAAAAGGATGTTCCAGTAGATCAAAAAAAGGTTGATGATGATGATGATGATGACACTTATATGAGGAAACTCTAATATTTTTAGCATTATAGTTTACAAAAGTATGGTGTTTTTATTTTAGAATCAATTATAGAGGATTGGTTGGAGGAGGTGGTGATAGCCTTCAGTTCGATCTATTCCCAGAAGGAGCACTGGGTTTCATTGGTTACGACAATACAATGTGGGGAAGATAGGAAGTGTTGGTTTTAGTTCATTAGAGGTAATGAGGATTCAATTGTCACATGGGATATGTTCTTATAATAGTTTGTATCTGATTTTCTTTCTCTAGTCATGAAGGTATCTAGTCACTAAGAGTTTCTTACCCTTCGATAAGCGAGTTATAGTGTGTGGGTGTTCGACATCCATATCAGGACCCTTATCTTATATTCTTCAAACCTTCTTCAAGATGAGGAATCCAAGGTGAGTCATTTCAATGATACATTACATCTATATATCTTGTTCTAGCTTACCCCATTTATCTTACTGACATATCTTAGATTGGTGGGGAGAGAAGAGGTCATTAAGAGGTCACTGTCCAAGATCAGATCATCATGAGAGTGGAATCTCTTCGATTCTATACATAGAAGTTTTTTAATTATAGGTTCCATTTTCCCAGATTTAAGAGTTTTTATATAGTCATGGATAGGTCCTAGACCTCATCATATCATTTCTCTATGGGTTTGATCTTATTCCCTACCAAGTGATCATATATCTGTTTGTTTTGAGTAATTTATGGTCATCAGTGAAGAGAGTGTCTAACCTTTAGGTTCAAGAAGTGTGTAGTTGGTGTTATACTATACTTTTTTCTATTGCAATAGTTTTATCCTAATTTAAGTTGCATAGTTCTCCAACATTTGATCAGTATAGGTGGTATAATGTAGGAAGATGATAAGAATGTGATGCTGGTCATCCTATGAGAGTCGAGTGTGTCTATTGAGGTGGTCACTAGGTTCAGAGAGGTTATGAAGTAGGTTGTGGCCAATTGCATGCTCTGGTCTTTACATCACTGGGTGATCCAATCATCTTTAAAGGTAAACTTTTCTTTTTTTCTAATTGGTTGAATTATATTTTTTTTATTCAGGAGCTACACACTCTTTTATATCAACTACCCAAGTCAATTATTTTGGAATTTAGGTGGAGTAGCATCCGGTTCCCTTAGATTTTACTAAACTAGTTTGAGATTGATCATATTTATATTATTTATATGGATATTGTGATATATTTTTGGGGTAGAACCTCTCTTTTTGAGACTTTCTATGTTTTTGGATACATCCATATGACATCATTCTCATTAAGGACTAACTTTATTTTGTGTCGGCTATCATAGATTACTTCAAGATTAAGATCATGTTATATAATGAAAACAGAGATTATTCAATTTTCATTAGTCATTTATAACCATAAATATGTTAGAGTCATGTTTCTTCCTTGTATTCCTGGATGGTCAAGTGAATGATGAGCTCATCCATGATTTGTCTAGTAGTGGTTCTCAGGGTTGTGGTTGAGTACCCTGATGTATTTTCTGAAGGTGTTGTGAAATTACTTCCTTGATAGGAGATCAAGTTCGGGATAGATCTATAGTTTTGTTCTTCTAAGATCTTGATGTTTCTATATAGTATGGTTTCTTCTAAGTTTATAGAGATGTGGATTTAGATTTATGATCTCTTATAGCGAGGTTTTGTTTTTCCAATCATTTCATCTTAGGGTGCTCTAATTTTGTTTGTGAAGAAGGATGATGGTAGTCTACATCTATATATCGATTAACATCACATCAATAAGGTCAAATTGAATATTTTTAATCCTATTATATGGATTTATGAATTATTCAATCAGCAGAAAGGATCTAGTAAGTTCTTAATGATCTATTGTGAATATGATTTTCTCATATGCAGGTAAAGGGTGAGGATATATCAAAGACTATTTTTTCATGTCGTTATGGTCATTATGATTTCATTGTAATGTTTTTTAGTGTGATAAATTCTCCATATATGTTCATGGTATAGATTAATATAGTTTTCTAGGAGTTTCTAGATCTATTCATTATGGGTTTTCATCAACAAAATATTTGTGTACTCCACATATGAGGAGGAGTGTGATGAGAATTTTTGGGTAGTTTTTAAAGTCTATTATATTTAGTTTTTTTATAATATTTTTAAGTTTGAGTTTCGGGATTAATAAGTTCATTTATTATTCCATTTCATATAATATCATGAAATATTCAGGGATCATTTGATAATCAAGAAGGGTGTTTCTTGGGCTTCCCCTAAGAATTTTTCATATGTGTGGAGTTTCTTTAATATTGCATGATATTACCATAGCTTTTTAATTGAATCCTATAAGATTATTACTCCACTAATATCCTTTAAAAAATTATTATGTGGTATTATGTATTGATCAATTTCATTTTTCTTTTGAGTACCTGATGGATAAGTTATTCAATACTCTAATTCTTCATCTTTTATAAGAGGGTGTTCAGATTGATATTTTTTGTGATGATCTACGTATTGGATTGGGTAGTTTATTGATGTATCATAGGTATGTTTTTTTATGGTTCATGATATTTACTACCCCAAAAATGTAACTACGCCACCCATGATATCAAATTAGAGGTAGTTGTGTTTTTCTTGAAGTTGTGGTGACACTACCTCATCAATGAGTGCTATGAAATTGTCACTGATCATAAGATCCTGAAATATTTATTCTCCCATCATAACATAAACTTATAATGATAATCATGAATTTTACCACATCTCTAGGAACTTCCATGTTGGATATAATACTTTTATATGTTTATATTTCTCCCCTTATCTTTTTTTGATAAGTTCCCTTGATGTCTAGGGTATTGGTTGGAATAGTGCCCCATATTGTTACATTTAAATCACTATAATTTTATGGATTCTACCTTACCCTTAAATTCATCATCATGATAGAAATTTTATACATATTTTATGTAAACTCCTTTTTCTTTTTGGCATGCACCAAGTTGTTTCTTTCCATAGGTATCACAAATTCAAAAATTCCACATTCTCTTTTTCCCCTAGTACATTTTTTTCTATATTATCCTTTTATTCTATTTATTTCCATTGAATCCATAAAACCTAATTAATTCTTTATCTATATTGATAGAACTTGATATTATATCTTCATTTTAGGATAATTTTTGTGAGACTAGTTCCTTTTGAAGGACTATCTTAATCCCATTGAAGAAATATTTAATCTTTCTCTTTGGATTACGTACGTAGTATGTATCATTCCATCTTAACCTTTTAAAGTTATATTCATGCTTAGGAACATTTTCCTCTTCCTTATATATTATAGTCTAGAACTTCTTCTCAATATCTTCTCATTTTTCATGAGGAAAATATTTTTCCAAGAAAATTTCCTTATAATACTTTCATTCCAAGATTTGTATTTCTTCCTCATCCTTAGTGGTTTGAATAAATGACCAATATTAATCTACATCCCTTGAGAGATGATAAACATTCATAAAAACCTTCTTCCTTTCATTACTTACCAAATTGATAAATGTCTTATCTAAGGAACTTATCCATTTCTCAACTACAAATAGATTTTTATTCCTGTTAAATGATGGAGTTTTCTAATTCATGAAGTAGTCTAACATTGTTACACTGTATTTTTGATTAGAAGGAGGCTCCATACATGCAATTTTATTAGTCAAAACATGATTCATCTTCCCCAGTATAGTTATAATTTTTTCATCCTTATCTTTATCTCCAAATACAAGTTCATTATATTTTCAAAGAGACCAATCACTATATATATCATGTGCATTGATACATTTTCAATTCCTGCCACTAGGAGACATTTATGAAAAATATAAAACACAATATTAAATCATAACATTATGAATCAAAATGTATAATTTCAAAACTATTGAAACAGTTAACATAAATTCAAAATTCTATAGATAGCTAATCTTAAAATCATAAAGTTAGTTTCTTTGGAAATATTATCAAATAATAAAGATATTTTAAAATTCTACAAAATGGTTTATAAAGAAAATTTTAATTAACCTAATCATATCCCCAAAGAGTGTAAAACCAAGTGAAAAATACCGTCACACTCACTATGAACCATAATTATGGCTGAGATATACTCGATAAAAAAATTTTTGAGTTTATTACACCTATATTCATCAAGCCCAAAAACATGTCTACTTTTAGTATACAAAGATATATGTAATTCTAGGAAAAACATATAATATCTACCTTACCAAAACTTTGGGATGTTATTCTATACTTAGACTTTTCCTCAATGTTAGTCAGAAGGTTATATTCCCTAATATATGTTTTCGTAAATCCTATTCCGAAGGCTTGTAATCAAATTTCCTTTATTCCAACTGTAAAGACCTTGAACCTAGTATCCCAAAGTTGGTGGTTATGTTATTATATTGTTACTAGATACAATAAATCATGTCCCAAATGACTAAATATTTTAGAAGTCTTGGAAAAAAAGAAACATACTTGAATTTCACATTACATTTAAAAACATAAAATAAAACATAGTATTTTCTTTGATACCACCAATATTACCCCAATAATATCCCTAAATATAAATCACAATACACACCCTATAATTATAAGTAAAGGAAATATTTGAAAGGGGTGAGATCAGATGCTCAGGGAGGGTATGCGTATAGTAAAAGCTAATAAAGAGTGAATAATAAAAAAATGAATAAATGATAGAAAAATAAATCCTTATAAATAATCACTTGAGATTAAAACATATACATATAAACAATAAATTTTAAAAAAAATCATATTGAAATTAATAATTTATTTTATAATTATTGAATTTGTAATATTGGACATATGAAACATAACATAGAGTTCGTGTGCTAAGACATCTTATATAAATGGGTAAGGCCTTTTACAAATACCCAATCTAGGGGAATATGGTGAAGAGTATCATTATATTATAACCTAGATAAATAATAAGATTCATAAAATTATTTTGGCATAAATGAGCATACTTTCAAAAATAACGCTGGAAATTTTCTTTAGGAAAATACACTTTTTCACTTTGAAATCACTTTTTTAAAATTTAAAAATTTGACAAATGTTAAAAAAAACATTTTTCTTGAAAATAAACTTGTAAAAATGTAAATTAATATTCACATCAATATAATTTCATAATGGTGGGAAATTTCATTCATGTCATATAATTTAATAAATAGCTTCTTTTCATACTTTTGTAAAATGATCAAAAAGTACTTAATTTGGAAAATGACAAGAAGATTTATTTTAATCTGTTTTTCAAAAAGTCAAACATAGATAAAAAATACTTTATAAAATCATTTAGAATGTTAGTAAACATTATTTTAGACATTTTATGGAAAATATGGACATGGAATTGAAAGGTTCTCAACTAAGTGAAAAAAGCATGGTCAATTTTCCTTAAAAACAATATTTTGGTATCTTGAGTACCTAAATGTAGGAAAATAAAATGAAAACTTTTAATTAATATAAATAACCAGAGAGATGACACAGCTATTTTTACTTGGTTCACCACTAAGGGCTACATCCAAGGAGCATACGCCGACAAGTTTTCGGTCGTACCGAAATCCACTATGCTTCACTAGCTGTAGATTACAATTGTTTGGGCACAGTCACTCTGTCCCAGGCTCACTACCTTTACAAAGGTTTAGGGATAGCTCACTGCTTCCCTTGGGTCACTCCCGTTGACTCCCCCTGGCTCACTACCGTTGGTGAAGTCTCACTCAGTTTATAGACGTGAAGGTCTCTTCAATAGATAGACATGAAGTTCTTTGTCTCCTATTCAGCATGAGACTTTTCTTGCATCAGAGTCTTGAGTTGATGCTCTGTTAAAGTCCAAATTCCATCCACTGATGAATACCCCCTTCTTTCCCTTTTCTACTAGGCAAAAAACCTTTGGAAAGGGCCTTCACAAAGTACCCTACTTCGCAAGGTTCCCAATTTTAGAAAGCTCAAACAATTCTTCGTGGAGCCCCTGCCTTTTCGTGAAGCTCAATCGCGAAGCACTCTCGCGATGCACAACCCTTCGCAATGCTTGGCTTTCTCGGAGCTCCTGCCTCTTTGAGAGTCTCACTGAGCCAACACGGGGCGCATGACTTTCGCGAAGCTAGAATAGCCGCCGTGAAGCTCCTCTTTCGCGAAGCACACTACCTTCGCGAGTGACCTTTGCGAACTGAGAGCAAAAAATTCTCTTTGAAATTTTGTCTACTTTTCTTGAGGGGGTCGACCTCTATTTATAGGTGATTCCACTGACCCTCGAAATTTCTGCGCGAAGTCAACGCCACATCATCTCAAATTGCGAAGCTCCGAAGTTTCTGTCAGAATTCTCTCAAAATCGGGAAGCACTATGTAAATTTTCCGTTCGCGGAGCTCGTCGTAATCGCGGAGCATCCGATTAATTCCTTCTCACCTTCGCCATGAAGTTCCCTCGCGAAGCCCTTCATCACCGCGAAGCTCCCTCAACTCTACCATTTGCGAAGCTTTGACATAATCGCGGAGCCTCACCGCCTCCATTATTCTGGTCTTCACGATTCCCAAACCATGCATCCTATCTTCACTAAATTCATGAATTTTCCATATTTAATTTTTATCTTCATGGAAATCCACTTTTCGCGATGCTCAACAACTTCCAAATTTTGGACCCCAAAAATTTGGAAATCACTAGGAAACAGCACCACCTTCAATACTGTTGTTTGATTGAACGGTATGATCTCTTTGCTGGTACACGATCCAAACTTCCATTGACGATTGACAAAAAACACAAAACATACTCCAAATCATGCATAGAAGACCATGGTTCCAAAAATCTCCCCCTTTGGGTTTGTTGGAAATCAGAAAATAAATTCAATAGATCTCCATCTATGTGAAAACCAAAAACGCAGGAATCAACTCAGCCAACACTCTAAGTCTACGTGAGCAATGCTCGGTGTAGAAAAAAAGAGAGGAGGCTTGAATTGTGTTCCACTATTTTCCTTCTCACTCTTCTCATCACAGAAGCTGCCTGAAATTATTCCTTTCTCCTTTCTCCCCCATTGACAATAAATCCAAAGACCAGTATTTTTTTCAATATTCAGCTCAAACCAGACTCCCCCTGGATAGTATCTCCCCCATAAACCTGCATCATAGCCATAAACAGATAAAATCGGTTATCACAAATGGGGAGAGGGGAATTCTGTAACCTCCTTATGCACTGGGAGGTGGCCGAACACCGAGGTTCAACCGATTCTTCTCAAACACAGCCGCTGACAGTGGCTTTGTCAAGATATCAGCCCCTTGATCATCTGTTCCCACATGATCCATTCTAATCACGCTTTGCTCAAATTTCTCTTTGATAAAGTGATACCTGATTTCAATGTGCTTTGTACGAGAATGCTGAACAGGATTCTTTGTAAGATCAATTGCGTTCTTATTGTCACAGTAAATCACCATTGGTTGCTTCACCTTATCACCAATATCAGTTAATTTCTACTTCATACATAGCAGTTGAGTGCATGCCTTTGTGGCGGAGATATAATCAGCTTCAGCAGTACTAAAAGAAGTACTTTCTTGTTTCTTGCTCAACCAGCCAACACATTTCTGCCCAATATAGAAAGCTCCACCACTGGTGGACTTTTTGTCTACAACATCACCAGCCCAGTCAGCATCAGAAAAAGCTGATAATTCACTGTCCCTACCTGCAGGAAAATGTAACCCAAAGTTTTGTGTACCGTGAATGTACTGCATGATTCTTTTGACTACTGCCATATGTTCCTCATTTGGACAACTCTGAAAGCGGGCTTCAAGACATGTGGCAAAGACAATATATGGTCGTGTCGCTATCAGGTACAGTAGGCTCCCAATGATTCTTCTGTACATGGTGGGATCTACAGATGTCCCTTCCTCATGCTTTCCAAGTTTGGTTCCAACTGCAATCAGAGTTGACATTGGTTTGGAGTCTTGCATATTAAACTTCTTCAGCAGCTTTCTTGCATAATTTTCCGGATAAATGAAAGTGTATTCCTTCTTTTGAATCACCTGCAGCCCCAAGAAATATGTGAGCTCCCCAATCATAGACATTTCAAATTCTGATTTCATGTGGTTGGAAAATTCATCCACTGATTTCTGTCTGCTGCCACCAAATATGATATCATCAACGTAGACAAGAACCATGAATTTATATTTTGGAGAATTCTTCACATAGATATTGTGATCAACTCCTCATCTATTGAATTCCAACTTCTTGATATATGAATCCATTCGTGAGTACCACGCCCGGGGTGCCTGCTTCAAACCATATAGAGATTTCTTCAGTTTGCAGACCTTTGATTCATCAGCACCAAGAAAAAAACCCACGGGTTGTTAAATGTAGACTTCTTCTTCAAGTACACCATTTAAGAATACTGTCTTGACATCCATTTGATATACTTTATATCCTCTTTGGGGAGCCATGGCAAGAAATAGCCTGATTGACTCCAGTCTAGCCACTAGAGCAAAGGTCTCTTCAACATCAACACCTTCTATCTGAGAATACCCTTTATAAACAAGTCGAGCCTTGTTTCTGATAACACTTCAATGATCATCAAACTTATTCTTGAATATCCATTTTGTTCCAATAACATTGTGACCTTTTGGTCTCTGGAAAAGATCCATGTCTGATTCTTGTCAATCTGATCTAACTCTTCATTCATGGCTTTCACCCAAGATTCATCCTTTGCAGCTTCTTCAAATGAGGATGGCTTCACAACTGACAAAAATACAGATGGTGCAGATGGTGTGTTATTCCTCATCCTCCTTGTGTGTGTAGGTGTATTCCTATCTCCAATTATGTTAGATGGATCAATTCCTGCTCTTCGAGTTTTCTTATGAGGTTCAGTCGCATTCTCGCCATCCAAGATTTCCACTTCAGATTCTTCGTCTGAGTCAACATCATGATGTGACCCCTGAGTGTTTTGTACACCTTCCTCTATTTCTGTATTTGTATTTCTTCCATGTTCACATTAATTCTCATCTTCTATCTCATCAGCAAAGGTAATATTTGAAGGATTTGGAGTTCTTCCTTCAATTATCTTAACATCATTGCTTTCCACAATCCTCCCCAAGCGATTATTGAAACACTTGTAAGCTTTGCTGTTTATTGGATGCCCAAGAAAAATCCCTTCATCAGCATTGTCACCATACTTTCCTTGGTTTCCTTCTTTATTCTGGATGAAACATTTTCTTCCGAAAACACGAAAGTATTTCAATGAAGGCTTCCTTTCATGCCACAATTCGTATGGTGTCTTCATTTCTCCCATATAAAGCCCTGTTCGATTCTGAATGTGCACTGCAACCTCAACAGCTTCCTTCCAGTAATGGCGAGAGATACCACTCTCAATCAGCATAGTCTTATCCATATTGTTGACCTGTCGATTTCGGCGCTCAACAACTCCATTTTGTTGCGGAGTTCTCACAGTAGCTACCTCATGTTGTATTCCATGTTTTTCTAAGTAATATTTAAACTCCATGGATTTGTATTCCCCTCCATTGTCAGATCGTAGGACTTTTATTGTCCGCCCAGTATCATTCTCGGCAATTTGTCGATAAGTTTTCATACAATCAAGTACTTGTCGCTTCCTGTAGATCACCATTACATAATCCATTCTGCTATAATCATCAATGAAAAGGACGAAGTACCTTTCTCTATAGGTTCCAGCAACATTTATTGGGCCACATATGTCTGTATGAATGAGATCAAGAAGATGTGATGCCCTTTTCTTCTTTGGCTGATATGAACTACAAACCAGTTTCCCATGAATACAAGTATCACAAGACTTTTCCCGTTCACGTTTTAGAATGGGAATATCCATGACTATCTTCAGCTTAGATATCTTTTCTATGTCTTGTTGGTTAATGTGCCCCAGCCTTCGATGCCATAAATTGTTTTCTTCCTCAACAGACAAATAGCAAGAGCTCACTTTGCTGTCAACCTGATATAAGTTTCCATCTATTCTAAATCCTTTCATATGGGAATTTCCTGTTTTTCCTTTTATAGTGCGGCCTTTTTGATTGAAGGTTACTATGAGCCCTGAGTCACAGAGTTGACTTACACTAAGGAGATTGTGTCGTAGACCATCCACGTAAAGACCTTTTGTCTTCTTCAGCTCCCCATTGGTGAGAGCAGTATTCCCACTGCCTTTAATCTTCAAAGCACCATCATTACCAAACTGTACTGTTCCATCAACCTTCTTTTCAATGTTCATTAAAAGGTCAGCATTTCCTGTCATATGGGAAGAGCAGCCACTATCAAGGATCCAGGTGCTGCTGGTCTTTGTATCTTTGAGTGCTACCTCTGCAAGATTGGATTTCTCGATCTTCTTCTTCTCTTTCCATGAGATATTGGATTGAGCATAGGATACCGGTGGCCTTTTAATACATTCTTCCACATAATCTGATTCTTCATACCCATAATCTTCTTCCAGTGGGGAAAAACTATTTGTGAGAACAACATCATCAGGAGGATGAACATTGTCTTGTCTTTGAGTGTTGTATGAATTTCTCCTGTCGTACCACTACCTGCAATACATAGCTTTATGGCCGAAGTTTGAACAATTAAAATAGTAACCAAAGAAGCTATTTATTCTATAAGATGGAGGATATAAAATCAGTCTCCTTTGTTAACTTCTAAGATATTCTCCATTCAAGTAGCTCCTTGCCTATTCACAATATGACATGGTATGGTCCAGATAGCAACAGAATTGACACTTCATGAGAGGGATTTTCTTCTCACCTGAATTTATCCTCATACCTTCATCCATGGGAAAATAGTTGAACTGCCTATCATTTCTGAATATTTGAGGATAATTGTCAGTTATCTTTCTAGTTTGGATTGAGGGTTTCTTTTTCAGAACTTCAGGAAATTTTTCAACATGTTCAACCTTCGTTTTGTCTTTCTTTTGGATCTCTTTATTTCCAGAAGTTGATGTCTCAGCTTCACAGCCAATTCCACTCTTTCCCATGCAATCGGGTCTTTGAACACTCAAGATTTTTTCAACCACATCTGAACCAAACTTGGCTCTTGATAGTAATTCTACATCTGAGAATCTTCTAAATGGTATTCTCTTCCTTGATTCTTTTGAAAATGATTCAGTCTCAAGCTTACTCTTAAGAGTAAAAACTTCCTCCTCAAGGCCCTCACCAGTCTTGGACTTTTCTTCCAATCTTGACGTGAGTTCATTGATGACCATTCCATGCTCTTCAATTCTTAGCTTTAGATCCACTACATCATCATTACTTTAAAGGATTTTAGACTGAACTTTCACAAATTATTCTGGATGTTCAATTTCAGCTTCAAGTTCATCAACATATTCTGATGATTCTTCCACCATTTCCTTCCACTTATTACATCTCTTACATTTACTCTCAAGCTTGGAGAAAGAATCCTTAATTTGAATCTATGGATTACCAATAGCAGTAGTATGATTATCTATACCTTTATTGATTGAGGATTCTGATATTTCAGTGGTATCCATCATGGAAGCATGGTTTCGGGTTTTAAATTCTGGTTCTTCTTCCACACAAAATTCAATATCATCATCTTCTTCTTCACAGACAAAACTCTTCCTCTGCACTTTCATTCCAGATTTGAAGTCACCATTTTTGAAAAACCTTTTCCGAGGCTTCTCAATGTCTTCAACTTCGCTCTCATCATCATCTAACTTTCTTTGGAACTGAGAGGCAATGTACCCAACTCTTCCACAACGGAAACATGCAAGAGGTAGCTTACCTCTAAATTTACCTTTTCCCTTTTTCAACTTCTTGGTGATGAGAGAAAGAATTTTCTTTTCTTCGTCATCTTCACCACCACTGTCTTTTGAAATTTTCAGTTTATCCGTGGCTTTGAATGTCATTTCCTTGCTCACGCGAGTCATGGCATCTTTGGGTTTGACTCTCATCTCGTATTCCACTAAACTACTTAACAAATCATCCAGAGATAGTTTAGATAGATCTATTTCTTCAAGGGATAACACCATTGCATTGTACATGGGAGGAAGTCTTCTCAAGATTTTATTTACGATATCAATGTCTTTGATTTCTTCTCCAAGACCTCGAATTGCTCCCACTACTTTAGTAATTCGATTAAAAAATGAATCTTCATTCTCATTAGGATGCATCTTTAGATCGTCGAACCTGTTGTGTAAAACCTGAAGTTTTGTCTCCTTTACCTTGTTATATCCTTCATAAATGTTTTCAAGTTTATCCCACAGAGACTTTGCTGAAGTGCAACTCATCACCTTTAGATAGATATGATCAGAAAGAGCTGCGGTGAGTGCATTTTGTGCTTTAGCATCTGCATCAAGAATTTTCCTGTCTGTGTCAATCATAGCTAGTCCTGTTGGATCAGTGACTTGTATTCCTTGCACAGTAGAAAACAAAACTTCCATTCCAAGAGATCTTAGATGAGATCTCATCCTGTTCTTCCAGATCTGAAAATTACTTTCATCGAAGAGAGGGACTCCCCTAGCATTGACTGCATTCTCCATGGCAACAAAGGACAGATTCAACGCCAACAACCTCCCTTTGATACCACTTGTAGGACCCCAAGACACCCTGATAGAGGAGGGGTGAATCAGGGTGTCAAATTTTTCTTCTTAAAGATGTGGATCTTGATCCCACGTTGGTAGGAACTTGTTAAATCTGTATGATGGATAAGATCAGTAATGAAACATTCACGTGTAGAGAGATGACACAGCTATTTTTACATGGTTCACCACAAAGGACTACGTCCAACGAGCATATGCCGACAAGTTTTCGGTCGTACCTAAATCCACTATGCTTCAATAGCTGTAGATTACAATTGTTCGGGCACAGTCACTCTATCCCAGGATCACTGCCTTTACAAAGGATCAGGGATAGCTCATTGATTCCCTTGGGTCACTCCTGTTGACTCCCCCTGGCTCACTACCGTTGGTGAAGTCTCACTCAGTTTATAGAGGTGAAGGTCTCTTCAATAGATAGACATGAAGTTCTTTGTCTCCTGTTCAGCATGAGACTTTTCTTCATCAGAGTCCTGAGTTGATGCTCTCTTAAAGTCCAAATTCCATCCACTGATGAATACCCCCTATTTTCCCTTGTCTACTGGGCAAACAACCTTTGGAAAGGGCCTTCACAAAGTACCCTACTTAACAAGGCTCCCAATTTTGGAAAGCTCAAACAATTCTTTTGGAGCCCCTGCCTTTTTGCGAAGCTCAATCATGAAGCACTCTTGCGATGCAAAACCCTTCGTAATGCTTGGCTATCGTGGAGCTCCTACCTCTTCGCGAAGCTCACTGAGCCAACATGGGGCGCATGACTTTTGCGGAGCTAGAATAGCCACCACGGAGCTCCTCTTTCGTGAAGCACACAGCCTTCGCGAGTGACCTTTGCGAACCGAGAGCAAAGGATTCTCTCTGAAATTCACTCTACTTCTCTTGAGGGGGTCAACCTCTATTTATAGGCGATTCCACTGACCTTCGAACATTCCACGCTAAGTCAATGCCACGTCATCTCAAATCGCAAAGTTCCAAAGTTTCCATCGGAATTCTCTCAAAATCGCGAAGCACTACGTCAATTTTCCGTTCGTGGAGCTCGTCGTAATCACGGAGCATCCGGTCAACTCCTTCGCACCTTCACCGCGAAGCTGCCTCGCAAATCCCTTCATCGCCGCGAATCTCCCTCAACTCTACCATTTGCGAAGCTTTGACGTAATCGTGGAGCCTCACCACCTCCATTCTTCTGGTCTTCACGATTTCCAAACCATGCATCCTATCTTCGCGAAATTCATGTGTTTGCCATATTTAATTATTATCTTCATGGAAATCCACTTTTCGTGATGCTCAGAAACTTCCAGATTTTGGACCCCAAAAATTGGCAAACACTGGGAAACGGCACCACCTTCAATATTGTTGTCTGTTTGAATGGTATGATCTCTTTGCTGGTACACGATCTGAACTTCCATTGATGATTGAAAACAAACAGAAACCATACTCCAAATCATGCATAGAAGACCATGGTTCCAACATGTGAAAGATCCATATCATAATAATAAGAACATGAATCATAACATTGAAATTTGGATACAACATTGAAATGATAAATTCATAATAATATCACTAAGGTTTTTCATTGAGGTGTTATAAAATATACCAAATTTATTCACCAAGGTATCATAAACCATGTAATCTCTAGAGATTAAATTCTTTAACCACCGCATTGGAGAGCTATTAGGGTGCACCCTTAATATGAATTAATTTTTATGTGAGACACATATATTATAACAAATCAGTTCATAAAAACCCCATGGAGAATAAAATAAAATGGGTTTAATATTAAAATCATGGTGTTTCAAAAGTTCTTAAAAAACATGAACATTATGTCATTTTAAACTCATGGAAAGGGAATATAGGTTTTATGCATATAAATACCAGAATAAATAAATATTTTTTTTAAATATTTTTGAATACCCCTAGAAAATGAAGTTGTTTGGGTATTCACAAAAATAAAATGAAATTTCTTTAGGAGAAGAGATAAATTTTGAGAAGAAAATTCGTCAGTATAACTGGTATAAATCATTATTTTAAAAAAAGTGTAAAAGATAGGGGATAGGGTTATCCCATCGATGAAACATAATTTGGAAGTAAGGGAGTGAATAAAAATAAAATAATATATAGTAACCATAGAATCAGAAGATATATACAAAAAAAATAGGTTCTTGAAACGAAGATAAAATAAAAATATTTCCCTTACCTTAAGAGTGACTTATAAAACTTGATGATTGGAACCTTGGGGGCCTAAAGACACATTGGGAGGACTCATTAAGAGGTAAAACTACCATATCATCATGTATTATGGATTTTTAGTGAGATAAAAGGAAGAAATGGGTGGGTATTTATATAAAAAGTGGAGGATTTGTTTGTTAATTTCAAAATATAGGCCTTGGAAACATAGGTTATGGAAAATGAAAACCCATGGGATTACCCATGATAATGGACAATTAGGAAAAAATTTATATTATTTTAATACACAATAGTCTACCATTATTTTATATTACTTATTTTGGCAAGGCCAAGTAATGTTTTCTCAAAATAAAATTTTTAAAGTTAAAGTATCCATTTTTGAATTTGGAGAGTAACTTATAGATTTAGAAATTGATTTAAATCTATTAAAATTATTAATATTAATAAAATAACATATTTTAGGTCATGTATTGTGGTTGATTATCTATTAAATCATTATTAAATAATTATGATGTCATTAAACATACTGAAAAACTCAGATTGTATTTTTACTATTCATGAAAAAATAAAGTATTTTAGAAAATTATCATAAATTCACCCTATCCTAATTTTGATGTGTTGATTTCAAAAATGATATTTATCTTATCAAAATATTTCAACAAATATAATAATTATAAATCTTAAATATAAAAAACCTTATTTATTAAAAATAATAGCAGATTGAAAATGCATAGTAAATTTTCTAACACTTAGAAAAATATATAATTATTTTATCATTTATATTTAAATTACAGTGTTTTTATCATAAAATTTCATTAAAATAAGTATTGTTCATTATATAGTAGTTTATTATAAATATTTATATCTTTACTCAATGGTGCACTTTCTGTCTAAAAAGTTAATTTATCAAATTCCATATCTATTTTATTAAGAAAAACTAATCTTAAATGGGATTAATGGAATAAAAAATTTATTAATAGAATGGAATTACACTTTAATTAAATAGGGATAGGAAAAATAACCCCTTATAACACTCAGATATAACTTAAGGGTAAGGTGTGTAATGGTGATAGATTCATAGACTGACTCAGATAACATTTCCCAAGTCGTAATTTCCACTAACTTGAACTTCTCCCATTGGAGATTTGATTAAAACATCTCTTGTTAAATCCAGGCTTTGGATTGGTAAAGGGAGATCCCCATTGATTCTACCTCCCCCATAAGCTCTGAAAAATGAGCTTTATATGGCATAGCCATACTGGCTGAAGCCATCATTTCTCCTTTTTTATTCATTATACTTTTTCATTTTTACTTATAAAAAAATTATAATGTTAAACTTATTCCTAAGAGTGTAGTATCCAATAGGAATATTGACCAATAGTCAATGGTCATATAATGGTTGAGTTTTGATGGTTAAATTTCCATTTATACTCAATTCATTATAAAAGACATATAGTTTTGTTGACTATAAAATAATATAACACACATTTTCTTCAGAAACAAATTTTATTCAAAAATTATGGGTCATTATATTCTTCCCTAGTTAAGAAATTTCATCCCTAAAATTTTTACTCATCATATCAGTAGAGAAAATTTGTTGGTACTTATGTCTCATTATCTCCTCTGGTTCCCTTATCTCTTCTTCATATTTATGGTTCCTCCAAAACACTTTTATGAGGTGGGTATTCTTGTTGTGTATAACCTTGTCTATATTGTCCAAGAACTCCACCTACTACTCCTCATAAGAGAGTTCATGACTTGTTATACCACCTTAGATTTCAGTATATGTTATGGGTCATCTATGAACTTCCTCAAGAGAGATACGAGGAATACATCATGAACTAGAGCTATATCTAGAGCAGGTGCACACTGATAGGACATTGCTCTTATGCGATCAAGGATTTAATAGGGGCATATGTATTAGGGGATAAGATTCCCTTTCTTCCCAAACCACATGTCTCTCTTCCAATTTGAAATTTTAAGGAATAAGTTTTCACCAACATCAAACTCTAAGTCCCTTTGATGGTTTTCAACATAGATCTTCCGATGACTCTGAGAAGACTTTATGTGTTTTTGGATGGAATGATCCTTTTTCATTATCTCTTGCACAAGATCAGGTCTAAGAATATTTATCTACCAAACTCCATCCCAACATATGGGAGTTCTACATCGCTTCCTATATAGAGCTTCATAAGGTTCCATTTGAATTCTTGAATGAAATATGTTGTTGTATTAGAACTCAAGTAACAGGATATGTTGATCTCATGCACCTTTAACATTAATTGAGCATGTTATCAGAATGTCCTCATGTTTCTAAATAGTCTTTTTTAGATAACCCATCTGTTTGGGGGTGATAGGTCATATAGAAAATCAATTCAGTATTTAGAGAATACAGAAGACTTCTCTTGAATTTTTATGCGAACCTTGGATCCTGATAAAAAAAGATATAAATTGACACTCCATGAAACCTCACCACTTCCTTTATGTATGTCCTGGAGTGTTGTCCAAGAGATAAATCTTCCTAGATATTTATGGAAAGGGAATTCTTTGTGAGATGATCCACTATAACCCATATCACATTGTTTCCTTTTGATGTTCTCAAGAGACAAGTGATAAAGTACACAGTGATATTGTCTCACATAAATATTGGTATAGTTAGTGGTTGTAATACCCCTTTAGGAAGTTGTCACTATACCTTCACCTGTTGAAACACCAAGCACCTTGTAGTGTAGTCAGCAATCTCCATTTTCATGTTATCCCACTAATAAATATCACAAAGGTCCCCATACATTTTTGTGCTTTTAGGATGTATATATATTGTAGAGTTTTGATCTTCATCCATTATCTCTTTATTTATTTCCATAATAGATGGAACACGTATCCTTGTAATAAATTTCATTACAACATATTGATCAATATTGAACTTAGAAAACTTCTCATTCTCCACAGCCTCTATCTTCTTCTATAAAAAAGGATATTCTATTTGATATTTCTTGATCTTATCAGGTAATGATTGTTGAGAAATCATTTGGTATAGGGTTGATGATATCCCTTACCCCATGATTCCCATGTCCAAACTTACTAGGTCCTCAATTAGCGGATCTCCTTGAATCCTCATAATTTCCAAAATAATAGGGTCTTTCCTAGTAAATGCATCAATAAATTTGTTTACTCTTCTAGGATGACAATCAAATGAAAATCATAGTATTTAATAAGTTCCAACCATTTTCTCAATTGCATGTTCAATTATTTTAGGGTGAAAATATAATTCAAACATTGATGTTATGTTTATATATCACATTTATTCCCATAAAGATAGTGCCTCTATATCTTCAGAGAAAAAATAACCACAGCTAGCTCCAATTCATGTATAAGATAATTCTACTCGTGAGGATTTAACTATAAAGATTCATAATAAATCACTTTATCATTATATATGAGGACACACCCAGTACCTTTCATAAATGCATCAATAAAAATAAAAAATCATTCTCTGATAGAGTGTGTAGCTAAAATATGTGCACTAACCAATATCTTCTTCAACTCTTGGAAACTTTTTTCAAACTCATTTATCTAGATGAACTTTTCCCCTTTTCAAGTATACTTGTTTTGTGGATTAGATAGTTGTGAAATTTTTTCAAAAACATTCTACAATATCTTACTAAACCAAGGAAACTATGAATCTCAATTATTATTGTAGGATGAGGCCACACCTCCACAACTATTTTCCAGAAAGGTTCAACTGTGATTTTTTCATTGGTTACAATGTACCCCAAGAAAGAAAATTATTGTAACCAAAATTCACATTTTATGAAATTTCTTAACATCCTCTCCTTCCTAATAATTTTCATCCTAACCCTTATATGATCCTCATTATCTTCAAAACTTTTGGAATATATTAGAATACCATTGATAAAAGCTATCGCAAATTTATCAAGGTAGTCCTTAATGACTCTATTCATAAAATCCAGAAATATATCAGGTGTATTAGTCAACATGAAGGGAATAACAACAAACTCATAACACCTATATCTTGATTAGAATACGGCCTTTTTAATATCTTCTTTCTTTACCCATAATTGATTATAACCAGATCGAAGATCAATCTTTGAGAAGAATTAACCCCCATAAAATTGGTCAAATAAATAATCAATCCTAGGAAGAGGGTACTTTTTCTTCACTATTATGTCATTAAGTTCTCTATAACCAATGCATATCCTCATTTATCCATATTTATTATTCACAAAGAGAATAGGTGTGCCTAAAGGAGACACACTTGGTTAGATAAACCCATTCTCCAAAAGATCTTAGAGTAGTTTCTTTAATTTCTCCGGCTCCACATTTTCCATATTATACAAGGCCTTTGAGGTCAACTTGGATATAGACATAAGTTTAATGGATAACTAAACCTATATTTTGGGGGGTCTAGTTAAATCCTCATGAAATAAGTCAATGTATTCAAAAGTTATGGGGACATTTTAAGGTCATATACTTTCATTTACTTCTTCATCTTCATTGGCCATTTCTATAAAGGAGGCTATGGGATGGGCTTTTATACGATGTAGAGGTTGTGATATCTCTCATTTTAAAACAACTATAGGTTTTTCATTAAAAACTAATGAGGTTTCATTACTTATATAGTTTATCTTACCATTATAATTTGAGACTCAGTCCATCCTAGTATAATGTTGAATTCCATCATGAGAATGACTACTATATTTGAGATGATGTTATACATGCCAGAGTAAATACTATGGTTCCTATACACTATTGATTCTTGGATAATCCCTCCAGAAGTCTTGATTGATATATATACTTCTATCAAATCAGATATTGATTCTATATTTTATTCAATCTTGGAGTAAATAAAGGAATACGTAGAACCATAATTAAAAAAAGTACATTATAGCTTTGAGAGAAAATCAAGAGAACCCTCCACAACATAATTTAGAGATTCAAATTCATCCTTCATGATATAAAAAACATTTACTTTCTCCCTTGGACTATATTGAGGTTGATGGTGATTCCCCTCCACTATAATAAAATTTGGAAAGTGATTGTAAAAGTTCTCATGTTTTCCACACTTATAATATTGGACTTCAGGTTGGGTCTACACCATCTTCCCTTTTATCGTTAGTGTTGATAAGTTTAGGATTCACATCACAATGATAGTTCTAATAAATATGTACATCTATTCCACACATGTAACATTTCCAACTTCTAGGTAAGAAGTCCCTCAAATGTTTCTTCCCACATTTGTTGCATGTGGGAAGTTTCACTTTATTTTTTCCTCTTCCTTCATCAAAGTTCATCCCTAATATTAGGTCCATTTATCTCTTATTTTCATTCGATTTATAAAAACACAACATATTTTCAAACTCTTGTACAACAACATATCACTTTGCATTATCTTCTTGTAGTTTTCATAGTCCTGATTGGATATATTCTTCCATATATGGGGTCTTAGTCCACCGAAGAATAAATCAACCTTTACATTATGATCCAGGACAAAGCTAGAGGTGTAAAGATAAATTATTGAAAATTTTATCTCATAGATTCTCATGGATTCATTTTCCTTATGATTTAGGTCTAGAAATTCATTCGCCGTTTTCATTCACATTTAATATGGGAAATATTTTTGAAAAAGGTTCCCATGAACTCTTCCCACTCCATAGCTTTAATATCCCTTCCTGGATTTGTGATTTTAATCAGTTTCCACTACTGATCAAATTATCCCTCTGAGAGATACACATCCAGGGGGACTTTTAATAGTACTAAATAATGGAGTATAGAAAAGAACTTTTCTATAGATATTATCTATTATTCAGTAATCAATGTGTCGGTAGATCCACTGAAATAAGGTGGTCGATGATGCCTGAAGGACTCAACAGAAAGTGGTTCCCTTCTATGTGAATTTGGTATCTCATATTTATTCATGTTATAGTTCATAACATGGGTTAATTGATTCATCATTCTCATGAAGTTTTCAATTAATTCTTCTATAATAGGGTTTTTAGTGCATGGTCGATTATGCTAACCATTTATTTGGTTTCTCCTTTTTCTTGACATTTTATAAAACAAGAAAACCATTGTGATAAAGGTGTTTCTTTTAAAAATATTATAATTCTAAATTGATTTTATTTTTTAAAACCTCATGCTTAAATATGTTATTATTTAACAATAAAAAAACTTTCAATAAATTTAGTGGTTTTAAAGTATAATTAGAATATATTTTTACCATTTTATCCAATGGTGGTCATTAGAATTAATTTGACATTGAAATTGGACATAAACAATTGCCAATCTTTTGATATAAATTGTTTCTTAAAAACACGCTATTTGTTGTGACAGCGGGAATTAATTATAAAATTAATTAATGCAACTTATATGTTTGGAATTTTGTAAAATAGACATCATTTTTGAATTTGGAATATCAATTATACCTTAGGGTGAAATTTTGGCATTGTTCTGAAAAACTTAAATTTTTGATGAATAGTGAAACCACTAAGTGGTAGTTAAATAACTGATTTTTCATTTAAATGAAATATTACCACTTCTTTGATTTGATTTTCAAAAATCCGACATACATGGTTGTCATTAAGAAGTAAAATGTGGTTCAATGAGATTAAAATAAATTTTTGGTGAATAGTAACTTTTAAGTTCTTAATCGCGATTAGAGATAATTAGTGTAGTTTAAGGTACAAATAATGTTTTAATAATATGAGATGAGCATGACACTTGTCCTACTCCTATTGGATGAGTCATGGCCGACCAAGACAACCCATGGGTCAACTTGGGGACCCCATGGAGCCACTTTAGTTGGAAAATGACATTAATATATATTTATTTAATGTTAAAATTAAATTGACACAAACATGAGTTATTTTACTAAAGTAGTTTTTAAGTGGGGTTATACAAGTCCAAATTTTTACTATAAATATTCATTATAAAGATAAAAATATTTCCTACATCATAGTATTTTTTTTATAATTTTTAGACATTAAATAAATTAAATTATATATGACATCATTATGATGCAGCGATGACCTCCTTATTTAACGATTTTAATAAAATGAAAAGATAATGTCAAATCCAGGGTTTAAACTTGTCCAAAGACTATTGGATGGGTAGATTTCGAACCCATATCACCTTAGCCACGAATTATATAAGTGTGGGACCTTTATAATCCGAAAATAATTGTGTAATAATGTAACATTTCAATCCTTCCAAAAGAGCCCCTCCTCTCCACTTATAAAAGGCCCCCACCTCTCCCACCTTATTCACACCTTAAAGCCATTTGGCTCGGCCAACCTCTGCCAAAATACTCTCCCAACATCCCCCTATTACTCCTAGAAGCCTCACATTGGGCATAACTCTTCCCAAGGAAGCCTTTGGCTCAAATCAAAAAGAGTTGCCCAATTTTGAGGTAATGTCTTCTCTAATGTTGTTTTGTTTTATTTTTCTTCTCCAACCCCCTAAACTCTTTTTATTAATTTCTTTTGTAACAACACCAGTATCCTCAGTATACTAGGATGTTTTTATAAGAAGGATTCGAGCTACACTTACACACACCTACATATAATGGTTAAAGAACATACGGTTTCTGTGGATGGCGAATTTCTGCCTCATGAAACGATGATTGTTCAACACTCATATAACACCTTCAAAGGTGGCCATTAAGATGTAAATATATTTATATATGATATAAAATATGTTTATGTTTTACTTATGCTTCTGTATTTCTCATTTATGTCATACTTTATGATTTCCATTATGGGTAAAACGTGATAATTTCATTTTAGGAAGTGCGGACTACCGCCCCCTCAAAGTGATTTGAATCGTTAATGCCATATGTGGGATGTATAAAGGATGGAGTAAATGGTATTATAGACTATATTATACTGGAATTATATTATACATTTATATCATTATGATTTTGTTCCATTAAATATGAAATTGAAATGAAAGTAGCGTTCATGCGTACGTACGGCTTACCGTCTCCATGAACGGTGCATTTCATTTCTTACCTCTAAATGTTACGTAATATTATAAATGAATGTATATACTGTATATATATGATATATATGATATATAAATCATGAATATAATTCTAGATATAATGGATATTTCACCACATGAACAACTTGTAATTATAAGAATTTTATTTTTGACTCAAGTACCTAAGATCGACAAAACGACCGTTATTAACTTAAATAATTACAGAATGTTCATATCATTGTAATAAGTGATATAAAAAGGATAATGAAATTGAAAATGGTTCTTAATAAGGTATATATTAACTCTAGTTTATTATTCAGGAGGTTAAAGAACGGTTGAGTCAAGTCAGACACGAGGTAAGGGAATTTCATAACCCAATTTCCATTCTTTGGGTTAATCTCCTACTTTCAAATTATGTCATGATATTACTATGTCATATCTTGTATTTTTACTTTATTTATGTGTACTTATATTGAATACTGATAATAGATCTATTTTATTTAAAAATGATCGTTGTAAGGGAACTTCTTAACCCAACTTCCATTCTTTGGGTTAATCTCCTACTTTCAAATTATGTGATGATATTATTATGTCCTATATTGTATTTGTACATTATTTATGTGTAATTATAGTGAATACACATTATAGATGTACTTTATTTAAAAAAAATGATCTTTTTAAGGACTTCGTCTCAATCCCCTTTCATTGAGGCATATTTGGTTTTATACACAACTTTCTTTTATACGGTGTATAAACCCCTTTGACTTTTATGTTTATTCAAAAGGATTTATTTTATAATTATGTGATTTTTAAATGATTTCAAAAAAGATATATTTCTCTCAAATATATGAAAATCCAGTGCAAATGTATACATATTTAACGCAAGCTTAAAAATGTTTTCATAAAACCTGACTCTCGAGTGTGGTAGACAGGAAGGGATTGGGCGTGGACCCATCATGGCCTGTCATTAATCGAGCAGTCTCAGAATTAGTTATTTTGTTTTAGAAGCTTGCATAATGTTTTCAGAAAAACGCTGGAGTATATTTAAGCAATTTTAAATGTAAGTATCTTCTAAAAAAAATTGCATTGGTAGGTCTCATGAGACAACTAGATGTGGAATTGGCCGAGGCCCTTTCCCAATTTGATTTATGGTTTTGGACGAGGCCTTAATCATTTTAGACGTCTTGGCCGAGGCCTTGACAAAATGTTTCAGAATGTCCGGCATTATACATTCCCTCATTATGAAAGTGGTTATTGATATTGCATGTGATTATTCGACCAGTAGAATATCCATGTGAATAAGTAAATGGCATTATCTCATTTTACTTTTGCCATATTATGGTGAAGTTCATGTTTAAAAGGATTTTGTTTTAGTTATACATTGCCTTAAATGTTGATGTTTATTTATGAAAGATTTCGCAATATTGTTATCCTTACTGAGCATCTGAGCTCACCCCTTTCAATATTTTAATATTTTCCAGGATGTGAAGAAGTATTTTATGAATGACCTGCAGGGATATTCAGAAGAGGATATGAGTGTGGACTATAGAGACTTTGTTGTTTTAGTTTTTCATTTTATGATGTAATGTAACATGTATGAATGTATCTAGTGTTTCCAAGGCTACTAAACTAATCGGTCTTTCGAGACTTGATCTTTTGTGATCATGCCAATGTTACGAACTAATGCACCGACTCTGGGTAGCTGGGGTCGGGGCGTTACAGTTGGTATCAGAGGCAGTTTAGTAATAACCTTGGAAGCTAGATTTAGATAAACTCTGATTAGAGCACATAGCCCAAAGATAGACTTTGAGGATTAGTATAGAATAACTTCCTAGAATTTTGTTATTGTAGAGATTTTGTGAGTTTTCCGAGCAATACATCCCTGTCTGGATACGAGCAAGTAGAGGCGGCTCTGGCACAGATATACCTAGGGGTAAAACCCGAAAACACCGCTTTGAGCTAGACTCGAACGGGAACCGGTGCACGACAACGGGCCTTGCTGCACTCTTGGTTACGACACTCCCGGGGAATATGCTTAGGATAACTCTCATTTTCTTTACAAATCATTATGAAGGGTTTATGAGTATATACTTCCTCAAAGAAAACATTTTTATGATTATGGATTATATCCATAAATAGTTCAATTTATGTTAAGTGTTTTATAAGTATGGGATTATATATTTTGATTCATAAACTGATCTAGTTTATGAAATTGTTTAGAAATGGCGCCTAGTGGAAGAAATGGAAACCGTATCAATGCAATCACTCCATGTTGGGATTTCCCTCCTGCTCAAGATAATTATAGTGGGGCTGGTGATGCATCTGGTGCCGATCAGCTAATCACCATACTGGGACAACTTACTCAGGTTATGAATAATAACCTTACTTTTATGGAGCACCCTGATCCGCAACGTGGAGGATCAATGTTAGACCGCTTCATGAGGCAACAACCACCAACCTTCAATTGGAGTACAAATCCTATAGTAGCTGAGCAATGGATAAATTCCTTAGAGAAAATATTCCATGCCTTGGGGAGTAGTGAAAGGGAGAAGGTTGTCATGGCAGTTTACCGCCTCACTGGAGATGCTGATCAATGGTGGTCATTGATTCAAAACATGAAGGAAGATGATGAAGTATCAAATATGGAATGGAGGGAGTTCAAAGATCTGTTTTTAGAAAAATACTTTCCTCGCAACCATCGAGCAGATATGGAAAGGCAATTTCTGAGTTTGAGGCAGAAGGAGGATGAGAATGTCGCAAAGTATGAGGCTAACTTTATAAGGTTAGCGAGGCATGCTGCCGATTATATACGTAACCCATGGAGTAAGATTGATCGTTTCTTTGATGGGTTAAAACCATTTCTCCGTCGAGCTTTAGTATCACAATCCTTCTCATCATACGAAGATATTGTCTCGTGTGCTATCAAGACAGAAAAGGAATTCTCTAAGTCTTATGACAACAAAGTAAAGCAAGAGAAGAAGAGAACGGTGGAACAAGAGATAGATAAAAGGAAAAAGGGAAAGAAGGATTTTCCATTATGTGATAATTGTGGGAAGAATCACCCTGGTACGTGCCTAAAAGGAATGGGAGATTGTTATAAATGTGGAGAAAAGGGTCACCAGGCTCGTGATTGCAAGGGAAAGAAAGAGGATGTCAAAGTTGAATGCTACAATTGTAGGGAAATGGGGCATTATGCAAATGAATGTCCTAAGCGTCAGGGAAACTTACCTCAGAAAAGGCCAAGGGATCAAGGACAATCTTATGCTGTTACTACAGTTGAAGCAGAATAACTAATGTATTGGTGCTTTTGGACTCATGGATTATATTCTGGTTATTAGAATAATGTGATATATATATAAGGATTGTACTGCAGTACTTTTTGATTTCAGTAAGGTTTTAATATGATTAAGGTTATCATATTTTTAGTATGTGACAATAAGAGAAAATTTTCTTTGTTTGGGGAATCTGATGTTACAATTGATTTTGGAATTAAGAGACCTTTTAGAGAAAGTCTGGACAGAGGTATTTTGGATAACTATAAAGGTTGGAGTGGATTAAGTTGATCTTTGGATAGTATTGTTTAAGGTTAAAGCATTTCTGAAGATTATTTTTGGAATATTATAATACTATAGTTTTAGGAAAAGGACAACCTGCAGGGTGGGGAATAACCCGTCGCGTCGGACAAAGCTGCAGGAATCGAACCCACAACCATAGTGCGACAAGCCTTTATTTCCTACCACTAGCCTACAGGAAGTCCCTGGTTATTACAAAATAGTTTTACTAATCTAAATGGTATGTGTTAACATTTGAAACCTTATACAATTAGGATAAATAGAATATTTTTGAGTTCCGTTACCATTTCGAGTAAAAGTTGGGTTTGTGGTAAAAAAATTATTTACGAATGAAAGTATACATAACAAGTATGTATATTCCCTTACATTCTTAGTAAATCTCCTAAATAAATTCCTCAACATTATAAAAGGTAACTTAAAACAAAAATGTTGTCGGTTAACTTTTCCAACAGGGGATTCAATGACCGTTTAACCAATCACAAGTTTGTGATTTTCTTGTGGTTAAACTTTCTCCTAATCCTGTTTTCTATAACTCTCCATCAGACCTTGATTGTTTGTTTTCCTCCATATCCATATTTTCATAGAATCCTAGAATGGTCTATATCGGGTGACCTTTGTACTTATCTTGCTTTCTTTTAATGTTATATATTTATTAACCTTATTTCCGATGTGGGTTTTCCTCAAAGGTATTTTCTCTTTTCAACCTTTTATTTTCAAAGAAAAATTTCAAATTGTGAGGACGCAATTTATTGAAGGAGGGGAGAATGTAACACCCCGAGCTTCCACGATACGCTTCTCATTCAATAATGCAATGGCTTGCATTGTACGCAACTTCGAGTTCTAAAACACCGCGACTAATCAAAGTAGCCGTTATGAATAGTAATAACCACTTTTTAAAATTATAGAAATTTTATATTTCAAAATGGACTTCATTTTTGGATTCGGAATATCGAAATTAGCCTATGTTTAATTTTTTGTATTTTTCTGAGAACTTCTAATTTTTTATGAATAGTGAAAAATACTTAAAAACAACTTTTTTAATAAAAATAATTAATAGTGATAAATTATACTATTTAGTGGTTTTAAAGTATAATTAGAATATATTTTTACCATTTTATCCAATGGTGGTCATTAGAATTAATTTGACATTGAAATTGGACATAAACAATTGCCAATCTTTTGATATAAATTGTTTCTTAAAAACACGCTATTTGTTGTGACAGCGGGAATTAATTATAAAATTAATTAATGCAACTTATATGTTTGGAATTTTTTAAAATAGACATCATTTTTGAATTTGGAATATCAATTATAGCTTAGGGTGAAATTTTGGCATTGTTCTGAAAAACTTCAATTTTTGATGAATAGTTAAACCACTAAGTGGTAGTTAAATAACTGATTTTTCATTTAAATGAAATATTACCACTTCTGTGATTTTATTTTCAAAAATCCTACATACATGGTTGTCATTAAGAAGTAAAATGTGGTTCAATGAGATTAAAATAAATTTTTGGTGAATAGTAACTTTTAAGTTCTTAATCGCGATTAGAGATAATTAGTGTAGTTTAAGGTACAAATAATGTTTTAATAATATGAGATGAGCATGACACTTGTCCTACTCCTATTGTATGAGTCATGTCCGACCAAGACAACCCATGGGTCAACTTGGGGACCCCATGTAGCCACTTTAGTTGGAAAATGACATTAATATATATTTATTTAATGTTAAAATTAAATTGACACAAACATGAGTTATTTTACTAAAGCAGTTTTTAAGTGGGGTTATACAAGTCTAAATTTTTACTATAAATATTCATTAGAAAGATAAAACGATTTCCTACATCATAGTAATTTTTTTATAATTTTTAGACATTAAATAAATTAAATTATATATGACATCATTATGATGCAGCGATGACCTCATTATTTAACGATTTTAATAAAATGAAAATATAATGTAAAATCCAAGGCTTACACTTGTCCAAAGACTATTGGATGGGTAGATTTCGAACCCTTATCACCTTAGCCACGAATTATATAAGTGTGGGACCTTTAGAATCCGAAAAGCATTGTGTAATAATGTAACATTTCAATCTTTCCAAAAGATCCCCTCCTCTCCACTTATAAAAGGCCCCCACCTCTCCCACCTTATTCGCACCTTCAAGCCATTTGGCTCGGCCAACCTCTGCCCAAATACTCTCCCAACATCCCCCTTTTACTCCTAGAAGCCTCACATTGGGCAGAACGCTTCCCAAGGAAGCCTTTGGCTCAAATCAAAAAGAGTTACCCGATTTTGTGGTAATGTCTTCTCTAATGTTGTTTTGTTTTATTTTTCTTCTCCAACCCCCTAAACTCTTTTTATTCATTTCTTTTGTAACAACACCAGTATCCTCAGTATACTAGGATGTTGTTATAAGAAGGATTCGAGCTACACTTACACACACCTACATATAATGGTTAAAGAACATACGGTTTCTGTGGATGGCGAATTTCTGCCTCACGAAAAGATGATTGTTCAACACTCATATAACACCTTCAAAGGTGGCCATTAAGATGTCAATATATTTATATATGATATAAAATATGTTTATGTTTTACTTATGCTTCTGTATTTTTCATTTATGGCATACTTTATGATTTCCATTATGGGTAAAACGTGATAATTTCATTTTAGGAAGTGCGGACTACCGCCCCCTCAAAGTGATTTGAATCGTTAATGTCATATGTGGGATGTATAAAGGATGGAGTAAATGGTATTATACACTATATTATACTGGAATTATATTGTACATTTATATCATTATGATTTTGTTCCATTAAATATGAAATTGAAATGAAAGTAGCTTTCATGCGTACGTACGGCTTACCGTCTCCATGAACGGTGCATTTCATTTCTTACCTCTAAATGTTACGTAATATTATAAATGAATGTATATACTGTATATATATGATATATATGATATCTACATCATTAATATAATTCTGGATATAATGGATATTTCACCACATGAACAACTTGTAATTATTAGAATTTTATTTTTGACTCAAGTACCTAAGATCGACAAAACGACCGTTATTAACTTAAATAATTACAGAATGTTCATATCATTGTAATAAGTGATATAAAAAGGATAATGAAATTAAAAATGGTTCTTAATAAGGTATATATTAACTCTAGTTTATTATTCAGGAGGTTAAAGAACGGTTGAGTCAAGTCAGACACGAGGTAAGGGAATTTCATAACCCAATTTCCATTCTTTGGGTTAATCTCCTACTTTCAAATTATGTCATGATATTACTATGTCATATCTTGTATTTTTACTTTATTTATGTGTAATTATATTGAATACTTATAATAGATCTATTTTATTTAAAAATAATCGTTGTAAGGGAACTTCTTAACCCAACTTCCATTCTTTGGGTTAATCTCCTACTTTCAAATTATGTCATGATATTATTATGTCCTATATTGTATTTGTACATTATTTATGTGTAATTATAGTGAATACACATTATAGATGTACTTTATTTAAAAAAATGATCTTTTTAAGGACTTCTTCTCAATCCCCTTTCATTGAGGCATATTTGGTTTTATACACAACTTTCTTTTATACGGTGTATAAACCCCTTTGACTTTTACGTTTATTCAAAAAGATTTATTTTATAATTATGTGATTTTTAAATGATTTCAAAAAAGATATATTTCTCTCAAATATATGAAAATCCAGTGCAAATGTATACGTATTTAACGCAAGCTTAAAAATGTTTTCAAAAAACCTGACTCTCGAGTGTGGTAGACAGGAAGGGATTGGGTGTGGACCCATCATGGCCTGTAATTAGTCGAGCAGTCTCAAAATTAGTTATTTTGTTTTAGAAGCTTGCATAATGTTTTCAGAAAAACACTGGAGTATATTTAAGCAATTTTAAATGTAAGTATCTTCTAAAAAAATTGCATCGGTAGGTCTCATGAGACAACTAGATGTGGAATTGGTCTAGGCCCTTTCCCAATTTGATTTATGGATTTGGCCGAGGCCTTAATCATTTTAGACGTCTTGGCCGAGGCCTTGACAAAATGTTTCAGAATGTCCGGAATTATACATTCCCTCATTATGAAAGTGGTTATTGATATTGCATGTGATTATTCGACCAGTAGAATATCCATGTGAATAAGTAAATGGCATTATCTCATTTTACTTTTGCCATATTATGTTGAAGTTCATGTTTAAAAGGCTTTTGTTTTAGTTATACATTGCCTTAAATGTTGATGTTTATTTATGAAAGCTTCCGCAATATTGTTATCCTTACTGAGCATCTGAGCTCACCCCTTTCAATGTTTTAATATTTTCCAGGATGTGAAGAAGTATTTTATGAATGACCTGCAGGGATAGTCAGAAGAGGATATGAGTGTGGACTATAGAGACTTTGTTGTTGTAGTTTTTCATTTTATGATGTAATGTAACATGTATGAATGTATCTAGTGTTTCCAAGGCTACTAAACTAATCGGTCTTTCGAGACTTGATCTTTTGTGATCATTCCAATGTTACGAACTAATGCACCGACTCTGGGTAGCTGGGGTCGGGGCGTTACAATTATTCATAAAAAGCTTATGATTAACCAAACATATTCCCTGGGAGTGTCAAACAAGGAGTGTAGCGAAGCTCATTATCATGAACTAGTTCCCATTAGAATCTATCTCAAAGTGGTGTTTTTAGTTTTTACCCCTAGATACATCTGTGTCAGATCCACGTCCACTTATTCATATCCATACAATGATTTCTTTTCTCAGAAACCACTTACTTAATACTTCACCAAAATACCAATATCTTTTCCTATATTTTATCTTTTCCCTAGGGTTATTCCAATGTTTTCAAATCATTATTTCCATAAATAACTAAACCTTTATTTAATACAAGCTATGGAATCTGACCTTTTAATATATAACCATTTCAATTACATGGTATAAATAGAGAATATTTTATTGTTTACTTTCTTGAAAAAAGGTACATAAAACATAGAAACATAAAAAAAATATTATAGTACAATTGAAATGATTATTAAAGTTTCATCCAAAGTAAATTTACTATATCTCATAACCTATGTAAACACATAAAAGTAAAGGGTGAGCACAAGTCCTAGTAAGGGAAAACAAGTGAAATGGTTTACTTATGATCTTGAGGGATATCAATAAGATTATGAATCATAAATATAAGGAATGAGAAAGAGGCACATAATAATAATAATAACATGAATCATAACATCAAAATTTGAATAAAACATTTAAATGAGAAATTCATAATAATATCATCAAGTTTTTACACTGAGGTGTCATAAAAATTACCAATGTTATTTACCAAGGGATCATAAAACATGTCATTTCTATAGATTAAATTCTTCACCCAATACATTGGAGGTATATCAGGGTATACCCTTAAAATATATTAATTTTCATGTGATCCACATATATCATGATAAATAATTTTATAAATAACCTACGTAAAATAAAATAAAATTAGCTTCATATCAAAATCATGATGTTACAAAAGTTGTAAAAAAAGACATTATCACTATGTCATTTTTAAACCACAAAAACTGAATTTGAGTTTTATGTATATTGATAATAGAATAAAATAAATAATTTTTACATATTGTTGAATAGCCTTATAAAATAAATTGTTTTTTGAATTCAAGAAAATAAAATATAATATAATTTCTTTAGGAGAAGAAAGAAACTTTGAGAAGTAAATTTAGCAGCAAAACTAGTATAAAATGTGGTTTTAGAAAATGGAAAAAAGAGTGAGGACAGGGTTATCCAATTGATTAAAAATTATTTGGAAGCAATAGAATTAATAAAAAGTAAATAATAGATAGTAACCATAACATTCATAATATATATACAAAAAGAGGTTCTAGAAATGAATAAAAAAGAAGGGTATTTCTCATAACTTAAAGAGTTACACATAAAACTTAATGACCAAAACCTTGGGGGCTTGAAGAAACCATAGGAGGACACAATGGGAAGTAAAACAACAAAATATTCATGAAGGGTGTATTTTTAGTGAAATTAAATTGATAAATGGGAGGGTATTTATAGAAAAAGTGTAGTATTTGTTAATTTATTTCCAAATATAGGTCATGGAAACCTAGGTTGTGGAAAATAAAAAACCATGGGATTACACATGGTATTTTCCCATTTAATTGGACACTTGGGACACATTTTATGTTATTTTATTCTATAATAGTCTAAAATATTTTATATTAATTATTTTTTCAAGGAAAAGCAAAATTTCATCAAAATAGCATTTTTACATTTAATATTTCCATTTTAGAATTTGGAAAGTAAATTATAGATTTATAAAGTGATTTAAATCTATTAAAATATATGATATTAATAAAATAACACGTTTTAGTATGTATATTTTGTTTAATTAGGTATTACATAATTATGAAGTCATTAAACATATCAAAAATCACAAATAGTATTTTTACTATTCCTGAAAAAATAAAGTATTTTAGAAAATTCTCATAAATTCACCCTAACCTAATTTTAACATGTTGATTTTTTTAATGTACCAAAGGCCTTAATTTTTTATTCATTTTTTTAATCCACCTTTTAAGGGTTGAAGGGTAAATCTTACATTAAATTCCCCGTAGGATTCATCACATTACAGGACCTGAAGGTCTTAATGGAATGCATCCTAGACTATGACTACTTGAAACTGCCCCTCCCCAACATCTATATTGTGATCATCTCTATAAATTTTAATTTCAAAAATGATATTTATTTTATCATAATAGTTCTCTAAATATGATAATTATATCATTTAAATATAAATATCCTTATTTATTAAAAATAATAGTTGATTGAAAATGCATAGTAAAATTTATCACACTTAAAAAAAATATAAAATTATTTTATAATTTATATTTAAATAAAAGTATATTTATTAAGAAATTTAATTAAAATAATAATTATTATTATTATATTTTTTATTTTAAATATTTATAACATTACTGTAACGTACAATCTTTTTCTGAAAAAATCAATTTATCAAGTTTTATCTCAATTTTATTAAGAAAAACTATTCTTAAAATGGAAGTAATAGAGAAATAAAATTTATTTATTCAATGGAATTACATATTAAGTAACTAGGTAATTGAAACATAACCGCTTATAACTCCCGAATATGACCTAAGGTTAAGGTGTGTTATGGTGATATATTCATGGGGCAGCTCAGCTAACATCACCCGGGTGGTAATTTCCATTAACTTAAACTTCTCTCATAGGCGGTTTTGTTCAAGCTTATATTGCTAAATCATGGATTTTTCTTAGTGAATGGTGACCTCAGTGCTTATACCTCATTCCCAATCTCATATAAATTATATTCATATAGAACGACCATACTGTTTGAGGCTATCATTCCTCCTTTCCACATTAATTATACTTTTTCATTTCTACTTATAAACATAAATTATAATGTTAAAATTATTGCTAAGAGTATAGTTTCCAATGCTCATATTTACCAAAAATCATATTTTAACAATTTTCATATAATTTTTAAGTTCTTATAGTTGAATTTTCATTTATACTCCCTTCATTATTAAAGAGATATAGTTTTGTTGAGTTCAAAATAATATAACACACATTTTCTCAAAAAAACAAATATTATTCAAAAATCTTTGTTGTTACATTGATCATGGTTTAATATTATCAAAAAAAATAATCATGATATAAATATCATGTATATTCATTATATATATATATTTATATAATCCATAAAATATAGATATATCAAAATTAATTACATTGTTCATGGAGATGGTAGTTCATACATACACATGAACACTGTTTTCACTTTTCTATGGATGGAATAAAAAAAAGGTAAATAATAATTCACCATTAAAGAATTATTATTAAATGAAATATATTATATATATTTATTAAATCTACCTTTATTCCCATCCATGTAAATCCAAAATTAAAACGAATCACATCGCTTTGTAGAGGTGGTAGTCCACACATACGCATGTGCGACATTATCACTTTTATTTTTATATAAAAGATGGTTGATAATAGAGGTTTCATAATCATAATAAAATTACAATATATTTAGGATAATGAAGTTTTTATTTTATGATAAATACCATAGATTAATAAGAGTTAAAATAATAATTAAAAGAATTGATCGGTTAAGGCAGTTACCTCTTCTTTGAAAGAACTCCTTTAGATCTTCTCTTAAGGAATGTAGGGTCGGTATTTTTGGTATACCAGCACATATAGAACATGTATAAGAATTTTTTATAAGATAAGTGGGTAAGGATTTATCTATACTATCACCTCTAGTAATTTCATCCCTTTCTCATCCATGTGACTAAGATGATCTAGACATAACTTCGACATTCAATAATTTGTTGAGCTGGAATGTATTGTTCCTTCCAAACTATAAATAAGTGGAAATGTTCTATATTTAACACATTTAACCATCACCATGGATATCCATGTTATTTTCTACATTTCTTACATAAACATTGTAAATAAACCAATGTTTTTAAGATAACTATCCAAAATAAGATTCTACTACAACCCTTGAATGTTCCTCACCCACTACAACTTCAGCAAGCATTCCCTTCTGGTTCAGACATTCACATCACCCTTTCTAACAATATCAATGGTTTTATCATCAAAAATATGAAACTTGTAAAATAATTTGGAGAAATATTTCCTCATGATACTCCTTTTAGATATTTAGCGAAGTTAAGCCTCATAATTAATGATTCATGACTCTAAAATACTAGTGATGATTAGAAACAAAGTAATTTCCTTAGTAATGGTATTTGTAGAAGAACTTCTAAAAGTTAACTTTCCAAAATTAATTTTTATTTCTCTAAAATCTTTATTTTGGTAACCCTTATTTATAAAATACAATCATACAGTTCTGATATCATCAAAGTGATGTGTGGAGCTTGAAACCCCATAACAAATCAAAAACCTCTTCTTAGCTGTTGTTGCTAAGATACTGCATGTGATATGGTATGATAGAAATACTATTATTCACAAAAATCACTCATTCAATATTAATACAGGTCGGATCCGGATACTCATTCCGTTTAGAGATGCAGCACCTCTTCAGAAAGCATTTTGTGATAACACCATTGGAGATTTCGTGATTCTTCGTTGGCTTCGGATTGATGATATCCACAGACAGCTGAGGAGCACTTTTGAGGTGTTTTGGTAGGCTCCGATCCCAGGTTGGATCAAAGTGAATGTTGATGGTTCATCTAAATGTAATCCTGTTCCTGCAGGCTATTGTGCCATTTACAGATATTTCCTTGGTCAGTGTCATGGTTTCTTTTATTGTAGTTGTGGCTCCGCCTCATCTCTGGAAGCGAAAATTATGGGAGTGATCCATGATCTCGACTTTATCAAAAAAAATAACTGGAACAACATTTGGATCAAGAGTGAATCGTCCACTATTGTCCACGCTATCTGGAATGGTACGGTTCATCTTTCTTGGCTGCTTAATACTCACTGTATGAGATGCCTTGAATCACTTCTACATATCAACTGCATTGTCACTCACACTTTCCGGGAAGCCAACATGGTTGCTGATGGTATCACCAACAAAGGGGTCAATAAGAGCATTACATGGCAGGATGATTAACGTGATGGCTTGCTTTCTTTATTTTATAAAGATTGTAAAAAAATTACTTCTTTCAGACTCATGTAATTTTCTTCTTTTTTATTTAATAAATTGTGCCTTTGTCTTTGACTGAGGCACCACCCTTGGAAAAAAAATTTAACTACGTGGAGGGACCACTATCATCCATACTATAAATCGTTATATACACCTACTTCCACATAATATATTTATTCAATATGATGTCATGAACTTCCTAAACCACAAGATTTGTCTTACACATTAAGTTACTCGCTGCGGTAACCATCAACTCCCACAGAGCCCCTCTAAACATCACTCCTATTGATTTAAGATGTCACTAAATAACATTGATATCATTGACATGGTCAACCACTGACTTTCCTTATTTTATATTCAAGATGAATATTAATTATAGCAGGGGGAATTTTTAATTTTGGTAGGCATATCATACATGTATGAGAGAGTGAAAATTATTGTAATAGTAATATTATCCTCCTAGATGTTTAAACCCATGTTATAGGAAGATATCATATGAAAAACCCCAAGTGATTTATATTTTAACCTTACACATTCATATTTAACAATTACTTTTAGTTTGATACCTTTCTAAAGAACCACTAGATATCTCTAAAATAGATAATCTTCAATTTGTATCTTCCAAAATCAAAAACCAATCCCCTAAAATATATCGATTCAAAAATTTCATCCTTAAAACAATATTCTTTTTAAAATAGTTAATTCCCTATCATTTTTTTTAAAGAAAAGTACCTCACCTGAAGTATTATTATGAGATTAAATTCCACTTGTGGTTTCAAAATCCACCAAGTCACAAAATTCCCTTTTAGAAACTAAACTTTCAAAACAATGTTGAAAGTTTCAAAATATTCCAACACATGATTTCAAAATACAGAAGAACAAACTATGATTTAACATCTCATTCTTAATTATTTTAAACTCATCAAATATTTTAGAATGAAACACACAATGACTGAAAAATCATTTTTTATTTCAAAGTATCTATTTTAAGGAAATGTGAAGACCAAAGTTACAGTCCCAAAACATCACCAGGGGTGAATAGAAGTTTCAAAATACAAAACATAACCAGTTTCCAATTTTTAATTTCAAAAACAACACAAAACCAGATATCTGCCCCAAATCAGTAGTCTCTAGTGTCGGTCGGAGTCACTTGGTCTGCCATCAGCCATCAACATCATTGGTAATCTACCATCTTCGTCACCAACCATCACCAATCACCAGTGAGGAAGCTTCTGAGATCCATTATCTTAGACAATAAGCACTAGTATCATTGTTGAAAACATACAGATTGAAGCATCATCATTGTGAACTAACAAACTACCATCAGAGCATACACTTTCTTCTAGGGGAACCTTCTAAGACGCCAACTGCAGCTCAAACCACACCATCCCAAAACCTCACCAAGATCCAACACACTAGATCGAACTGGGAACTAAACTTTCCAAATACAATAAGGGTAAATAGGTGAATCAAATGGACACCAATGGAAAATGGGTTTTAATGTCGGTAGTTTAATGTCGATTCTTAAAGACCGACATTAAAAGTCACTTTTAAGTTAGTTTTTTAAATAACAGATTCCAAAAATCATATAAAATTTATATATAATTTCACAACCATATTTTTGAAAGTTCGTAGGGAAAAAATAGATTTACGGATCAACATTTATGGACAACGGAAATTGAATATTGTATGATGTGATTTTTAACATCATATTTTTTCTTTAATTGACATTAAAAATGAATTTTTTGTGTCGGTTATTCAAATAAATAATGCTAAAAATTGAACAGAAGTTGTATATAATATCCTGATCTTCGATTTGATAGGTTGTGGAGAAAAAACATACTTATGGATCAAAAGTTATGAACGTCAGAAGTTGAATATTTTATGACTTGATTTTTGGCGTTAATTTTATTCAATAACCAACGTAAAAAGTAACTTTTGACATTTTGTTTTTAAATAATAGACGCTCAAAATAAAATAAAAGTTGTATATAATTTCCAAATCTTAAATTTGATAGGTCTTGGAGAAATAATGGACTTACGAATCAAATGTTATGGACGTCAGAAGTTGATATTATATTACTTGATTTTTTGTGTCGTTTTTTGTCAATAACTGATGTTAAAAGTCACTTTTCGTGTTGGTTTTTAGAATAACTGATTCCAAAAATCAAAAAAAATTTGTATATAATTTCTCAATATTCTATTTTAAATGTCATGGACTAAAAACTAACTTATTAATCAAAAGTTTTGGACGTTTGAAATTGACTGTTATATTACTTGATTTTTGGCAATGGTTTTTTACTACAACCGATGTTAAAAGTCACTTTTGGCGTGATTTTTTCAAATAACTGATGCCAAAAACCAAGTACAAGCTGTAGATAATTTCTCAAGATTTGATTTGACATATTGTGGATTAAAAACAGACTTACATATCAAAAAATATGGACACCGGAAGTTGATTATAATATGACTTGAGTTTTCATGTTAGTTTTTGTCAATAACCAACATTAAAATCCACTTTAGGTGTCAGTTTCTCAAATAAATAATGCCATAAATCAAATAAAAATTTTAGATAATATCTCAATCATCAATTTGAAAATTAATGGAAAAAAATTACTTACAGATCAAAATTTATGGATGTTAGAAGTTCAAGATTATATGACTTGATTTTAGCATCAGCTGTTTTCAATAACATACATTAAAAGTCCCTTTTTGGCATTAGTTTTTCCAATAATTGATGTTATAATTCACTTGTTGGCATCGTTATTTCAATAACTGATGTTAAAACCCCTACATGATAATAGATTTGACATTTATTATATACTTAACCGACGTTAAAAGTAAAATTTCCAATACTTGTGTTCGGTATTTCAATTTTTTCACAACGTGGGTTTCTATTTTCAAAATCCAGCCTAAATTTTAATGCATCACCACCATAAATATCTTCATTTAAAATATATTGAACCTAATCCTATTTCTTTCATTATTTTCGATATCATTAATATAATAAATATTTGAACAATTCTTCAATCAATTATTTGTACATGGTATTTATTTTCATCATTTAATTTCATTATTATTGTTTTCTTTATTGCTAAATATATTGATATTTGTGTTATCGTGATGAAATATTATTTTGATAGAGATAAAATGATGAAAACTCCATATGATATCCATTATTTGAGGTGAAAAATTCTTTATTACCCACCATTCTCATTACTATATCTGTTCTTTCTTAAAAAGAAGTGAAATAATGAAAAACATGATATCGATTCAAATAAAACCAACAAAAGAATTAAAAATATTTTGAATCTCTATTTTTATTATCATTTGTATTCATTTGGAGTATATTTTTTCTTGTTTCTCATGTTTTATTTGAGGTAATTGTTATCTATCGATACATATGGGGGTGCAACTTACGACAACATTAACATTTGAACTTTAAGTCTGTTTTAGCTAAATAATCAATCAAATAGAAGATTGAGAAACAATATATTTTCCAATGATAATAGTTTTAATGTTTTCATATTGGTTTTCACCAAAACTAACATGAATTTTTTTTAAACTTGATTTTTGCATTGGTTTTTATCCAAAATAGAATTTAAAACCCATGTAGAAGCGCAATTTTGATGTCGGTTTTCTAAAAAACTGACTTTGAAGACTTATGAGGCCTGAATTTTAGTGTCAGTTTATATGAAAATCGATGATGAAGACTCAAGAGGTCTGAGTTTTGACATCGGTTTATAAAAACCAATGTTTAAGATTATATTTTTTACATTTACTTTATCAATTTCGGTTAGAAACCGACATTAAAATTAAAAAAATCAACGTTAAACCCCATTTTCCATCAAAAAACACATCAAGGGTTTACTCTATTTGGCTACTTCAATACTGTACATCATATATGTTATCAAATTATGAGATAATTATCAAATAATTATAAAGAAATATCACTTTATTTTATCAAAGTAAATCTTAATATACATCAAGGGAAATTTTGATTTTATGATAATATATTATATTAAAGTAAGGTTATATCTCTATAGAATCACCTATGCATATTTGGTTGGAAGTTTTGATGACAAGAAGTCTACATCCAGAAGAGTTTTCTTATTAGGAAATATATGTGTGGCATGGAACCTAATGGAATAAATTTTATTTGCATTAAGTGAAATAAAAATGTAGTATATTGTTTTAACTTAAGAAACAACCAAATTTATGTGGATGAGAACTAAGCATTGAGATCATAAGGTGGTGGTGATGTTATCATTACATAAAGGTTGTGATAATGAGTGTGTAATGAATATTTTGAGAAACCTGGTTAAACATTATTGATCAATGAATATATATATGAAGTATCACTTCATAAAATAAATGGGTGAGTATGAAATGTTCAAGTAGGGTTTTTTTCTTTCTAAGGATAAAGTAGTGTATTTATTTAAGGAACTGTTTTGAAAGAATTCGTTCCAAAAATTATGTTTGTTACATCTCAATGTTAAGGTATTGTGATTTATCCTTTCTCACTGGTTTCATGGATGTTCTTAACAATGGGGGATGGAAATGGAAGCAAAAATTCAAATATATATATATATTTCCTTATGGGGTGGAAAATCTTATTACTGGGGATAGATATTTATGGATAATTATTCAAAAGGGGAAAGTAGGGAGTTCGGTGTACACATGTGGTGTGTGTGTGTGTTTTTGAAGTTATGATTTTTGTATTTGTGTTTGTGAAAGTGTTAGATGTGTGAACTATTATAACCAATTTATATATTATGGGTATAGAAAGTTTTTGGTGCATGTACAGGAATAGTTTTATGAAACTGAATTGAGAAGATAATTTTTAGAGGCTATTTCTAAGTGAATGTGAGTTACTCTTATGGATAAATATAACCTTAATTTTATCATTCTATTTTCTTGCATTGATTTTCCTCATGTAGTATTATAATTATTTAATGATGATTCATTACTATTTTTTTAGAGTTATTTAATTTTTATGGTTGATAAAGAAACTCAAATTATGATATATTTTTTATTGGGATGATTTTTGAGCCAATCAACTTTCTTATACTTTTTTTGAAAATGATAATACACTTTATAATGATTTTGATTTAACTTGGAGGTTTTTGTTTTTTTCTTGTGTAGGTGTAATGTCCAATGATTTAAATTTTTTTAAACTCAAGTAGTTGTATTCTCTAGTACTTATACATTATAGTGTTGTGATGGTGTGTGCATCAAATGATAAAGATAGAGCCCACATTCATCAAAATATGTAATGTTCCAAATAATATAGTTACAACCATACTTGAAGATATCATATGTATACCATTTTATTTTTTAAGGGAATTATATATAACTTGTATTGAGGGCTTCATGGAGTGGAAGAGAATATATTTAACCAATATAGAACTTGCTTACAGTCACCTTGAAGTTTGCATCATCTTGATTATTTGAGTTATTTTGATTATAATATTTTCTTTTAGTATGATTTTTTTAGGATATCAAACTTATAAAGATTATTATAAAACTTCTTATCTTTATATTTAAAATTATTTATAGGCTAATCTTGTGTGATTGAGGAGGATTCAAGTTTGGAACTTGTGTTGTTTCTGATTGAGGATATCAACTTTCTTCTAGGTATGGAATCTTTATTTGATGAACCATCATGTTCAAAAATATTTAGGGGATTAGAATTAATATATAGTGAGGAGCTAATAAAGTAGCTAGGGGATAGAGAATAGAGATACCATCTCATTGGTTTGAAATAAATGAAGTTTTGGGTTTAGAACTTGATGCCTTCTAAAAGTTCTATCGCATAAGAAATTCATGTAGGAATTATAAACCATAGTTCATGTTATCAAACTACCTACTAAATTGGTTTAAAAATGTATACTTCCCTAGTTGAAAATTTATTTGGTAATAATATCCTTTAGGGGTTTTTGTATTTCTAGTTGAAACTCCATGCATTATTTTTTATAGTCTTGTTTTTTTATTTTTTGTTGTGTTATTATTTTTATCAGATGATGTTTAATTTAAAATAGTTTAGTTTCCTCTATAATTACTTTAATAATTTGAAACTAATTGAAACATGACATGTCTTATCAATAGAATACATGAGTGGGAAAAAAATTTAAGTCTTATTTTTACTAGAATTCACACCCCTGTAGTGTCATGTATTCTATTATCTGTGACAACATTTGTTATCATATCCATTCTTTTCATTTATCTCATAATACATTTAGTATTAGCATAAATCACTTGATATTTAATCTATAATCTTCATATGAGATAGTCTCTTTATTTTTATATTTTCTATCTATTTATTGAAAATTATATTAGTTTCCTTATACAAACTGTTAAAAATAGATAAGATAGATTGTTTTGGATATGGAAGGTATTATTCCAGTTATAAGTTTGGATCATATAAATCCAAATAGACCACAAATATTTGATAGTGCTTGTTATGAATATTGTAGATATTGTATGGAAACATATGTGATTAATACTGGAGTATAGTATTGTCTCAATACACTCAAAAATTATAAAATTCCAGAGAAATAAATTATTGGTTTTACTCATAATGAAATATGTGAATTTCAACTAAACTTCTAGGTGTGAAATGATTTATTATGTGATATATAAATAATTATTTACAAATATGTTTCTTCATGTCGGGCATCTTATGGAATTTGGAATAAATTTCAAGTAGATCACTTCATAACTTCTAATATTATAGAAATAAGAATAGTTTCAATGGGGAAGACTATCAAATTTTCTAATTTTTACTTGGTGAAACTTTTTTATTGATTCAACAACAGTTCATGATGATCATGAACATATTATAATCTCTTAGAGAGAAAGTGTTATAAAAATATCTTCTTGTAGATAAGATCATCAATATGTTACTAAAACAATGGGAGTCAAAGAAAATAGAAATTGATGATACTAAGTACATTATGAAGATCATTTTAGATGATTTAATTGTAACTATCATTCAATATTATAATATACTAGGAAGATATGTTGATAAAGTGAGAAATAAAAATAAATGTTTGTTTACATCAATGTCCAAAGCTTTAACTTATGAAACTCAACTTTCTAAGTTGAGTACATATAAAGGTAACAGTTCTGAGGAAATTAGTGAAGGTGATATCACATAATTTTCTAGAAGAATAAATAGATATATATGGAAGAATATCTTACAAAATAATAATTAAAAGGATATAAGATAAAAAATAAAAGGAAGGAATATTCAGACACTATATATTTGAATACAAGAAACTAAGACACATCAGGCTCAGTTTCCATAGGTTATAGAAATAGAATAAGGATTGAATATTTTTTGTTATCATATGGGGTATTGATATGGAAAAATAATAGGGATTTAATTATAAACTAAACCATGGATAGAATTGTTTTCCTAATCAAAGTGTAGGTAGACAAAAAGATATAATATTTGAATAAAATATAGAATATATCAGAGTTAATAAAGTTTAAATGTTCTGAAATCTAAACCATTTATTATTAGAAAAATATCGAATGGAACTATAAGTGAAACATAATATTAAACATTTATAAAGTAAAAAAATTTAACAAGATTATTGGAATTTTAAAAAATAAATAAAAAATAAAATGAAAAACATATAAAAGTTAAAAAAATGTGTGAAGTATTGAGTAAAACCTAAAATACTGTAAAAGGATATAAATTACCAAAAAAATCCAGTAAATGAACCCTTCAATTTTAGACTAAATTGTAAGATAGTTCATAACCTGAAACAAATTTTCTTATTCAAATCATATATTATCCTCCATTGTAAACCTATCGGTAGGCATTGGCATCCTATCCACAGACGCTTTTCCATATTATCCCTAGAATCCCTAGATCAGTCCAATAAATTAATTTGTCATCCTACCCAAGGAAGTTGTTAATATTAATGGATTAGAAGTTGATTAGATAAACTATCTTCTAGCTTTTAATCTATTTGATCTCAGTGATTGGAAAAAGAAAAATTATATATAATAAAACTTGGATATTTATAAAAAAACATCATAGATATAGATCTCATCACACTTAGATAATATTGAAAATTCATAGAAATAAAAATCAATGAAATGTTATTATGGATTTGATGGTAATAAACTTTTTGGTACGTGTAAATATCTAAATGTCTCAATTTATATTGATCCTTGAATCCTTGTGTTGAATTAAAACATATCCACATAAAAAAATCCAATGGTCTGATTCTCAGTTCTTTAGATTTAGTGATAAAAGCATAAAAGGAAACTCACAATCGACTATTGGATGACACTCAAATTCTATATTCTGATGAATTCAACATCATCATGGCACTTCAATCATTTATAAAAAAATCAACATAATTAATCTAGTGAACTTATCAGTACAACATGATGTGTAAATGGATATTATGTATTTCACATACAAAAATTAAAAAATATCTAATCAATTATTTTCAAATAAGACTGTAAAATGAGTGTATTATAATTTTCAAACCAAGGATAAAGTTAGTTAATGGACTCAACAATCTTCCCCTTTTTAACAGTCACAATCATGGATCAAAAATATTGAGGTTAATGAAATTAAAAAACAAACTCCCTATAACTTTTAATAACATATTATCTTCAAGAATATTTAACATTCTATCTAAAAAACTACTTTGTTATTCTCTTCCTTTGTAGATATTTATCTAGAATAGAAATTATTAGTATAAAAAATAGAACAAAATCATATATACCTAAGTTTATCCACTTTAGGGGAATTTCCAAACTTCTCAAACATAATCTAAAAAATCTAAAATTTATCCCCCTTTTTAATTTTCAGAAATAATTTCAAGGAAAATAAAAACTAAGTAAGATAAAATTTATGAAGTAGTTAAAGATCATTTCAGAAGAATAAAAGAAATAAAAAATCCCCATTTATAGATATTTAACAAAAGTAATAAGAATGATTTATTAATTATTTAATGTCCTTTAGTCCTATACTTTAAATTTTTACATATTTCATTATTGAATTTTGAAAATGATAATAAATCACAACACATAAAAGATATAATGAAATTCTATTTATTTTATAATGTTTATCCTTTTGATTATATATTTATTTGTGGTTAACATGGTTATTTATACACAAAAGATAAGAATTAAATATATTCAAAGTAAAGAGATTTGTAGATAAAAAAATATTTAAAGTTTATACTTTCTTAAGAGATTTTGTGATTATTGATTCTAACTTTTACAATCTATTAAATTGACGGTATATCTTATGATTTTGTTCTTTAAAAACTCTTCTCATTTATCAATAAACTTTTTATGATTATATGTATTATGATAATGATTAATAGAAAGTGACTTAGCTTCATCCAATTCTTTAACCAAATATTGAATATCAATCTCATAAGGCTTAGTAAATTTTACCAATCCTATAAAATCTTGAAAATATAACTCAAAATTTAACTAAAAATTATTCACATCTAACTTCATATGAAAAAGAGAATTTTTGAACTACTTATCCCACTTATTTTTATGAGTTTTGTTGAACTAAGACTACAATATATTGAGCATATAATTAACTTGTGAAAAGAAAGATTCCATACTATAAAATTAAATCATCTACTATGAAATGAAGTTAATTTATTTTTCTATATTATGGGATCTAGAAATTAAAAAGGATTTAGAAAATATTTCTGAATTTACATCAACTCCATTTGATTAAAAATAACATTCATGGTAGCCAAACCTACTTTGGTTGGGAAGTATTTTTGAATAGAGCTTTTGGTACCCAAATATTCCTTCCCCTTTAAAGTTTGATAACTAAAATACCCTTTGAAATGTAAGCATAATTTTTTATAAATGATTTAATTTTATTAAAGGAATAATTTTTATTATAATATTCACATATCTTGTATATCGGGAAAAAAGATCACTATAAGGAACAAAATAACTATCTTGATAACCTAGACTTTCGATAGAGTTATGTGTAAGTCCTAAAATTGTTCTCATTGGTCTAAAATATCTATATATTTTCTCAAAAGACTTTATTCCTATTTTATATCTTTTAAGCAGCTTCTTGAGAGTTTAGAATTAATATTTCAATCTTACTTATTCATTTTTATCTTCTAAAAATGATATTTTCTTCCCCTTCTTATCATAAGTTTACTTATAAACTTTATATTTTGACTACTTCAACTATAAAATAAGTATGGTATTATCATTATTTACTTCAGCAAACTCACCTATAGATCTAGAATTTTTTCCCTTATTTTCAAAAACATCACTTTTAAGTTCCATGTATTTCATTGATAGTATTCTATAATATTGTTTAACCTTATTAAGCCCACATTTCTTTTTAAAAACATATTTTATTCCAATGTACCTCTTAATTATTCTTTGATAGGTATCTTAAATTTTAACTATATATTCCTATGTTTTCTCACTAGTCCAAGGTACAACATTTTCCTCCTTATTAGATAAATATTCAGTATCTAGTGAATATGGATAGTCATCACTCAAAGATAAATCAGATAAATCATCATCTGTCATCTTCGTCACAAAATACCTTTCATTTCACATATGAAAATGTTAGTATAAAATGAAGTAATTATTATTATTTTTCACTACCATCGATTAAAATATCAGAAGAATAAGATTATTTACTATAATTCCAAGTGTTTAATGCTTTAAAACTTTTCTTCCCTTTTATTTTACAATATTTTTTGAAATACCATTTTTCATTTTTCTTTATTTCAAAAGAATAGACCAATTTTATTTGGGATTCTAACACTAATATAATACAATTTCCAAGGATTATTTCTTAGGTTTATCATTTTTTTCTTTAAATCAAAAAAATTATATCTTAAAAAAATTTGGGTATCAAACATTATTTTAATAGGTTGAACATATTCTCATTTTGTAAGTTCAAGACTGTTATCATCTGAAAAACATTTAGATGTTCTTATTTTTTATGTACTAGGATTTATATTATGAGTCCAAGGATGTAAATATTCAGATGTTGAGGAAAATGAAACCTTGTTCTTATTTTTTTTCTTTCAAAGAATATATCCTAAAATTATTTTTTTATTTCATTAACAAGCCAATCAAGTCATCATGACTTAGCTTTACGATGTGTTTTATGTTATTTATCATTGTCCGCTTAGATTATCATTTCCTCAGTAAGATATTGATAAATTTCAAAAATAATTGATTTTCTAATATTTCTTTCTCTCAAAGTGAATACTTGTTGTTTACTATAGTTAGGAATCTTTGATGCATCTGGGTCACCATTTTACCATGTAAAAAAGTCAAAACTGTGATAATCATCCCTAATCATGGTATGTTTGGTTTCAATAATTTTTTAAATTCTAAAATGTTTCACTTCTATATTCTTACAAATGTCATTATTCATTCAAAAATAAGAGACAAGATGGTAGATATTTCTTTTGATAGAAGATAAATGATTATCCCTCACATCAAAGATGATCATAAACTCAGTCTGTTAATCTTGATTAAATCCATAAGGAATTTCATAATTTTTGATAATCAACATATAATTCCCTACACCAACATTAATCATGAATGTCTCTATAATATATCTCCATCACCACCATCAATAAAAAGTGAACTGTTAGGATTAAAATTATCTATACTCATGACAAGAATAGCATCAGTCATATATGAACAAAAATATCTTTACACTTATATATCTTAGTGTAAGGAAAATTTCCTAATCTACAAAAATAAAATGGAAAAAATAAAAAGAGATAAAAATTAACCCACTAACAAGAAGAGTTAATATTATATATCAAGATAATATATTTGATACATACTGTTGGTCTTATATAGGGTATGGATATGGCACTATAATATGAGTGAATTGTAGTCTAAGCAATGACTAGAAATTTTCATCCCATTTAAAGTTTAAGTTGACTATATTATATATTATTATGATAAAATACATAATATATCAAAGTTATAAAAGTTTAAATATAGTGTAATTCAAACAATCAATAGTTATGAAACTATCTAATAGAACTATAATCACAACCGAATTTTAAATAGTAAAAAATTAAACATTGTTAGCACAATGGAAAATAAAAAACAATGTAATGAAAAAAATAAAAAATAAAATAATCTGTGAATTATTGATTAATAACTCAAATAATCCTAAAGGATGTAAATTACTAAAAACAATTCCAATAACTGAACCCTTTTCTTTTAGACAAAAGAAGCATCTAATTGTTAACTTGAACCAAAGTATCCCTATTATTATAATGAAATTTCTTTTATAGTGAACCCTTAGGTACGTATCAACATCATTTCCAAAAACACTTTGTCTTGATATCCTCAAAATCCCACAATTAACTTGATTTTACAATCTATCTTCTCATCCATTAAATATCTCAATATCAATAGATTATACACACACTCTATCTTCTTATCCATGGAATACATTGATCTCAGTGATTGGACAAACTATATTTTAGCAAAGACGCTATTCGGTCTCATTGGTCATAAAAATAATGATTATAATAAGAAAACTAATATCTTAACAATCAAACCTCATATAAGAATCTTTAATCACACTATGAAAAATATTAAAAATAGATATAAATTAAAAACATGGATATGTTATCATATATTTTATAACAATAAAATTTATGACACTTGTAAATTGCTTAATCACTAAATTACTTATGATCCTTGAATCCTTGGTTCAAATTTGTAGATGGGCACATAAAAAACTCCAATTTTTATCTTCTAAGTTCTTTGGGTTCAATTTCAACAACATTGGACACAAATCACCATCATTTGATTGATGTATCTCAGCTTTTATCATCTAATAAATTCAACATCATCATAGTATTTATGATACTCATTGAAAAATTTTATCACAATTCATCTAGTGAACTTAATAGTGAAATAAAACCTATATATGGACAATACATTTTTCACATTAAAAATAAAAACAAAAAATTCTTAAATAATTAGTTTCAAATAATAGTGTAGCGTGATTGTATTGAGATTTTCTAAAATAATGATAAATTAGGTTTATATAATCAACAAAATCATAAATGAGTAATGGAAGAAAATATTTTAGGGGATACTAATAATAAATAGAGTGATATGGAAGATCCAATATCTTTTGATGGAATCAATGATTCAGATAATGATTGAAGTTAAAATAATATTGGTTTTTATGCCAAATTAATGTGAAATTAGATGTTATTTATGAGAAAGGTTGTAGTTAAATCTCTTAAAAATAAATAATTAGATTCAAAACTCTATTTTACTTCATATAATGATAATAACTTATTAACATCAGATGATGAAGACGATTCTCCTTTACTTGAGTTGATAGTGAAATATGTGCCAAGTATGGAGAAAATTAGTGAGAGGTTGAAGAAATATTTTGATCAGGATAAAGAATATATTTTTGGGGATGAGTTCCTTCATTAGAAAATTTATAATAAATATTTATAAATTAAAAAATAGCTTATCAAGAAGAAATTTTCTCATGTTATGTCAAAATATGAGCTAGCTAATATGAAGAATGAAAATTTCAATCATATTTTAGAGTTTATTATATCAAAAAGTATAGTCTCAAAGCTAACATCTAAGAAAAATGGAAAGACAATATAATTAATTTAATTTTTAAATAAAATTATACTTAATTCAAAAATAAACAATTTTAAAACAATAACTGTTTTTATATCACATTGAAAAATTAAACAAAATTTTATTATCTTAAATCCATAAGAAAATAAAATAATAATTCAATTAGGGTCATATTACTATTCATATTACTATTCATAAGGGTATATTGTTAATAACCAAAAAACAAGTTGGTTCTATCAGACTCTAAATAACACATTGAACACAATTGTAGATGACTGTTTTTCAAAATTCAAAATATAGAAGCTAAAAAATTTAGTTTAAAAGATAGTTATAAATATCTACTTTAAAAAAGTTTCATGTGTTTAATTTTTTTTATTTTTTTAAAACCTTGGGGTGTTACACCTATATCCTTTTATAATAAATCTAATGATGCATTTTGAAGAAGAGGTGGTCAGAATGTGAATAAATAAAGGAAATACTTAAGGTAAGGTAATTCTTAACTAAATTTACATGCATTGGTTTAAACTTATACTTTATTGAATATGTCGTGATAATATTATGTGTTAAATTAATTTAGATTATCTTATTGTTTTCTCCTCTAATTTTAGTTTATTTGTAGTGGATACACATAATCGATTCATTTTATTAACACTAACATCAATTATATGATCTTCGTAAGATATTTTTAGTCTCACTTTTATTTCTGGGGGACTTATTACGTATTCACTACTCATTTATTTTCTATGATGTATATACATCCATTTTAAAATTAAAATAATGAATTTATTTATTCTCAGGATATTTAATGTTTTGTTAAATGTTATTCCTTCATAGGGAATATAATTCAATTGATTACAAAATAATCTAGGTTTATTTCACAATATCAATATTATTCAGGATTGTATCCAATGGAGAATATATCTCTTATATGTCCATGTTTTATAAAAATATTTTCAAAAACTTTTTTATTATTCCACTAATAATCTTTAAATTAATTTTTACCAATGTTAAAATTTTTAAAAAATGGTTTGAGAGGAATAATTTTATCATTTTACAAATAAGGTAATTCGTGAATTTTTGGACAAAAATATGGAAGGAATGATTTTTTAACTTATATATCATGAGTGGATTTTCCAACCATCATGACACCATAATTTTTTGATGCTTTCTATACAACCTTAAAAAGTTATTTTCAAAGGAAATTTTTTCATTCCTAATTGTGAGGATTTTTAAAAACAATGTTTTCAAAATGGAAAGGATATTTTTCTCAAGAATTATTTCATGTGATATTTAAAAATCATATTCCATATATGAAAACATTAATTGATGTTACTTATACTTTACGGGATATAAGATCTAGGGATACCATCCTTATTATTTCTTTGGATTATTTATGTTTATGATATCATGATTTTTATTAATCTCATCACTTTTCTATGGTTGATGAAATGATGAAATGTTTGTGAAACACATTTCTTTTCATGTGTTTTGATATGATGATTAATTTATGATCTTGTGGAACACATAATTATGGTTTTTATTATGTTATTGGTGGGACCTATATCTATCTCTAATGCGTTGGGAAAATATTTATTTCTCATGATATAACCATGTTAAACATGTTAATGACCATGATCCAATATGGGAAACAGGTGTGTCATAATCCACTATGGGAAAATGGTCTGTTTTAATCCACTATATTGATGGTTTTGGTATTTAAACTTGACATATGAAATGTTTTTTTATATTTATAATGGTTATACACTTTTATTACATGATCTTATTGTTCATGAATGATTTATGAGGATTTATTACTATTATGGTTCATGTTTTCTGAAATGATAATATTTATGTCAAGAATCATGATCATGATCTATGATAGGTTGGTTATAAAATTCATAAATTATGTTCACAATCACAAATCCTTATTCCTATCTTATTATTTCATATGATCATGGATTAATATCTTCTTTTTTTACCCTTAAGGGGAAATTGATCTCACCCTTTCTTATGTTTCCTTTTCCCTTGGTCATGAAGAAATGTTTTAAGTAGGATATGTCTAAGAAGGGTTCTAAACATGAGGAAATTTTTGAAGATGATATAGATTGTTATGGGCAATTTGTTTATTTTTCCTAGATATGTAAGAGTTATTCTGAATTCTCTAAAACTATAGACCTAAAAGGTCTTGGGTTATGTAAGTGATCCAGTATCTCATTTTTATATTTTATGTTTTTATGGAAAAATTGGGTCACATTTATCAGTGTCAAATCCATAAATATAATATTTTTATTTTTATCACTGAATCTAAATGTGTAGGTCTCAGGATATTTCATTTGGTATCATAGAAGGGTTTAGAAAAAATTTTATATTGGTGTGTTTTCTTAAGAAGTTATAATATGGGTTGTAGATACCATCATATTTATATAAGACCATAAGTTCAGAGTCTTAGACACCCCTTTTGAGGTTTTAAGTTATGAAATTTTAAGGTGATTGATGATATTTTTGGAGACATTTATTTTTAAAATAATTATGGGTTATTAAATTTTGGGATGCAAAATGAAAGGAATGAGATAGACTTTAGGGATAAAATAATTCTTTATTGTTGAATATATTAAGGTTTTTTTAGGATGTATCTCCAATTTTTATAATTTTATAAGCATAGATTTAGATAAAGTACATCCCACTAGATGGGTGACAACTCATTGTATCCAGCAAGGCACTGAGATTTGAACCCACAACCAAAGGAAGAAAAGGATTCATCACCTAACACTAACCTAAATTAAGTCCAAATTAGTATGACATTTTCTTAAATTATTTTAAGAATGAAGAATAAGTTGATAAGAGGGGACATGTGTTATATAGTATAGATAACCATGGGTTTATATATTGATGTGTTGGTTAAGTGATTAATGTTATTTCAGAAGAATCTCACTATTTTGGGAAACTTATATGATATCATGAGATTATATTTCATTAATAAAGGTATAATTATCTTTTGGAAGCACATATTATTTTATTGTGGATTTATGGTGCTTTGGAGTATTTATATAAATGATTATAATATATTAGATATTATGCTACTAGGGAAATTACATTTTTGGTATGAGTTTTTAATATTGATTTATTCTATGTGGAGATAAATATTAGATTTATATTAGAAGAAAATGTGATTTTTCAGTTTCAATAATATTCAAGAATATTTTGAGGAAATTTATGGATGGTTTTTTATTGAATAATCTAAGTTAAAATTTGGGTATTGCTGTTGGATTTTTTATTTTAAAGTATTTTTCCTCATATGAAGGTTTAACAATTTTGGGAATCAACTAATATTTTTCTAACCATTTTTGTTTTGGATAATTTATGAGGATGGTAGAAGTAGATTGTTATCCATTTTTAGATTTCATGATCTGTGGATGTTGATTCTAGTGCTTCTGGAATGAAAACTTTATACTCATCATTGTGAGTAAAATAAGTTTTTTTCGTCGAATTTTATTAAAGAATAAAACTATTATTTTAAATTAATTATATTTTATTATGTTATTACTATAGGTAGTAAATAAATTCCTCAACATAATAAGAATTATTTTCAAACGAAAAAAATTATTTTTTACATTACATAACAAGAAATCAATATGCATTTCACCCATTATGGATTTATGGTTCTGGGATGGTTAACTTACTCATGAACATGTTCTATATCACTCTCTATCAGTTCTTGGGAGTCAATTTTCACTTCCATAACCATGTTTTCTTATATAGAAACCTAGTATGTGTTACTATAAATGAAATTCATACTTTACTTTAATTCTTTTAAATTTGGAGTTTTGTTGACCCTTTTTATGATGGGATATTTCAAAAAAAGGTATTTTATAAACTCAAACATTAGTTACCAATAATAAGTTAAAATTTTGAGGGTATAATTTATTAAAGTATTGTATATTTTAATACCCCATTATTTTATAATTAAATACTTTTTTTGATAGTTTACAAGATACGCAACACTAAGTTTAAATAAACAATGAAATATTGTTATGTGATAGTTATAACCTCACTGTTAAATTGGAAGGTATGAATAGGAATAATTGATTTATGAAATAAATATAAACTCCATACTTAATATGAATTTATTGTAAAATGATTATTAAATAATCCCTCAATTTCAAGTCAATTCATTTAATTCTGCAAAAAAATATGATTTCTTCAAAAATGAGTTTTTATTCTTTTTATGAGGGAATATTATCTTCTGTAAGTTTAAGAAAATGTATTTGAAAATTGGATTTAATTTTTTAATTAACAATTTGAAAATTATAATAAAATTATTTTTTTTGAGAAATTTCTAAAAAAACATTTTTCAAGGAATAGTGAAAAATAATAATTTTTATTGAATATATTTTCATTTAATGTTTTTACAAGCTAAAATTATGTTTTGGATCAGTTTTAATTTTTTATTAGTAAATTTTGATTTTAATTAATAAAATTATGATTTTCTAAATGGATTTTATACATGAATTTACAATAAAAACATTTTATATTTAGAAGGGGTATTTTTGGAAAAAAAAACTATTTTTCATTGCATTTTTCAAGTATTATTTTAAATTAAATTCTAATTATTATGTTTTATGAATTTTAGAAAATTAATTTTATATTTATAATAATTGATTACAAATTTATTAGGTATTCCTCTTTTATTTTTGGTCAGTGTGAATAGAAAACAAGTTAATATGGATTAAAAATATGTTACAAGGATATATGTTTTCATAATATTTATTCTTGGGTGAACTTAATGTTATCATTAACACATAAGGTTCCAAATTGAGTTTTTAAGGGACACTTTTCCACAAAAATTATTTATATATTATTTAAATCAAACAAATTCACAAAATATCACTTTCATTGTCTTAAAACCCATTATATGACCACATGGGAAAAAATAGTTTATAAATTAATATAAGTATCCATTTTGAAATTAATAAGCTTAGTTTAATTCTATAAATTTATTTATGACTTTTGGGGCCAATTGTATGAGATTATGACTTTTAAAATATTCAATTTAAACAAAAGTCAAAGATGTTTCATTCAAGTTTTTAATAACTATAACACTTTTAATATGGGGTTATCCAGAGGATATGTTGGACTATAAATAGTATTTTAAAATATAAAATATTTATATTAATTATAGTAATATATTTTTAATTTTTATTAATTAAATAATATCTCTAAATTTTGATTCAACGTTAATGTAGTAATTATTCAATTAACAAAAAAATAAAATAAATGATAATAAATATATTAAAGGTAATTTAATTTTAGATATTTAAGGTGATCCATGAATTCTATAGATGGAATTGACAAATTATATATATAATAATAAAAAATTTGGTTCAAATTTGACATGTTTTCTAGACATTTTCAAAAGTCAAAATAGTGAATAGTGTCAAAATTGACAATAATGATAATTTATGGGATTAATATATTATTAAATTATTTAAAATTAATAAAAAACATTCAAAAATTCAAATTCATTATGATAAGGTATAAAATTTCATAAATTAGCTATCTATGTTCCAATATAAACCATATAAGTAAAAAAACTAAAACCTTTTAATATTGAAATAATTGTTACCCTAGTTAAAATTAAAATAGGTTAAAGAAGGGTTAATCAAATTCATAAGTTTTAAAATAACACCAAAACATGTCTAAAATATATTTTTTTAATATATTACAGCCTTATAATATCTTATATTTTAATCAATTATCATTTGGTGGTATTTGTTTGGAAAATTAAAATATTATAATTTAATCTTTTGAACAATTCCAAAAGTATCCATCATCCTGATTATAAAAAGGCACCTCCTCCCTCCATTATTTACAAAACATTAAACTTCTATCTTAGCCATACCCTATAAATTTATCTTCTAAATTCCATAGATACATTATATAGGTGCTAGTATTCCCAAAATACCAAACATAGACCCCTTCTAAGGATAGATATAGGAGATGTTTCAAAGAATAGGATGTTTGAACATGAACGAATAAAGGAAAAACTTGAGGTAAGGGAACTATTAACTCAATTTCAATTCATTGGGATAAAATTATACTTCATTGAATATTTCATCCTAATATTATGTTTAAAATGATTTTTTATTATCTTATATTATGTTTCCTCTTGTTTTATATGTATTTAGAGAGGATACACATAATCAATTAATTTAATTAATGCTCACTTCAATAATATGTTTTTTGTAAGGGATTTGTAGTCTCACATTTATTTATAGAAGACTTGTTCCATATTCACCACTATTATTTTGTGTGGGGAATATTACCCTTTTACTTGTTATATCATGGATTTATTTATTCTCAATATATTTAAATCATTGTTAAATTTTATTCTTTCATAGAGTATATGATTAAAAAGATTACAAAATTATAAGGTTTTATTTCAAGATCTCAATATTATTTGACATTTTATCTATATGGTAATATTTAACTTCCAAGTCCATGTTTTCAAAAAATGTTTTCAAAAAAATTAATATTTTTTTGTGAATGTTAAAATTCATTTTTACCCATGTTTGACTTTTTAAAAAATAAAATAAAAGGAATGTTTTTATCATTTTCTAAACAAGGTATTTTGTTAATTTTATAGAAAATATATGGAAGGAATGTTTTTAACTTATATGGAATGAGTGGATTTTCGTACTATGATAATTCCTTAATGATTTGAATCTCCCTATAAAATCTTCCAAATTTAGTTTTAAATAAAAATTTTCCCTTTGTAAATATACACCTTTTCAAAAAAAAATGTTTTCAAAATATAAAGGATATTTTCCTCAAGAATTATTACAAGTGATCTTCAAAAATCGTTTTCTATATAAGACAACATTATTTGATGTTAATTATGATTTATTAGGGATATGATCCAAGGATTCCATCCTTATTATTTATTTTTATGGCTTATATTTATGATGGCATTATGTTTATGAATCTTTTTACTTCTCTATGGGTTATGCAATGATGACATGTTTATGAAACCCATTTATTTTCATGGGTTTTAATATGGTCAATAATTTATAATCATATAGCACATATATGTATGGTTTTTATTATGTAACCATTGATACATATATCTCCCTCCAATTAAATGGGTAAAGATTTATATCTCTTGAGATAATAACAGGAAACATGTTTTTTGGGTTAATCTACTATGGGAAAGACATGCATCCTGGTCCATTATGTGAAACAGTTGTGTCATGATCCACTATATTGATGGTATTGGTAGTTAACCTTGACATATAAAATGGGTTTTCTATATTTATTATGGTTTCACACTTTTATGACATTATCATATGGTTCATGATTGATTTATGACTATTTATCGCTCTTATGGTCCACATTTTCTGAAATGATAGTGTTTTTCTATAAATCATGTTTGTGGTCTATGAAAGGTTAGTTATGAACTTTGTAAGTAATTTTCATGATCACATAAGTTTATTCTTATCTTATTCTTTCATGTGATCGTGGACTGATATCCCCTATGTTAACCCTTATAGGTCATATGATCTCACCCTTTATTATGTATCTGTTTCCCCAAGTTATAAATAAATTTTTTAAGTAGGATATGTCTAAGAAGGTTTCTAGACATGAAGAAGTTTTTGGAGATGATATATATTTTCAAGAGAAAATTTATTTTTACAAGATATGTAAGAGTTTTGATTGATTCTATAAAACTCTAAACATAAAAGGTCTTTTGGTATGTAAGTGATCCAAATTTCCATTTTATGTTTTATGTTTTTAAGGGAAAAAATGGGTCACATTTACCATTAATAATCCAGAAATGTGATGTTTATATTTTTGGCACCACATTTGGATGATTGGGCCTCAGTCTGTTACAAAAATTCACCACTAAAAATAAGTATGTTTAGAGAGGAAATAAAACTTAAAATAGAAAGAGGTATTAGCTATTATTTATATATAAAACTCATCCCATACCAATCACAGTAAAATACTAATGGTTTTATAACAACTATTTAAATCCAATCCAAAGCCATGGAATAACATGTACTATCATTCTAAAACAACCCTTAGTAAATTCAATATATGAAACCCATGGTGTGATCAATGACCTTCCTAACTATTTATAAAAATCATTTAACTCTCATAAATTCACACAGCTCGATCCATTTTCTGTTTTAACAAATGGTTTCAAGGAATAATGTCGTATATGTCATATTAACCCGAAATTTATTATTTCTAATATAGAACAACACCTACCAATGTGGTGAAATGCCTCTTACATAATATTAATCTAAATGATTCATATATATCCATAGCATAACTAATAATATCATAGGACAAAGAAAAATGAAAAAATAAAACACCACACCACAAAAAAGATCTTAAAATTAAATTTAATTAATCTTTTAGGATAAAAAATTTATGTTATTAATTAGAGGCTAAACTTTTTCATGAAGAATATAAATATATCGATAACATTAATGGTCATTATTTAAAGTAAAAAAATACCATTTCCCCATTATTTAAATTAAATAAAGACCAATAATATCAATATTAATTAGTTATAATAGTTATTTACACTTGATACCATATTTATTTAATTTTAAAAATTAATTTGTTATATATTTAATACATGTTTTATAATAATAAACTAATGGATGAAGATATTCATCTTTAATGATAAATTTAAATGTACATCTACATATATGTGGTGTGAACTTGAATTCCATGATCTTGAGGATTAATCATTAATGGTTTTTATTTACCTAAAATTTTTCATTGTATTAATTTCATACATGAATTATGTGAATTTATCATGATTTCTAGATGTTTCCCTCTTAAAAACTTAGTACAGTGATTTTAGGATATAAGGAAATAGTGAAACCTTTATTATTAGATGTAAAAAAATATTCTTCAAGATTGATACACTAAAATAAGGTATATGAATGGTGTGACCAAAAATTATGTCTGAGAGTAAAGGCTCTCAAATATATGTTTGTTTTATAAAGGGGATTTTCTTTTAAGCTGAACTGATATGGATATGATTTGTGACATTGGTTTTGGATTTTCCCATATATGAGTCACATTAAAACTCGTATAAATTCAAGTATTTTGGATGATATAAAGGAAATTTGGATGCTTGGAACTATTTAAAATAATTTTTTTGAGTTAGGAATTGTATTTTAGAGTTGTTTAAGAGATGATAGAAAAAAACACACCATCATGTTTTCAAAAAACCTGCATGGTTTCATGTCTTGGGTGAAACATTTTGGGGAGGGATAAAAATGGATGTGGTATTGGACATGGTTTTTAAAAAATAACTATGTACCATGGGTAATACTTGTTGCTCCATGGTTTATGTAAATAATATTGTAGTATTTATAATGTGAAGTATAATGATAAATTCATTACATCAAGGCTTTGCAAGGCTTTATGTGACCTAAATATATCTATGATTTTTAGTTGGTTCTAAGGTGATAAAAATAGGGCACTAGACCTGATCTTTGGTTAGGAAGAAGAATAATAAAGTCATCAGATAATAATTTCATTAGATTTTTTTTGTTTCTAGACTAGTTTTAAGATAGTTCAAAATAGTTGAAATGATTAAACTATAGTTATGCTTTATCAAAATATGGTTAGTGATAAAATCATAATTTAAGTGTCTTTGATGATGTGGATTTGTGGTTGTAACATGGGATACTCAATCTGAATACTTTATTTCCTCAAATCATATAAAGGGTGAAAAAGATTTATATATTGGTCCAATGGATCAAATAAGTGTAGATGAAGATATAAGTTGAGTTAATTATTGGATTTTGAATTTTAAAATGAAGATACAATGAAATCGGGAAAGTTTAGTTGTGAAAATGATTGAGAGTGAGTGTTTCACAAATTATAAGTAGTTTAACATAGGAACAAAAATAAGTATAAAATTAATAAATTTAAAAAAACTGGGGTATATATCTATTAAATTCCTAAAGTTTAAACACTTGTAATTTTAATATTGAAATTTCTCTTGAAGAGAAAGTGGACTATTATGGTTTTTTCATTGGTATTTGAGTTTTTCTTTATTGTTTGAAATATAGTTTCTTGCTATTACATCAAGATATATATGATTAATGTTGAATAATATATTGGGTTGTTGAATAGTGGTTTATATCACTATTTTATTAAAAAATTATCATGTGAAGAAGTGAAGAGAAGGTGGAGTTCAACTACAAAAAATTATAGTTTCTTTTTTAAAGTTGAAGGCCTAATTTTTCATATTTCTTAAAGAATAAAATTTGTATTCTGTTGAATAATGTTAAATAAATAAGAATATATTTTATTGTAACACACATTCAAGGATAGATTTTTTTCATTTTTATCCATGATGTGGATTGTGTGATATTTGGTTTCCAAATCATTCCAAGGATAAAGTCATTCATATCGAATGATAAACATTATGCATTCATTTTTTTCTATTATTTGTGAGTTTTTTTGAGTATGTGGATAATTAATTAAGTGGTTAAACTCATCATAATTTTGTATTTAAGAGTTAATAAGGTTTAAACAATAAGAAATTCAATTATCTTCATCGGTGATGAAAGTTCTTCATTGATTAAATGTAAAATTAATTGATTCAATAATCTATTATATCTTTGTGAATAACTAAAGATAATAATAAATATTGGAATCTACATATCCATAATAGGTATTGAAGTTGGTTTCTAGTTTTCCTTGAAAGACACTAATCTCTTAGAAAAATGGAATTGGTGAGTGTTATATATTTTTTAAATTGAGTAGGTATATAATTCTTATCTGCAAAATAGACTATTAAAATTCAATAAAAAGTAAGGTCATTCCAAAATTTTACAAAAAAACTATCATATACAGAAGTATAGGTTTCTATTATATATATATAATCAAGTAGTTTTAACAGTGTAGGTATTTATCAGCACTATAAAAAAATTGATAAATGACATATTTATCAGTCCTAAATAAAGAGCTAATAAATTTAACCATTTATTAGTGCTATACTTTTATCACTGATAAAGGGTACCTTTATTAGCACTTTATATTTAGCACTTATAAATATTTCTTTCATCAGCAATTTTTTAGCACTCATAAAGGTCTGAATAAATAAAATGAAACACTTTAATAAATTAAAAATAAAAATGAGTTTTATTAAATAAATTATTACAAATTTTATTAATTAAATAATTATTTGTAAAATGAATAAATCGATTAAACATTGTTAAATACTAAATATTTTATTAATTAGATAATTATGATAACTAATGATATTAAATTGTTTATATTAAATATACAAATATATATTAATGTATATAAATATTATTTATATATTACAAAATATTTATGCACTTTACATTAAACATACATGTATTTATTGAAAAATATTTTATAATAAAAAATTAATATGAATTAAAAATAATGACTAATTTCATAGTACTCAACATATAATTGAATGTCGTTTGATTTTTAAATTTAATATATATTAAATCTCTATTATATAGATTTCACATATATGTAATTAATGAATTTTTATATACAATGCAAACACATAAAACTAATCCATTTTTTCAAATTGTTAAAGTGTACTTATTTTTAATTTATTCAATTTCATTCATTTTTAACATAAATTCATGCATTTAAAATTAGATATTCATTGATAATTTTAAAAAAATATTTGTAAAAAAATATTTATAAATAAATATATATATATAAATTTACATTTACATTTACTATATTTATACAATTTTTTATTTATAATTATAAATAAATAATTATTTTTTTAAAGTATTTATATAATTGTAAAAAAGTAATTATATATATTTAAATAATAATTAAATTTATAATAAATTTACTTAAATAATGAATATATTTACCATATTTATATATATTTATTACATATATTTATATATTTATATAATTATATAAAATGATATAAATATTATTTTTTAAAAATATTTATATAATTATAAATAAATAATTATAAAATTATAATAAATATATAGAAAAAATATATATTTACTATATTTATATATATATATATATATATTTATTAAGTATATATAAATGTTTACAATTTTTTATTTATAATTATAATTATAAATCCTTTATCAGTGATTAAGTAATAAGCACTAATAAAATCATCTTTATCAGCACTTTTTCATACTGATAAAGATGTGGTTTTATCAATGCTAAAAAAGCACTCATAAAATTAACATTTACCAGTGCTATAATTTTAGCACTGATAAATATTGATTTTATCATCTATTTTTTAGCACTAATAAAGAACATCCTTTATCAGCGCTTATTTTTAAGCACTGATAAAAGTTCCCTGATCTAATTAAAAAACTATAACCATTTGCAAACTCGTTACGATATCAAAATCCTTCTACAGAAGCCACTTGCTGTTGGGGATCCTTCTTGGTGAATCAAACCTTGAATCACACCACTCAACTACCTCTCAAACATCTCTTCTAACATCTGATGTTTGATTAAAGTTAGGGTTTCCAAAGAGGGTTTCTGATTTTCTTCAACCTAGAGAGGTAGGCCTTCTGATTTTCTTAGGGTATTTTTGGTTTTGTTTTGGATTTAATCTTTGATGATGTCATTATTTTTTGTCTAGAGATTTTATATGAGTGAGGTAGGCCTTCTTATTTTCTCAGTTTCAAATTTTGATTCAACCCTAGATCCCTCCTAGAGAGTATATTGTTTCTGGACTTTAGGGTGACACATGGAGTCACATGGAGTTTATTTGGTTGTTGTATTTGGTTTATATGTCCAAAATTGATCGCCCAAAGCTATTGTAAATATTTTTCATTCTTTATTTTATCAATGGTATTCCATACATGTAAAATTTTGGAAATTGAAACTGGGGCTTTTGTTTATGAGGAAATTAAGGTAGTTTAAGGGATTACTTTTATATTATACTGATTCATACCTTCTCTTTTCAACTTATTTGTGTTGGTGTGGGAATCCAATGTATGTATGTATCATGGAAGTTTTTTTTAGGTTTTATTTCTATAAGTTTTGTTTTTTTAAATACTTCTCATTGTGTTATTTTTTATACCCTAGTTCTAATTGAGAGCCTAAGGGGGATATATAATGTCCCTTAGACACTATCATGGGCCAGATCGGTTTTTTGATATTTGGTTGTCTTGGGTTTGTTTTGGAAACTATATCTATTGTTAAATGTGTTTTATCTTTTCTCAATAATCCAACTTTTTATGTCTCTACACTTTTAAAAAAATTATATTTCTCCCTCTTTAGATTAATCCAATATTATTTATAAATAATTTTAATAATAATATATGAAATATTATACCATAATGTTGTATACTATTTTCGAAATACATTATAATTTTTCATCATCACGCTAATTACCCTCTCTCAATAATCTAAAAAAATATCCTTTTGATATTACCCAGTTCTAGTTGTACCACTTTTTTGAGAACTATATACCACTATAAGATGTTATAATTTACTACTCAAGAATATAGATTTTCAAGAATTCCACCACCTTTTGAGTATTTATTTAACTAATAACAAGTGGATTCCATGGAATCAGTTTGATACCTAGAAATATGAAATGTAGAATAATAGTACTTTAAACCTTTTTAATATCAAAAAAGTTGGCATATAATGAATCTCCCACACTCTATGATATATATTGACAGTCCATCCACAACATTTGAAAATTTTATTCAATTTTTAATGGGTTTCAACATGGGTTTTCAATCTTCATTTTGAAGTCTATAAAACACTTTCTCAAATACATGGATTTGGAATAAAATATCCCATGAATTATATGAGACCCCTATAAACTATGGAAAATGTCAACTCACTAATCATCAGCCTTTAAACATTGATCATTATTAATGTAGAAAATTATTATCATCATGTATCTCTTGGAATTATAAATATTATGTCATTCACATTGATAAAGACTTTTAATCTATCCATAAAATTATTTTTTATGTAATGATTATGATAAATTCATCATTTTATAAATTAAAGTTTCTTTAATAATTCATTTAACCTTCAATTCCAATATTTTAGTTCTTATTTCCATTCATAAATCACCTTTTTCAATTTACAAACATTATTATCATATTAAATAATGATAAAACTATATGTTTTTTTGATGTAAACTTCATATTTTTGTAATACAATAGTAAATTCTAATTTTACATCAAGTTAGAGTACCTTTAATTTTCTTGGGATGGGTTAGTGTGGTGGTACGACATCCCAAGAGTCTTGAGATGCTTTAAAATATTGATATACAAATAATTTTAAATTTAATGATTCCTTAGGCTAATACATCACTTGTTCCAATACATTTTTATATCTTCTCGTTGATTAAATGAGAGTTTATTATTCTTGTTTATCATATTTTAGTTTCTTATTAATCCTTAATTTCCCATATTATATTTTAATTTTTCTAGGGGATTTAAGAAATATTTTATGTGGAGTGATTCATTTATTAAATTCAATTACCTGTTTTTTTTTTCAACATACTGAAATTATTTGAAACAATCAAATTTTGAGTTTCCATTATTATAATTTTCTATAACTTTCACTTTTGATAATGAATATATTATGTGTATTTATTTATATATTTAATAAAATTAATTATTTATAAATTCAATAGAGTGGATATGAACCGAAAATGGATGCATGTTAATCATTTGACAAATGAATATGAAGATGAAGTTAAAGAGTTAATCAAGTTTGTTAGAGAGCATACAGATGACCATTATAAAATCCTCTTTCTATTTTTACATTGTTTTTATTCAAGAAAAATTAATCTAGAAGTGTTGTAAAATCATTTTATTTTTCACATAATAGATCAAATCTATAAATGTTGGAGTAAACATAGAGAAAAAATGAATGTGGAAATAAATTAAGATGATACCATAGATTATGAATCATTTGATATGAATAACTTTGTGAAAGATAATGGAGATCGCATGGAAGAAATGATAATGGAAATTGAAGATGATATTTGTGATTGACCAAAGTTGTTAGAGGAGTTAAATATTTTTTCCAACAAACCATTGTATACTAGTTGTACAAAATACACAACATTTTCAACTGTATTAAAGTTATATAATTTGAAAGATGGCAGTGAATGGAGTGGCACCACCTTTACATAACTACTTGGTCTTCTAAAAGATATACTGCCAAAAGAAAACTAATTACGATGCTGAACATATGACTCTGAAAAAAAATTACATTCAATGGGAATGATATTTAAAAAAATACATGATTGTCTAAATTATTTCATATTGTTTTGAAAGGATAATGGATCGGTCATAAAATTCACTAAGTGTCATGTAGATCGATACAATAAAAATGAATCATGTCCTTCGAAATCAGTATGGTACTTTTATATCATCTCATGGTTTAAAAGACTATATGGATGTCATTAAACCGTAACACAATTAACATGGCATGAAGATACAAGAATTGAATATGGGAACCTACATCATCAAGTATATTATCCTCAGTGGAAGAAAATTGATTATGAATTCCCTAAATTTAGAGATAACCCCAAAAACTTTTGTCTCATGTTATCAACAAATGTAATAAATCCTTTTAGTGTATAGATTAATACTCATAGTATATAGCCCGTCATGTTGGTAAATTGTAAGTTTCCACCATGGTTATGCATAAAGCGCAAATACATTATGTTTTCTCTACTTATAACTAGACCCAAGAAACCCAGTAATGATATAGATGTCTATTTGGATTCATTGATTGAAGATATGAAATTGATGCGGGATACAACTGTTACAATGTATGATTCTCATAAAAGTAAATAATTCATGTTGAGGTACATGTTTCATGTAATGATAAATCAATTCCCTGCTTATAGAAATTTATAAATCTATAGAATTTAAGGAATTTTTGGGTGTCCCATTTTTGAAAAACAAACATACTTAGTTTTTTTAAACATTCCTCAAATACTTTGATTTTAGAACATCCAAAATTTTTACCTAGATGACATAAATACAAATCTTGGACAACAACATTCGATGGGAATATCAAACATGTTACAAAACCATCTCCATTAATGGCAAATCAACTGTAAAAAAGGTATAAAAGATTGACATTGTTTTTAGTTAACCATTTTTCAAAAACCATTCAAAATCAGGTTGGAAGTAGAGATCAATTTTCCTTAAATTATCGTATTGTAATTGTTTGTATGTTAAAAAATTTCTCAATGTCATGCTTGTAGAAAAAAATTGTATTTCATAATGTTATCGGCGCATTACTAAATGTTCTCAGAAAAATGAAAGATAGATTCAAGGATAGGTTGGACTTGATTGAAATGGGTATAAGGGAAGAGTTGGCACTGGTGAAGGGTAAAAGGCATACTTTTCTTCCTCGAGCAGCTTACACTCTATCCAGGAAGAAAAAACTGTAATTTTTCCTCTTCCTTACTAGTGTAAAAGTTTCATAGGGGTATTAATAAAATATCAAGAATTTAGTATCAATGAATAATTTTAAGTTACAGGGACTAAAATCACACGATTATCTTGTTTTGATGTAAGATTTAATTCTTATTTCTTTCTGTTTCATTCTTCCTCAAAATTTATGACATACATTAACCAGTCTATGCTTCTCTTTCAAAGACATATACTGTAAAGTTATAGACCTAAAGAAGTTTAACATCCTAAATAATAAGATTATAGTCATATTATGTGAATTAAAGTTGTTATTCCCACTATCATTCTTTGACATAATGGTCCACCTAATTAATAACTTGGTTAAAGTGGTTCAACTATATGGTTATGTCCAATATTGATGGATTTACCCCATTGAATGGTGTATGATGATTTTTAATGGGTATTTCAATAATTGAAGTTTTCTAGAAGGTTGTAATTCAGAATGATATATTATTGAATAAGCTATGGAATTCAATTTCAATTACCAATCATATTTTGAAAGCATCGGTCTTCCAAAGTCTCATCACAACACATTCCTTATGGGTTAAGGGATTTCTAGAAGATATGTTATTATAATTAACTTGATAGAGCGGGAGAAATCACATCTTTATATATTACATAAAAGTGAAGATTTTGATCTATACATTGGAAATAAAAAATAAATTCTTAGATATTTGAATCCATCAAGGGATAAATGATGGATATAAAATACACATAATGAACAGTTTATAGGATGGATCAGATATAAATTTTATGGAGATTCATCTAAAAATACGAATTCAATTATCGAACGAATTCAATGGCTAGATATAGGACTGAATGAAAATGATATATCATACATTTGTTCTATTATCAACGGTTATGAGTTCTATTAAAATATACACGATGATTTCAGTATGATGCAAAAAAGTTGTTATATGCTTGTGGCTAAAGCGAAGAACATATCTGGTTCCAAAGATAGAAATCCAATTTATGAAACTATGTCATATTTTGGAATTATCAAATAGATATAGGAGTTTGATTATATAACATTTCAACTTCCTATTTTTCATTTCAAATGGATTCACAATATAAATGGAGTGAATATTGGTGAAATGGTCTTTGTGAAGGTGAATTTTAGTTTATAAAGGGAAAATTATGAGTTCTTCATAATCACATCCTAAGCTATACAATTATTTTATATCTCTGATCCAACAAATGATAATTGGTTGATTGTCCTACTGGTGACTAAAAAAATGTTGAGTTAGAAAAATATTCAATCATGGATAAAACTTTCATTAGGACATCACAATCAGTTAATGATAGTCTCAATGTAGAGAATGACTTGTATGTTAGAGGGGGCCACAAAGAGGGAATTTGTATTATCAATAGAAGAACCAAATCCTCAAAAACATTAAAAAAAAGATGGTTCAATGAGAATGTAAACCTTTTTTTAATATATTATGTTTGTCCTTATAATATTATATGTTCTATACTACATTAACATAATCTAAATTAAATGTTTGACTACTCATGCAAACAATGTCTTCTACATATGATGGAAGAAAAAACTATAATGAATAAAACCCTTTAGAAAGATATAAAGTTAATGTTACGATATACTTTCTCTATTTTACTGAAAAAATATATAATGAAATATTTATTTAATTCTCATTATTCCTTGAAGAGTTCGTTTATTTTAGAAGATTTTTGCCCAGGTGTCATGCCTTTGTAATAAGATAAATGATGTTTTCTATACTCAATCACAGAGGTAATATTCATTTTTTCATATTAAAACCATTTTCCATAAAATTAATGTATTATTTCATAATTATGTTTAATTTATTTCTTTTTAGTATTACTCACATAATAATTTTTTTCTTATACAGGTGGTTATTTTTTTCGAGTTGGGATGCTCTGTCCAACTTTCATGATTCTTCTCCATCAAAACCTTTTCACCTCTATAGTGTTTCATCTATCACTTTCTTTCAAGTTCTCTCCACTGCCTTTGTAGGAAGAGAAATGATGTTTCCTCTTCTCAATTATAGAGGTAACCAAGATTTTTTCACAGTAAAATAATTATCCATAAAATTTATATATTATTTAATATTTAAGTTTAATTTATTTATTTTTAGTATTACTCACATGGTAATTGTTTTATTATATAGGTGGATTCTTGTGTTCAAGTTGGTGTGCTTTGTCCAACTTTTATGCTTCTTCTCCCTTAAAACTTTTTCACCATTGTAGTGGTGCATTTATCACTTGGTTTCAAGTTACCTCCACTACCTTTACAGGAAGAGAAATGATGCTTCATTTACTCAATTACATAGGTAATCTTGATTTCTTCATAGTAAAATCATTTTCCATAGAAGTAAATTATTATTTCATATATGTGTTTAATTTATTTATTTTTAGTATTACTCACAAAGTATTTGTTTACTTATACATGTGGATTATTTTTTTGATTTTCGGTGATCTGTCTAACTTTCAGGATTCTTATCCCTTAAAACCTTTTCATCTCTACAATTTTTCACTTATCACTTTATTTCAAGTTACATCAACTGCCTTTGTAGGAAGGTAAACAATGCAGCCTCGGCTCAATTATAGAGGTAATCTTGATGTTTGTAAAGTAAAATCATTGTCCAAAGAATTAATTTATTGCATCATATTTATTTTTAATTTATTTATTTTTATTATTACTTACATAATAATTTTTTTCTCATACATATAGTGACCCGGCCTTTTTTACATTACTATTACATCATTTAAAATATAAACAACATAATATTATTACACATAGAGGATCTAAAGGTTTAGTGTCTTGGTAAAACTAAGACCACACATAACAAATACAACACCAACCATAAACATTTATTTAATTTATTCTTCACTAGCTTATTAGTGGAACTTGTCCTCTTCTTAGTACATGTAGCCACCTAAGGATATACATCAAAAGGGGTGATCTAGAAGCCCAGTAAGAGGATAGATAAGAAAAATATAGTATGGGGTGAGCATAATCATAACATAGGCAAAAGATCATGAACATGAGAGGAGCATAAATAAAAGACTTAAAATGTGGAAATGCATAAAAATGAAACATCATGTCTTAGTGGTTAACTACCACACATACTTGTGAACTAAGATATCATATTTTTCACACATCATTTCATATTTACTCATGAGATTCATCACTTTACCCAATGCATTGGAGTGCTATATAATTCCAGGCGCACCCGTCACATCATAACATTATCATTTATCATGCATGACACAATGAACATATAACATAATGAACATAACTAACCCATGAAAATTAATGGGTTTGATCTCATAATAACACATTCATAAAAGTTGGGTTCCCAAAATAAAGAGGGAACAACATAATTGATACAAGAACCGTCAACCTTGAATGAGAGGTAAAGTTGAGTTCTTAAGAGAAGAGTTCTTTCAGAAAACATTTGGATTGTAATAAACTTCATTAGAAAACATTTATATCCCAGAAAATGGAAGACAATGATGAAAAAATGATTTTTTAGGAGTAACCATATCAAAAATGGAGTGAAAGAGGATGAACCCAACGGACGAAAGTTGGGTTCGAGAATTTTCCCTTACCTTGTACCCGAATGCTTCCTTTTCTTTAATGTCTTGTATAATGACATTATATTGATAAATTATAAATCCAGAACCATTTGTACATTAATAGGCATCATTCTGGTTTCATTATGTCATATTATGTTCGTTTTGATGACTTGTAGAGTTTAAAAACATTGTTCGGGTATGTTCGTTTTCATGGTTTTCTTGAGTGGTTCACTTGTATTCTTAAATTGAAGGTTGGGTAGAACATGGGTAAACATATAGAACTGATATTACATGTTATTAATGATATTAAATTATATTTAATGATTTTATAATTAATTATATTATATACATGTGGATGAATCATTAGATAAGAATTTAATGATGTTTATTTTGGTAAATTTGGGCGGTTTTTGGATCACAACGAACTTGTTTTAACATATCACTTAGTAATATGGCCATAGGTTATTTCCATAACATTAAATAGAACATAATACACATAAAATATTCTTTTTAAACCATAAAAATTGTTTCATGACCAGATCCGAAGGTAGAAATGGAAGAAGAAAGCATGTCGTTCTTGAAGGTGATAAATTAACAACTCACGAACAACGTTATCTTTAATAAAATAAAAGGAAGAGGGAAAGGGGGTTGGATGATATAATATCCCATTAGAATCATAAAATAAAATTATATGTATAATACTATAGTTACAATAAAATTTGGATGAATATAGGTGGGGAGAGATCAAGAAATGAACTTGAACTTGAAAGGAAATTAAAGGAGAAGATGGAGGGAAATTACCTCTTGAATCCTTCTCTTGAGAACCTCTTTAAGGGCCTAAGCATGGTCTTTTGATGAGACCAGAAGCTCTTGGACGTGGGGGAGGGGCTAGGGAATGTGTCTGGGCAGAGTTTAGAGAAGTCTTGGAGCTTGAGAGTTGTGAGGAAATGAGGGTGTGAAGTGTGGCTTTTATAGTGGAGGGGAGAGGGGTTTCTTTAATATAAAATTCATTAGTTTATTAATTTACTCTAAGACAAGAAATAGTGAGTCTTTGAACGACCATGAATAGTAATTTTATAATTTAATCCCGAACCAAGTGGGATTACATCAGTAGAACATCACACATGACCCTATAATTAGCTTATTTTTCTTATTTTATAAATTACGGTATTTCACTATTCATCAAAAATTCAAGTATCTCAGAAAAATCCCAAAAATTTACCCCAACCATTTTTTACTGTGTAGAATCCAAAAAAGAATTCCATTTTTCAAAAATAATTTTCTAAATATTATTTATTTAATATTTAAATAAAATCATAATTTACTTAAAAATCAGTTCTTAAGATTAAAACTGATTTATAGTGCTTTCAAAAATTACGTAGGGCCTTATAAAATTATATAAAAACTATAATACATTGATTCAATAATTTATTAATACATTTTAGGGAAATAAATATTCTTTTAAATTAATTAATTATTTATAATTAATTATTTATGACTTACAAAATACCAAAACGTTTACTAAGGTCAAATTATCACTTTCAAAGATGTCTAAATTTTATTTAATTATTCGTAGATAATGTAACACTTATGTTAGATGATTTACTATTAATAAGGGTCATATTACTATTCATAAGTTTATGTTACTATTCCTAAGGTTACGTTACTGTTCACCAAAAATTATTTTTGTTTCATTAGACTCTAAAAAACATCTTGAACACAACTGTGTATGTCGGATTTTCAAAATTCCAAACATAGGAGTGACAAACATATGTTTAAAGGTCACTTATCACTTAGTAGTTCATTATTTTTTGTTTTTATGACATAAATATAAGAATGTAATTTTCCATTGAAAAACATTGGGTCGTTACATTCTTCCCCCCTTAAGAAATTCCGCCCTTGAAATTACACTTTACACAAATAGGTGAGGGTACTTTTACTTCATTGCCTCTTCTGGTTCCCAAGTTGCTTCCTCAAACTTATGGTTCCTCCACAACACTTTGACGAGATGGGTTGTCTTGTTGCATAGAACCTCATCACTTCGGTCTAGAATCTTTACCGGTTGCACCTCATAGGAGAGATCATCTTCCAGCTGCACCACCTCTGAGTTTAGTACATGTGAGGGGTCTGGTATGTACTTCCTAAGTAGTGATACATGAAAGACATCATGAACTTGAGCCATATTCGGTGGAATTTCAAGACGATAGGCCATAGATCCTATGCGGTCAAGTATCTCAAAGGGGCCAATATACCTTGGGATTAGCTTCCCTTTCTTCCCAAATCGCATGACTCTCTTCCATGGAGATATTCGAAGGAAGACTTTATCTCCAACATCAAACTCCAAGTCCCTTCGATGGTTGTTAGCAAAGCTCTTCTGCTGACTTTGAGTAGATTTGATGTGTATCTGGATGACTTGAACCTTCTCTGTCATCTCATGAACAAGATCGAGTCCAAGTAGCTTTCTTTCTCCAACTTCATCCCAACAGGTTGGAGTTCTACATCGCTTCCCATAAAGAGCTTCATACGGAGCCATCTGAATACTTGATTGGAAGCTATTGTTGTATGAGAACTCAACAAATGGGAGATAACGATCCAATCCACCTTTGAATTCTAGAGAGCAGGCTCTTAGCATATCTTCAAGCGTCTGAATATTCCTTTCAGACTGGACATCAGTTTGGGGGTGATAGGCTGTGCTGAAATTTAATTTAGTACTCAAAGCATGTTGAAGGCTCCTCCATAATTTAGATGTGAACCTTGGATCACGGTTAGAGACAATTGAGAGTGGAACACCGTGCAGTCTCACCACTTCCTTCACATATATCTTTGCAAGTTTTTCAAGTGAGAGATCTTCCTGAATAGCGATAAAATGGGGATTCTTGGTGAGTCGGTCAACCACAACCCATATCACAATATTTACCTTTAACATCTTTGGGAGACCCATGACAAAGTCCATAGTAACATTTTCCCATTTCCACATGGGTATAGGCAAATTCTGCATCATACCTTTGGTCTTTTGTCTCTTATCTTTAACTTGCTGACATACCAAGTACCTTGATATATATTCTGCAATCTCCTTCTTTATGTTACCCCACCAGAAGTGTTCTCAGAGATCATGATACATCTTGGTACTCTCAGGATGGATAGAGAAGGTTGAGCTATGTTCAATATCCAATAGCTCCTTCTTTATCTCGGGTGATGAAGGTACACAAAGCTGTGTTCCAAACCAAATTACACCATTGTCGTCGATATGGAACTCTTGCAGCTTTACTTCCTTTACTGCATTCACCGTCTTTTGTATCTCCACGTCATACTTTTGTGTTCCTTTAATCTTCTCATGTATGGATGGTTGCGTAATCATTTGGGCAAGGTAGAATTCATCCCCTACCCTTATGATTTCCAAATCCATTCTTTTCATATCCAAGAAGATAGGGTCTTTATTAATCTGCAGCATAGATATAGTAGCAGGTTCTTTTCTACTTAGAGCATCATCTACCTTGTTCGCCTTTCCAGGATAATAGTGAATAGAGCAATCGTAATCCTTGATTAGCTCTAACCATCTCATTTGATTCATATTGAGCTCCTTTTGTGTGAATATATACTTTAGTCTCTTGTGGTTAGTGTATATGTCACATTTCTCACTATAAAGGTAGTGAAACCAGATTTTCAAGGAAAAATCATGGTTGCCTGCTCTAGATCATGCATCGGGTAGTTCTGCTCATGGATATTCAACTGTCGTGAGGTGTAGGCTATCACATTATAATTTTACATGAGTACACAACCAAAGCCTTTCATTGAAGCATCACAGTATATCACAAAACATTCTTCACTTTTCGGTAATGTGAGTAGAGGTGCAGTGATCAGCCTTTTCTTTAGCTCTTTGAAGCTTCCCTCACATTCTTCTGTCTAAACATACTTTACCCCTTTCCTTGTTAACTTAGTTAGCGGGCTTGAAAATCATGAGAAGTGTCTCACAAAACGTCGGTAGTACCCAGCTAATCCAAGAAAACTACGGATCTCTATGACACTAGAGGGCCTGGGACATTCCTCAATCGCCTTTGTCTTTGAAGGATCCACTGAAATTCCCTCACTTGTGATCACATGTCCCAAAAATGTGACTTGATTCATCCAAAAGTCACACTTTATGAACGTGGAATACAACTTATCCTTTCTCAATGTCGCCAACACAAGTCTTAGATGTTCTTCATGTTCCTCCTTTCTCTTGGAGTAGATGAGAATATCATCGATAAACACTACAACAAATTTTTCGAGGTAATTTCTAAATACTCTATTCATCAAATCCATGAATATTGCAGGGGCATTAGTAAGTCCAAAGGAAATCACCAAAAACTCATAGTGCTCATACCTTGTACGGAAGGTAGTCTTCTGAATATCTTCCTTCTTCACCTTTACCTGATGATATCCAGAACAAAGATCCACCTTTGAGAAGTATTGAGCTCCTCTTAACTGGTCAAACAAGTCATCAATCCTTGGGAGAGGATACTTGTTCATTATGGTGATCTTGTTGAGTTCCTGATAATCTATACACAGCCGCATGGTTCCTTCCTTCTTCTTCACAAAGATCACTGGTGCACCCCAAGGTTATGCACTAGGGCGTATGAACCCTTTGTCCAAATGCTCTTACAACTGTTTCTTTAACTCCTCCAGTTTGATAGGAGACATCCTATAGGGGCACTTTGAGATAGGAGTAGATTCAGGTATGAGTTAAATTGAGAACTCTACCTCGCGATCTGGGGGAATTTTGGGTAACTCTTTCAGAAATACATCACTGTATTCTCTAACGATGGGAATTTCCTCAAGGTTGGCACTTTCTTTAAACTCAACCATTTGGGCAAGGTATGCTTCTTCATAGAGAATAAACACCCACACTATTGAAGGGTTTTTCAAAGGAGATTCAAGATCTTCCTTTCATTTTTATAGGATCATGGGATGGTTTGGAATATGAAAAGATATTTCCTTTTCCTGACAGTTGATATGTGCTCTATATTAAGAGAGCCAGTCCATTCACATTATAGCATCAAATTCCACCAAGGGAAGTATTACAAGATTTTCTGAAAGAATCTTCCCACATACGCCAATGGGAGAAGAGTCAAACACTTGGGTTGCAATTATTGCACCACTTGGTGTTTTTACAGATATCTTTACTTCAAGGTTTTGGGGATTCAATTCTATAGTTCTAACAAACTTGCAAGATATAAAAAATGCATAGAACCAGAATCAAATAAGAATTTTTTTATTCTTGAGTGAATAGGAAGTGTATCTTGTATGACTTCATTATCATGGTCCACCTCTATAGTAGTGATGGCATAAGCCTTCCCTTGTTCCTTTGGATTTGGTGGCTGTTGACGCTGATTACCCTCGAGAACTCGAGGTTTGGTGCACTTATTTGCATAGTTCCCTAGCTCCCAACAGTTGTAGCATTGAACCATGAGTGGTTCTCCCCTTTCATATGATACATTATCCTTCATTTTTGTGTCTTTTTGGAACTCTTGAGCATGGTTTCCTTCTTTCCCACACTTGAAGAATTTTCCCGTCCCTTTGAGGCAGTACCATTGTGCAAGTTCCCACATTTTTTGCATGTGGGTCATTGATTTCTCTTCCCATCTTTGTCATTAGATACACCATCTTGAAACTCCATCTTTATTTTCTTATCACCATAGCCATGGGACCATTCTCCAAACTCCATCTCCACTTTGAGATCACACCTAACTATTTCTTCATAACTCCCAAAGTCTCAAATTACAAGAACCTTTCAAAGGTGTGGTTTTAATCCACTAAAGAATCTATCAATTTTGCTATCATTGTTGATAACAAAACCTGAAGCGTACCATGAAAGCCTTGTGAAATTTGCTTCATATATTGTGATAGATTCTAATTATTTTTTCTTGAGCTCTATGAATTCTCTCTCCATATTCGTGCGAAGAGTTCGTGGGAAATAATTATTAAGAAACATTATCATAAATTCTTCTCATTCCATCTCTTCAATTTCCTCCCTTGGCTTGGTGTTCTTAATCAATGCCAACCATTGATCAGCTTCTCCATCTAGATGATAGATGGCTAGAGTCCCCTTCTCCATCTCAGAACAGTGAAGAACAGAAAAGATTTTCTCTATGGAGTTGACCCACTGGTTCGCAACTAGTGGATCGGAAGATCCACAAAATGTCGGTGGTCATTGCCGCATAAAACATTAAATAGCCAGTTTCTCCCTCTTTGTTGAAGGAGGACATTCCCCATTATTATGGTTATTGTTAATAACTTGAGATAATTGGGTAAGAATCGCCATGAAGTTTTGAACTCCACCTCCCAAATCATTGGGGGTGTCGTTCAGGCAATCGTTGTATTGGCCCTCGCATGAGTTGTTGGCCTCATTTCTCCTGGTTCCCACCATTTTCTAAAATAGAAAAGTTTAGAAAAAAACATAAGTAAACAAGTCATGAATAACGTACTCATTTAAAAAATTTATACCAAAAACATAACATATGGGATCCCGAGGTAAATATTCTTGTGTGAATATTTGTACTTAGTCTCATGCTGTAGGTTTTCCCGAGGGTTCACTAATCCTAATTCCCAAATTAACTGAACCTTGCCTCTGATACCAACTATAGTGACCTGGAATTTTCTTACATTACTATTACATCATTTCAAAGATAAACAACATAATAGTATTACACATAGAGGATCCAAAGGTTTAGTGTCTTGGGAGAACTAGGACCACACATAACAAATAAAACATCAACCATAAACATTTATTTAATTCCTTCTTCACTAGCTTCTTAGTGGAACTTGTCCCCTCCTTAGTACATGTAGCCACCTGATGATATACATCAAAAGTGGTGATCTAGAATCCCAGTAAGAGGATAGATAAGAACAATATAGCATGGGGTGAGCATAATCAAAACATAGGCAAAAGATCATGAACATGATAGGAGCATAAATAAAAGACTTGAAATGTGGAAATGCATAAAAATGAAACATCATGTCTTAGTTATTAACTACCACACATACTTTTGAACCAAGGTATAATCCTGTTCACACATCATTTCACATTTACTCATGAGATTCGTCACTTTACCCAATCCATTGGAGCGCTATATAATTCCGGGCGCACCCGTCACATCATAACATTATCATTTATCATGCATGCCATAATAAACATATAACATAAATGACCATAACTAACCCATGAAAATGAATGGTTTTCATCTCATAAGAACACATTCATAAACTTTGGGTTCCCAAAAGAAAGAGGGAACAACATACTTGATATAAGAACCATCAACCTTGAATGGGAGGTAAAAGTTGAGTTCTTAAGAGAAGAGTTCTTTCGGAAAACATTTGGATTGACATAAACTTCATTAAAAAACATGTATATCCCAAAAAAGGAAATAAAATGATGAAAAAATGATTTTGTTGGAGTAACCATATCAAAAATGGAATGAAAGAGGATGGACCAAAAGGACGAAAAGTTGGGTTTGAGAATTTCCCCTTACCTTGTACCTGAATGCTTCCTTCTCTTTAATGTCCCGTATAATGACATTATATTAATTAATTAGAAATCAAAAATCATGTTTACATTAATAATTTTAATTCTGGTTTCCTTATGTCATATTATGTTCCTTTGGATGACTTATAGAGTTTAAAAACATTGTTCGGGGATGTTCGTTTTCATGGTTTTCTTGAGTGGTTCACTTGTATTCTTAAATTAAAGTTTGAGTAGAACATGGGTAAACATCCATAACTGATATTACATGTTATTAATGATATTATAGGAGATTTAATTATTTTATAATGAATTATATTATATCCATGAGGATGAATCATTAGATAAGAATTTAATGATGTTTATTTGGGTAAATTTTGTCGGTTTTTGGATCACAAAAAACTTGTTTCAACATATCACCTAGTAATATGGCCATAGGTTATTTTCATAACTTTAAATAGAACATAATACACAGAAAATATTCTTTTTCAACCATAAAAATGGTTTCATTACCAGATCTCAGGGTATAAATGGAAGAATAAATCATGTCGTTCTTGAAGGTGATAAATTAACACCTCACGAACAACGTTCTCTTTAATAAAATAAAAGGAAGATGGAAAGGGGGTTGGATGATATAATATCCCATTAGAAAAATAAAATTACATTATATGTATAATACTATAGTTGTAATAAAATTTGGATGAAGATAGGTGGGGAGATATCAAGAAATGAACTTGTACATGAAAGGAAATTAAAGGAGAAGAGGGAGGGAAATTACCTCTTGAATCCTTCTCTTGAGAACCTCTTTAAGGGCCTAAGCTTGGTATTTTAATGAGACCAGAAGCTCTTGGACGTGGGGGAGGGGCTTGAAAAGGTGTTTGGGAAGATTTTAGAGAATTATTAGAGCTTGAGTTGTGTGAGTAAATGAGGGTGTGAAGGGTGGTTTTTATAATGGAGGGGAGAGGGGTTTCCTTAATATAAAATTCATTAGTTTATTAATTTATCTTAAGACAAGGAATAGTGAGTCTTTGAATGAAAATTAATAGTAATTTTATAATGTAATCCCGAACCAAGTGGGCTTACATCAGCAGAACATCACACATGACCCTATAATTGGCTTATTTAGCTTATTTTGTAAATTACGGTATTTCACTATTCATCAAAAATTCAAGTATCTCAAAAAAATCCAAAACATTTACCCCAACCATTTTTTGATGTGTAGAATCCAAAAATTAAGTTCATTTTTTCAAAATAATTTTCTAAATATTAGTAATTTTATATTTAATTAAAATCATAATTTAATTAAAAACATTTTTTAAGATTAAAACTGATTTATAGTGCTTTCAAAAATTACATAGGGCCTTATAAAATTATCTAAAAAATATAATACATTGATTCAATAATTTATGAATACAATTTATGGAAATAAAAATTCTTTTAAATTAATTAATTAATTGTAATTAATTATTTATGACTTACAAAATACCAAAACGTTTACTAAGGTCAAATTGTCACTTTCAAAGATGTCTAAATTTAATTTAATTATTCATAGGTAATGTTACTCTTATGTTGGATGATTTACTATTAATAAAGTTCATATTAATATTCATAAGGGTATGTTATTAGTCCTAAGGTTACGTTACTGTTAACCAAAAATTATTTTTGTTTCATTAGACTCCAAAAAACATCTTGAACACAACCATGTATGTCGGATTTTCAAAATTACAAACATAGGAGTGAAAAACATATGTTTAAAGGTCACTTATCACTTAGTAGTTCATTATTTTGTATTTTTATGACATAAATATAAGAATTTAATTTTTAATTGAAAAAATATTGGGTCGTTACATACAAGTGGATTCTTTTGTTCGAGTTGGGGTTCTCTATCCACCTTGCATGCCTTTCAGCACCAAAATTTCTGCATACCTCATCGCCCTCAAAACCCTTCATCCCTGTAGTGTTAACATTTATCAATTTCCTTCAAGTTCCCTCCACTTCTCAATAACTTAGGTAATATTTATATATTCATAGTAAAATCATTATTCATAGAATGTATTGTTTCCTATTTATGTTAAATTTATTTCTTTTTTGTATTACTCATAATAAATGTTTTCTTATACAGGTGGATTCTTTTTTTCAAGTTGATGTGATTTGTTCAAATATTTTCATGCAGTGTTGGTAGTTAGACAAATAAATTCAATGGAAATCATGGAAACATTGATAGTTGGGATTTTTTTTGAAACTTTGGGACATGTAGGAATCAGACGCACCTCAATCTAACACATGATATGACCAGTATGACTCCAAGTACTTCTTTATATTTTAAATTGACATTAATTTCAGTAAAAAAGAGAAAGGATTCAATGTGTCTGTTATTAGTTTAAAATCAACATTTGAATTTAAAAAATTTCACCCACCGAAAACCAAGAAAACACACTCATATTTTCTTAATAATTTTGGGAATCGATTTATAATTAATTTTTGACTTGTAGGAATTATTTTGACATAAAACTAATACACGATGTGATATGTTTGAGTCAAAGTGTGTGTTTCAAGTTTAAAATGACATTTTAGTAAAAAATAAAATTGACATACTAAAAACTGATAATACATATTCATATTATTTTTATACATTAAGAAAAAAATACATAGGTTATTTGGAATGTGTAAGAATTATCCACACCAAAATCTGATGCACGGTGTGACTGATATGACTCTAAGTTATTCATTATTTAAAATTTACATCAGTTTTAGTAAAAAAAAACAAACTGAGATACTCAAAACCAAAAAAAACACATTCATATTGTTTTGATACTTTAGGAAAACAATCCATAAGTCATTTTTGATATGTAGGAATCAGCTACACCTCAATCTGATGCATGGTGTGACTAGTATGACTCCAAGTGTGTCATTTTATTTAAAATTGACATAAATTTTATTCAAATTAAAACTTTATTTTAATTTATTTATTTATATTATTACTAATATATGAATTATTTTCTTATACAGATGTGTTATTTTTCACAAGAAGGATTGGTTTGTTCAAAAATATCATGATTTAGGTCAGGATTAAAAGCTAAAAGAACTTTTATGTTTTTGAATGTATGTAATAACATTTATTTATGTAATTGTATGAACTAATGTTTGAGATGTCTATAATATACTGTTTATTTCTTGTTTTTTGTTTTAAATTTAATTTCATTTAAATACTATATTGGGACTTGTTTTTGTTGATAACTGGTGTGTTTTGGGTGATGTGGTGTGATGTTATAGCATACTTAAGTGGTGTTGCAGTGTGTTGTTATAACACATTGCATTATGGCCCTTTATCAACACTTTTAAAAGCATTGATAAAGGTCTATTTTATTAGTATTGATAAAAGTTCCATTATTAGGGCTTCTATAAGCACTGATAAACAACCCTTTATCATTACTTTTTTAGCACTGATAAAAGACCAAGGCTTTTAACCTCCCACATGTATTCAGTGATTTTCTAGAACTGATAAAGGCCATTTCTAGCACTCTTAAAGGTTGGTTTTGTAGTAGTGAGTGCTTTTTTGGAAGAAAATTGATAATGATAGTAATTCTATGAATTTAATTTTTTAATCTATTTAAGAATAGTTTTTTATCAAATTTATAGGGATCAATATAGAAAAACAAATATATAGTAATTTTAGCAACATGTATAAAGTAAATTTCAAAGTCGTAGAAAAAAAATTACAAATTCAGTGTTTGAAGTATGAAAACATTTTGATACAAGATGATGAAAATAATTTGGACTTATTTACAAGATTTAATAAAGTGGTGAGAATCATTTGGGGTTTTGATGAGGCTTTTAAATATTCTTTGGGGGTGGAAAAGATACTCTTTATCTTTCTATAAAAGAATTATGCAAAGGTATCAACACTTTATGACCAAATATTAATACATTTCTATTAAATAATATTCATAGAATATTTATTACTTATTAGATAAAGAGTGAGTATTATAAATAATAATATTAATGCTCAAAAATGAAATATATTTTAAATAATTTAAGTATGATAATATTTTGAAAGAAGTCAATGAAGAAGAATATAATTCAAAGGATGAATAAAAAGTCAATATAATGTTAGACAAGTTGATTTCACTAATCTCATTAAGTGTTTAAAAATATAAATTTTTAAGTAAATATTATATTTAAGTGTTTTAAATGTGAATCTATTGTAAATTTTATTTCCAATTTTCCAAAGCTAAATAAAGAAGAAGCTAATGATAAAGATGAGTCACTGAGAAGTTTTTCAAGGATAAAATATTCAAAGTTCAATAGGTATAAGTTTCCCAACAAGGTAAAATGTTACAGTTTCTAAAAATTGAAGTAGGGGTTTTTTTCTAAATTAGATAATAAATTAACTGCTGATGATGAAACAATTGTACATAAATCAAGTGAAACTGAATAAAATTTAATGATTATAAAAGTGAATAAAGATAAAATAGCTAGTGATGAAGAATATATCTATGAAATAAGATAAATAAATTGAAATACATTTTATTCTATAGAAAAGGTTGTAGGATTGAATTTTAAAAATCTCAAAGTTTGAGAAATAAAATTTTAATTTGAATAAAGAGTAAAAATACAAATAACATTGATTCTTCTAATATTGAAAAGGAATAAAAGTTGTTGAATGAAATTAAATATTTGAATTTGATACTTTTCAATGAGAATCAGTTGAAAACTTTATAGAATAGAAGATTAAAATTAAGGGAAAAAACATGAAATTTTATAAAAAAAATTCTTAAGGTAAAAAATCATATAAACAAGTTCAATTTTAACTTTTAGGATACAGTAAAATAAATTATATAAAGCTTGAAGGTAGATGCCAAGATGATTAAAGTTTATAAAATGTGTGATGACTATTTGAATCATAAAATACCTCACTAAATGAATACAAAAGGACTTAAATTTTTAGAAGGAATGGTTGAGAATAACTAAAAAGAAAATTAAATTAATTTAATGGAAAAATAAGATAAATTCAAAAAATTAGGAATATCTAAAAACATAAATATATATTTTTAAGGTAATTATGAAAAATTCAAGAAATATGTCTAATATGTATGGTAATATGTTAAAACTATCATAAAAAAATTCTTTAAAATTAATCCTAAAAAATTGTGAAAAAGATGATAAAAATAGGTGACAAATTTTAGACAACAAGTTGTTTATAGAAGAAATTTTTCATTTTATGGATATTTTTGATGATGCATTGGATTCAAAGATTTATAAAAAATTGGTTCAATAAGATATTTATCTATAAACTAAGTAGATATTGAAGTTAGTAGGGGATTTTTCCAAATAAAATAATTCATGATAAAAAATAATCATAAATATTTTAGTTCAATAAAAATCATCAATGTCAAATGTTGATAGAACTTTGTTGGAGGTGTGACTAACTTGGTCCTGATGTTAATAATTGGTGTATTTTTTTATGTACTAAATTGATTATTTTTGGCTTTATTAAATATTTAAAGGGGTAAATTTCATTTAAAAAATAAAATTAAAATAAAATTATATGAAAATAAAATAATTAAAGTAATAAAAAAGATTACTAAATTTAAAAGATAGAAGAGTAGTGGAATAATAAATATAATTGATAAAGGAATAATATTTGATAAAGGAGTTCTAAAAAATATATAAAAATGGATCCATACATCTCTTCCCCTCAAGATTCTTGAGAGGTTTTGAATTAAACCCTTGTCTTTAGTGATATCCAAGAAACCCATTACAAAAGTAAAACCAATTCTATTTAATGGTTGTTGTAAGAAACTCAATTTCACTTTATTTTTAGAGGTTATTGAATAAAACCCATTTAAAACACTTGGTTTTTATTGGTTTTACTAAGAAATTAAATCTCCCTTAATTTTTAATGTTTGTAGCATGAAACTATAATTCCCTACACTTTAATGGTAATGTGAACCAAACCCATCACACTGAAATGATATTCAGCACCCAATATCTCTAGCATAAGGTTGTGAGAACCAAACCCATGCACACTCAATGGTAGTGAAAACCCAATAAAATAAATAAAATAATATATTTTATTTAAGAATTCCTTTTTAAGTATACTCTCAATTATACAATAAGTATACAATAATAATAGATAGGAGGAACATAGTCAAGAGTACACGAGAGAAATAGAATAATGAAAATAGATCACAATGAGCTCAAAAATCATATTTAAGGTAACTATTTACATCTAATACCCCTCATAGTATATTTATCTCCTTTAAAGAATTTAATACCATTATGTAACATTTTAGGTTGTAAAAAATCCATTTGGAGTTGAATTTTGGCACGAGTGTCCAACATAAATAGCTATTTTTGGTGTGATATAAATCCCCTTGATAGTCAGTGGTTGTCTAGTGGAACATTAATAGAAGAGGCATTCTATCCAAATCACATCCTCTCTTCAGTGTGGTGTCACTGGATATCTGGTGGCACCTAGAAAAAACTAGTTTTTGGTCCAACTCCCATTGGAAATTTATTTTACTCCACTAGGTACCCTCTAGAACCTGAAGGTGCAAGACTCCAAAAAATGCCCTCTGAAAGCCTCTCAATACCTTTATTTAGTCTAGAAAATCCATATTAAAATTTCTAAAATTTAAACACTAAAATACATGAAAATAAACATTTATAAAAACAATCATGTGTTTTTTATCATTTAAGAAACTTGAGAGAGTGTGTTAAAACATTCCCCATTTTGGATGATCACAACCACTAAAACCACTAACAATACAAGGAAAGGAATTGTGTATTTCTCATGATTGTATCCAAAATAAATTTCCATATTCCATAATGAAATGAAAAAGGAAAATTCTAAAAACATCAAAAAGAAAATTTTGAATAGATTTAAAGAATTATTTTATCAATATTTCAATTACCAAACTTCTCCCCATTTGTTATTATCCAAAATCCAAAACATTCATAATTTAATAGTAATTCAATTTCAAAACCATTCATTATTTGAAATAATTGAAACAATTCAAGATACCATTGAAATTATTACCTTTTACTCAATATAAATGTTCATTTGATTTCAAAAATATGTCCCCCTTTGAAGATATTAAACCAAAAATTTATTATTTCTTGATATTAAAATAATCTAAAGAATATTTGAAATGTTTTGAAAATATAATGATAAATTAGAACGAATGGATCAAAGGCCTTCATTTTTATTTTATTATATATAATCTCACTTTTAAGGGATGAAGGGGAACCCATACATGACCCATATGCCTAAGGAACAAGGCCCTACATGACTTGCAATACATGACCTGAAGGCCCACAGGCATACTATGCCCAATACGTGACCCATAGGCCCAACTAATAGGAACTTCCCCTCCCCTAGCTTCTGTGTCATTGATCACCTATCTCCTCACTTTGCATTGTTGATCGGCTATCATTTCCCCATATAAAGTTTCACGGTGTCCAGTCCCGATGGCGGTTGACATACCCTCTCATCCTTCCAATATGGTAGCTCTGCTTTTGGTGACTGTTAGTCTTGTTGCTCTGATCCTCTTCTAGGGACTGCTCTGTGTGAAATGGGCTACTTCATGGTGTTTTTGGCCAGAAGGGCCAAAGGCCCTGAAGACCTTTGAGGTCCTAAAGACCCTGGAGACCCATAGGCCCAAACCAGTGGAAAACTTAAAACTACACACTCCTTATGTTTAAATTTTCATAAACTATCTTTAAAACATGTGAGAAAATAAACACATTAGCATAAATTTTTAATAATATAACTTTAAAAACATAACATGTTTAAAAAATTTCTAAAAGAAGTTTCTTTCTATGAATATATTTAGCTATAAAAATACATTTTAATCCCCATTAATTGTAGAATTAAAACAAAATAATTCCATAAACTATGTTAAATGAAGTTAAAGAAATAAAAAATAATTTTAAGAAATGGATTGATGATTTTACCAAAACAATATTTTATAATAAAATTTCAAATACCAAAAATATTTCAACTTTCAAAAAATATTAAGTAAAAAAAACTCTACACATATGTGATTTTAATTAAATTATAAAAGTTTGATGGTCAATTTTAAAAACTAATAGATTGTAAAATAGATTTTATCATGACATATTTTATTTTAAAATTGGAATCTCTCACTATGAACATTTTATATTAAAAAAATTATGATTTCCACCAATTAATGAAAACTTTGACAATATCGATGAGCCACATGATATGTACATCAATAGTTAAATAAATAAAATGTAAAACAGAAACAACTAACCTAACAGAGTTAAAAAATCAATCCATCCATTAAATATTTAAATAAAATAGATCAATTGATGGATGGGATTAAGATAAAATAAATTGATCGATGAGTTAAGGATTTTGAAAAATGAAATTATATAAATAAAATAAGATTAAAATAAATCACACAATTCAATAAAGATCAAGGTGAAATTAAAGTGTATATTAATAACGCTGAAGGTTGAAAAATTAAAATAGAGATAAAAACTTATTCTTTCCATAAAACAAAATCTATGATGACAATAAAATTATTTTTAAAGTCTCCCATAATTAAATAAAAATGTTCTAAAGAATGATTTTTTAGATACTTAAAATATTTAATGAGAGATAACAAACTTTAATTAAAAATTTTATATCCAAGATAATACGAAAACAAAAATAATAAATTTAAAAAATAAATAAGATTCAATTTCATGATTTCAAATTGAAATATAAAATTGAATTTAAATATTTCATGATTTCAAAATTTGAAAAAATTTCCAATCGCAAAATTATAAAATGAATTTAAATAATTATCGTATAGAAAAAAACAATATTTGGAAACAAAACTCCCCCTAAATGAGATAAATTGAAAATATACCTTTAAGGTGTAAACCTTGGTTCTCATTCTCTCTATTATAATGAAATTGAAAATTTCTTTCTGAGACTATAGAAATATTGAGGTATGAATAAGAGAGTGAAAGAAATAAAAAAATATATATAACATAAAAGATAAACATTCCTATTATGAGAGGAAAAGAAGATCTATAAATAGGCTAATGGTGATCCAATTAGTTGTATCATCTAGTTGGTGTATAAAAAATAGAATTTCTTCCCTTGAAATCAAAACCAACTATCTAGTGAGGAAGAATTAGGTAGCTAGTGGTTTCCTGGATTGCTCAAATAAGAATTTTAATTTCTAAATAAAAACTAAAAATATACCCATAAATAGATAATTAATTAAAATATCAATTAGGTTAAAGATCATAAAATCTCACAAGACATTAATTAAAACTAACTTAATGTACCAAATAATCAATTCAATCTCAAATTATCAAAATTTCAAAAAAAATAATTTTGATATCCTTTGAAATTGAAAATGCATAAAATATTAAATGATAAATTTTTAAATTTTAATATAATTTTGAAAATAAATGGATAATATTCTATCTAGTATTCAAATAGAAAACTTCAAATTCAATAAATTTAAATATTATTTTCAAAATAAAATAATTGATAAATTTTATAAATATTAAATATTAAATTCATACGATGTTCAAACCTATCTCCCCATTAATAATATTATAAAATTCTACTAAAAGATTTTTTTTGTTGATATATTGTCACATAAATGACATAATTTAAAGGTATTTTTCATTTAATTTACATACTTTCTTTGTTTTGGGGGTTTCCCTTGGTTTTATGGAGGAATGGATGAGTTTTCCTGAATTGGACCAAACTGTGAGCCCAATTCCAGATTGAAAAATAAATTTAGTTTCTTTTATAACTTTTTCATTTTTCAACATTTTTAATCCATTCAAGTTCCTACATGTCCTCCCCTAATCTATTAACACCACCAAGTCAATTTGGAGCCTTTATAAATCCATAACCAAGGTTTATTTGGGTTTTTATCTAAGGGGTTGGGCCTGTTTGAAATCCCAATTCGTGTTTTAAAAATGGGTATTGTTTATGTTATAAGTTATTCAATTGTTGTGATTTTTTGGTGATTCTAAGTCTCATACAATACCATTGAACCCAGTCGTGCATATAAACACTATAACCACTCTTTTGAGCTCTGGTTAATCAGGATTTGGTGCCGAACTTCATAGGCTTCCTCAAATCGTCCAGATTTGAAGAGGTAAAGTCATACATAACTCTCTCAATTCTCATTATTTTTCCTTCATTCTAGTTCCTAAATTACCTAATAAATCTTTTTCGAATGAACCCTAAATTTTGGCTATTTTAAATTTCTTCTACTAGTTTTTTGGAGTGATTACTTCAAGATACTTCAAGTAAATGAGTCCTTTTCTTTCCTCTTTCAAATTACTTTGGGTCTCATTCATTGTTATTAGGGATTCCTCACTTATAATTGAGTTTCCTAATGTCCCAAAACAAGGTTTTAGAACCTAGGGTTTAACTTTGGTCTTTCTTGTCCAATTTTTGTGTTTTTAGGTTTGATCTAGGTCTCTCTTGGTGCGGTGGGGGTGTGATTTGATTTTCGCACGGAGATTCAAGGGTTTTTGTTACTTTGGTATGTGATTCCATTGTGTGTGAAATTTTTTTGAATTAGATTGTTGTTTTCATGGTATTTTAATGTTTATTTCATTTTGAATTTTTCTATAAAAATTGGTTTTAGTTGCATTTATAATGAAAATTAATTTTAAGTTCCAATTTTTGTTGAAATTGGGGGTTTTCATACAAATCTTTTATTGGTTCATTTTGGGCTGACCTATAATTACTTAGTTGATTTTATTGAACTGTATTAGGACTGAAAATCATGTTTTTAATGTTTATTCTTTTTGTTTGTTGGTGCAAAAGATTGTTAAAATGGTGTTCGGGAAGCAAATGGGCTTTAAGTTCCATGTTTGTGTGAAAATGGTGATTTTTAAAAGATAAAACTTCTTGGTTCACATTGGGATGCCTCATAACTGAATTGTTGGTTTCATTAAAGGGTATTGAATTGAAATTTTGTTTTCAGGACTTACAAGTGTTTACATAGTGTGAAAATTGGAAATTTTAAAGAGCTTTGGGTGCAAAACAATGATATATTTTGAGAGGTTGTTTTATTGAAAATCAATATATTTTATTATGTGTTTTAAATGGTAAAAAATGTGTGTAGCTATATACTGTTTGTTTGTGACCAGTAGTGATATTTTATATTCAAAAGGATTTGTGTTGTTTGCTGAAAATTTTTTAGCACAAAAGGGGAATCCCAAGTACTTAGGTGGGCGGATATGTACTAGTACGGCTAGTGGACCGGATGGGTTGTGCCCCTGTTTCACTGAGCAAATGGATAACGACAACTCTAACTAAACTATGTGGATGATATTTGGGGACCACTAGGTTATGGGTATGTTCCCAACTAGTGACTCGTTCATGGGAAAGGATTGTGATTTGGATACTTTACACAGAGGTACGAGGTACATAGGGCCCGAGACTATCTAGTTGCCTTGGGGTGTTCCTGGTTTTGGTGCTCATTGGATTTATGGTATTTACCCTTATTGTGGGGAGTTTTTGGAAATAATTTATAGTATCTCACATGTCTATTTAAAACAGCTTTCTTTTTTACATTGTATTGCATTATATTTGGAATCATTGGGTGGTATCCCATTGGTCTTAGGCTCACACCCTACTTACACCCATTGGGTGTAAGTAGACTTGGTTATGTTTGACTCAGGTAATGAAAAGGCTAAGGGTAATGGCGGCTCAGGGTGTTAGTCCCCATCCTTGGGACGGAGTTGGGGAGACGGCTTGGGGGTGATGACCCCTTATCATGTGGACTCTATGAGACTATTTTGTTTTTGTTTCATTGTGTCTTTGGACCTTTTGTAATTCATTTGAACTTATGTATTCAGTTATGGATTTTTTTATAAACTTTGCAGGTATGAATTTTTCAGATTTATTTTATCAAATATTTTTGATGTTTTATGTATACATGTTCGGGTAAATCATTCCCAAACCAAGATAAATGATACTCAGGCACTTGTTCCAGCCCTTGGGGATAGGGATTGCCCATCGGGCCTTTCCATGGTCCAGGTTTTGTGCCATTAATGGTGGAGACCAGATCTGGTTCGTGACATATATTATACCAACAAAACAATCAAGATACAATATATTTTGCATCCCAAAATTTAGGTCAATTAATGTTAGATAAAAAGTCTTTGGAACCCACATTTTCTTAGGATATGATAATAAATAATATATATGATATTTTATAGACAAAATAATTAAAGATAGTTGAATATATTTGAGCCTAGAAAACTATCATTTTTATAATCACAATCATAAATCATGTGATTTTTTGACAATAATAATTACAAAATACATTTATAAATGCCTCTTCTAAAATCAATATTTTCTATTTCTAAAGGTTCTTTAATGATTAGAGAAGCATCTACCATAAATCAATTTCCCATATATTTGGTATCCCAAAATAAAATTCAAATTCTTCTCACCTTGGGTGATACTGGGAAGAGAATTTTTTTTCAATTTAATTTTATTTTCCATTTTTTCAACATTTAGTTGTCCCTTTAAGAAAACCCTTTTATTATAACTTTATTTAATTAATTTTGTAAGATTTAAATTTCCTTTAATAAAAAATTGAATTATATTTTTTGATATTTAGTTTTTTAGAATGAAAATCCTTATACTTTTCATTATCCTCCTTTAGTTTCTCATTTTCTCATTTATGTTCTACTTTTTCTAAAATAAAATGATTTTATTTCTTTTTAAGTTCTTTTAATTTCATGGTAAGATAACAAAAACATTATTTTATTTGATCTCAATAATTTCTTAGTTCTTACTAATTTAAATGAATAGAAGAGAAATATGAACTAGAGTAATTTACATCTAGATTTACCATAAAGTCATATATAAGACTCTTGGCACTTGCATCACTTAAGGAGGTTTATGAGAGGTACTCATTGCTTCTTCTCCTTAATAACACCTTAAAAGCCTTATTTATTTCCTTATTCTTTTATTTATTAGTTTTCAGAGTGTTAAAATCTAGTTTTATGAGACCCTTTTTGTTTCACTCATATCATTTTACCACTAGTTTACATTGTTTATTTTGGAAGGAATTATTTCTCTTTAAAATAATTCATAGATTCTTGGCCAAGTGATTGATTTCATCATCACGTGTGGCTTTTCCATCAATGGTTTACGTAAAGGAAATGTTCATGATTTCCTTTAATTATTTTGTTTCCATCATGGATTCCCTCCTCAATATAATATCAAAGTTCATGAGTGACCCAGTTAATTATTCAACTAGCATATTATTTATGTCCCTTGCTTCGTCGATTATCATCACTTTGGGTGCCCAAGAAATAAGAAACGCCCAAATTATCTTCTTCAAAAGTGTCCCTATTATAATCACATTTCTAAAATACTTCCTATCATTACAGATATCACTGAAATAGGTGAACTCTTCAATTATAGACTCATTGGGATGCATACAAGAGCTTTCAAAATCTTGGAGATACATATCAAGCCTAATATCCTTTACTTTATTAGTACCCTCATTCATAACATCTAATAATTTAGAATTTTCATTAGTAGTTTTACACTTATAAAATCTATTAAATTAATTTCTCTCTAGGACATATTTTAGATAATTCATGGATTTTCCATCAATCATAAAAGCCTCTATGTCATTAGGGGTCTATTTTCCTTATTTTTCTTGAGTGCGGTTATACCCATGTATAACTATTTTCCAAAATGAATATTCTATACTTATAAGAAATGTTGATATACTAGTTTTTTAATAAATATAGTCTGATTCTTCAAAATATGGAGCTTTACCCATTAATTTTCCTTCCAAATCAATATGGGAATATAAGGTATAAGCCATCTTTAAATGAGTACTACTTGAAACCAGTTAAGGTTTTGAAATCAAGGATGGCTCTGATTCCAATTTTTCTGAATAAATATGGAAAAGTGTGTGAATTTTATTTTAAAAAATATTAGAAATTAAAACTAAAATAGAATATAAAATAATTAAATCAATGAAATTGATAACTAAAATTAAATATTTAATCATGGTAGAATAATAAATATAAATATTATTGAAAATTATTTTATAGAGGATTTTTTCTAAAATACAAAAATAGATCCATATTTCTCCTCCATTAAAGATCCTTGATGTTTTTGGGATTAAACCCTTATATTTATCAATATACAAGAAACCCATTACAAAAGTAATACCCTTGATTTTTAATGGTTGTGGTAGGAAACCTAATATACCTGGATTTTTAGTAATTGTAGCAGGAGAACCATTTTCAACACTTGGTTTTTTATTAATTATAACCATAAACCTAATATCCCATACTTTTTATTGGTTGTAGTTATAAACCTAAATTCCTCAAACTTTGATGGAAGTGTACACAAAATCTATCATACTCAAATGATAGTGATCACCCAATCTCTCTCATTTAAGGTTACAAGCACCATACCCCCTCACACTAAATGGTAGTGAGCACTAAATAAAATGAAAAGGGGGAGAATTTTTATATATAATATATTTGGATAATAATCTCAAACCTCTAATAAGAATATAATAATAATAGATGAGATTAATAGAGACAAGAGTACATGAGAGAATGAAAATGATGAAAATAAAGCACATTGGGTTTGAAAATGATCTTTAAGGTAATCATATGAACCGAAGAACACTTGGAGTTTATTTATTTCCACTAAATAATTTAGAACCATTATAAAACCTCTTAGGATATAAATGATCCATTGGTATTAAAATTATATTGTCGGGGTCCACCAAAAATAAAAATTTGATTGTCTTTCAAAATGCCAATGGATTGATGGTGGGTGTCACCGACCATACAGTGGAACAAGATCACACTAAATGGACGATGTGGGGGTTCCAACTATCTGGTGGCACTTGGATATAACTGGTGTTCTATCCAGTTACAACCATTGATTCTATGTACTCTATAGGGTATTTGTTGGTACCTACAAGTGGAGGACTCCAAAAACACCCACCATAATCCTTTTGATACCTATATTTGTTTTTGAAAACTCCATATTAATATGGATAAAATATAAACACTAATATCCATTCAAACAAAATGTTAAAAAATATAATTGGGTGTTAGTGATCATTAAAACCAATTAAGAGAGTGAGGTAAAATAAGTGGGGATCATGATACTCAAAAGGATCATAGAAATAATAAGAATAAAAAGGATAAATATATAACGGTGGATGTTCCTCTAAAATATCCATAAAGAAATGATTGAATATTCTTTAAAGTGGGAGTTAATTTCATATGATGTTATATTTCATGCTTCTTAAAAAATTTGAAAATTTTATGGAAGGTTTTGTCATCTTAGGGAATAACGGGTCACTCAAGATTAAAAGATTTGTTTCAATATATAATAGAGAGAACATGTTAAAATCTAAGAGAATACTTTAATTCAACAGGTTGAAATGAAATTAACTTAGTGTTTATAAAATTTTTGATAAAAGAAATGAAGTGATTTTTTAAAAGGTTGAATGAATTGTGAAGAGGTATAAGGATTATCTGATTATGATAAGAATGAATTGAACAAGAGGTAACTTATTTTAAGTTAGAGATACTGAAAATTATTGTTTTTTTAAGATTTAAAGAAGAAAATGAGTTTTGATATTAAGGGCTTAACCATATTGGTTATAAAAATTTGAGCAAGGTTACTTGGGAGTTAATTTTAATGAAGTTCATATTCTAAAAAGAGTAAGGAGTTAGATTTATTTTACATTATCAAAGGGGTATATTTTAGCCTCCTTAAAAAAGTTGTATATTTAAACATCAAATCTATACTAAATTATTCATTTAGATATTTATGGTCCTACAAAGAATAAATAAATGAATAAAGATAAGTAATTTATCTAATTCGGTGCTTTAACATAGATTTCATGCATTATGTTTATGAATCATAAATCATAACCCTTGAATGTGTTTAAGAGTTTCAAAAAGAGTATAGAATAATTATATGGTTATTATTTAAAAATAATAATAATATATAATTAATTTGAGTACACAAGTGGAAATTTGGAATATTATCTGGAAAATCATTGTATCTAACATTAATTTAGAGAACTGTATACCCCAAAATAAAATAGATTTGTTCAAAGAAAAAATATAATAATGGATGATATATATCAAAAAACATTAGTTGAGCACGATAAACCAAATAACCACTCCCATTAAATTAGAAATGTGAATACCTATACAATCCATGTAATACATAAAACTTTCAATTATTGATGCATTAGGAACCTTTACCACGTACACAACCACTTTTTTTGTTCTTGGTGATTTTTCTTTGGACAGTTTGAAATATTCATCCAGTGGGGTAGAGAGTTTTTTATATCCATAAATTCTAAACCTTTCCAATATATTATATACATAATTTGATTGATAAAATATCAGCATTTAATCTTTAAGATCTCGTATCCTTTAATCTCATTATCTTTGCATGTTTATGAGGTACAAGGTGTTTGGAGGGATATTAGAGTATGCTTGGGGTAGTTTGGGAGCTGAAATCTAGATGTGGGAGTAAATCATAGATTGAATTTTAGTTGATGATATGAAATAGTATTTCACTGCTGGAATGGAGATTCGTGGATTGATTAAGGTCATTTAGCAAGGTGTGATTCAATACGTGAACTATAAATTCAGGATGTGAATGGATGAGTGGTTAGATTTGGTGAATTTATCTCTAAACAATTACAACATGAACGTGAAATTAATGATACGAATAAATCCCAAGATTTGGATCTAAGTGATGCCTTTTTAGTGGGTCTTAAACTCATTCCATTCATGACAAGAAAGACCCATTTACACCGTGAATGTGCATCTGGTAGTGTGCCTTTAATGTCAATTTAACCCTCAAAATTTCCAAAAATCCTATTATTTGTTCCCAAATCCAAGTAGAAATAGGTTCTTCTTCAGGGTTTTTTGAATCCCTTTAAAAATGGATTGATCCCAGGATTCCCATGATCGATTTGTGGTGATCGAATGTGATTTTCTTCTCTTTCCCTTATGGTTTCTCTCCATTTAACTATTTTCCCTATCATTTGATCTTTCCATGTTATAGAGGTTGATCTCTTCCATTCTCATGGAATTATTTGGATTTTTTTTGGAATGTTCATCACAATATACCCCAAGATAGTTGTAGTTTACTTGTACAAGAGGAGATCAAAGTTAATAATTATTGTTCTATTTTCATTAAAGGAATGTTTAAAGCCTTAAGTTAGGGGAATTGTTGTTTCTCGTATTTTATGTGAAATAATGAATTTATCTTTTTTTATCCATTTGGGTAATAATGGAATTTAAATTAATGAAAATTAAATTGATTAAAGAATGAATTTCAGATTGATTATAGAAATCACATGTGCTTCCACTAGGATAACGATCTACATATTTATTTGCAAGATAGTGTGGTATTTATGATTATGTAACAGTTTAACTTGTTTTTTGTGTTGGAAATTGGATAAAGAATGTAAATCTTATAATATTTGTTAGATAAATAATTAAAGATTCATGTCTAATTTGAAATAGTTCTTTGTTATAATTCAATGGAAATTAAAGTGATGATTGAGGTTTGTCTAATTTAAATGGTTCTTCCTTATTGTTTGATGAAACTATAATATATTCTTGAAATCATGTTTACACATATTATAGTTGATTATAGATAATTCCATTAGTTTCTTTTGGTTGTAACCTATGATAAATAAATAATTTAATTTAACACGGTAAAGAATTTTTCATTTGATAAATATAGTTGTTTACATTCGAGAGAGATTGTTCACTTACAAAGGCTGGATACCTTGGTTTTAGGGACTATATGCCCTGCTATTTATTTATTGTTCTTTTACCTTGTGTGATTACTCTGGAAATGAGCCTTATGATACAACCTAATATAATCTTAGTATGGTTGATGGTTTGGCAAGTTATGTGAAGGGAGGCCCAGTTTTGTGTAAGTAACTGGGACATGTAATAGTTGGATGCATGGTGGTATTCATGGTGGTATGCATGGTCCTTCTAATTCTATTTTTTTATTTTCAAAAACCATATTTAATGGTTTAGTGGTAACCACATGAATGAGCCTTCCCTTTAGTGTGTAGGCCAAACCGCACATTCAAAATTAAATTAAATCACCTCAAGTCGTGAACTATTCAACACATCAACCAAGCATACAAAAACTCTTTATCACCACCACATGCCATCACAAGGTTGTTGATCACCCATCACCAAACCTATAACGAACCCATTGATGACAAACCTTCACCAGAGATTGATTGAACACCATATTAAGACCCCACCAACAAAAAAATGAAACCTTATAACATAATGAAAAAGGAAGGATTGAATCACCCCCAACAACTGACAACATCCCAGATGCAAGCCTACCGGACACCAGATGGAAAATCATTGAGCATAAGAACCATCCAAAACAAAGTAACCCTTTCACTAGTCATTGATAAAAATAATCGTTCAACCAATTCTCAAACACTGAGATCCAAAAAAACATAAAAAATAAATCATACAGTGACCACCAAATCTAGAACCTTCATCACTATCATAGGATAAAAAGGCACATAATCTCCTAGAACTTCGATATCCACTTCAATAACACATCTAAAGACCTCCTTGAAAACCATCACACAAGAATGACACGACATGGAGGTGAAGAACTGGAAGAAAGAGTAGATTTAAAGTAGACTAAGGCCATAATAGAAAGAAAAGATCTATGGTAAATCCACCAACCCCTTCATTCAGAACTAAGGAACCATGGAAACAGCACCCTTAAAAAAATAAAACAAAAAAAGAATGATCTCTCAACAAAACTCCTCAACCAGATAGAATATCTCTAAGGTACTTGTTAACTACAAGGAAAAAGAAATCATACAAGCATAGAATTAGAATATAAATATTTCTACCTAGACTTACGGTGACAAAAGGAAATGGGACCTGAAGTCCCTAGAAATAAGGTTTCCTTCAGTAGCCTTGTATCTAAGATAGGCACCAAAATAGGGGAAACCAAATGAGGCGGGTTCCCAAATTCCTACTACAGAAGAAGGAAGAATTGTTTTTTAGGCCATATGAGAAATGAAATTAAGGAAAAAGGTTAATATAAACATAAATATGAAAAATTAAACCGATCTAGAAGATGAAATAATCCTCAGATATAGGGGAGAGATGACAAACACAAGTGATGAAGGTAACATCGTCTTTGGGAGAAAACACTAGAAGTGGGAAGAGGGAGAGATCCCAAGAGGGATGGGGAAATTTGGGGCCATGAGATATGTATTTTAGTGTTTGGGGTGGAACCAAGACTGATGAAATAGGTTTATTTTAGGCTTTCCCACTGATGTATTGGAATATTGTATGCTTTATTGTTAATTAATCAACATTATAGGTTGGATGATCAGGTTTCTAATTTCTGAATTCATTTCCATAGTACTTCATGAAACTGTTTGTGCTTGGTTTATGCATCATTTATGGTATCTTAGGATAAGTCCTCGATTAACTTTAATTATTTAATATTAATGTAATTTAAATGTTTTAACCCAAGGGGTTGGAATCCCAATGGAATGTTGAATGAAGAAAAATAATTAGGAACTGTGTGATCGGTTGGATTATGCCTCAAGGGAAAAGTTTTTAGTTGTAATTAATGTAAAATAGAAACTTTATAATATTAATTAATGGATAATGAAAAAATTAATTAAAAAATTAATACTTTTTTGCTTATAGTATATATATTTCTTAGTAAAGGTAGTCGGGTGTCTAAGTGACAATAGCTGCAGTTGAGATTAAGGTTAGGTAATTACCCATAGTGTGCTTGCAATTTATATGTATATCATATATGTTATGTTATTTAATACACTTCCCCACCCATTTCATTAGAGTGACTAAGACCCATTGGACTCTAAGAGGGGGGTTTTCCCAAAATCCATGTTGGTGCGGAATAGATTGCTAACTACCCCCTCTTTCCCCACTCTCTTTTTAACACCCTGAGATTTTAAGAGAAATATTTTGCTTTTATTTATTATGTTATATGCAACACCAAAGGAATCTTTCACTACACACAAAACTATCTTGTCTTTCATTACACGCAAGAGAAACCTTCCTCAATAGCTTGCATTGTATGCAATACTGAGTTTCACTGAACAATGATTTGTTATTAAGATATTATATAAACTAGCCGTTATGAATAGTAATACTCACTTTTTAAAATTTTATAAATTTCAGCATTCAAAATGGATTTCATTTTTGGATTCAGAATACCAAAATTATCCTAAGGTGAATTTTTGGTATTTTTCTAAAAACATTCAATTCTTGATGAATAGTGAAAACACTAAGTTATTGGTTAAAACTAACTTTTTATTTAAATAATCATTCATTTTATTTAAATTTATTTTAGGTCAAAATAGATACATAATACCTATATAAGTTTAATTTAATTCATTGGAGTCATTTTATAATAATTTTAGATATATAAAAAAAATTGAACTTTTGACCGTCTTTTACCAACCTACTAGGAGAATTTGTAAATTTACATAAAACATAATTTTAATGCTTCTGTGAGTGGAATTTTAAAAATCCGAGAGAAACGGTTGATATAAATAAGTAAAATTTTGTTCAATAAGATAAAAATAATTTTTAGTGAATAGTAACGTTTTACTTTTATTTAACACGGTTAAAAGTAAATAGGGTAATTAAGGGTAAAATGATATTATTATTACCCTAACACATGTCCTAATTATATTGGATAAGTGTAATTTCACCAAAAACAACCTTAGGAATAAAATATTACCCTTTAGGTCCACTTGTATTAGATTAGGACATTTATTGTTATTTAATTCAAAAAAGAGTTAAAAGAGTTAAAATCAAAGTTTAATAAATAAAACATTCTTAATTTAGGGTTATACATGAGATAAAATATACTATAAATATTCATTAGAAAGATAAAAAAATTTACTACATAATAGTATTTTATTTATAATTTATATAAAATAAATAATTTAATGTATTTATGACAAAATGATGATACAGTAATTACCTTATTAATGAAATATTAACATAATTGATGTTATAAATACACAAATAAATGTAATTTGAGACTTTTTATGAATTTAAATAATTTTATATGTTAATATAACATATTAGAGTTGTCTATATGAACTTTTTTCTAAGTAATAACGCAGTTATGAATTTAACAAAAACAAAATACCAAATAGTGTCAAAATTGACATAAAATAGTTTTTAAAACAAATATTTATATTATTAATTGTCGTTCTATTTCTAAAAATATAAGGTTCAGAAAAAAAATACTTATATAATAATATATATGACATTAATTAAACAATTGGGGTTCTATTGGATGTTTATAGTATGTTTATTAACCATATAGTGTAAAAATACAAGAAGACGCGGTAAAGGTTAAATTATTTAACTTTGGGTTAAATCTTAATGATAAGGTTAAAATGGTAACCTAAACTTGTCTAAAACATATTGGTTGAGATTATTTCGACTCATCCCCACTGTAACCTCTAAATAAGTCACTTTGGAGCCATTATAAACCGAAGATGACTTTATTATAAAATAATATTTTAAAATTGTTTCCTAAGGTGCCCCTCTACTCCTTTATATAAGGGCACCTCCTCCCTCTCCTCTTCACACAATTTTGAACCTTCAAGATCGGAAAACCCCTTCACATTTCTCTTATAAAAATTTCTAGTTATATCATATAGGTTATGGTCTTCTCAAAATACCAACTCAAGTTCCCTAAGAGGAAGTTTAAAGGAGACATGTCAAGAAAGAGGTAATCTCTTCTACTGATTCTTTCAAGTTTCTTTCTTCTTCTACTTCCTATTATTTATTTGTTTCATTATAAAGTAATAAAATAAGTATCACTCATATACTGATATGTTATTATAAATATGAAACTACCCTATTTCACCTTCTATCCATTTTATGGAAAACGAAATCACCGCGCGTGCGTACGTACGGAATACCGTCTCCACGCCGTGGTGTAATCTGTTTTCCACCACCGCCTTACTTGGATGGGTATAATGGTGTCAAGAAAACTATATATGATTATTATAACCTGATAATGATTCTGAAATATTATATCATCAACTCTAATTCCATTCATATAATTATGGGAACGATATCATCACTCGTGCATACGTACTGCCTACCGTCTCCACAATGTGATGTGACTCATTCTACATTATATTCATTTAATAATGATTATATAAATGAATTGATTGAATAAATATGATATATATTATACTACCATCATTCTTTAAATGATGTATCTATAACCTAAAAAGAGGAATAAGAATTTATTCGGCAAAACACGCATAAGGACATAAAGCAATGAACACCCAAATAACAAGTAGCAACGATATATTACTAATAAGATGCTAAAAATATGACCATATATGATATCATAACAATGAGTATGATTCTTTAATAATTAAATTACATTATATAAATCATTATACAGGAGGTTCTGATACATACAAAGCATATCAGACCTAAGGTAAGGGAAAATCTCACAATCTCATTTTTATCCGAGATTGTTTATACTTCAGAAGTTACTGGGGAATATTTATCGTCCACATCCATGTTTACTCAATATGTTATATTATTTATATCCTCATATAATTTTTTAAATCCAATTTTACCTATTTTTTAATTTAATTAAAAGATATGAAATGAATCTTTTGTCGTTTTCAGTACGAGATACTTTTTGACTTTTCCGAACAAAGTATGAAAAGAATGTTTTTTTTAACTTATACACCATGAATGAATTTTTATGGTTTCATATAATATTATTTCCATGAAGCTTACTTTAAAATTTTTCAAGTTTATTTTTAATTAACTTCTTTTAGTTTAAAATTTTATGACATGTTAAGAATGGAAAATTGTTTTTGAATTAGAAAGGATATTTTCCTCAAGAATGGATTTCAAGTGTTTTATCAAAATTATTTTCCATCTAAGATAATATATGGTTCTGTTTCTATCCCTATTTTTACATTGATTTGATTATTTTATAATGTACTTATTTTTATTAAGTCCTTTTATCTTATATGGATTATGTTATGGTTGCATGATGTTTAAGAATCCCATTTTTATTACATGGGTTATGCTATGATATATGATTTATGATTTTGTGACACACATAAGAATGGTTTCAATATTAAATGGTTGGGACCTATATCTCCCTCCAATTCATTGAGTAAAGATTTATATTTCATGATATAGACATGGTTGGAACGACAAGTTAATTAGGGTCAGTGATACAGGACTGGAACGAGGAGTGAACTCGGTTCAGAAATGGACTTTGTCTGCTATGATAGTCTTGGCGATAAGTCTTGACTAATATGAAATGATTTTCTATGATTATGTGTGTATTCCAAAAAGTTTCATGTTTTATGTTATGATTATTGGGATTACATTTCAATACTAGTATTTATCCCATGTCATGATATTACGATCTCTTTTGTAGGATAAGATTTTCAAAATGTTATGTTCTTATGAATATTATAAGATTTATATCTCCTTTGTTTAACCTTAATGAGAATTTGAGATCACCCATTTGTACGTTTTATTTTCCCCGGGTCTGGAATAAGGGTATTAAGTAGGATATGACAAAAGGGTATCTAGATATGATAAAATAAACAGGAGACAATGTAGATGCTTTATGAACAAGTTGTTTATGTTTCCCAGTTTCTATAGACATTGTACCTATACATTCCTATCATGGTTTTGTTATATGTTGTAATAATTATGCTTCAATTCTGAAGTAATAACAATGTATGTAAAGTATGGGTCGTTATAGTTGGTATCTGAGGAAAGGTAGAGTCAACCTTTGGAAACTAGGATGTGAAAGCCTTAGTAAGAACCCTAAGGATATGTCTAAGCATTGAACAAAATATTAGTGTTTTAGAAATGGCCATGAATAACCTATGATAAGGCCTAAAGTGTGAAATTTTATTCTTGATTATGTGGTTTTCCTATTATGATTAGTGTTTCTCACACTATGCTTATTAGTTTTATTCAAAGGCTGGAACCCGAAGGAACCTTGTTAATGCTGAATGCGATAGGCAATGTAATGATTATCCCCCTGAGCAACCAAACATTATGGGATCTGGAATGCAAAATCATGTAGTCATGCTCACACAACTTTCTCAATCTATGAATCTTGCAGGACTTCCAAACGAGAAAATGAAGGAGAAAAATTTTGTTGAATCCTTCTTGAGGAAGCTCCCACCCTCATTTAGTGGTTCTGCTGATCCATTAGTGGCTGAACAATGGATCAATACCACTGAAAAGATATTTTCAGTTCTTCAATGTTCTGAACATGATAAAGTCATCTTAGTATTATATCGTTTGGAAGGTAAAGTTGATCAATGGTGGAATCTTGTCAAGAATACGAGGCAAAGAGACGAAATTGGGTCCATGGAATGGGAAGAGTTTAAGAACATATTTTTCAATAAGTACTTCCCTCTTATTCTTCGAACAAAGATGGAGAAGGAGTTTCTTGAACTAAAGAAAAAGGATAATGAATCGGTTGGTACCTATGAAGAAAATTTTACAAGACATGCAAGGCATGCTTTCAGAATTATTATCCAACTTCAGAGTAAGATAGATCGATTCTTTAGTGGATTAAAACCAATTCTTCAAAGGGAATTAGCCATAAGGGACTTCAATGCTATGAAGAAATTGTTCGATGTTCTCTCAAGGTTGAGATAGAGATTGGAGTAACCCATCAGTTATATGTGTTTGATAAGAAGAGGAAAATGGAATTCAAAGGGAAATCTAAATACCACACTAAAAAGAAGATGATTTTTCCCTTATGCTCATAGTGTGGAAAGAAACATGGAGGGAATTGTCTTAAAGGGACAAGTAAATGTTTCAAATGTGGAAAAGAAGGTCATCGGGCATTTGAATGCTACAATGATGGGGAAAAGATGTCTACTGATACGAACAAAGAAAAGGCTACACATAATTAACCTCCTACACTTCAATGTTACAAGTGCAATTAAATGTGTCATTATGCTAATAAATGGCCTAATCCAAGGGTTGTTGATGATGATCGACGTCAAAAAACTCTTAAGGCCAAAGAAAAAGGAAATTCACATGCAATTTTTATCAGTGATGTGGAGTACGATAGCAAAGTGGTGAAAGGTACACTTACCATTCAATCTAAAGTAGAAAATGTTTTATTGGATTCTGGCTCCACCCACTCTTTTATTTCTAAAGAATTTTCTAAGGGTATCGTTGTACTACCTCAACAATTAGTTGTTGAGTTATATGTGAAAACTCTTAATGGCACAACAGTTACATCAAAAGTCTATAATTATTCTCCAATTAAAGTTTATGGGAAAGTGATTCCTTCAAATCTTTTGATCCTTCTTATAGTGGAATTTGATGTGATTCTGGGCATGGATTGGATTTCTTTATATGGAGCTCATATCGATTTCCAAAGAAGGGAAGTCATATTTCATATTCCTGATCAATCTATGATCATCTATCGATGGAAGGATGAATATAACCTTCTAGTGTAAATTTCTTAAATCTTATGGGTCTTGATTCCAATAAATGAATGTTATTTATCTCAAATGGTTGGAGAGAAACTCACGATTAAGAATACACCCATTTTACGGGAGTTTGATGATGTCTTTCCAGAGGAATTTTCAGGTCTTCCACCAAATCGTGAAGTTGAGTTTTCAATATAACTCATACCGGGTGCTATGCCCATTTCAAAGACTCCTTATAGAATGGACCCAATTGAGTTGTAGTAATTGAAGAAGAAAATCCAAGAGAATCTTGATAAGGGATTCATATGCCCTAGTGCATCACCTTGGGGATCCCCTATTCTGTTTGTTAAGAAGAAATATGGATCAATGGGACTCTGTATTGATTATCGAGAACTTAACAAGATCACTATCAAGAAAAAATATCCTCTCCCACGCATTGATGACTTATTTGACCAATTAAGTGGAGCTCAATACTTTTCCAAGATTGATCTTCATTCATGGTATCATCAATTAAGGTTCAAAATGGAGGATATACCAAATACAGCTTATGAATTTATAGTGATGTCATTTGGTCTTACTAATGCCCCTGCTATCTTCATGGATCTAATGAATAGAGTCTTTAGAGACTATCTTGATCAATTTTTGGTAGTCTTTATAGATGATATTATTGTCTATTCAAAGAGCAAGGAAGAACATGAAGATCACTTGAGAATTGTATTTAAGACCCTAAGAAAGTAGAATATTTCTTCCAAATTTACCAAGTGTGAATTTTGGCTTCAAAAAGTTTCATTTCTGGGTCACATAATCTCAAAAGAGGGGATATCTATGGATACAGTAAAAATAGAGGTTATAGAAAGATGGTCGAGACCAACAATAGTAAGTGTGATCCCAATTTTTTCTAGTTTTGGCTGGATATTATCGATGTTTTGTGAAAGATTTTTCATGATTATATAATCCACTCACCATGTTGACTTGAAAAGGAGTTTGTTAGTTTGGATGGAGGAGTGTGAATAAAATTTCAAGGAGTTAAAAAAAGGTTATACAGTGCACCTGTGCTCCCAATGCCTTGTAGTGGAGAAAAGTTTGTGATCTACAGTGATGAATCCAAGAAGGGATTGGGGTGTATTCTCATGCAAAATGATATGGTGATAGTTTATGCCTCACGACAGTTGAAAATCCATGAGAAAAATTACCCAACTCATGATTTGGAGTTAGCTGCGGTAATATTTTCATTAAATATTTGGAGGCATTATCTTTATGGTGAAAGATGTGATATGTATATTGATCATAAAATTTTAAAGTATATTTTCACAAAAAAGGAGCTGAATATGCACCAAAGAAGATGGTTGGAGCTGATTAAGGATTATGACTTCTCAATTCATTACCACCCTGGGAAAGCAAACAAGGTGGCAGACACATTAATTCTACAATACCATGCTAGCTTATCCATGATGAGGATCACAAAATATCTAATATTTATGGATTTACAAAGGATAGATCATGGAATTATAATGTAATGGGAAAAATCTTATCTTTCTCAAATGAATATTTAACCATCTATACATGTGAATATTAAAGAGGCACAGAAAGAAGATGTAGAGTTACAAAAGAAGATGAGAAATGTCCCTGAATTCCACATTGATTGTGATGAAATAATAAGGTTCAGGAATTAGGTTTGTGTTCCTCCCATCACATAATTAAAGAAGGAAATATTGGATGAGGATCATAGTTTTTCATTCTCTGTTCACTCTGGAAGTACAAAGATGTACAGGGACCTGAAGGAGTACTTTTGGTGGGATGGCATGAAAAGAGATGTTGCTAAATATTTCTATTAATGCTTGGTTTGTCAGCAAGTTAAAGCTGAGAGACAGAAGTCTAAGGGGATGTTAAAACCATTACCCATACCAGAATGGAAATGAGAAAACATCACTATGGAATTTTTCACTGGGCTTCCAAAAACATCCAAAGGCAACAATATTATCTGGGTTATATTTTATCATCTTATGAAGTCGGAACACTTCATTGCTATTAAATAAGATTTATCTCTTGATCAGCTTTCCAAGATATATGTATAGGAAGTGGTAAGATTTCATGGAGTAAAACTTTCCATTATATCTGATCGGGATCTGACATTTACCTCGAATTTCTTGTGAAGTCTTCATCATAGTCTAGATACATAGTTGATTTTCAGCACTGCTTATCATCCTCAGATAGATGGTCAGTCTGAGAATACAATTCAAACTCTATAAGACATGTTGAAAACTTTCTCTATGGATTTCAAAGGTGGTTGGGATCAACACCCAACTTTGGTGGAATATTCTTATAATAATATCTTTCACTCCAGTATTCAGATGGCTCTTTATGAATCCCTCTATGGAAAGAAATGTAGAACTCCAACTTGATGAGATGAAGAAAAGCTATTAGGACCTGATCTTGTTGATTAGATGGAAGAAAAGGTAAGATCTATTCAACATCACATAAGATCAGCTCAGAGTCAAAAAAAAGTTATGCCGATAATCGAAGAAAATACCTAGAGATTGAAGTGGGTGATAAAGTGTTCTTACGAATATCTCCCTGGAAGAGAGTAATGAGATTTGGAAATAAGGGCAAGATGATCCTTAGGTATATTGGTCCTTTTGAAATACTGGATTGTGCTGAGAAGGTATCTTACCGATTGGAACTTCCACCAAATCTCTCTCAATTTCCTGATGTGTTCCATGTATCTCTCCTGAGAAAGTACATACCCGATCCTTTACATGTACTAAGCTCAGAAGTTGTACTGCTGGAGCAAGATCTTTCTTATGAAGAACAGCCGATAGAGATTCTAGATCATAGCGAAAAATTCATACGGAACAAGACCACTCACTTGGTGAAAGTTTTATGTAGGAACCACCAATTAGATAAAGCTACATGGGAACTTGAGGATATGATGAGGGAGAGGTATCCTCATCTGTTTGTTACGAAGTGACGAATTTAGAGGGTGAAATTCTTTTTAATGGGGGTAGAATGTAACACCCTGAGATTTTATGAAAAATATTTTGTTTTTATGTATTATGTTATATGCAACACCAAAGGAATCTTTCACTACACAAAACATTGTATTGGCTTGTGTTACACGCAAGATCAACCTTCCTCGATTTCTTGCATTGTAAGCAATACTGAGTTTCACTAAACAACAATATGTTATTAAAATATTATATAAACTAGCCGTTATGAATATTAATACCTACTTTTTAAAATTTTATAAATTTCATCTTTCAAAATGGACTTCATTTTTGGATTCAGAATATCAAAATTAGGCTAGAGTAAATTTTTGGTTTTTTTTTTGAAAACATTCAATTTTTGATGAATAGTGGAAACACTGAGTTATTGGTTAAAATCGACTTTTTTTTAAATAATAATTTATTTTATTTAAATTTATTTTAGTTCAAAATAGATACATAATACCTATATAAGTTCAATTTAATTCATTGGATTCATTTTATAATAATTTTAGATATATAAAAAATTTTGAACTTTTGACCGTCTTTTACCCACCTCCTAGGAGAATTTTCAAATTTACATAAAACTTAATTTCACTACTTCTGTGAGTAGAATTTCAAAAATCCAAGAGACACAGTTGATATCGGTAAGTAAAATGTGGTTCAATAAGATAAAAATAATTTTTGGTGAATAGTAACTTTTTACTTTTATTTACCACGATTAAAAGTAAATAGGGAAATTAAGGGTAAAAATGATATTATTATTACCCTAACACATGTCCTAATTCTATTGGATAATTTTAATTCGACCAAAAACAACCTTAGGAATAAAATATTACCCTTTAGGTCCACTTGTATTAGATTAGGACATTTATTATTATTTAATTCAAAGAAGAGTTAAAATAGTTAAAATCAAAGTTTAATAAGTAAAACATTATTAATATAGGGTTATACATGAGATAAATTCGACTATAAATATTCATTAGAAAGATAAAAATATTTCATACCTAATGGTATTTTATTTATAATTTTTAGACAATAAATAATTTTAATGTATTTATGACACAATGATGATGCAGTAATTACCTTATTAATGAAATATTAACATAATTGCTATTATAAATACCCAAATAAATGTAATTTGAGACATTTTATGAATTAAACTAATCTTATATGTTAATATAACATATTATTGTTAGTTAGATGAATTTTTTTGATGTAATAACACTATTATGAATTTAACAAAAACAAAATACCAAATAGTGTCAAAATTGACATAAAAGAGTTTTTAAAACAAATATTATATTATTAATTGTTATTCTACTTCTAAAAATATATGGCTCGTCCAAAAGACTTTTATAATAATATATATGACATTAAGTAAACAATTGGGGTTCAATTGAAAGTTTATAGTAAGTTTATTAACCATATAGTGTAAAAATACAAGAAGGCGCGGTAAAAGTTGAATTATTTAACTTAGAGTTAAATCTTAATGATAAGGTTAAAATGGTAACCTAAACTTATCTAAAACATATTTTTTGATATTATTTCGAAACATCCCCAACCTATCCTCGAAATATGTCACTTTGGAGCCATTATAAACTGAATATGACTTTATTATAATATAATATTTTAAGTTTTTCCTAAGGTGTCCCTCTCCTCCCATATAAAAGGGAACCTCCACCCTCTATTCTATACACAATTTTGAGCCTTAAAGCTTTTCCAAACCCTGCCCATTTCTATTCTAAACATCTCTAGTTATATCATAGAGGTAATGGTCTTCTCAAAAGACCAAATCTAGTGCCCTAAGAGGAAGTTCAAAAGAGACATGTCAAGGAAGAGGTAATCTCTTCTACCGATTCTTTCAAGTTTCTTTATTCTTCTACGTCCCCTTATTTATTTGTTTCATTATAAAGTAATAAAATCAGTATCACTAATATAATTATACATTATTATAAATATAAAACAACCCTATTTCACCTTCTATCCATCCTATGTAAAATGATATCACCGCGCGTGTGTACGTACTGAATACCGTCTCCACGCCGTGGTGTAATCTGTTTTCCACCACCACCTTACTTGGATGATTATAATTGTGAAACAAATAACTATATATGATTATTATAAGATGATACTGATTCTGAAATATTATATCATCAACTCCAATTCCATTCATATAATTATGGGAACAATTTCATCACTCGTGCATACGTACGGCCTACCGTCTCCACGATGTGATGCGACTCGTTCTACATGATTTTCATTTAATAATGATTATATAAATGAATTGAATGAATAAATATGATATATATTATAATACTAAAATTCTTTAAATGATTTAGCTATAACCTAAAAATAGGAATAATAATTTATTCGTTGAAACACACATAATAACATAAAGCAATGAACACCAGAATAACAAGTAGCAATGAAATATTACTCATAAGAAGCTAATAATATGACCATATATGATATCATAAAAATGATTATGATTCTGAAATAAGTCAATGACATTATTTAAATCATTATACAGGAGTTTTGGACACGTACAAAGCATATCGGACCTAAGGTAAGGGAAAATCTCACAATCTAATTTTTATCCAAGATTGTTTATACTTCAGAATTTACAGGGGCATATTTATCATCCACATACATGTTTCCTAAATATGTAATATTATTTCTATCCTCCTACAATTTTTTAAATCCAATTTTACCTATTTGTGAATTTTAGTAAAAGATATGAAAGGAATATTTTGTCATTTTCAGTATGAGATACTTTTTTACTTTTCTGGCCAAAGTACAAGAAGAATGTTCTTTTAACTTATAAGGAATGAATGGATTTTTATGGTTTCATAGAACATTATTTCCATGAATCTTCCTTTACAAGTTTTCAAGTTTATTTTTAATGAACTTCTTTTAGTTTAAAATTGTATGAAATGTTTTTAAAGGAAAAATGTTTTTGAATTAGAAAGGATATTTTCCTCAATAATGGAGTTCAAGTGTTTTTTCAAAATTATTTTCCATCTAAGATAATATAGGGTTATATTTCTATCCCTATTTTTACATTTATTTGATTATTTTGTGATCAAATTATTTTTATAAAGTCCTTTTATCTTATATAGATTATGTTATGGTGGCATGATGTTTAAGAATCCCATTTTTATTACATGGGTTATGCTATGATATATGATTTATGATTTTGTGGCAGACATAAGAATCGTTTCATTATGAGATGGGTGGGACATATATCTCCCTCCAATTCATTGGGTAAAGATTTATATCTCATGATATAGACATGGCTAGAACGGAAAGTTAATCTTGTTCAGTGATACAGGATTGGAACAAGGAGTGAACTCGGTTTAGAAATGGAATTTTTCCTCTATGATAGTCTTGGCAATGAGTCTTGACTACTATGAAATGATTTTATATGATTTTGTGTGTATTACACAAAGTTTCATGTTTTATGTTATGATTATTGGGATTACATTTCACTACTATGATTTATCCCATGTCGTGATATTATGATCTCTTTTGCAGGATAATATTTTCAAAATGGTATGTTATTATGAATATGATATGAATGATATCTTCTTCGTTTACCCTTATTGAGAATTTGAGCTCACCCTTTTGTATGTTTTCTTGTCACCAGATCTGGAAGAAGGGTATTAAGTAGGATATGCCAAAAGGGACTCTAGATATGATGAAATAAACGGGAGACAATGTAGATAATTTATGAACTAGTTGTTTATGTTTATGAATATCTAAAGAAACTATACCTATATGGTCCTATCATGGTTTTCTTATATGTTGTAATAAGTATGCTTCAATTTTGAAGTAATAACAATGTATGTAAAGTGTGGGTCTTTATACTCTTATTCTTTTAGAATTATGTGTTTGTATTCATGGTCATAATATTTCCCATATATATGTGTATAGTTGGATGTATTGTCTTTTGGTTTGTTCACAAACTTATATCTTTGGATATAGTATCCTTAGATATAACACCCTAAGATTTTATGAAATAATTTTTTCAAATAAATATTGTTTATTCTATAGAATTCATTACATGCAGTGGTTTGTTTTAGAAAACCGAAATATACTATTAATATTATTATTTAAACCTAACCATTATAACCTAATTCTAGAGGATACCGGCTAGTAGTGAGGGCCTTGGGTGTGATAGTTGGGAAACTATTCCCTCATTGAAATACTAACACAGTGGAAGTAAAACATATAGTAATAGAAGAAGCAGTAATAATACCATACCAAAAGTAAATAGCAGAAGAAATAAACATTTGGAGCTCACATATCTAAATAATGAATGATACATGTGTCTAAGAAAACAGCCAAACAAATCACAATGTTGGAATATAGTACTAAACCAAAGTACAATAGAAAAGTAGTAAACATATCCATAGCATCGCAAGCCTCATCTTGGTCCTATGCTCCCCAGCTCTATAGAAATCATGTACCTGAAGTAGAAGATCTGGGTTCTTACAAACTTTCCCCCTTAAATAAATTTGTCCCTGAATTTCCCTAGCAAGGAAGAATAGAAGAAGAATCTTCAAACAACTCTGGACACAGCGATCATACATTAGCCTCACTATCCTAGGTCTTGTCTTGTACTCACTCGTGCAACCATAGAACTAATTACAAAGGAACAAACCGTCAAAATAAGGATGGATCCACAGTCTCCAGGTGCGGCGCTCTGCTCGCATAGGGTTTTCAGCAGCTCCTTGTTTCTCTAACCTCCTCCTTCTTCATTGGAGGATTTTTTTCAGCGGCCTGTTTCTTGCTTCTCCGTATCTTCGCATGGCCGACTTTTGTGTTTCAATTTCTTCTTTGATTCTAGCATGGGAGGCGTCTTTCTTCCTCTCGACTTTCCTCATCCCTAGCTCTGGTTTTGATCCGGGTTCCTCTGCTAGATCGACGTTCACTCGGTGGCCCTCGGCTTCATCTTGCAACTCTGGTGGACATCGGCTGGTGGTTTCTCGTCAGGCAGCGACAGTCCGGAGTCTCTAGGGTCAAGATGTTCTTCGGTCTGGTGGTGGCTTGCTACCTTCAGGTAGCGGTGTGGGTGGTCTGGCGGAGGAGGCTTCCCTGATGGCGGTTGTTTTTTTCTATCACGGCATGATCATCCTGTTTCTTATCCTTATCCAGGTTACCCTCCCTCATTCATCCTGTTTGTCCTCGATCAGTTTGTTCTCGCTTCAGATCTCGTCTTCTATGATGCTGCGACATTGGTGGCCTTGGCGTCTTGAGATTTGTGGCTCTTCCCACAGATCTCGGGTGGTGGATTTGCAGTCCTCTACTTATGACCTGGTCCCCTCACTTCGTCGCTCGAGGTTTCGTACTCATGGATGATAGATATGTGGCGCTTGACTCATCTCTCACTGGATCTTGATTCAGTGACGTGCCTTCTTTGATGCATCAGTGATTTGTAGTTTGTCTTCAGGCTACTGCTGCTCTCTGTGTCGCGCATTTGGATACTCTAGTTCATACCTCTATGCGCTTCGATTATTGTTGTTGCTCCTATTTCATGTGGCTCCTGAGGTTTGAGGATCGATTTGGTTCAGAACAAGAGGATAAATTTGATTGGATTGGATGGATTGCTCTATGGCTTGGTGGAACTGGTTTTTGGTGCGGCTTCCTGTTTGGTTTGGGTTTCTCACTCGCTGCTTCTCCACCACTGGTTCGTCGCCTCTTCTTCTTCAGCTAGTGGATCTTCTCATCACTCCCTTTAGGGAGTTGGGAGCTCATACGGCGGTGTCTTCGGAGTTTTGTCGACCAAGCTTGTGTAGTGATCCTCTGTTTGGATTGTGAGGAGGTCTGCTATGGTCTGATGGTGGTGGCATTTTCTAAGGTGGATGTGGGTGTGGTCTTAGCAGCTTTGAGATGTTGCTGCTCTGTTTATTTTCCTCTGGTTTTCCCATTGCTGCTTTTGCTGGATTGGATTTTCACTAGGAAGAAAATGTTTTGGTATGAACTTTCTACTGGTCTTGTTGCATTTGGTTGGCGTATTCTGTCCTGTAGTTTCCATCGGGTGAGAGACCTCGAAGGAGGGATGGGTGTCTTGACACCCATCATTCAGTAGTTTGTTCTTTTGGATGGATGGGTACCCGGACTGATCTTGCACGGTGTTCTCTGTCGGATGTTGTGGCCCATCATGTTGATGATTCAGTGAGTCTCTCATTGGCACTGTCGGGGGGGTGGCTCGAAAGAGAGATAGGTGTGCTGGCACCTATCGTCCAGTCCTCCTCTCATATTTCTGTTTGAGTTGGAAGAGTGCTCTGCTTTGGTTGTGTTGCTGGCATGACACATTTCATTGTAGAGGGGGTGACGCATCATCTTGGTGGACTTCGATGTGGCATTTTTGGTTAGGGGGTGATGAGACTTTCTAGCTTGTTCTTGCTTTGATTTTTGTTTCCTTTTGGCTTTTGGATCCTTGTTGGCCGTATGGCCTATTCTTCTAAGATGTCTTTCATCTGTCTCTGTAATGGTTTCCTCTTTCTTCCCTTCAAAAGGAGTTTCTTTCTTTTTCAATAAACGGGGGCTTTCCCCCATTACCTTTAAAAAAAGGAACAGACCGTCCATGAAGAACCTTCACATTTCAATAAAAAATCCAGATAAGACGCTCCTTGAATGAGGCATCCACCTCAAGCTCAACCTCCTTGGGTTGGAAAACATGAGAAGGGTCTGAGAAATAACGTTGGAGCTGGGAAATGTGGAAGACATCATGCATATCCCGATACCTCTAAGATAACTACAACCGATAGGCAATTGGTCTGACTCTCTTCAAAATCTCAAATGGCCTGATGTACCTCGATGAAAGCATACCATGTTTCCTAATCCAATTGCATCCCGACCTCAGTGTGACATGCAGGAAAACTTGATCTCCAACCTCAAACTCCAGAGTTCGTCTCCATCGATTAGCATAAGACTTCAGTCATGATTGTACTGTACTCATCCTCTTCTGAATCAACTCTATCTATTTTGTTGTCTCCTCGACAAGATGAGGTCCCAACATAGCTACCTCTCCTGCCTCCAGCCAACAAAAGGGTGATCAGCATGTCCTATAGTTCAAAGCCTCAAAAGGTTCCATTTGAATAGTTGCTTAAAAACTATTATTGTAGGAAAAATCCACAAGAGGTATAAGATTCTCCCAATAACCTCTAAATTCTATGATGCATGCTCGAAGCATGTCCTCAAGAACCTGAATCGTATGCTCAGACTGTTCATCTTTCTAGGGATGGTAAGTTTTACTGAGAAGTACATGTGTACCTAAAGCACTTTGAAATCCCTGCCAGACACGAGAAATAAAATGTGTGTCCCTGTCTGAAACAATGGAGTGAGGAAATCCATGTAAGCATACAATTTATTAGATGTAAAACCTTCCCATATCATCAACACTAAAGTTCTCCTTGATCAGAAATAAGTGAGAAACCTTTGTGATTCTGTCAATGAAAACCCAAACTGCATTATTCCCTCAAGGTGACCTCAACAAACCTGTCATGAAATCCATCGCGACATCATTCCATTTCCACTCGAGAATAGGTAATTGCTGCAAAACCCTGCTGGTTGAAAATTCTCTGCCTTCACCTATTGACAGGTGGAACACCTCATGAAGAAACCAGAAACAACCCTCTTTATACCAGGACACCAATACTGATGGTGTAGATCTCGATATATCTTCATGATACTAGGATGAGCTTCCCAAACTGATGAATAAAAGTCTCACATCATCTCCTCACCTATGTCTGTTGGCACCCACACGCGTCTATGAAAATGCAAGATCTCATCCTTGCCTATTGTCCATCTAGGAATAGGGTCCTCTCCTAACACACTCTCCCATAGGACTAGGCCTTCTGAATCTGATAGATGCCTCATTCACACTCAATAAAGTAGAGTAGAGGTAACTTCTACAGAAGAAAGAATCGTCTACCCCTGTCTATCATGAACCTCCAAATGCATCACAGAGAACAAAGCCATAAGTTTCCACTCACTGTTGTCCCCCTGAACTAATTGTACCTAATTCCTCCTACTCAATGCATCAGCCACTGCATTTCCCTTCCCAGGCATGTAGGCAAGCTCACTGTCAAAGGACTGAAGGTACTCAACCCACCTTTGTTGTCTCAAATTCAGGTCACACTGGGTAAAGATATACATGAGATTTTTGTGGTTGGAGAAAACCAGAAACTTCTCTCCCAATAGGTAGTGTCTCCAATAGCATAAACCATGAACAATAGCAGCCAACTCGAGATCATGCGTATGGTAGTTCCTCCCATGTGGCTCCAACAGGAAAGACTCGTATGCAATGACCCCTTCTACCTACATAAGCACTCCTCCCAACTTGATACCTGATGAATCACAGTAAACAATATAGACCTTTCCCAGATCTAGCAGAACTAGTATTGGTGTTGAAGTCAACCTCCCTTTTAGCTCCTGAAAGGATGACTCGCAAGAATCAGAGCACAAGTATTTTGCATCCTTCTTAGTCAGACCTGTCAGTTGTTCTGCTAAGCGTTAAAAGTCCTATATGAAATGTCTGTAGTAAGTAGCCAGTCCTAGAAAACTCCATACCTCAAAGACATTCTTCAGCTACTCCCAATAAACTACTGCTCTCACTTTCTCTAGGTCTACTGATACTTCTATCTTTGAGATAACATGATCGATGAAGTGAATCTAGTCCATCCAAAAGTGGAATTTTGAGAGCTTAGCATATAACTGATGCTCTCTTAGTGTACTCAAAATGATCTCAAACTGGGTAGAATGGTTGTGTAGAGTGTGAGAGTGCACCAAGATATCATCCATGAAGACTACCAAGAAATAATCCAAGTATGGATGGAACACTCGGTTCATCAGTTCCATGAAAACTGCAGGCGCATTCTTGAGACCGAACAGCATAACCACATACTCGTATAAACCATACCTACTCTGAAAGGCTGTAAGAGGTATATCAGATGGTCTAAGATGCAATTGATGATAATCAGACCTCAAGTATATCTTCAATAACACCTGGGATCCTCAAGGCTGATCAAAGAGATCACCAATCCTCATCAAGGGATATCGATTTTTAACCGTCAACTGGTTCAACTTCTAATAATCCACGCAAAATCTGAGAGTTTCGCCTACCTTCTTCACAAATAGGACAGGCGAACCCTAAGGATAAGTACTGGGTTAAATGAAATGCATTTCTTGAAACTCCTCCAACTACTTATTGAACTCTTTCAACTCTGGTATAGCCATCCTATAAGGAGTATTAGACACCGGTGCCGCTCCTGGCATGAGATCAATAGAAAATTATATCTCACACTCTGGAGGAAAATCTAAAAATCTATCTGGAAAGATATCTCAAAAGTGATCCACCATTGGAGGAAAGTTCATCTGTGAAGTCCCCTATTCATCTAGATATTGACTAGCAATCTGATCTGTAACTCCTCCCAACCCATGATGCTCAGTTCCTTCTCTGCCCACCTAGACATCCCACTCTCCATTATGAAGAGAAGATCCACCCTCTGGTGATATGAAACTCACCCTACGATGATATTAATTGACAATATCCTGGAAGAGAACTAACCAGTCCATTCCAAGAATGAAATCATATCATTTCATCTCTAGGACATAAAGGTCCTATAGGAAGTGACACCCACAAACCTCAAGAGGGAACTCCTTGCACCGATGTATACTAGTCATTATTGTCCCCAATGGCGTGTCTAGCATCAAGTTATCAGCAGAAGAAGAGATACAGAGACCAAGGATCTCTACAACATCAACAGATACAATGTTATGGGAATCCCCTATATCAAAAAGAGTAGAAGCTAAAACGGAGGTAACTAAGATCGTACCTCAAACTGTAGAGGGTTTGGGATCCTACTCATGTTGGGTCTGATCCAGTGAAAAAGTCTGACCTGCACCGTGGCCCTACGACTCTACCCAACCACTCTGAGATGATACACCCTATTATCATTGAAAGCCTGGAAACAATCTACCACAGCCGCGACCTCCACCTCGGCCTGAACAGCTAGAAGAACTCCAGTTCCCTACCGGATTAGAAACTGGTGGTGCTTCCCCTGAACATGGAGTCATAGAAGAATCCCTATCACCAATTTCTAGTGATAATATCTGATACAGGAATTGAATATCGCCCATATTTCCACATGATCGGCACTCCATTGAGTCTCTCAGGCAATGTGGCCTCATATGCTAGCTCTTCCCGCACTAGTAGCACACCACGTGGCTACCAGAAAAAGTGTCCCTCCTCCTCATATCCCCACATGTAGACTCCCTTCCATGCTTCTTTTTGTCAATAGGAGGGATACCAACTCTAGATGTCGTACTTCCCTGTCTCAAAACTCCAAAATTATACAGATTTTGCTCCATTATCAGTGCCTGGTTGACTAAAGAAGTGATGGAAGTCAACTTGAAGATGTTTACCTGAGATGGGATGTCGTGCCTAAGACCATCCTCAAAATTCCTTACCAGAAATAACTCATCACCTCATGGAATAATCATGAATCCCTATATCTTAGTAGAGTGAGAAGAATACTCCATAACAGAAAGAGTACCCTACTCCAGACTCATAAACTCTTAGGCTTGATCGGCCCTCAAAGTCTTCGAGTAGAATTAGTCATAAACGGTATGTTGAAACATGTCCCACACCATAACCTGCTGGAGACCCACCTTTGAGATCAAATCCCACCATCTCTTGGTGGATTCCTGAATAATATACCTAGATAGCTTCGCCCTCCTATAGGGAGGCATATCCAGATGCTCAAAGATAGAAATAATGTCTTCTAACCATTACTCTACAACCTGAGGTACTCCTTACCCTGTGAAGGTGGGAAGATGCTGCTACTGGAAAACCTTCGTAAACTCTACCATAGAAGGGTCAAGATGCAGTACTCTTTAGAAGGTCTACATGAACCTCATAAAGACCTCTCAGAACTGTACGTTAGAACCTATGTTCAGAATGATGGCTGGTTCCAAAACTGGCAGAACTGGAGGATCTACTTGTAGTCCCTGATCATCCATATCTAGTTTCTAATCACTACCTTGTAACTGGAAAACAACTGGAGGACGTCTCAGTGGTGTGACTCTACAAGGTCAAGCGCACACCTCAGATCAATATTAATAGGGACTGAAACTTAGAAGAGTAAGAAGGGAACAAGATAAAGAAAGAATTCATGTTTTTTAAAACATGAATACATGGTGTTTAAAATGCCTATATAACGTGTTCCCTTAACCCTTCACATGGGTGTGTACTTTTTCCAACCCAGGTCATGTAACACCCCATAGACATGGCGTGTTGTCCTATCACATGACGTGTACTTGAATCCTCTTTCCCTACCCTATTTATTCAACATGGCTAAGCCACAAGGTTCTCCTAAAACAAGACTACATAAAATATTAGTGCCAAAAACTACCTGTACAAGACGAACTTCACCAACCCCTGTTGTTCGTCAAATGGTCGGTTACATAGCTCACTCTACGCAGCGTGTTTCAGATGGACACGGTGTGTACTAGAAGGATTCCACTACCCCGTTTTGTTTGTTACATGGACGGATATAAGGGTTATACTACACGGCATGTTCAAGGTTGACATGGCATGTATAACTTAAGCTTTCACCCATACATGTCATTAGTCACACGAGTAGACACATGGCCTACACAACACGGCGTGTACTTCTGGAACACGGTATGTTCCACCAAGATTTTTCCAACCCCGTGTCTTTACCCACATAGCTAGTTACATGGTTAGATACTACACGACGTGTACATAAGTATACAACATGTACTCTAGAAAAAGTGTTCCTTCTGGAAAAGAAGGACATAGGGAATATATTTATCATTACACACCATGTATTCTGGGTTTTTCCGAATAGTAATCCTCAAAAAATACTCTGGAACCCAGAAAAACACTGAAATTAACATTAAGGTGCCAAATTCCAATCTGTGAGGGCCCATACTCCCCGTAAATCAAATATTGGCATCTTATACATGTCATAAAAAAGGATAACAGTGAAACGATCCACCAAATTCTGGTCCATGAGGGCCCATAACACCTCAAGAACCAAAGTTTTGCATTCATTCAAACAAAACCTTACACAATACAATACCTTATCAAATAGCAGGTATTCTATCATGGCATCTACCACAATAACATACATATCTTACACAACATCTATCATAACAACATGTAATCATGAATGTACCCTAAATGGCATGGCAGGAATGCATGAATGTAATTTCTAACAAGTTCATATATGATGCATGAGATGGAATACCCTCATCTCATTAGGTTGCAACAGAAATAGAACATCAATAACATCAACAATAATAGTACAATACATGTGAATCACCCAAAGGTGAAATCAAATAAACTGTAAAATTGAAAAACCAAAAAAATTGATATAACTGAGGTAAATTGGCTTTTCCCTGTACACGAGTTAGCTACTTCTAGGCACATCTTATTACCAACTACCTATTCCTTCCTATCCATAGCTATAGGCTCCAAATAGTAAGTCAAGAAGAAAACAACCTCTAATACCACTATGTAACATCTCAGTTTTGGAAGCCACCTAGAGGCACCCCATACCCGGTTGGTCATATGGACTCAAGAGTATTTCCCCAAATACCAGAGGCTAGAGACTAGCAGTGTGGGCCTTAGTTTGATATTGTGTAAAATATGCCCTCATTGGCAGAGTAACACAATGGAAGTAAAACAGATAGAAATAGCAGAAGCAATAATAATACCATACCAAAAGTAAACAACGGAATTAATAAATAGTTGGATCTCACATATCTAAATAATTCATGATACATATGTATAGAAAAACATCCAAACCAATCACAATGTTGAAATACAGTACTAAACCAAAGTACAAAATAAATGAAGTAAATAGCTCTACAGCATCTCTAGCCTCAACTTGGTCCCATGCTCCCCAACTCCATAACAATCTTCTACATGAAGTAGAAGATCTGGGTTCTTACATATATTAAATAAAAAATTTTATCATTCATCTTTTTTTCTAGGAATAAGATAATAATAAATACAATTTTATTCTTAAAGATTGTATTTTTATAAAAAACAATTTCATTGAATTTTTTAAAATTATTTTAAAATTAATTTTTTCCACTTTTAAAAAATGTATTTAAAAAAATGAACTTAATTTTTTGAATCAACAAGTTAAAATATCTTAGAGTGAAATTTTTAGAATTTTTTTAAAAGATTATTTTCTCAACAAAGAGTGAAAAATACTAACTTTTATTCAATATCTCATTTACATTTAAAACATTTACAAAGTTAAATTTTTTAAAATGGTTTTAAAATATAAATTTTTTAATTATATTATAATTAATTAAATTAAGTTAATGGGAATAAATCTTATGTTAAATTTTTATATAATAACTTTTTATACTTTTAAAAACTTTTTCTTTGGAAAATCACTTTTTCGTTGTGTCTACAGGTTTTATTTAAAATTAATTCTACCAATTCTATTAATTGAATTTGATTAAATGGATTCTATATTTGTAATCATAATAATTTATACTATAAAATAAGTTAAAATTAATTTTATTTTCTTAAATAATTATAAAAATTTTAAAAATTAAATATCATGGTTAAGGTTAAAACGTATTTTTGCACGTTACTTACGCTTGTGTAAAAATTAATTTTCAACACACATGGGATATTTTTTTAATAAATTTTAAATCATATACATAATTAGTGGGTAAAAAATATCTAGTAATTATATTTTTATTCTTAAAGAATAAATTACCTATGTAAAGAAAAATGGACTAGTTACCATGGTGAAAACTAAAATGGTAAAAGTGAGTAAACTTTGAGGCTAAGGGAATGAAAAGTTTAAAAAATATGTCCTTTTTTTTGTGGTTGTGTATCTCGACCATATAATCTCTCCACTACCTTATTTATCAATTTATTATGTGCATATCTTCATATTTACATCTTATTATTGAATAGTTTTGGGTATTTACAAAAAATTTCACTCCTCCTAAATTATAAAAAGGAACCTCATGCCCTCACTTATTCACACCAATTAAGATATTTATTGTCCAAAAACAATATAAATATCTCCCCAAAATACTTATAGGAATTATATAACATATAGTCTTCCAAAGAGATCAACCCGAGGGTCCTTAATAAGAGATCCAAAGGAATTTTTTCTAAGAGAAGGTAATTGTCTTCACTTTGCTCTTTCTTTTTACTTATTTCCATTCCTCCTTCATTAGTGTTTTAATAATTACAATATAATGACACCAATTTTTAAGATATATTTTTATGTTATTATTTTTATTGTCTAACCTATACCAATCTCCTCTTCTGTCAAATGGGAAATGAAATCATCAATCATTTGTATTGTGGACTACCGCCTCGTGAACTAATGTAATTAGTTTTCCATCACCGCCTCTCAAGGATGGTCATAATGATGGATTTAACATATTTATATGATATTTATGAAATAATTAAAATTATTAAATTATAATATAACATCTACATTATTTCCTTCCAATGCATTGGAAAATGATAACATTACTCGTGTGTACATGTGGTCTACCACCTTCGTGAAGCGATGCGATGTGTTTTTCATTTTATTTTGACATGGATGGTCATAATGATAGATTTAATGAACATATATGATATTTTTTATATAAAAATTATTAATTAAAATTGAAATAATATATACCTTTTTCCATTCTTCAAAAAAATAAGAACAATGTTAATGCGTACATACGACTTACCATCTCCATGAACGGTGTGATTCATTTTTCAACCTCCAATTTTTATGGATGATTATAAATACATATATAATGAAAATATATTATATTTAAATCATGTTTAGATTATGGATATTATGGAACCATGGTCAAAGTAAAATTACCAAATCTATCAAACCAAAACATTCCGGAAAAATGAAGTTGTTAATACCTAAAACATGATTTTGACAAGGAATTGTTAATAAATGAGTGATAAAAGTTTATAAGTAAATCATATATGGTATGATATATATAATTAAATTTATTTAATATATTTATAATAAACCTATAATTATTTTATAGGATTTTCTAATATGTGGGAATAAATTAAAGACTTAAGGTAAGGGATTTATAGTCTCTCTTTTATTTTTGGAAGACATATAACGTATTCACCACTATTTTTTTTGAGTGGTGTATATGATAGCCCTTTTGAAAATTTATATCATGAATATAATTATTTTATTTATATTTAACGTTTGATTTGATGATATTACTTAATGGGGCTTACGATTCAAAAGTTTCTAAAGTTGTAAGGGATGTTCGTCTCACTTTTATTTTTGTGGGACACATGCCTTATACACCGCTTATTGTTTTATGTGGTTTAAAGATTGGAAATGAATTTATTTTATCATTATTATCATGAAAATTAAATTATATACATATCCCTATAAGTTTATTACTTTCATGTGTCATGCAATTCAAAAGCTTACAAAGTGGTAAGGGTTTATGTTACAATCTCATTATTTTCAAAATTGTTTATGATTATGCTTCTAATAATGAAATATTATAATCAATCTATCAAGAAACTCATGATTTTTTTTATACTATGTTTATTTCTAGATAATATATGTTTTTCTTTTTCCCTTTATCAAAAAATATTTTCCTTCCAAATCAATTTTTTCTAAAACAAATTAGAATGTTTTTAATATTATAATATGATAGTTTAAAGTCATTTTTACCCATGTTTGAATTTTTTTAAAAATGATTTATAAGGAATATTCTTTTCATTTTCTAAAAAGAGACCTTTTAAGTTTTACTAAAAATGTGAAAAGAATATTTTTTTAACATATAAGACATGAATGGAAGTTCCCACCATTATGACACCTCAATGTTTTAATGTTTCATCTATAAGTTTCCAAGGTTATTTTAAAATAATATTTTTTCTTTAATATTTGGTAAATTTTTATTATATTTTAAATAAAATATTTCAAAATGGAAAATATTTTTCCTCAAAAATTCATTAATGATGTTTTTATGGAATTTATATTAATCATTTACAATAACATTTTTTGTTGCTTATATTTTAATGGGGATATAATCCAATGGTGCCATATTTATTATTTCTCAATATAATTTATGTTTATGATTGCATGATTTTTATTAAACTAGTTCTGTTGCCAAGGTTTATGCTATGATTAAATGGTGAAATTTTTATTAAACCCATTTATTTTCCACATGTTATGCTATGATGACATGTTTATGAAACCCATTTCTTTTCATGAGTTTTGATATGATGAATATTTTATGATTGTGGGGATCAAAAATGTATGATTTTAATTATTTTATGGGTGGTACCTATATATCCCTCTAATTTATTAGGTAAATATGGATAACTCGTGAGTAAATATGTTATGTGTGAACCTGATTTAATGTTCATAATGTTATGAATAGACCTCGTTTTATGCCCATAAGATTAAGCTTGGACCTGGATTTCATGTCCATAATGTTATGTGTAGACCTTCTTATATGTCCATAAGGTTATTTATAAACCTAGTTTCATGTACATAATATTAAGAATGGTTCTGGATTTCATACCCATAAGTTTATGTACAGAATCGGTTTCATGTCCAAAATTTTTTGTGTGGACCTATTTTCATGTCCATAAGGATTTTCATGAACTTAGTTTCATGTCCATAAGTTTTTGTGAGGACGTGATTATATGTCCTTAACATAATTCATGAACATGTTTTTATTTATACATGTTCATAATGTTATAATTTTATGTTTATTCAATATTAATGAATCTATGTGATTCTCTCATGGCTTATGTTCATTGATTCCATTGTGATTCGTTTCTTATGAACTACTAAGTGTTATTTTATGATTCAATATTATGATATTTATCATATTGGGTATAGTTTTAAAAATGTTAATATCATTTTCTCGTACCCTTATGCTTATGTTATTCCTATGTTCTCATTGATATCTTCCTTTTTTACTCTTACCGATCATTTGAGTGCATCATTCCTTAATTTTCCTTTCCCCAGGTTATGAAGAAAGGTTTTAAGTATGGTATATATAAAAGGATTAATATGTGGTAATATCCTTATTAGTGGTTTTTAATATATTTCAATAAATAATATGATTAATTATCTAGTCACCCAAGATGATAAACCGTTACGGTCCTCTGGTATGTATTTGTAATATATATTGAATATTCATCTAAAATATATAATATTTATGTATGAAAATTTGAGGTTTCTATAGTTGGTATCAAAGGATTGGTTTGGTTCATATTTAGAGATTAGGGATAGAGGAATTTAGTGAAAACCTGGGGATAAGTCTATGTATATGTGTGAGAATAGGAAAATAACCTTGAATTTTGGTAAAGGATAGAAAAAGTGGTTTCTAAGAAATTACATTCCTTTATGGACACAACAAGAGGATGTAGCTAGGGCACAATTGTACCTAGGGTAAATAACTCTAAAAAGGGTTCACTGGGATTTGACTCAATTATCACCTAGTGTATAATAACGATCCTTATTTCACACCCAGTTTGACACTCTTAAGGGTTATGTTTTGGAAATTCACAGCCTCTTTGTAAACCATCATGAAGGATTTGAATTGATGATGATCATGATTAACCTAGGTTAAACCTAAAGTTTGATAGATTTAAAAAATGATCCATCATTTAGACATCCTATAAATGATTTTTCATTACTACATGGTTTTCCACTATGATTAATATTGCACACACTGTACTTTTTGGTTTTTGTCAATGGAGGGAACTAAAAGGAACTCGATTAATGTTGAATATGATAGACAATTTTTTGATAAACATCCAAATGGGATTATTACTATAGTTAAGGATATTGTTATTATGACTAATCAATTATCATGATATATGATTAATAACTTGCACCTTAACCAACTCTCAAAATCACCAAAGAAGATATGGAAAGGTTTTGTTGGGAGCTTAGGTGGTGGAGACCGTGAAGGAATTAATATTCAGCTTATTATATGTCAAGAAAGTGGGAAGAATAACTCAAGTGAATGTCTAAAAGAGATGAAAACATGTTTTATGTGTATAGAAAAGGGAAAAAATTAAGTAATTTCCAAGGAAAAATAAAAAATTAAGTTAACACAATGGATGAGAATAATGGTTTCCCCATAGAATCATCAACAGTTGAATGTTTGAAATGTGTGGTGTATGGTCCTTATTAAAATTTATTTCCAATAAGGAAATATCAAGAAGAGGATCAACAAGGTTGTACGTGTAAAGGTTTTACTATTGGGGATGAAGAAACTACAAATGAAATATGAAAATAAATTGTTATTAAGGAATAATATGATTAAGCCAAGTTAACGATTTAAGAATAAATTAGAATGATTGAAGTTCTTATGTATTAAAATTCATGAATTATATTATATGTATCATGACATATATAATAATTATATTATATAATTTTTATATAAGTACTTTCCTTAAGTTTAACGACACTAATGACCTAGAAAAGTTATTTAATGGAAAGTAGATATTTTATAGAAAACACATGATTAAGAAAAGATAAACCTCAATATGTTCCTAGTGTTGAGATAATGTTTTTAGTTAAGATAAATATATGATTGATATGTATAAATTAAATTGGATGGTATTGATGAACTTGAAACTAGTTAATGATTTGGTGAAAAGGTGGTTTTTGTTATCACTGAGAGGTTTTAAACCATTTTTTGATTTTTTGAATATATTCATTGATCTATTTTTTATTTAAATAATAATGAATCATGTCTTGTTTCATTGTGGTTTTATGTTAATTCTAGTTATTTCTATGTTTCAGGAGAATATATGACTAATGTATTCACATTTTTGGTTTATGACAATTAAGAGATAATTTATATTATTTAGGGTATTAATGTTATATTAATTTTGATAAATTTATTAAAATTATTTATAAATTTTTAATTTTGGAAGGGTCTTAAGGTTTACTATTTTTGTAATAGTTTAAGTTGAACTATGTATGTGGTTTTCAAGATTAATTTATTATTTCATCGTATAAAGATTTTTTCATATTGGATAACCTATGATAACCATTTTGATTTTGATAATAACTTTAGTTATAAGGAATTAATTATTATTATTTTACAGATTTTATGAACTATTAGTGCTTTAGACATAAAAAATCATCTTCATTTCAAATATTAAGAGATTATGTAATGTCTCGGACCTCTCTAGCAAATTCCTTTGTAAAAATATGGTGTTTGAGGTGATTTAGGAGGTTATGGGGACTTATCCCCAACACTTTTCCAATTTCTAATTCAATGAACAGTTCCATTGGTGAATGGTTCTATCAGTAACCTCTAACGGTAACCTCTCTTTCCTTTGCCAAATTTCCAATTCTATGAAGAGTTTCATCAGTGAATAGTTCTATCGGTAACCTCTAACGGTAGTCTTTATTTTATTTGCCAAATTTTGAGTTCATAAACAGTGTTCTAAAGGTAAGGCTCATGAACAGTGTCTATCGGTGAGGTTCATGAATAGTGTCTAATGGTGAGGTTCATAAACAGTCTTCCAATGGTGAGATTTATGAATAGTTTCAAACGGTGAGGTTCATGAACAGTGTCTAACGGTGAGGTTCATGAACAGTGTCTATTAGTGAGGTTTATTAACAGTGTCTAATGGTGAGGTTCATGAACAATGTCTAAAGGTGAGGTTCATGAACAGTGTCTAACGGTGAGGTTCATGAATAGTGTCTATCAGTGAGGTTCATGAATAGTGTTTTTCTTTTGCCAAATTTTGAGTTCATGAATAGTGTTTCCAACTTCCTACAGTTTCGCCCCTTTAGCATTTTCCTTTGAAATAAAATGCATTTAAGGTCTCATTTTAAGGACTCTAAGGCCAATTCAAAGGCCATAACTCCAATATTAATTATTCCTAAAGCTTGGGATGTTTTTACTTGGTCAAACCGCTTGGTTTAATGTGATCTTCTTTTAATGGGAAATTAAGTATATCTTAAACCATCGCTCTGGTAAATCTTCAAAAGGTAAAATATATCTTCCTCCCTTGTTCTTCATCTTTGTTCTCAGGTGTGAGATAATCAAACATCCTATTCCTTCTCATAGGATTTTCACAATCAAACTTTCCTCCTCGGATTGGTTCTACTTTATCTTGATGCAGCCCATTTGTATCAATCAATCTTTGATATAAGGTATGTTTTATCATCATTATTTTGGGGTTCATCTTCTCCTGTTTCTCCTTTCCATATTATAAAATGTGATCTCCATGCTTCTAATGAAGTTTTCTTGGGTTTTTGTTGGTGTGGTCATACTGTGTCATCCTCGAGTGGATGTAGTTGTCGTGAGAGGAGGATCGTGACCCGTTGTGTGGATTGTTCTCGTATAAAGAACATCAATAACTGTTTCAGGTAGGGGATTCATTGATTTTATTTTCTTATATGTGCAACTATAAAGTAAACATGTTTTATTCCACTAGATGATAATGGAATTGACATAATAAATATTTTAACTGGATAAATAAATTGATATCGATCGTATGTTTTTGCCTCTTGAGTTTTATAGATAGTGTGATATCCATGCTTACTTTGTTAAGTTGTTCGTTCCTAATTGAAATTGTTAAAGAACGTAAAGCCAGGAATAAATTGATAATTGTTTGGATAAATATAAAGAGTAATGAAATGAATTTGGTTATTCTTATTGTAATTTTATGTTAATCAAATTGGCACAGTGTTTCGCGCGGAATCCGGGGATGACCTCCTGGACGGGAGATTCAAACGTTCCGATCGGTTTCTAACGGGTTTGTTCGTAGAACCGGAAACATCCAATGATTCCACATCCGTTTGGACCTACTTTCCAAAGGCAGGCGCTCATTAGCTTGTGGGCTAATGAGGCTTAGGAATTTGCATTGGTCGAGAGGATGGGAGGTCGGACTCATCACACCTTTTTGAGGGGAATTATTGTCTACTCCGGGACTCTCTTTATAGATTTAAGTTAAGTTCGTGAATCCTTATTACATTACCAAGTATAAAATGAGCTTTCCTTTAGTTTTAACAATCAATGATTAAATATGCAAGAAATTTAGAGAATCTTTTATATGTATTCGAGGTCCTTCATCAATATAGAATCATCTATATTTGTTTAGAGATTCTTGGTCAATGGTATCCTTCAAAACATTTATATAAAAGTCTCTTGGTCATTTTGATGACCAGGCTGGTTTTAAAGCCACTCAGTGGGGCACTTGAAGTTTATCGTCATTCAGAAGGACAGAGATTATTTCAATGTTGGGATCGAACCCATGAATGGGCTACCTACGTATCCTTTGTTTTGAAAAAGGAATCAGAACCCACGTAGTTCGAGGAATGGGATATGATGTTTTATGATTGATGGCTCAAAGATGAATGTCATAATTACTTTTACACTCTAAGCTCACGTGAGTCATGCTCGGTGTGAGAAACAAGAGGTATTGGTAAAATTTAGACAATTGTGCCATAAAAGATGCAATCATAAGAATTTGTTTTGGGGCTTATGTATAGATGACTGCCCAGATAGGCGAAGGTTTAGGATTTACTTTTAGGAAGAAAATCCATGAACAGGGTCCACAAAGTTATATGTGCTTCATGGAGATTTGAATACTCTAATCTTGGGGCTTACTCCTAAGGAGGATACCCAAGTTAGGAGGGGACTTATGATTGGGTTTTATTCCTGAAAAGGAAACCCAAATCAAAGGAAATTTATGACTGGTTAAGAGAAATTTTAAGAGACTTGGGGCTTACTCTTAAGAAAGAAGCCCAAGGTTATGACTGAGTCTTTATTCCTGAAAAGGAGACCCAGGTTAGGGATTAAGGTTTGGGGCTTACTCCTGAGGAGGATGCCCAAGATTAAAGGACTTTGATTGGGGCTTATTCTTAAAGAAGATGCCCAAGGTTCATGACTAGGACTTATTCCTGAGAAGGAAGCCTAGGTTTAGGGGACTTGGGGCTTACTCCTGAAAAGGAAGCCCAAGGTTATGACTGAGTCTTTATTCCTGAAAAGGAGACCCAGGTTAGGGATTAAGGTTTGGGGCTTACTCCTGAGGAGGATGCCCAAGATTTAAAGGACTTTGATTGGGGCTTATTCTTAAGGAAGATGCCTAAATCAAAGGTTTAATAACTGGGGATTTATTCCTGAAAAGGAAACCCAGGTTAGGATTCTCTCATCTTAAAGGATGAGGTTGAATGAATGAACTCTCAATCTTTGGTGACATAAAGATGTTTAAATCATTAGGTTTTGAGAGATATTTCACATAATTCCTTTCAGATAAGGATGTCAAATCAAGAAATCATGCCATAAATGGCTTTGAAGAGTATCTTGAAGACTGAATCTTGAATAGGAAGGGTGAAATGGCTTAAGAGGGGTGAAAAAAGGGCAAGATGGGCACCCAAAAAGATAGGGGCGCGCAAGTATTGAAGGTCGCGCAAGTCCTGCGGCGGCGCGCAAGTATTGGTCGCGCAAGTATACTTGCGCGACATAAGGGATACTTGCGCGATTTTCAATCAGAGTTGAATTACTTGAGCGACTCTTTATTAAACCCTTTCCCATCCTCTTGAGGTTCTTCCAGAAGAGGGACGCGCAAGTTATATTGAAGGAATTAAGTCGGCGCGCAAGTGTTTGATAAGTTTCAACACTTAGGCCTTCCTTCTTCCCTTTAGATCTTCCATTCTAGGTAAGAAATTACCTTAGAAGTGTTCTGGAAGCTTTGAGAAGAGACTTGGGCGTCGGGAGCTTTGATACGAGTTTCTGGGAAAAGAACCCCCTGAATGGGGGGCCCACAGGGTCTATTTATAGGCAAAAGAAGACCCCGGGCGGTTACTGGGCGGTTACCAGATCTGTCGCGCAAGTCCCTTGCACGACCATGAGGGGTCGCGCAAGTGTTGAGGCGGCGCGCAAGTAGACTTGCGCGACCAAGATGGAACTTGCGCGATACATGGTCAATGTTCTCCTTTTCTATCCCTTTGTTGATTTATGATGTTTCTTCAAAGGATTAATCACTTTGAGCTCAGATATTCCCTTTTCCGAACTTTAGATTCCGTGACGAAAGGAGCGTCAACAAAAGTCCCCCCTCAGAGTTGGATCCGGAGAAAAAAATGAGGATTTGACTCTGAGGAAATCGAATCCCTCTAAAGGAAAAGGGAGGCGCGCAAGTCTCTAGTCGGCGCGCAAGTCTTCGTCGCGCAAGCGTTTGAGCGCTCTGGGTGAGGCGCGCAGATAGGCTCTCTGGCCTATAAATATGCTGCTTCCGGCCGTAGATGGTATCTGACCCCGAATTCTCTCGAGCTCTCGCCGCGCAGGTCTTTGTCGCCGCGCAAGTCTCTTATTTTCGTTGTTTCCTCGCTGCCGCGCTACTCTCAAGGTAATAAGGCTTGCGCGGCAAACACTTGCGCGACAAATACTTGCGCGACATATGTACCACCTGCGCGACATCTCCATACTTGCGCGCCTTAATGCCTTAGCCATTTTTTTCAGATTTTCTCATAAATTTTATGAAAAAATAAAACCCATTTAAGAGTTTAATTTATTCAACTCATGTGCAGATTCAATGGCTCTTAGACCTGGATTCCTTGATGAACTGGCTAGCAAGCGGATAGATGATATGATGAATATCATTGGCCCTGATTACTATACTGTCAAAAACAGCACTCTTCCAGATTTGGCTAAGTATCTGAAGAAATATCATCACGACTTTCCTCACTGCACTTATCTACCTTTGTATGGTCATGGTCATCTGCAAGAAGTCATTATTCCAGAAGTAAAGAATTATCTTCCATTTTCTTGGTTTCAGAATTATACCAATTTTGCTTCAGCAAATATCTCAGGCGGAGGAGTATTTCAAACTGCTGGAACAGTAGAGAAGGCGTATGTGATGCATCATAGCCCTTGCACACCAGATCTGAAAAAACATACACCTGAGCTTCAACCACATTGCCATCCTTCAATCTTCCGAGATGCTCAGATGGATCAGTCCAAAGGCTGGAAGAAAAGTTGGGATTTCCGCCCTGGGGGAGGTGTGAAGCCAACTTGGATGTGGGCATACTGGGTGCGACAGACTTGCGCAGAGTTTATTGAGGATCTGAAGAGAGCTGCAATATATGAAGCTGTTTGGGTTGGGCAGACATATATTTACAGACATGATATCTTCGTGCCAGAGATACTCAGTCACTGGAGTCCAGCGACTAATTCTTTCCACTTGACTCATGGAGAAGTAGGTATCAGTTTGTGGGATGTCCACAAGATTTCAGGAGCTCCAATCTTGGGCGATATGTATGATGAATTCATTCCTCCCAAGGTGACTTGGAATGATCCAGAGAAGACTCCTGTTTTGGCTCGAGAATTATTCAAAATCTTTCATAAGCTCAAGAGTTCAGAGACCTCATTAACTCATTTCAGAAAAGATATCCATCCGGAAGAATGGATGAAGGTGTTTCTTACTGAGAAGAAAGGGATGGAGCCAAAGGAAAAAGGATCCAAGAAAAAGAAATCCAAGGATACCCGGCCCAGACGTCCTACCACTTGCCCAAAACCTGAGAAGAGAGGAGCTCCTGGCACATTCTGGCCAACTCTAGAAGCAGGAGAGTTTGAAAAAATGGGGCTATGAAGTGAATCAAAGAATTCCAAAGAAAACTCGTCTGGCGGGTTTCTTGGCAATGTGGCTCAGTATTTACCTCTTGCCGGTCAGAGATTCGAAGGGAGGCGTTAGGCCAGGGACCTTCGTCATTGCGGCTAAGTTAGCTGAGGGAAAAATGGTTGGGTTAGCTACCCCCATTTTAGCAAAGATTCACAGGAGTTTACTTCATGTCTTCCAGGGTAAATCTCCTTTAAGAATAGTGGGACCATTCCAGGTTTTGTGGGGATGGATTGCCACTCACATCAGGACTTACAATGTACAGAATGGGTTACAAATTCCTGGAAGCTCCTTCAGACCGTCAGTGCAAGCATTCTCTGGAATTGCTCCATTAGATGTCAATGGTTATGACATAAAAGTAAGACTAAGCATGTATAAGGAATTCAACTTCTTTCCTTATGGAAGTCCGCCATCTGGGCGGTTTGTTGATGATGGGAAAGCCCCTTTGGATTTGAGGGCATACATGCTAGCTTGCAGGGATGGCGTATTAGTAGCCAGGGTTGATGGAGAAATCATATGCGAGGCCTATGCTCCATATAGATTTGCACGCCAATTCAAATGTTTACAACAGATTGTTGTATCCCCTCCAGTACACGTCAGGTTAGAGCAACATCCGATGGTTTCTCGACAACTATGGTTGCTGACGTCAAGAGAGAAGACTGGAGCAGTATTTGATCTACCAGTTGAAAAAGCGGCACATTATCTGACTACTTTTTATGCCGAACACTGGATAGCATCATACCCTAAAGGGATATTGAATCACCCTGTATATCAAGTGGGAAAGAGGAAGAGGACTGTAGATAAAGAAACTCTTCCTCATGAAGGTGCTGCTTCTCCTCCTGAAATAGGTTCAACAGACTCCTCCTATAGAACTGATTCCTCGGATTATCATGATGGGGATGATGAGGCACAACCGGCAGCAAAGCGGTTTCGTGCCCGATATAATCCTCCGGCCAGAGTCAAAAGACCCACTCCATCAACTCCTGGTGAGTTATTTGATTGTAATAACTTCAATCACTGATACTTTATAAAGTAATAAGTCTCACTTTCTTATTCTCTATCTGTAGTTGCAGGAGTTGGGAAGAAATTAAAATCAAAAATTGTAGGACCTTCCTCACAGCCTTTATATCTAAGACCAGAGGCTGTTCAGCTATGGCAGAGTTTATACTGTGATACTGAAACCGCCTGGCTGGATTTGTGTGAGGGTCTACAACTTCCTGGGATAGGATATCTTCTAGCCTCAAAAGACCTTCAATACGGAGATAACCCCAATGAAGTGCGGGCTTACATCAGAGAGCTGGAAATGCTCATATATGCCACCGATAATTCAACTCCTATCACCAGGCGGGTGAAGGAAATGATTGATCGTGGCACCACTAAGGGGGCTGGTGGTTCTGGAGATGAGGAGTGGCAAGAGTACGTGGCTCCTGAAGATGTAAGTTTTCTTTCCTTATTTGCAACTTGATTTCAGTTGAAGCTTTGTTTCTTAAGAAAGTTATTTTCTTCATCTTGCAGCTTGCAAAGAAAGGGACCGGGGTTCCTTCGCCACAATATAGCCCTGGTGGTACCGCTGTTGGGGCTGCTGCTGATTCTCCTCGCGAACCAGGCGAGATATCTCCAGGCCAGCAGGCCATGAATGAGGCACTGGACATAGCCTTTCATTCGCCAATCCAAGTGCCAATAAAGGAGACAGCTGAAACTCCAAAAAAAGCAAAAGAAGCCAAGGCAACGAAGGAGGAAATCCTTAGCTAAACGTTTCATTAGCAGTGGTAAGTCCTTCGAACAATCATGAGTTTATACCCATAATCATATGGTTACTCATATTTCTGAGGATTACAGGGGCTTCTTCAATTTCCCCCTTGAGGGAAGGGACTGATCCTTCTTCAAAGGCCGTGGAGGGTGCTGTAGAACAACCACAAACTCAAGCTGACTTGGTAGCTCCTGGAGAAGAGCTGCCATCCATTCCCAGTATCCCTCCTACTACTGAAGATGCTGTCCAGGGTCAAGGGTTGCAGGACATAAGTCAGCAAGAAGACATAGCAAATGCTCCCACTGGTGAGACTAACCAAGATTCTGAAGTATCATTGGATGAAATGATGAATCAAGGAATGACTTTTGAAGAATTTTATGATCATGCTAGATTGTCATGTGATTTAGAAGACCTTGGGCGTGAGTGTTACCCTTCGCCCAAATTTTTCTTTTAAAAGAAAAAATATTTCTAATCATGATGTAAAAAAATATGCAGTTTCTTCCGTAGAAGCTGCTGAACTGCCAATGCCTGAAGAGGGTGTGGACACTGATGTCAACCCTATCATTGCAGAAACATTAGCTCAAGTAGAGTTAAATCCAATAAACTCTCCTGAGACCCATCTTGAAAATCCTGTTGAAACCGGGAAAGATGGGGAGAAGTCTTCTCATGTTGCTGAACCACCATTGGGTAAGGGATAACAATATTTGTGATTGTACTTTATTTGCAAGACAATCCATTCTTTTGTTATTCTTTAAGATTCAACTAAAATCTTTCAATTGATCATGTAGGGCCATCAACTGTAATGGCTAGATCCGGAGATGAGGCTTCAGCCTCTGCCCCAATGGGAATTGAAAGTGAAGAAGCCCAAGTCAGAGGGGAAAGAGCAGAACGAGGCACTTCTTTAAGCATGTTAATTCCAGATTACATACCCCCTTCTGACGAAGATGTTGAATCAGATCCAGAGATGCTCAAAGCGTTCAGCTTTTCACGACGTAAGGCGTGGAACAATATATGGAACATCATATCGGGGGTGCCCTTAGAAGAGCTACCATCGAAAATTTCCCGATTGTCATCCCAATTTGTTATAATGGGACTTGGTGGTTTTGGGTATGAAAAGATCCATGCTACAGTAAAACAGATTATCTTCAGGAGGGAGCAAATGCAGACAAGTTGCGAAGATTTGACCAGAGTGAAATCGTCAGTCAACTTAGGCGAATTTGAGGCTGCGATATCCCAGGCTGAAGCTGATTATGTTGTCAAGATGAAGGATCTGAAACAAAAAATCAAAGAAAAGGTCATCCAGCAGGTGCAACTCTAGCAACAGTTAGATGCTGTTACTGGGGAACTTGATCAGCTTAATGAATCATTGGATGAAACTCATATAAATTGCATGAAAGCCATTGCAGATGCTAAGAAGGCACTTCAGCAAGCTGAAAAGAGTGAAGCTGGTCAAGTGCACGAGCTTCAAGCAACTGTTGATAAGGCTCAGGATGCTATATATCAAATGAAGACTTTTGTTGACAATCTCCTGTAATTTCTTGAAAAAGAGAAGAGATTCCAATCTGTGGATGTCCTTCTAACTCTTGTGTATCAATGAAAAACACTTTTGTCTTCAATCATTTGTACTTGCATTCTTCCATTACCTGCTTCAAATTTACTTAAGCCAATGGGCTTAGTAAGCATAGTTTGATTTTTACTAGGATTATTACAAATAACCCTACAAACATTGAACCTTTTAACTGCTCAATATTACCTAAATCATACAAAAAAATGTATATTTAGTGAGCTGGAACTTGACTTTTATTCAGAGTTCCTTTGTCTTTTGTGTGGGCAGTTTAAAGTCATGCAAGCCGGACATAAAGAGGCTAATGTTTAAGGTCGAAATAGCTTTGACCGAAAAATGGATAAAAAATGGATTCAATTCCTTGATAATTTATCTGAAAACAAATTACCATACTCAAGTATGAGAGAAAATATGTAAACTATGACTTAAGAATATTTGAATCTGAGGAATGATATGAAAAAGAGCTAAATAGCATTAGAAGAAGTAGTTTCCAAGAATGAAGTTACTATTATTTAACAAAACCCGTTAGGGGGTTGAAATATGCAGGGCCACCTATGGGCATTGGCTGCATAGTCAAATAAAATAGCATCTTTTGGCTGACAAGTCTGTTATGTGGACTGTTTATGCAAGGCCACCTATGGGCACGTGCTGCATAGTTAGGCAAAAGAACTCTCAGAAATTTACTTTCCTAGTGCTAAAAGCCAGTGAAAGTTTATGGAGATTCAAATTTTCTAAAGCATAGAGTTTGTTATATGGAAAGAGGTACTTGAATATGGAGAAGATATTTTCAAACAAGAATATCGAAGAACTGGATGAATGTCACTCCTACGAAGGTCTGACCCAAACGTAGGGAAGAAGAATAAACCATAGACTTGAATACTTTCAGATCATGAAAAAGGATATGGGACAAATACGTTAAGGATGGCTATTTTTGCGGATCCCTACATACTGTCGTTTAAGACAAATAAGGACAAAAGAGGCATTCTTCCCAAGAATGAAGTTACTATTATTTAACAAACCCGTTAGGGGGTTGAAAACATGCAGGGCCACCTATGGGCATTGGCTGCATGGTCAAATAAATAGCATCTCTTGGCTGACAAGTCTGTTATGTGGACTGTTTATGCAAGGCCACCTATGGGCACGTGCTGCATAGTCAGGCAAAAGAATTCTCAGAAGTTTGACATTTTTGTGACCATAAGTCATGAAAAAGGGTTATGAAGATCTGAAAATATTTAAGGTTAGGATTATAATACATAAAGATGGGTATTTTCCAATGTATATAGAGATACATAGGTCAATGAAAACCATAATCATGTTGTGGCTGGGTCCTGAATTGAAACTTGGACTTCACTACGTATCTCATAAGAATGAGAATCAAGCCATACGTAGTTCTTGAAATGCAGTTTAACGTCGTGCAGGACGAAAGGATGAGTGATCTTAGTTTTTTGGGTCATAGAATTCGGACCATAATAATGAATACACAGTGTGTGTTTTCATGAGGACTTTTCAGCCAAGGGACTGAAAGTGAAATTTGGGGTTAGGCCCAAAAGACTTGGGACTGGATTCGAGGGACACTCGAATGTTCCTACGTATCCCATAAAGATGGGAATCAAGTCCACGTAGTTCTAGAAATACCCTTTGTACAAATTTGGTTCGTACATGTGAAGGGTGAAAAGGGACTTTAGTGCAATGATGGTTTTAACCTAAGATAAAAAGTTTAGGCATTACCATGTATGTACGTAGTCTTTTTTGAAAATGAAAACCATGATTGAAAAAGAATCAATGTTTAATAATGGTTCCTTCTCAAATGAGGAAATCAAAGAATATTGTAGTTTATTGTCGTACTGGACAAAAGTGTTGTATAGTTTAACGTCATATAACAAGGACGAAAGTGAATCAATGTAAAGATATTGATTCCAAGGGTGGTTTCACAAATCATCATCATATGAGATTGTGATGAACCAATGTGAAGAGATTGTTTTTGGGCTTGAACCTTTGGGAGGTTGCCTACATACCCAGCCTGGAGGGCAAGGATCAAAGTCTGTGTAGTTCAATTAAAGAATGAATTAATGATCAAGTTGTTCTTGTGGACAATGATCTAAAAAAAAATGTTGTTGGGACTTACACATGGTTAGTGGCCCAAAGGGAGTGTTATGGTTGATGTTCGCTCTAAGCTCACGTGAGTCATACTCGGTGTGAGAAACAAGAGGTAATAACAACCTTAACGATGTACAGTTTAATGTCATGTAGGACATAAAAAAGGGACTTTCTGTACAGTTTAGCGTCATGTAGTTAAGACGATGGGGACAATATAGTTTAACGTCATATTGGACGAAAGGAAGGGGGACTGTGCAGTTTAATGTCATGCAGTAAGGACATGGGAGTGTACCATTTTAACGTCATGTCGGACAAAAGTGCGAATAGTTTAAGGTCATATGCATGGACCATGGATGGTGCAGTTTAATGTCATGTTGGACCTTTGATGATTATATAGTTTAACGTCTTTCCGGACGTGAGGGACTTTTATACAGTTTAGCGTCATGTAATTTAGGACGTCACAGTTTAACGTCTTGCTGGACATAAGGGATTTGCAAAATAGTTTATGGTCATATACATGGACCAGGGATGATGCAGTTTAATGTCATACTGGACCATTGCTGTATAGTTTAACGTCATATAGCAAGGACAAACTTGTGTTGTACAGTTTAAAGTCATGTAGCTAGGACTAAGGTGAATCAATATGAGGATATCAGTTCTGATCTTTTTACAGTTTATCGTCATGCTGGACGTTGGAAGTGCCACACAGTTTAATGTTATGTTGCTAGGACACAATATAGTTTAATGTCATCTCGGACAGAATACAGTTTAGTGTCATGTAGGACAAAATCAGGGACTATGCAGTTTAAAGTCTTGCAGTTAGGATTATTGGTGCTGCACAGTTTAATGTCATGTTGCAGGGACATAAGTGCGAATAGATTAAGGTCATATGCACGGACCATACAGTTTATCGTCATGCTGGACGTAGTTGTAGTTTAAGGTCATACTGGACCATTGCTGATGCAGTTTAAGGTCATGCTGTATGAACCAATTGTAAGTCTTGGTTCCGGGGACCAACATTTTGTGTTTATACAAAATACTTCTTCAGAAATCTGGCATTAGTTGGAGTCGTGATGTGTTCTCCGTCCATTGAAATCAGAGAATACGCTCCATTGGAGTAGACCTTATGTATTGAATAAGGTCCTTCCCATTTTGGTTCAAGCTTGGGAGGCTTCTTTCCTGGTATCATTGGTGTTCTGAGAACCAATACCAATTCTCCCTGAATGAATGAACGAAGACGAACTTTTTTGTTAAAAGCTCGTGCTATTCGATTCTGATAGATTTCCAAGTGGTGCAAAGTGCACAATCTTTTCTCATCTAACTGTTCCAATTCATTCAACCGCTTTTGGGATTGCTCATCTGTTGATAACTAATCACAAATGGCTATTCTGAGTGAGGGCAATTGGAATTCAATTGGCAAGACTGCTTCTGTTCCATATACCAATGAATATGGAGTAGACCGCGTTGCATTGCGAGTGGTAGTCCGATAAGCCCATAAAGCATGATAGAGTTTATCAGGCCATGACCTCTTATCTTTATCCACCATCTTTTGCAGTATATTTGAAAGAGTCTTGTTGAAGGCCTCTATCTGGCCATTAGCCGCTGCATGATATCGAGATGAATGGTTGGACTTAATGTTGTATTCTTGATACAATCTCTTTACCTCAGAAGAACAGAAGTTGGTGCCGTTGTCTGTCAATATGGTATGAGGGACACCAAATCTAGTAATGATGTTAGACTTGATGAAGCTAACAATGCATTTAGAACTGACTTCTTTGAGAGGTACTGCCTCTGCCCATTTGGAAAAGAAATCAGTAGCAGTAAGAATGTACTTAAACTGCTTGGCCATAGCTGAAGGGTAAGGTCCCACCACATCCATTCCCCATGTGGAAAATGGCCATGAGTATTTAGCTGTATGAAGCAACTCTGGAGGTTGATGAATGAAATTGGCATATACTTGGCATGAATGACACTTCTTTGTGAAATTAACACAATCTTGTATCATTGAAGGCCAGAAGTATCCAAGTCTTCGAATTTGATCAGACAATCTATGTCCAGACTGGTGGGCACCACAGACTCCTGCATGCACTTCTTTTATGACAGCCATTGTCTCTTCACCATCAATACATCTGAAGAGAACTCCATCAAAACCACGTTTGTAGAGAATTTTCTCGAGGTGGTTTGGACCATCATAAAGAGTAAAATTGACCACACGTCGCCGAATTTGTTCTCTCTTGGCTCTATCAGGTGGAAGTGTTCCATTTTGAAGGTATTCCCTGATAGGTGACATCCATCCGATGGTTGTCTCGTCCCGATTTGGATCTGCTAAAGCTGTGGCTATATTAGCCAGTGCATCAGCTTGAGCATTTTGTGATCTTGGGACATAAGAAAATGTCGGTTCTGAAGGGAATTCCGACATTAACTCTCTGACGTAATCATACAAAGGGATTAATTCTTCTTTTCTGATGGCATAATCCCCATTGATTTGTTTGATTACCAGGTCTGAATCACCTTTTACCTTTAAGTGATTCACTTGTGCTTGAAGCGCTAACTCCAAGCCTGCAATGAGAGCTTGGTATTCAGCTTCATTATTGGTACCACCTTCCCACAACAAAAAGGAATAAGGTAACACTGCCTTATCTGGAGAAATGAGCACAATTCCTAAACCAACTTTGTTGAATTTAGGATTTTCCATTTTCTTCCCTGTTGGACTTCTAGAAGCACCATCAAAATACATTTCCCATGTTTGAGGATTCTCTTGAATAGAAAAAACTTCCTCATCAGGGAGTTCGATATCTGAATATGTGTCTTCCACTGAAGGGTGTTCAGCCAGGAAATCAGCCAGAGCTTGGCCCTTAATTGCCTTTTGAGACACATATTGAATGTCGAACTGCTGTAGAATAACCGCCCACCTTGCCAGACGTCCTGTAAGCATTGGACGACTAAGGATGAATTTGAGTGGATTATTACGAGATACCAATTGGACCTCGTGATGTTGCAGGTAGTGTCTCAGTTTCTGAACTGCAAAGATTAATGCTAGGCAGCATTTTTCAATACTCGAATACCGGGTTTCTGCTTCAAGCATAGTTCTACTGAGATAGTAGAGACTATTTTCATTCCCAGCATCATTCTTTTGAGCGAGAAAGGCACCCAATGATCGCTCTAAAGCTGTCACATAGAGGATAAGAGGCCTACCCTCAACAGGTGGCATGAGTACTGGTGGACTTAAGAGGTATTTCTTGAGAACATCAAATGCTTCTTGACATTCTTTAGTCCACTGGTAAGTGACTCCTTTCTTCAATAATTTGGTAAAAGGTAAACTTTTGCCTGCCAAATTGGCGATGAAACGCCGAATATAGGCTAAGTGTCCTTGAAGTCCTCTTAATTCTTTCAAATTCTGAGGAGGTGACATACCAAGGATTGATTTGGTCTTCTCAGGATCGACTTCAATACCACGATGGCGTACAACAAAGCCGAGGAATTTTCCTGAGGTTACCCCAAAAGCACATTTTAAGGGGTTCATCTTCAAATTATGTTGTCGAAGCTTGTGGAATATGATTTCCAAATCAGCCAAGTGATCAAAACGTTGTTTGGATTTAACCACCAAATCATCTACATAGCATTCAACAAATTTCCCTAGAAAAGGTTTGAAGATACGATGCATGGCGCGTTGATATGTTGCACCTGCATTCTTTAAACCAAAGGGCATCACCCGGTAACAAAACACACCTTGAGGAGCTCTGAAGGCTGTATATTCCTCATCTTCTGGGGCCATTCGGATCTGATTATATCCAGAATATCCATCCATGAAAGAAAGTACTTCATAGCCAGCCGTCGCATCAATTAAGAGTTCTGTAATCGGAACTGGAAAATCATCTTTGGGACAATACCGATTAAGATCTCTGAAATCGATGCAAACCCTAATTTGTCCGTTCTTTTTCTTTACTGGGACAATATTAGCCAACCACTTGGGATATTGAACTTCTCTGACGAAGTTAGCTTTGATAAGCTTATCCACTTCAGCCTCGATTTTGGAAGCATAGGTTGGGTGTGTTCTTCTCGCGGCTTGCTTGAATCCTCGATGTTCTTTTGGCAAACCCAAATGATGGGTGGCAACATCAGGATCAAGGCCAGGCATCTCTGTATAATTCCAAGCAAAGATATCTTTATTTTGCTTTAGAAAAGAAATATACATCTCTTGTTCTTCAAGGGTCATGGCCGCACTAATTAAAGTGGGGCGTGGATCTTTCTCTGTACCCAGATTTACTTCTCTGAGTTCATCCACAGTGGTAGAGATACCCTCTTCAAATGCTGGAGGAGCATCTCTAAGATCTTCTTCTTCCTCTTCATCATGTGTTATATCTTCCGTTTCTACTTGCAAAGTAGATGAAAAAACGAAATTCTCATGATCATAAGAGATGTCAAAATTTTCACATTTTGAAGAAGAAGCTTCCATTTCCGTCCCTATTGATGAACAAGGGTCTTCTTTGGGAAATAAAGAGGAGATGATGGATTGAGAATCGACATCAACATTCACCTCTGGTGTTGCTATAACTTCTTCTGGCCTGATTAGCGAAGTATAGACTTGTTGGATTTCAGCAGACGAAATGAAAACGTCACCACTTATGCTTTCATCATTGCTTGGTAAGTTACCAATTTCTCCCATGTTGTCTGGCTCGATTGCCGTAATTGACATTATGGATCTTTCCATAAGAGTATTTTGATTTGGGCCTATTTTGTCAATTTGACTGATAGGTAACACATAATCTGTACTCACATGTGAAAATGGATTTATTGGAATTTTTTCCAAACCATATGGAGCATTAACTTTGGTAATTTCCTTTATTGTAGATTTTTCTCTTCCCTTCATGTGATAAAATTCCGCCTCAATGTATTGAGACTCACATGTTTTGAACGGGGCCTTATCACCATATAATGTTCCAACTTGACCATCGAAACAGTATTTGAGACATTGATGGTATGATGACGGAATAGCTGCATGCTGATGTAACCAGGGTCTTCCAAGCAAGATATTGAAAGCTGAGTCTTGATCAACAATCATGAAATCTGAATTGGAAACAAGATCTCCAAACTGAGTTCTGAGCGTAACTTCTCCCAGTGGTTATTGTTCATTTTTATCATATCCTTGCAACATCATGGTAGAAGGAGATAAATCAGATTCTGTGAGGCCCAATCGACGAAGTGTGCGAATGGGCATGAGGTTGACTCCTGAACCATTGTCAATGAAAGCTCTTCGAACATCTATACCATTGACTTTGCCGGATAAGTACAAAGGTTTTATGTGCCCATGCACAACATCATCCTCATCTTTATCAGTAAAAGATATCACTGCATGGCATTCTGCAGGATTATTCTCTATGTGATAAATTTCAGCTGCAGCAATCTCAGCTTCAAACTCTTGAGGACTTGACAAAGCTTCGATGAGTGCTTCCCGAAGATCTCTTGATAGATTCAAAGCATCCAAAATTGATAATTTTGCTGGTACTTGGGCCAAGTGTTTCAATATATCATACTTTTGATCTAGAGGCCTGCGTTTCCCAATAGGAATATGTGGTTTAGCAGGTATCTTGGAAGCAGATGCTTTGGAAGCTGATGCATCTTGTATTGAAGTTGGCAACATCTTTGGTTTTGGAAAATTAGACTGATTAGATCCATTTGCTTGCTGAGATAAAGAAGATGGAACCTTTAATCGGTCTTCCAAAATAATTGTGCCGAAGCTGAGTTGGCCATTAGCAGAAGAACTTGCTTGTTCATTTTGAGCTCGCTGAAGGGCTCTACCACGAGTTTCTGCTGCATATACAGTGCTAGCAGGGGTAGAATTAGAGTAGTGGCTTCGGAAAGATCCACGTCTTCCCCTATATCCTGAACCTCTAGAACTTCCTCGGGTTCCTTTATTTGATACAGGGAATTCAGGCTCATCAAGACTGGAATATGAATCTGTTAATTGAATCATATTAACAGAACCAAAGATCAATTCTTCGTCTGATAAAGACTCTGCCTGGTTGGCCTGTTTAGGCTGTGCCGTTTGGTGGGACGGTGCCCGTGACTTTGAAGTAGATGGCATGAAATCTGCCAGAGTCAAAGACAATTTAGGCTTTGATGCATACTCATCTTCTTCTGATTCCTCTTTCTTCTTTGAATTACGCTGCCCTTTTGAGGATTTGTCCTTTGATGGAGGCTTTACTGCAGCTTTTGTAGGAGACACAATTGGCTTCTTCAATTGTGTTCGCAAAATGGAATGGGTCCGATTGATTGTCTTTCTGACCATCCAATCATCATATTTTTTCGCAGTTTTGCTTTTGACTTCCTGCCACTCGCCTCCTTCCTCTGGATCTGTAGCGGTAATACACGCTACATGAGCTGAAGAACCCTTCAATTTGACTTGTCCCAAGTCAACCATCTTTTGTAGGAGGTCTTTAAAGACAAAACACTCCTGGATGGGATGTCCCAACATTTGATGAAAGGGACAATAATTGGGACGGTCTTCATCTCCTTCCTTGTTTGGTCTCTTCGGCACTGGTAATTGAACCAAATTATTTTCCAGAGCTGAAATGAAGTAACCAGGAACTTGCTCACTTCGGAAAGAGTATGTTTTACTCTTCATATCCTCAAATTGTTTTCGTCGTTGATCTTTTTGATCATTTGGACGAAACAGCCTTTGTTGTTGGCGTTCAGGAGGTGGAGCCCTTCGAGAAGATGAAGGTTTTGAAGTAGAAATAGGTACAGGTGCCTGTTTAAGCATAACTGTAGCAGTTTCTGCTTTACCCATTCTTCTTCCTGGAGCTGATGGAATTACACGAGATTTAACCTTAGCCTGTATAAGGGAATCTTCAATCTGTTGAGCGATTGAAGTAAGGTCTCGAAACCCTCCTGTGTATTTCACAGGGATCAATGGCGTGCGTAATTCGTCACGCAAATTTGCCACACAGATTGGCAATAATTCCTCCTGAGGGAGTGATAAACTCAAGGAATACGTTAATCCCTTCCAACGAGAAATGAAATCAGAGACTCTTTCATTCTCCCTTTGCTTGCAGTTTGTAAGATCGAAAACTGTCGTTTTTGGCAAAGTTGAGCTGAACTGAAGAAGGAATTTTTGACGAAGATCCTCCCATCCGATGACTGACCGGGATTTCAAGCTTGTATACCAGACAAAAGCTGGTCCTTGCAAGGTTCGCACGAAGCATCTGAGTTTCACTGCTTCTTGTTGTTCTGGAGTTCCCATCATAGGATCACAACAAGACACGTAATGCGTCAAATGTTGTTCAGGGTCGCCTGATCCATTGAAAGTAGGGAAAATAGGGTTTCCAAAACTGGATGGAGGAGAAATTGAATCTACCCATTCAGGGTAAACTTTCTTTTCAGGTTGAACTTGCGCCCGTTTCCCTTCCATAGTTTCTAACCGAGCTGTTAATGACTCAATAGTAGTTATCAACTTTTGAGAAACGTCAGGTTGAACTTGGTTTTGGGTAGGTGCAATGAATGGAGCTTGGACAGCCGTGGAGGTTGGTGCTGCAACTAATGGTAGTGCTGCCAACCGTTGTTGCGTTTGACCCGTAGGATTAGACCTCTGTGGGTGTACTGATAAAGGAGGATATTCCTGATCCATCTCAGTAGTTACAACAAATTCCTTCGGCTGTCGGACTTCAGCATTCTTAAGAAGAAGACTACTCTGAAGTAGTTCTGCATTCAACCTTCTTAATTCTTTCATTTCTTCCTCCTGTTGTGCAAGCCTTTGCTCTAATGAGAGCGATTGACCTCCTTCAGAGGAAGGGTGAGAAGTAACCTGATTCTTTCCTTTCCCCTTATTGGATCCTTTTCGGAGAGGGGGAAGTGGGTTACTTGAAGGAATACCCAAATTTTGGGTAAGCCTTTGATTACGTGTGCGCACACCTTCTTCATTTAGGTCTGTGTGCGCAACTTCTTGAGCAGGAACCTCTTCATCTGATCCCTCTGATTGAGCCTCATCTGGTGAATCAGCAGCAACGGCAGTGATGACATTAATGGATACATATTTCATGAAATCCTTTCTATCAGCCTTTCTATGATATTGTCTCCTTTTATGTCCATGATAAGACATGGCATCCCGTTGACTTGACCCCTCAGGAATTTCTTTGTGAACCGTCACTTGGAGAGAATCTCCTGACATCTTGGCTCTTCGTTCCTCTTGAGGCTTATTCCCTAATCGAGAGAATACTGACTTTCTCTGAGGGAGGGATTGAAGATTTGAAAAAGTCCCCAGTCCGGTGGACTGGGGGTGTTCCTGTTGCTTCTGCTCAACTCCTCGAATTCCATTCGTTGATTCTGAGGGTTGGGTTAGAGAAGTCCCCAGTCTGGCAAGCTGGGGTGTCTCTTGACATGCTATGTCTGAGATCTTCTTGAAATCTCTCTTGATCTTGCGGATCTTAGTTCGGAAATTAGCTGGATGCATTAACCTGTATCCACTTTTATCACCTGGTTCAACAGACCGTTGGATGATTTCCGAAACTTCTGTCATTTGATGACGTGTTTGCTCCAGACGAGAGGTTTGTGCAATATTCTCGCCTGCTTGATGTAGGAGCAATTCAACAACCTGTTCTCTATATACTTGATTTTGAGAGGAACTAGTTGAAGCTTGATCTCGAGCAAGATTTTGATTATGAACAAAGCCCATTGACTGTGGCCGGCCATGGGCAATAACATTGCATGAGACCATTTTCGGCGGGCTTTGCTGACCGGAAAGCACTGTGAAATGTAGTGCTCCGTGAATACCCCATCCTCTGATATGAACATTAGATGGAGCATTGGAAATTAACTGACGCAATTTTCTCAGCGCGCCAAGGCATGAACGTTGAAGGGTTCTCTGTTGCTTTTCAGCCTTCGGATACCGAGAGACTGATAGAGATGCCAAATCAATCTGGCGTTGTAACCCTTCTATTATCTTAAGATGATTTTCATATTCATCGTAAGATAATACCTTCTTCTTTAATTGACAAAGAGTTTTCCATATGTTAAGACGAATATCATGGATTCCATCATCCGTCAACATCTTTGGAATGTCATACTGTGAATCAGCCAAAGGCCAAAACATGACTGGTACTTCACCTTTTGCCAGTTTTTTCCTCATGTTCAGCATTTCCTCTTTATCATTAAATGAAGATTCTTCTACCTGTTTGGACCAGAGTTGGTGTTTCCTTGTTGCTTCATTGGATTCAACAAGATTGGTAGAGGAATCACTATTCATGCTGGAAGATGAATGACCTAGGGAAGGTTCGGAGAATAACCTGAACCCCAAGCTATCTTCTGATGGAGAAAGAGTTTCACCTGCCGATAGTAAAACTTCAGACATGACTGGTTTTACGTTTGCAAGTGCCTCGAGATAGGAGGGCTTTCTCGTTACTACATTGTCTTCTGAAGAATTTTCGAGACAATGTGAATCACTACTGCGGAGAGGACTTTCGCAGCGAAGTTCATCACCATGAGGAGGACCTTCATGATGGGTTACAGCAAAAGATGATATCTCTTGCTCCTTGGTCTTCTAACCACACAGAGGGTTCCTGTGGTTCTCATCTGAAGAAGAAACTTCAAGATTGACCGAATTTTCATGAAGCAAGTCTTCATGAGGAAGTGTCTGTTGAAGACCTTCGGGATTAATGTTCCTGTTATTGGGAACTGAGGGAGTAGAATCTTGAATTCCGACAGATAAATGTCTGAGGGCTTCAAGAACTCCAGCATCGAGCAAGGCCTTGTTGCAGATTGGCCTTTGATCTCCTGACTGTGCTGGGCGGATCTTTTTCTTAGATGCCTTCTTACTCGCTTTAGAAATCACTTGATGACGAAAGTGATTGCTCTGAGCAGGTGTATGTGCCTGATCAGGAAAGATGGTCAGGTTAGGCTGACGATCATCGCTCAAATCAGATGTATGTGCCTGACTTGGTTGTCCATATAATATGGGGGAGTAGGCCCCACAACCCTCTTGGACTGGAACAGATGTGTGTGTCTGTTCCGGAGTGAATTGTTGATGTGTCACTCCACTGCTAGGGATAGATTTATGTGTCTGTCCCTGAGATGATGCTGAAGCTGTTATGATATCCTGGCAAGCATCCAGAATATGAGCAGGAATTTGCTTCTGCTCTTTCACCATTGACAAAATATGTTTGGTGACTTCAGCCGCCGGAACAGGGATATACGTCCATTCCGGGCTTGGAGTAGGTGTATGTGCCTGCTCCTGTCCTCCTTTTCCTGTCAGTGAATTCTGACAGTACTCAAGTGTGGAGGCAGAGAGTTTAGTCTGCCTCCTGTTTGTCGTCGGGACTTTCCGACTGACTTCTCCGGGTGCTACCAAGCGAGACTGTTGGTAGACTTGATTAGTATTAGCAGGTGTATGTGCCTGCTGATTACACTTCGCCAAACGCTGTTGACGAGATCCATCATATGTAGTCAGACGAGCCTGCTGACTAACTGCTGATGTATAAGCAGGTGTATGTTCCTGCCTATGGTACTCCGCCGGAATTGCCTGGCGGGATCGGCTTGATGCTGCCAGACGAGTCTGCTGGACAGCGGGATTAAAACGAACAGGTGTGTATGCCTGCTCGTTATTTGCCACCAAGTTAGGTTGGTGGACTTCTCCGGAGATGGCAGGGATGACAACCTGCCTATTATTAACCGGATTCCGTCTCTGGTGATTCATCTTGCCTGCTCGGGTTCGAGGAACCTGAGCTGAATGCCTGGAGCCGGTACCCTCATCATGTTGAGGGTGCACTACCGCACGAGTCTGGCGGCGATTGTTGATGGGAGCCCTTGAGAAGGACTCCTGTCTCTTTGAATTAAGGTCCTGCGGGACCTGCTCATTCACTTCCTCAGAATAAGGGAGTGAATGGAAATTGCGTTCCGGGGATAACGACCCGAAACGGTTGGAGACGGTAGTCAGCACCGCCTGCTTCTTGATTGCTGGTCGCCGTTGTCCGGACGACCAGGTAGAATTGTTAACTTGGAGGGCTTGACGAGCGGCCTCCAGAGTTGGGATAGTACCGTTACGACGGTACTCCTTAACCAGTGCATTTGAAACACAGCGTTGAAGACGCTGAGTTGGTGATGTCATCCTCAGAGCGGATGACGTTCCAGCAGGAGTAGCAGCATTGGTTTTCATGGCAGCAGACCTCACAGTAGAGGTGTTCTCAGCAGCAGTATTCACAGGGGTGAATTTAAGGAAAGCCATTTTTTGTAGAAGATCTTGAAAAAAAGTGCCTGTTCCATATAACAGACATAATCAAGATGAATCCGGCTACTGCATCTTTTGGAAGATCATATGTCAAAGATTGCCTTGTTGGCCCAAGGGGCCTAACATCTAAGAAGAACATCACTTTTAACTTGGTTAAGGATTCACGTCGGGTTCACCATTTTTTGTTTCGCGCGGAATCCGGGGATGACCTCCTGGACGGGAGATTCAAACGTTCCGATCGGTTTCTAACGGGTTTGTTCGTAGAACCGGAAACATCCAATGATTCCACATCCGTTTGGACCTACTTTCCAAAGGCAGGCGCTCATTAGCTTGTGGGCTAATGAGGCTTAGGAATTTGCATTGGTCGAGAGGATGGGAGGTCGGACTCATCACACCTTTTTGAGGGGAATTATTGTCTACTCCGGGACTCTCTTTATAGATTTAAGTTAAGTTCGTGAATCCTTATTACATTACCAAGTATAAAATGAGCTTTCCTTTAGTTTTAACAATCAATGATTAAATATGCAAGAAATTTAGAGAATCTTTTATATGTATTCGAGGTCCTTCATCAATATAGAATCATCTATATTTGTTTAGAGATTCTTGGTCAATGGTATCCTTCAAAACATTTATATAAAAGTCTCTTGGTCATTTTGATGACCAGGCTGGTTTTAAAGCCACTCAGTGGGGCACTTGAAGTTTATCGTCATTCAGAAGGACAGAGATTATTTCAATGTTGGGATCGAACCCATGAATGGGCTACCTACGTATCCTTTGTTTTGAAAAAGGAATCAGAACCCACGTAGTTCGAGGAATGGGATATGATGTTTTATGATTGATGGCTCAAAGATGAATGTCATAATTACTTTTACACTCTAAGCTCACGTGAGTCATGCTCGGTGTGAGAAACAAGAGGTATTGGTAAAATTTAGACAATTGTGCCATAAAAGATGCAATCATAAGAATTTGTTTTGGGGCTTATGTATAGATGACTGCCCAGATAGGCGAAGGTTTAGGATTTACTTTTAGGAAGAAAATCCATGAACAGGGTCCACAAAGTTATATGTGCTTCATGGAGATTTGAATACTCTAATCTTGGGGCTTACTCCTAAGGAGGATACCCAAGTTAGGAGGGGACTTATGATTGGGTTTTATTCCTGAAAAGGAAACCCAAATCAAAGGAAATTTATGACTGGTTAAGAGAAATTTTAAGAGACTTGGGGCTTACTCTTAAGAAAGAAGCCCAAGGTTATGACTGAGTCTTTATTCCTGAAAAGGAGACCCAGGTTAGGGATTAAGGTTTGGGGCTTACTCCTGAGGAGGATGCCCAAGATTAAAGGACTTTGATTGGGGCTTATTCTTAAAGAAGATGCCCAAGGTTCATGACTAGGACTTATTCCTGAGAAGGAAGCCTAGGTTTAGGGGACTTGGGGCTTACTCCTGAAAAGGAAGCCCAAGGTTATGACTGAGTCTTTATTCCTGAAAAGGAGACCCAGGTTAGGGATTAAGGTTTGGGGCTTACTCCTGAGGAGGATGCCCAAGATTTAAAGGACTTTGATTGGGGCTTATTCTTAAGGAAGATGCCTAAATCAAAGGTTTTATAACTGGGGATTTATTCCTGAAAAGGAAACCCAGGTTAGGATTCTCTCATCTTAAATGATGAGGTTGAATGAATGAACTCTCAATCTTTGGTGACATAAAGATGTTTAAATCATTAGGTTTTGAGAGATATTTCACATAATTCCTTTCAGATAAGGATGTCAAATCAAGAAATCATGCCATAAATGGCTTTGAAGAGTATCTTGAAGACTGAATCTTGAATAGGAAGGGTGAAATGGCTTAAGAGGGGTGAAAAAAGGGCAAGATGGGCACCCAAAAAGATAGGGGCGCGCAAGTATTGAAGGTCGCGCAAGTCCTGCGGCGGCGCGCAAGTATTGGTCGCGCAAGTATACTTGCGCGACATAAGGGATACTTGCGCGATTTTCAATCAGAGTTGAATTACTTGAGCGACTCTTTATTAAACCCTTTCCCATCCTCTTGAGGTTCTTCCAGAAGAGGGACGCGCAAGTTATATTGAAGGAATTAAGTCGGCGCGCAAGTGTTTGATAAGTTTCAACACTTAGGCCTTCCTTCTTCCCTTTAGATCTTCCATTCTAGGTAAGAAATTACCTTAGAAGTGTTCTGGAAGCTTTGAGAAGAGACTTGGGCGTCGGGAGCTTTGATACGAGTTTCTGGGAAAAGAACCCCCTGAATGGGGGGCCCACAGGGTCTATTTATAGGCAAAAGAAGACCCCGGGCGGTTACTGGGCGGTTACCAGATCTGTCGCGCAAGTCCCTTGCACGACCATGAGGGGTCGCGCAAGTGTTGAGGCGGCGCGCAAGTAGACTTGCGCGACCAAGATGGAACTTGCGCGATACATGGTCAATGTTCTCCTTTTCTATCCCTTTGTCGATTTATGATGTTTCTTCAAAGGATTAATCACTTTGAGCTCAGATATTCCCTTTTCCGAACTTTAGATTCCGTGACGAAAGGAGCGTCAACACACAGTAAGAATGTTTTTTTATTTATGATAGCTTACTGGTTAGGTTTCCCAAATTTGGAACCTACGAATAATAAATCTGTTAATACAATATGGATTAAAGAACTGGTTTTTCGATAAAGGGTGATTCCTTGTAGGGTTCTAAGTTCCCCTCTTACTTGTTAAAGGTCCAAGAGCCCAATTGCTAAGATGTATGTTTTCATGGTGCTTGTGTTGTGATGTGATCCTGGATGGGTGTTGTAATATGTGGGGGCATGGAGTCCTTTTTTGTGGTAGAAAATGATCCCTAGAGTGGCAAGATGCATCGTTTTATTCATGTAAGTGTCGGGGAGGACACTAAGGATGATGGAATGGGATGGATGTGATTGTTGGATGATTTCTGATTCTTATTGGTTGTTTATCTTCTTTACTTTTCCCCACTGCTCAAGGCAGCTGGTCCTGCTTACCCTTCTTCTGAAAGAGGTGAAGACGCGCGGGGAATGCCACGTGCTTTCTGTGTTTAGCTTCTCAACGGAGGATGCGTATACGCTCTTACTATATGCAGCAAAGACTCTATGGGTAGTACATCTACTCATCATGTTGATCCCCCTTCTGTTTAGTAGCAAAGAATGCTTTTCTAGAATTATTGAGAATATTGGAAAGTAATTCTATAATGAGTATTTGAATAAATGGTGTTAACCCATGGGGTTGGAGTTTTATTGAACATAATGATGAGGTTGTAATTTTAAAGGGATAGTGGAATTTGGGTGTGATGCTAATGAAATTTAATGTGGGATTGTCATTGGTTAATTAATGTTTACAGAATTAATTAACATAATGTGAAACTAATAAAAAGGTAATGAAATAATTTATTAAATATCTTTAAGTGGTTATGTGCTTATAGGATACCTAGTATTAGAACTAGCAGCCCAGAGTCTGAGAGACATTAGCTGTAGTTGTGTCGAAGACTAGGTTATGACCATAGTTTGGTTGTGAGATATAGTATATCCTTTACTTTTTCTGTTTATATATGCTACTCCACCCTTTTAGTAAGGGCAACTAACACCTCGGGGATTCTGAGCCCTAGGGGGTTCTTTCCCCAACGTTCTGGTGGGAGGATGGATGGCTGATTACCCCCTTTGGCTCATCTCTCTTCTCATCGTAGTTACTTGTGCTGGTAGGCACATTGGTTAGTTTTCCCCATATATGTGTGTAGAGGGCTATAATGGGTGGTGGTTATTCATACACATATATTCTGGATATAGTTTTCTATGGACTTCTATAGGTGTAACATGTATAGGTTGTGATGGCTTGAGGGTCCTTACTCGGTGTATGGGATGTAATGGCTTGAGGTGTAATACCTGATCTATGATACACGTTATGAGAGCTTTGGTGGCTCCTAGAAACTACCTGGTTACATTGATTATGTGGACATGGTGGTTTTGTTGCATGAGGTGTATGTTGTGGTGCTTTGCCCAGGTGTCTTCTAGTAAGCCTTTTTGGAGAGAGATGATCAGGATGTGCGACATTGGGTTAAAGCCGCAAACTAGTGGGGAAGTAGTAGCGGGATACCCTTGATATTCTATATTATATTATATATTCTTGTATGCGTTACTTGGTGAGAGTAGCCATGGTGAGGCTGGGAACTTAGTATACCTGTTTAGGTGATGAGTTAGTTTCACTTGTTGTTCACTCTGCTTTAGCATGCTTTCTTTACTTTTGCACGAGAGGCTTCCAGGATGATCCTACTCAATATACTGTTATACTCACCCATTGTATATACAAACTATTTTTCAGGTCACTTAGAGCAAGTTCGAGATCAGTCTGGTGTTTACTATCTTGGGGTTGCAGGAGCTGTTCGGGCTTGTGGTTGCTGCTGTTTTACTTTCTTTTGGGTACTTGCAGTTTCTTTCATTCAATTGTAGTAGTTTTTCATGACATTTCATATGTGTACTTGGGATTTCTTTTATCTTACTAGTTGAGTTGAATTTGGTTTGTGTCTATAATATCTCTCTCTTATTCATATTTTCTCTTTGAGGGTAACGCCTCCCATTTTGGTGTTTTCTATACCCTCGGTGCTAGTCGCCAACCCAGGGCCTACTGGAGGCAGGACTTGGGGGTCATTATCTCCCTTTTTACATTGCTGGCCCGGGAGGGGTACTCTTTGTGGGGATGGGGTCGTGACAGAGTGGTATCAGAGCTCTGGTTGAGGGATAGGTTGGAGTTTGGAGTTAGGCATAGGTGAGGTTGAATGGGTTGGTAGGGAAATGGTGTCATTCATGTTTTGCAAGTGAGGTAAACACTGGAGATCGGATGAGACATAGGCATTTAGGGCCCCCTATGATCTGATGTATAGATCATTAAGTTTACAATGGCTACTAAACAAGGGGATACTAGTTGCATGGTAGAGACCTAGGAAAGGATCATGCATCATTCTTCTTTGTGCATGTGTTTGAATTGGTAGACCTTGAGATAGGTTAACCTATAATGAATAAAAGAAAACAATTAATTAATTAATGTTGAGTATTCCATATTCCAGGTTTAGGAGCTCTAACGGTTTTTTATTTTATAGGTATGGCTCTAGGTCTACGTCCTCATCAGGTTTGTGCAGAAAATATCTAGCAGGCTATTCTAGTAGGTCATCCATGGGTAGAGGTTGAAGACGACGACACTTGGAGGAAGACACTCTGAGAGTTTCAGCACCAGAGTCTACAGAAGTACGAGGGGTCTATTTCAGATGCAGTCACAGAAGACTGGTTGAAGGAGGTCAAGATAGGCTTCAGTTGGATTCGTGCTCGGAAGGAGCACTGGGTGACCTTGGTTGTGACGATGTTTCATGGAGAAATGAGGTAGTAGTGGTTCTTATTCCTCGTGGATCGTGAGGAGTCATTGATCTCACTGGAGGAGTTCTGAGACAAGTTTTGAGTAGAGTTTCTTTCTTCGACGGTGAAGACATCTAGTTGTTAAGATATCATTACCCTTCGATAGGGTAGGTCCAGTGTTTGAGAGTTTGGAATCTGTTTTAGGAAACTTTTATGATATTCTTTGGACCTGTTACCAGATGAGGAGGCCAAGTCGAGGAATTTGGCGGTGGCTTTGCATCTAGAGGTCAAGCGTCAGGTCACCCCATTTATGCTGAAGACACATCTTCAGTTGCTGGTGAGGGAAGAGGTTTTCGAGAGGACTTTGGCAAAGACTGGATCATCACGATAGGTGAATCATCATGATTCCTCACAAAGCAGTGCTATGGTCTGGGGTTCCTGGTTTTCGGGGTAGAAGAGTTTTTGTTTAGTTAGGGGTAGGTCTCAACCCTTCACATCTCATTTCTCCAGAGTCAGAAACTCTCAGGCCAATGCTAAGGTATCGGGCTCTTGTTTTTCTTGTAGTGGTCGTGGTCATCAACAGTGGGAGTGACCGACCATTCAGAGCTGTCATTGTACACCTGGTGCTACGCTCTAGGTTCCTCCATTGAGTCAGTTCCAGCCGATGCAGTAGCAGTAGGTTGCACCAGCTTTAGATTAGCAGAGGATAGATGGGGAATTCATAGGACGGCTCCATGACACTCCCCATCCTCAAAGAGTAGAGCACGGATGTGGTGGTGGTCGTTATCAGGGTCAGAGAGGTCATGGAGGAGGTCGTGGTCAGCATCAAGCTCTAGTGTTTCCACCTCCAGGAGAGCCAGATGTCGTTCTAGGTACAGTTTTCTTGTTTTCTACCTTGGTGTATGCCTAATTTGATTCAGGAGTGACACATTCCTTCATATCACCTACCATTTTCCATGATTTGGGACTTGAGGTAGAGAGGCTTCCAGTGCCTTTGGCGTTGACTACGCTAGTTAGAGCTCAAGCTGACTTGTTTGAAGTATTTATAAACTGTGACCTAGTGTTGGGGCAGCACCGCTCTTGGGGATAATTCCTATGTTTATGAATACAACCATATGATGTCATCCTTAGCATGGATTGGTTGTATTTTATGCAGGATATTGTGGATTGATTCACGAAGAAGGTCGATTTCATCGATGCGGATGGAGAGACGGTGGTGTTTGTTGGAGAGAGAGATCCTTGGATGGGTCATAGGTGTGTTCCGTCCTTATCATCCATGATGGATGAGAAGATTCTGAGATCTTCAGAGGTTCAGCAGTTGTATTTTCCTAGGGTTGTAGAAGAGTACCCTGATATCTTTCCATAAGAGGTTGTAGCATTACCCCCTCGATGAGAGATTGAGTTTAGGATCAAGCTATAATAAGGAGCATCTCTTATATCTATGTCTCTATATAGGATAGCCCATTATGAGTTATGAGATCTTCATATACAGCTTGATGGTATGTTAAAGTGTGGTTTTTTTTGGCCAAGTGTGTCACCGTGGGGTGCACCAGTTTTGTTTGGGAAGAGGGTAGACGGTAGTTTGTGGTTGTGTGTTGATTATCATCGCTTAAACAAAGTGAAAATAAAGAATCGTTATCCTCTTCCATGGATTGATGATTTATTCAATCAACTAAAGGGTGTACGTTGGTTCTCAAATATTGACTTGTGGTCAGGATATCATCAGATGCATGTAAAGGATGAGGATATCCTGAACACTACTTTCTGTTGTCATCATGGGCATTATGAGTTCGTTGTAATGTCGTTCGGCGTGATGAATTCTCTATATGTGTTCATGGGATTGATGAATGATATGATCTGTGAGTTCCTAGACATATTTTTGGTAGTTTTCATCGACAACATCCTTATGTACTTCACATTTGAGGAGGATCATGTAGAGCATCTACATGCTGTTTTGGGAGTCCTTCGTCAACATCAGTTGTTTGGGAAGTTGTCAAAGTGTGAGTTTTGGGCTCAATAAGTCCGTTTCTTAGGGCAGGTTTTGTCCCAATAGGGAGTATCTGTGGATCCATCGAAGATAGAAGCAGTTTTGTCTTGGGTAGCCCCCAAGATAGTGTCAGAGGTGAGAATTTTCCTTGGTCTCGCAAGCTACTATAGGAGGTTTGTAGCTGATTTCTCACAAGTTGTGAATCCTCTGACATCTTTGACCAGGAAGGATCAGGCATTCATATGGAATGATCAGTGTTAGGAAGCTTTTAAGTATCTAAAAGAGAATTTAGTAAGTGCTCCAATTATTTTTCTTCCAACTCAAGGATTTTAGTTTGATTTTTTTTGTGACGCTTCACATCTGGGGTTGGGTTGTGTTCTGATGCAATAGAGATCAGTTGTTTCTTATGTTTCTCGGTAGTTGCATCCTCATGAACGTAACTATTCCAATAATGATCTTGAGTTGGCACCTATGGTGTTTTATCTAAATTTGTGGAGACATTACCTCATTGGTGAGTGCTTTGTGGTTTTCACCGATCATAAGAGTTTGAGGCAAGTTTTCTCCTAGTGTGACATTAACTTACGACAGCGTCGGTGGATGGAGTTCTTATAGGAAGAAAACTTAGAAACATCATATAAACCTGTAAAAGGGAATGTTTTAGCTGATGCGCTGAGTCAAAAGTCATGTAGTGATGTTGTATGTGAATCCGGTGATTCCCGGAGAGTAATGGAAGAGTTTTAAACATTACATATTGATATGGTAGAAGTTGGGGGGCAGAGGTTGTCCTTTTCATATGATGGTGCAGTCATCTCTCATGAAGAAAGTGCAAGATTCCCAGTTGTGAGATCTTGAGGTGGAGGTGTGGTGAGACCGAGTTGTTTGTGGTGATACCCCTGATGGTTGGTTAGAGGATAAAAACACCGAGTGTTGTATCATGGAAGGCTTTTTGTTCCATATACAATGCATGAGATGGTTCTCAAAGAGTTTCATAGTTTGCCTTTAGCGGTACATCCTAGCGTGAAAAAGATGTACCGATCCTTGAGGAGCCATTTTTGGTGGCCTGGGCTGAAGCATGCGGTTTCATAGTTTGTGTCTTGATGTTTGGTCTGCTAGAAGGTGAAGGTCGAACACCATGTCCCTGGTGGTATACTCCATCCATTAGAGATTCCTCAGTGGAAGTGGGAGGACATATCAATGGACTTTGTTACTGGTTTACCTTGAGCTCTGGGAGGACAAGATGCTATTTGGGTGGTATTGGATCGTTTAAAAAAATCGGCCCACTTCATAGTGATCAAGGAATCGAGGTCAATGGAAGTTTTGTAGAGGTAGTATCTAGAGGAGGTGGTGAGACTTCATGGAGTCCCAAGGATGATAATTTCTTATCAATATCCTCATTTTACCTCCAGGGTGTGGAGAGGACTCCAACATGCTTTTGGTTCTCAACTCTTCTTTAGCACTACTTTTCATCCTCAAATGGATGGTCAGATAGAGCGAACCATCCAGACTCTTGAAGATAAGTTATGCTCTTGTGTTCTTGATTTTGGAGGTTTTTGGATGAAGCACTTACCCTTGGTGGAGTTCACTTACAATAATAGTTTTCACTCCACAATCGGTATGACACCTTTTGAAGCCTTGTATGGCCGACCTTTCCATTCTCCATTTTGCTGGACTGGGGTCAAAGAATCAGAAATTCTCGGAGCAGAACCAGTTTAGAATACAATAGACATGGTTTGGGTGATTCATGAGAGGATGAAGATAGCACAAGATTGTCAGAAATAATATGTTGGTCAAAGAAGGAGACCCTTAGAGTTTAATGTTTGGGATCATGTGTTTATGAAGGTGACTCCCCATCATGGGCATCAAAGGTTTGGTCGTGGGAGTAAGCTTTCTCACCGGTTTGTTGGGCCTTTTAAGGTGTTAGCTTGTGTTGGATTTGTGGCGTATCGAGTATCACTTCCCCCGCAGATGAGTCTAATATATATTGTTTTCCATGTATCATAGCTCCATCGTTATATTTATGATGACTCTCACATCATCGATTGGGGATAGATCAATGTTGAGGATGATGTAACCATTGAGGAGTGACCTATGGAGATCCAAGACCGCAAGGAGAAGGTGTTGTGTGGGCGTTATATCCCCTTGGTTCGTGTCTTGTGGTGACACGGTGGCATGGAGGAGAGTACCTAGGAACATGAGTCACAGATACGTGCTCAGTACCCACAATTGTTTGATGTTTAACTCTTTTCATGTATCGATGTAGCTTATATGGTTATGAACCTTTCATGTTTATGAGATGGCTCTCTTTGTTGCTTTTGTGGCTTGCTCTCTCTTGAGAGGTATCTCGATGGGTGGTTGTTCAGTCCCCATTTTGTTTTCACTTTTGGTGGTTTTCGAATTCTCGTGGACGAGAGGTATCTGATGTAATGTCCCGTACCTCTCCGGCCCATTCCTTTGTGAAAATATGGTGTTTGGGTGATTCAGGAGGTCTAGGGGACTTATCCCCAACACTTTTCAAATTTCCAATTCTATGAACAGTTCCATCAGTGAACAGTTCTATCGGTAACCTCTCTTTCCTTTGCCAAATTTCCAATTCTATGAACAGTTCCATCATTGAACAGTTCTATTGGAAACCTCTAACGGTAACCTTTCTTTCCTTTTCCAAATTTTGAGTTCATGAACAGTGTTCTAAGGGTGAGGTTCATGAATAGTTCTATCAGGGAGGTTAATGAATAGTGTCTAATGGTGAGGTTCATGAATAGTGTTCTAACGGTGAGGTTCATGAATAGTGTTTTTCCTTTTCCAAATTTTGAGTTCGTGAACAGTGTTTCCAGCTTCCTACAGTTTGCCCTTTTAGCATTTTCCTTTGATGCAAAATGCATTTAAGGCCTCATTTTAAAGACTCTAAGGCCGATTCAAAGGCCATAACTCCTATATTAATTATTCCTAAGGCTCGGGATGTTTTTACTTGGTCAAAATACATGGTTTAATGAGATCCTCTTTTAATGGAAAATTAAGTGTATCTTAAACTGTCGCTCTGTTAAATCTTCAAAAGGGACAAGATATCTTCTTCCCTTATTCTACCTCCTTGTTCTCGAGTGTGAGATGCTCGAACATCCCATTCCTTCTCATAGGAGTTTCACAATAAAACTTTCCTCCTCGGATTGGTTCTGCTATGTCTTGATGCAACCAAGTTGTATCAATCAATCTCTGATATAAGGTATGTTTTATCGTCATTATTTAGGGGTTTATCTTCTCATGTTTCTCTTTTCCATGTTATAACATGTGATTTCCATGATTCTAATGGAGTTTTCTTGGGTTTTGGTTGGTGTGGTCGTACCGTGGCATCCTCGGGTGGATTCAGTTGTCACGAGAGGAGGATTATGACCCATTGTGTGGACTATTCTCATATAAAGAACAACAATAACTATTTGAGGTAGAGGATTAATTTCTTTTCTTTTCTTATATGTGAAACTGTATAGTTAGCATGTTTTATTCCACTGGATGATAATGGAATTGACATAAAAAGTATTTGAACTGGATAAATAAATTGATATCGATTGTTTGTTTTTTCCTCTTGAATTTTATAGATAGTGTGATATCTATTCTTCCTTCATTAAGGTGTTCATTCCTAATTGAAATTGGTAAAGAACATAAAGCCAGGAATAAATTGATAATTGTTTGGCTAAAGATAAAGAGGCATGAAATGAATTTGGTTCTTCTTGTTGTAATTTGATGTAAATCAAATTGGCACAGTAAGCATGTTTATTTATTTATGATATCTTACTAGTTAGGTTTCCAGAATTTGGAACCTATGAATAATAAATATGTTAATACAATATGGATTAAAGAACTAGTTATTCGATAAAGGATGATTCCTTGTGGGGTTCTGAGTTACCCTCTTACTTTTTAAAAGGCCAAGAGCTCAATTGTTGAGATGTTTGTTTTCCTACTGCTTGTGTTGTGATGTAATCCTGGATGGGTGTTGTGATATACGAGGGCATGGAGGCATTTTTGTTGTGGCATCATATGACACCTAGAGTGGAAAGATGCATCGGTTTATGCATGTGGGTGTTGGGGAGGACACCAGGGATGATGGAATGGGATAGACGTGATTGTTGGATGCTTGATGATTCTTATTGGTTTTTTATCTTCTTTACTTTTCCCCACTACTCAAGGAAGTTGGTCTTGCTTACCCTTCTTCCCAAAGAGGCGAAGACGCGTGGGGTATGCCACGTTCTTTTTGTGTTTTTCTTCTCAAGGTAGGATGGGTCTACACTCTTGCTATAGGCGAAAAAGACTCGACAGGTATTACAGCTACTCACCGTGTTGATCCCCCTTGTGTTTAGTAGCATAGAATTCTTTTCTAGAATGACTGGGAATATGGGAAAGAAATTATATAATGAATATTTGAATAAATGGTGTTAACCCATGGGGTTGGACTTTGCTAAAACATAATGACGAGATTGTAATTTTAAAGGGACAGTGGACTTTGGGTGTGATGATAATGAAATTTAATGTGGAATTGTCATTGGATAAGAAAAATTTAAAGAATTAATTAACATAAAGTGAAACTACTAAGAAGGTAATGAAATAATTTATTAAAGCTCTTTATGTGGTTGTGTGCTTATAGGATACCTAATCTTAGAAGTAGCAACCCGGTGTCTAAGAGACATTACCTGCAGTTGTGTCTAAGAGTACGTTATGCCCATAGTGTGGTTGTGAGATATATTATATCATGTACTTTTTGTGTTTATATACGCTACTTCACACTGTCAGTAAGGGAATCTGACACCCAGGGGATTGTGAGCCCTAGGGGGTGTTTTTTCCAACATTCTGGTGGGAGGATGGATGGCTGACTACCCCCTTTGGCCCCGCTCTCTTCTCTTGGTAGTTACTTGTGCTGGTAGGCACATTGGTTAGTTTTCCCCATATATGTGTGTTGAGGGATGTAATGTCTTGTGGTTTTTCAGACAAATATATTCTGGATATAGTTTTCTATGGACTATTATAGGTTTAACCTGTATAGGTTGTGATGGCTTGAGGATCCTTACTAGGTGTATGGGTTGTGATGGCTTGAGGTGTAATACCTGAAGTATGATACATGTTATGCGAGCTGTGGTGGATCCCAGAAACTACCTGGTTACTTTACAAATGTGGACGTGGTGGTTTTGTTGCACGAGGTGCATGTTGTGGTGCTTTGCCCAGGTGTCTGTGGGAAATCCTTTTATGAGAGAGATACTCAGGATGTGCGACATTGGGGAAAAGTGGAAAACCAGTGGGGAAGTAGTAGCAGGGTACCCTCGATATTCTTTATTATATGATATATTATTTTATGTGTTACTTGGTGAGAGTATCCATGGTGAGGCTGGGAACTTAGTATACCTGTTTAGGTGACGAGTTAGTTTCACTTGTTGTTTACTGTGATTTAGCATGCTTTCTTTACTTTTGCATGAGAGGCTTCGGGGAGGATCTTATTGAGTATACTTTTATACTCTCCCTATGTCTATACAAACTATTTTTAAAGTCACTTGGAGCAGGTTGGAGATCAGGCTGGTGTTTACTAGCTTGGGGTTGCAGGAGCTATTTGGGCTTGGGATTGTTGTTGTTTTACTTTCTTTTAGGTACTTACAGTTTTTTTCCCTTTTAGTTGTAGCAGTTTTGCATCACATTTCATATGTGTACTTGGGATTTCTTTTATCTTACCGGGTGAGTTGGAGTTGGTTGGTGTCTATCTTATCTCTCGCTTCTTCATGTGTTCTCTTAGAGGGTAATGTCTCCTATTTGTGTGTTTTCTATACCCTCGGTGCTAGTCTCCAACCCAGGGCCTACTGGAGGTGGGACTCTGGGGTCATTATCTCCCTTCTCACATTGCCGACCCAGGAGGGGTACTATTTGTGGGGACAGAGTCATGACTGATTAAGTGTAAATTGATCGAAGTATAACCAAATTATGAAATTGTGATTATGAAATGGAATGAAGTCAAGAAACTATAACTTCTCAAGAAAATTACCCAACATTAAGAAAAGGATATTAAAATAAAAATTTTATACATTTAATATTATTTCTAATGAATGAGTGGTATTTTCGCCCATCATAGATTTATGGATTTATGTTCCTTAATTTTCTCTTGACCATGTTCTCCGTCACTCTGTATTATTACTTGGTAATTAGTTCTCTCTTTCATATACATATTTTCACTTCCCATAAAAATTATCCTATTTTTAAACCTAGTTATGTTCTATTTCATATAACCTTTATAATTTATTTTCCCTCTTTTCAAGGGGAAATTTTATTGACCATTTTTACGATGTGGGTTTTTCGTGAAGAAATTTTCAAATATCAAACCCACTGAGAATAAGTTCAAATTGTGATGAAAAAATTTATTAAATGGGGTAGAATGTAACACCTGTGGATTTTATTAAATATTTATTTAATAAAAATTTAATTTATTTGATTGCCTTCGTTAAATTCAACATTAAGTTTTAATAAACCACAATATACTATTAATATTACTATTTAAACCTGGCTATTATAAACTAGTTTTTAAATTGGAAAGTATATATAAGAATGACAGAATTAAGTGAATTTTATTTTTTACACATGTATAAAAAATTCATTTGTTATAAATTTATTATAATTTATATAAAATCATTTGAAAATAAAAGAAATTTTTTTATGAAAAAAACAATTATACACGAAAAGTATTTTTCTCTTAATAATAAAAAATAATCAATATTTGTGAATTATTTTAATGATATTTATATATTATATATATTAAATAAAATGTTTTATCATTCATATAATTTTTTTCTCTGTGTGAGATAAAAATAAATCTACCTTTATACTTAAAACTGTAATATTCTAAAAAGTGGTTTCGTTGCATTTTGTGAACTTATTTGAAAATTAATTATTCCAAATTTTAGAAAATGTATTTTAAAAAAATAAATTAATTTTTAAAATAAAAATTTCGAAATTACCTCAAAATTAATTTTTTATAATTTTTTGAAGATATTAATTTTTTGATAAATAGTGAAAAATAATGATTTTTATTAAAAATTCACCATTCATTTAAAGAATTTGAAAATTTTAATTTTGGTTTAAAATGGTTTTAAAATTAAAATTAGCTCAATTATATTATAATTAATCCAACTTATATCATTTTAATTAATATTATTCTCATTTTTGAAATATAATTTTTTTATACTCGTGAAAACCTTTTCTTTGGAAAACATTTATTTCATTATGTCTGTGGGTTTTATTTTAAATTAAATTCCTCCAACTGTTTTGATTGAAGTTTATAAAATGGATTCCATATTTTAAATAAATAAATTTTATATTATATAATAAGGTAAAATTATTTTTTGGTCTGAAATAATAGGGAAACCTGTAAAAATTAATTTCGATGCTTAAGGTTAAAATTGGATTTTGTCCATTATTGTGCTTGTGTTAAAATTAACTTTCAACACACATAGTATCTATATTTAATAAATTTTGTATCATATATAGAATAATTGGGAAAAATTATCTAATAAGGATATTTTTTTAATAAAGGATAAATTCCCTAGGTAAATAAAAAGAGACAAGTTACCATGATGAAAATGAAAATGGTAAAAGTGGGTAAACTTAGTGGATAAAAGAATAAAATGTTTAAAACATGTGTTTTTTAGGTGTGACTCACACATATCATCCCTAAAATCCATTATTTATCTACTTTGGTGTTACATGGTTTGAGGTTGACTTCCCATTATATAATAGTTTTCGGTAGTTACAAAAATATCACTCCGCAATTATAAAAGGGAACCTCCTACCCTCACTTATAAAAACCAATCAATCAATTTGTGTGAACCAAACCCTATCAAAATAAATAATCATAATCTCTATATATGTTCTATAGCTCATTTTCTTCCCAAAATACCAACCCTAATTTCCTTAATAAATGATCCAAATGAGGTTTTTTAAGCAAAGGTAATTGCCTTCAATAAGATCTTTCCTTTTTACTTCTTCTCTTACCACCTTAATTCATGTTTTAATAATTTAAATGTAATAACATAATTATAAAACATATACTGAGATTTTATTTTGTTTTTGAAATAACCAACATCTATTTCCTCTTCCATCAAATGGGAAATGAAACCATTTCTCATGTGAATGGCAGGCTACAACCTCACAAACCAATATAATTCATTGTCCATCACAATCTCTCAAGGATGGATATAATTATGGATTTAGAACATGTATATTATATTTATTTTATAATTACATTTTTTTAATTATAATATCAAATACACCTTCTTACCTTTCAATCCATTAGAAAATGATAACATCGCTCATGTGTTCGTGTGGACTCCATTTTTCATTTCATTTTGATATGGATAGTGATAATGATAGATTTAATGAATATATATGATATCTATTATATAAAAATTATTATATAAACATAAATTAATATTTACCTTTCTTTCATTCCATCCTACAAAAGAAATGGAAATAACATTCATGTGTATGTATGACCTACATTCTCCATGAACGGTCTTATTAATTTTTCTATATCTATTTTTTATCTATGAAAAAAATACATAAATAATGAATATATTATATATATATATATCGTGGTTAAAATTATGGATATTATGGAAGTACGATCAAAGTAAAATGACCAAAACTACCAAACCCAAACATACATGAAAAATGAAGATTTTATTACCCAAAACGTGAGTTATAAAAGGTTATAGGTAAATATTATATGGTATGAAATATATGAATATGGTTTTGGAATATATTTATAATAAAAAAATATTTATTTTATAGTAGGTTAAAATATGTATGAATAAAATTGAGATTTTTGGTAAGGGATTTCTGGTCTCACTTTCATTTCTTTGAGACTTGCGCCATATTCACCACACATTACTTTTGTGTGGTAATATATTCTACAAATTTTACATGTTATATAATGAATATAATTATTTTAATTATATTTAAAATTTAATTTGACTTTATTTATTCATTGGTCTTAAGATTCAAAAGTTTCTAAAGTGGTAAGGGACTTTTGACTCACTTTTATTTTTATGGGTTACATGCCTTATACACCACTTGTTTCTTTTATATGGTGTATATACTACCCATGAATGAATTTTATGATTATTATAATAAAAATTATTGGACATAAATAACTATATATGGTTATTTATTTCATGTAGCTTTAAATTCATAAGCAACCAAAGTACAAAAGGTTTATGTTATAATCTCATTATTTTCGGGATTGTTTAAGATTATGCTGCCAATAATGAAATATTTTGATATATATCATAAGAAACCCATGAATTTTATTATAATATGATTATTTATAGTGAATATATTTTTATTTTTATTTTCCTCTCTTTAATCTCTAAATAAACCAAAATAATGTTTTTAAATAAAATCAACTTTATTTCTCTCTTCGATTGAAAACGGTTTTTTCTTCCATATCCATGTCTTTTAAAAATATTTTCAAGAATGTTTTCAATATTCTAATATGATGGTTTGAAGTCATTTTTACCCATTTTTGAATTTTTAAAAAAATTGTTTCAATGGAATCTTCGGTTCATTTTCCAAAAAAGGCCCTTTTGTCTTTTACCAAAAATGTGAAAGGAATATTCATTTTAATATGTGTTGTATGAATGCAATTTCCTAAAATCATGACCACTCAATTATTTAAATCTTACTATATAATTTTACAAGGCTATTTTTTGATAAAAATTTTTATTTAATATTAGGGAAAGATTTCTTATATTTAATATAATTTATTTCAAAATGGAAATTATTTTTTTCTCAAGAATGTTTTCATTATCTTTTTATGAAATTTATATTCATCAACGTCAATATCCTTTGTTGTTTCTTTTTCTTTATTGAGGATATGGTCCAATGGTACTATCCTTTTTATTTCTATGGATTTTTTATGTTTAAGATGAAAATATGTTTATGAAACGCATTTCTTTTCCATGGGTTATGTTATAATGAAATGATGAAATGTTTATTGAACACATTTCTTTTCCATGGGTTATGGTTTGATAAAAGTTTATAAAACCCATTCATTTTAATGGGTGATGATATGATGAATTTTTCAGTATCTTATGGAACACATATGTATTATTTTTATTATGTGATGGGCGGGACCTAGATCTCCCTTAAATGAATTGGGTAAATATGGATACCTCAAGAGTAAAATGTTATGCGTGAACCTGATTTTGTGTTCATAGTGTTATTTGTGGACCTGGTTTTCATTTTCATAATATTAATACTGGACTTAGATTTCATGTCTAAAAGGTTAAGTGTGGACCCAGTTTCATGTTCATAAGGTTATGTGTGGACTGGGATTCATGTCTATGAGATTAAGTGTGGGTATGGATTTCATGTTTATAAGGTTATTTAAATAACTAGTTCATGTCCATATGGTTATGTGTGGACCTGGTTTCTTGTCCATAAAGTTATTATTGTCCCTGGTTTCATATCCATAAGTTTATTCAAGGGCCTAATTCCATTTCCTTAATTTAATGAGTGAACCCATTTCTTTTCAAACATGTTTTCAATGTTATTAGTCTATGTTTATGACATATTCCTATGTCTATGTTATTTTCTCATAGATTATGTTCTTTGATTACATTATGATTTATGTATTATGAACTATCAAGATTTATTCCATGACTTAATATTGTAATATTTTTTTGTATATTATGGTTTTTAAATTTTAATCTCGCATTCACATACCCTTATTCTCATGTATGTCTATTAGATCATTCATATCTCACTGGTTTACTCTTATAGAGCATATGAGTGTGCCCTTTTTTATTCTTCCTTTACCCGGGTAATGAAGAAAAGTTTTAAGTAGGGTATTTCTAAGAAGATTAATATATTGGAAGCTCTTTATGGTTGATATTCAATATCTTTCACAAAATAAGAAGGTTGGGTATCTAGTTTCCAATGACACTAAACCTTTACGGTCCTCAAGCATGTATTTATGAGATGTGTTGAATATTCATCTCAAAACATGTAATACTTATGTATGAAAAGTCAAGATTACTATATAACTATTATTATAGGAATGATGTGTCTAGGATGTAACAGATTTTGGTATAATACATGATGTACAAGATGTTTTGTCTCCCAAAAAATACTCAATTACTATCTGGCATGTGGATATTGGTGATCAGATGACGTGATATATGGGATTCGTGATATGTGTTGATGATTATATGATGTTATTCATAGGTTTCATGGTATGTAATAAATTCTCAGGTGTTTTTAGGAGGGATTATATATATTTGGATATAGATGGTTCAAGACATGCGACATTGAGGTGGAGTAGAAAAATGATGGAGAATTGGTAGTGAGGTACCTTTATTTTGATATTATGTTGGATAATATATAATTAATTGTATGTGATACTTGGTGAGAGATACATAGAGATTCTGGGAAGTTAGAATACCTAATTAGGTGAAAAGTTATCTTCACTTGTTTAATCATGGGGCTTTAGTATGTTTTGTTTATATTCTGGATGAGAATATTTACGGAGGATCCTACTAATTATACTTATTATACTCATCCTATTTTTATATAAACAAATTTTAAGGACTACAGGAGCTCATTGGATATTGAGTTGGACATTACTATCTCAGGGGGTTGTTTAGGAACTATTTGGGCTTTTAAATGGGTAAAACACAAATTTAGTTCAAACCTTAAATAATATATTTTAATAAATTAATCTTAAATATTTCATATCCCTGGATTAGGAATCCCTAATCATTTGTTTTTTTTTCAGGTATAGCACCATGTCGACATCCTTATCAAGTTTTCACCTAAGATGTTAAGAGTGATGTTCTAGTAGATCAAAAAAAGAGTTGATGATGATTATGATGACACTTAGATGAGGACACTCTAATATTTTTTTCATCATAGTTTACAAAAGTATGATGGTTTTATTTTAGATTCATTATAGAGGATTGGTTGGAGGAGGTGGTGATAGACTTCAGTTCAATCTATTCTCAGAAGGAGCACTGGGTTTCATTGGTTGCGACAATACTATGTGGCGAAGATAGAAAGTGGTGGTTATAGTTCCTTAGGGATAATGATGATTCAATTGTCAAATGGGATATGTTCTTATAATAGTTTGGATCTGATTTTCTTTCTCCTGTCATGAAGTTACCTAGTCACCAAAAGTTTATTACGCTTCGATAAGGGAGTTATAGTGTGTGTGAGTTCGATATCCATTTCAGGACCCTTATATTATATTCTTCAAACCTTCTTCAAGATGAGGAATCCAAGTTGAGGCATTTCAATGATGCATTGCATCTATATATCCAGTTCTAGCTTACCCTATTTATTCTACTGACTTATCTTAATGTGTTGGGGAGAGAAGAGGTCATTGGGAGGAAACTGGCCAGGATCAGATCATCATGAGAGGGGAATCTCTCAAATTCTATACATAGAAGTTTTTTGATTCTAGGTTCCATTTTCCCAGATTAAAGAGTTTTTATATAGTCATGGGTAGGTCCTAGAACTCATCATATCATTTCTCGAGGGTTTTGAGATTATTCCCAACAAAGGGATCATATGTATATTTTTCAAGAGTAATTTATGGTCATCGGTGAAGAGAGTGTCTAACCAATAGGTTCAATAAGTGTTTGGTTGGTGTTCCACTTTAGTTTTCTCTGTTGCAATTGTTTTATCCTAATTTAAGTAGCATGGTTCTCCAAAATTTGATCAGTAGAGGTGGTATAAGTTAGGAAGAGGATAGGAATGTGATGCTCCTAATCCTATAAGAGTAGAGTGCGTCTATTGAGGTGGTCTCTAGGGTCAGAGAGGTTATGAAGTAGGTCATGTCCAATTACATGCTCTGGTCTTTACATCAATAGGTGATCCAATCATCTTTAAAGGTAAACTTTTCTTTTTTTTCTAATTGGTTGAATTATTATTATTTTTTTTTGATTTAGGAGCTACACACTCCTTTATATCAACTACCCTAGTCAATGCTTTGGGAATTTAGGTGGAGTGGCATCCGGTTCCCTTGGAGTTGACTACACCAGTTGGAGATTGATCATATTTATGTTTAGTATATGGATATTGTGATATATTGTTTGGGTAGAACCTCTCTTTTGGAGACTTTCTAGCTTTTTGGATACATCCATATGACATCATTTTCATTAAGGACTAACTTTATTTGGTGTCATCTATCATAGATTGCTTCAGGAGTAAGATCATATTATATAATGCAAATAGAGAGTATTCAATTTTTATTAGTTATTGATAACCATAAATATGTTAGAGGAATCTTTCTTCCTTGTCTTCCCTGATGGTCAAGTGGATGTTGAGCTCATCCGAGATTTTTATAGCAATGGTTCTCAGGGTTGTGGTAGAGTACCCTGATGTAATTTCTGAAGGGGTTGTGGCATTACTTCCTCAATAAGAGATCAAGTTAGGGATAGATCTACAGTTTGGTTATTCTAAGATCTTGATGTTTCTATATATTATGGATCCTTATAAGTTTATAGAGATGTGGATTCAAATTTATGATCTCTTATAGTGAGGTTTTGTTTGTCCAAGCATTTCATCTTAGGGTGCTCTAATTTTGTTTGTGAATAAGTATGATGGTATTTTGCATCTATATATCGATTAACATCACTTGAATAAGCTGAAATTTAATATTTTTATCCTATTATATGGACTGATGAATTATTTAATCAGCAGAAAGGAACAAGTAAGTTCTTAAATATCTATTGTGATTGGGATTTTATCAGATGCAGGTAAAGGGTGAGGATATATAAAAGAATATTTTTTCATGTCTTTATGGTCATTATGAGTTCATTGTAATTTTTTTTATTTTGATAAATTTTCCATCTATGTTCATGGTCTAGATTAATATAGTTTTCTAAGAGTTTCTAGATCTATTCATTATGGGTTTCATCGACAAAATCCTTGTGTACTCCACATATGAGGAGGAGTGTGATGAGAATGTATCAGTAGTTTTTAAAATCCATTATATGTAGTTTTTTTATAATATATTGAAGTTTGAGTTTTAGGATTAAGAAGTTCATTTATTATTATATTTCATATAATATCATGGAATATTCATGGATCATTTGAAGATCGAGAAGGGTGTTTCTTGGGCTTCCCCTAAGAATTTTTCATATGTGTGGAGTTTCCTTAATATTTCAAGATATTACCAGAGGTTTTTACATGAATCATATCATATTATTACTCTAATAATATCCTTTAAAAGAAATTATTAGGTGGTATTATGTATTGATCAATTTAATGTTTTTTTGACTACCTGAAGGAGAAGTTATTCAATGTTCTAATTCTTCATCTTCTATAAGAGGGTGTTCAGTTTGATATTTTTTGTGATGCTCTACATCTTGGATTTGGTAGTGTATTGATGTATCATAGTTATTTTTTTAGTATGGGTCATGATATTTACTACCCCACGAATGTAACTGTGCCACCCATGATATCAAATTAGAGGCAGTTGTGTTTTCCTTGAAGTTGTGGTGACACTACCTCATCAGTGAGTGCTATGAAATTTTCACTAATCATAAGAGCCTGAAAGATTTATTCTCCCATCATAACTAAAACTTATAATGATAAGCGTGACTTTTACCACATCTCTAGGAACATCCATGTTGGATTTAATAATTTTATATGTTTATCCCTATCCCCTTATTTTTTTTCTAAGTTCCCTTAATGTCTAGTGTATTGGTTGGAATAGTGCCCCATATTATTAAATTTAAATCACTATACTTTGATGGATTCTACCTTACCCATCAATTCATCATCATGATGGAATTTTTATCCATATTTATGTTAAATCTTTTTCCTTTTAGGCATGCACCAAGTTGTTTCTTTCCACAAGTATCACAAATTCAAAAATTCCCCTTTCTCTTCTTCCCCTTGTCCATTTTTTTCTCTATCATCCTATTATTCTATTTATTTCCTTTGAATCCATAAAACATAAATAATTATTTATCTATCTTGATAGAACATGATATTATATCTTCATTTGATGAGAATGTTTGTGAGACTATTGCCTTTTGAAGGACTCTCTTAATCTCATCAAAGAAATAGTCAATATTTCTCTTTGGATTACGTATGTAGTATGTAGCATGACTTTTTAACCTTTTAAAGTAAGATTCATTGTTAGTAACATTTTCTTATTCCTTTTATTTTAGAGTTCATAATTTCCTCTCTATATCATCTCATTGTTCATGAGGAAAATATTTTTCCACGAAAAGTTCCTTATAATACTTTCATTCCAGGCTTGTTATTTATTCTTCATCCTTAGTGTTTTGAATAAATTACCACTACTAATCTACATCCCCTGAGAGATGATAAACTTTCATAAAAACATTATTCCTTTCATTACTTACCAAATTGATAAATATCATATCTAAGGAACTTATCCATTTCTCAACTAAAAATAGATTTTTATTCCCATTAAAAGATGGAGTTTTTAAATTCATGAAGAGGTCTAACATTGTTACACTGCATTTTGGATTAGTAGGATGCTCCATACATGCAAGTTTATTGTTCAAAACATGATTCATCTTCCCCAGTATAGTTATAATTTTTTCATCTTTAGCTTTAACTCCAAATACAAGTTCATTATATTTACTAAGAGATCAATCACTATATAGATTATATGAATTGATACGGTTTCAATTCCTACCACTATGAGATGTTTATAAAAAATATAATACACAATATTAAATCATAACATTATGAATCAAAATGTATAATTTAAAAACTATTGAAACAGTTAACATAAATTCAAAATTTTATAGATATCTAATCTCAAAATCATAAAGTTGGTTTCTTTGGAAATATTATCAAATAATAAAAATATTTTAAAATCCTACAAAATGGCTTGTAAAGAAATTTTGAATTAACCAAAGCATATCCCCAAGGAGTGTAAAACCAAGTGAAAAATACCGTCACACTCACTATGAACCAAAATTATGGTTGAGATACACTCGATCAACTCTTTTTGAGTTTATTACCCCTATATTCATCAAGTCCAAGCACATGTCTACTTTTAGTATCCAAAGATATATATCTTTCTTGTAAAAACATATAATATCTACCATACCAAAACTTTAGGATGTTATTATATACTTAGACTTTTCCTCAAAGTCATTCAAAAGGTTATATTCCCTAATATATGTTTTCATAAATCATGTTCCCAAGGTTTGTAAAAAAAATTCATTGATTCCATCTGTAAATACCTTAAACCCAGTATCCCAAAGTTGATGGTCACATTATTATATTTTTAATAGATACAATAAATCACGTCCCAAATAACTGAATAGTTTAGAAGTCTTGGGAAAAAAGATACATACTTGAATTTCACATTACATTTAAAAACATAAAATAAACCATAGTATTTTCTTTGATACCACCAATATTAACCCTATAATATCACTAAATATAAATCACAATAAAAATCCTAGAATATTAGGTAAAAGAAATATTTGAAAGGGGTGAGCTCAGATGCTTAGTGAGGGTATGTGTAATGTCTCGGATTTTTCCGTTTATTATTTTAAATATTATATGGAATTATTTCATGACCGGGCGTGAAGACGACACATTGTTCCGAGGTCCAATGAGCCCAGAATGGTGGTTTGAACTTTTTTTTAAGTTAAGTGAGTCGGCACCTGTGCGCAGTTGTGGAAGTTTCCAAACAGATGCCCGGATTAAAAATATGAGTGTATCGTTACGTACGGGATGGCGACTTTACCTAAGAATGAGGTTAACATCGATCAGTGCGGGTCGAGGGAAAAAGTTAATTTATTTCGAACGTTTTAAGTAAAATAAAATAAATTAAATTAACAAGTTTATTTTATTTTGTTTAAGGAAACATCCTCTGTAGTGTGGTAACGGCGTAGCTGTTTCCTAAATTAATGGCGTGTCTTAAAGACTTCCAAATGGAAAATCAACATCATTAATACTGCCGCGTAATTAAATGCAAACAGGTTTTCCTTTTTAATGGGTTAACCAATTGTTGATCATTAGCAATGCTTGAGAGTAACCTATGCCAAATCCACGAGGCATTGGAGGAAATTCTAGGTGACGAACGATGACGGATTGAAACCAAGGATCGTTGTGCCGACGTTGAAGGATCTCGACGACAACGGAAGCATGGAGCCTTCATCAATGATCAAAACTTTAGAAAGTTAGGGGTTGTTATTACAATTTTCTTTCCCTGTATTTATGTTTAAACGACGAAAGTGGATCAACCACGAACAAGTTGATCCGCGGATTCATACGTTCTTGCGGGAGGGATTTTCTTCAGGAAGATTATGGTGATTTGAACCATGATTTATGTCATTGTCGATTCTTGCTCTGTTTAATCCAATTAACGGGAGTGGAACAATGCCGTGATTAATGAAGGTGGAGGTTCATTCCTCAATTTGTTTATTTTTGGATTTCTTCTCCCCTTCTTCTCCCGACACGTTCTTCGCGGGGCGACGAACAACGGATCGTTGCGCATCCATTCTACGACTTAATGATCCCAAATCGAAGGTTCGACACCACAAAGACCTTATGGAGGTGTGGCGAAGATGGCAGATGACAAATCGGGCCGGATCGGAAGGAGCTTTCTTCGAGCGTTCTTCATGAAGGAAGATTGGAACATGTTTCTGGAGCCGATCGGAGGCCCGAAAATGATGGTAGCGTCTTCGTGGTGTCGGGGCAACCAAAACCTAGGATATTTTCAGAGATTGGACGGCCGGATCGATGACCGGAGCACCACGGGAGGCGCACCGGCGAAGGGAGTCGTTTCTGGAAATTTCCAGAATACATGGCGTGTACTTTCGAAGAACACACTGTGTAGTACTGAAAGCAGCGGCTAGGGTTTCGGGTTTAGAGAAGAATCACATGGTGTGTGACCCTGGTCACACAGTGTGTTGGACTTTCCCTAAATCTTGGCGTGTACTTTGGGTAGTAAACGGGCATGGGATGATCTACACAGCTTCAGACGGCACGGCGTGTACAACTTTGCACAAGAGGCTACGCGGAGCTCGATGTGTATCCTGGGGACACACGGACACTGGATGGAGTACATGACCATGTACTCCATCACACGGCCAGACAAGCCCAGCAGTGCGGGTCACCCCGTGTGCAGTTTTCACGGGTCGGAGTACACGGGTTGGTGACCGTGTACGGGCACATGGCCAAAGTACATGGAGCCAACCCCAGTTACCCAGACCCGGCGTGTGCTCCATACTACACGCTATGTACTATGTTTTTCTACATGACCACCATCACAACATGGGCCGTTTTACACGGGCAGTACCTGGGGTCAGACAACACGGTGTGTATCATTTCTACACGCCATGTACTTTTTGGAAAACAGCATGGTCCTTTTGTTAACTGTTCCTTGAACATCTTTCGTTTGGGTTAGTGCCTCTTCTTCTTGTTTCCCTAAGGGTCAGGCATCTTTCCCTCATGCAGGATTATGATCCCTTCAGTAGGACATTCTGTGATAGAGTCAGGCATCCATCCAAGAGGCCCGGATCGAGATCCTCTATCCATTCCAGACCCTAGGTAGAGTTAGGCATCGACATGACCAACTCTACTAGGCATTGATCCTCTACCTAGTAGGAGAAATCCGGATGAGTCGCGGTATCTTCCATGGCCCTGGCAGTGATACTCATCTGTGTATCAAGATCTTTCCCACTCAGGAGTGTGTCTCCCGTAATGAGTGTTTCTATCTATCGTAACTTTTCCACAAAAGAGTGTGTCTCCCGTAATGAGTGTAGCTACCTCTCATGACGGTTCACGACGAGTATCACTTCTCGGGCGGACGTCATCAAAGATATGAGACTCGTGGAGTGTGTTCTCCTAGAACGAGTGCATCACAGAATCTTCAAACAAAATCCCTAGTAGGGTATGCGGTTGTGTGAATTTTCTTTAGACCACGGGTCTGGGTTTTCAGTATATCTGGTTTTTTTATATGTTTTGTAGACATATACTTTGCATAGCTAATTGTACCTTTACTTTGTGTACTGCTTTGTGTTTTTCGGGGTCCTTTACTGAGTATTTTTATACTCACCCCTGCACGGGCTTTGCCCGCACGTCTGGAGTCTTGTGCAGATGAGGAACCTTTTGACAGAGTCTAGGGTAGACCAGGACAGGACCGATCTTTCTATGTTCCCAATAGACTGAGGCGTTCCTACCGCTATGGGTGGCAGTCTCAGTACCTTTTTGTGTTTACAGGTTGGACTTTGCAGTTTTCAGACTCTTGTTTTTGGTGGGCCTGTATTCTGGACCAGTTTACTTTTACAGCACTCTACCTTTCATCGTACTCTATTGGTTGGGTTTAGTTGTATGCATGCATTCTTTTCCTCAGTGGTTTTTTTTCATTTCATCTTTTGTGGGCTTGGAGATGTGTGAAAGTGTACAAGTACTTAGTTAATGCCTCCCATGTTAGCTATATGCCTACTCGGTGCTAGTCACAAGCCCCTGGCCTATTGGAGTCGGGCTTGGGGAGTCACGTCGCGGACCCCACTGGGACGAGTCGTGACAGAGTGGTATCAGAGGTGGTCGGTTCTACCTTTGGACCAAGAGTCTGTGATTTTGGTTAGGGTCAACAGTTTTGAGTGTTTCGGGTTTGGTTTTCTGGCCATAGACCCTAGTGTTGGTGCAGCGGATGACGTATCCATACACCAGGACTCTGATAACCTGATTTTCGGCCCGGTTCATGAAAACACTGGTTGCTGGGAAATAAAATGTACAGGAATCATATAGGAATGGGTTGTGTTTTCCATGTCCTTGGTGTCAGCTATCCAGATATACTCATTGACTGTGAAACATCGTGTTTCTTTATAGGATTCCTCTGTGACACATACCCGCTAGGATTCAGCAGCGCGATCAAGAGGATGACCCCCTCAGTGATGAGGCTTCGATACAGGGACCAGCTCTCCAGGCGTTGCCACCAGGTGGTTCACCTGCTATACCACCACCAGTGGAGCAGTCGGTGGTACCTGAAGCACCTACCGGTGAGGAGCACAGGCTTAGCGCGCTCCATGATTTCCAGAGATAGAGACCCCTCAGGTTCCGAGGTGATCCCAACCCTCAGTCAGTTGAGGAATGGCTTGAGGCGGTGACTAGAGTTTTACGCCTAGTGAGGACACCAGCGGACCAGATGGTAATCCTAGGAGCGAGCCTTCTTCAGGGTTTGGCGAGACGATGGTGGAGTCTGACCATGCAGACTCACGACGAGGAGACTCTTTCGTGGACGGAGTTTGAGAAACTCTTCATGGAGGAGTTCTCTCCAGTTATGCTGAGAGTTGTGTACATCCAAGATCTTCTTCAACTCCAGCATGGCAGTATGACGGTGGCTGACTATTCATCGAGTTTCACCAACCTCGCCAGGTACTCGATGGATATGGTCAAAGATCAGTATTTTAGAGCTCGGACCTTCGAGCGAGGCCTACGGTGAGAAATTCGAGCTAGTTTCATGACTCTATGCATATCTACTTGTGTTGGAGTTCTCAAGTGGGACTTGGTGATCGAGAGATTATTAGCGGAGAAGAGGCAGCCGCCGGCAGTCAGCAGCAGGCAGACAGGTGCGGAGACACCGATAGTAGGGAGCCAACATCAGACGCAGGGATCAAGATGTGGGAGACGTCATAGGAGGACCCAGGACAGGGGATCAACAGTCCAGGGCTCTTAGGATGGATCCAGTCATCCTAGGTAGAAGCGATGCTACGCATGCGACGGTAGGGGGCATCTCGCTAGAGATTGACCGACACGTCGAGCTGCTAATAGGGAAGTGGTGGATGGACCACCGAGGCAGAGACAGAGAATGGAGCAGGCAGATCTGCCAGGTGGCGGGCGTGGCAGAGGAGCAGGGAGAGCTGTGTTTGGTGGAAGACGCTTCAACTTACTTCCACCACCACCCCCAGGAGGTCCGCACCAGGCTTAGGGAGCTGGGGGACAGGGACGGGGAAAGCTACATGTGTTTGAGGCATACAACCCAGGGGCTCCAGGGATGATTCAAGGTACGATCTGTGTCTTTTATATCTTAGCTGTCGTACTCAAAGACATAGGTTCCAGTCACTCCCATATAGCCACATGTCTTGTACAAACCCACAAGATTCTGGTAGAGTCGTTGACTCGATCCTTACGCTTGGAGACGCCTACGGGAGGAGACTCGAAGATCACGCACCTTTGCAGACAGTGTGATCTTGCCCTTGTAGGTGAAAGTTTTGGTTAGAACCTATTGGTGGTAGCGTCGAGGCCTTACGACTTCATTCTCGATATGGATTGGTTATCTTTAGTCCATGCCCAGATTGACTATTTTCGGCAAAAGGTGTGGTGTGTCCACCGTGATGGAATGAGGTTTTCCTTTGTCGGAGAAAAGGAAACCAAGGAAGCACAAAATGGGCTCATGCATAGGAGGGTACAGCCAATCACTCATGATTTGGCTAGACTTACCCTCAGAGTAGTAGATGTTGTGAGCCCTCAGTTCCCAGCAGTGGTGACAGAGTATGAGGACCTATTTCTTGAAGATGTTACAGGATTACCTCCCCAATGGGAAATTGACTTCTGCATCGACTTACACCCCGGGACGACACTGATTTCCTCATCGGCTTATTGGATAGCTCCCGCAGAGCTTCACGAGCTGATGGTGCAGTTGTAGGATATGCAGAGCAAGGGTTTCGTGAGACCCAGCGTCTCCCCCTAGGCAGCTCTAGTCTTGTTTTCCAAGAAGGCAGACAGGAGTCTGAGGTTGTACATCGATTACCGGCACCTAAACCAGGTGATGGTGAAGAACAAGTATCCACTACTAAGAATTGATTACCTCTTCGATCAGCTAAGAGGGGCACAGTGGTTCTCGAAGGTTGACCTTCGATTAGGCTATCACTAGCTACGAGTGTGGGAAGAGGATATACCGAAGATGGCTTTCAGATATCACTATGATCACTATGAGTACTTGGGGATGCCCTTTGACGTGACTAACACCCCCAAAATGTTCATGGGGATGATGAACCAGATCTTTTAGCCATAATTGGACCGATTTGTAGTGGTCTTCAACGACGACATCCTTGTGTACTCGGCGTCATAGGAGGAGTAGGCAAGACACATGCGGATGGTTCTGGACGTACTTCGGGAGAACCAGATTTATGGGAGGCTCTCAAAGTTTCAGTTATGGATTCGGGAGGTCCACTTTCTGGGACATGTCATCTCGGCAGATGGAGTAGCTGTGGACACAGCCAAGGTGGATGTTGTGTTGGCATGAGAGCCACCTCGGAGTGTGACAGAGGTGCGGAGCTTCCTTGGGTTGGCAGGATATTACTGTAGATTCATTCCTGACTTCTCCAGGATATCAGCACCGATGAAAGCCTTGACCAAGAAGGGGAAACCCTTCGTGTGGACAGAAAAGTGCCAGCAGGCTTTCGAGAAGTTGAGACAGAGTTTGACGATCACCCCAGTCTTGAGACTGCCATAGGAGGGTGTTGGGTACGTAGTTTTCTACAACGCATTAGGGACTAGGACCAGTTGTGTCCTGATGCAGCGGCATGCAGTGATTTCTTATGGTTCACGCCAGCTTAGGCCACATGAGCAGAATTATGAGACCCATGATCTCGAGTTAGTAGTGGTAGTATTCGCATTGAATATGTGGTGACACTACCTTATGGGTGAGTGGTTCATTGTCTACTCTGACCACAACAGCCTCAAGTACATCTTCTCACAGAAGGATCTGAATCTGAGGTAGAGACGTTGGATAGAGTTCCTCCAGGACTATGATTTGGAGATTATCTATACTCCTAGAAAGGGGAAAAAGGTTGCAGATTCCCTCAGCAGAAGGTCGAGCTCATAGCTATTGAGTGAGGCAACACAACAGTTAGCAGCGTTACAGTTATCCTTCATGGATGGAGAGGATACATCTTACCTACAGCCGATGGTTGTCACCCCTCCACTCTTACAGCGAGTTAGGGAGGCACAACTTGGGGATGACGACTGTGTGGCTTTACATGCTCATTTATCCACAGGACATGCTTCTGATGGATACTCGCAAGGTGGGGAGCACGTACTTCTTTTTAGAGGATGCACTGTTGTACCAGTGGCATTCCAGGAGGAGTTCCTGAGGGAGTTTCATACATCCCCTTTGGCGGTACATCTTGGAGTGGCAAAGATGTGCCAGGATCTCCGACGGTAGTTCTGGTGGTCAGGCATGAAGAAGGCAGTAGCAGAGTTCGTTTCTCGATGCCTCACATGCCAGCAAGTGAAGGCTGAGCACCAGGTTCCAACATGGTTATCTCACCCCCTGGAAGTTCCAGAGTGTAAGTGGGATGGAATATCGATGGACTTTGTGACAGGCTTACCACGAATGTCCAAGGGGCACGATTCCATCTGGGTGATCATTGACCGAATCACCAAGTCGGACCACTTCCTAGCTATCAGGGAGCAGAGTTCCGTAGAGATCTTGGGACACCTCTATGTGTAGGAGATAGTTCAGCTTCATGGAGTCCCCTCGACTATAGTCTTATACCGAGATGCCTGCTTCACATCCCGGTTGTGGAAGGGATTTTATGAGGCTTTTGGGACTCAGCTATGCTTGAGTAAAGCATTTCATCCCCAGATGGATGGTCATACGGAGAGGAACATTCATGTTCTGGAGGATATGTTGCGAGCCTGTATCTTAGACTTTGGTCGCAGTTGGGTGGACCACCTACCACTGGTGGAGTTTTCATACAACAACAGCTACCACTCCACCATCGGTATGGAACCATTCGAGGCCTTGTAGGGAGACACTTCTGGTCACCGCTTTTCTGGATCGACCCTAGAGAGACAGCACTCGTGGGTCCAGATTTAGTGTGAACTACTACAGAAAAGGTGCAGATCATCCTGGAGCGGATGAAGACTGCACAGAGCCAGTAGAAGTCTTATGCTGAGAGACGATGGAGACCTCTGGAGTTCGAGGAGGGAGACCATGTCTTTCTTCGGGTCTCACCTTGACGAGGGTTGCGGAGATTTGGATGAGGCAGCAAGCTATCTCCGAGGTTCATAGGACCTTTACAGATTCTGTGAAGAGTTGGCGAGGTGGCGTACTGCCTAGATCTACCGCCACAGTTGCATCGGGTACATGATTTCTTCCACGTGTCGCAGCTGAGGAGGTACGTGCATGACCCATCGCACGTCATCGACTAGGGCGAGCTGGACATCGAGTATGGAGTGACCTTTGCTGAGTACCTAGTGGATATCATGGATCGACAGGAGAGGATCCTTTGTGGGTGATCTATTCCCTTGGTGCGCATCCGGTGGCAGCATGGGAATCTTTAGAAGAGCGCGTGGGAGCGGGAGGCTTAGATCTGTGCCCAGTACCCTCATCATTTTGAGTAACCATTGTTTTGGATTTTTGGGGACATAAATCCCCAAGGTGGGGAGAATGTAATGTCTCAGATTTTTCCGTTTATTATTTTAAATATTATATGGAATTATTTCGTGGCCGTGCGCAACGACGACACATCATTCCGAGGTCCAGTGAGCCCGGAATGGTGTTTTGAACTTTTTTTTAAGTTAAGTGAGTCGGCACTTGTGCGCGGTTGTGGAAGTTTCCAAACAGATGCCCGGATTAAAAATATCAGTGTACCGTTACATTCGGGATGGAGAATTTACCTAAGAATGAGGCTAACCTTGACCGACGCGGGTCGAGGGAAAAAGTTATTTTTTTGAACATTTTATGTAAAATAAAATAAATTAAATTAACAAGTTTATTTTATTTTGTTTAAGGAAACTTCCACTACTGCGCGGTAACGGCGCAGCTATTTCCTAAATTAATGGAGCATCTTAAAGACTTCAAAATGTAAATTCAACGTCATTAATACTGCCGGGTAATTAAATGCCAACATGTTTCCCTTTTTAATGGGTTAACCAATTGTTGATCGTTGGCAATGCTTAAGAGGAACCTCTACCGAATCCACGAGGCGTTGGAGGAAATTCTCGGCGATGAACGATGACAGATTAAAACCAAGGATCGTTGTGCCGACATTGAAGGATCTCGATAACAACGGCAGCGCAACGCCTTTATCAATGATCAAACCTTTCGAAAGGTAGGGGTTGTTATTTTAATTTTCTTTCCCCGTATTTTTTTTAAACGACAAACACGGATCAACCACGTACAAGTTGATCTGTAGATTCATACATTCTTATGGGAGGTATTTTCTTCAGGAAGATTATGGGGATTTGAAAAATGATTTATGTCGTTGTTGATTTTTTCTCCATTTAATCCTATTAACGAGAGCGGATCAATGTCGTTACGAACGACGGTGGAGGTTCGTTCCTCAATTTGTTTTTTTGGATTTCTTCCCCCTTCTTTTCCCCATGTGTTCTTCGCATTCTTCACGGGGCGATGAACAACGGATTGTTGTGAATCTATTCTGCGATGCAACGATCCCAAATCGAAGGTTCGACACCAAAACGACCTTATGGAGGTGCGGCGATGATGGCAGATGACAAATCAAACCGGATCGGAAAGAGCGTTATTCATGTGGGAAGATCGGAACACATTTACAGAGCCGATCGAAGGCCCAAAAACGATGGAAGCGGCTTTGTGGTGTTGGGGTAACCAAAACCCGGGAGATTTGTGGTGATCGGATGGCCGGATTGATGACCAGAGCACCACGGGAGGCGCGCTGGTGAAGGGCGTCGTTTCTGGAAATTTTCAGAATACACGACGTGTACTTCCGAAGAACACGCCGTGTAGTACTGGCGGCGGCGGCTAGGGTTTTGGGGTCAGAGAAGAATCACTGGGTGTGTGACTACGGTCACACGGCATGTTGGACTTTCCACGAAGCTCGGCGTGCACTTTGGGTAGTACACGGGCACGAGAAGATCTACACGGCTTCAGGGGGCACAGCGTGTATATCTTGGCAGAGGCGGCTACGTGGATCTCGGTGTGTATCCCGGGGAGACACGGACATGGGATGGAGTACACAACCGTGTACTCCATCACACGTCCAGACAAGGCCAGCAGCGTGGGACACCATGTGTGCAGTTTTCACAGGTCAGAGTACACGGGTTGGTGACCATGTACCGGCACATGGCCAGAGTACACGGAGCCAACCCCAGTTACCCATACACGACGTGTACTCCATAATACATGTCATGTACTATGTTTTTCTACATGACCAGCCTCAGGAAAAGGGCCGTTGTACACCGGCAGTACTCGGGGTCGGACAACATGACATGCATCATTTCTACATGTCATGTAATTTTTGGAAAACGTCTTGGTCCTTTTGTTCATTGTGCCTTTAACATCATTTGTTTGGGTTAGTGCCTCTTCTTCTTGTTTCCCTGAGGTTTCGGCATCTTTCCCTCACGTAGGATTATGATCCCTTCAGCATGACTTTCTGTGATAGAGTTAGGAATCCATCTAAGGGGCCCAGATCGAGATCCTCTATCCATTCCAGACCCTATGTAGAGTCAGGCATCGACGTGACCAACTCTACCGAGCATTGATCCTCTACCTAGCAGGTGAACTTCATATGAGTTGCGGTATCCTCCATGGCCCTGGAAGTGATCCTCATCTGTGTATCAAGATCTTTCATACCCAAGAGTGTGTCTTCCGTAATGAGTGCTTCAATCTACCTTAAATTTTTCTCTCAGGAGTGTGTCTCCGGTAATGAGTGTAGCTACCTCTCGTGACGGTTCCCGACGAACAACACTTCTCGGGCGGACGTCATTAGAGCTATGAGAATCGTGGAGTGTGTTCTTCCAGAATGAGTGCATCACGGAATCTTTGAACAGAATCCCTAGTGGGGTATACGGTTTTTTGACTTGTCTCTAGACCATGGGTCGGGGTTTTGAGTATATCTGGTTTGTTTTATATGTTCTGTAGACATATACTCTGCATAGCTGACTGTACCTTTACTTTGTGTACTTATTTGTGGTTTTCGGGGTCCTCTACTGAGTATTTTTATAGTCACCCCTGCATGGGCTTTGCCCACACATCTAGTGTCTTGTGCAGATGAGCAGCCTTTTAATAGAGTCCAGGGCGGACCAGGAAAAGACTAAGCTTTCTGAGTTCCCTACACACTGAGGTGTTCCTACGACTACAAGCGTCAGTACCAGTACCTTTTTCTGCTTACAGGTTGGACTTTTCAGTTTTTAGACTCTTGTTTTTTGTGGGCTTGTATTCTGGCCCATTTTACTTTTACAGCACTCTACCTTTCATCGTACTCTATTGGTTTGGTTTAGTTGTATGCATGCATTCTTTTCCTTAGTGGTTTTTTTCATTTTATCTTTTGTGGGCTTGGAGATGTCTGTGTGTGTGTATAGGTACTTAGAAAATGCCTCTCATGTTAGTGATATGCCTACTCTGTGCTAGTCACCAGCCCCTAGCCTATTAGAGGCGAGCTTGGGGAGTCATGGTGCGGGCCCCACTGGGACGGGTCATGATAGTATGCGTATAGTGAAAGCTAATAAGGAGTGAATAATAAAGAAGGAATAAATGAAAGTAAAATAAAGTCTTATAAATAATCAATTGAGATTAAAACTTATACATGTACATAATAAATATTCAAATAATCACATTGATTTTAAAAACTGATTTTATAATTATTGAATTCATAATTTTGGACATCTGAAACATACCATAGAGGTCGTGTCCTAAGACATCTTATATAAATGGGTAAGTCCTTTTCCAAATACCCAATGTAGGGAAATATGGTGAAGAGTGTCATTATATTATAACCTTGATATATAATAAGATTTATAAAATGATGTTTCCATAGATGAGCATACTTTCACAAATATCGCTGGAAAATTTCTTGAGGAAAATACCCTTTTCACTTTGAAATCACTTATTTAAAATCTAAAAATTTCACAAATGTTAAGGAAAATATTTTACTTGAAAATAAACTTGTAAAAATGTAAATTAATATTCACATCAATGGGATTTCATAATGGTGAGAAATTTCATTCATGTCGTATAAGTTAAAAAATACCTTCCTTTCACACTTTTGTAAAAGGATAAAAAAGTACTTAATTTGGAAAATGACAAGAAAATTCCCTTTAAACATTTTTCAAAAGGTCAAACATGGCTAAAAATGTCTTTATAAAAACATTTAGAATTTTAATAAAAATTATTTTAGACATTTTATGGAAAATATGGACATGGAATTGAAAGGTTCTCGACTAAGTGAAAAAATCAAGGTCATTTTTCCTTAAAAACATTATTCTCGTATCTTGATTATCTAAATATAGGAAAATAAAAGGAAAACTTGTAATTAATAGAAATAACCAGAGGATAAGAAAATATATTAGGTATATAAATATTAAATAAAACCCCTAGCATAGACTTAAACATAAACAATCCTAAATAATGACGAGATTTTGAAATAAACCCTTACCTTATGTTCGACTTCCATTGTACGTGTATGAACCTCCTATATAATAATTATATATGTATTATAAATATATTCTAGAAACATACTAATATATATAATACTATATATTATTTACTTAAAATATTTTATCTCCAATTTATTAACAATTATTTGTTAAAATCACTATTCTGGGTAACAATTTCCTCATTTTTCATGTATGTTTTAGTCTGATAGTTTTGATCCTTGTACTTTAATTATATAATCCCACCTTTTAATACATAAATTTTTTATTTTAATGGTACAAACAGGGGTTCTTTTAATGTTTATTTTCTTGCGAAAAATTACATAATACATGAAAAAATTAAACATTATTCTAATACACGTGAAATTCTTATTCAAGGTCCATCATAATTACATTTACTATATATCATAACTTTGGGACATACAACAAAGGAAAGGGTGAGCATAAGTCCCAGTAAGAGAAAATATGGGAAACAATTTAATTTTGATCTTGAAGAATGTCAATAAGAACATGAGTCATAATGATAGGGCATGAGAAAGATCCATATAATAATAATAAGAACATGAATCATAACATGGAAATTTGGATACAACATTGAAATGATAAATTAATAATAATATCACCAAGGTTTTTCACTGAGGTGTTATAAAATTTACCAAATTTATTCACCAAGGTATCGTAAACCATATAATCTTGAGAGATTAAATTCTTTAACCAGCACATTAGAGTGATATTAGTGTGCAACCTTAATATGAATTAATTTTTATGTGAGACACATATATTATAACATTAATTTCATAAAAACCCTATGGAGAAACAAATAAAATGGGTTTCATATCCAAATCATGGTGTTTCAAAAGTTCTTAAAAAACATGATCATTATGTCATTTTAAACCCATTGAAAGGGAATATAGGCTTTATGTATATAAATACCAGAGTAAATAAATATTTTTTAAATATTTTTGAATACCCCTAGAAAATGAAGTTATTTGGGTATTCACAAAAATAAAATGAAATTTCTTGAGGAGAAGAGATAAATTTTGAGAAGTAAATTCGTCAGTATAACGGGTATAAATCATGGTTTCAGAAAAAGGGTAAATGATAGGGGATAGAGGTTTCCCATTGATAAAACATAATTTAAAATTAAGGGAGTGAATAAAAAGGAAAAAATATATAGTAACTATAATAATCAAAAGTTATATATATAAAAAGATGTTCTTGAAATGAAGATAAAATAAGAATATTTCCTTTACCTTAAGTGTGACTCATAAAACCTGAGGATTGGAACCTTGAGGGCCTGGGGACACTTTGTGAGGACTCATTAAGAGGTAAAACTACCATATATTCATGTATTATTGATTTTGAGAAAAATAAATGGGATAAATGGGTGGGTATATATATAAAAAGTTGAGGATTTATTTATTAATTTCCAAATATAGGCCTTGGAAACATAGGTTATGGAAAATTAAAACCCATTGGATTGCCCATAATAATGGAAAATTAGGACAAATTTTATATTATTGTAATCCAAAATAGTCTACAATAATTTTATATTACTTATTTTGGCAAGTAAATGTAAAGTTTTCTCAAAATAAAATTTTTAAAGTTAAAGTATCAATTTTAAAATTTGGAAAGTAACTTATAGATTTAGAAATCGGTTTAAACATATTAAAATGATTTATATTAATAAAATAACATATTTTAGGTCATGTATTGTTGTTAATTATCTATTAAATAATTATTAAATAGTTATTAAGTCATTAAACATACCAAAAAACTCAGACAGTTTTTTTACTATTCATGAAAAAAATAGTATTTTAAAAAATTATCATAAATTCACCCTAACCTAATTTTGATGTGTTGATTTCAAAAATGATATTTATCTTATCACAATAGTTCTATAAATATTATAATTATAAATATTAAATATAAAAAACCTTATTTATTAAAAATAATAGCGGATTGAAAATGCATAGTAAAATTTCTAACACTTAGAAAAATATAAAATTATTTTATCATTTATAATTATATAAGAGTGTTTTTATCATAACATTTCATTAAAATAAGTATTGTTCATAATATAGTAGTTTATTATAAATATTTATATCTTTACTGGAAGGTACAATTTCTTTCTGAAAAGTCAATTTATCAAATTCCATATCAATTTTATTAAGCAAAACTAACCGTCAATGTGATTAATGGAATAAAAAATTTATTTATAGAATGTAATTACACTTTAAGTAAATAGGTAAATGAAACATAACCCCTTATAACACTCACATATAACCTAAGGGTAAGGTGTTTGATGGTGATAGATTCATGGAGTGACTCAGATAACATTTCCTGAGTGGTAATTACCACTAACTTGAACTTCTCCCATTGGAGATTTAGTTAAAAAAATCACTTGTTAAATCTAGTATTGGGATTGGTCATGGGATAACCCCATTGATTCTACCTCCCTCTTAATCTCTGAAAAAATAACTTTATATGGCATAATCCTACTGGCTGAATCCATCATTTCTCTTTTTTTCTTAATTATACTTTTTCATTTCTACTTATAAAAAAATTATAACATTAAAATTATTCCAATGAGTGTATTATCCAATGAGAATAATGACCAACAGTAAATGGTTATATAACGGTCGATTCTTGATGGTTAAATTTCCATTTATACTCAATTCATTATAAAATATATATAGTTTTGTTGAGTATAAAATAATATAACACACATTTTCTTTGGAAACAAATTTTATTCCAAAATTATGGGTCGTTATATTCTTCCCCCTTAAGAAATTTCATCCCTAAAATTTTAACTCATCATATCAGTATAGAAAAGGCGTTGGTACTTATGTCTCATTATCTCGTATGGTTCCCTTATCGCTTTTTCATATTTATGGTTCCTCCAAAACACTTTTTTGAGGTGGGTATTCTTGTTGTGTATAACATTGTTTATATGGTCTAATATCTCCACCTACTACTCCTCATAAGATAGTTCATGACCAGTTTTACCAACTTAGATTTCAGTATATATTACAGGTCATCTATGTACTTACTAGAGAGAGATATGAGGAATACATCATGAACTAGAGCTATATCTGGATATGGTGCACACTAATAGAAAACTGCTCCTATGCAATCAAGGATTTCATAGGGGTATATATACTAGGGGATAAGATTCCCTTTCTTCCCAAACCAGATGACCCTCTTCCAATTTGAAATTCTAAGGAATAATGTTTCACCAACATCAAACTCGGATTCCCTTAGATGGTTGTCAACATAGATCTTCTGATGACTCTAAGAAGACTTTATGTTTTTTGGATGGAATGAGAATTTTTCATCATCTCTTGCACAAGATCGTGTCTAAGAATATTTATATACCAAACTTCATCCCAACATATGGTAGTTCTACATCGCTTCCTATATAGAGCTTCATAAGGTTCCATTTGAATTTATGAATGAAAGATGTTGTTGTATGAGAACTCAAGTAATATGATATGTTGATCTCGTGCACATTTAAATTCCATTGAGCATGTTATCAGAATGTCCTCATGTTTCTAAATAGTCTTTTTTAGATAATCCATCTCTTTGGGGGTGATAGGTCATACTGAAAATCAATTCTGTATTTAGAGAATACTGAATACTTCTCTAGAATTTTTATGTAAACCTTGGATCCCGATAAAAAATGACAGAAAGTGACTCTCCATGAAATCTCACCACTTTCTTTATGTATGTCTTGGAAAGTTGTTCAAGATAGAAATCTTCCCAGATAGTGATGAAAAGGGAATTCTTGGTGAGATGATCCATGATAACCCATATCACATTGTTTCCTTTGGATGTTCTCAAGAGACGAGTGATAAAGTACATAGTGATATTATCTCACTTCCATATTGGTATGGGTAGTGGTTGTAATACCCCTTTAGGAAGTTGTCACTCTACCTTCACTTGTTGACACACCAGGCACCTTGTAGTGTAATAGAAAATCTCCCTTTTCATGTTATCCCACCAATAAATATCACAAAGGTCCCCATACATTTTAGTGCTTTTAGGATGTATATAGAATGTAGAGATATGATCTTCATCCATTATCTCCTTATTTATTTCCATAATATATGGAACACGTATCCTTGTACTAAATTTCAAAACACTATATTGATCAATATTGACCTTTGAAAACTTCTCATTCGCCACAGCCTCTATCTTCTTCTGTAAAAAAGGATATTCTATTTGATATTTCTTGATCTTATCTAGTAATGATAGTTAAGAAATAATTTGGTATAGGGTTGATGATATCACTTCCCCCATGATTCCCATTTCCAAACTTAATGGGTCCTCAATCAATGGATCTCCTTGAATCCTCATAATTTCCAAAACAATAGGGTCTTTCCTAGTTAATGCATCAGCAACTTTGTTTACTCTTCCAGGATGATAATGAATTGAACAATCGTAGTATTTAATAAGTTCCAACCATCTCCTCAATCTCATGTTCAATTATTTTTGGGTGAAAATATAATTCAAAAAATGATGTTATGTGTATATATCACATTTATTCACATAAAGATAGTGCCTATATATATTCAGAGAAAAAATAACCACAGCTAGCTCCAATTCATGTATAAAATAATTCTACTCATGAGGATTCAACTATCAAGATTCATAATAAATCACCTCATAATTATGTACGAGGGCACACCCAGTACCTTTCAGAGATGCATCACTAAAAATAAAAAATCCTCCTCTGATAGAGTGTGTAGTTAAAATAGGTGCAGTAACCAATATCTTCTTCAACTCTTGGAAAGTTTCTTCAAACTCCTTTATCAAGATGAACTTTTCCCCTTTTCAAATTTACTTGGTTAGTGGATTAGATAGCTGTGAAATTTTTTCACAAAATTCCTATAATATCCTACAAAACCAAGGAAACTATGAATCTCAATTACAATTTCAGGATGAGGCCACACCTCCACAACCGTTTTCTTGGAAGGTTTAATTGAGATTTTTTCATTGGTTACAATGTACCCTAAGAAAGAAAATTATTGTAACCAAAATTCACATTTTATGAAATTTCTTAATAGCCTCTCTTTCATAATAATTCTAACCTAACCCTTATATTATCCTCATTATCTTTGAAACTTTTTGAATATATCAGAATACAATTGATAAAAGCTACCACAAATTTATCAAGGTAGTCCTTAATAACTCTATTCATAAAATCCATAAATATATTAGGTGCATTAATCAAGATGAAGGGAATAACAAAAAACTCATAATGTCTATATCTTGATCAGAATACAACCTTTGTAATATCTTCTTTCTTTACCCTCAATTGATCATAACCAGATCAAAGATCAATCTTGGAGAATAATTAACCCCCATGAAATTGGTAAAATAAATAATCAAACCTTTGAAGAGGGTAGTTGTTCTTCACTATTGTGTCGTTAAGTTCTCTAAGACCAATGAATATCCTCATTGATCCATATGTTTTATTCACAAAGTGAATAGGTGTGCCCAAAGGACACACACTTGGTTGGATAAACCCATTCTCAAAAAGATCTTGGAGTAGTTTATTTAATTTCTCCAGCTCTACATTTTCCATTTTATACAATGTCTTTGATGTTGACTTGGATATAGACATAAGTTTAATGGATAACTAAACCTATATTTTTGGGGGGTTTAGTTAACTCCTCATGAAATACGACAATGTATTCTGAAGTGATGGGGACATTTTCAGGTCATATACTTTCATTTACTTCTGCATCTTCATAGCCTATGGGATGTGATTTTATAAAATGCTGAGGTTGTGATATCTCTCATTTTAAAACAATTGTAGGTTTTACATTAAATAATAATGAGGTTTCATTTCTTATATATTTTATGTTACCATTATAATTTGAGAGTCATTCCATCCTAGTATAACTTTGAATTCCATCATGAGAATGACTACAATATTTGAGATGATGTTATACTCGCCAAAGTAAATACTAGGGTTACTATAAACTATTGATTCTTGGATAATCCCTCCAGGATTCTTGATTAATAGATCTACTTCTATCCATTCAGATATTGATTCTATATTCTATTCAAACTTGGAGGAAATAAAGGAAAACATAGAACAAGAATTAAACAAAGTACATTATATCTTTGAGAGAAAAACGATAGCACCCTCCAAAAAATAATTTTGAGATTACAATTCATCCTTCGTGATATAAAAAACATTTCCTTTCTCCCTTTCACTATATTGAGGTTAATGGTGATTCCCCTCCACTAGATTCAAATTAGGAAAGTGATTTTAAAAGTTCCTACATTTTCCACACTTATAACATTGGACTTCAGGTTGGGTCTACACCAGCTTCCCTTTATAATTAGTGTTGATAATTTTAGGCTTCACATCATAATGACAGTTCTAATAAATATGTCCTTATATTCCACACTTGTAACATTTCCCACTCCCGAGCAAGTAGTCCCTCAAAAAAAATTTCCCACATTTGTTGCATGTGGGAAGTTTCACTTGATTTACTCCTCTTCCTTGATCAAAGTTCTTCCCTAATCTTAGGTTCGTTGATATCTTATTTCCATTCAATCTATGAGAACACTATATCTTTTCAAACTCTAGTTCAACCATCATATCACTTTGCATTATCTTCTTGAAGTTTTCATAGTCTCGATTGGATATATTCTTCTATATATTGGTTCTTAGTCCACCGAAGAATATATCAACCTTTCCATTATGATCCAGGACAAATATAGAGGTGTAAAGATAAATTATTTCCAATTATATCTCATATCTTCTCATGGATTCATTTTCCTTTGTATTTAGCTCTAGGAATTCATTTTCCATTTTCATTCACATCGAACGAGGGAAATATTTTTGAAAAAGGTTCCTATGAACTCTTCCCACTCCATAGCTTTAATATCCATTATTGGATTTGTGATTTTAATCAATTTCCACTACTGATCAAATTATCCCTCTAAGAGATACACATCTAGGGGACTTTTAATAGTACTAAATAATGGAGTATAGAAAAGAACTTTTCTATAGAGCTTATCCTTTGTTCAATAATCAATGTGTCGGTAGATCCACTGAAAGAAGGTGGTCGTTGATGCATGAAGGACTCAATAGAAAGTGGTTTCCTTCTACATGGATTTTTTATCTCATATTGATTCAAGTTATTGTTTATAACTTGAGTTAAATGATTCATCATTCTCATGAAGTTTTCAATTACTTCTTCCATAAGAGGGTTTTTAGTGCATGGTCCATTATGCTCACCAATTATGTGGTTCCTCCTTTTTCTTGAAATTTTATAAAACAATAAAACCTTAGTGATAAAGGTGTTTATTTTAAAAAATATTATAATTCTAAATTGATTTTATTTATTAAAAACTCATGCTTAAATATTTTATTCTTTAACAATAAAAAAACGTTCTATAAATACTTTATAATAGTTTATAAAAAGATTATGATTAACCAAACATATTCCCTGGGGAGTGTCAAACATGGAGTGTAGTGAGGCTTATTGTCATGCACTAGTTCCCATTAGAGTTTATATCAAAGTGTTATTTTCAGGTTTTACCCCTAGATACATCTGTGTCAGATCCACGTCCACTTATTCATATCTAGACAATGATTTCTTTTCTCAGAAACCACTTACTTAATACTTCACCAAAATACCAGGATTTTTTCCTATATTTTGAATTTTCCCTACGGTTATTCCAATTTCTTAAAATCCTTATTTCCATAAATAACTAAACCTTTATTTGATACAAACTATAGAACCCAACCTTTTACTATATAAACTTTTCAATTACATGGTATAAATAGAGAATATTTTAATGTTTACTTTCTTGAAAAAAGGTACATAAAACATGGAAACATAAAAAAATATTCTAATCCAATTGAAATGGTTATTCAATGTTCATACTAACTAAATTTACTACATCTCATAACCTAGGGACAGACATAAAAGTAAAGGGTGATCACAAGTCCTAGTAAGGGAAAAAAAGGGAAATGGTTTACTTATGATCTTGAGGGATATCAATAAGATTTTGAATCATAAATATAAGGCAAGAGAAAGATGAATATAATAATAATAACATGGAAATGTGGTTAAAATACTTAAATGATAAATTCATAATAATATCATCAAGTTTTCTACACTGATGGGTCATAAAAATTACCAAGGTAATTTACCAAGGTATCATAAAACATGTCATCTCTATAGATTAAATTCTTCACCAAATGCATTGGAGATATATCAGGGTGTAACCTTAAAATATATTAATTTTCATGTGATCCACCTATATCATGATAAATAATTTTATAAATAACCTATGTAAAATAAAATAAAATGAGTTTCATATCAAAATCATGACGTTACAAAAGTAATAAAAAAAGGCATGATCACTATGTCATTTTTAAATCACAAAAACTTAATTTGTTTTTTATATATATTGATAATAGAATAAAATAAATAATTTTTACATATTTTTTAATCCCCCTATAAAATAAATAGTTTTTTGTATTCAAGAAAATAAAATATAATATAATTTCCTTGGGAGAAGAAAGAAATTTTGAGAAGTAAATTCAACAGCATAACTAGTATAAAATGTGGTTTTAGAAAATGGTAAAAAGAGTGGGGACAGGGCCATCCAATTGATAAAAATTTATTTAGAAGAAATAGAATTAATAAAAATTAAATAAGAGAGAGTAACCATAACATTCATAAGACATATACAAAAATAGGTTCTTGAAATGAAGAAAAAAGAAGGGTATTTCTCATACCTTAAAGAGTTACACATAAAACTTAATGACCGGAACCTTGGGGGCTTGAAGAAATCTTGGAAGGACTCAATACGAGGTAAAACTACCAAATATTCATGAAGGATGTATTTTTAGTGAAATTAAATGGAGAAATGGGTGGTTATTTATAGCGAAAGTGTAGTATTCGTTAATTAATTTCAAAATATAGGTCATGGAAACCTGGGATGTGGAAAATAAAAAAAATGGGATTACACATGGTATTTTCCAATGTCATTGGACACTTGGGACACCTTTTATGTTATATTATTCTATAAGAGTCTAAAAACATTTAATATTACTTATTTTTTGCAAGGAAAAGCAATGTTTCTTCAAAATAGCATTTTTACATTTAAGGTTTCCATTTTAGAATTTGGAAAGTAAATTATAGATTTTAAAATTAAATTAAATCAATTAAAATATATGATATTAATAAAATAACATGTTTTAGTCTGTATATTTTGTTTAATTATGTATTATATAATTATTACATAATTATGAAGTCATTAACCATATCAAAAATCATAAATAGTATTTTTACTATTCGTGAAAAAATAAAGTACTTTAGAAAATTCTTATAAATTCACCCTAACCTAATTTTGACATGTTGATTTTTTTAATGGGCCGAAGGCCAGAATTTTTTATTCTGTTTTTTTAATCCGCCTTTTAATGGTTGAAGGGTAAATCTAACATTAAATTCTCTATAGGCTTCATGACATTAAAGGACCCGAAGGTCTTAATGGAATACATCCCAGACTATGAGTAGTTGAAACTGCCCCTCCCCAACATCTACAACGTGATAATATCTATACATGTTAATTTCAAAAATGATATTTATTTTATCATAATAGTTCTATAAATATGATAATTATAGAATTTAAATATAAAATTCCTTATTTATTAAAAATAATAGTGTATTGAAAATGCATAGTAAAATTTGTCGCACTTAAAAAAATATAAAATTATTTTATCATTTATATTTAAATAAGAGTATATTTATCACAAAATTTAATTAAAATTGTTATTATTATTATTATATTTTATTTTAAATATTTATAACATTACTGTAAAGTACAATTTCTATCTTAAAAATCAATTTATCAAGTTTTATCTCAATTTTATTAAGAAAAGCTATTCTTAAAATAGAAGTAATAGAGAAATAAAATTTATTTATTTAATGGAATTACACATTAAGTAACTAGGTAATTGAAACATAACCCCTTATAACTCTCGAATGTGACCTAATGGTAAGGTGTGCGATGGTGATAGATTCATGGGGCAGCTCAACTAAGATCACCTGAATGGTAATTTCTATTAACTTAAACTTCTCTCATAGGCGGTTTCGTTCAATCTTAGATTGCTAAAGCTTAGATTGGTCTTGGTCAAGGGTGAACCCCAGTGATTATACCTCATTCCCAATATCATATAAATTATTTTCATATAGAACAACCTTACTATTTAAGGCTATCATTCCTCCTTACCACGTTAATTATAATTTTTCATTTCTACTTATAAACAGAAATTATAATCTTAAAATTATTACTAAGAGTATAGTTTCCAATGTTCATATTTACCAAAAATCATATTTTAAAAAATTTCATATAATTTTTAAGTTATTATAGTAGAATTTTCATTTATACTCACTTCATTATTAAAGAGATATATTTTTTTTGAGTACAAAATAATATAACACACATTTTCTCAAAAAACAATTTTTATTCAAAAAGTCTTTGTTGTTACATTGATCATGGTTTAATATTATCAAAAAAATATAATGATATAAATATCATGTATATTCATTATATATATATTTATATAATCCATAAAATATAGATATATCAAAATAAATTACGATGTTCATGGAGATGGTTGTTCATACATACACATGAACATTGTTTTCACTTTTCTATGGATGGAATAAAAGAAAGGTAAATAATAATTCACCTTTAAAGAATAATGATTATATAAAATATATCATATATATTTATTAAATCAACCCTTATTCCCATCCATGTAAATCCAAAATTAAAAATGAATCACATCACTTGGTAGAGGTGGTAGTCCACACGTACGCATGTGCGACGATATCACTTTTCTTTTGATATAAAAGACGGTGGATAATAGTGGTTTCATAATCATAATAAAATTGAAATATATTTAGGATAATGAAGTTATTACTTTATGATAAATACCATAGATTTATAGGAGTTAAAATAATAAGTAAAAAATTGATCGGTTAAGGCGGTTACCTCTTATTTGAAAGAAATCCTTTAGATCTCCTCTTAAGGAATGTAGGGTCGGTATTTTTGTTAAACCAGCACCTATAGAACATGTATAAGGATTTTTATAAGATAAGTGGGTAAGGATTTATCTATACTATCAACTCTAGTAATTTCAACCCTTTCTCATCCATGTGACTGAGACGATCTTGATACAACTTCAACATTCAATAATTTTTTGAGCTATAATGTATTGTGCCTTCCAAACTCCAAATAAGGGGAAATGTTCTATATTTAATACATTTAACCATTACAATGGATATCCATGTTATTTTATACATTCCTTAAATAAACATTATAAATAAACCAACATTATTAAGATCACTATCCAAGATAAGATTCTACTATAACCCCAGTATGTTCCTCACCCCTTACAACTTCAGCAAGTATTCCCTTCTGGTTCAGACATTCACATCACCCTTTCTAACAATCTCAATGGTTTCATCATCAAAAATATGAACCTTGTCAAATATTTTGGATACATATTTCCTCATGCTACTCCTTTTGTATATTGAGTAAAATTAAGCCACATAATTAATTATTTATGACTCCAATATACTAGTGATGATTAGAAACAAAGTAATTTCCTTAGTAGTGGTATTTTTAAAAGAACTTCCGAAATGGAACTTTCCAAAATTAATTTTTAATTCTCTATAATACTTATTTTGGTAACCATTATTTCTAAAATACAATCATACAGGTCTGAGATCATCAAATTTACCTCAACTCTTCTTCCTCTTTTCCAAATTCTTATTCTAACCATTCAACTAAGTGGAGGGACCACTGCCATCCATACTATAAATCGTTATATAGACCTAATTCCACAAAATATATTTATTCAATATGATATCATGAAATTCCTCAAACACAATATTTGTCTTACACATTAAGTTACTCACTTCGGTAACCATAAATTCCCACAAATTACCTCTGAACATCACTCCTATTTATTTAAGAAGCCACTAATTCACATTGAAATCATTAACATGGTCCACCACTGAGTTTCCTTATTTTATATTCAAGATGAAGATTAACTATAGCAGGGGGAAGTTTTTAATTTTGGTAGGAATATCATATATGTATGAGAGAGTGAAAATTAATGTCATAGTAATATACTCCTCCTTGATGTTTAAATTCATGTTATGGGAAAATATCATATGAACAACCCCAAGTGATTTCTAATTTATCCAAACAAATTCTTATTTTACCATGTCTTTTAGTTTGATTCCTTTCTAAAGAACCACTAGATATCTCTAAAACAAATAATCTTCAATTTTTATCTTTAGAAATCAAAAACCAATCCCCTAAAATATATCAATTAAGAAATTTTATCCTTTCAACAATATTCTTTATAAAACAGTTAATTCCATTTGAATTTTTTTTAAAGGAAAGTACCTCACCTAAATTATTATTATGATATCTAATGCAACTTGTTGTTTCAAAATCCACCAAGTCCCAAAATTCCCTTTTAGAACCTAAACTTTTAAAACAAGGTTGAAATTTTCAAAATATTACAACACATTATTTCAACATACAAAGGAAAAAACTATGCTTTAGCATCTCATTATTAATAATTTTGAACTCATAAAGTCTTTTAGAATGAAACACACATTGACTGAAAATTCATTTTTTATTTCAAAATATCAGCTTTAAGGAAATGTGAAGACTAAATTTACAGTTCCAAAACATCACCAGGCAGGAATAGAAGTTTCGAAATACAAAACATAACCAGTTTCCAACTTTGAATTTCAAAAACAACACAAAACCAGATGCCTGCCTCAAATCAGTAGTCTCTAGTGTCAGCCGGAGTCGCTTTGTCTTCCATCAGCCATCAACTGCATTGGTAATATATCATCTTCATCACCACCCATCACCAATCACCAGTGAGGAAGCTACCGGGATCCATCATCTTGGATTATAAGCACCATCATCATTGTCTAAAACACATAGATTGAAGCATCACCATTGTGAACTAACAAACCACCATCAGAGGATACAGTTTCTTCCTGGGGAACCTTCTGAGATGCCAACCATAGCTCAAACCACACCATCCCAAAACCTCACCAAGATCCAACACACCAGACCAACCTTGGAACTAAAATTTCCAAATACAATAAGGGTAAATAGGTGAATCAGAGGGACACTAGTGGAAAATGGGTTTCAACGGCAGTATTTTAACATCGATTCTTAGAGACCAACATTAAAAGTCACTTTTTAAGTTGGTTTTTCAAATAACGGATTCCAAAAATCTAATAAAATTTATATATAATTTCACAACCTTCTTTTTGAAAGTTTGTGGAGAAAAAATGGATTTATGTATCAAATGTTATGGACGATGGAAGTTGAATATTATATGACTTGATTTTTAACTTCATATTGTTTCTATAATTAATAGTAAAAATTAATTTTTGGTGTCTATTATTCAAATAAACAATGTTAAAAATCGAACAGAAGTTGTATATAATTTCCCGATCTTCGATTTGACAGGTTTTAGAGAAAAACATACTTAAGGATCAAAATTTATGAATTCCGGAAGTTCAATATTTTATGACATGAATTTTAGCGTTAATGTTTTTCGATAACCAATGTAAAAAAAGTAACTTTTGATGTTTTGTTTTTAAATAATAGACACCCTAAATAAAATAAAAGTTTTTCCAAATTTTCTATTTGATAGGTCTTGGAGAAAAACTAGACTTACTGTTTAAATTTTATGGGCGTCAGAATTTGATATTATATTACTTGATTTTTTGTGTCGGTTTTTGTCAATAATTGACGTTAAAAGTCACTTTTGGTGTTGGTTTTTAAAATAACTGATTCTAAAAATAAAATAAAAGTTGTAGATAATTTCTTAATATTCTATTTGAAAGGTCATGGACTAAAAATGAACTTATGAATCAAAAGTTATAGATGTTGGAAATTTACTATTATATTACTTGATTTTTGGCATCGATTTTTGTCTACAACCGACGTTAAAAGTCATTTTTGGCATCATTGTTTAAAATAACAGATGCCAAAAATCAAGTACAAGCTGTAGATAATTTCTCAAGATTTTATTTGACAGATCGTGGATCAAAAACATACATACATATCAAACAATATGGACACTGTAAGTTGATTATAATATGACTTGAGTTTTTACATTAGTTATTGTCAATAGCCAACATTAAAAGTCACTTTAGGTGTCAGTTTCTCAAATAACTAATGCCAAAAATCAAATAAAATTTTTAGATAATATCTAAATATTCAATTTAAAAAGTCGTGGAAAAAAATGACTTACATATCAAAATTTATGGATGTCGGAAGTTGAAGATTATATGACTTGATTTCGGCATCAGTTTTTTTAAATAACAGACATTAAAAGTTCCTTTTTGGCATCAGTTTTTCCAATAAATGATGTTAAAATTCACTTTTTGGCATCAGTATTTCAATAAACAATGTTAAAACCCCTACATGATAATAGTTTTGACATCGATTATATATTTAACCGACGTTAAAAGTAAAATTTCAAATACGTGTGTCCGGTATTTCAATTTTTTCACAACGTAGGTTTCTATTTTCAAAATCCTTCCTAAATTTTAATGCAGCACCACCATAAATATTTTCATTTAAAATATATAGAACCAAATCCTCTTTCTTTCAACATTTTCGATATCATTAATATAATCCATATTTCAACAATTCTTCAATCAACGATTTGTACATGGTATTTATTTTCATCATTTAATTTCCTTATTATTGATTTCTTTATCACTAAACATATTAATATTTATATTATCATGATGAAATATTATTCTGATGGAGATAAAATGATGAACATTCCACAAGGTATCCATTAGTTGAGGTGAAATATTCTTTATTACACGCCATTCTCATTACTACATGTGTTCTTTCTTAAAAAAAAGTGAAATAATGAAAAAAAAGATATCGATTCAAATAAAACCTATAAAAGAATTAAAATTAGTTTGAATCTATTTGTTTATTATTTTTTGTATTCATTTGGAGAATATTTTTTATTCTTGTTTCACATGATTTCTTTGAGGTAATTTTTATTCATCGATACATATGGACGTTCAACTTATGACATCATTAACATTTGACCCGTAAGTCCGTTTTAGCTCCATAAGAAATCAAGTAGAAGATTGGGAAGCATAATTTTGATTTTGGTTTTCTAAAGACTTATAAGGCCTAACCTTCAGTGTCAGTTTATATGAAAATCGATTTTGAAGACTCACGGGGGCAAAGTTTAGACATCGGTTTATAAAAACCAATGTTGAAGATTAAATTTTTTACATTGCCTTTATCAATGTCAGTTAAAAACTGACAATAAAATTAAAAAAATCGATGTTAAAACCCATTTTCCATCAAAAAACACATCGAGGCTTTACTCTAATTGGATACTTCAATACTGTACATCATATATGTTATCAAATTATGAGATCATTAAAAAATAATGCTAAAGTAATATCACTTTATTTTATAAAATTTAATCCTAATATACATGAAGGGAAATTTGTATTTTAGGATAATATATTATATTAAAGTAAGGTTCGATATCTATATAATCATCGATTCATATTGGGTTGGATGTTTTAATGACAAGAAGTCTACATCCAGAACAGTTTTCTTCTTGGGAAATATATGTGTGGCATGGAACCTAAAGAAATAAATTTTTGTTGCATTAAGTGCAATTGAAATGTAGTATAATGTTTTAACTTAAGAAACCAACAAATTTATGTGAATGAGAACTAAAAATTGAGATCATAAGGTGGTGGTGAAGTTATCATTACATGTAGGTTGTGATAATCAGTGTGTAATGAATATTTTGAGAAACCTGGTTAAACATTATTGATCAAAGAAAATAGATATTAAGTATCACTTCATAAAATAAATGTTTGAGTATGGAATGTTGAAGTAGGGGTTTTTTCCTTATAAGGATAAAGTAGTGTATTTATTTAACAAACTGTTGTCAAATAATTCATTCCAAAAATTAAGTTTGTTACATCTCAATGTTAAGGTATTGTTATTTATCCTTTCTCACTAGTTACTTGGATGTTCTTAACAATGGGGGAGGGAAATGGTAGCAAAAATCCAAATATTTATATTTTTCCTTATGGGGTGGAAAATCTTATTAATGGGGATAGATATTTAGGGATACTTTTTCAAAAGGGGACAGTAGTGAGTTCGGTGTAAACAGTGGTGTGTGTGTGTGTGTGTGTGTGTTTTAAGCTATTATTTTAGTATTTGTGTTTTTTAAAGTGTTTGATGTGTGAACTATTATAACCTGTTTATATATTATGGGTATAGAAAGTTTTTGGTGCATGTACAAGAATAGTTTTTTGAAACTAAATTGAGAAGATAATTTTGAGAGGTTGTTTCTAAGTGAATGTGTGTTACTCTTATGGATAAATTTAACCTTATTATTATTTTTTCTTTTTTCTTTCATTTAGTTTTCTCATGTAGTATTATAATTATTGAATGATGATTCATTACTATTTTTTTAGAGTTATTTAATTTTTATGGTTGATAAAGAAACTCAAATTATGATATATTTTCTATTGGGATGATTTTTGAGTCAATCAACTTTCTTATAATATTTTTGAAAATGACAATACACTTTATAATGATTTTGATTTAACTTGGAGGTTTTCGTTTTTTTCTTTTGTAGGTGTAATGCCCAATGATTTAAATTTTTTTAAACTCATGTAGTTTTATTCTCTAGTACTTGTACATTATAGTGTTGTGATGGTTTGTGCATCAGATGATAAATATAGAGCCTACATTCATCGAAATATGTAATGTTTCATATAATATAGTTACAACCATACTTGAAAATATCATATGTATACCATTGGATTTTTTAAGGGAATTATATATAAATTGTATTGAGGGCTTCATGGAGTGAAAGAAAATATATTTTAACATCATAGATCTTGCATACAATCACCTTGAAGTTTGCATCATCTCGATTCTTTGAGTGATTTTGATTATAATATTTTCTTCTAGTATGATTTTTTTAAGATGTCCAATTAATAAGTATTATTATAAAACTTCTTAGCTTTCTCTTTGAAATTATTTATAGGCTAATCTTGTGTGATCGAGGAGGATTCAAGTTTGGAACTTGTGTTGTTTCTGACTGAGGAGATCAATATGCTTCTTGGTATGGAATATTTATTTGATTAACCATCATGTTAAACAATATTTAGAGGATTGGAATTATTTTATAGTGAGGAGCTAATAGATTAGCTCCGGGATAGATAATAGAGATACCTTCTCATTGGTTTGTAATAAATGAAGTTTTGGGTTTAAAACTTGATGCCTTCTAAAAGTTCTGTCGCATAAGAAGTTCATGTAGGAATTATGAACCTTAGTTTATGTTATAAAACTACCTACTAACTTGGTTTAAAAATGAATACTTCCCTATTTGAAAATATATTTGGTAATAATATCTTTAGGGGTTTTGGATTATTATTTGAAACTCCAGGAATTATTATTTTATTATCTTGTTTCTTACTTTTTGTTGTGTTGTTACTTTTATCAGATGATGTTTAATTTATAATAGTTTATTTTCCCTTATAATTACTTTGATAATTTGAAAATAATTGAAACTTGACATGTCTTTTCAATAGAATACTTGAGTGGGAAAAAATAATAAGACTTATTTTTACTAGAATTCACCCCCTATAGTGTCATATATTCTATTATCTATGACAATATTTGTTATTAGATCCATTCTCTTCATTTATCTCATAATACATTTGGTATTAGAGTAAATCACTTGATATTTAATCTAGAATCTTCATCTGAGATAGTCTCTTTATTTTTATATTTTCTATCTATTTATTGAAAATTATATTAGTTTCCTTATACTAACTATTAAAAATAGATAAGATGGATTTGTTTAGATATTAAAGGTATTATTCCAGTTAGCATTTTGGATCATATAAATCCAAATAGACCACCAATATTTGATGGTGCATGTTAGGAATATTGTAGATATTGTATGGAAACATATGTGATTAATACTTGAGTATATAATTGTCTCAATACTATCAAAAATTATAAAATTACAGAGAAATAAATTATTGGTTTTACTCATAATGAAATATATGAATTTCAACTAAACTTCTGGGTGTGCAATAATTTATTATGTGATATATAAAGTAATATTTACAAATATGTTTCTTCATGTCAGATAGCTTATGGAATTTGGAATAAATTTGAAGTATATCACTTCATAACTTCTAATATTATAGAAACAAGAATAGTTGTAATGTGGAAGACTATCAAAGTTTTTAATTTTTCCTTGGTGAAAATTTTTCATAGATTCACCAACAGTTCATGATGATCGTGAACATATTATAATATCTTAGATAGAAAGTGTTATCAAAATATCTTCTTGTAGATAAGATCATCAATATGTTACTAAAACAATGGGAGTCAAAGAAAATATAAATTGATGATACTAAGTACATTATGAATATCATATTAGATGATTTAATTGTAACTATCATTCAATATTATAGTATGCCAAAAAGATATGTTGATAAAGTGAGAAAGAAAAATAATTTTTTGTTTACATCAATGTCCAAAGCTTTAACTTCTGAAACTCAAATTTCTAAGTTGATCACATCTAAAGGTAGCAGTTGTGAGGAAATTATTGAAGGTGATATCACATAATTTTCTAGAATAATAAACAGATATATAGGTAATAATATCTTACAAAATAATAATTAAAAGGATATAAAATAAAAAAATAAATGGAAGGAATATTCATACACTACATATATGAATACAAGAAACTAGGACACATCAGCCTTAGTTTCCATAGGTTATAGAAAAAGAATAAGGATTGAATATTTTTTGTTATCATATGGGGTATTGATATGGAAAAATAAGAGTGAGTGGATTATAAACTAAACCATGGATAGAAATTTTTTCCTAGTCAAAGCATAAGTAGACTGAAAGATACAATATTTGAATAGAATATAGAATATATCAGAGTTAATAAAGTTTAAAAGTAGTGAAATCTAAACCATTTATTATTAGAAAACTATCTAATGAAAATATAAGTGAAACATAATATTAAATAGTTAGAAAGTAAAATATTTTTAACAAGAGTATTGGAATATTAGAAAATGAATAATAAATAAAATGAAAAACAAATAACATTTAAAATAATGTGTGAAGTATTGAGAAAAACCTAAAATACTCTAAAATGATATAAATTACCAAAAAATCCAATAAATGAACCCTTCAATTTTAGACTAAAGTGTAAGGAGGTTCATAACCTGAAATAAATTTTCTTATTCAAATCATAGATCGTACTCCATTGTAAACCTATTGTTAGGCATCAGCGTCCTATCCACAGACACTTTTCCATATTATCCCTAGAATCTATTGATCAATACAATAAATTAATTTGTCATCCTACCCAAGGAAGTTGTTAATATTAATGGATCATAAGTTTATTAGATAAAATATCTTCTAGCTTGGAATCTATTTGATCTCAGTGATTGGAAAATGAAAAATTATATATAACAAAACCAGTATATTTATAAAAAAACCTCATAGATATAGATCTCATCACACTTAGAAAATATTGAAAATTCAGATAAATAAAAATCAATGAGTTGTTATTATGTATTTTATGGTAATAAACTTTTGGTACTTGTAAATCTCTAAATGTCTCAATTTATTTTGATCCTTGAATCCTCGGGTTGAATTAATAGACATCCAGATAAGAAAATCCAATGGTCTGATTCTCAGTTCTTTAGATTTAGTTATAGAAGCATAAAAGGAAACTTACAATCAACCAATGGATGACACTCAAATTATATATTCTGATGAATTCAACACAATCATGGAACTTGAATCATCTATAAAAAAATTCATCTCAAGTCATCTAGTGAACTTATCAGTACAACATGATGTGTATGTGGAGAATATGTATTTCACATACAAAAATTAAAAAAATTCCAATCAATTATTTTCAAATAAGACTGTAAAATGAGTGTATTATAAATTTCAAACCAAGGATAAAGTTGGTTAATTGACTCAAAAATCTTCTCCTTTTTAACAGTCAAAATCATGGATCAAAAATATTAAGGTTAATGAAATTAAAAAACAAACTCCCTATAACTTTTAATAAAATATTATCTACAAGAATATTTAACATTCTATCTAAAAAAATACTTTTTTATTCTCTTCCTTTGTAGAAACTTGTCTAGAATAGAAAGTATTTATATAAAAAATAGAACAAAATCTTATATTCATGAGTTTATTAACTTTAGGAAAATTTTCAAACATCTCAAACATAATCTGAAAAACTTAAATTTATCCCCCTTTTTTATATTTATAAATAATTTCAAAGAAAATAAATACTAAGTAAGATAAAATTTATGAAGTAGTTATAGATCATTTCACAAGAATAAAAGAAATAAAAATCCCCATTTATTGATATTCAAAAAAGTAATAAGAATAATTTATTGATTATTTAATGCCCTTCAGTCCTCCCCTTAACATTTTTACATATTTCATTATTGAATTTCGAAAATGATAATAAATCACAACACATAAAAGATATAATGAAATTCTTTTTATTTTCTAATGTTTATCCTTTTGATTAGATATTTATTCATGTTTTACATGGTTATTTATACACAAAAGATAATAATTCAATATATTCAAAGTAAAGAGATTTATAGATACAAAGGGATTTAAATTTTATACTTTCATAAGAGATTTTGTGATTATTGATTCTAACTTTTACAATCTATTAAATTGATGGTATATCTTATGATTTTATTATTTAATAACTCTTCCCATCTTCTTAGTAACCTTTTTATGATTCTATATATTATGATAAATGTTAACTGAAAGTGACTTAGTTTCATCCAATTCTTTAGCCAAATATTTAATATCAATCTCATGAGGCTTAATAAATTTCACCAATCATATAAAATTTTGAAAATATAACTCAAAATATAACTTACAATTATTCACATCTAACTTCATATGAAAAAGATAATTTTGGAACTACTAATTCCACATATTTTCATGAGGTTTTTTGAACTAAGACTACAATATATTGAGCTTATAATTAACTTGGGAAAAGAAAGATTCCATACTATAAAATTAAATCATCTACTATGAAATGAAGTTAATTTCATTTTCTATATAATGGGATCTAGAAATTAAAAAGGATTTTGAAAATATTTATTAATTAAAATCAACTCCATCTCTTATTTCATTTATCAATTGATCCTCTATGTTTTATTAAAAAGGATTCAGAGGGTCAACATATAAATAGACTTATCCTTTTTTCACGCTATCACTTTTATGGACTAAAATTCTTAATAATTTTACTATAACATATCTATAATCATAAATAACCTTTTTTATTCATCTTCAAGATTTAAAGATTTTATTTATTCTATTTTTTATTATATTTCATTGAAAGTAAAAACTTTCTTCTGAGGGTCATCTTCCAAACTTTTGACTTAAGAAAAAAGTGTCTGTAATTTTTAAAAAAGTGGTTGTTAGAGAGTTTAAAATAATACTTGAGTATCATTTTCAATTACTTTATCTTTTACATTTACAATTTATGTTCCATATAGACTAGATTTCTATAAAAACATTTAAGCTTCTACTGGATGATTCTAGATAAATAAAGAGAAATATTTATTTGAGAATTATTATGATTTAGTGTGAACTATTTTTTCTTATGATCTAAATTTTGAATACTTATTCTTCTCTTAATGATATCAATTTATATTTTTATAATACAAAAAAATAAAACATTTTTTATTATAATGTCCAGATAATTACACCTAATTTATAATCCCACAAACCACTATATTTATCAAAAAGTTAGTTTCCTTTCTTTTTAATGGTTTTTGAAGGATTCAAATTTTTATGATAGAGTTGATCAAATATTTAAAGTTCCACAGATTCTAATAGCTCTCTATTATTATCCTTCAAAAATATCTTCTTCATCTACTTTGATTCTCGAAGTATATCTTTCTCTCCTAATTTAACAATTTTATTTTCTTTACTTATATAAAAAAACTTCATATTAACTATGGTATCATGATTTAAAAAGAATTATTTAATCATTTATTCTGTTATAAAGTCCAAGACATCATTCATTTGATGGATATTAACAATCATCTAATTTAAAAAAGTATATTATAGTAAAATATTTAATTTAACTATACGATAACATACAGTTTCCATTTAATCTTAGATAAATTTCACAAGGATAAAATTACTCATTCCATAAAGGTGATCCATCACATTATGGTCTTGAACTTTTAGAGTACATTTATCCCCTTTTATCGGCAATAATAAGGCTTTAACTCATTTAAAAAAATTATTAATTTTGGATAGAGGTGGTTCATTTTATAAAATTTATTCTTAGAAAAAAACTTGGATTCCTCAGACCTAGACTTTATAAAATATTTGGATGATTCAGGTACCTTATACATAAAAAAAGATATCCTATTTAAAGTGGTAGTTGTATTACCTCATATACATTACATAGGTTCATTATTAACTTATGATCTTGAACTTTGAAATTCATTTTTTGTTCTACATCAAATTCAAGGAAACAAATTCTAGCATAAAATTTATGAACAAGACATGGATAGATAATCCATCAACCTTTCGTGAAAAAATTCTCTCAAATAAATCTCTCTGAAAATATCCATATCTCTTTTAATAAAAAAGAAATCAAAAGCTAAAAACTAATAGGGATAGGACTTTTCTCTGATAGAAAAAATTGTGAACCAAGGGGTTCACAATCCTTATATAGGTGATTTGTCCAACCATAGATCTTAACTTGCCCAAAGGTCAAGATTAACTCCCTCTATAAATAAATAATGTCAAATATCATTCAAGGTTTAAATTTTAAATTTTATAGGAATAATATATGATAAATAACAAAAATTTTAAACTTTGTAGTTTATGTTAAAAATTCTCATAAGTATGAAAAGTAAATAAACAACCACCATATATTAAAATTTTCATAATACCTTAATGAAAAAGATTGAAAAATTTAAGAAGTTATCTTCTAAACTAATGGCTTGATCTTCCTCCATATAATATTTTTATAAAAATTGTTCAAAACTATATTCGTATATTCTGCTTAATTTAATGGTAGAAAACAATTTTTATAAAATTTATGCAAACAAAATAAACTCCTTCTCAAAAATAGAGTTTATATATAAATAAAAACTTTCTTATTATTAAATGTTAAATTCAAATAACTAATACAAGTTCTATTAAAACAAAAAATTATCAAGTACTATATATATTAATTCAATAATCAGTAAATAAGAGCTTTATTTGATTAAAAATAACATTCATGGTAGTTAAGCTTACTTTGGTATGGAAATATTTGTGAATAAATCTTTTGGTACCCAAATATTCCTTCCCATTTAATATTTGATAACTAAAATACCCTTTGAAATGTAAGCTCAATTTTTTCTAAACGATTTGATTTTATTTAAGGAATATTGTTTCTTATAATGTCCACATCTCTAGTATATCAAGAAAAATATCACTATAAGGAACAAAATAACTATCTTGATAACCTGGACTTTTGATAGAGGTATGTCTATGTCTGGAAATTCTTCTCTTTGGTCTCAACTATCTATATATTTTCTCAAAAGACTTTATTACTATTATATAGCTTTTTAGAAGATTCTTGAGAGTTTAGAATTAATATTTCAATCTTACTACTTCTTTTTTATCTTCTAAATATGATATTTTCGTCCCCTTCATATCATAAGTTTACTTATAAACTTTATCTTTTGACTACTTCAACTCTAAAATAAGTATGGTATTATAATTATTTACTTCATCCAACTCACCTATAGATCAAGAAATTTTTTCCTTATTTTCAAAAACTTCACTTTTAAGTTCCATGTATTTCATATATAGTATTCTATAATAGTTTTAACCTTATTAAGCCCATATTTCTTTTCAAAAAAACATATTTTATTCCAATGTAACTCTTAAAGATTCTTCGATAGGTATCTTAAATTTCAACTATATATTCCTATGTTTTCTCATTAGTCCAAGGTAATAATTTTTCCCCATTATTAGATAAATATTCAATATCTAATGAATATGTATTATCATCACTCAAAGATAAATTAAATAGAGCATCATTTGTCATCTTCACCACAAAATACCTTTCATTTAACATATGATAATGTTAGTATAAAATGAATTAGTTATTATATTGTTTCACTAACATCCAATGCAATATCAGAAGAATAATATTATTTACTATAACCCCAAGTGTCTAATGCCTTAAAACATTTCTTCCCTTTGGTTATACAATATTTTCTTAGATACCTTTTTTCATTTTTTTATTTCAAAAAAAATGACCAATTTTATTTGGGATTCCTACACTAATAGAATATAGTTTACAAGGATTATTTATTAGGTTTATCATTTTTTTCTTCAAATAAAAAAAAATAATATCTTAAAAAATTTTGGGTATCAAACATTTTTTTAATAGGTTGAACATATTCTCATTTAGTAAGTTTAAGACTACTATCATCTGAAACAAATTTAGATGTTCTTATTTTTTATGTACTAGGATTTAAATTATGAGTCTAAGAATGTAAATATTCAAATGTTGAGGAAAATGAAACCTTATTATTCGTTTTTTTCCTTGAATATATCCTAAAATTATTTTCATATTGCATTAACAAGTAAATCAAGTCATCAAGACTTAGCTTTGTGATGTGTTTTATGTCATTTATCATTGTCCGCTTACATTATCATTTCCTCAGTAAGATATTGATAATTTTAACAAATATTTTATTGTCTAATATTTATTTCTCTCCAAGTGAATACATGTTTTTTACTATATTTATGAATCTTTGATGTATCTGGGTCACTATTTCACCATGTAGAATGTCAAAACTGTGATAATCATCCCTAATCATGGTATGTTTGATTTCAAGAATTTTTGAAATATTAAAATGTATCACTTCTAGATTCTTAAAAATTTCGTTAGTCATTCAAAAATAAGAGATAGGATGGTAGTTTTTTCTTTGGATAAAAGACAAATGAGTACCCCTCACATCAAAGTTGATCCTAAACTCAATCTGTTTATCTTGATTAAATCCATAAGGAATTTCATAATTTCTAATAAGCATCATATAATTCCCAACACCAACATTAATCATGAATGTCTCCATAAAATCTCTCTATCACCACCATCAATAACAAGTGATCTGTTAGGATTAAAATTCTCTAGACTCATGAAAAGAATATCACCAGTCATATATGAACAAAAAGATCTTTTCACTTGTATATCTTAGTGTAAGGAAAATATCTTAACTTCAAAAAATAAAATGGAAAAAATAAAAAGAGATAAAAATTTACCAACTCACAAGAATATTTAATCATAGATACCAAGAGAATTGCTTTGATACATATTGTTGGTCTCATATAGGGTATTGATATGGCACTATAATAGGGGTGAATTGTAGTCTGGGAAATGACTAGAAATTTTCATCCCATTTAAAGTTTAATTTGGCTATATTATATAATATTATGATAAAATACATAATATATCAGAGTTATAAAAATTTAAATACAGTGTAATTTAAACAATCAATAGTTATAAAACTATCTAATGGAAATATAATCACAACAGAATTTTAAATATTAAAAAATTAAACATTGTTTTAACAATAATAAATAAAAAAAATGTAATGAAAAAAATAAAAATTAAAATAATGTGTGAATTATTGATTAATAACTCAAATAATACAAAAGTATGTAAATTACTAAAATAAATTCCAATAAAGGAACCCTTCACTTTTAGACAAAAGAATCATTTAATTACTAACCTGTATGAAAGTATCCCTATTATAAGCATGGAATGTCCTTGATAGTGAACGCATAGGAAGGTATCAACATCATTTCCAAAAACACTTTGTCTTCATATCCTCAAAATCCCACAATTATCTTGATTGTACAATCTATCTTCTAATCTATTAAATCCCTCAACATCAATAGATTATACACACACTCTATCTTCTTATCCATGGAATCCCTTGATATTAGTGATTGGAAAAATTGTCTTCTATCAAAGAAGCTATTTCATCTCATTGATCATAAAAATAATGATTATAATAAGAAAACTAAGATCTTAATGATCAAACCTCATAGAAGAATCTTTAATAATGCTATGAAAAATATTAAAAATAGATATAAATTAAAAACATGGATATGTTAGAATGTATTTTCTAACAATCAAATTTCTGACACTTGTAAATTTATTAATAACTCAATAACTTATGATCCTTGAATACTTGGGTCAAATTTGTAGATGGGCACATAACAAACTCCAATTTGCATCTTCTAAGTTCCTTGGGATCAATTTCAACAACATCGGATACAAATCACCATCATCTGATTGATGTACCTCAGCTTTTATCATCTAATAAATTCAACATCATCATAGTATTTATGTAACTCATTGAAAACATTTATCCTAATTCATTTGGTGAACTTAATAGTGAAATAAATCCTATAAATTGACAATACATTTTTTTCATTAAAAATAAAAACAAAAAAATTCCTAAATAATTAGTTTCAAATAAGAGTGTAGCATTAGTGTATTGATATTTCTAAAATAATGATAAATTTGGTTCATTTAATCAACAAAATCATAAATGATAAATGAAAGAAAAAATTTTAGGGGATAATACTAATACATAGAGAGGTAGGGAAGATCCAATATCTTTTGATGGAATCAATGATTCTGATAATGATATTAGTTAAAAGAATATTAGTTTTTATGCCAATGTAATGTGTAATTAGATGTTCTTTATGAAAATGGTTTTACATCGCAAATCACGTTTTTTCATTTTAGAAAGCTGAATTGTGGGTTGTTGGGACCCAACAGCATGAACCCAAACCACATACCACATTTCAAAATGGAAATTCAAAATTCAAAATCACCACCACACTGCCTCGAGTCATGGGCCTGCACCGCCTCGAGCGCCGAACCGCCATTAGACCTGACACGCCATGTGCATCAGCCTATCCACATCACCGGAACATCGATGAGATTTTTCGGCGACCATCGTCACATCGTCTCCCCACCAAACTACCGAGAACAACCACCAGTGCTGATAAACAGGGACTCCAACCCAAAGAACTCCAGAAATACCGTCAAAACATTCAACCAAGACATAAAATTCAACAGACCACCAAACGAAAAACTGAAAATCAACAGAAAATACATCCAAGGAGTTTCCTCCTGATAAACATCACCTTCGTCGCTCCATCACGGCACCACCTTCATCCTGTATCAACAGATTCACCATAACACATGAAGAAAAACAGAACTAAAGAACTGAAGATCTCGCAACCACCAGACAAATCAACCGCATCCGTAACAACAAAACCCTAGAGAACTCAACTAAGAGGAGGTAGAACCCAACAAACCACCGACGCATGAATGCGACCCTCCAACGCGAAAACACCCTAGGACAACAGTGAGCTGCTGAGATCAGAGCCAAGAGCACTACAAAGAGTATGTCGTCAACAAGAACTGGTCTTACACCTGCGGATCTGAACCAGCAACCACATAGGCCCATAGAGCGTCTACACATCCGGAGATAATACCACTAAGACGCCACTGTTGTGGAGATCCACCACCAACCCACCGAGCGTGAGAAGGAAGCATCGCGCCGTCCGCATCTAAGGAGCTGGTCGCAGCGAGAGGAAACACTTGGTCGAGATCCCTTTAAGGGTGTATCCACACCAGGTTTTACCTAATTCTCTTACAAATAAATCATTAGATTAAAAACTTTATTTTACTTCATATAATGATAATAACTCGTTAACATCAAATGATAAAGATGATTCTCCTTTACATGAGTAAATAGTGAAATATGTGCCCAAGTATGGAGAAAATAAGTGAGAGGTTGAAGAAATATTTTGATCAAGATAAGGAATATATTTTTGGGGATGAGTTCTTTTATTATAAAATTTCTAATAAATATTTATAAATTAGAAAATAGGCTATCAAGAAGAAATTGGGTCATGTTAAGTCAAAATTTGAGCTAGCTAAGATGAAGAATGAAAATTTAAATCTTATTTTAGAGTTTATTATATCAAAAAGTATAGTATCAAAGCTAACATCCAAGAAACATGGCAAGAAAATGTCATATTTAGATTATAGGGATGATGTGGTTAAGTTTAATTCAGAATTTGAGCATTTGAAGAAAATTCCGAACAACCTTAACACTCAAAAGAAATATTTTGAGAATATATATAAATGGTTGAGGCCTAAAATTGTAAATTTTGGATTATGTCATAAATACACTAAAATGTGACACTATTATAATAATTAATTTATGTCTATTAATGCAATACTTTCCAATAATTCTCAAAGAGAGTAACTTTCTTCCATTAAGAACCAAAGTGCTCATAAGATGTGGGTTCCAAATGTGACCTTTTCTAATACCACTATACCAAATTATATCTGGATTCATTAAATAGAATTTCTTATTGAACAATAATAGAATTATAATATTTGGTACTTGGTAACACTCTATGTTTACTTTTTCTCTTACACTTTTTAAATATTGAATACTTTGAAATTTTTTCTTTAAACTTTAACTTCTTTTTCAAGGGGGATTTTCTCATTTAGCTAACATTCATGTAGATTTTATTATCTGTTGATATAATAATAGGATATAGGAATTAATTTTTTAGAATTATTTCTAAACTATATTTTAAATAATAAGATCAAATTTTAATGTTAAAAGAAATTTTCTAGAAGGTTTGAATATCTTTATTTTTATCTTGAGAAATATGTGAAAAGCTGGTTATTAATATTTGCTTTTCATACTTCAGTAAATATTTGGGTACTATTGTTTTTATGTTAAGAGTTTACTTTTTTATAATATTAACTTTTTATTCTTATCTTTTGTTTTTTTTAATTTGGATAATTTTATTTCATCTTTGCTTATTCTTTTATGCTTAACATGAAGATTTTTTAAACATCTAGAATTTTTTTATTTACTCTATGTTGTTTAATATCATGGAATTGTATTTACTAACATTTATGGACCCAAGTTAGAGTAGTACTATTGAATTTATTTTATTTTATAAATATATTTCGAGTATAGGAGTCACAAATACTTCTCATAAAGAAAATGAAACATGCACATTGTACAAATCATTAGAAGTGTGGTGATATTTTATTCCTTTCATACTAATCCTAAAGGGACTATTTTTCATGATTTTTAAGATTTGGTTATATAATTAAACATTTTTTATTGTCTATATCATTTTATTTTAAAGATATTTGAATTTGATTTTATATATATTGAAGTTACAGTTAAATTATTTGAATTTATTCGTAAGAAAAGGATGAGTTTTTTTTTGCTGACTTTATGCAGAAAGATTTAATTTTTTAAAAAATTACCAAAACTTTCATGAATCATGAAACTATTATATTATAGTAGGAGAGTAATATTTAGTAAGATACATTTACAAAAAATATAGGAAGTTTTATTTTTTCATTTGTTGCATAAAATCTATTTTGTTGAGTGTTTTAATTTTTGACAAATTACTTCACAAATAAATGCTTTTTTTAAAACTTCTTTAAATGTTATAAATTATCCCAAAAGTAAATTATGTTATTTTTTGTTCTTTATTGCTTAATATTGAGGTAGAATCTTCAAAAATTACAAAACAAAGAAAATAAAAAAGGGATATATATCATAGGGGGAGAGTACATTAAGATAAATGTATTTTTTATTCCAATTTTACCTAGACTATATCCTATCCTTAATTTTTTCACTCTTTTTTGTGTTTATATTCTTTAAAATCATAAAGGGAATAGAGTTGTGAAAAGAAAGTTTTATTTTCATTTAGTAAGTATTTTCCTTTTTTAATATTGTATTCATTAAGCTGAGTTGTGATGAATTCTAAATTGTGAGAGTTTGGAAAAAGGGAAAGAGAATTGATAAATGTAATACTTTTTGATATTATACTAGGTGAGAGTTTCATTATAAATTTTAGGAAGTGTTTCTATTTATTGTTTTGTCAAAATTAATTTATCTTTCATGTCTTATGATTTTCAAAAAAGGAAGATATTTTTTAGGATATTATTGAGTCAGTCAAATTTATTATCCTTTATTTTGAAAACTACAATACACTTTTTAATGAGTTTGATTTAATTTGTAGTTTATCATTTCATTTTTTGTGTATTATGGGTTTAATGACTGATAATTTAAATTCCGTTGAGCTGAGTATTTTTTTAAACTCTAGTACTTTATGAAGTTGTTCATTTCTGCATCATCATATATTATAGTGTTGTGATAAGGTGCTCATAAAGTGATAGAGATAAGGGATCTTGGGTATATATAATCCCAATACCTTCTTACAAGTCAACATTGAAATAAGTTATGGGTTTGGAACTTGATACCATCTAATGGTTCTATAGTCAAATATGTCCTTACAGGAATTGGACACCTTTGTTCAAGTTATCAAACCGCCTACTACTTTGGCTTAAAATATAAGAGTTTCTTTCTTAAAGTATATTTAGTAATGATATCCTTTAGGGGTTTCTGTATTATTATATGAAACTTTGTGCATTGTTTTTACATTTCCCTGTTTATTTAACTTTACATTGTATTATTACTTTTATCAATTTTTGTTTAATTTTTCATAGTTTATTTTCTACTATATTTACTTTAATGATTTTATATAGATTTGAACTTGTTTTTAATCAATTGAATACTTAAGTGGGTAAACAATGTATGTCTAATTTTGAAAATAGTTCACTCCCATCCCTCTTATATTATCATATCTTATATTATCTGGGACAATAGTTGTGAAAAAGAATATTTTTGAGAGTTAAGTTTCCCCAAGAGATGTTTTTTTAAAGGAAGGATGTTGGTTTAAGATGAAGTGAAATAGATGCGATTTTTGACTTTGGTGTGGTAAATTATTATCAACACATGAATCACATTAAAACTTAGGTGAATTCAAGTATTTAAAATGAGGTAAGGGCTATATAGTTGAATGTTTTTTGAAGAATTTTTTAATTAAAGAGTGGATTTTGAATATTTTTAATAGAAGGAAAACAAAAACACACAATGGTGTTGTCCAAACCAAGTTGTGGTTTCATGACACAAGGGAAATGGTTTGTAGAGGAATTGAAAATAGGTGTGGTGTGGATTATGGTTTCTAAAATAATCTTGGTGTTCCATAGGGAATCTTTATTACTTAATAGTTTATGTAAATATATTCATAATATTTAACAAAAATAGGGAACACATTATGGATAACTTTTTCAATGTTAGTAGTGTTCTGGAGATGAAAATGCACATACCTTGTAAATAGGTAAATGAAACATAAAATCTAGTATTGGGATTGGTCATGGGAGAACCCCATTGATTCTACCTCCCTCTTAAGCTCTGAAAAAATTAGCTTTATATGGCATAATCCTACTGGCTGAATCCATTATTTCTCTTTTTTTCTTAATTATACTTTTTCATTTCTACTTATAAAAAAAATATAACATTAAAATTATTCCAATGAGTGTATTATCCAATGAGAATAATGACCAACAGTAAATGGTCATATAACCGTCGATTCTTGATGGTTAAATTTCCATTTATACTCAATTCATTATAAAATATATATAGTTTTATTGAGTATAAAATAATATAACACACATTTTCTTTGGAAACAAATTTTATTCCAAAATTATGGGTCGTTATATTCTTCCCCCTTAAGAAATTTCATCCCTAAAATTTTAACTCATCATATCAGTATAGAAAAGGCGCTGGTACTTATGTCTCATTATCTCCTATGGTTCCCTTATCGCTTTTTCATATTTATGGTTCCTCCAAAACACTTTTTTGAGGTGGGTATTCTTGTTGTGTATAACATTGTTTATATGGTCCAATATCTCCACCTACTACTCCTCATAAGATAGTTCATGACCAGTTTTACCAAATTAGATTTCAGTATATATTACAGGTCATCTATGTACTTACTAGAGAGAGATATGAGGAATACATCATGAACTAGATCTATATCTGTATATGGTGCACACTAATAGAACACTTCTCCTACGCAATCAAGGATTTAATAGGGGCATATATACTAGGGGATAAGATTCCCTTTCTTCCCAAACTAGATGACCCTCTTCCAATTTGAAATTCTAAGGAATAATTTTTCACCAACATCAAACTCGGATTCCCTTAGATGGTTGTCAACATAGATCTTCTAATGACTCTAAGAAGACTTTATGTTTTTTGGATGGAATGAGACTTTTTCATCATCTCTTGCACAAGATCGTGTCCAAGAATATTTATATACCAAACTTCATCCCAACATATGGTAGTTATACATCGCTTCCTATATAGAGCTTCATAAGGTTCCATTTGAATTTATGAATGAAAGATGTTGTTGTATGAGAACTCAAGTAATATGATATATTGATCTCATGCACATTTAAATTCCATTGAGCATGTTATCAGAATGTCCTCATGTTTCTAAATAGTCTTTTTCAGATAATCCATCTCTTTGGGGGTGATAGGTCATACTGAAAATCAATTCTGTATTTAGAGAATACTGAATACTTCTCTAGAATTTTTATGTAAACCTTGGATCCCGATAAAAAATGACAGAAAGTGACTCTCCATGAAATCTCACCACTTTCTTTATGTATGTCTTGGAAATTTGTTCAAGATAGAAATCTTCCCAGATAGTGATGAAAAGGGAATTCTTGGTGAGATGATCCATGATAACCCATATCACATTGTTTCCTTTGGATGTTCTCAAGAGACGAGTGATAAAGTACATAGTGATATTATCTCACTTCCATATTGGTATGGGTAGTGGTTGTAATGCCCCTTTAGGAAGTTGTCACTCTACCTTCACTTGTTGACACACCAGGCACCTTGTAGTGTAATAGAAAATCTCCCTTTTCATGTTATCCCACCAATAAATATCACAAAGGTCCCCATACATTTTAGTGCTTTTAGGATGTATATAGAATGTAGAGATATGATCTTCATCCATTATCTCCTTATTTATTTCCATAATATATGGAACACGTATCCTTGTACTAAATTTCAAAACACTATATTGATCAATATTGACCTTTGAAAACTTCTCATTCGCCACAGCCTCTATCTTCTTCTGTAAAAAAGGATATTCTATTTGATATTTCTTGATCTTATCTAGTAATGATGGTTAAGAAATCATTTGGTATAGGGTTGATGATATCCCTTCCCCCATGATTCCCATTTCCAAACTTACTGGGTCCTCAATCAATGGATCTCCTTGAATCCTCATAATTTCCAAAACGATAGGGTCTTTCCTAGTTAATGCATCAACAACTTTGTTTACTCTTCCAGGATGATAATGAATTGAACAATCATAGTATTTAATAAGTTCCAACCATCTCCTCAATCGCATGTTCAATTATTTTTGGGTGAAAATATAATTCAAAAAATGATGTTATGTTTATATATCACATTTATTCCCATAAAGATAGTGCCTCTATATCTTCAGAGAAAAAATAACCACAGCTAGCTCCAATTCATGTATAAAATAATTCTACTCATGAGGATTCAACTATCAAGATTCATAATAAATAACCTCATCATTATGTACGAGGGAACACCCAGTACCTTTCAGAGATGCATCACTAAAAATAAAAAATCCTCCTCTGATAGAGTGTGTAGTTAAAATAGGTGCAGTAAATAATATCTTCTTCAACTCTTGGAAAGTTTCTTCAAACTCCTTTATCAAGATGAACTTTTCCCCTTTTCAAATTTACTTGGTTAGTGGATTAGATAGCTGTGAAATTTTTTCACAAACTTCCTATAATATCCTACAAAACCAAGGAAACTATGAATCTCAATTACAATTGCAGGATGAGGCCACACCTCCACAACCATTTTCTTGGAAGGTTTAATTGAGATTTTTTCATTGGTTACAATGTACCCCAAGAAAGAAAATTATTGTAACCAAAATTCACATTTTATGAAATTTCTTAATAGCCTCTCTTTCATAATAATTCTAACCTAACCCTTATATTATCCTCATTATCTTTGACACTTTTGGAATATATCAGAATACAATTGATAAAAGCTACAACAAATTTATCAAGGTAGTCCTTAATAACTCTATTCATAAAATCCATAAATATATTAGGTGCATTAATCAAGATGAAGGGAATAACAAAAAACTCATAATGTCCATATCTTGATCAGAATACAACCTTTGTAATATCTTATTTCTTTACCCTCAATTGATCATAACCAGATCAAAGATCAATCTTGGAGAATAATTAACCCCCGTGAAATTGGTAAAATAAATAATCAACCCTTTGAAGAGGGTACTTGTTCTTCACTATTGTGTCGTTAAGTTCTCTAAGACCAATGAAAATCCTCATTGATCCATATGTTTTATTCACAAAGAGAATAGGTGTGCCCAAAGGACACACACTTGGTTAGATAAACCCATTCTCAAAAAGATCTTGGAGTAGTTTATTTAATTTCTCCAGCTCTACATTTTCCATTTTATACAATTTCTTTGATGTTGACTTGGATATAGACATAAGTTTAATGGATAACTAAACCTATATTTTTGGGGGGTTTAGTTAACTCCTCATGAAATACGTCAATGTATTCTGAAGTGATGGGGATATTTTCAGGTCATATACTTTCATTTACTTCTGCATCTTCATAGGTAATTTCTATAAAGGAGCCTATGGGATGTGATTTTATAAAATGCTGAGGTTGTGATGTCTCTCATTTTAAAACAATTGTAAGTTTTACATTAAATAATAATGATGTTTCGTTTCTTATATATTTTATGTTACCATTATAATTTGAGATTCATTCCATCCTAGTATAACTTTGAATTCCATAATGAGAATGACTACAATATTTGAGATGATGTTATACTCGCCAAAGTAAATACTAGGGTTACTATAAACTATTGATTCTTGGATAATCCCTCCAGGATTCTTGATTAATAGATATACTTCTATCCATTCAGATATTGATTCTATATTCTATTCAAACTTGGAGGAAATAAAGGAATACGTAGAACAAGAATTAAACAAAGTACATTATATCGTTGAGAGAAAAACGATAGCACCCTCCACAAAATAATTTTGAGATTAAAATTCATCCTTCATGATATAAAAAACATTTCCTTTCTCCCTTTCACTATATTGAGGTTAATGGTTATTCCCCTCCACTAGATTCAAATTAGGAAAGTGATTTTAAAAGTTCCTACATTTTCCACACTTATAACATTGGACTTCAGGTTGGGTCTACACCATCTTCCCTTTATAACTGGTGTTGATAATTTTAGGCTTCACATCATAATGATAGTTCTAATAAATATGTCCTTATATTCCACACTTGTAACATTTCCCACTCTTGAGCAAGTAGTCCCTCAAAAAAATTTTCCCACATTTGTTGCATGTGGGAAGTTTCACTTGATTTACTCCTCTTCCTTGATCAATGTTCTTCCCTAATCTTAGGTTCGTTGATCTCTTATTTCCATTTGATCTATGAGAACACTATATCTTTTCAAACTCTAGTTCAACCATCATATCACTTTGCATTATCTTCTTGAAGTTTTCATAGTCTCGATTGGATATATTCTTCTATATATTGGGTCTTAGTCCACCAAAGAATATATCAACCTTTCCATTATGATCCAGGACAAATATAGAGGTGTAAAGATAAATTATTTCCAATTATATCTCATATCTTCTCATGGATTCATTTTCCTTTGTATTTAGCTCTAGGAATTCATTTTCCATTTTCATTCACATCGAACGAGGGAAATATTTTTGAAAAAGGTTCCTATAAACTCTTCCCACACCATAGCTTTAATATCCATTATTGGATTTGTGATTTTAATCAATTTCCACTACTGATCAAATTATCCCTCTAAGAGATACACATCTAGGGGGACTTTTAATAGTACTAAATAATTGAGTATAGAAAAGAACTTTTCTATAGAGCTTATCCTTTGTTCAATAATCAATGTGTCGGTAGATCCACTGAAAGAAGGTGGTAGTTGATGCATGAATGACTCAATAGAAAGTGGTTTCCTTCTACATGGATTTTTTATCTCATATTGATTCAAGTTATTGTTTATAACTTGAGTTAAATGATTCATCATTCTCATGAAGTTTTTAATTACTTCTTCCATAAGATGGTTTTTAGTGCATGGTCCATTATGCTCACCAATTATGTGGTTCCTCCTTTTTCTTGAAATTTTATAAAACAATAAAACCTTAGTGATAAAGGTGTTTATTTTAAAAAAAATATTATAATTCTAAATTGATTTTATTTATTAAAAATTCATGCTTAAATATGTTATTCTTTAACAATAAAAAAACTTTCTATAAATCCTTTATAATAGTTTATAAAAATTTTATGATTAACCAAACATATTCCCTGGGAGTGTCAAACATGGAGTGTAGTGAGGCTTATTGTCATGCACTAGTTCCCATTAGAGTTTATATCAAAGTGTTATTTTCAGGTTTTACCCCTAGATACATCTGTGTCAGATCCACGTCCACTTATTCATATCTAGACAATGATTTCTTTTCTCAGAAACCACTTACTTAATACTTCACCAAAATACCAGGATTTTTTCCTATATTTTGAATTTTCCCTAGGGTTATTCCAATTTCTTAAAATCCTTATTTCCATAAATAACTAAACCTTTATTTGATACAAACTATAGAACCCAACCTTTTACTATATAAACTTTTCAATTACATGGTATAAATAGAGAATATTTTAATGTTTACTTTCTTGAAAAAAGTTACATAAAACATGGAAACATAAAAAAAATATTCTAATCCAATTGAAATGGTTATTCAAGATTCATACTAACTAAATTTACTACATCACATAACCTATGGACAGACATAAAAGTAAAGGGTGATCACAAGTACTAGTAAGGGAAAAAAAGGGAAATGGTTTACTTATGATCTTGAGGGATATCAATATGATTTTGAATCATAAATATAAGGCAAGAGAAAGATGAATATAATAATAATAACATGAATAATAACATGGAAATGTGGTTAAAATACTTAAATGATAAATTCATAATAATATCATCAAGTTTTCTACACTGATGGGTCATAAAAATTACCAAGGTAATTTACCAAGCTATCATAAAACATGTCATCTCTATAGATTAAATTCTTCACCAAATGCATTGGAGATATATCAGGGTGTAACCTTAAAATATATTAATTTTCATGTGATCCACCTAGATCATGATAAATAATTTTATAAATAACCTATGTAAAATAAAATAAAATGAGTTTCATATCAAAATCATGACGTTACAAAAGTAATAAAAAAAGGCATGATCACTATGTCATTTTTAAACCACAAAAACTTAATTTGTTTTTTATATATATTGATAATAGAATAAAATAAATAATTTTTACATATTTTTTAATCCCCCTATAAAATAAATAGTTTTTTGTATTCAAGAAAATAAAACATAATATAATTTCCTTGGGAGAAGAAAGAAATTTTGAGAAGTAAATTCAACAGCATAACTAGTATAAAATGTAGTTTTAGAAAATGGTAAAAAGAGTGGGGACAGGGCCATCCAATTGATAAAAAATTATTTGGAAGAAATAGAATTAATAAAAATTAAATAAGAGAGAGTAACCATAACATTAATAATACATATACAAAAATAGGTTCATGAAATGAAGAAAAAAGAAGGGTATTTCTCATACCTTAAAGAGTTACACATAAAACTTAATGACCGGAACCTTGGGGGATTGAAGAAACCTTGGAAGGACTAAATAAGAGGTAAAACTACCAAATTTTGACATGTTGATTTTTTTAATGGGCCGAAGGCCAGAATTTTTTATTCAGTTTTTTTAATCCGCCTTTTAAGGGTTGAAGGGTAAATCTAACATTAAATTCCCTATAGGCTTCATGACATTAGAGGACCCGAAGGTCTTAATGGAATAAATCCCAGACTATGAGTAGTTGAAACTGCCCCTCCCCAACATCTACAACGTGATAATCTCTATACATGTTAATTTCAAAAATGATATTTATTTTATCATAATAGTTCTATAAATATGATAATTATAGAATTTAAATATAAAATTCCTTATTTATTAAAAATAATAGTGTATTGAAAATGCATAGTAAAATTTGTCGCACTTAAAAAAATATAAAATTATTTTATCATTTATATTTAAATAAGAGTATATTTATCACAAAATTTAATTAAAATTGTTATTATTATTATTATATTTTATTTTAAATATTTATAACATTACTGTAAAGTATAATTTCTATCTTAAAAATCAATTTATCAAGTTTTATCTCAATTTTATTAAGAAAAACTATTATTAAAATAGAAGTAATAGAGAAATAAAATTTGTTTATTTAATGGAATTACACATTAAGTAACTAGGTAATTGAAACATAACCCCTTATAACTCTAGAATGTGACCTAAAGGTAAGGTGTGCGATGGTGATAGATTCATGGGGCAGCTCAGCTAAGATCACCTGAATGGTAATTTATATTAACTTAAACTTCTCTCATGGGCGGTTTCGTTCGAGCTTAGATTGCTAAAGCTTAGATTGGTCTTGGTCAAGGGTGAACCCCAGTGATTATAACTCATTCCCAATATCATATAAATTATTTTCATATATAACAACCTTACTATTTAAGGCTATCATTCCTCCTTACCACGTTAATTATAATTTTTCATTTCTACTTATAAACAGAAATTATAATCTTAAAATTATTACTAAGAGTATAGTTTCCAAAGTTCATATTTACCAAAAATCATATTTTAAAAAATTTCATATAATTTTTAAGTTATTATAGTTGAATTTTCATTTATACTCACTTCATTATTAAAGAGATATAGTTTTGTTGAGTACAAAATAATATAACACACATTTTAACAAAAAACAATTTTTATTCAAAAAGTCTTTGTTGTTACATTGATCATGGTTTAATATTATCAAAAAAAATATAATGATATAAATATCATGTATATTCATTATATATATATTTATATAATCCATAAAATATAGATATATCAAAATAAATTATGATGTTCATGGAGATGGTTGTTCATACATACACATGAACATTGTTTTCACTTTTCTATGGATGGAATAAAAGAAAGGTAAATAATAATCCACCTTTAAAGAATAATGATTATATAAAATATATCATATATATTTATTAAATCAACCCTTATTCCCATCCATGTAAATCCAAAATTAAAAATGAATCACAGCACTTGGTAGAGGTGGTAGTCCACACGTACGCATGTGCGACGTTATCACTTTTCTTTTGATATAAAAGACGGTGGATAATAGTGGTTTCATAATCATAATAAAATTGAAATATATTTAGGATAATGAAGTTATTATTTTATGATAAATACCATAGATTTATAGGAGTTAAAATAATAAGTAAAAAATTGATCGGTTAAGGCGGTTACCTCTTATTTGAAAGAAATCCTTTAGATCTCCTCTTAAGGAATGTAGGGTCGGTATTTTTGTTAAACCAGCACCTATAGAACATGTATAAGGATTTTTATAAGATAAGTGGGTAAGGATTTATCTATACTATCAACTCTAGTAATTTCATCCCTTTCTCATCCATGTGACTGAGACGATCTTGATACAACTTCAACATTCAATAATTTGTTGAGCTATAACGTATTGTGCCTTCCAAACGCCAAATAAGGGGAAATGTTCTATATTTAATACATTTAACCATTACAATGGATATCCATGTTATTTTATACATTCCTTAAATAAACATTATAAATAAACCAACATTATTAAGATCACTATCCAAGATAAGATTCTACTATAACCCCAGTATGTTCCTCACCCCTTACAACTTCAGCAAGTATTCCCTTCTGGTTCAGACATTCACATCACCCTTTCTAGCAATCTCAATGGTTTCATCATCAAAAATATGAACCTTGTCAAATATTTTGGATACATATTTCCTCATGCTACTCCTTTTGTATATTGAGTAAAATTAAGCCACATAATTAATTATGTATGACTCCAATATACTAGTGATGATTAGAAACAAAGTAATTTCCTTAGTAGTGGTATTTTTAAAAGAACTTCTGAAATGGAACTTTCCAAAATTAATTTTTAATTCTCTATAATACTTATTTTGGTAACCATTATTTCTAAAATACAATCATACAGGTCTGAGATCATCAAATTTACCTCAACTCTTCTTCCTCTTTTCCAAATTCTTATTCTAACCATTCAACTAAGTGGAGGGACCACTGCCATCCATACTATAAATCGTTATATAGACCTAATTCCACATAATATATTTATTCAATATGATATCATGAAATTCCTCAAACACAATATTTGTCTTACACATTAAGTTAATCACTTCGGTAACCATAAATTCCCACAAATTACCTCTGAACATCACTCCTATTTATTTAAGAAGGCACTAAGTCACATTGAAATCATTAACATGGTCCACCACTGACTTTCCTTATTTTATATTCAAGATGAAGATTAACTATAGCAGGGGGAAATTTTTAATTTTGGTAGGCATATCATACATGTATAAGAGAGTGAAAATTAATGTCATAGTAATATACTCCTCCTTGATGTTTAAATTCATGTTATGGGAAAATATCATATGAACAACCCCAAGTGATTTCTAATTTATCCAAACAAATTCTTATTTTACCATGTCTTTTAGTTTGATTCCTTTCTAAAGAACCACTAGATATCTCTAAAACAAATAATCTTCAATTTTTATCTTTAGAAATCAAAAACCAATCCCCTAAAATATATCAATTAATAAATTTTATCCTTTCAACAATATTCTTTATAAAACAGTTAATTCCATTTGAATTTTTTTTAAAGGCAAGTACCTCACCTAAAGTATTATTATGAGATCTAATGCAACTTTTTGTTTCAAAATCCACCAAGTCCCAAAATTCCCTTTTAGAACCTAAACTTTTAAAACAAGGTTGAAATTTTCAAAATATTACAACACATTATTTCAACATACAAAGGAAAAAACTATGCTTTAGCATCTCATTATTAATAATTTTGAACTCATAAAGTCTTTTAGAATGAAACACACATTGACTGAAAATTCATTTTTTATTTCAAAATATCAGCTTTAAGGAAATGTGAAGACCAAATTTACAGTTCCAAAACATCACCAGGCAGGAATAGAAGTTTCGAAATACAAAACATAACCAGTTTCCAACTTTGAATTTCAAAAACAACACAAAACCAGATGCCTGCCTCAAATCAGTAGTCTCTAGTGTCAGCCGGAGTCACTTTGTCTGCCATCAGCCATCAACGGCATTGGTAATATACCATCTTCATCACCACCCATCACCAATCACCAGTGAGGAAGCTACCGGGATCCATCATCTTGGATGATAAGCACCAGCATCATTGTCTAAAACACATAGATTAAAGCATCACCATTGTGAACTAACAAACCACCATCAGAGGATACACTTTCTTCCTGGGGAACCTTCTGAGATGCCAACTGCAGCTCAAACCACACCATCCCAAAACCTCACCAAGATCCAACACACCAGACCAACCTTGGAACTAAAATTTCCAAATACAATAAGGGTAAATATGTGAATCAAAGGAACACTAGTGGAAAATGGGTTTTAACGGTAGTATTTTAACATCGATTCTTAGAGACCAACATTAAAAGTCACTTTTTAAGTTGGTTTTTCAAATAAAATATTCCAAAAATCTAATAAAATTTATATATAATTTCACAACCTTCTTTTTGAAAGTTTGTGGAGAAAAAATGGATTTATGTATCAAAGGTTATGGATGATGGAAGTTGAATATTATATGACTTGATTTTTAACTTCATATTGTTTCTATAATTAATAGTAAAAATTAATTTTTGGTGTCTATTATTCAAATAAACAATGTTAAAAATCGAACAGATGTTGTATATAATTTCCCGATCTTCGATTTGACAGGTTTTAGAGAAAAACATACTTAAGGATCAAAATTTATGAATTCCGGAAGTTCAATATTTTATGACATGAATTTTAGCGTTAATTTTTTTCGATAACTAATGTAAAAAAAGTAACTTTTGATGTTTTGTTTTTAAATAATAGACACCCTAAATAAAATAAAAGTTTTATATAATTTCCAAATTTTCTATTTGATAGGTCTTGGAGAAAAAATAGACTTACTGTTTAAATTTTATGGGCGTCAGAAGTTGATATTATATTACTTGATTTTTTGTGTCGGTTTTTGTCAATAATTGACGTTAAAAGTCACTTTTGGTGTTGGTTTTTAAAATAACTGATTCTAAAAATAAAATAAAAGTTGTAGATAATTTCTTAATATTCTATTTGAAAGGTCATGGACTAAAAATGAACTTATGAATCAAAAGTTATAGATGTTGGAAATTTACTATTATATTACTTGATTTTTGGCATCGATTTTTGTCTTCAACCGACGTTAAAAGTCATTTTTGGCATCATTGTTTCAAATAACAGATGCCAAAAATCAAGTACAAGCTGTAGATAATTTCTCAAGATTTTATTTGACAGATCGTGGATCAAAAACATACATACATATCAAACAATATGGACACCATAAGTTGATTATAATATGACTTGAGTTTTTACATTAGTTATTGTCAATAGCCAACATTAAAAGTCACTTTAGGTGTCAGTTTCTCAAATAACTAATGCCAAAAATCAAATAAAAATTTTAGATAATATCTAAATATTCAATTTAAAAAGTCGTGGAAAAAAATGACTTACATTTCAACATTTATGGAAGTCGGAAGTTGAAGATTATATGAATTGATTTCGGCATCAGTTTTTTTAAATAACAGACATTAAAAGTTCCTTTTTGGCATCGGTTTTTCCAATAAATGATGTTAAAATTCACTTTTTGGCATCAGTATTTCAATAAACAATGTTAAAACCCCTACATGATAATAGTTTTGACATTGATTATATATTTAACCGACGTTAAAAGTAAATTTTCAAATACACGTGTCCGGTATTTCAATTTTTTCACAACGTAGGTTTCTATTTTCAAAATCCTTCCTAAATTTTAATGCATCACCACCATAAATATTTTCATTTAAAATATATAGAACCAAATCCTCTTTCTTTCAACATTTTCGATATCATTATTATAATCCATATTTCAACAATTCTTCAATCAACGATTTGTACATGGTATTTATTTTCATCATTTAATTTCCTTATTATTGATTTCTTTATCGCTAAACATATTAATATTTATATTATCGTGATGAAATATTATTCTGATGGAGATAAAATGATGAACATTCCACAAGTTATCCATTAGTTGAGGTGAAATATTCTTTATTACACGCCATTCTCATTACTACATGTGTTCTTTCTTAAAAAAAAGTGAAATAATGAAAAACAAGATATCGATTCAAATAAAACCTATAAAAGAATTAAAATTAGTTTGAATCTATATGTTTATTATTTTTTGTATTCATTTGGAGAATATTTTTTTATTCTTGTTTCACATGATTTCTTTGAGGTAATTTTTATTCATCGATACATATGGAGGTTCAACTTATGACAGCATTAACATTTGACCCGTAAGCCCGTTTTAGCTCCATAAGAAATAAAGTAGAAGATTGGGAAGCATAATTTTGATTTTGGTTTTCTAAAGACTTATAAGGCCTAACCTTCAGTGTCAGTTTATATGAAAATCGATTTTGAAGACTCACGGGGGCTGAGTTTAGACATCGGTTTATAAAAACCAATGTTGAAGATTAAATTTTTTACATTGCCTTTATCAATGTCAGTTAAAAACTGACAATAAAATTAAAAAAATTGATGTTAAAACCCATTTTAGGATAATATATTATATTAAAGTAAGTTTAGATATTTATATAATCATCGATTCATATTGGGTTGGAAGTTTTGATGACAAGAAGTCTACATCCAGAACAGTTTTCTTCTTGGGAAATATATGTGTGGCATGGAACCTAAAGAAATAAATTTTTGTTGCATTAAGTGCAATTGAAATGTAGTATAATGTTTTAACTTATGAAACTAACAAATTTATGTGAATGAGAACTAAAAATTGAGATCATAAGGTGGTGGTGAAGTTATCATTACATGTAGGTTGTGATAATCAGTGTGTAATGAATATTTTGAGAAACCTCGTTAAAACTTCTTGATCAAAGAAAATAGATATTAAGTATCACTTCATAAAATAAATGGTTGAGTATGGAATGTTGAAGTAGGGGTTTTTTCCTTATAAGGATAAAGTAGTTTATTTCTTTAACAAACTGTTGTCAAAGAATTCATTCCAAAAATTAAGTTTGTTACATCTCAATGTTAAGGTATTGTGATTTATCCTTTCTCACTAGTTACTTGGATGTTCTTAACAATGGGGGAGGGAAATGGAAGCAAAAATCCAAATATTTATATTTTTCCTTATGGGGTGGAAAATATTATTAATGGGGATAGATATTTAGGGATAATTTTTCAAAAAGGGACAGTAGTGAGTTCGGTGTAAACAGTGGTGTGTGTGTGTGTGTGTTTTAAGCTATTATTTTAGTATTTGTGTTTTTTAAAGTGTTTGATGTGTGAAATATTATAACATGTTTATATATTATGGGTATAGAAAGTTTTTGGTGCATGTACAAGAATATTTTTTTGAAACTAAATTGAGAAGATAATTTTGAGAGGTTGTTTCTAAGTGAATGTGAGTTACTCTTATGGATAAATTTAACCTTATTATTATTTTTTCTTTTTTCTTGCATTTAGTTTTCTCATGTAGTATTATAATTATTGAATGATGATTCATTACTATTTTTTTAGAGTTATTTAATTTTTATGGTTGATAAAGAAACTCAAATTATGATATATTTTCTATTGGGATGATTTTTGTGTCAATAAACTTTCTTATAATATTTTTGAAAATGACAATACACTTTATAATGATTTTGATTTAACTTGGAGGTTTTCGTTTTTTTCTTTTGTAGGTGTAATGCCCAATGATATAAATTTTTTTAAACTCATGTAGTTTTATTCTCTAGTACTTGTACATTATAGTGTTGTGATGGTTCGTGCATCAGATGATAAATATAGAGCCTACATTCATCGAAATATGTAATGTTTCATATAATATAGTTACAACCATACTTAGAAATATCATATGTATACCATTGGATTTTTTAAGGAAATTATATATAAATTGTATTGAGGGCTTCATGGAGTGAAAGAAAATATATTTTAACATCATAGATCTTGCATACTATCACCTTGAAGTTTTCATCATCTCGATTCTTTGAGTGATTTTGATTATAATATTTTCTTCTAGTATTATTTTTTTAAGATGTCCAATTAATAAGTATTATTATAAAACTTCTTAGCTTTCTCTTTGAAATTATTTATAGGCTAATCTTGTTTGATCGAGGAGGATTCAAGTTTGGAACTTGTGTTGTTTCTGACTGAGGAGATCAACGTGCTTCTTGGTATGGAATATTTATTTGATTAACCATCATGTTAAACAATATTTATGGGATTGGAATTATTGTATAGTGAGGAGCTAATAGAGTAGCTCCGGGATAGAGAATAGAGATACCTTCTCATTGGTTTGTAATAAATGAAGTTTTGGGTTTAAAACTTGATGCCTTCTAAAAGTTCTGTCGCATAAGAAGTTCATGTAGGAATTATGAACCTTAGTTTATGTTATCAAACTACCTACTAACTTGGTTTAAAAATGAATACTTACCTATTTAAAAATATATTTGGTAATAATATCTTTAGGGGTTTTTGGATTATTATTTGAAACTCCATGAATTATTATTTTATTGTCTTCTTTCTTACTTTTTGTTGTGTTGTTACTTTTATCAGATAATGTTTAATTTATAATAGTTTATTTTCCCTTATAATTACTTTGATAATTTGAAAATAATTGAAACTTGACATGTCTTTTCAATAGAATACTTGAGTGGGAAAAAATTATAAGTCTTATTTTTACTAGAATTCACCCCCTATAGTGTCATATATTCTATTATCTATGAAAATATTTATTATTAGAGTCATTCTCTTCATTTATCTCATAATACATTTGGTATTAGAGTAAATCACTTGATATTTAATCTAGAATCTTCATCTGAGATAGTCTCTTTATTTTTATATTTTCTATCTATTTGTTGAAAATTATATTAGTTTCCTTATACTAACTATTAAAAATAGATAAGATTGATTTGTTTAGATATGAAAGGTATTATTCCAGTTAGCATTTTGGATCATATAAATCCAAATAGACCACCAATATTTGATGGTGCATGTTAGGAATATTGTAGATATTGTATGGAAACATATGTGATTAATACTGGAGTATATAATTGTCTCAATACTATCAAAAATTATAAAATTACATAGAAATAAATTATTGGTTTTACTCATAATGAAATATATGAATTTCAACTAAACTTCTGGGTGTGCAATAATTTATTATGTGATATATAAAGTAATATTTACAAATATGTTTCTTCATGTAGGATAGCTTATGGAATTTAGAATAAATTTTAAGTATATCACTTCATAACTTCTAATATTATAGAAACAATAATAGTTGTAATGTGGAAGACTATCAAAGTTTTTAATTTTTCCTTGGTGAAAATTTTTCATAGATTCACCAACAGTTCATGATGATCGTGAACATATTATAATATCTTAGATAGAAAGTGTTATCAAAATATATTCTTGTAGAGAAGATCATCAATATGTTACTAAAACAATGGGAGTCAAAGAAAATATAAATTGATGATACTAAGTACATTATGAAGATCATATTAGATGATTTAATTGTAACTATCATTCAATATTACAGTATTCCAAAAAGATATGTTGATAAAGTGAGAAAGAAAAATAATTTTTTGTTTACATCAATGTCCAAAGCTTTAACTTATGAAACTCAACTTTCTAAGTTGATCACATCTAAAGGTAGCAGTTGTGAGGAAATTAGTGAAGGTGATATCACATAATTTTCTAGAATAATAAACAGATATATAGGTAATAATATCTTACAAAATAATAATTAAAAGGATATAAAATAAAAAAAATAAAAGGAAGGAATATTCATACACTACATATATGAATACAAGAAACTAGGAAACATCAGCCTTAGTTTCCATAGGTTATAGAAAAAGAATAAGGATTGAATATTTTTTGTTATCATATGGGGTATTGATATGGAACAATAAGAGTGAGTGGATTATAAACTAAACCATGGATAGAAATTTTTTCCTAGTCAAAGCATAAGTAGACTGAAAGATACAATATTTGAATAGAATATAGAATATATCAGAGTTAATAAAGTTTAAAAGTAGTGAAATCTAAACCATTTATTATGAGAAAACTATCTAATGAAAATATAAGTGAAACATAATATTAAATAGTTAGAAAGTAAACATTTTTTAACAAGGGTATTTGAATATTAGAAAATGAATAATAAATAAAATGAAAAACAAATAACATTTAAAACAATGTGTGAAGTATTGAGAAAAACCTAAAATACTCTAAAATGATATAAATTACCAAAAAATCCAATAAATGAACCCTTCAATTTTAGACTAAAGTGTAAGGAGGTTCATAACCTGAAATAAATTTTCTTATTCAAATCATAGATCGTACTCCATTGTAAACCTATTGTTAGGCATTAGCGTCCTATCCACAGACACTTTTCCATCTTATCCCTAGAATCTCTTGATCAATACAATAAATTAATTTGTCATCCTACCCAAGGAAGTTGTTAATATTAATGGATCATAAGTTTATTAGATAAAATATCTTCTAGCTTGGAATCTATTTAATCTCATTGATTGGACAATGAACAATTATATATAACAAAACCAGGATATTTATAAAAAAACCTCATAGATATAGATCTCATCACACTTAGAAAATATTGAAAATTCAGATAAATAAAAATCAATGAGATGTTATTATGTATTTTATGGTAATAAACTTTTGGTACTTGTAAATCTCTAAATGTCTCAATTTATTTTGATCCTTGAATCCTCGGGTTGAATTAATAGACATCCACATAAGAAAATCCAATGGTCTGATTCTCAGTTCTTTAGATTTAGTTATAGAAGCATAAAAGGAAACTTACAATCAACCAATGGATGACACTCAAATTATATATTCTGATGAATTCAACACAATCATGGAACTTGAATCATCTATAAAAAAATTCATCTCAAGTTATCTAGTGAACTTATCAGTACAACATGATGTGTATGTGGAGAATATGTATTTCACATACAAAAATTAAAAAAATTCCAATCAATTATTTTCAAATAAGACTGTAAAATGAGTGTATTATAAATTTCAAACCAAGGATAAAGTTGGTTAATTGACTCAAAAATCTTCTCCTTTTTAACAGTCAAAATCATGGATCAAAAATATTAAGGTTAATGAAATTAAAAAACAAACTCCCTATAACTTTTAATAAAATATTATCTACAAGAATATTTAACATTCTATCTAAAAAAACACTTTTTTATTCTCTTCCTTTGTAGAAACTTGTCTTGAATAGAAAGTATTAATATAAAAAGTAGAACAAAATCTTATATTCCTGAGTTTATTAACTTTAGGAAAATTTTCAAACATCTCAAACATAATCTGAAAAACTTAAATTTATCCCCATTTTTCATATTCATAAATAATTTCAAAGAAAATAAATACTAAGTAAGATAAAATTTATGAAGTAGTTAGAGGTCATTTCATAAGAATAAAAGAAATAAAAATCCCCATTTATTGATATTAAATAAAAGTAATAAGAATAATTTATTGATTATTTAATGCCCTTCAGTCCTCCCCTTAACATTTTTACATATTTCATTATTGAATTTCGAAAATGATAATAAATCACAACACATAAAAAATATAATGAAATTCTTTTTATTTTCTAATGTTTATCCTTTTGATTAGATATTTATTCATGTTTTACATGATTATTTATACACAAAAGATAATAATTCAATATATTCAAAGTAAAGAGATTTATATATACAAAGGGATTTAAATTTTATACTTTCATAAGAGATTTTGTGATTATTGATTATAACTTTTACAATCTATTAAATTGATGGTATATCTTATGATTTTGTTCTTTAATAACTCTTCCCATCTTCTCAGTAACCTTTTTATGATTCTATATATTATGATAAATATTAACTGAAAGTGACTTAGTTTCATCCAATTCTTTAGCCAAATATTTAATATCAATCTCATGAGGCTTAATAAATTTCACCAATCATCTAAAATTTTGAAAATATAACTTACAATTATTCACATCTAACTTCATATGAAAAAGATAATTTTTGAACTACTAATTCCACATATTTTCATGAGGTTTTTTGAACTAAGACTACAATATATTGAGCTTATAATTAACTTGGGAAAAGAAAGATTCCATACTATAAAATTCAATCATCTACTATGAAATGAAGTTAATTTCATTTTCTATATTATGGGATCTAGAAATTAAAAAGGATTTAGAAAATATTTATTATTTAAAATCAACTCCATCTCTTATTTCATTTATCAATTGATCCTCTATGTTTTATTAAAAAGGATTCAGAGGGTCAACATATAAATAGACTTATCCTTTTTTCACGCTATCACTTTTATGGACTTAAATTCTTAATAATTTTACTATAACATATCTATAATCATAAATAACCTTTTTTATTCATCTTCAAGATTTAAATATTTTATTTATTCTATTTTTTATTATATTTCATTGAAAGTAAAAACTTTCTTCTGAGGGTCATCTTCCAAACTTTTGACTTAAGAAAAAAGTGTCTGTAATTTTTTAAAAAAGTGGTTGTTAGAGAGTTTAAAATAATACTTGAGTATCATTTTCAATTACTTTATCTTTTACATTTACAATTTATGTTCCATATAGACTAGATTTCTATAAAAACATTTAAGCTTCTACTGGATGATTCTAGATAAATAAAGAGAAATATTGATTTGAGAATTATTATGATTTAGTGTGAACTATTTTTTCTTATGATCTAAATTTTGAATACTTATTCTTCTCTTAATGATATCAATTTATATTTTTATAATAAAAAAAATAAAACATTTTTTATTATAATGTCCAGATAATTACACCTAATTCATAATCCCACAAACCACTATATTTATCAAAAAGTTAGTTTCCTTTATTTTTAATGGTTTTTGAAGGATTCAAATTTTTATGATAGAGTTGATCAAATATTTAAAGTTCCACAGATTCTAATAGCTTTCTATTATTATCCTTCAAAAATATCTTCTTCATCTACTTTGATTCTCGAAGTATATCTTTCTCTCCTAATTTAACAATTTTATTTTCTTTACTTATATAAAAAAATTCATATTAACTATGGTATCATGATTTAAAAAGAATTATTTAATCCTTTATTCTATTATAAAGTCCAAGACATCATTCATTTGATGGATCTTAACAATCATATAATTTAAAAAAGTATATTATAGTAAAATATTTAATTTAAATATACGATAACATACAGTTTCCATTTAATCTTAGATAAATTTCACAAGGATAAACTTACTCATTCCATAAAAGAGATCCATCACATTCTGGTCTTGAACATTTAAAGTATATTTATCCCCTTTTATCAGCAATAATAAGGCTTTAACTCATTTAAAAAAATTATTACTTTTGGATAGAGGTGGTTCATTTTATAAAATTTATTCTTAGAAAAAAACTTGGATTCCTCAGACCTAGACTTTATAAAATATTTGGATGATTCAGGTACCTTATACATAAAAAAAGATATCCTATTTAAAGTGGTAGTTGTATGACCTCATATACATTACATAGGTTCATTATTAACTTATGATCTTGAACTTTGAAATTCATTTTTTGTTCTTCATCAAATTCAAGGAAACAACTGCTAGCATAAAATTTATGAACAAGACATGGATAGATAATCGATCAACCTTTCGTGAAAAAATTATCTCAAATAAATCTATCTTAAAATATCCATATCTCTTTTAATAAAAAAGAAATCAAAATCTAAAAACTAATAGGGATAGGACTTTTCTCTGATAGAAAAAATTGTAAACCAAGGGTTTCACAATCCTTATATAGGTGATTTGTCCAACCATAGATCTTAACTTGCCCAAAGGTCAAGATTAACTCCCTCTATAAATAAATAATGTCAAATATCATTCAAGGTTTAAATTTTAAATTTTATAGGAATAATATATGATTAATAACAAAAAATTTAAACTTGGTAGTTTATGTTAAAAATTCTCATAAGTATGAAAAGTAAATAAATAACCACCATATATTAAAAATTTCATAATACCTTAATGAAAAAGATTGAAAAATTTAAGAAGTTATCTTCTAAACTAATGGCTTGATCTTCCTCCATAGAATATTTTTATAAAAATTGTTCAAAACTATATTCATATATTCTGCTTAATTTAATGGTAGAAAACAATTTTTATAAAATTTATGCAAACAAAATAAACTCCTTCTCAAAAATAGAGTTTATATATAAATAAAAACTTTCTTATTATTAAATGTTAAATTCAAATAACTAATACAAGTTCTATTAAAACAAAAAATTATCAAGTACTATATATATTAATTCAATAATCAGTAAATAAGAGCTTTATTTGATTAAAAATAACATTCATGGTAGTTAAGCTTACTTTGGTATGGAAATATTTGTGAATAAATCTTTTGGTACCCAAATATTCCTTCCCATTTAATATTTGATAACTAAAATACCCTTTGAAATGTAAGCTTAATTTTTTCTAAACGACTTGATTTTATTTAAGGAATATTGTTTCTTATAATGTCCACATCTCTAGTATATCAGGAAAAAGATCACTATAAGGAACAAAATAACTATCTTGATAACCTGGACTTTCGATAGAGGTATGTCTAAGTCCGGAAATTCTTCTCTTTGGTCTCAACTATCTATATATTTTCTCAAAAGACTTTATTACTATTATATAGCTTTTTAGAAGATTCTTGAGAGTTTAGAATTAATATTTCAATCTTACTACTTCTTTTTTATCTTCTAAATATGATATTTTCTTCCCCTTCATATCATAAGTTTACTTATAAACTTTATCTTTTGACTACTTCAACTCTAAAATAAGTATGGTATTATAATTATTTACTTCATCCAACTCACCTATAGATCAAGAAATTTTTTCCTTATTTTCAAAAACATCACTTTTAAGTTCCATGTATTTCATATATAGTATTCTATAATAGTTTTAACCTTATTAAGACCATATTTATTTTCAAAAAATATATTTTATTCCAATGTAACTCTTAAATATTCTTCGATAGGTATCTTAAATTTCAACTATATATTCCTATGTTTTCTCATTAGTCCAAGGTAATACTTTTTCTCCATTATTAGATAAATATTCAATATCTAATGAATATGGATTATCATCACTCAAAGATAAATTAAATAGAGCATCATTTTTCATCTTCACCACAAAATACCTTTCATTTAACATATGATAATGTTAGTATAAAATGAATTAGTTATTATACTGTTTCACTAACATCCAATGCAATATCAGAAGAATAATATTATTTACTAGAAACCCAAGTGTCTAATGCCTTAAAACATTTCTTCCCTTTGGTTTTACAATATTTTTTTAGATACCTTTTTTCATTTTTTTGATTTCAAAAAAAATGACCAATTTTATTTGGGATTCCTAAACTAATAGAATATAGTTTCCAAGGATTCTTTATTAGGTTTATCATTTTTTTCTTCAAATCAAAAAAAAATAATATCTTAAAAAAATTTGGGTATCAAACATTTTTTTAATAGGTTTAACATATTCTCATTTAGTAAGTTTAAGACTATTATCCACTTACATTATCATTTCCTCAGTAAGATATTGATAATTTTAACAAATATTTTATTTTCTAATATTTATTTCTCTCCAAGTGAATACATGTTTTTTACTATATTTATGAATCTTTGATGTATCTGGGTCACTATTTCACCATGTAGAATGTAAAAACTGTGATAATCATCCCTAATCATGGTATGTTTGATTTCAAGAATTTTTGAAATATTAAAATGTATCACTTCTAGATTCTTAAAAATTTCCTTAGTTATTCAAAAATAAGAGATAGGATGGTAGATTTTTCTTTGGATAAAAGATAAATGAGTACCCCTCACATCAAAGTTGATCCTAAACTCAATCTGTTTATCTTGATTAAATCCATAAAGAATTTTATAATTTCTAATAAGCATCATATAATTCCCAACACAAACATTAATCATGAATGTCTCCATAAAATCTCTCTATCACCACCATCAATAACAAGTGATCTGTTAGGATTAAAATTCTCTAGACTCATGACAAGAATATCACCAGTCATATATGAACAAAAAGATATTTTCACTTGTATATCTTAGTGTAAGGAAAATATCTTAACTTCAGAAAATAAAATGGAAAAAATAAAAAGAGATAAAAATTTACCAACTCACAAGAATATTTAATCATAGATACCAAGAGAATTTCTTTGATACATATTGTTGGTCTCATATAGGGTATTGATATGGCACTATAATAGGGGTGAATTGTAGTCTGGGCAATGACTAGAAATTTTCATCCCATTTAAAGTTTAATTTGGCTATATTATATAATATTATGATAAAATATATAATATATCAGAGTTATAAAAATTTAAATACAGTGTAATTTAAACAATCAATAGTTATAAAACTATCTAATGGAACTATAATCACAACAGAATTTTAAATATTAAAAAATTAAACATTGTTTTAACAATAATAAATAAGAAAAAAATCTAATGAAAAAAATAAAAATTAAAATAATGTGTGAATTATTGATTAATAACTCAAATAATACAAAAGTATGTAAATTACTAAAATAAATTCCAATAAAGGAACCCTTCACTTTTAGACAAAAGAATCATTTAATTACTAACCTGTATGAAAGTATCCCTATTATAAGCATGGAATTTCCTTGATAGTGAATGCATAGGAAGGTATCAACATCATTTCCAAAAACACTTTGTCTTCATATCCTCAAAATCCCACAATTATCTTGATTGTACAATCTATCTTCTAATCTATTAAATCCCTCAACATCAATAGATTATACACACACTCTATCTTCTTATCCATGGAATCCCTTGATCTTAGTGATTGGAAAAATTGTATTCTATCAAAGAAGCTATTTGATCTCATTGATCATAAAAATAATGATTATAATAAGAAAACTAAGATCTTAATGATCAAACCTCATAGAAGAATCTTTAATAATTCTATGAAAAATATTAAAAATAGAGATAAATTAAAAACATGGATATGTTAGCATGTATTTTCTAACAATCAACTTTCTGACACTTGTAAATTTATTAATAACTCAATAACTTATGATCCTTGAATACTTGGGTCAAATTTGTATATGGGCACATAACAAACTCCAATTTTCATCTTCTAAGTTCCTTGGGATCAATTTCAACAACATCGGATACAAATCACCATCATCTGATTGATGTACCTCAACTTTTATCATCTAATAAATTCAACATCATCATAGTATTTATGTCACTCATTGAATACATTTATCCTAATTCATTTGGTGAACTTAATAGTGAAATAAATCCTATAAATTGATAATACATTTTTTTCATTAAAAGTAAACACAAAAAAATTAATAAATAATTAGTTTCAAATAAGAGTGTAGCATTAGTGTATTGAGATTTCTAAAATAATGATAAATTTGGTTCATTTAATCAACAAAATCATAAATGAGAAATGAAAGAAAAAATTTTAGGGGATAATACTAATACATAGAGAGGTAGGGAAGATCCAATATCTTTTGATGGAATCAATGATTCTGATAATGATATTAGTTAAAAGAATATTAGTTTTTATGCCAATGTAATGTGTAATTAGATGTTCTTTATGAAAAAGGTTTTACATCGCAAATCACGTTTTTTCATTTTAGAAAGCTGAATTGTGGGTTGTTGGGACCCATACAGCATGAACCCAAACCACATACCACATTTCAAAATGGAAATTCAAAATTCAAAATCACCACCACACTGCCTCGAGTCGTGGGCCTGCACCGCCTCGAGCACCGAACCGCCATCAGACCAGACACGCCATGTGCATCAGCCTATCCACATCGCCGGAACATCAGTGAGATTTTTCGGCGACCATCGTCACATCGTCTCCCCACAAAACTACCAAGAACAACCACCGGTGCTGATAAACAGGGACTCCAACCCAAAGAACTCCAGAAATACCGTCAAAACATTCAACCAATACATAAAATTCAACAGACCACCAAACGAAAAACTGAAAATCAACAGAAAAGACATCCAAGGAGTTTCCTCCTGACAAACATCACCTTCGTCGCTCCATCACGGCACCACCTTCATCCTGTATCAACAGATTCACCATGACACATGAAGAAAAACAGAACTAAAGAACTGAAGATCTCGCAGCCACCAGACAAATCAACTGCATCCGTAACAACAAAACCCTAGAGAACTCACCTAAGAGGAGGTAGAACCCAACAAACCACCAACACATGAGCACGACCCTCCAACGCGAAAACACCCTAGGACAACATTGAGCTGCTGAGATCAGAGCCAAGAGCACTCCAAAGAGTATGTCGTCAACAAGAACTGGTCTTACACCTGTGGATCTGAACCAGCAACCACATAGGCCCATAGAGCATCTACACATCCGGAGATAAGACCACTAAGACTCCACTGCTGTGGAGATCCACCTCCAACCCACCGAGCGTGAGAAGGAAGCATCGCGCCATCCGCAGCTAAGGAGCTGGTCGCAGTGAGAGGAAACAGTTGGTCGAGATCCCTTTAAGGGTGCATCCACACCAGGTTTTACCTAATTCTCTTACAAATAAATCATTAGATTCAAAACTTTATTTTACTTCATATAATGATAATAACTCGTTAACATCAGATGATGAAGGTGATTCTCCTTTACTTGAGTAAATAGTGAAATATGTGCCCAAGTATGGAGAAAATAAGTGAGAGGTTGAAGAAATATTTTGATCAAGATAAGGAATATATTTTTGGGTATGAGTTCTTTTATTATAAAATTTCTAATAAATATTTATAAATTAAAAAATAGGCTATCAAGAAGAAATTTGTTCATGTTAAGTAAAAATTTGAGCTAGCTAAGATGAAGAATGAAAATTTAAATCTTATTTTAGAGTTTATTATATCAAAAAGTATAGTATCAAAGCTAACATCCAAGAAACATGGTAAGACAATGTCATATTTAGATTATAGGGATGATGTGGTTAAGTTTAATTCAGAATTTGAGCATTTGAAGAAAATTCCGAACAACCTTAACACTCGAAAGAAATATTTTCAGAATATATATAAATGGTTGAGGCCTAAAATTGTAAATTTTGGATTATTTCATAAATACACTAAAATGTGACACTATTATAATAATTAATTTATGTCTATTAATGCAATACTTTCCAATAATTCTCAAAGAGAGTAACTTTCATCCATTAATAACCAAAGTGCTCATAAGATGTGGGTTCCAAATGTGACCTTTTCTAATACCACTATACCAAAGTATATCTGGATTCATTAAATAGAATTTCTTATTGAACAATAATATAATTATAATATTTGGTACTTGGTAACACTCTATGTTTACTTTTTCTCTTACACTTTTTAAATATTGAATACTTTGAAATTTTTTCTTTAAACTTTAACTTCTTTTTCAAGGGGGATTTTTTCATTTAGCTAATATTCATGTAGATTTTATTATCTGTTGATATAATAATAGGATATAGGAATTAATTTTTTAGAATTATTTCTAAACTATATTTGAAATAATAAGATCAAATTTTAATGTTAAAATAAATTTTCTAGAAGGTTTGAATATATTTATTTTTATCTTGAGAAATATGTGAAAAGATGGTTATTAATATTTGCTTTTCATACTTCAGTAAATATTTGGGTACTATTGTTTTTATGTTAAGAATTTACTTTTTTATAATATTAACTTTTTATTCTTATCTTTTGTTTTTTCTTAATTTGGATAATTTTATTTCATCTTTGCTTAGTCTTTTATGCTTAACATGAATATTTTTTAAACATCTAGAATTTTTTTATTTACTCTATATTGTTTAATATCATGGAATTGTATTTACTAACATTTATGGACCCAAGTTAGAATAGTACTAGAGAATTTATTTTATTTTATAAATATATTTCGAGTATAGGGGTCACAAATACTTCTCATAAAGAAAATGAAACATGCGCATTGTACAAATCATTAGAAGTGTGGTGATATTTTATTCCTTTCATACTAATCCTAAAGGGACTATTTTTCATGATTTTTAAGATTTGGTTATATAATTAAACATTTTTTATTGTCTATATCTTTTTATTTTAAAGATATTTGAAGTTGATTTTATATATATTGAAGTTACAGTTAAATTATTTGAATTTATTCGTAAGAAAAGGATGAGTTTTTTTTTGCTGACCTTATGCAGAAAGATTTAATTTTTTGAAAACTTACCAAAACTTTCATGAATCATGAAACTATTATATTATAGTAGGAGAGTAATATTTAGTAAGATACATTTACAAAAAATATAGGAAGTTTTATTTTTTCATTTGTTGCATAAAATCTATTTTGTTGAGTGTTTTAATTTTTGACAAATTACTTCACAAATAAATGCTTTTTTTAAAACTTCTTTAAATGTTATAAATTATCCCAAAAGTAAATTATGTTATTTTTTGTTCTTGATTGCTTAATATAGAGGGAGAATCTTCAAAAATTACAAAACAAATAAAATAAAAAAGGGATATATATCATAGGGGGAGAGTACATTAAGATAAATGTATTTTTCATTCCAATTTTACCTAGACTATATCCTATCCTTAATTTTTTCACTCTGTTTTGTGTTTATATTCTTTAAAATCCTAAAGGGAATAGAGTTGTGAAAAGAAAGTTTTATTTTCATTTAGTAAGTATTTTCCTTTTTTAATATTGTATTCATTAAGCTGAGTTGTGATGAATTCTAAATTGTGAGAGTTTGGAAAAAGGGAAAGAGAATTGATAAATGTAATACTTTTTGATGTTATACTATGTGAGAGTTTCATTATAAATTTTAGGAAGTGTTTCTATTTATTGTTTTGTTAAAATTAATTTATCTTTCATGTCTTATGATTTTCAAAAAAGGAAGATATTTTTTAGGATATTATTGAGTCAGTCAAATTTATTATCCTTTATTTTGAAAACTACAATACACTTTTTAATGAGTATGATTTAATTTGTAGTTTATTATTTCATTTTTTGTGTATTATGGGTTTAATGACTGATAATTTAAATTCTGTTGAGCTGAGTATTTTTTTAAACTCTAGTACTTTATGAAGTTGTTCATTTCTGCATCATCATATATTATAGTGTTTTGATAAGGTGCTCATAAAGTGATAGAGATAAGGGATCTTGGGTATATATAATCCCAATACCTTCTTAAAAGTCAACATTGAAATAAGTTATGGGTTTGGAACTTGATACCATCTAATGGGTCTATAGTCAAATATGTCCTTACAGGAATTGGAAACCTTGGTTCAAGTTATCGAACCACCTACTACTTTGGCTTAAAATATAAGAGTTTCTTTCTTAAAGTATATTTGGAAATGATATCCTTTAGGGGTTTCTGTATTATTATATGAAACTTTGTGCATTGTTTTTACATTTCCTTGTTTATTTAACTTTACATTGTATTATTACTTTTATCAATTTTTGTTTAATTTTTCAAAGTTTATTTTCTACTATATTTACTTTAATGATTTTATATAGATTTGAACTTGTTTTTAATCAATTGAATACTTAAGTGGGTAAACAATGTATGTATAATTTTGAAAATAGTTCACCCCCATCCCTCTTATACTATCATATCTTATATTATCTGGGACAATAGTTGTGAAAAAGAATATTTTTGAGAGTTAATTTTCCCCAAGAGATTTTTTTTTAAGGAAGGATGTTGGTTTAAGATGAAGTGAAATAGATGCGATTTTTGACTTTGGTGTGGTAAATTATTATCAACACATGAATCACATTAAAACTTAGGTGAATTCAAGTATTTAAAATGAGGTAAGGGCTATATAGTTGAATGTTTTTTGAAGAAGTTTTTAATTAAAGAGTGGATTTTGAATATTTTTAATAGAAGGAAAACAAAAACACACAATGGTGTTGTCCAAACCAAGTTGTGGTTTCATGACATAAGGGAAATGGTTTGTAGAGGAATTGAAAATAGGTGTGGTGTGGATTATGGTTTCTAAAATAATCTTGGTGTTCCATAGGGAATCCTTATTACTTAATAGTTTATGTAAATATATTCATAATATTTAACAAAAATAGGGAACACATTATGGATAACTTTTTCAATGTTAGTAGTGTTATGAAGATGAAAATGCACATACCTTGGTTCCATGGTGATAAAAATAGATATTTGGATGTGGTATTTTTTTAGGAATAAAAAACGATCAAGGAATTATGCCTTGTTATATTAATAGTGTTCATGGTGTCAAGAAGATTCAAAAGGGTTCAGAACAGTTGAGATAATTACATCATTGTTAAAATTCATCATGTTGTGGTTAGTGAGAAAATATGAATTTAACTATTTTCATGAAGTGGGTTTGTGTTTGGAATAAGGTAAACTCCAACTCGAGCATTCATGTTATTAAATAATATCAAGGTAGAAAAAAAGGTTCAGATTGATCCAATTATTCAAATTTAAGTAAATAAAGTTGTATGTCGAGTTGGATATTGGATTTTTAATTTTAAATTAAAAATGTAATTAAAGAGGGAAAGTGTGGTTGTGTGTGAGATATATATATAGGGAGATGGAGAGTGAGAGAGAGAGAGAGAGATTATGTCTGTGTTTGTGTGTTTTATGAATTAAAGTTAGTGTAATTGAGAAAGAAGGATACATGAAAGAAACAAAATAAGTGTCTAGGATCTTCATCTATTCAATTCTTAAAGTTGAAATACTTAGAACTCGAAGTTTGAAGTTTCTCTCAAAAAGAAATTGGACTATTACGGTTTTTGCAATGGAGTTATAAGTTTTTTCTTATTGGTTTAAGTATAGTGGATTACTCTTTTATCAATATCTCCCATAATAATTTTTAATAAAATATTGGTTTGTTGAAAATTGGTTTCACTAAATATATTATTACAAACTCAAAGTTTGAAAATGTGAATGGTGGAGATCATCTACAATAAATTGGTGTTTCTTTTTGGAGGTTAAATACTCCCTTTATTTTATTTCTGGAATATTATAATTCTGATCATGTGATAGAATGTTAAATTAGTAAGTAGATATTTGATTATAATAAAAGTTCAAAAATATAATTTTTCATATGATTAGTGGGTTGTGTAATATCATATTTTCTAAATCATACCAAGGATTTAGTCAATCATATTGAAAAGAGAACCTTTAAAATTCTACGTACTCATTGATTCTATGTTATTTAGTGTGTTTGGTTAATAAATTAAGTGATTAAACTCAACATAATTTTATATTAGATTGGTGGGAAAGTTTAAACAAAAATAAAATAAATTATATTAACTAGTGATAAAGGTTTTCCATTTATAGAACACAAAATAAATTGATTCACTTGTTCACCCCCCCCCCCCCCACACACACACATGTGTTCACCTCACAATGTATTTTTGATTATCATAATACTTATTAGTATCTTGGTATCCAAAAAAATAATAAAGGGCACATAAACACTATCTACAAAATTACAAATGAAACCACTATCTAAAAAAATGAAGAGTTCATGTGACATAAACTGGAATGTTAAGTCCATCTTCTCCTAATATGTTTTGGTCCACCATATTTACTTTCCTCAAAAAAAACTAAATTTTATATATATAATAAATTATATAGAAAAACTATGAATGTAATTCCATCCCAAAATCTAGAGCATCTCGTCCCGAAATCATGAACGATTTGGCCCAACAAATCCTAACTCAGGTCGGGCCTGGGCCTACGTAGACAGGCCTTCTGGCTGTTTCAGGCTAGCCCACTCATTGGACCATATGAATCATATACCCTAAAATCTTTCCCGCTCTAAAAAATATCTACTCAACTACTAGTAAGAAAACTCAAACTCCATGCCACAAGTATCTAAGGTTGTGCCTAAACCAACTAGTCCATATAGTGTGCCTAGTTTTAAATTACCAGCCTGAATATATATAAATATCTAAATAAATCTATTAAAAAAATAAATCACATCCCCACACCCAACTAGAATTCACACCACCTCCCCCTATTTCCTATTAAGTTTTTAAAAAAATCATATGACCATTTGAGAGGCTATTAGGGGTGCGTACCCCCCATACGTAAAGTGAGATAAAAAACATTCATATGACAATTTAAAGTTTAAAAAAGGACAATTTCATTATACATAATCCTCACTCCTCATTTATTTTTTAGCTTTATTTACTCTATATTATCAATTTCTTTTATTGGGTCATTTTCAATGTTATCCTGTGAAATTGTAGTGATTCTTCTACTTTTTCAATTCGGTTCTGTAGAGAAATATCTACTTTTTGTTTACATCATACACTCAATTCGATATTTTATATATTATTTTTGGCATTTGTAATTTATTTTATTTTTTAAACTAGATCACTGCCAATTTTTTTATACTAAATCGATTGGTTCACCTAGTGACGATATTCCATCTTTGCAAGTTTTTTTCATCATCATCAAGTTGTATCATTATCAAGGCCTCAAAATGAATCTAATGTTTGGGATCAATTTAAAAAAATATATATTAATCAATTTGATGTTATAAGAACATTAAAATAAAAATTATAATATTGTGTTAAATTACTTATGGTTTCTTCTAATATAGGCACTATACACCATAAAATACATGCCAATTCTCATGTTAGAAGAAATCAATCAGATATTTGAACAAAAATAAATTAGGAAGTAATAAATTAAGTAATTTTTCTTGTGATTATATAGGTGCATGAGATTTTATAGTTTATTATATAACTAAAATAGAACAATCTTTAATACTAGTGAATGTCTATATTTTACAAATTTAGTTCAAGGAGTATTTAATCTTTAATTAAAACCTTTTTCTACCAAATACTACAAGAAATAAATTTTCGAAAATTTAATAATATCAAATAAGATATTATAAAAAAATTAAACGATTAAATTTATGTGTTTTTTAACTACTTATTTATGGACATATAATCATCATATTTAATATAACTGCATTATTACTCATTTTATTGATAATTATTGGAAATTATATAAATAAATATTTCATTCATTTTTTTTAACTTTATTTTTCTGGCCATTAATTAGGAGTTGCCTTAAGAGATCATGTTTCTTAATGAGGTTTAAAAAATAATTTTTTTAAAATTACTATGTATAATGTATCATATTATAATAATATAATGGCATATCTTATATCTGCATTAAAATTACCATATGATAGGAAAATATTTTATGTTTTTTGTTCTGATGTTTTATATTTGATTTCTAAATATGGTTTATATATTTATAAATATTCTAAAGATATTATTATAAAATGAATTATTATTATTAATAGATCTACTAAGCATGTACAAGTATATGGAATGTTTTTCCAACACAATAATATGAAAGAATTGAAATTATAATTAGATGTATAAAATAGATGGAATTCCACATATTATTTGTTAAAATTATCTTTAAAGGAAAGGAATGTTATGGATTTATTGTTTTAGAATAAAATAATATGTGAAGGGGATAATATCTTTGATGAAAATATTTGGGGTCAAGTTACATTATATAAATATTTTTTCCATGCATTTGAAAAATATACTCAATTGCTTTCACATGCATACATTTTTATATAGTCTTTAATTTTACATTCTTTAAAATATTAATGTCTTTTTTTATAAAATATATTCCATATGGATAATATATACCCATTTTTACTTCCATAAAAGAAAAATTTGTTAAATATGTTGAGTAATTACCTATAATATTTAGAATGGAAATTATATGGGATCCAAGGTCACTAGTGGAAAAGGGACCTATTCCAATGAACCTCTATCAACAGTTTACTAAAACTATTAGTATAGATATCTCTATACCAATGGTTCTCTATAATTATTATTATATATTGTTTATGTTAAGTCTATACCAATGATTTTATAAAACCATTGGTATAGATTATGTTATGCCTATAATTTTTTAAAATTGTTGTTACAACATTCCATATAAATGCTAGCCACACGACCAACCCCTCCTCACATCTGACTCCTATAAAGATTGAACCTTATGAGATCCTTTCATTTTATTCCCCATCCATAGTGATCTATCATTATTTTTTGTTTTCAATTGTTTTTTCTTTAAAATCCAATTATTCAGTCCCAAATACATCATATCTTCTACCAAAAATCATTTTCATTTTTTTTCTAGGTTTAAAACACTGACCAATATTTTCTATGGCAGTATTATTCTAGATTCATTAAACAAGGATTACTACTGGTACTCATGGATTATATTAATTAATTTTTTTATTTTATTTTATTTTTCTGTTTATCCTTTATATTATTAGAGTTTTCTTGGATATATATAATTGTATTTATAATTTTAATGATGATGTGTTTATTGTGGTGAAAGTGGTTCAGCACAGTTAATGTATGAATGATGTGGGGATGGGTGGGTTTGTCTATTTTTCTAAGTTTCTCCTTCTCTATGAGGCGATTTAAGTTTTTGGGAAAGTTATAATTTTTTGGTAACATCTACTCTAATTTTGGAGAAGTTTTTCTACTTGTGTTCTATTAAAAAAACAATTGTCCATAATTTTATTAATGGATAATTTCTTAATTTTCTATTTATTCACACTCTTTATTTATCTATTATTCAACATGAACTTGTGATTTATATTTAATTCGATTTTAAAAGTGTATTATTTTCGTATATTAATCCCTCTATGGGACTTATTTAGTGATGGTTTTCTCACTTTAATTACCAGCCTTTCATATTTTATATGTGGAAGCTAATTTTACTCTATTGGGTATATTTTTCACGTGTCTTTTTTTATTTTCATCATTCCACTAAAAAGTTAAGTATCATAAAATGAATATTTCAAACACTCAAAAAAATTTCCACTTGAGTAAAAAATTGAAAAGTTAACCAACATCACACTAGTTAGTCAAACTATATTAATTTCATATGAAAATATAGAATTTTTTAGTTCCTTTCAAATCAATTAAATTCTTATTACCAGTTTTTCTTTTTGTAAAATTTCTTGGATAGAAATTTATTGGTTAAAAACTTTTGATAGATATCACAAACACATTCTATGAGTCTCGGCTATCCTATAATAAAAACTTATTTTCATAAAAACATTTCAAGAAACCTAAATCAAATGTATCCCACTTAGAATGATTTAATTGATTTCAATATTATTATTATTAATACTTTCACTTGCCCAATATTTTATCTCATACACCCATTGTTCACACTTTCTTATTTATTCCCATAATTTTTATCAGACACACTTTTAATTTATTTTTCCACTATTTTGTACTTTTCAACTATTTTATCACCTCTATCACACTTTCACTCATCCTCACACACACTTCTACTAATATTTTATTCTACCATACTTATCATGAATCCCATTTACACTTGGAACTTTCTATTGTATGTTATACAGAATAATGTGGTACTACATGGTAAAACTTCATAGTTAAATGAAATCATATTCAAACTAAATGTTACAAAGCATACTGATTATATAAAATAATCAAGAAATCATATTGAAACTTCATATTCAAACTACTTATTAGTGTTATTGGACTAAAACATAAAAGAATGTATAAAAATTCAATTTTTACATAATTGTTTTGTTAAAAATACCATAGAACCAATGGAAATCGTGAAAATGGCTACTAAATTAAATATAAATGGGTTCTATACCAATTTCTAGATATAAAAAACTAAAGTCATAGGGGGTTATTAGTAAATGCTAAAATGAGTCACTTTAACTTCACTTAATATGAGAAAACACTAATTATATATCTATCCAACCTAAAATCATAATTTATTTTTGTTGTATAAGATGCTTACCTAGAAATTGTAATCTTTAATACATGAATTTATGGAATAATAATAACATAAGTTCAAAAATGAATAGAATGAGAAAAAAACAAAAACAAAAATTATAAACACAATTTTTTATAGTACTATGTATAGTTATTACACAATGATATAACTGAATTCAATAACATGGTTTTATATATATAGTATTTTGAAATATATATTGTATTTTCTTTTTATTTTATATTATAATTATCATAGAGACTAGTTTCTTAGTTATGGTTTTATATAAAGTGAACAATTCTCATTTCCTTATATATATTATGGATTTTAATTCAATATTATTAAATTGATTTTACAAAATGACATATAAAATTTTTTGCATAATGGATAGAAGTTGGATATATGAAGCTGATTGGATCTCAAGCAGTTTTCAAAACAAGTTAGAGAGATTTTATGATTTTTCATTTATTAATGCTTTAGATAGAGGTTTTATACATTGCACATGTTATAATTACGTGGAAAGACCTTGGTTAATTTATATAGAAGTTAGATACCAATTGAAAAAATATGGTTTTCAAACAAACTACTATTTCTGGTATCAAAATAGGGAGAAAGGGCAATTTCAAAAATGGTCATTATCTGAATGTGAGGGCTAGATTGGAGATGTAACACCCCGAGATTTTATCAAAATATTTTTTAAATTAAATTTAATATTTTTCAATGCATGTAATATCAATTTTAACTTTCATTACACACAACACTTAGTTTGTATTGCGCTACACGTAACACTGGGTTTATCTTGCCTTACACACATAATTGATTTTAAACGAAGCATGACATAATATTAAAATATTATTATTTAATATTATACCCAGGAAAGTTTGAACCAGACGTAAGCCTGGTCCCGCAAATTTATTAAAAGAAAAGTGAAAGTAAAGTCAAAAGAAAATAAAAACATTACATTACATCAAAACCATATGCATCCTTCTCCCCATCATCAGATAAATCATCACCAGGATCAGCTGACTCCCATTCAGAGGATTCGTATTTTCGCATCATCTCAAGATACATATTTTTCTTCTGAAGCATTTCCTCAGACAACTTTTCCTTGACCAGCCGTTTCCCACTGAATCCTTTGTCCCTCTTCGGGGACCCTCCCCTTCGTTTTCCACTGTACCCATTTGCAATATCATTTTCTTGTGACCCTACAATCTTGTGTGTAGACCTTGTCACCATTGGTTTAGGTAGATCCGTGTAGTCTCTCCTTGGTTTCCTCCTGCTTTGAGTTTTTTCTCCCACCTCCTTGCTAATATTCTCATGATTTCCATTCTTGACAGCATCACTGTAAGATATTTGGTGACTGTGGAGCTCTTCTTCACAATCAGATCTATCCCCCCACTGCTTCTTATGGGACAAAGGAGGGTTGACATTTACATCCTTCCCACCTTCCATTTGAGATATCTTGATTGTGTCATCAGCGCAGAAACTTTTACCTTCACCACTCAATCTGTCCAGACCAGCATTGCCTTCCTTCTCTAAAATTTCCTCTGCCACTTCAGTCCCTTTTAACTCATTTGATCCAACATCAGCCAGAACTGAAAATTTATTTGCAGAACAATTAAGCAGTTCCTGAGAATTTACCTGCACCAGGACATCATTTTTGCTCTTCTGTTCATACACCAATTCCACAGGCTTAGAGCTGTCTAGCATCACAGCGTATCCCCTGCTAGTATTCATTTGAGTTGGAACCTCTTCAATCATCTGATCCAAAGAGAACATGCTGACTCCCTCCGGGTCGGTCTCTCCACCCCCAGGCTGTCCACCTATCATTTTAGAGTAGCCACCACTATTTGGAATGTCACCTTCTGTAAAATGAGGGCAAGGGGTTTGTATATCTTCCCTCGAATGAGCCGCTCCAACCTCATCCAGAGCAGCAAACCGGTTTGAGGAGCAAGGTATAGCCACATCCACTCTAAACTTACTCAAACTGTGTGAAGTGTTCTGACCTGGGACCTCAATCTCACCATAATCCCGATGATTCTCAAGTCCCCTGCCCATAAATTGGAAAGTACTGGCCCCAGCAATGTACCGGCCATGACAAGTAATTAGAGCATCATGGCTCGGTCCGTTGGAATTACCATTTTTCAAATTGATTATACCATATTTCTCTGGAGGAGTACCCATCATCACTCCAGCCATGGTCTCCTTCCTCCTGGTCTCATTCACTTCCACCTGCACTCCTATGTCTGTACACAGGTTGACAGAACTCTGTTTATGAACTTCCAGATCAGCAATTGGCAAAATATCCTCTACCTCCCCTGAATATACCCCCTGAACCATCATGTTAGTGACCCCATCTACCTTTGAAGGATCATGACCATCCTGAGGAAGGCCTGCAGGAGAATTCTTCTCACTACCTTACACAGCTCTAATGGTGTTCACACCCTCTCTCGAGGGTAACTCCACTGAAACAGCTGGAACCTCAGATCTTTGGTCACCCCTGGGCCTCCTTCTGCAGTCGTGTCCATCATGCCCCTGTCTATAACAAAATGAACAAAAATGGGTCCATGATTCATAGACAATCGATTGTGCATACCTATATTCTTCCTCCACTACAATCCAGACAAGCTCTGGCGGCAACTTTGAAAGATCCATTTCAACGCAAATTCTAGCCGAAAATGGGTGGGACATAGAAGCTGTTCTTCGATCGCTACATATAAAATGCCCTATCGAATTACCAATTGACCTCAGCAACCCAATGTTCTGAAAATTCAAAGGTAGTCCAGGCAACTGAATCCAAATTTCCATGTAAGGAGAGTCACGGTTCATATGCGCCTCAAAGGACCAGCGGAGCAAGTGAAACGGGAGGCCACAGAAGGATTTTCTCTTCCGCGACCAGGCTCTACCCAGATCCTCCTCATCAGCAAACAAAATTAGAAACTGACGCGGACCCAGAATACAAACCAAAGCTCGGTGCTTCAAACCCCAATTTTTATTGACCTCTTTGTCGAAATGCTCCACAAGAGGTCGCCGCCTCGAAAACCTCACGATCAGAGCTGAGGAGAGTAATGCTGAGGCTTCGTGGAATTCCTTCACTGAAACCGGAACAATAGGTTGGCTTGAAACGCTACCAGGCACCTTCGGCGAGACTTCGATTTCGGGGAGGAAGAACCCCACATCTGACGAGGATCTAAAGCAATCCCTAAAATTGAGTTGCGCATCACCTGAAAATAAATGAAATATTTTTCTAAAAAACTATATTTATGAAAACAAACATGTTTTAACTAAATAAATTAAACAAAGAAATTTTGGGGAATTATTTTAATGAAATTTATATAGTATATATTAAATCAATTGTTTAACATTCATCTTATGTGTTTTCTAGACAATAGATAAGAATAAATCCAAGTTTAAACTTAAAACTATTTGTAAGGACGTGACCTTAAACGATATATAATCTTGAGTTAATTTAAGAATTTTTCTCTCTTTCACATTGAGTATATTTTCAAGTTTAGAGTTTTAGATAATTAGGTCATAAATCATACATAACAAAAGCATAAAATACAAAGTGGACACTTCTAAATAGTATCTATTTTTTCATAATCTAAAACATTAAAAATAAAGAATTATATCTTTTATGATACTCTTCATGAAATTCAACATGAATTATTCTAATCCCTCACTTGTACTTAAGTCCTGTGAAACATTATATATGTTGGGATGAGCATAAAAATATTTGTAAGGTATATAAAAAAAGGAAACCATTAGTTCATTGATAAATATCAAAACCCATGAAAACATTACCATAAAGTAATACTTTTCACCTTTACGAAGTAGTCAATACTTTACTTTTAAAATAAGCCCATTTCATACCTTTTTTGTAATCACAAGATTACTATAAAACACATAGAAAGCATAGAAAATATATATTAGTAAATTGGTACCTAATTATACTTAAATGGAATAACCATGCGGTCGACTACCATACATGTCACTCTTACAAATGGAATATCCATATGGTCGACTTCCATACCTAATGTATTGGATGTTTAAATGTAATCACTCATCCTTAGTTTATCACAGAACTACCCATCCTTGGTTTATCATGTAACCACCAATAAAATTTCCATATAATATTATATAATCATAACACATAAAATATTACAATCTTCAGAATTTCACTCATAATATTTCATTTTCAATCACAAGAAATCATTTCAATATATTTAAATAATCACTCCATTTTTAAAACTATTTTCAATACCAAAATACCTAGAAAAGGGGAAGAGGGGTTTACTTTTCTTATAAAAACATGAAGTCTTGTTGAGGAATACAAATAAAAAATAGGTTTAAAAATTTCTTTTATAATTCTATTATTTTAATATAAATAAATATGTAAAATAATATCAAGAATATAAGAAAGGATTAAATCCATAAACATTCAAATCATCCCATGCCACTTTTAACATTTAAATTATAATACACATGAAATAAGAACATTTAAAAAACATTAATTAACATAATGATTGATAAAATATTGATATGAAATGTAAAAGGGGGTATATATACACCTTTTAAAATAATAAAGGTGCATATGATCAAGAAATGCCTCAATGAAAGGAGATTAAGATGAAATCCATTACCTTGAGTCTTACTCATCACTTACAATCTTTGACTTCATGAATAATAAATTTAGGTTAATTATTTACTTTTTTGAGGAAATTTTTCAATTTTATTATTCCTTTTATATTACTTATTAGCATGTTATAACAATTAATTAATTATTTAAGTTCATATTTTATGTTTTGAAGATATTCATTATTTGAGTCCAAAAATAACTCTGGTTTAATATCCATAGTCAAAGTGGTAATTATTAAATTATATATAGAATAATATTAATTAAATAATAATAATTTATATATATAAATTATAATTTTAAATCTATTCATCACAAATGGATATGAAAAACGACATGTGTTACAATTATGGAGACGGTAAGACGTACATACGCATGAGTAACATTTCCATTTTTAATGATAATTATGGAAAGGAGTTAAGTATTATTTTATTTTTTCAAGATTATAATAATATAATTAATATCATATTAATATTTTAATATACTTATATATATCATCCATGTGATGTGGTGATGAAAAATGAATCACATAGCTTCATGGAGGTGATAGTTAACATGTACGCATGAACGATGTTATCATTTTTCCATGAATGGAAAGGTAAGAACATAAATGATATATTATATTTTCATAATTATAAATATGTCATTAATATCATATAAAAATTTATATTCAGTCATTATAACCATTTTTTAGAGACAGTTATGGAAAACAAATTATATCAGTTTGCGAGGTGGTAGTCCATCGCATGCACGAATGATTAATTATTTTCTCATTTGATGGAAATGGAGATGGATTTAGGTAATGATAATAACATAATAATATATAATTATATTTATGATACTATAGTTAATATTGCATCATGGTTGGTTAATATTTTAAGGAAGTGGAAGAAGAAATAAAATTGAAATACATGATTAAAACAATACCTCTTCTTCATATAATCTTCCTTGATTAACACCTTAACACCTTAAAGGATGGTTTTATGCCTAAACTAAGGCCTATATAATGTCTATAGGGATTCTAGAAATGTATTTAGCAATATATTGGCCAAAAATATTGGTTTATAGTTGTGAATAAATGAGAATAATGGGTTCCCTTTTATCGGAGAGAAGAGGGGCACTTTTGGAATACTACAAAATATTAAATTGATATAAATTAATTTTCTAATCCAAATGGATCCAAACAGATTTATTTAAATGATATGATTATGTTTTGTATAATACCATTCATCCAATGAAAATTATATATGTTTTGAGAATTTGTTAATACTTATCTTTTTATTTTAACTCCTTTTAACTCTTACTGGGATATCATGTAATTTAAAATTTTAGGGTTAATATAATTGTTATAAAATGTAAAAAGATAAAAAAAAATAAGAAATTAATAAAAAAATTATAATTATATAAATAATTTGGAAGAATTTTATATTCTTAATAATTTTATATCCTTTTATAAAATATTATTTATTTTAAAATGTCAATAATGTCAATTTTGACACTATTCAATACTTGACTTTCTAGAAATATCTTAAAAACATTATAAATTCAGATGAACTATATTAACTCATCCCTAACATCTAAAATTCATTTATAAAATTCATTTTTGACATCAATTATATTAAATTATAATTATTTTAATATTTTTAATATCATTTATTTTATTATCTCATAATTAATCAATCATTGCATCATCATTGTGTCCCCTTCAAGGTAATTAGTTTATCACTAAAAATTGTAAATAAATTACCATAATGTATATAAAAATTTTATATTTCTAAATAATACTTATAGTCTAATATAACCTATTTATAACCCCATATTAAAAATATTTCACTTGTTAAAAACCAAATTGTGACAAAATTGATGTTTCTTTGAATAAAATACTATAAAAGGGTTAAAGTCCTACAAATGTATCCAATTTAACATTTGATCAGCCCAAGAAATATTTTTTCGACTATAAATCATCCAATAAAGTTTTTACAAGTTTGAGGGTAATTTTATAATACATTATAATATTATTTTTACCCTAAATTACCTAATTTACCATTAACTGTGGTAATAAAAATAACTATTAAAGTTACTATTCATATTTCTAACAAATTAAGCAGGTCCTATTATTTTAAAAATATCACAATTATTACAACCTTTTATGTCCATTTTTAAAAATTCAAAAAAAAATAACTGGATAAAATCAATTTAAAATTAATCTCGTTGGCGGATCAAAAAAAGGTTTTTAAAGTAAAAAATGTTCAAAATCTCACAAAGTTTTTATTTCCAATTTAAATGTAAAATTAATTAAAATGATTTAAATTATATTAAATGATAAAAACATTATATAATTATAATTTAAAACCATTCAAATATATAATTTAACCTTGTAAATATCTTTGATGTAAAAGCTATTTTCAATTAAAAATGCAATATTTTTTTCATTATTCATAAAAAAATGAATCTTATCAAAAAAACACCAAAAATTCAAACAAATTAAACTTTGATTCTATGATTTTAAATAAGAAATTTATTTTTTCAAATATACTTTATAAATGTGTCAAAAAATAAATTTAAAATAGGTCCTCCATCAAAAGACGGTAAAACTACCCTTTTTGAAAAAATATTCCTTTTATGTGTAAAATTGGATTTATTCTTATATAATGTCTCGAAAATACTTAAGATAAATCATAGATATTATATTGAATATTATATATATATATATCATTAATATAATACAATAAAAGTGATTTTATTATTTATCGGTATAAAACAAACTTGTGCACATTTAAGTAGTTTTTCATACAAGAATTTCTTTTAATTTTAAAAAAGGGTTTTACATTAATTTATAATTAATTGGTCACCAAATAATTAATTATATATAAATTTTTAAACTGTATTTTCATAATCTAATTATTATTATTGATTTTCATCATTCAAATGACAATGTTATCGCGGTAACATTTAAATACTAATATTTAATTATTCATTTAAACCTAATGTGGTGTGTCATTATGCTATCAACCATAGTGTTTCCTTTTAAAAAATTAGGATGTTACATTCTCCCTAACCCACTTTAATAGATTTCATCATCTTTATTTTACCTCTCTATTGAAAAGTATAGGTTTGAATTTTCAAAATATCTTTATTCAAATCTCACATCAGAAAAAGGATAAATGAAACTTCCACTTTAAAATAAAGGAAAGTATAAAGGTAAACTAAGAAAAAAAATCGGAGGGTTACATATAGGAAAAAAATGATATGGAAGAAAAATTAACTATAATTTTATAATGGATAGTGATATATAACATGTTTATGAGAAAGTTAACAATCACAAAAACCATAAATCTATGATGAGTTTAAAGGTCACTGATTTATTAGTAAGAAAATTAAACGGATAACATTTTTTTATTAAGATCCATTTCATAGAGTTGAGGAATTATTTTACTACAAAGACTAAGAAACTAAGGAAATATATTTACTTGAAAATATATTATCATATTTTAAAAACAATTCACTAGAAACTCTACTTTTACTTCATATGATGAGTATATAAGATGAATTTTTCAAGACTAAAGCACTAGAATCAACTTCTAGAGAATAAAATAATCCATAAAAGATTAAATATCTATTTCTTGATTATTTATTCATTATTAAAAACCAAAATCATTAGGATAAGATAAAAAAAATATCTAAAAAGAAAAAACTTTTAAATGATACAAATCTCCATTAATCTCCAAAATTAAACTGTATTACCCAAAGTTCAACAATGACCATTAAAAAAATACTTATCCATTAAATTCCTCAAAAATAATCTAACTATTATTAAAACCCAAAATCAAAAATGATTTGATAAAGTAGTATTACAAGATAAATTTTAATTTTTATCTCTAAATAAATACAATGTAACAAATAAAAATATAACTTCCTAATCCACATAATCTCCATGATATAATAACTATTTCCTGAATCACCATAAGTCCATAATAAAATAATATATTCTTACAAAATATATTTCAACCTTTATTCCACAAATAAAATCCCATAGTATTCGATTAACCTTAATCATATAAAGTTCCCAAAATAGAAAACGTCTTCCAAAATAACACTAATAACTTAATCACCATATCATTTCCCAATCCCAATGTTATATATTCAATAAAACACATGTTCCAAAAATAAGCTTATTCATCATCCATCAAACCAATTAAATAAAAAAGAAAATGTTATACTAACTGGGAATTTACGTAGGTCAGTGCTAGGTGATGCACCCTTGTCATCCTTTGGCTATGGGTTCGATTCCTATGGACTTACTGGACATGATAGGTTGTCACCCGTCCTACAACTTATCCTTTTTCTAAAAATATATAATTCTTATAACATTCTTAAAATATGATACTATCCTCAAAAATAACCATAAAATGTTTTAACCTCAAAGTTTATCTCATACCTTTCAATTTTTATCCAAAAAATTAATAACCCATAATTACCTCAAAAATAAATATCTCTAAAAATATTTTTAGTCGCCTTAAAATTTCATAACATAAAGCCTAAAAGGGGTTTTCTAAGACAATCAATATATGAACAACCTGAAAATTATAAAATTATGATGGGATCCCTAAATCTTAATATTACCTCACTTGAATACATCATAACGTATAAAATTGTCTAAACCATGCTTTGATACTAACTGTAAAGACCCAGACTTAAAAATTACATAACTCATATATAAAAACAATAAAAATCTAAGTAAGGTATCCATTTTTTATAGAATTAGTTCATAACTCATATGTAAAAAACCGTAAAATAAAAAGTAGACACTTATGAATAGTATCCATTTTTTCATAATCTAAATCATTTAAAATGAAGCATGATATCTTTTATGATACTCTTCTTGAAATTCAACATGAATTATTCCAATCCCCCACTCATCCTTAAGTTTTGTGAAAAACATTAAAAAAATTGGGATGAGCTTAAAAATATCAGTAAGGTATCTAAAAATAATAAAACCATTAGACCATTGATAAACATAAAAACCCATGAAAACATTATCATAAAGTAATACTTTTCAACCTTAATTAGTAGTAAATACTTTCCTTTGAAAATAAGATTACTTAATACCTTTTTTATATTAACAATATTATCATAAAACTCATAACAAGAATAGAAAATACATAAAGGTGACTTGGGACATAATTAAACATAAATGGAATAACCATGCAGTCAACTTCAATACATGTCACTCTAACAGATGAAAAATCCATATGGTCTACTTCTGAACCTAATGCATTGGAGGTTATAACGTAACCACCAAAACTTAGTTTATCACACAACGACCCACCCTTGGTTAATCACGTAACCACCCATAAAATGTCTAATTACCATTATATAATCATAATACATAAAATATTTAAATTTTTAGAATTTTACTCATAAAACATTATTTTCAATCACAAGAAATCATTTCAAGATATTGAAATAATCAATCCATTTTCAATACCATTTTCAATACCAAAATTCCCAAAAAAGGGAAATAGTGGTTTCCTTTTCTTAAAACATAAAAAATTATAGAGGAATCCAAATACAAAAATAGAAATAAAAATTTCTTTTATAATACTTTTATATCCATATAAATGAATATGTAAAGTAATATCAAAAATAGGGGAAAGGATTAAATATTTAAACATTTAAAGTGTCTCATACCACATTGAAATTTTAAATTATAATCCACATGAAAGAATAACATTTAAAAAAATGTTAAATAACATGAAGATAAGAAAAATATGGTTATAAAATTTCAAATTTTCTATATATAATCCTTTCAAAATAATAAAGGTGCATATCATCAAGAAATTCCTCAATAAAAGGAGAATGAGATGAAATCTCTTACCTTGATTCAAAATTATCACGTACAATATTTATCTTTCGAAATAATAAACCTATTTTAATTATTTACTTTCTTAAGGACCATTTTAAAGTTTATTATTCCTTTTATATGACTTATTATCATGTTATAACAATTAATTAATTATTTAAGTTCACATCGTACGTTTTGACAATATTCATTACTTGAGTCCAAAGTGATTTTGGTTTGATGTATATAGTCAAAGTGTTCATAGTCCCTTTTATCCAAAATAATATTCATGACATAATAATAAGTTGTATACATAAATTATACTTTTAAATACATACATTTAACATGGATATGAAAAATGAACTATGTCATAATCATAGAGACGATAAGGCGTACGTATGCATGAGTAACATTTCCATTTTTCAATGATCATTATGGAAAAAAGTTAAGTATTATTTTATATTTAAATAATTATAATAATATCATTAAAATCATATTAATCTTTTAAATATATCTATATATATAATCCATGTGATGTGGTGATGAAAAATGAATCACATCGCTTCGTGGAGGTGATAGTTCACACCTATGAACGAACAACGTTATCATTTTTCCGTTCATGGAAAGGTAAGAACATAAATGATATATTATATTTTTATAATTATAAATTTTTCATTAATATCATCAATAAAAATATATTAAATTATTATAACCAATCATTAGAAATGGTTATGGAAAACGAATTATATCGATTTGCGAGGTGGTAGTCAGTCGTACAAATGAATGATTATTTATTTTCCCATTTGATGGAAATGAAGACGGATTTAGGTGATGATATTAACATAATAACATCTAATTATATTTGTAATATTTTATTTATTATATAATCATGTTTGGATAATATTTTAATAAAGTGGAAGAATAAATAATATTGAAATACATGATTAAAACAATACCTCTTCTTAAGACGATCTTTATTGATTAACGCATTAAAACCTCTAAGGAGGGTGTTATTGTAACACCCTGAGATTTTAAGAAAAATATTCTTTTTAATTTCATTAATGTCTTGTGTTGTACACTACACCAAAAGGAGCTTGCAAAACATGCATCCCTGACTTGTCTTGTACTACACGCAATCGTGACCTTCCACGATAGTGTGTGTTGTACGCAATACCGAGTTTCTCTAAACAAGGATATGTTATAAAAACTAGCCGTTATGAATAGTAATACCCACTTTTTGAAATTTTTTAAATTTTATCTTTCAAAATGTACATCCTTTTTGGATTAGGAATATCAAAATTAGCCTAGGGTGAAATTTTGGTATTTTTCTGAAAACTTTTAATTTTTGATGAATAGTGAAAACACTGGGTTACTATTTAAAAACCGACTTTTTATTTAAATAATTATTTATTTTATTTAAATTTATTTTAGGTCAAAATTGATACATAATACCTATATAAGTTCAATGTAATTCATTGGATTCATTTTATAATAATTTTAGATATATAAAAATTTTATTGATCTTTTGACCGTCTTTTACCCACCTCCTAGGAGAATTTGTAAATTTACATAAAATGTAACTTTACCGCTTCTGTGAATGGAATTTCAAAAATCTGAGAGACACGGTTGATTTCAGTAAGTAAAATATGGTTCAATGAGATGAAAATAATTTTTGGTGAATAGTAACTTTTTACTTTTTTTACCACGGTTAAAAGTAAATAGGGTAATTAAGGGTAAAAATGATATTTTTATTACCCTAACACATGTCGTAATTCTATTGGATAAGTGTAATTCGACCAAAAACAACCTTAGGAATAAAATATGACCATTTATTCCCACTTGGATTAGATTAGGACATTTAATATTAATTTATTTAAAGAAGGGTTAAAATAGTTAAAATCAAAGTTTAATAAGTAAATCATTTTTAATATAGGGTTATACATAAGATAAATTCGACTATAAATATTAATTAGAAAGATAAAAATATTTCCTACATAATGGTATTTTATTTTTAATTTTCTGATTTTAAATAATTTAATTTATTTATGACACAATGATGATGCAGTAATTATCTTATTAATGAAATATTGACATAATTGATGTTATAAATACCCAAATAAATGTAATTTGAGACTTTTAATGAATTAAACTAATTTTCTAGGTTAATATGACATTTTATTATTGATTTAATTGACTTGTTTCGAACTAATCATTCTGTTATGATTTTCAAAAAAATCAATTACCAAATAGTGTTAAAATTGACATAAAATAGTTTTTAAAACAAATATTATATAATTAATTGATATTTTATTCCCAAAAATCTAAGGTTCGGAAAAATGACTTAGATAAGGTTATATATATTAATAATAAACAACTTGGGGTTCGTTTGGCTTGTTATAGTAAGTTTATTAACCTTATAGTGTAAGAAAACAAGAAGACAAGGTAAGAGTAAAATTATTTAACTTAAAGTTAAATCTAATTGATAAGCTTAAAATAGAAACATAAACGTGTCAAAATTATATTGGATGAAGGTATTTAGACCCATCCCCACCTTATCTTCGAAATAAATCAATTTGGATCTATTTATAACCGAATATGACTTTATAATAAAATAATATTTTTAGTTTTTCTAAAGGTGCCCCTCTCCTCCCTTATAAAAGGTCACCTCCTCCCTCTCTTCCTCACACCACTTTGATCCTTCAAGCTCGGCCAACCCCTGCCAATTTCTCCTCTCCACTTCCCTAGAAACATTCTAGAGGTTCTGGGCTTCTTCAAAGACCAATTTTAGTGCCCTAAGAGGAGGACTCAAAGAGGCACTTCAAAGAAGAGGTAATGTCCGTTACCGATTCTTTCAACTTTATTTATTCTTCCACTTCTTCTTATTAGGTTGTTTCATTATGAAGTAATAACATCAGTATCACTCATATACTTATATGTTATTATAAGTATGAAACAACCCTATTTCACCATCCATCCTACGGAAAACAAAATCACCGCGCATGCGTACGTACGGAATACCGTCTCCACGCCGTGGTGTAATCTGTTTTTCCAATACCACCTTACTTGGATGGGTAAAATGATGTAAATAATAACTATACATAGTTATTATAACATCATACTGATTCTGATATATTGTATCATCCACTCCAATTAAATTCAATAATTATGAAAACGATATCACCGCTCGTGCGTACGTACGGACTACCGTCTCCACGACGTGATGAGATTCATTCTCCATGTTAACCATTAAAGAATGATTATAAAGTATATATAAGATATAATAATTAAATATATGACATTATAAAGCTACTGTATTTATGTATATATATATGTATGTCATCTACTTAATTCGATTATACTCAATAAAAAAACAAAAATAGTGTTCATGCGTATGTACGGCCAACCGTCTCCATGAACGGTGTATTTATTTCAATTTATTGATCTATTATATATATGTATATTCTGAATATATATTATATATAAATCATTTTTTATATTCTGGAATTAAGTAATCATGATCTGAGTAATCATATGAATAATTACAAGTCAAATCACGGACCATATATGAAATGATTTTACTCAAAACGCTCTTGAACATGGAATTTAGAAAAGAACGGGTAATATAAAGTCATAAGTGAACCATATATGATATCATAACAATGAGTATGATTATGTAATAAGTTAATGACATTATTTAAATCATTATACAGGATGTTTGGACACTTACGAAGCAAATCGGACTTAAGGTAAGGGAAAATATCACAATCTCATTTTTATCCGAGATTGTTTATACTTTGGTATTTACTGGGGTGTATTTTATCATCCACATCCATTTTTCCTCAATATGTAATATTATTTAAATCCACCGACAATTGTTTAAATCCAATTTTACCCTTCGGTGAGTTTTTAGTAAAAGATATGAAAGGAATCTTTTGTCGTTTTTCGTACGAGGTACTTTTTGACTTTTCCGACAAAAGTAGGAGATGAATGTTTTTTTAACTTATATGGCATTAATGTATTTTTAAAACATTATTTCCAAGAATCTTCCTTTAAATTTTTTCAAGTTTATTTTTAATCAACTTCTTTTAGTTTAGAATTGTATGTCATGTTAAGAATGGAAAAAGTGTTTTTGAAGTAGAAAGGATATTTTCCTCAAGAATGGAGTTCAAGTGTTTTATAAAAATTATTTTCCATATAAGATAATAAAGGGTTCTGTTTCTATCCCTATTATTACATTGATTTGATTATGTTGTTCTGGTTATTTTTATGAATTCCTTTATCTTATATTAATTGTTTTATGATGTCATGATGTTTAAGAATCCCATTTTTATTACATGGGTTATGCTATGATGTATGGTTTATGATTTTGTGGCACACATAAGAATGGTATCATTATGAGATGGGTGGGACCTATATCTCCCTCCAATGCATTGGGTAAAGATTTTATATCTCATGAGATAGAAATGGCTGGAACGGCAGGTTAAACCGGTTCAGTGAAATAGGACTGAAACGAGGAATGAACTCGGTTCAGAAATGGACTTTGTCCACTAAGATAGTCTTGGAAATGAGTCTTGACTAATAAGAAATGATTCTCTATGATTATGTGTGTATGCCAAAAAGTTTCATGTTTTAAGTTATGATTATTGGGATTATATTTCACTACTATGATTTATCCCATGTTATGATATTATGATCTCTTTTGCAGGTTAATATTTCCAAAATGTTATGTTCTTATGAATATGATGTGATTGATATTTCTTTTGTTTACCCTTACTGAGAATTTGAGCTCACCCTTTTATATTTTCTTTTCCCCAAGATATAAAGAAAGGTTCTAGGTAAAAAAAAGGGAAGATATTTATAGGAGATGTTGAAGATCTTTCACCACAATTAGAAGATTATATTCTGAGTTTCCAAAGACACTAAACTATTACGGTCCTTGTGTGTGTGTTTTTGTTATGTACTAATTATTCCACAAAAGTAATGTAATGTCCATGTATGTTAATCTTAGGGTCTCTACAGTTGGTATCAGAGGAAAGGTTTAGTCAACCTTTGGAAACTAGGATGCGAGAACTTTAGTGAGATCCTTAGAGATATTTCTAAGGTATGTCTAGGGATGTCCCTAAGTTTAAGTATAAGTGTAGTTTATAGTACTAGAATTATGGTAACCCAAGATGTTAGATATTGAAGGTACTTCCCCTTTATTATGTTGTTTTCCCTAGCATGATTTTTGCCTCTCAAACTATTCATTTTGGGTTTTAGATGATGGTTGGAACCCGAAGGAACCGTGTTGATCAATGTAATGGACAATGCAATGATTGTCCTCCTGAACAAACAAATGTTATAGTAGATGGAGTGAAAAATCTTATTGCTATACTTACAGAAGCTATGAATCATTCTGCACTTCCAAATGAGCAGAGAAGGGAACAATATTCTATTGAGTCCTTCATGAGGCAACGTCCACCTTCTTTCAGTGGGTCTTATGATCCACTTTTTTCTGAACAATGGATCAGTACTACTGAAAAGATATTTTCAGTTCTTCAATGTTCTGAACATGATAAAGTCATCTTAGCAGTGTATCTTTTGGAAGGTGATGCTGATCAATGGTGGAATCTTATCAAGAATATGAGGCCAATAGATGAAATTTAGTCCATGGAATGGGACGAGTTCAAGAACTTATTTTTCAATAAGTACTTCCCTCGTATTCTTCGAACAAAGATGGAGAAGGAGTTTCTTGAACTGAAGAAAAAGGATGATGAATCTGTTGGTACCTACGAAGAAAATTTTACAAGACTTGCAAGGTACGCTTCCGGAATTATTTTCCAACCTGAGAGTAAGATCGATCGATTCTTTAGTGGCTTAAAATCAAGTCTTCGAAGGGCTTTATCCATAAGGGACTTCAATAGCTACGAAGAAATCATTCGATGTTCTCTCAAAGTTGAGATGGAGATTGGAGTAACCCATCAGTCATATGGGTTTGATATGAAGAGGAAAATGGAATTCAAAGGAAAATCTAAAGAGCACACTGAAAAAAAGATGATTTTTCCCTTATGCTCAAAGTGTGGAAAGAAATATGGAGGGAGTTTTCTTAACGGGTCAAGTAAATGTTTCAAGTGTGGAAAGGAAGGTCATCGGGCATTTGAATGTCGCAATGATGGGAAGAAGATGTCTAGTGATGCAAACAAAGAAAAGGCTACACAGAGTACACTTCCTACACTTCAATGCTTCAAGTGAAATGAAATGGGGCATTATGCTAATCAATTCCCTAATCCAAGGGTTAATGATGATCAACATGAGAAACCACTTAAGGAAAAGGTCAAAGGGAAGTAACATGCGATCACTATTGGCGATGTTGAATATGAAAACGATGTGGTGGAATGATTAAGTGTTTATGTAATGGGATTCCAAAATAATGTTGTATATAGTATCATGGAATATTGGAATATTTATGTATTGGTCTATTGTGGTTTTCAATAATTTTATGGTACCGGTAACCATGGAAAGTGATTTAGATATTTTTGGTAAGTAGATGGTATGTGCATAATGAAGGGATAAGAAGATAATGAGATGTTTGATTGTATTCATGATCTCATGATTGATAAAAGGACTAAGTGATATCATGGTTTGAGTATAAAGAATTTTGATGATTTTGTTAACTGCACTCATGTTTTCACTAAGATTCAATGGGTATATAATACATGATTAAGGCCTTAGAATATTTGGAATATGACCAAAAAGACATATCTGATGATATATGGGGATCAGCGATGGTTAATCTCTGGTAATAATTTTCACTATATTATGAGAGTGGACTGTAGTATTATAGATAATCCAAAATATTTTCATGGATAATGTTGGACATAAGTTAGTATTGTTTAAGGATAGAACTTTTTTTCGATATTATTGATGGGATGTTATAGTAATGTAGTTTTAGAAAAAGGACAACCTGTAGGACGGGCGACATCCCATCGCGTCGGACAAAGCTGTAGGAATCGAACCCACAACCGAAGTGCGACTGGCTTTTATCGCCTACCACTGGCCTACAAGAAGTCCCTGGTTAGTAGAAACTAGTTTTATTTTATTACGACGTATGATATATGAAGTATAAGTTCATTTTTGGAATCATATACGATTAACCTCACCATAGATGGACTTAAGTATATTTTATAACTTCTGCTAACCTTTTGTTTGAAATAGATGGAATAACCCATTATTCTATCACATGATCTGTTAACACTTCACAAATAACAAATTCAACTTCATTTATTTAAGAGATGAAGTGGAAATTGTTCAAACCATGAACAACAGTGAGATTGTACCAAAATAAAGTAAGTATTTATTCAAATTCGAATTATTCAACTTTAGGGAAATGATCTTGAAAACCAAAAATGTTGTCCTAGTGCCCTTATATCTGATGAATCGGATGGTACCCTAGATCATCACAAATTTATGGCTTTTTGATTGTTGGCTTTTTCATAGCCATGTTCTCTACCACTCTCCATCAGAACCTAATGGTTAGATTTTTCTTCCATATCCTTATTTTCACCTGTGTTCTCCTACGTGAAAACCCAGTGATAAGTTAATTTGGGTAACCATTATATTTCATACTTTAGTTTTTAAAGCCGTGTTTTGGTATTCCTTTTTATGATGTGGGTTTCCATTAAAAAAACTTTAGAGTAGTAAACCATTTAGAACCCCGATGAATTTTGAGGGCGAAATTCATTTTAAGGGTGGTAGAATGTAACACCCTGAGATTTTATGAAAAAAATTATTTTTAATTTCATTAATGTCTTGTGTTGTACGCTACACCAAAAGGAGCTTGAAAAACATGCATCCCTTACTTCTCTTTCACTATACGCAATCGTGACCTTCCACGATAGCGTGTGTTGTACGCAATACCGAGTTTCGCTAAACAATGATATGTTATAAAAACTAGCCGTTATGAATAGTAATACCCACTTTTTAAAATTTTTTAAATTTCATCCTTCAAAATGGACTTCATTTTTGGATTTGGAATATCGAAATTATCCTAGGGTGAAATTTTGGTATTTTTCTGAAAACTTTTAATTTTTGATGAATAGTGAAAACACTAGGTTACTATTTAAAAACCGACTTTTTATTTAAATAATTATTTATTTTATTTAAATTTATTTTAGGTAAAAATTGATACATAATACCTATATAAGTTCAATGTAATTCATTGGAATCATTTTATAATAATTTTAGATATATAAAAATTTTATTGATCTTTTGACCGTCTTTTACCCACCTCTTGGAGAATTTGAAAATTTACATAAAACGTAATTTTACCGCTTCTAGGAATGGAATTTCAAAAATTCGAGAGACATGGTTGATGTCAGTAAGTAAAATGTGGTTCAATGAGATGAAAATAATTTTTGGTGAATAGTAACTTTTTACTTTTTTTTACCACGGTTAAAAGTAAATAGGGTAATTAAGGGTAAAAATGATATTATTATTACCCTAACACATGTCCTAATTCTATTGGATAAGTTTAATTCGACCAAAAAAACCTTAGGAATAAAATATGACCATTTAGGCCCACTTGGATTCGATTAGGACATTTAATATTAATTTATTTAAAGAAGGGTTAAAATAGTTAAAATCAAAGTTTAATAAGTAAATCATTTTTAATATAGGGTTATACATAAGATTAATTCGACTATATATATTCTTTAGAAAGATAAAACGATTTCCTACATGATGGAAGTTTATTTGTAATTTTCAGATTTTAAATAATTTAATTTATTTATGACACAATGATGATGCAGTAATTATCTTATTAATGAAATATTGACATAATTGATGTTACAAATACCCAAATAAATGTAATTTGAGACTTTTAATGAGTTAAACTAATTTTATAGGTTAATATGACATGTTATTATTTATTTAATTAACTTTTTTCTAACTAATCATTCTGTTATGATTTTCACAAAAATCAATTACCAAATAGTGTCAAAATTGACATAAAATAGTTTTTGAAACAAATATTATATTATTAATTGATATTTTATTCCTAAAAATCTAAGGTTTGGCCAAATGAATTAGATATGGTTATATATATTAATAGTAAACAACTTGGGGTTCGTTTGGGTTGTTATAGTAAGTTTATTAACCTTATAGTGTAAGAAAACAAGAAGACAAGGTAAGAGTAAAATTATTTAACTTAAAGTTAAATCTAATTTATAATGTTAAAATAGAAACCTAAACGTGTCCAAATTATATTGGATGAAGTTATTTCGACCCATCACTATATTAGCTTCTAAATAAATAAATTTGGAGATATTTAAAACCGAATATGCCTTTATAATAAAATAATATGTTTAGTTTTTCCAAAGGTGCCCCTCTCCTCCCTTATAAAAGGGCACCTCCTCCCTCTCTTCCTCACACCACTTTGAGCCTTCAATCTCAGCCAACCCCTGCCAATTTGTCCTCTCCACTTCCCTAGAAACATCCTAGAGGTTCTGATATTCTTCAAAGACCAATTTTAGTGCCCTAAGAGGAGGACTCAAAGAGGCCCTTCAAAGAAGAGGTAATGTCCATTACCGATTCTCTCAACTTTATTTCTTCTTCCACTTCTTCTTCTTAGGTTGTTTCATTATGAAGTAATAAAATCAGTATCAATCATATAATTATATGTTATTATAAGTATGAAACAACCCTATTTCACCATCTATTCATCCTACGGAAAACAAAATCACAGTGCGTGCGTACGTACGGAATACCGTCTCCACGCCGTGGTGTAATCTGTTTTTCCAATACCACCTTACTTGGATGGGTAAAATGATGTAAAGAATAACTATACATAGTTATTATAACATCATACTGATTCTGATATATTGTATCATCCACTCCAATTCAATTCAATTATTATGGAAATGATATCATCGCTCGTGCGTACGTACAGACTACCGTCTCCACGACGCGATGAGATTCATTCTCCATGTTAACCATTAAAGAATGATTATAAAGTATATATAAGATATAATAATGAAATATATGACATTATAAAGCTACTGGATTTATGTATATATATATGTATATCATCTACTTAATTCTATTATACTCAATAAGGAAACGAAAATAGAGTTCATGCGTACGTACGGCCTACCGTCTCCATGAACGGTGTATTTATTTCCATTTATTGATCTATTATATATATGTATATTCTGAATATATATTATATATAAATAATGTATTATATTCTTGAATTAAGTAATCATGATCTAAGTAATCATATGAATAATTACAAGTCAAATCACGGACCATCAATGAAACGATTTTACTCAAAACGCTCTTTAACATCGAATTTACAAAAGAACGGGTAATATAAAGTCATAAGTGAACCATATATGATATCATAATAATAAGTATGATTTTGGAATAAGTAAATGACATTATTTAAATCATTATACAGGAGGTTCGGACACTTACGAAGCAAATTGGACCTAAGGTAAGGGAAAATATCACAATCTCATTTTTATCTAAGATTGTTTATACTTTGGTATTTACTGGGGTGTATTTTATCATCCACATCCATGTTTCCTTAATATGTAATATTATTTCCATCCATCGAAAATTGTTTAAATCCAATTTTACCCTTCGGTGATTTTTTAGTAAAAGATATCAAAGGAATCTTTTGTCGTTTTTCGTACGAGGTACTTTTTGAGTTTTCTGACAAAAGTAGGAGATGAATGTTTTTTTTAACATATACGGCATGAATGGATTTTTAAAAACTTAATTCCAAGAAGCTTACTTTAAATGTTTTCAAGTTTATTTTTAATAAACTTTTTTTAGTTTATAATTGTATGACATGTTAAGAAAGGAAAAAGTATTTTTGAAGTAGAAAGGATATTTTCATCAAGAATGTAGTTCAAGTGTTTTATCAAAATTATTTTCCATCTAAGATAATAAAGGGTTCTGTGTCTGTCCCTATTATTACATTGATTTGATTATGTTCTTCTGGAATTATTTTTATGAATTCCTTTATCTTATATTAATTTTTTTATGATGTCACGATGTTTAAGAATCCCATTTTTATTACATGGGTTATGCTATGATGTATGGTTTATGATTTTGTGGCACACATAATAATGGTATAATTATGAGATGAGTGGGACCTATATCTCCCTCTAATGCATTGGGTGAAGATTTTATATCTCATGAGATAGACATGGCTGGAACGGCAGGTTAAACTGGTTCAGTGAAACAGGACTGAAATGAGGAATGAACTCGGTACAGAAATGGACTTTGTCCACTAAGATAGTCTTGGCAATGAGTCTTGACTAATAAGAAATTATTCTCTATGATTATGTGTATATGCCACAAAGTTTCATGTTTTAAGTTATGATTATTGGGATTACATTTCACTACTATGATTTATCCCATGTTATGATATTATGATCTCTTTTTTAGGTTATGATTTCCAAAATGTTATGTTCTTATGAATATGATGTGATTGATGATTCTTTTGTTTACCCTTAATGAGCATTTGAGCTCACCCTTTTATGTTTTATTTTCCCCAGGATATAAAGAAAGGTTTTAGGTAAAAAAATAGAATATATTTATGGGAGATGTTGAATATCTTTCACCACTATTAGAAGATTATATTCTGAGTTTCCAAAGACACTAAACTATTACGGTCCTTGTGTGTGTGTTTTTGTTATGTACTAAGTATTCTGCAAAAGTAATGTAATGTCCATGTATGTTAAGCTTCGGGTCTTTATAGTTATGCCTAAAATAATGACTAAAATGTGGGGATGGATTATATTAAGTGATTTTGGAAGATATTTTCAAACCAAATATGTTTTGAGGTTTGAATAATAGATAATAATATGTGCCCTTTAATATGAGAGGGGGGAGGCACTCTTAGAATTGTTAAAAATATTAAATAAATATTAACTAATTTTCTAATAAAAATGTCACTGAACTGATTTATTTAAAATATATGATTATTTTGGGTCGAATATCATTCCATAAAATAAAAATTATGTAATTTTTTTATATTTTTTAATCCTAATATTTTTATTTTAACCCCTTTTAACTCTTGCCATGGTATCATGTAATTTACACTTTGAGGGATAATATAATTACAATAAAATTCATTAAGACCAAAAATAAGTCATTAATGAAATTTATATAATTATATAAATAATTTTTCATAATTTTATATTTTTAAGAATTTTATATCATTTAATAAAATATTATTTATTTTAAAATATCAATAATTTCAATTTTAACACTATTTAATACATGACTTTTTAAAATAATAATTACAACTTGATATATTCAAAAACCTCAATTAAATCATAACTAACATTTCAAATTAATTGATAAAATTATTTTATGAAATCAATTATATTTATTTTAATATTTTTAATATCATTTATTTGATTCTTCCATTAATCAATCAATTACTCCATCATTATTGTGTCTCCATTTAGGGTAATTATTTTATAACTAAAAATTATAAATAAATAACCATCATGTAGATAAAAAATTTATCATACTAAATACTATTTGTATTTAAATATATCCCATGTAAGAAGCCATATTAATAATATTTTACTAGTTAAAAACAAAAGTGTGACAAAATTGACTTTTCTTTGATCAAAATACTATAAAAGAGTTAAAGTCCTCCAAATGAATCCAAGGGGACATAAAATAATCCAAATAAAGATTCTAGTTGAAAATAACTCATCCAATAAAAGTTTTACAAGTTTTACGGTAATTTTATATTACAATATAATATTATTTTTACCCTTAATTACCTAATTTATCCTTAATTGTGGTAATAAAAATAATTATTAAAGTTACTATTCATATTTTCCAAAAAATAAGGTGATTTAATTAGATCATAAATAACATAATTATTACAACCATTTATGTCCTTTTTTTCCAAATTTTAATCAAATAAGTTACTAAAATCAATTTAAAATTAATCCTATTGACAGATCGAGAAAACGGGTTTTTAAAGTAAAAAACGTTCAAATGTTCAAAAAAAATTATATTTAATTTAAATGTGAAATTAATTCCAATGACCTAAAATAGATTAACTAATAAAAAACATGATCTAATTATACTTTAAACCCATTCAAATATATAATTTTACACTATAAATAAAATTGATAAAAAAATTGTTTTCAATTAAAAATGCAATATTTTTTCATTATTCATCAAAAAATGAATCATATCACAAAAATACCAAAAATTAAAAAAAAATTAAATTTTTATGATAATGATTCAAAGAAGAAGTTTATTTTTTCGAATATAATTTATAAAAGTATCAAAAACTAGATTTAAAATAGGTGCACCATCAAAAGGTGGCAAAATATCCTTTTTTTGAAAAATACTTCTTCTATATATAAAATTGGATTTATTCTTATATCATTTCTAAAAAAACACATAAGATGAATTTTAAAAATTAGACTTAATATATTATATATTTATATTTCATTCATATAATCCAACTAGAGTGATTTTATTATTTATTGTTTTGAAACAAACTTGTGCACATTTAAATAGTTTTTAGAAAAACATTTCTTTTTAGTTTAGAAAAGTATTTTACATTCTTTTATAATTATTTGGTCACCAAATAATTCATTATATATAAATTTTTAAAATATATTTTTATAATTAAATTAATACTATTAATTCACTCAATTCTAAAAACTATGTTATAACAGTAACATTTAAATAATAATATTTAATTGTTTATTTAAACTTGATGTGGCATATCATGTATACTATCGACCATAGTATTTATTTTTAAAAACTTGGGATGTTACACTATATTTTTCTAAAAAATTGTTTTGTCACCATTTTTCACACTTATTATAAAATAATTTTTTTCAAAATTTTAGAAAATTAATTTTACAAGATAAAAATATTTTTGAAATTTTAATATCAAAATTATCTTAGGGTGAATTTTTGGTATTTTTCTAAAAAAATTTAATTTTTTGATGAATAGTGAAAATACTAGATTTTAATTAGAAAATGCCATTTTGATTAATTTATCTATAAATTTAAAATATATCTTATGTTATTTTTAAAGTAAAATATGTTCAATTATAAATACATTAATCTAATTTAATTCATTGGAATAAATTTAATATTTAATTTTGATATAAAACTTAATAAACTTTTAGACATTTTTTATTTAAAAACTCAGTTTCTCAATGAGTTTGTATGATTAATTTTAAATTAAATATTTTACTTATGTGAATGGAATTTGGAAAAATATATTATATATTTAGAATTAGAATAATTTATATTATCTATTAAGTTAAACTTAATTTTTGACCGAAGTGAATAATAAAAATAGTAAAAATTATTTACTATGGTTATGGTAAAAATAGATTTAATGGGGGTAAAACTAAAAATATAATGTTCAAAAAAGACTCAACACTTTTCCAAAACCCATTTTACGTAAATATTTATACCTTTTACCTTATATTATTAAGAATAATCCATTATGGAGGCTTTTTATATGAAATAAAAATGTGGGTGGAATTCTTTCTTTTCAAAAAATTTACAAGTGTGCCACTCATCTCACTTATAAAAGGACACTCATTATCCTCTCTTCCTCACACCTTCAGACCCTTTTTGTTTTGAAAATACCTTCCCAAATAACTTTCCAACTTCCATAGTCTCATTCTATAAGCCTTATTTTTAATACTAATCAACCCTATGAAGGAATTTGGTGCAAATGTAAGGAGGATACCCGAAGAAGATGAAACATTAATCAATGACCATTTTTGTTTCATTTATTTCTCCACCTCCATACGTTTTTATTATACCATTATTATATTATAAAATAATTATCTATCATATATTAAGATATTTTTATGTTAATTTTAGGACCTAAAACCATCTTCATGTTCATCAAATGGATTACGAAATCATCATTCGTATGTACAGTGGACTACCGCCTCACAAACTGGTGTCATTCATTTTTCAACTACCACCTCTCATGATTTGTTATAAATATTTATATATTATTTATTTATGATATTTATGAGATTATTGTTATTATTTAATTATTATATCACACATACCTTCATGATTTTTATTTTTTGGAATACAATAGCGATGCTCATGTGTACGGCGGACTACTGCCTTGCGAAGTGATGTGTATCAGTCATGCATTAAATGGATGGTAATAAGGATTGTTTTAATGATAATATGAGATATATATTAAATAATAATTATTTTTTAATGATAATATATCATTTACCTTTCTTTATTTCAATTTGACAATAATATGGAAACAGCGTTCATGCGTACGTACGACTCACTATCTCCATGAACGGCGTATTTCATTTTCTATTGAAATATTTTAAGGATTACTCTAAATACATATATACTGAATATATATTACATTTAGATAATTTAAAAATTTATTTATATTTTGAAATATTTATCAAAGTATGAGGACCTAAAATATGAAATCAAAACATATACAAAAAACAAAGCGGTTATTACCCAAAACAAGACTTTAACATGGAATTGTTATTAAATAGTAATAGAAGGACATAAGTAAATCATATATAGTATGGTATATATAATTATGGTTCCTTAAGAGATTTATAATAAACTTATATTTATTATAAATGAATTTTCAATGTGTGTGAAGGAAGTAGATACTTAAGTAAATAGATTTCTAGTCTCCCTTTTATTTATGGGATTTATATACAAATTCATCACCCATTTCTCCTGTGTGGTGTATATATTGACCCTTTGACATGTTATATCATGAATATCACTATTTTAATGATATTTAAAGTTTAATTTTAGGTAATTATTTATTTTATTTTTCAATTATAATCATTACCAAAAGGGTATGGGATTTTTGTCTCAATTTTTCTTCTTTGAGTCATATGTTATGTTATGAACCTATATTCTTTTATGACGTGTATATATAAACCAATTTAAATTTAATATCATTTATTTATTTTTTCTCATGATATTTTAAGTTTCTTTTAATTTTATTCTTTTATGGATCTTACGATTCAATGTTACCAAAGTGGTAAGAGTTTTATACTACAATCTCATCGTTTATCAGGATTGTTTATTTATTTTATTTTTTAAAACAGGTTAAGGGTAAATCCTCCTTTATTAAAAAGAAAAAAAATAGATCCTATTTTTAAAAATAAATATTTTACCTTAATTTTCCTCTATTTATGTACTCAAGAGTTAAAAAATAATGTTTTTCGGTAAAATCATCTTTTCGATCAAAAAACCTTTTTCTTCCAAAATTATTTTTTCTAAAATATTTTCGTCCTTTTATTTTTATCAATAAATTTTTAACTATTCATAAATTTTTATATAAAAAAAATTGAAATTAATCTTCATTTTTTATCAAATAATGCCCATTTTTATTTTAGTAAAAATATGAAAGGAATCTTTTTTAACATATACAACATAAATGAAACTTCTCATCATCATGACTATTATTTTCTTTGAATATTCCTTTATAAGTTTTCAAGTTTAATTTCAAATAAAAGGATTCTAAAAATGTTTTATATTTTAAAAATAAGTTTTTCATATATGAACTAATATTTTCCTCAAGAAATTTTTTAAATGATTTTTAAATCTTCCTTTATAAGCTTTAAAGGTTATTTTTTAAAAAATTGATTTTAAAAAAGGTTTTATAATTTAAAAAATTATTCTCAAATAAAATTTATTTTCCTCAAATACCTATTTTAAATTGTGTTTCAAAATCATTTTCCATTTATGAAGACATCCATTGATGTTACCTATGCTTTATTAGAAATATAAACCAAGTATTACATTATTATTATTTCTAATAATGGTTTGTTATAACAATATGTTTATGAAATCCATTTCTCCTCTACTGGTTATACCATGATACAATTATCATGAAACACACTTATTTTTCTTGATTTATGATATGATAAAATGATGAAATTATTATGAAACATGTCTCTTATTATTTTATAAAATTTTTATAAACCCCATTTCATTTCATGGGTTATGATAAGATGAATTTTTATGCTCTTGTGGCACACATATGTGTGATTTTCATTATGTGATAGTGGAACCAATATCTCCCTAAAATTAATTGTGTCTTGATAAATAATCTATGACATTAGAGGGTACACTGGTGGTTAGCCTAATCCTGAAAAAGATGTTACAGTGGTGGTTAGCCCAATCTCAAAATGGTGGGTACATGGGTGGTTATCCCACGCCCTAAAAAATGGTACACAGTTAGTTAGACCAATCTCAAAGTAGGTGCATGGGTGGTTAGACCAAGTCTTAAAAGTTATGAATGTCATGGTCGGTATCCTTTACATAATTATTTCTATGATTATTTTTATACCACAAATCTATGTCTTATGCCAATTTTATTCTCTCATGGATCATGTTCTTTGATTCCCTTGTGATCCATGTATTATAAATTACCAATCTTTATTCCATGACTCAAGATTATAATCTTTGATAGGAATTTTATGGTTTAAATTTTTATAATAATATTCACATACCCTTATGTTCATGTTATACTTATGTATCTCTATTTTTTACCCTTATAGGGCACTTGAGATCACCCTTTATTATATTTACTTTCACTAGGTTGTGAATAATGGTTTTGAGTAGGTTATGTCTATCAAGAGTACTTAATTGGAAGAAATTTATGGGTGAAATTTAACATCTTTCAAGAATTAAAAATATTATGTTCTAGGTCTCTAAATTCACTAAACTATTATGGTTCTCAGACATGTATTTGTGTAATCTATTGAATATTCATCTAAAAAGATGTAATATCCATATAAGATAATTGTGGGTCTCTATAGTTAGTATCAGAGGAAATATTTAGTTAGCCTTTGGAAACTAATATGAGAAAACTTTAGTAAAATCCATAGGGATATTTATAAGTATATGTCTAGGGATTTCTCTAAGGATAATTATAAGGAGATTCAAAGTATAGAAAAATGTATTGAAATTTTGGAAAAGGATAGAGTAAGTGGTTTATAAGAAATTACACCATTTTCTGGATACTATACATTGATACAGCACCATAATAGAGGTACCTAGGGGTATTAAATCCAAAAATATTGCATTGAACTAGACACGATCTTTACCTAGTGCATAAAAACAGGCCTTAATATACACCTAGTTTTACACTCTTAGAGGATATGCTTTAAAAATTAATGAACACTTTATGAACCATCATGAATGATTTAAATAGATTATTAATATGAATGAAATATGATAAACCTAAGGTTTCATAGATTAAAAAAAATAATGATTTATTACATCTTATAAGTGATTTTTTCTGATTATTTGGTTCTCCCACTATGATTATAGTCACTCACACGATGATTTTTGGATTCATTAAATAGTTGGAACCAAAAGGAATCATTTTAAAATTGAATCTAATGGATAGTTGGTGACTATGAGAAACCAAATTGTATGATTACTAGAGATATGGATATTATGATTATGCTTAATCAGCTATCGCAATATATGAGTAACAATGTGAACTTCAGTGAGATTACAAAAACAGAAAATAAGAGGAAGATGAAATTTTATGAAATCTCATGTGGTAATAAACACAGAGGAAAAAATCCATCTTCCTACATTTCAATAAGGTTGGAATAATAACCTATAATAATATCTCAAATATAGAGTAAGATGATATTTTTGTATAAAATAATGTTATAGAGTGACAAATTTTAAATAATTTCAATGTATTATGTGTGGGGAACATGGGAATTATCCAACTCAGCGTCTTGATCGAAGAATTAACTTATAAAACAAGGAAGGACCTATTCATGTTCAATAATTTAAGTTGAAGGATTAAAGTATTTATTTATTGGGATTTGAGGATTATGTTGTACAAGTATTTTCCCAATGTTATTTAGATTGTAAAAATCATGAAACATCTAAGGATTATTTAATTTTTGGAAGGATATAGGTCTCTAAGTAAGATTAACTTAATAATTATGGATTTAATCATGGGTTTTTTAGTTTTAGTTTGATCACAAGTTCAAATTCTTAGACTTAGCTCATGAGGTTTTACGTAATGGTATTTTATCAAGATTAAGTATATTTTAGGAGACGTTTATGGAAACACAACCCTTTGGTTTTGAGGATGAATTCCTTTTTATAAACATATGATTAGAGGAATTAGTACAATTTAGAGTTTATATTATCTTTTATATTAATTTAATTATGGTTTATTTCAATTTTATAATGTTTTATCAATATGGTTTTAGAGAAACTGATAACCCGCAAGTTGGGAAACAACCTATTGCATCTGGCAAGGTCGTGGGGCTTGAACCCACAATCGAAGGGTGACAATGGTATAGTACCTACAAATAGAATATATTGAAAGATTAATTATGGTGGGATAATATAGAGATGGATATTACTGAGTATGTATCTTCATTCTTAGTAATTCAGTAAGACAAGTCTAAGATACAAATGTATAAAAGGAAGCTACGTCCATTATCCATACCATAAAGAAAATTGGAATACATCACCATGGGACTTTTCATCTGACACCCAAAAATATCTAAATGGGACAATGCTACATGTGTTTTAGTTGATCATTATATGAATTCATCCCTATTCATATATATTAGAGAATATTCCTCTTTAGATAAGTTTTACAGGATATACATTAAAGAAGTGGTAAGGTTTCATGGAGTACCACATTCAATTGTATCTAATTGGTATATAAAGTTTACCTCAAAGTTTATGAAAGGTATTCAGTAAGATCTTGATATATATTTGAGTTTCATCATAGAATATCATCCTCATACAGATGTTCAATCTGAGAGATTAATTCAAACCATAGAGGATGTGTTAATATCTTATTATATGGATATAAAAGGTCGTTGTGATAAACACAATTCTAGAGTTGAGTTTTCTTGTAACAATATATTTCACTCGAGTATTTAGATGGATCCTTATAAATCCCTTTATATGTACTGGAAAGAAGTCATAAAAAGAAATCCATTAGGACCAGAGCTAGTTAATGAGATAGAAGAGAAGGTTAGATACATTTTGAAACATTTAAGGACTAAACAAAGTTGATAGAAATTTTATACTGATAATCATTGATGTGATCTATAATCTAAATTTGGTGAGAAGTTATTTCAACAAATTTTAACATCAAATAAAGATGGTCAAACTAATCCCTAGATATATCAGTTCTATTAAAATACATGATCATATTAGGATAGTAGATTACTATTTAGAGCTTCAAATGAACCTCTCTCAAGTTCATGATGTGTTTCTTGTATCACTATTGAGTAAGTACATACCTAATCCATCACATTTATTAAACTCATTGGTCATTCCACTAGATCATGATATTTCTTATGACAAACAACCAATAGAGATTCTGGATCGAATAGATAAAGTTATAAAAAATAATACCACTCACTTGGTTAGTGTTTTGTGGAGAAACCACAAACTTTAGGAATCTAAATGGTAACCTAAAGATGTAATGATATTTAATTTTCCTCAGTTATCAGTACCAAAGTGATGAATTTTGATGAAAAAAATCATTTTAAGGGGGGTAAAATGTAACCTTGAGATTTTGTGAAATATTTTGTTCAATTAAATTTAAAATTATTCACTAAATGAAATATCAATTTTAAATTATCTTAAACACAACACAGTTTTTGGATTGTGTTACATGTAACATGGAGTTTATCCTGCATTACATACAACACTACGTTTAAATGAAATGAGATATATTATTAAAATATTATGTTTTAATATGATAGTTATCACCTAGCTATTGGAATAAAGGGTATGAATAGGATTAAATAAATTATGAAAATATATAGTTTACAAATATGTATATAATGGATTCATTAGTGACCATTTAATTAAAAATTAAAATAAAACCTATTTGAAAATAAAGGAAATCTTTTTCTGAAAAACTATTTTTATACAAACAAACACATTTTGACTCAATAAATTTAAAAAGACCCTTTTAGTGAATGAATTTAATTAAATGTATATATTATATATTAAATTAATTTTTTAGCATTCATATTATGTGTTTTCTAAACAAGATATAAGAATAAATCCAATTTTACACTTAAAATTGTATTTTCCTAAAAAGTAGTTTTGTCTCTTTTTTTGTGAACTTATAATTAGATTAATTTTTTAAAATTTTAGATAATTAATTTTAAAAAATAAACATAATTTTTTATAATATAATTTCAAAATTTTCTTAGGGTGAATATTTGGGATTTTTCTAAAAAGTTTCATTTTTTGATGAATAGTGAAAAATACTGAATTTTAATTGAAAAATGTATTTTCGTTTAATTTATTTAAAAGTTATATAATATTTTAAATTACTTATAATATAAAATTATTTCAATATAAATTCATTAATACAATTTATGTCATTATAATCAACTTAATATTGAATTTAGATATAAAAACTTTGTAAACTTTTGAATATTTTCTCTTTAAAACACAATTTTCTCATCGCGTTTGAGGAATTAATTTTAAATAAAAAATTTCCACGTATATGAATGGAATTTGGTAAAATGTATTCCTATTTTTAATCGTGGTAATTTATATTATCTATTAATTTAATCTTATTTTTTTACCGAAAATAAATAGTAAAAATAGTAAAAATTATTTATAGTGGTAAAGGTAAAAAAAATGGATTTCCCGGGGGTTAAACTAAAACAATAAGGGTCAAAAATGACCAAAAACTCTTTAAAAACATAGTTTATGGAAATATTTAGACCTTATCCAATATAGAATCTATAATAATCCATTTTGGACCCTTTTTACATGAAATAAACATGGGGGTAATTCTATATTTTCAAAAAATTACAAGTGTACCACTCACCTCACTTATAAAAGGCCATCCATTCTCCACTCCTCCGAACACATCAAAAACCTTTTGATTATTCTAATACCTAACCGAATATCACCAAAAATTCCATCCTCTCATCCTATAAGACTTATTTTAGGTATAAATCCAATATAGAATGGATTTTGATGAATACCTAAGGAGGATACCAAAAGAAGTAGTGATGTTCATCAACAAGCATTTTTGTTTTATTTCTTCCTCCACCTACATAAATTATTATTATACTATATTTTTATAATAACCATACTATCTTAAATATATATTTAAACATTTTACATAAATATCATGACTTAAAACCATCTAAACATCCATAAAATGGGTTACGAAATCATTCATTCATATGTACGGCGGACTACGACTTCGTAAATCGATGTGAATCGTTGATGCTTTACATGGAAGTTAATATGGATATTTTTAATGAACATTTTTGATATATATGAAATAAAAATTATTCTTTAATGATAATATATAATTTATTTTTCTTTATTTCAATCCAATAAGAAAATGGAAACAACGTTCAAGCATACATACAGTCTACCATCTCCATGAACGATATATTTTATTTTATATCACTAAATTTTATGGATTACTCTATATAAAAAAACCAATATTTATTACAAATTAATTAATGATTTATAACAAAATAATAAACACAATTCATCCCATAATATCGATAATTCTATTGTCTTTGTGATATTAAGAACATTACATAACAACTTAAAAACATTGGTATATTGATATTTTTTAAAACTTCCTTAACATGCTCATAATTTTCCATAAAAAATAAAACTACACAGTATAACCAAGGAATATACATAATAAATGGGGGATTTATAAAGACCAATAAAGGAATAATAAAATCATAACATGAATAAAGTATTGCATGTAGGTTCCAGGTGCAGTAGAAGTGTGTGATGGGTCGTGCCCAACTTTTATTTTTTTCATGATCTATGATAAATATGAGATTTAAACAATGATAAATGTTGTGATAAATGGAATTGAATCAAAAAAAATATAATTTGGATAAAATGGTAGAACCAAGTACAGGATCATCATATATTATTTATAATTAATTTAATCAATTAAATAATTAAGTTTCTTGAATGGTTTATTAATTTATGTATATGACAAAAAATCTATGTTGTTCCATAAGTTAATTTTAGGAGTCAATAATATATTTAATCTAGTGGTGATCCATGTGTTCTATAAAAATCTATGATTACAGTCATAGGAATCTCCAAGAGATATCACGGTACATCGTATCACTTAGATCATTTTCCTTTGATCTCCATGGGAATTGCTTCCAAAGAGTTTTACTGAAACTATGTTTACTCAAGAGTGGGAGCTAGAGGAAGATCACTCTCTATTCTTTGGAGAATTATTAGAAAAGGGATATCTCTAGGGATCCAAGATGTTTCTCCATATTTATTTTTCATAATAAATAAAATTAATCAGATCTTCTGAAAAATAATATAATTGGTTTTATATATCATTAGGGTTAGAAATAAATAATTGAAAAATTTCCCTTTATTATTTATTTAATACCTTGAATAACCCCATGCATGAAATAATAATATTATTATTATTTCTTTACATTTTCTTAACTTCCAAAATAAAATTAAATAGTATTTATTCAAATAATATTTAATATATATTATTTCTCATCTGGCATAAAAAATCAGTCTTCTATTCCTCCAAAATATTTATTGGAACTTGAATAATGTCTATTTATTTATTAAATAAATATCAATATATTCTTTTCCAATAAATAAATATTATATTCACTAAATATAAAATAAATTTTTATTAAATATTCAACTCCCAAAATATTCTCTTGAATAACTAGTGAAGGAATATATGAGATCAAGAAAACGTGATTAATTATTAAACCATAGCCAGGAAAAATATTTATCCAGCCTATTGAATAATAAATTATAATATATATTATTTAACTCAGATTCTGGATACACTTATTGTGTGACTCTCTAGGCCTCTTTCTCAGTGTCATTAGGCAAAGGATCCAAAAGTCCGAGGTTAGTGTCTAGAAACATTCAAAGGAACCCATAGATAAATATTTTAATTTTTCAATGACATCAAACCCCATACAGACACTTGGTGTTCAATATAATCCATTTATCGGGATATCTCTAATCAAGAAGGTTGTATGATGGTGCCATCAACCTATGTGCTTGATATCTCCTTCTTTGAATTTATAGAAATATAACTTGCATATATAACACCATGTCCATGGATTTATTTAGGAAATATTATTTCTATAAAAGGGACTAAGATATAAACTTCTATAAAAGAATGGAAGGGGAAAATCTTCCTTGCATTATTCATTAATGAGGTATTACTCATGATACACCCAACGTATCATGCCTCATCATGAGCATATTTCATCACGGTTTTGGTCTATACATAAAATTATATGACTTATAATTCTCATTATAATAATCTTAATGTCTATAGATCAATACACATGATTTCAAATACAAACATAAATGACACATAAAAATATGGATTTACTTCTGACAGGTCTCATTCTCATAATATCCTGCAATGGATATTACTAAGGGGTACACTATGAGATGGTGCGTCAAAGTACTATGATTCTCCATCCATGGTATCTTATATCATTTGTGTACCTAAAATGATACAACCCAACTACAAAAATTATATTTAATAATACTATCATGGAGATTTTGGGTTCTCATCATAGTGGGGAACTGCTATGACCATTCAGTGTGGCAGCTACTCTTAGGATATTATCACAAACTATGTCATGCATAAGAACAATCATTATGTGATAAAAAGTTTATTAATATTAAAAAATATGAATAAAAGTTATCATGATGTACATAGAATTTGGTTTTAGGGAACCAAATCTAATAGACTCCCACTTTCACTGGATACAATTGCTAACAACCTTCAATCCTCTAGCTCTCACCTGATACTTATACTTCTATTGAGATAGTCCTCCGGTCAAGGGTTCATCCATGTTTTCTTACATGGGGACTCTAATTATTTTAACTTCACCCATCTAGGAAACATCCCTAAAGAGGTGACACTTTTGAATTATGTACTGTGTCTATTGGTGTGACCTTAGTTCTTTTATGACAGCCACCACTCTACTACTATCACAATATAATGTGATAGGGTATTTATTGTCAAGTACCACTTCAAGATCCTATAAAAATTTCCATATCCAAAAAAAATCTTGGTTATATAAAAAGTCTCTATATACTTAGAATCAACTATATAATTAGTGATAACTGGATGATTTGAACTCTTATAGATCACAACTCCTCCGTTGAGACAAAAAACATAACCTAACTATGATTTCATGTCATTTTGATCTATTTGAAAAATAACATCAGTATAAACCCTAATGACCAACTCCTCATCTCATCAATACACCAAGAACATACCTTTAGTTCTTCCCAGATACTTGAGGATAGCCTTAATAGAAAACCAATTTTGTTCTGCTATGTCTTCTTGATATCTTTCTACCATGCACAAAATATAGGAAACATAAATTCTAGTACATAACATGGAATAGATGATTGATCCTATTTATGAATAATATGGGATCCTTCTCATTCTATATTTCTCATGTTGTATCTGAGGACACATTTTCATATAAATATGTATACCATGTTACATTGGAACCAATCCCCTCTTGGATTCTTCCATTCTAAATCTCTTTAGTTCTGTTCAATTTATGTACTTTGAATTATTCCAAGAAACCTCTTGGATCTATCACAAATTATCTTGATCCCTAGAATATAGTTTATTTCACCTAAGTAATTCATGGAGAAACACTTGTTTAACCAGTCAGTAATGGATTGTAAGACTAGTATGTAATTTCCAATAAGTAATATGTCATCAACATATATTACTAGGATAATTAATGAATTTTCTTTAAACCTCTTGTAAACACATTACTCGCATTCATTCTTAATGAAACCAAATCCTTTTATAGCTTCGTTGAATCAAATGTTCCAAGACCTGGATTCTTGCTTCAGTCCATAAATGGATCTTTATAACTTACAAATATTTTTAGAATCACATAGAGTCGCAAACCCTTCTAATTATTTCATATAGAAATCTTATTTAAGTTTCCCATTATGCAAAGTATTTTTGACATTTATTTCCCAAATTTCATAGTCATGGTAAGCTGTTATATCAAGTAGAATTATGGTGGATATAGAAATGGAAACTAGTAAAAAAAATCATTGTATTCAGTTACTTGATTTTTTTTAAAACCTTTATTCACAAGACTTTCTTTATAGTTATTTACATTACCTTGCATGTCCATTTTTCTCTTGAATACCCATTTTCACCATATGGGATTTACATCAAAAGGAACATTGACCAGAACCCAAACTTGGTTTTGATACATAAAATCCATTTTAAAATTCATGGATTATTTTCATCTTGTAGATTATGATCTCTCTAATTCCTATTTATAGCATATAGATTCATCATTTTCAAACAATAATGATTCACCATATTTGGTGACTAGAAAACCATATCTCTTTGGTACTCCTAACTATTTTGTGATCTTACATAATACATGTGTTTTGGGAACTAATTATTCTATGGGAACCTATGAAATCTATTCCTATACCAACTCTTATGTATCTTGAGCATCAACTTCATTAAATTCAATCTTGCTCCAACTATCCTTTTTTAGGATGTTTCCCTCTCAATAAATACATCTTTTCTAGAGATATACAATTTCTTTTCTGAGGATTTTAAAAGGTAGTTTACCTTTGTTTCCTTAGGATACCCTATAAAGATACACTTTGTTCCTTGAGGTGTTCGTTTTTTGTCTGATAATCCCTTAATAAACACCTCACAACCCCATATATGTGTATACTACAAAATAGGTTTCTTTCCACTCCATAAATTGGAGGGAATTATTTTTTCTTCTTTATTTGGTACTAGGTTTAATGTATTTTTCATAGTTTGTATTGTATATCCCCAAAAGGATAATGTAAGATATTCATGACTCATCATCAACCTTACAATGTCTAACAAGGTATGGTTCCTCCTTTCACTAACTCTATTTCACTGTGGTGTGTAAGGTGGAGTTAGTTGAGATAAAATCCCAAACTCTTGTAAAAGGTTGAAAAACTATTGGTTAAGATATTTACCACCTCAATATGATTGAATCTTATTTATCTTCTTTCTAATTTTATTCTCTACTTCATTCTTTAAATATTTTAATTTTTAAAAGGACTCAAACTTATACCTCATCCATTAGACATAGTCATATCTGCTCAAGTCATCAGTAAAAGTTATCAAGTAAGAATTCCCACCTCTAGATTCTACTATAAATGGTTCATACATTATACTAATCCTATAATATCTATGGCACTTTCACCTTTCCTACTGAATGGTGGTTTGGACATTTTTTCTTGAAAAAAACATGACATGTTTCAATTTGTTTTAGCTCAGAAGAGTATAAATAACCATCTTGAGGGAGATTTTTTGAACTATTCTCATTTACATGACCAATATGGTGATTCCATAGTTGGGTGTTATATGAGTCATGTGAAAATGATTCTTTATCTATTTCCAATACTTGGTTTTTATAATTTAATACATAAATACCGGTATTTAAATGTTCTATACCATAACATATGTTGTCATTATAAAATAAACAACTTTTATTACAAACTTGAAAATAAAACCATTTACATCTAGGAATGATACAAAAAATATGTTATTGATAACTATTGGTACATAATAACAATCCATTAAAACCAATATCATTCTTGTTTTCAATGAAAGGTGGTGGTCATTAATGGATAGAGCATCCAGCATCACAGCATTGGAAACTCACAAATCCACCTCTCCTCTAGAAATATTTCAGAATATATTTGGTTCCAAAATTTGGATATATATATATGTGAGAACCATAAGATATATCTAATACCCAATGTGTATATATTGAAATATTACACTATATAATGAATGAACCTTTAGCTTTTCCTTTCTTATGGGTGTAATTCTTCTTTTAGTGGCCTTACTTGACACATGAAAACATATTCCCTCATTTCCCTTACCCTCCCATTGGATCTTCATCTTCTTGGAAGGATTGTTATAGAAATATTTATACTTGTTATGATTTTTATTTCCCTTTTTCTTAGTCCTTATCCACTTCAATAATCATAGTGAGAAGATTTGAGAGAGTGACATTTTGTATTTTCTTTACTTAAAATAATATAAAGGTTAGTATCAAAGAAAAATGGCAACATGTGGACATATTTTTGTGAATTGGATTTGAATATCCAAACTCCACTCATAAAATAGGATAAATTCAAGTATTACATAAATTTTTAATCCTTGTCACATTAGTTTTTAACATAAATTACCTAATTTTCCCTTTATTGAGGTGTTACATTTTATCGTCGTTACTATTAATAATGACAAAAAATAATAGGGTCTATTTACCAAATTTAAACCTAATTATTCCAAATATGGTTTCAATTTTCAATATTCATCCACTATAAGTGATAGGAATTAATTTTAAATTAATTTCACAAAACACGACAGAAACCTCTTTTAAGAAAAATACAGTTTCTAAGCATAAAATTGGTTTTTTTACATCATACCAAGAAAATATTATATGAATTATAGAAAATTTGATTGAATATATAATATATAAATTTATTTAAAATTATTCACCAATAATAGTAGATTTAATTTATTAAGATAAAAACACATTGCGCGAATAAAACAGTTCTCATAAAAATACCACTTTTCTATTCAAATGATTTTTATTTTCATTTATAATCAATTGATAACTAATGAATTGATTATAAACCATAAATTTTTCATAATTTGGTTAGTAATATTAATATTTATTAATCTAAATATCTATATTATAATAGTCACTATCATGACCCTACCCATGTCGGGGCTCGAGCCGCAACTACCCCAAGCCTACCTCCATGAGGGGGTGGCAACAAGCGCTGAAGGCACAAAAACTGAGGGAGTCCTTTGCCTATGTTCATGTACACAGACACATAGCCAACAAAATGGAAAAGTTCATATGTTAAGGAAAACAAGATACTAAAATACTATATATATAAACCATGAACACGCATCAACCTCTAAATAGTACAAGTATAGGTGTTGTAAAGTAAAATGAAAGGAAAAAAGGGGTAAAATACACGCCCAATCAGAAAAGTTCCACAACCTAGTAGTAACTAAAAATTAAAATAGTTGAGAGAGCCTTACTCTTGGATCCCAAGCTATGAACACCGTACACAGTCCAAGAACCTATATCCATAAGCTCCTCAGAAGTCATGATCAACCTTTCTGTCATCTACATTGGCATGATTAGTGCGAGAAAATCTTGTTTAGAGATGAGTATAAAAATAATTATTAGGATGCCCTAAAAAGGTGAAGGGGGAGTAGTAAGATATACAAATAAAGATGAAATAAGTAGATAGAACACATTAGAGTAAAGAGTACAGCATAACCCAATAAGATAGTGAATGAAAACTCATCCAAACACAAATATATCGACATGGTGAGAAGATGAACTTCTCATCAAGTCTTTTCTACATATAGTAGGAGAGTATACTCATCCAACCATGAGAATCTAGACACAGAAAGCATGTGGCATACCCTACACGTCTTCACCTCTCCTGGAAGGAGAGTAACTAAAACCCAAGGAGTGGGTAATAAAATAGGATATATATATATATATATATATATATATATATATATACTCAGTCAAATAATCACAAATGATAGAGTAAGGGGATATCCATATCATAGCTCTTCCTAGGAAAATATTCGAAAATAGTTACAGAATTATCCACCAACGATGCGCAACATTCCACACATCTTCCTTGAACTTACAATCCAATGGGACTCAATCACCACACCTTGATACTATCCACTTTGGGAGGCTCTTTCTCACCCGTAAAGTTTTAGGTCACATCACAAGGATGTGTCTCAATGGGGAAAGCATCCCTCTTTCTTAGGAGTCCAAGGGTACATTAAATAATGTCTCATCATTGTGCCACATAGTTGAGAGGTCGTGTCTCAAGTTCGAGGATCCATTCCCATCTTAGATGGAGGGTTCCACTCTATTCATCATGTATCCACACCCTAGTATGTTATAGGGGTTCATCATCTGAAAGTCAACAAGGACCCACTACCCAGCCCCGCTGAAGGATAATCTGGTGGATAGTACTACCCAGCAAGTTTCGTCGATGGGACCCTCTACCCAGCCCCACGGAAGGGTAGTACATTTTTGGGTACCCAGAACTATCACTGGGGAAACCCATTGCCCAGCTCAGCTAGAGGGTAAACCCAAAACTACTATGTTCATCCCTACTAGATATGACCTCTGGGAAAGAATTGAGGAACTACATTGACCATCCCTATTGGATGGTACCTCTAAAAAAGCATCGAGGAACTACATTGGTCATCCATATTGGATGGTAAGCCCAGGATAATCTTAAGATAAAGTAATATCTCTGTAATCATTGGGTGTCACCCCAGATATGGGTCACACCCATAACATCTTGCATCACATCTCAAAATCCACTACAGAGAGAACCATCATGTTATACGTGGAAAAAATCAGGATAGGCTACTGGTGAGCCAAAATTTGAGTCCAAAATAAGGAGATATGGGAGATAGAAGATTAGTAAAGTGGTACATAGCATATGTGGGGGCCACATGACATGTGACCACACCTCGATTCTTGGTCGTATACCCATCCATACTCAGGTACTAAACTATGCACTAGTACCACTAGGTGTGCTAGTGTACTCCCAGAGTACATGGTTAGCCTAGTAAAAAATGAATGATGAACACATAATTCTCATTTCTTGTTTGAAGGGAAAAATGTAATTTTATTGGAATGCCTCTTCAAACGGCTCCAGATAACCTAAAAAACACACTGTTTCAATTCTTGTGGAAAAACACAGAGGATCGACTTTTCATTCGCCCAAATCAGGATCCTGGTGAAGAAGCGGCATCTCTCAACATCGTACATGAATGATTTTATGTGGGTAATATGCCTCAATCTCTAACATATCGTATATATCACACTGTTGTGATTCTCCAAGAAAAACACATGGGATTGTCTATTCATTCATCCAAAACAGACACCCGATGAAAAAGTCACACTTTACTGCAAACTCCAAAATTGGTCCTCATGGATCCCATGCCTTGATTTTAGTTTAAGTGCCTGTAAATAGTCTTGAAACATCCTCTGAAATTTGAGGGTCGTGAAATTGTTGATGTCCCATAAATTACACCTCATATGCATAAGTTATGGTGTGTCAAAGCTGTAAAAATAATAATAATATATTATTATTATTATTATTTGAGAATTTTGAGGGCCCAGGCCATGCTCCCAAAATATAAAATCCTCAAACTGACCTTAAAATTTCCATCTCAATGATAGGAATGTGTTTTCATAGAAGGTGTGTAAAATAGATGCATGGTTTAGAATATATTGAGGATTGAAGCTGTCACGGCCCATTCTAGTCGGTATGGCCCATTCTGGCTAGTTTGTCCCGCTCCGGCTGGCCCGGCTGCCTCAGCCTAGCTCTGCCATACTAGCCCGTGGCCTTACTGCATTCAACCCATTGTGCCATCCCACTAGTCCCCCACCGGATACTTGTCATGACAATGCCTGTGAACCCCGCACCACCACCTGCGCTCCCCGCACTGTCATCCTGCATGGCCTGCATCGCTGCATTGTCAGCTCCCACGGTGAGACAGCAACATTCCAGGGTCGGGCCGCCACGCACTGGTGGTCCCTTCCAGGGACCACCGGGGACACTTCGATACTCAAATAAATATTTCAAGACCAAATCAAAGATCCTTATGAAGAGATATTCACAGACACCACCTCTACTTCAAGATTCTTTGACATTTTAGCATGCTGAGAAGTAGGCATCGCTTCCACTCACCATCATGCCTCCTATGATGTTTGAAACTCAAAACCATTGTAGATTCGGAATCCTTGGATCATGGAACTCACAAATCTATGTTCTGCTCGACATTTGGATATCATTTCTGCATGTTGAAAATTTTATCGATGAAGAATATGAATAACAAGCAATCCAAACTCAAATCAGTCGATGGTCATGTTAGTATAGCCATGGATGATGATAATCAAAGAAGCAGAAATGATAATGAATAAAATTCGACATCAAAAACCTCAATTGGTAAATTCATCATCCAAAATAAAACCCTGCCTATATTATGGATCTATCATCTTATTCATCGCACTCTGATCTACTCAAATATGAAGTTTCATCGCAATCTACCAAGGATTCAACATCGATTCGTCATTGAAAGGATAGAAGGAGATCTCGCCAGTTTTTGGAGGAAATGAGCCAAACCCTTGCACATTTCCTTAAACATAAATTTATATAAAATCAAAAACACTCCTTCCAATGGTTTTGGGATCTGAACCTCCTGCTCCCACTCATTTTATGTCACGCTTAGGTAAAATATCAAGCTACAACTCAATGGTTGTCTCAGATTTCAAATCTGAGTCTCCATTCAGAAGTTATTCAAATTAAAGTCTAAGATAAAACAATTTTATTTAATTATTTTATTTATTGTTATGTCCTCCATGGTGTTTTCTACATAATGCATGCACTAGAAAAAGTTATGTCCCGCCTAGGGTAAACTCCATGCTTCAGACTCAACTGTGACCTCATATTTCTGATCTGAGCTACTGTTTAAGAGATATCTCATTTTTTTCACGTGTATAGTATAAAATATAATTAATATTTTATAAAAATTTATTTCAGATACACCGGGACTTGGAATCGCATGTTGTCTCATTCCTAGCTCTATAAATATGTGTAGAAATATTTCAAAGTCTTACAAGGAAAAAACCAGGTCTCTACATAATTACCTCTTTTATTTTCATCCCTAAAAATAAAACTTGGGAAACAACTTGGGATACATAGATCACACCTGGATATCTCACACTCAAGAACTCTCCCGCACATTTTCATCCTACCACAACATGTGAACCAAGAGGATAATCTGTTCTCATAAGGTCTTCTCCTATAGATGATGTGCGCAGGATCATGCACATATCTCCTCAGCTGTGACATGTGGAAAATTCCATGTACCTGCTCTATATGGGGGGTTGGGCAAGGTGGTAGGAAACCTCACCAACCCTCTTCGTGATCTCGAATGGATCGATTAACTTCAGGTATAGCTTGTCTTTCTAGACAAAAACCAACACACAATCCCTAGGAATATCCCCCAACACCTGGATGGTGCACTTGGTCTTCCCATCAGTCTAGGGGTGAAAGGATATACTCATCTGTAGATGGGTCTCAAATACCTCCTGTAGGCCTCTCCGCAATCATGATGTAAAGAACGCCTCAAGATCGGAAACAAATGTTGAGGTTACCCCATGAAGGCAAACGATCTCCTACAAATACAACTTCCCCAAACACTTCACTGAGCTCTTCTCCCTGATATCTAGGAAGTGTTCCAACTTAATGATTCAGTCTACTATCACCAAAATGACATCATGGCCCATCTCAATCTATGGAATCCCTGTGATGAAGTACATGGATATTTCATCCCATTTTCACTCTGGGATTTCAAGATACTGAAACAAACCTGCTAGAACTTGGGGCTCAGTATTCACTCGATGATAGGTGAGGCATCATGAGATAAACTCAACTATGCTTCATCTCATATTGGACCACTGAAAATTCCAATAAATATCCATGTACATATTACAAAAACTAGGATGTACATCTAAGGGAGAAGTGTGAAAATATCGCATTACCTCCTTCCGCATCGCAAATGGAACCACTTCTTACCCCAATAACAAGATCTCATGATTCCCTCCTACAGAATATCTATTTTGTGTGTCACCATTGTATATATGAGTCACACAGGATCTCATAGTTTTTGTTTCATAACTGGGACTCTCTCACACACTCGAGAAGTGAAGGAGTCAACATTATTGACTAAAGAAAGATTATACCATCCTTCTCCACTAGGGTCAGCGGCAGGGAAACTAACTACTCTAAAACATCCAGCACTAGGTGAGCCTATGACTTCCTACTAAGGGAATTTGCTACAACATTTCCCTTTCCAGAATTATAAACTATCTCAAATCCATAGTCCTGTAGGAATTTTAACCAGTTCCATTGACTCAAGTTGAAGTCTCTATGGGTGGAGACATACCTAAGACTCCAGTGGTCTGAACAAACCATAAGTCACTCTTCCATAAGTAAGTGTCTCCACATTCTTAGGGTGAATATTATCACTGCCAGCACTAGGTAGTAATTCATTTAAATATTTTCATGGGGTCTCCATCACCTCGACCTATACTTGATAACTGTCATATCAAGGTTGACGTTGAGCACACAAATATACCAAAATAAATGGGAAGGTGATTAAACTCATCCAATTGAAATAATCTATACATAGAAATCATGTGTAATACCCCATGCGTCTTAATCTATATTGTAATGAGAGTAACCGCAAACGAGACACTCCTCCACACCCACTAGTGGAATCACATGTAAAAAGAGGTCAAACATTAAAACATCATCATCAACGCCAATACCTTCTCTGCCACTCCACTGCCCAACCCCACCATGAACGTACAAGTCAGAGGGACTCATCCACTATACATTGATATTATCCACTTTGGGTGGAACTAGCTCACCCTTATGATTTTTCTCGCATCACAAAAATGTGTCTTGGTGGGGGAAGTACCCATCTTCATCATGCATTCAAATCTACATAGAACAACACTGACACATTGTTACACTGACACCCCATGTCACCCAAGGAAAACCTCAAGAAAGAAGTTGGGTGGAAGGAGTAACTCACACAATGTCTAAAACTTTCTCTAAAAAACTATAAAAGACACAAAATGTTCCTCTTATCTTTTCACATGTTGTTGAATCATAGAAATCCATAGAATGCAATTTCACATGGCCCTAGATGCCAGCTCCTTGATCAAGGTGTGGGATGCCTAGTGGTGATGAAAGGACCTCATATCATTTTCCGCAAATCATAAATCCTCCTGATCCTATGCCACCACCGCCTCCTTAGGGACCACCCTGTCCTCGCCTGGGATATCCCTGGTAATGGCACTGTCTCTGTGGTGGTGGTTCATTTTCTATATACCTAGGAAGATTAGCACATCTGGTTAATCAGTCTCATGCCATGTGAACTCTTCTATCAAAAACATAAAATCATCCCTCCCTGGGCTTCCCTAATGCTCTACGATGTCCTATACCATGTGGCTGATTTTGATTGTGGTATGTACTCCTACGTTGAGGCACTTACAACTGACGTCTTATAGGTGTGGTAAATGTCTCAGATCCGACATACCCACTACCAAAACTAGTTAACTGGCATTATACTAATAGAAATTTCTCTATCACCAGTGCACGCTCTTGAACCCTAGCATAGGTGGGGGTGCACAAGGGTGATACACAGGCAAAAATATCTCTATAAATTCCCTGCACAAATTTTTGTGCTCAAAAGTAACTATCACAAATCATGTACAGAGAGTAGCGTGTAAGGTCAGTGAACCTAGTCACATACTCATCCACTATCATCCCTCCCTGTTGAAGATCCAGAAGTTCAGAAATCTGAACTAAGTGTGATCAGGATGGGAAGTACTCCTCATAGAATAGTTTATGAAATTCATTCCATCAGAGTACCGACTCATCATGCATCTGAGTAACCAGACTCCACCAATATCCAGCTACTCTGTAGAAAATATTGGCTTCCAAAGCCACCATATTATTTTTCAATGTCCGAACAAGCCTGAAGAGGTGAGCCACCAACTCTATCCAAACCTCCACTACCTGAGGGTATGGCTCACTGTGTAACCTCAATGGTTTCTAATGCTAGAAATTTTGGAGTGTGATTATAATGTGTGCATCCTCATCCTACTCTTATGGGACTATCTTCTACTCAATGGGTGGAGGTGCTTCTACATGCCCACTTGGAAGAAGGGGATAGCATGATGGACCCTGAATTGAGGCCTTGTCTCTCACAGAATCATCATCACGAACCAAATCTAGTATCTTGGTTGTCCTTTGTTGTGGATGCATCCAGAATGTTATCAAGGAGTACCACGATTGGATGAGCATATATATATATATATATCAACCAAAATGGAGAGCTGACTCAAGAAGGATAGATAATGACTCAATATGATATGATGCGTGTACCAAAGTTCCCTAGAATAAATGTCTCTGCATGCAAAGTCAACAAGCAGGTAATTAGGGTCCTGGTAAATGGCTACGTTAGTCATCACACCATCACTAGACTCCCTAGATTGAGAGCCTCTCTTGATACATGTTGACACTATTTCCCAAAACCCAACCAAGACCTTTTTAGGGAAATGTCTGAACAATGTCCCAAGGGTCAAACCACCTCCAATACCACATTGTCACAACCCAACCCATATCGGGGCTCAATCAAAAACTACCCCAACCCCCTCCATAGGCCAGGGGGTGGAGAAAATCACCAAAGGAACAAAAAAATTAGGGATCCTTTGCCTAAGTACCTACACACACACGCGCATCCAACTCATTGCAAAAGTACAGAGGGAAAGGAAAACATGATACAACACTACTATATATAAACCACAAACATGCATCGACCTATAGTGAAGTCAAACTCATCCAAACATAAGGAGCTTTACATGGTGTAAAGATGAACTTCTAATCGAGTCTTCTCTACCTATAGTAGGAGAGTATACGCGTCCAACCCTGAGAATCTAGATAGGTAAAGCACCTGGCATACCCCGCATGTCTTCGCCTCTCCCAGAAGGAGAGTAACCAACCCCCCAAGGAGTGGGTCCTAAAAAATGATATATATATATATATATATATATATATATATATATATATATATACACACGCTTTTGGTGGATCTGTCTCACCTGTATGGTTTTAGGTCGCATCACAAGGATGTGTCTCAGTGGGGAAAATTTCCCTCTTTCTCAACAGGCCAATGGTACATCAAACAAAATATTCTCATTGTGATGCACAGTCAAGAGGTAATGTATCAAGGTCAAGGATCCATGACCAGCCTAGATGGAGGGCTCCACTCTCTCCATCAGGTATCCATGTCCTAGAACATCAGGGCGATCATCACCGAGAAGTTGATGGGGACCCACTACCCAGCCCCACTGAAGGGTAATCTGCTAGAGGGTACTGTCCGTCAAGCGGCATCAATGCGACCCACTTCCCAAGCCTTCTGAATGGTAGTACACTAGAGGGTACCCAGAACTTCCATTGGGGAAACCCACTACCCAACCCAGCTAGAGGGTAATCTCGAAACTTCTCTATCCATCCATGTTAGATGGTACCTCTCAGAAAGCATCAAGGAACTACACTGTCCATCCCTATTGGATGGTACCTCTCAAAAAGCAACAAGGAACTACACTGGACATCCCTATAAAATGGTACCTCTTGGAAATCATTTAGGAACTACACTATCCATTCCTACTATATGGTAAGCCCAGGATACTCTGCAGATACAATATGATCACTGTCGTCATTGGGTGTCACCTCAGATAAGCATAACACCCATATAATCTTACATCACATCTCAAAAGCCACTAAGGAAGGAACCATAATGTTCTATGCATAAAAATACTTAGGATAGGATACTCATGGGCCAAAATCCAAGTCTAAAACAAAGAGATACAAGATATAAAATATTCGTAAAGTAGTACACTATGCATGTGGGGTCTACACAACATGTGACCCCACCTTGGTGCCTGGCCATGTACCTAGCCATACTCAGGTACTAAAATTTTCACTAGTACCACTAGGTGTTCCATTGTACTCCCATATTACATGGTTTGCCTATCCAAAAGGGTTGAAGAGAGCACAATTATCATTTTTTTCAGAAGGGAAAAATGTAATTTTATTAGAATTCCTCCTCAAATGACCCTGGATAACCAAAAAATCACCCCATTGTGATTATTGTGGAAAAGTGCATAGGATCAATGATTAATTCACCCAAATTGGACTCCCAATGAAGAAGATTAATCTCTTAGAAATATACACAAATAGTGCTAAGTAGGGCATATTCCTCGATCCTAGAACACATCATACGGATCACACCATTATGATCCTCATGGAAAAACATATAGGATTGGCTATTCATTCATCCAAAACAAAAACCCGGTGAAAAAGTCACATTTCACCAAAAATGCCCAAATCAGGCCTTCTGGGGCCAACACCCCGAATTCAGTTTAGGTGCTAGAAATCAGTCTTGAAACTTCCGCCTCAATTTCAGGGTCATGATTCCGCTGATGGTGCGTGAATCGAACCTCATATGTAAAATCTATGGTGGGTCAAAGTTATAATAATAATAATAATATATGATTATGATTTGAGTGTTTTTGGGTCCTAGGCCAAGATCCTAAATTATAAAATCCTCAAATCAGCCTGAAAAGGTCTATCTCGATGATTGGAATGTGTGCTCATAGATGGCACATAAAATAGACGCATGATTTAGAAGATATCAAGGTTTGAAGATGCCCTGGCCCATTCTGGTTGGTTCGGCCCGTTCTGGCTGGTCCAGTCAGCCCGACCCCACCATTCCAGCATATGGACCAACCACATTTGGCCAATCATGCTAGCCTATCAACCCTCTACTGGCTCTCAGTGGTGTTTTTGTCTTGTCCAGGCTCCGTCATCCCACCGCGCTGCTGGCTCCCACAGCCGGCCCACAACCTTCCACGATCAGACTATCGCCAGACCACGGTAGGACCACTATGCGATTTTGGTCTCTTCCTCAGACCACCGGGGCTAATATGGTGCTCAAAAAATTATTTTGATACCATATTGGTGATCCTTTCCATGATATCTTCACAGACACTACCTCATATCAAAAAAAATTGACATTTCAACGTGTCGAAAAGTAAGCATTTTTTTTTCTCCCTACCACGCCTCCTCCGGCACCCGAAACTCAAAACTATCATAGATATAGAATATTTGGAACATTTCCTTCATGGATCTATGATATTATTGATATTTAGAATTCTATTTAAGTGGTTCATAAACTTTATTGACAATGAACGTGAAGAACGGGTGAAGAACACAAAAAAAAGAGATATCCAAACTTTAATCAGTTGATGGATCTGTTAGTATGGCCATCATTAGGGATAATAAAAGTATAATAAATGATAAAAAAGAAAATCCAACAATAAAAACTTAAATTGGGAAATGAAGAATCTAAAAGAATAATCTGACCTAGATTATGGATCCTTCATCACATTTTTTGCGCTCTAATCCACTCGGATCTGAAGATTCATTGTGATCTGCCAAGGATTCGACATAGATTCATCATTGGAAGGAGAGTAGGAGCTCTAGCCGGTGGTGGGAGGAAATGATGCAAACCCTTTCTCATTTCCTTAAACACCAATTTATATAAAACCAACAAAATTCACACCAATAGTCACAGGATCCAAACCTCCAGTGCCCTCTCATTTTATAACATGCTTAGGTAAAACACCATGTTGTAAACTCAATAGTGGTTGCAGATTTCTAATCCATGTCCTTATGGTCATACCAAGGTATTGAAATTCATCTTTTATTCTGGTTCGGTTCAGTTTTTGAATCTTTCCTCAGGAACCGAGTGTGACGGGTTTGAGTTTTTGGAATGTTCTTCTCTTATATACTTGTCCTAGATCTCCTCCTTGGGTTATTCTTTGTGTTTTGGGAAACATTGGGGGTTTGGGGTGGACAGTACCCAGAGCACGGTTATCACACGGTTATTATATGATTTTTCAAAATGTATGGTAGGTTACAAAACCTATTGCATGACTACTTCACTTTCATGAGGTAATTTTTAGGTAGATGTGTGGTACCTTGTTCTCTCGACAGTAGCGGTTGCACAGCTTCTGCATGGTCTAGTAGATAATGTGGACTAAACATGTGTCCTTCCCAGTTTAAAAAATATATATTATTTTTTATTTTTCCCCTATTGATTTTTTACCAAAAATCATCCCTGTATCCCCCATTTGGTATATTTTGACCCAGGTGACTCCTCCCCCTCTCCTTGGCTTCTTCGATATCTACTCTCATGGTGTTTTTGTCTTGAATTATTCAATAAATCCTCAAGTGAGTCCTCTCTTCCATGGTTTCTCTCATTTCTCTATGGTTTCTCTTCCTCTTTCTTGGATTTCCTCTTCCTCTTGTCTAGGGTTCCTAATTAGAGGGTTAAATCCATTATTTTTTGGTTCAATGTTATTGATTTTAGGTTGGATATTGTCTTCCTTGGGTTCGGTGGTGGTTCGATCAAAGTTTCGCAATTGGATTCTAGAGGTTTCTTTATTCTTAAGGTAGGAACCCCATTTCATATGCCCTTAAATTTGGTTTACTTTGATTTCTTGATTTTTTTCACCCTTATTAACTGTTAAATAAGCATTTAATGTTTTTATATTAATTTTAATGTATGATATCTCCCAATTTTTTAGGGTTTGGAATTTTTTGGAGGTTTTTTACATGCCATGTTCTTTTAAAATGGATTGGTTGGCCATTTTAAATCATCTAATGATTTATAGTGGAATAGTTTGGATTTTATAAACATGGTTGGTGATCTTAAAAATAGTGAATTGATTTTTTAAAGGTTTTTTCTTATATAATGCTTATGTTTAATCCCCTTTGGCCTTAAAAATGTGTTTTTTTCAAAATGGTGATTTGGTCTATGAAAAGAGGGTTGTGTGTGCTGTTTATGAAATGATTTTTTTATAAAAATGATGGAAGGCCCATTTGGAATCTTAAATTGGTATTTTGTTTTTGGAAAACACATTTTTGGAGGGATCTATTTCCTAGTGAATGATGAACGGGTCGGGGTGTCCTCATCATGGGACTCCACCTGTGTAATATTTGTTTTAAGGCATCGGATGGTCCCTGAGGAGGTTAGGGTGGTGGTGTTGTGGTGATGTGTAGTTGTATATATATATGAGACTTGTAGTTTTCTTTGATTGGTACACCCCCTTACTAACTTATAATGGGAATCTAGCATTGCGAAGAGGCTTACTAAGAATGTTTGTTGCACTAGTCTAGGTTATTTTACTAGATAGTGGCCTATAGTAGGTAGAAACTTAGGTTTATTATTATGGGATCGGGCCCCTCGACCAGGTCAGGTAGGGTGATGGTCATTCATTATGGAATTATGATGTCATTGGATAGATCATGCCTTAGGGATGAGTCACATGTAAAGTATTTTTTGTTCTTCCTCTGAGTTTTTAGGTATTACCATGATGAACAGACACTAGACTCATTATCTATTTCCTTCATTGTGAGACTTCTTCCCTTATTCTTGGTTTTGGAATCCTCTTGGTAAATCATGAATTGGTTTTTTTGTTAATGGGTTTGAAGAAAAAAATGAAATAATTTTCATGAAAAGGTATGTTTCTTATTTGGATCCCTTTATCCTTCTTCCATATGAACATAATTTGCCTCTATGAATGTGACTTTTTTTAAAATAAGAGAGAGATGGGTTGTGATTTGTTTATTTTGAAATTTAAATTATTGAAAACCTATTTTTATAGTTTGTATTAAAAACCTGAAAATCATTATTTCCTTCTTTAAGGGATATGTATTGGGTATAGAATTATTTGGGCTTACCTATTAAATTTTTATACTCATGCCTATATCATTTTCTATTTTTAGGTTCTCCCAAAGGTTCCAACTCTGGTTCAGTCGCCTCGGGTGATGGTGGGTGTTTGGTTAGAGAGTGAGACTCGGGGTTATACAGAGGTGCATTTTGGGTCAAGTTCAGCTTGTATGTTTGCGTTTTTTTATTGTTCAGATTTGTTGTATCTTTCTTTGGTTAATGTAAATGATTCAAGTTTTGGAAATCAGTTTGAAATGAATTCATTTTTTATTTTCTTCTTTTGTCCTTGTTTATTTGTTTTTTGGTGAAATCGTTCCCTAGTTGTACTCTAGTGATTCCCTTGGTGCTTTTCACTAGCCCGGGAGAATCAGGAATGCCTCTCAGGCCTCGGCACGGATCGGTTCGAGTGACCGGTTTAGGGTCGACCCGGGTTGGTTCATGAAAAAATGGTATCAGAGCAGGTAGGCTCTTTTGAGGAACTCTCTTTAGAGTTCCCATTGTTACTTGGGGATTTCAAGGTAGAAGAATTATGATTGTTGGGATCACGATGTAGGTGCAGGAAGAGCATTATGAACACTTACTCTTTCTGAACCCCGGGTTACCATGGGATGTCTAGGTTTGTTGGTGTCTTTGGTTCTTGTGGATTTTTTGGTATTGGGAAATAAAAAGGGAGTGGGGAGTGGCCTATGTGAGCTCATAGGGCCTGTAAATCCATGTGGATATGGGTACATCGCCCTGGAATTCTCTCTGTGATGGTGGTGTGACCAGTGCATGGTTTCCAACCATATGATTGAGTCACCCATCGATGCTAGTTTCCCCATTTTGATTAATTTCAGTCTTCTTTAATTCTAAAAAAAATATTTCAAAAAATCTTGTTTTGGAACTGTGGAAGAATTTAATTTAAAATAGAGGTTACCTTGTTTTGGTAAGTGGAAAATTGGGTTTTTGTGGGATGAATTTTTGAGTTAAAACAAAAATGGTTTTGATTAGGTGGTTGGTAAATTTTTGAAAATTTTTCTAAAATTTTTGGAATGAATGAAATGTTTTAGATTTAATGTGAAAAGTTGTAAAATGGGTTTTCAATTGAATGGTTGGAACTTCTTTGGAAAAGGTTTTGTGAGATTTGGATGGGATTTAAAATTTTTGTGGATGGTGGTTTTTGAAAAAGATCATTGTAGGATTTGAAAAAGAAGGTTTATATAAATGTTTTACCATTAGTGTTTCCATGAGAAATCACATGCATAGATATTTGTGGGAAAATGGTCGGGTTATCAATATGGCACTAGTATGTATCTGGGTTATCTCTATGGGACACCATTGGTGGGTTTATAATTCATTCAAGATTTTTTTCTTTTCAAAAATGTTTTAAGGGAAAATTTGATGTTTGGTAGCTTGTGGAGGTGTGTCGTGTCCCTTGTATTTTTGGAAGGGATATTTCTTCCATGATGTTTGATGTGAAGGATCCATGTTTTTGGGTTGGTTTTGACCGAGATCCTTATTTTCCATTGTTTCTTAGTTTCCTCCCCCACAAAGGATTGATGGATACCCAAGATGCAGCTTCGGGTGGTACATTTCTAGTAAACACTCCATTTGATCAACCCATAGACTATGTAATAGAGTTTTAGAAGTTAAATCCTCCTATTTTATATGGTCAAGTGGATCCTCTTGAGTCATAGGAGTGGATGCAGATGATCGAGAGTAACTTCAGTTTCCTCGAGTTTCCTAATACATTGAAGGTAAATTTGTCCACCTTTATGATCGAAGGCCCAGTCTGGAAATAGTGGAAGTCTTTGTCTAGAAGCAAGTTAAGTAGAAATCCCACCTGGGATTTCTTTAAGTCTTCATTCATATAATAGTACTTTTATGAGATGGAAATGGTGAGGAAGAGGACGGAGTTGTGTGATCTTCATCAAGGTGTTGGATCAGTGTTGGAATTATTTTATCTCTTCTTAGACCTACTTCTGTATGAACTAGGGTATGTTGGAATCAATCCTTTGAAATCTATGCATTTTGAGCTCAGGATTCGCCCTGATCTGCAGTCGAAGGTGGAAGATCTCAACCTAACCACCTTCTCTGATGTAGTGAGACAAGAATTTTTACTGAAGTTGGGCTAGCAGGAGGGTTTGATATGGATGGTCTTCCTCTGATCTTCTTAAATGGATAAGAAGATTCCAGTAAGAATAATGGGAAGCGGCTTGATGTTAGAAGTGCTATTAGAGGGATTAAGAGGACTTTAAACTTATCACCAACCTCTTCAAGGAGTAATATTATGACATATCACCAGTGTAGAAAGCTAGGGTATAAGTTACCCTTTTTCCTAAGTTATATATAAACTTTCCACACCTACAGAAGTTTAGGCCACCTAAAGTGGTTTTTAGGGGTGTTTTCAAGAAGCACTGTGAAGTTGAACCTAACGATTTGAAGGAAACTCCATGCTATTTGCAAGAGTAGGGAATTTTTTGTGGTCATTTTTTGTATCCCTTTAATTGTAATGAACTTTGGGTGTGATATTTGTGTCAGATGGAGTTAATTTGTGGTTCATTTTATTTCTCTTGTAAGTATGGTTTTTACTAAATCCTTGTGAACTCCTATTTCCATGGAAGTTTGTTTTGTTAAGTTTGGATCTTTGTGTTCTATTCGGGGGTTTCTGAGGCCTAACTAAGATAAAAGATATGCTTCAATCTTTAGAGCTTCGGCTTTAGGTCCCAAAGTGAAACTAGCATGTAGTCAAGAGAACCCTAGTGGTCTGGAAGGGCTTAGGATTAAGTTTTATTCTCTGTGTGGGAAGTGGAGGTTGTTTAAGCCTCTGGTGTAGTTGTCTTGTTCTCAGTTGTTTTGTTTCATGGAAGGTGTCATGGGAACATTTTTTCCACATCGTGACCCATTTGGGGTGTAATAGTTTTCACTTGTAATTTGGGAGGCATCGTCATCCTGTTTTTTTAATCTTAGTGGTTTTTTCCCATCGAATACAGGCCTCCTTTTTATTGGCCCTCACATCCTATTTTTGCGAGTTGAGTTTGGTTTATTGGTGGTTATATGGGTTCATTGAGCAGTTGGTGTATGTCTATCATGGTTTTAATGGTTCATTATATGTTCCCTCCCTCCCCTCCCCATTGGTGGGAGATCCTTGGTTCCTGCAGGAAAATTCCCAGGTTCATCAGATCTCATGAGTTCTTATGGTGGGGAGTCCATACAGGCCTCCCTATTCCCGGGCCTTGGTTTTGTTATGATTCTGGATTGGCTAGCTGTGGTCTCATTTGGAACTTCCAATCCCAAAATTCTCTTTCATATTAATGTGGGGGTTGAATTATGCCCAACTGGTTCATTCTATTAGGATTGTGATCATGCTCATCAGGATATGGTTTCAGGTCTCTCACTCGTTGTTTGTCTGAATAGACCATTTGAGTCTTGCTTGAAGTTTTTTGAGGTGTTCATGTTTTGAAGATGGACTTTATATCAGGGGTGTTCATTGTCCTTTTTGATCAATCAACTGGGGTATTTAAACTTTTTTGGGTGGGTGACACTTATTGGGGATTCCATCTTTGGTTTCATGAGTTCTTCTTGTTAGATTTTCTTCTTGTGGTGATATTTTGGTAGCTTCTTCATTTTTCATTCCCTGAAAATCTACTCAGGGTGTAAAGTAGTAGTGGTTATTATTTTGGTTTAAAATTTTTTTGGCTATCTAGAGGCATAAAGCGTTATAGTGGTGAGAATTACCACACTCGAGTTTTAAAATTCATCTTTGATTCTGATTCAGTTCGGTTTTTTTCTCTTTTATCGAGATCTGGGTTTGATGGGTTTGAGTTTTTGGAAGGGTCTTATCTTCTATACTTGGAATAGCTCTTATACTTTTATTTTTCTCTGTATTTTGGGGGAATTTAGAGGTTTTGGGGTGGATAGTACCCTAATCCTAGTTACAACACGGTCTGTGCGGTACCTTCATCCCTTAGTAGTAATAGTCACACAGCTTCTTCATAGTCTTCTAGACTATGCAGACTAACCATGTGGCCTTCCCAATTTAAAAAAAATATATGATTTTCCCTTTTTCACTCTTCGATTTTTAACCCAAAATCAGCCATCTATCCCCCATTTGGGTTTTCTCAACCTATGTACCTCCCCCCCCCTCTCTTTGACTCTTTGGATCTCTCCTCTCATGGTTTTTGGCTTGATTTCTTCAAAAAATCCTCAAGTGAGTCCTCTCTTCCTTGGTTTCTCTCATTTCTCTAGGATTTCTCTTCCTCTTCCTTGGGTATCCTCTTCCCTTAGCTAGGGTTATGAATTTGAGGGTTAGATCCTTTAATTTTTTGTTCAATATTGTTGATCTTATGTCCAATCTTGTCCTCCTTGGGTGTAGTGGTGGTGCGATCAAAGTTTTGCACAGGGATTCTGGGGAGTTTTTTATTCTTGAGGTAGGAACTCCATTGCATATGCCCTAAAATTAAATTTATTTTTATTTCTTGATTTTCACACCCTCCTTAATTGTTAAATAACCATTTAATGTTGTTATATTAATTATAATGTATGATATCTCTCAATTTTTGATAGTTTGGAATTATTGGAAGGGTTTTTACATTCCATGTGCTTTGAAAATGGCCTGATTGGCCCTTTTAAATCGGCTAATGATTTATAGTGGCATGGTTTTTCTTTTATGAACATGTTTTGTGATTTTTAAAATGGTGAATTGAGTTTTTAAAGGGAGTTTCTTATAGAATTATTAAGTTTAATCCCCTTTGACCTTGAAAATGTTTTTTTTTGGAATAGTGATTTGGTCTATGAAAAGGGGGGGTTTTGTGGTGTTTAATAAATGAGTTGTTTTTATGAAAATTATGGAAGGCCTGTTTGGCATCTTAAATTGGTATTTTTTTGGAAAACCCCTTTTTTGAGGGACCCATTTTCTAGTGGATGATGAATGGGTGGGGGTGTCCTTAGCATGGGACTCCACCCATGTAATATTTGATTTAAGGCAAGGGTTTCTCCTTGAGGAGGTCAGGGTGGTGTCGCTATGGTGATGTGTGGTTGTATATATATATATATATGAGACTTGTTGTTTTATTTTATTGTCACACCCCCTTATGAACATAGCATGGGAACCTAACATAGCGAAGAGGTTTACTAAGAACATTTTGTTTACTAGTCTAATTTATTGTACAATCTAGCATCCCATAGTAGGTGGATACTTGGGTTTATAGCTAGGGGATCAGGCCCCTCAACCAGGACAGGTAGGGCAACAGTCGGGCATTAGGGCGTTGTGATTTCATTAGATAGGTCATGCCTTAGGGATGAGTCACATGTATAGTATTTTTTATTCTTCCTCTGAGTTCCTAGGTATTCTTGTGATGAATAAACACTATAATCATTAGCCATTTCCATCATTGTGAGACTACCTCCCTTATTATTGGTCTTGGAATCATCTTGGTAAATCATGAATTGATGTTTTTAATAGGTTTCAAGAAAATTGTTTTTTTTAAGAATTTGCATGAAAATTTATGTTTCTCATTTGGATCACTTTATCCTTCTCCCCAATGAACTTAATTTGCCTCCATGAATGTGCCTTGTTTAAAAATGATAGGGATATGGGTTGTGATTTGTTTATTTTGAAATGTAAAGTATTGAAAACCTATTTTATAGTTTTTATTTCAAAACTGAAAATAATTATTGCTTTCATTAAGGGGTATGCATTGGGTATAGAATTAATTGAACCTAAATACTCAGTTTTAATACTCATGCCTATATTTTTTTCTATTTTTATATTCTCTCATATATTCCAACTCTGGTTCAATCGCCTCGGGCGATGGTGGGTGTTTGGTAGGAGAGTGACCCTTAGGGTCATATAGAGGTGTTATTTGGATCATTTTCAACTTGGATGTTTTGGAGTTTCTTATTGTTCAGTTATGTTATATATTTATTTGGTAAATGTAAATTATTTAAGTTTTGGAAATTAGTTTGAAATGAATTTGTTCTTTTATTTTGTTTTTTTGTCCTTGTTTGTTTGTTTTTTTGGGTGAAATCGTTCCCTGGTTGTACTATAGTGATGCACTTGGTGCTTATTTCCATACTGAGAGGATCATGAATTCCTGGAAAGCCATTCCATGGATCATATTGGGTCATCATTTTAGGGTTAGACCAGGTTGGTTCGTGACACCAGTTCAAAAGTTATTCGAATTAACGTCTGAGATAAAATAATTTTATTTAATTATTTTTTTACAGTTATTTCCTCCTTGGAATTTTTTAGATAAGGCTTATGAAGAAAACCTTTATGCCATTCATAGGGTAAACACCATGCTACAGACTCAACCATGACCTCGGATTTCTAATATAAGCAACCATTTTAGTGATGTCACATTTCTATCTTGTGTATAGTAAAAAAAATATACTTAATATATTTATAAAAATTTATTTCGGACACACCGGGCCTCATAATTGAATGTCGTCTTAGAAACTATCTCTGGAAATATGTGTCGAAATATTAGAAATTATTACAAGGAAAAAACCATGTCTCTACAGTCACATTTAAATAATATTTCAATAGTACATCATGGTTTATTTAAAATCGGTGTGGTGTGCAATACAAGATATCGAAGAAATTAAATTTATTTAAAAAGAAATATGTCTTAAAATCTCAGGGTGTTATGATATCCTCCTTTATATCCAAATACTATTATATCAAATCACTAATAATTTCTACCTCTTTTGATATTTTTGGTTCTCCCCCATCCATAATAAGAAGTTAATTCAGATTATATTTGAACCTTTTCCCTTCTCTTCTAACTCTAGTATATTCCTCAAATCCTAAGGTTGTGCTTCTTCTAGAACTAATTCATCTAAAACACTTCATCAGGATTCCATAGTCCTTGATATTTTTGAAACATCTATACTTGGAAACACCTTTGGAATATAGAATCCATCAAAAACATCTCCTTCTAGACAATCAAGAGTTCTCATAACTTGACTGATTTTTAAACTATCTGGATCTTCCATACTTCAATTTAAATAAACCTTTTCATGATCAACTGATTCTTTATTATTGGTTTCATATTCTATTAGGTCTATATATTTCAATGTTGTCAATTCATTGAAATGAAAATTTGGATTTTTATGAACTTATGAAGAACATTTTCTCAAATTTTAAATTCAAATTATTCACCACCATACCCAATAAAGAAACATGCTCTAGATTTTTCTTTTAACTTGTCCATCTAAATAGATTCAACATGGGAATGGGTGATTCTTCTAGAAACTTTGGGGTGTGAGTTGTCTATGATTTTCTAAACCTATATTTCCTCTAGAATATCTTTCCACAATGGTGTAGAAGAAATATAATTTAAGAGGTATATCTCATAGTTCATTTGCTCCACAAAAAATTCATTTAGAAATTATCAATGTAAATTCATGATCCTAGATCTCTTTTTTAGAGTTTAATTCATCTGATTTGTCATGATACTTTTATCCAGTGTTCTAGGAATTGTCTTATAAAACAAATTCCTTTATTCTAGCAAAACCTTGGAACTATATTCTTTCATACTCTCTATCATTATCAGATCTCAAGCATTTCAGCTTCATTTTTCTCTCCTTTTACACCATGGATCTCCATCGAAAAAATGTTTTGAAAACTTCATACATGTTCTTGAAAAATGATACTAATAGATTCCATGTCATATCATCGATAAAGGTGACATAGTATAATGACCTTCCATGAGAATCAACCAATGTTAATATACATACATCTATATACACCAGCTATAACTACTTCTTCATTAGTGTTTTTCCTTCCATGTTGAAGGACACCTTTGGTTACTTCCCAAGGATATATTATTCATATATAATTTCATCTATGAGATTTATTTTCAATATTATTTTAGTAGTTGGTAATTTCATCCCATTTTCATCCATGTGATCGAGACGATCTTTCCATAACTTTGAAATTCAGTAATTTGATAAGTTGGAAAGTGTTGTGCCTTGTGAACTTTTGATAAGGTGAAATGTTCTATATCTCACACAGTTAACCATATCCAGGGATCTCCTTGTGATTTTCAATATTAATTCCATAAAATTGTAAATAGACCAACATTATTCAGTTTACTAGCTAAGATTATATTCTTCTATAACCCTAGTATGTGCCTCACCCCTTACAACTTCATCAATATTCACTCCTGGTTTAGACAGTCACATCACCAACTCTAATAATCCCAAGGGTTTCATCATCAATAAGATGATCCTTGTAAAATATTTTGGAGACATAGTTCCTCATTCTCCTACTTTTTGATATTGAGTGAAATTAAGCCTTGTAATTAATGATTCATGACTCCAACATACTGGTGATGATTAGAAACAAAGAACTTTCCTCGATTTCAGTATTTTTAGAAGAACTTTTGAAAGTGAACTTTCCAAAATTAATTTGTATTCCTATAAAATACTTATTTGGCTAACCCTTATTTATAAAATGATATTATACAGGTTTTGAATCATCAAATTTACCTCAACTCTTATCCCTCTTTTCCAAATTCTTATTCTAACCATTCAACTAAGTGGAGGGACCACTAACTTCTATACTATAAAGATTTATATAGACCTACTTACCTATAATATATTTTTTCAAAATGATATCATAAACTTCCTCAAACACAAGATATGTCTTATATATTAAGTTACTCACTATAGTAACCATCAATTCCCAAAATTTCCCTCTGAACAGCACTCCCATTGATTCAATGTGACACAAAATCACATTGAAATCATTGACATGGTCCACCACAAACTTTCCTTATTCCATATTCAGGATGAAGATTCTCTGTACGATGGAAAATTTTAATTTTGGTAGGCATATCATACATGTCTAAGAGATTGAATGTTAATGCCATTGTAAAATGCTCCTCTTGGATGTTTAAAATCATGTTAGGGATAATATCATCTAAAAAACTCCAAGTGATTTCTAGTATAGCCTTCCACATTCATCTTTTACCATTAATTTTGGTTTGATTCCTTTCAACAGAACTACTAGATCTCTCTAAAATAGATAATCTTCGATTTGTATCTTCCATAATCCAAAACATATTCCATAAAATATATCAATTCATAAATTTCCTTCTTACAAAATTACTCTTTTTAAAACAATAAATTATAACTGAAAGAAAAAAAATCCAAGTACCTCACCTAAAGTATGCTTATGAGCTCTAATACAACTTTTTGTTCTAAAAACCACCAAGTTCCAAAAATCCCTTTTAGAAACTAAACTTTCATAACAAGGTTGAAAGTTTCAAAACTTTTCAAAACCTGATTTCAATATCCAGATGAAGAAACTATGCATTAGAATCTCATTCTGAATCATCTTAAACTTATTAGGTCTTTTAGAATGAAACACACACATAAAAAGAAATAATAATATCACACCCACTTGAATACTACAAGTTAATTTACATATTTTGGACTTAGTCCTACTCAGTGGAAGAAACACTAATAATTTTATTAAAAATGGAAAAATAAAAGAACAATTACAAGTTTATTCAACAAGTAACCCTACTCACCTATATATAGATAATTATAGTCATTTGATCTAATGTTACCACCTTCTAATATTTGTGGATGAATCCCAATTCATCAAGTTTATTTCTAAGTACTCAAAAAATACACCACCTCAATTTCCATCTTCCAGTTAACAAAATAAACCAATCATTTAATCATATGTTTCCCTCTAGAGAAAATTATTCACACTTCCAAAAAAAATTATTTTCTAACATTTTACTCCAATTCTAGAACATAACATACTTATCCCAATCTACATCCAATTATGAATAATAACTTTTAAAAATATTTAATTTAGAATATTTTAACACTTATCTATATAACATTTTTCACGACCAACTCTAACATATTGGATCATATACCTCACAGATTTACCAAGTTTAACAAGAGTGGATAGATTATATGGATATATAATTTAGTCCTTTGGGTTGACAAGAAATAAATGTGGGAGTTAGTTCAAAATCCAGAAAAAAAAAATAATTTTATTGGAAAAAATGGTTCAATAAAAAGTTAAATTAGAAAGCCAGAGTGATAAGGAATGAATAATGATTTGTTTGTAAGGTTTATTCTCCAATTGAATGGATTTTTTGTTTATGAGACATTTTCTCTTATCACAACCATTGAAACCATAAGGATATTTTTTATTATCACTACTAATAGAAAATATAATATTTTTCAAATTGATGACAAATTGATCTTCATTAAATGAAATATTTTAGAGGGAGTTCACACTGAGTAACTAAAAATATGATTTCTTGGAGATAATGAAGACAATATTATCATGTAAATGAAGGAAATCTGTGAATTAAAACAATCTCTAAGGGAATGTAATTCTATGTTTGACTCATACTTGAAATCATTGAAATTTATAAAAGGAAGAGTGGACAACAATCTCTACATCCAATAAAATAAAGTGATATATATCATTTTTATCATTTTTATAGGGATATCATTTTTGATGGAAATGAATTAGGTTCTTGTAAATATTTTACAGCTCAAATTAATGAGGTGTTTAAAATGGTGATATTGGTAGAGGTGAATTATTTATTCTATCTCTAAATTACTCAATATGAGGATCATTTTTTCTCAAAATATTATGCTCATGAAATTTTAAAGAAGTTTTTTATTAAATATGAAAAGGAAAATTCTACTCCAGATATAGTGGGAACTAAACTGTGCAAATAACATAAAGGTAAAGAGGGGAATCAAATGGAGTTCAAAAAACATGTTAGGGTTTTACTCTATTTGGATACTTCAAGACTATACGTTATATATGTTATCACATTATGAGTTCATTATCAAATAATGATAAAGTAATATCAATTTATTTTATCAATGTGAATTCTAATAAATGTCAAAGTAACTTATTATTTTGGGATAATATATTAGACTAATTGAAGATTAGATCTGTATGGATTCACTGATGCATATTGGGTTGGACGTGAGGATGACAAGAAGTCTAAATATGGTATAGTTTTCTTCTTAGAAAATAGATATGTGGAAAGAAACATAAAGAAATAAATTTTTTGTGTTAAGTTCAATAGAAATTGATTATGCTGTTTTAACTTAAGAAACAACCTAATTGATATGGATGATAACTAAAAATTGAGATCATAAGGTAAACGTGAAGTTATTAGTACCTGTAGGTTGTGATAATCAAAGTGTATTATATATTTTGAGAAACCTGGTTAAACATTCTTGATCAAAGAAAATAGATATTAAGTACCACTTCATAAAATAAATGATTGAGTAAGGAATTTATAATTTGTAGTTTTTTCCTTCTAAGGATAAAATTTAGTATTTCTTTACCAAACTATTGTCAAATAATTAATTCCAAAAATTAATTTTATTCCATGTCAATGTTAAGTTATTGTTATTTATCCTCTCTCACTTATTATTTGGATGTTCTTATCAGTGAGAGAGGTAAATAGGAACATAAATCCAAAGATATATATTTTTTATAATGGGGGTGGAAATATCTTATTAATAGAGATAGATATTTGTGGACAATTTTTCAAAAGGGTAAAGTTTTGAGTTCGGTGTGCACATGTGGTGTGTGTGTTTGTGAAGATTTGATTTCAGTATTTTTGTTTGTGAAAGTGTTTGATGTGTAAACTATTATAACCTTTTTATTGAGTATGTGTATAGGAATATTTTTGGCACATGTTCAGGAATAGTTTTGTGAATATGAATTGAGAAGAGAAGTTTGAGAGGCTATTTCTAAGTGAATGTGAGTTACTGTTATGGATAACTTTAACATTATTATTCGTTATTCTTTTTTATTATACTGATTTTTCTCATGTATCATTAGAATTATTGAATGATGATTCATCAAGGAGTTTTAGTTTTATTTATGTTTCATGGTCGAAAAATAAATCTAAATTAGGATATTTTTTGTAGTTTGGATGATCTTTGAGTCAACCGGATTTATTTTATTTTTTTTAAAAAATAAAAATAAAATTTATAATTATTTTAATTTAACTTGAAGGTTTTTATTTTTTTTATAGGTTTAATTTCTAATTATTTAAAGTTTTGTAAACTCATGAATTTGTATGGTCTAGTAATTTATGAATTTTGGTTGATCTACATCATTAAACATTATAATGTTATGATGGTGTGTACATTGGATGATAGATATAGAGCCTACATTCATTGAAATATGTAATATTTAATCTAATATATTTACAAAAATAATTTAAAATATCATATGTATACTATTGGATTTTATTATGGAATCATATATAAATTGGACTGAGGGCTTCATGGAGTGGAAGATAATAGATTTGAACAACACTGAACTTACTTACAGGAACCTTCAAGTTTTCATCATTTGATTCTATGAGTAATTTTTATTATAATATTTTATATTAGTATGTTTTTTTAAGATCTCTCATTTATAAGGTTTATTATAAAAGTTCTTATATTTCTCTTAGTAATTGCTCACTGTCTAAACCTATATGATCGAGGAGGTTTCAAGCTTGGAACTTGGGTTGTTTACGACTAAGGATATGAATGTGTTTCAAGGTATGAAAGATATATTTGATGAAAATACATGTTCAAAGAATTTTAGGGAATTTGAATTATTTCAGAGTGATGATATCATGGAGTAGATTGGGGATAGAGCTTCCTGATACCTTCTAATTAGTCTATAATCAAAGAATTTTTGGTTTTAGAACTTGATGCATTATGAAAGGTCTATAGCATAAGAAGTTCATGCAAGAATTGGGAACCTTAGTTCATGTTATCAAACTACCTACTAACTTGGTTTAAAATGAAGACTTCCCAATTTAAAAATATATTTGGTAATAATATCCTTCAGGGGTTTTTGGATTATTATTTGAAACTCCAAGAAAAATTATTTAATTGTATTGTTTTTTTACTTTCTATTATGTTATTACTTTTATCATATGATGTTTAATTTATGATAGTTAATTTTCCTCTATATTTAATTTGATACTCTGATACTGATTGATACTTGTTTTATCTAATCAATAGAATACTTGAGTGGGAAAAAATTATAAGTCTTCTTTTTAATATAATTCACTCCCCCATCTCTCTTATAGTGTCATATCTTCTATTATCTTGGACAAGATTTGGTATCAGATCCATTACATTTATTTATTTCATTAAAAAATGTTATTAGAGTAATTCACTTGATATTTAAGTTGGAATATTCATCGGATATATTCTCTTTATTTTCATATTTTTCATCTATTTATTGAAAATTATATTAGTTTCCTTACACTAACCATATAGAATATATAATATCTATTTGTTTATATATGTAAGTTACTATTCTAGTTAGAAGTTTGGATCATCTAAATCTAAATATACCACTGATCTTGTAAGGTGTATGTTATGAATATTAGAGATATCTTAAGGAAACATATGTGATTAATGATGGAGTATAGAATTATCTCAAGCCTATAAGAAATTATAAAATTCCAAAGAAATAAATTATAAGTTTTGCTCATAATGAAAGAGATGAATTTGAACTTAACTTCTGGGTGTGGAATACTTTATTATGTGATATCCAAAAAAAATATTTATAGCAATGTTTCTACATGATGGACAGCTTATGGAATTTGGAAGAAATTATAATTTACTAACTTCATAAATTATAAGATTACAGAAACAATAAGAGTTGTGATGGGGAATGCTCTCAAAGTTTTGGGTTTTTTCTTATTAAAACTATTTCCTAGATTCACCAACAGTTCATGATGATCATGAACAGATTATAATCTCTTGGAGGGAAATTTTTATCAAAAAAACTACTTGTGGAGAAGATCATCCATATTTTACTAAAATAAAGGGAGTTAAAGAAAATAGAAATTAACGACACCAAGTACATTAAAAATATCATATTAGATGATTTAATTAGAACTATAATTCAATATAAGAGTTTGCTTAAAATATATTTTGATAAAGTGAGAAAGAAAAATTGATTTTTGTTTACATTAATGTCAAAAGATTTAACTTCTTAAAATAAACCTTCTAAGTTGAGTACATATAAAGGTAACAATTGTGAGGAACTTATCAAAGGTGATATCACTCAGTTTTCAAGAATAATAATTAGATATATGGGGAAAAATATATTATAGAAGTATAATTAGAAGGATAGAAAAGAAAAATATAAAAGAAAGGAATATTCAGGCACTATATGCTATGAATACAAGAAACCATGGCACATGAGACTTGATTTCTATAGTTTGAAGAAAAATAATAAGGATGGAAAATTTTTTGGTCTCATATGGGGTATGTATATGGAACTATAAGAGGGATTTAATTGTATTATAAACCATGAATATAAATTTTTTTCCTAGTCAAATTTTAAGTAGACTGAAAGATATAATCTTCCAATCAAATATAGAATATATCAGAGTTAATAAATTTTAAATGTAGTGAAATCTTAAAAAAAATATGGCTAGAAAAATATCTAATTGAACTATAAGTGAAACAAAATTTTCAAAAGTTATAAAGTAAACACTTTCTAATAATAGTATTAGAATAGTGGAAAATAAATAAGTAATGCAATAAAAAAATAAAAGTTAAAACGATGTGTGAAGTATTAAGTAATAACTAAAATAATCATAAAGGATATCAGTTACCAAAACAAATTCCAATAAATGAACCCTTCACTTTTAGACCAAAGTGGAAGTTGGTTCATAACCTGAAACAAATTTTCCTAATTCAAATAATAGATTATCCTACATTTTAAACCTATCGGTAAGCATCAGTGTCCTGTCTAAAGACACTTTACCTTCTTATCCCCAAAATCCCTCGATCAACCAAATAAAATAATATGTCATCAAACCAATGAAAGACCTTAATCTCAAAGGATAGGATGGTGATTAGATAAACTAGCTTATATCTTGGAATCTATTTGATCTTAGCGATTGTACGAAGAAAAATTAAAATAATAAAACCAATAGATTTATTAAAAAAAACCTCACAGATGGATATCTCATCACACATAGAAAATAATTCAAAGTGAGAGAACTCAAAATCAATGATATGTTATCAGGGATTTTCTGGTAATAAACTTTTTATTACTTGTAAATATCTTAATCTCTCAATTTATTCTGATCCTAAAATACTCAGGTTGAATTTATAAACATCCACATAACAGAATCTAGTGGTGTGATTCTCATTTCTTTAAATTCATTTGTAACAGCATGGAAGGAAACTCACCATATTTCAAAGGATGACACTCAAATTTTATCTCCTGATGAATTCAACACCATCATAGTACTTTAATCGTCCACTAAAAACATTCAGCACAATTCATCAAATGAACTTATCAATATAATAAGACGTGTAAATGGAAAATATGTCTTTCACATACAAAAATCAAACAAAAAATTCCCTAAAATTAGTTTCAAATAAAACTTCAACATGAGTGTATTATGATTTTCCAACCAAGTATAAAGCTGGTTTATTGACTCAAAAACATCCCCCTTTCTAAAAATCCCAATCAAGGATAAAAAAGGATAAGTTAAATGAAATTCAAAACCAAACCCCCTATAACATTCAATAAAATATTATCTTCATGAACAGTTACCATTATATCAAAAAATATCCTTTGTAATTATCATCCTTTGTTCAAATTTATCTAGAATATAATGTATTAAAATAAAAAATAGAAAAAAATATAATATTTCTGAGTTTATTCAATTTAGGGAAAAAATTTCCAAACATCTCAAACAGAATCTAATAAAACTTAAATTTCTCCCCCTTTTTTATTTTAAGAAATAATTTAAAGGAAAAAATTAGTAAGATCAAATTGATAAAGCATTTAGAGATCATTTAATAATAATAAAATAAATAAAACACCCCATTTTTTGATATTCATGAAAAGAAAGAAGTATAATTTATTAATTTTTTAACATCCTTTATTCCTTCCCTTAATATTTAGATATATTTCATTAGTGACTTTCAAAAATGATAATAAATCACAACACATAAAATATATAATGAAATTATTTTTATTTTATAATTTTTATCCTTTTTATTAGATATTTATTCATGGTTTACATGATTATTTATACATAAATTATAAGAACACAACATATTAAAAGTAAAGATATCTATAGATATAAATTGATTTAAAGTTTAGAATTTTCTATGATATTTTTTGATTGTTGACTCTAACTTTTACAATCTCTTTTATTGATAGTATATCTTATGATTATGTTGTTTAATAAATCTTCTCAACTTATTAATAATTTTTTTATGATTTTCTATCTTATAAAAAAATATTCACTGAAAGAGACTTAGCTTCATCCAATTATTTAACCAAATATTGAATATCAATTTCATGAGGTTAAACAAATTTCACCAATCCTCTAAAATTTTGAAAATATAACTCAAAATATAACTTAAAATTAAGAACATCTAACTTCATATCCAAAAGAGAATTTTTTAAATACTTCTTCCACTTATTTTTGTAAACTTTTATGAACTAAGACTGCAATATACAAAGCTTATAATTAACTTTGGGAATGAAATATTCCATACTAGAAACTTTAATCATCTACTATGAAATGATGTTAATTTTATTTTCTATCTTATGGGATCTATAACTTAAAATGGATTTTGATGATATTTATGAATTAAATTCAACTCCATATATTAGTTCATTAGCCAAGTGACCCACCATATTTTCCTAAAAAAGATTCATAGGGTCAACATATGAATAGACTCCTTTTTTCATGCCATATATTTTATGGATTTAGATTCCTAATAACTTTAATATAACATATCTATAAGCATAAATTTCATGTTTTTATTCATCTTCCCTAGGTCAACATTTCATTGATTCTATTTTTCATTCAGGTTCTTCAAAAGTAGAAATTTTTTCTGAGGGTCATCTTCCAAACTTTTGAATCAAGAAAAAACTTTCTATAATTTTTCAAAAAGTGGTTATAATAGAGTTTCAAATAATACTTGAGTATCATCTTTCATTACTATCTCTCTATATTTTCCATTTTATGTTCCATGAAGACTATATTTCTATAAAAAAATAAACTTCTACTGGATAACCCCAGATAGAGAAGGAGAAGATTGATTTGAGACTTATTATGATTTTGTGAGAATTATTTTTTCTTGATATCTAACTTTTGAATCACTTCTTATACTCTTAAAGATTTAAATTTAAATTTTGATAATATAAAAAACTATTTTTCAAAAAAAATATTCTAATGTCCAGATAATTATGTCGTATTTTTAATCACAAATCACCACAATTATAAAAAGTCACCTTTCTTTCTCTTTAATGGTTTCTAAAGGCTTCACATTTTTATGATAGAGTTGATAAAATGTTGAAAATTCCACATCTACTGATATATTTCTCTTATTCTCTTTCAAAAATAGCTTCTTCGTCTACTTCGAGTCTAGCAGTATATCTTTCTCTCTTCATTTAACAAATTTATTTTCTTCACTTATATAAACTAACTTCATCTTGACTATGGTATCATTATTTAAAAACAATTATTTAATCCTTTCTTCAATTCTAAAGTCAAATACACCTTTTATTCTAAGGATCTTCATAATCATGTAGTTTAAAAAACTATATTATAGTAAAATATTCAATTTAATCATAACATAACATATAACTTCTATGTAATCCTAGATAAATTTCATAAGGTTAAGCTTAATAGTTTAATAAAAGAGATCCATCAGATACTGGTCTTGAAATTTTAGAGTGTATTTATCACCTTTTCTCAACAATAATAACACTTGAACCTATTGAAAAAAATTTATTCCTTTTGGATAGAGGTGGTTCATTTTATGAAATTTCTTCTTAATAGGAAACAAGGCTTCCTCATACATGTACTTTATAAAATATTCGGAATATTTAGGTACCTTATACATAAATAAAGATATCCTCTTTAAATTGGTTGTCTGATGGCCTCATATACTTTACTTAGGGTCATTATTAACTAATGATCTTAAACTATGAACTTCATTTTCTATTCAACATCGAAATCACATAAATAAATGGTAGCATAAAATTTATGAACAAGACATGGATAAATAATCGATAAACCTTTTCATGAAAAATTTTTATAGAAAAATCTATTTGGAAATATCCATTGCTCATTTAATAAAAAAATAAATCAAAAGTTAAAAACAGAGAGGAATTGTACTTTTCTCTAAAAGAAAAAATTGTGAACCAAGGGGTTCAAAATCCTTATATATTTGATTTTTTCAACTATAGATCTTAAATCACCCAAAGGTGTAGATTAACTCCCTCTAGATATCGATAACATCAAATCTCATTAGAGGTTTTAATTTTAAATTTTTTTGGAATAACATATGATGAATAAAAAAAATGTAAAATTGATAGTTTAAGTTCAAAATTATCATAAGCATGCAAAGTAAAGAAATAACCACCATATATTCAAAATTTCATAAGATATTAATGAAAAGTATTGATAATTTCCAAAAGTTATATTCTATACTAATAGTTTAATCTTCTTCCCTAGAATATTTTTATAAAAAAAATTCAAAACTATATTCATATATTCTGATTAATTTAATGGTAGAAAACAATTTTCACAAAACTTATCAAAATAAAAGAAACTCCTTCTCAACAAGTGAGTTTATATATAAATCAAAACTTTCTTATTATTAAATTTTACATTCAAATAACTAATACAAATTCTATTAAAACTAAAAATTATAAAATACTAGATATATTAATTTAGAAATCAGTACATAATAGCTTCATTTGATTAAAAATAACATTAATAGTAGCCAAACCAACTTTGGTCTAGAAGTATTTTTCAATAGAACTTTTGGTACCAAAATATCCCTTCCCCTTTAATGTTCGATAACTATATGCCCCTTTGAAATGTAATCTTGATTTTTTCTATTATATTTAATTTTATTCAAGGAACATTGTTTCTTATAATGTCCACTTATCTAGTATATTTAGAAAAAAAGATCACTAAAAGGAATAAAATAACTATCTTCATAACCTGGAATTTCGATAGACTTATATCCAAGTCCAAAAGTTATTCTCTTTGGTCTCAACAATCTATATATTTTATCAAAAGACTCACTTCCAATTTATTAGTTCTTTAATAGCTTATTAAGAGTTTCAAATTGATATTTCAGTCTCAATACTTCATTTTTATCTTCTAAAAAGGATATTTTCTTCCCCTTATTCTGATAATTTAACTTATAATATTTACCTTTTAAATACACCAACTCTAAAATAATTTTGGTATTATCATTATTTACTTCATCCAGCTCTCCTATAAATATATAAATGTTTTACTTCCTTTTGACAACTTCACTTTTATGTTCCAATTATTTCGTATAGAGTATTTTATAATAGTGTATAACCTTAGTAATCCCACCATTCTTTTCAAAACATTCAGATTTTATTCCAATGTAACTATTAAAGAGTATTTGATAGGTATCTTCAATTTCAGCTATATATTCATATGTTCCCTCATTAGTCCAAGTAATACTTTTGCCTCATTATTATATAGATATTCAATATCTGATTAATATGGATAGTCGTGACTCAAAGATAAATCATACAAATCATCAGTTATCATCTTCTCCACAAAATAATTTTCATTTCACAGAGGATAATGTCAGTAAAAAAATAATTAATTGTTATGTTAATTCATTACCATCCAATGAAATATCATAAGAATAATATTATTTACTAGCACTCCAGGTGTCTAACACCTTAAAAATTTTCTTCCATTTTTCTTTTATAATATTTTTTGAAATACCTTTTTCATTTTTCTTGATTTTAGAAAAATCTTACCAAATTTATTTGGGATTCTTTCATTGATAGCATATAGTTACAAACGATTATTTCTTAGGTTTGTCTTTTTTTCTTTCAATAAAACCAATAATATCTTCAAAAAAAATTGCGATCAAAAAATCTTTTAACAGGTTGAACATATTCCTGTACAGTAAGTTCAAGATTTCTATCATCTAAACAACTTTTTTAGGTTCTTATTTTTGATGTATTGGGCTTTGAATTATGATTCCAAGAATGTAAAGCTTCAGAAGTTAAGGAAAATGAAACCCGATTCTTCTTTATTTCTTTACTATCATATCACCTTAAATTATTTTCATATTTCATTAATAATCTAAATGAGTTACCAAGACTTATCTTTGTGATATTTTGTATATCCTTTATCATTGTCCTCTTGGATTCTCATTCCTTCAGTAATATATTGATAATTTTCTCAAATAATGGATTGTCTAATATTTCTTTATCTACTAGTGAATACATGTTTTTTACTATAGTTAGGAATATTTGATGAATCTAGGTCACTATTTCACCATATAGAACGTCAAAATGCTGATAATCATCCCTAAGCATGGAATATTTGGTTTTAAGAATGTTTGAAATTATAAAATGTGTCACTTATAGATTCATACAAATACCATTAGTCATCCAAAAATAAGAGACATGATGGTAGATATTTATTTGGATAGAACATAAAAGAGTATTTCTCAAATAGAAGTTGATCAGAAACTTGGCTTTTTTATCTTGAGTAAATCCATTAGGAATTTCATAATTTCTTATAAGCATCATATAATTCTCAAAACCAAAATTAATTAGGAATTCCTCCATAAAATCTCTCTATCACCATCATCAATAACAAGTGATCTATTAGTATTAAAATTCTCTAAACTCCTTACATGAATAACACAAGTCATATATCAACAAAAACATATTTTTATTCTATATTTTTGTGCAAGAAAAATATTTTAACTTGTGATAAAGAAAATGGAAAAATAAAAAGAGACCAACTCACAAGAAGAGTTAAGCACATATATCAAGATAATTTCTTTGTTACTAACTATTGGTCCCATATAGGGTATGGATATGGAACTTTAACTGGGGGTGAATTTTAGTTTGAACCATGACTATAAATTTTCAACCCACTTAAATTGTAAGTTGACTTGATTATATAATATTATGATAAAATATATAATATATCATAGTTAGAAAAATTTAAATATAGTGTAATTTAAACAATCGGCAGTTATAAAACTCTCTAATGGAAATATAATCACAATAGAATTTTAAACAGTCAAAAATAAAAAATTATTAATGAAGTGTAAAATAAATAAACAATACAATAAAAAAAATTAAATTTAAAACAATGTTTGAAGTATTTAGGAATAACCCAAATACTTCTAAATGATGTCAATTACTAAATAAAATTCCAATAAAGGAACCCTTCACTTTAAGAAAAAAGAATAGGCTTATTGATAACCTAAACCAAAGTATCCATATTATAAGCATGGAATTTCTTTGACATTGAACCCATCGATAGGTATCAACATCCTTTCTATAAACACTTTTTCTTCATATCCTAAAAATTCCACAGTTATCCTAATTTTACAATATATCTACATGTCCATGAAATCCCTTGATCTCAATTGGTTATACACACACTATATCTTCTTATCAATGGATTCCCTTGATCTCAGTGATTAGAAAAACTAGCTTCTAGATAGGAAGTTATTCGATCGCATTGATTACAAAAATAATAATTACAATAGGAAAACTAAGACCTATACAATAAAACCACATAGAATAATTTCTTATTACACTCTGAAAAATATTAAAAAGATAGAGAAATCAAAAACATGGATATTTTAACATGGATTTTCTAATAATAAAATTTATGTCACTTCTAAATTGATTAATCACTCAATTATTCTAATCTTTGAAACCTTGGGTAAAATTTGTAGACTCCCACAAAACAAACTCCAATGGTCAGATTCCAAGTTATTCAGGTTCAATTTTAAAAACATCAGATACAAATCACCATCTTCTGATTGATGTATCTCGGCTTTTATCATCTAATAAATTCAAAACCATCATAGTATTTTCATCATTAATTGAAAACATTTATCAAAAGTTATCTAGTTAACTTATTAGTACAAAAAATCTTATAAATAGACAATAATTTTTTACATACAAAACTCAAATAATAAATTCTGAAATAATTAGTTTTAAATAAGAGTGTAGCATGATTTTATTGAGATTTTCAAAACTAATGATAAATTTGGGTCATTGAATAAAAAAATTGTTCATGGATAAATGAAAAAATATATATTTTAGTGATACTAATAATACATATAGTGATAGGTAAGATCCGTCATCTTTTGATAGAATAAATGATTCTAATAATGATAGTTTCTATAATAGTATTAGTTTCTATGCCAAATTACTGTGAAATTAGAAGTGCTTTATGAGAAAGGTTTTATCTCAATCTCTTACCAATAAACTATTACATTAAAAACTTTATTTTACTTAATATGATGATAATAACTCATTATCATCAAATGATGAAGATGATTCTACTTAACTTGAGTAGATAGTGAAATATGTGCCAAGTATAGAGAAAAGAAGTGAGATTTTGAAGAAATATTTTGATTAAGCTAAGGAAGATATTGCTGAGGCTGAGGGGTCTTATAATAAACTTTCTAGGAAATATTTAGAACCTAAAAATGAGTTTATCAAAAAGAAATTTGGTTATATTGAGTTAAAATATGATCTAGATAAGATCAAGAATGAAAATTTCAAGATTAACTTAGAGTTTATTATGTCAAAAAGTAAAGTCTCAAAGCTAACATCTGAAAAAAATGGAAATACTTTGTCATTTTTAGAGGATAGGGATGAAGTGGTTAAGTTTAATTCATAAGTTGAGCATTTGAAGAAAATTTTGACCAAAATTAACACTAGAAGGAAATATTTTAAGAATATATATAAATTGTTGAGTCCTAAAATTGTAACTTTTAGATTATGTCATAAATACCCCAAAATGTTACACTATAAGAATAATTAATTTATGTCAAGTAGTGCACTATTTTCTACTAAATCTCAAAGAGAGGAACTAACTGTCATTAAGCATCAAAGTGATCGTAAGATGTGGGTGAAAAAAGTGATCTTTTAAAATACCTCCATACCAAAGTAGGTCTGGATTCCTTAAACATTATTTCTTATTAAATGGTAGTAGAATAATAGTATTTGGTACTTGGTAACACTCTATGTTTACTTTTACTCTTACACTTTTTAAATATTGAATACTTTGAAATTTTTTCTTTAAACATTAACTTCTTTTTTAAGGGGGTGGAGGTTCATTTAGTAAACTTTCATGTGGATTTTTTCTCTTTTGATATATTAGTAGGAGATAGGAATTCATTTTTTAGAATTTTTTCTAAACCTATATTTGAAATAAGAAGATCAAATTGTAATGTCTAAAGATAATTTATAGAAGGTTCAAATATCTTTATTTCTATATTTTGAAATATATGACAAACTGGTTATTTATATTTACTTTTCATACTTCAATAAATATTAGTGTACTATTTTTTTATTTTTAGAATTTAATTTTCTATAATAATAACTTTTTATTTATATCTTGTGTTTTTTTAATTTTGATAATTTTATTTCATATTCACTTAGAATTTTATACTTAACATGAATATTTTTTGAAATTATAGAATTTTTTATTTAATATATGTGTTTTAATATCATGGAATTTTATTTACTAACATGTATAGACCCATGTTATAAGGGTACTAGATAATTTATTTTATTTCACAAAGGGATGTCGAGTGTCAGGGTCACAAATACTTGTCTCGTGAAGAAAATGGAACTTATGCATTGTATAAATCATTATAATTGTGGTGATATTTCATTTCTTTCATACTAATTCTGAAGGAAATATTTGGAATGATTTTTTAGATTTAGTAATATGATTCTACATTTTTTGTTGTCTTTATCTTTTTGTTTTGAAAATCTTTGAAGTTATATTTTTTATTTTTCTTTACATAAAATAATATAAAGGTGAATGTCAAATAAAAATGGAAACAAGTGGACATATTTTCGTGAATTGGATGTAAACATAAAAACTCCACTCACAAAATAGGATAAAATCAAGTTTTATATTAATTTTAAAGCCTTATCATATTAGTTTTTAACCTAAATTACCTAATTTTCCCTTTACTGAGGTGATGAATTTTTCCTCTATTACTACTCATAATGACCAAAAATAAAATTTTCTAATTACCAAATCTAACCCTCAGGATTTAAAAAATGGTTTCAATTTTAAATATTCAGCCTCTATAAGTGGTAGAAATTAATTTTAAATTAATTACACAAAATGCGATGGAAACCATTTTTTAGAAAACTACAGTTTTTTAGCATAAAACTCGATTTGTTTTTATCTCATGCCTAAAAAAATATTTTATGAATTATAGAACATTTGATTTAATATATAATATATAAATTTCATTAAAATAATTCACTAATAGTGGTAAATTTAATTTATTAAGGTAAAAACACATTGGGCGCATAAACAAAGTTTTTAGAAAAACATCACTTTTGCCTTCAAATGATTTTTATTTTCATTTTGAATCAATTAATAACTAATGGATTAATTATTAACCATAAAGTTTTAATGATTTAGTTAGTACTATTAAGAAATTTTAATTTTAATATCTAGGTTATAATGGTCACATCTAAATAAAATTTTAATAGTATATCGCAGTTCATTTAAACTCAGTGTTGCGTGTAATAAAAGATATCAAAGAAATTAAATTTATTTAAAAATAAATATATCTTAAAATCTAAGGGTGTTAAAATATCTTACATTATCACCAACTTCTACAATTTCAATTCACTAAGACTTTATACATCTTCGAATATTTTGGGTTCTCCTCCATCCATAAGAAGCATGTAATGTTGATTAGATTTGAACATTTTCCTTGTTCTTCTAACTCTAGAAGATTATCTCAAATCCTAAGGTTGTGATTATTCTAGAAATAATTTATCTAGAAAACTTATTCAGGATTCCATAATCCTTGATATTTTTTGAACATCAGTGTTTGGAAGCACCTTTGGAATCTATAATCCATAAAAAATATCTCCTTCTAGATAATCAAGTGTTCTCAGAACTAAAGTGCTTCTTGAACTATCTAGATCTTTCATACATCTATTCAAATAAATTATTACATGATCCACTGATTCTTTATTCTTGGTTTTATATTCTATCATGTCCTGATCCCTCCATGTGATCCATTCATTGAAATCAAAAAAAATTATTTTTATGACCTTTTGAAGATCATTTTCTCAATGTTGAAATTCAAAGTCTTTACAACCATTCCTAACAAATAAACATGCTCTGGATTTTGCTTTTAACTTTTCCATATAGCTAAAATAAACAAAGTAATAGGTGATTATCTTAAAAAAATTGAGTATTGAGGCATCTATTATTTTATTAATCCATATTTCTTCAATAATCTCTTTTCACAATGGTGTGGAAGAACTCTGATTTAAGAGTTATATCGCACAGTTGATTTCTTCCATTAAAAAATCATTTAGAAACTATCAATGTAAATTAATGATCCAAGATCTCTTGTTCAAAATCTTATTCATCTAATCTATCACACTATTTTTTCTACTGTTCTTGGAACTATCTTCACAAAACAAATTCATTTATTCCAGAAAAACCTTGGAACTATCTACTTTCATACTCTCCATCATTATCAAACCTCAAAAATTTTATCTTTATTTTGGTCTCTTTTTCCACCATGGATCTCCATCAAAAAATAGTTTTGAAAACTTCAAACATATTCTTGAAAAATGATACACATACCTTCCTTGTCACATCATCGATAAAGGTGATATAGTATAATGACCCTCCATGAGAATGTACCAATTTTAATCCCAATACATCTATATACATCATCATTAACTACATGTTCATTAGTGTTTTTACTTATACATTGAAGGACACATTTGGTTGGTTCTTAGGAATATATTATTCATATATTATGTACTCTATATGATTTAGTTTAAATATTATTTTATTAGTTAGTAATTTCAACCCTTTATCATCCATGTGACTGAAAATATCTTTCTATAACTTTGATATTCAATAATTTGTTGAGCTAGAAAGTATTGTTCTATTTGAACTCCTAATAAGGTGAAATGTTCTATCTTTCACACATTTAACCATAACCATGGATATCACTTATATTTTTAAAATTAATACCATAAAAATTTTAAATAAACCAACATTACTAGATTATATTCATCTATAACCCCAGTATGTTCATCACCCCTTACAACTTCAGTAAGTGTTCACTCCAAGTTCAGTCATTCACATCACCCTTTCTAATAATCTCAAGGGTTTCATCATCAACAAGATAAACCTTGTCAAATATTTTGGATACATAGTTCCTCATGCTCCTACTTTTGAGTATTGAGTGAAATTAATCCACATAATTAATGATTCATGACTCCAATATACTGGTGATGATTAGAAACAAATTACCTTCCTCGGTTGCGGTATTTGCAGTACAATCCCTCTTTGGGTAACCTTTATTTCTAAAATGATGTCATACAGGTATGAGATCATAAAATTTACCTCAACTCTTCTCCCTATTTTCCAAATTCTTCTTTTAAACATTTAACTAAGTAGAGGGACAACTATCTTCTGCACTATAAATAGTTATATAGACCTACTCAACAAATGAACCACCTCAATTTCAAACTTCTAGTTAACAAAAGAAACCAATCATTTAATCCTATGTTTCCATTTAAATAACATTATGCACACTTCCAAATCTTTCCATGTTATAACATCTTCTTCTAGTTCTAAAACATAATATAGCTTTCCTAGTATGCATCTAATTATGAATTATAAATTTTAAAAATATGTAATTTAGAATATTTAACACTTATCTGAAAAATTGTCTTTACAACCAAACCTAATAAATATGATCATATACCTCACTGATTTCCCAAGTTGAACAAGTTTGGGTAGATTATATGTATGGATAATTTAGTCACTCAGTTTGAAAATAAAAACTTGTGGGAGTTAGTTCCCAATCCAGAAAAGAATAATTTTATCAGAAAAAATGTTCCATAAAAACTTAAATTAGAAAGGTAGAGCCATAAGGAATCAATAATGATTTGTTTACAAGGGTTATTCTCTAGTTGAATGGATTTTTTTAGGAATTTTCTATGTTTATAAGAATTGAAACTATAAGAATATTTCTTATAATCAATAATAAGGGAAAATATAATATTTTCTAAATTGATGTCAAATTGATCTTCCTTAAATGATAGATTTTACAAGGAGTTCACATTGAGTAACCTGAAATATTCTTTATTGGTGATAATGAAGGATATATTTTCATGTCAATGAAGTAACTCTATGATTTAAAATAATCTCTAAGGGAATGTAATTCTAAGTTTGACTCATGTTTGAAGGCATTGAAATTTATAAAAGGAAGAGTGGGTAATAATCTCTACATCCAAGAAAATAAATAGATATCTATCATTTTATTGTTTGTATTGATGATATCATTTTTTATAGAAATAAATAAGGTTCTTTAAAATATTTTATAGCTCAAATTAATGAGGTGTTCAATATGATGATCTTGGTATAGGTGAATTATTTATTATGTATGAAAATTACTCATGAGGAGGATCATTTTTATCAAAATATTATTCTCATGAACTTTTAAAGAAGTTTGGTGTTAAAGATGAAAAGGAAAATTATACTATAATTATAGTGGGAACTAAACATTCCAAAGACAACAAAGGTAAAGAGTTGAATTAAATGGAGTTCAAAAAACACATCAGGGGTTAACTCTATTTGGCTACTTCAAGAACATACATCATATATGTTATCACATTATGAGATCATTATCAAAGAATGATAAAGGAATATAACTTTATTTTATAAAATTGAATTATAATATACATCAAAGGAAATTTTGATTTTGGGATAATTTATTATTTTAAAGTTAGTTTATATCTCTATGGATTCATCAATGCATATTGGGATGGATGTGTTGATGACAAGAATTATACATCAGGTAGAGTTTTCTTCTTAGGAAATTGATGTCTGTAATGGAACATAAAGAAATAAATTTGTGTTGTATTAAGTGAAGTAGAAATAGATTATGATTTTTTAACTTAAGCAACAACCTAATTGATGTGGATGATAAATAATCATTGAGATCATAAGGTGGATGTGAAGTTATCATTACTTGTAGGTTGTGATAATAAAAGTGTAATAATATTTTGAGAAACCTGGTTAATAATTCTCGATCTAAGAATATAGATATTAAGTATCACCTAATAAAATAAATTTTTGAGTAGGGAATGTTGAAGTTGGAGTTTGTTCCTTCTAAGGATAAAGTAGTGTATTTCTTTACCAAACTATTTTCAAATAATTCATTCCAAAAAATAAGTATGTTCCTTCTCAACATTAAGGTATTGTGATTTGTCATCTCTCACTTTTTCATTGGATATTCTTATTAATGGGGGAGTGAAATAGAAACATAAATCCAAAGATATATATTTTTCAAAATGTGGTGGAAATATATTATTAATGGGGACAGATATTTGGGGATAATTTTACAAAAGGGGAAAGTTGTGAGTTTAGTGTGTACATGTGGTGTGTGTGTGTGTGAAGATATTATTTTAGTATCTGTTCTTGTGAAAGTGTTTGATGTGCGAACTATTATAACATTTTTATTGAGTATGTGTATAGTAATTTTGTCGGGAAAATGTACAAGAATAGTTTTGTGGATATGAATTGAGAATATAAGTTTAAGAGGATATTTATATGTGAATGTTAGTTGCTATTATGGAAAACTTTAACATTATTATTTATTATTCTTTTTTCTTGAATTGATTTTTCTCATAAAGTATTATAATGATTTAATTATGATTCATTACTAAGTTTTAGAGTTATTTATATTTTATGGTTGACAAATAAATCCAAATTAAGAGATTTTTTTTGTTGGGATGATTTTTTAGTCAATCAACTTTCTTAAACATTTTTTGAAAATCAAAATACACTTTATAGTGATTTTTATTAAACTTGGAGGTTTTAAATTTTTTATAGGTTTAATTTTAAATTATTTAAAGTTTTTTAAACTAATTTAGTTTTATACTCTGGTACTTTATTAATTTTTTTTTATATACATCATTAAACATTATAGTGCTATGATAATTATCACCTAGCTGTTGGAATAGAAGGTATGAATAGGATTAAATAAATTATAAAAATATATGGCTTAAACATGTATATATAATGGATTCTTTGGTGGCCAATTAATTAAAAATGAAACTTAAAACTATTTGAAAATAAAGGAAATATTTTTCTAAAAGAAAATTTTTATGCAAACAAGCACATTTTAAGTCAATAAATTTAAAAACAAACTTTTAGTGAATTATTTTAATGAAATGTATATATTAAATATAAAATAAAATATTTAAAATTCATATTATGTGTTTTCTAGGTAATATATAAGAATAAATTCCATTTTATGCTTAAAACTTTATTTTTCTAAAAAGTAGTTTTGTCGCCTTTTTGTGAACTTTTAATAAAAATAATTTTTGAAACCTAGAAAATTAATTTTTTAAAATAAACTTATTTTTTTAAAAATATAATGTCGAAATTATCTTAGGGTGAATTTGTTTTTTATTTTTCTAAAAAGTTTCATTTTTTGTGAATAGTGAAAAATACTAAATTTTAATTGAAAACTACCTTTTCAATTAATTTATTTATAAAGTTATATTATATGTTAAATTTCTTTAAAGTAAAATTTGTTCAATTATACATCTATTAATACAATTTATATCATTTTAATCAATTTAATATTGAATTTAGATATAAAAACTTTGTAAACATTTGAACATTTTCTCTTTAAAACCATATTTTCTCATCATGTCTGTGAAATTAATTTCAAATTAAATTTTTCCACTTCTGTGAAAGGAATTTGGTCAAATTTATTCCTATATAAAATCATAATAATTTATATTATATATTAATTTCAACTTAATTTTTTACCAAAATTAATAGCAAAAATATTAAAAATTATTTATTATGGTTAAGGTAAAAATGGATTTAATGGGGGTTAAACTAAAATGATAAGGGCCAAAATCACCCAAAACATGTCCAAAACCTATTTTATGGAACTATTTAGACCTTATACAATATATTATATTTAATACTCCATTATGTATCCTTAATACATGAAATAAACATGGGTGGAATTCTTTATTTTCAAAATATTACAAGTGTGTCACTCACCTCACTTATAAAAGGCCACCCATTCTACTCTATTCATCGCACATTAAAAACCTTTTGGTTCATCCAGTACATACCCAAATAACTTACAAAATTTCCTCTTATGATCCAAGAAGACTTATTTTGTACATAAATCCAATCTACTAGGGATTTTGGTGCAAACCTATAGAGGATGCCTGAAGAAGTAGTGATGTTCATCAATGAGTGTTTTTGCTTTATTTATTCCTCTACCTACTTAAATTATTATTATAACATGATGATATAATAAAATAATTATCTCAAATATACTTAAATGTTGTTAAATAAATATCATGACCTAAAACTATCTCCACTTCCATTGAATGAGTTGCAAAATCATCATTTGTGTATAACGAGGATTACAACCTCACGAACTGATGTCGTTATTTTTTCCATTACCACCTATCATGGTTGGAAATAATGATAGATTTATTATTAATATATGACATTTATAATATTATTATGATTATATAATTATTATATCACACATACCTTCTTGATGTTGACTTTTTGGGAATATGATAATGTCACTTGTGTGTACGGCGGACTACTATTTTACAGAGAAATTTGATTCATTGATGCTTTACATGGAAGGTAATAAGGATAGTTTTAATGAAAATTTATGATATATATGACATAAAAATTATTCTGGAATGATAATATAACATTTAACTATCTTTCTTTCAATATGATAAGAAAATGGAAACATCATTCATGCGTAAGTATGGTCTACCATCTCCAGGAACGGTGTATTTTATTTTCTATCACTAAAATTTATGTACAACTCTATAAAACAACCCCATTATTTTTTTCACATTAATTAAAAATTAATAAAAAACCCTTCTCTTTATATCATTCTTAAACATAATTTATTGCATAAAATATTCAATTGATACAACATATAAGATTTAAAGGTCTAGTTTCTTTGGGGCTTAGGAACATTACATAAAAACTTAAAACATGGAATACCTATCTTTATTGAAAACTTCTTTTACATGACCACAAAAATTCCTTTGTACTTATCATTACATGGGATAACCTAAGTACATGCATAAAAAAAGTTTGAGCTATAAATCCCATTAAGGGTCTAAAAAGTAAAAACATGAAGAATATAGTACATGTTAGACAATAGGCATATCAATGGATCATAAGAGAAACATGAACATAAAGGCATGATATAGCATGATTATTATAACATGGAAATGGTGTATCAACATTTAACATGATATTAGTATGATCCAAGGCTCATTTCATATGGATCATGAGTAAAACCTCATTTCACTTGATGTATTGTGATACTAATCTTTACCTAATTCATTGGATCACTATCAGAGCACACCCTTCTTAATCATTTCCTTTCATGCATAAGTGTGCCACATGGATCAAATAACATGGATTCATTAAAAATCATAATTTATTACATGAAAAAGAGATGTGGAATAAATAAATTTAACTCCTCAATCAACAGGTACATGTGTATAAAGTTGAATACCCTTGATAGAGAAATGGGTATGGTATTCACTTACACTATGATTTCGGTATGGAAATTTTGTGTAACTTAGGCAGCATAACGACGTCAAATAGAAATTTTAAAATGGGTTGATGATATATAAATGGGTATATAATAATTTATACATGAAATGGACATTAATGGGGTTATGTAACATAATATCCCAACATATTTAATGGAATTTAGATGCATAATATAAAATAATTTCTTGAATATAAATGAGAAAGAAAGAAATTTTTTACGGAATTTTAGCAGGGTAAAGGGTGTACATGGGAGGAATTAATGATAGATAAAGAGGAATCTAATCATTCAAAAATAAATAGGTAAGTATGGGGGAGGTTTTAAATTATACCCCAACATTTTTAATTTAAAATAAAAGGGTATAAAAATATAAATAAATTTGGAGAAAAATCAGAAAGGAAGAAATCCCTAACTTGGAAGTGTGATCCCAAAGGCTTGTGAGGGGATTGAGAGAGGTTTTTTGGGAGCCTGGGACACCATGGGAGGATTTTAGAGATATTAGGTTAGTTTAGGGACGTTCTCTAAGGGTTTTTAGTGAATATAAGTGGGATCTTGGGCAAGTTTATATAGGAAAAGAGAGGAAATTATTTATTATTTTGGTTTTGGACACCACACATTAAACTAATCAAAACCACAAAACATACCATAGTTTTTTCCCATGGTTTTTCAAAATTTGAGTTTAAAACATTATTTTATAATTCAAATGGATCAAATTCTTAAAATATTATGCTTGATTATGTGTAGGTGAGTCACACTCTCAAGGAAATAATTTTAAAAGTTAAAATGTTTTATAAGTCTTGGTTTTCCCACTAAGGCACCATAAAATTAATAAAAAAAATATAAAATCAAATTATTTTAAAGATAAAAAATATATTGTCCAAAAAACCATTTTATAGTATTTTATTACATCACTATCGGGTCATTGTGATGTCATAAAACACATTATATTTTTAAACAGTATTTAATTTTTACCCAAAAATTTGACTATCTCATAAAATTATGAAAAATTAACCATTGAATGATTTCAACATCCTGATTCCAAAAATAAAATTCATTTTATCTAAATAATTTTATAAATATGTGAATTTTTACTTTTAAAATAAAAACAGATATTTACCGAAAATTCATGGGTTTTGACAAAAAACAGCTTTCAAACCTTAATAAAAATTACAGTTTTATTCATAAAAATTATTCAATAATTTATATTTAATAAAAATTAATTTAGTAATAATATTTAATTAACATATTATTTAATTAAAAATCCATTAATTCATCAAAATAGATTTCTTAATTGAATATTAACTAAAAATACTATTTTTTATTTAAAAACTATTTTCAAAGTAACAATAATAAAATGAATGTATATTCTATATACAAAAATTATTTACATAATCATAGTGCTAGGGTCTTGTTACATAACCACTTATAACACATGCATAAGACCGAAAGGTAAGTTGTGTGATGGTGACAGACTCTTGGTAAGGCTCAGATAACATCGCTTGGGTGGTAATCTCTATTAACTTCTACTTCTCCCATAGGCAGTTCTGAACTTAATGTGTTGAAGCCCGGCTTGGGCTTGGCCAAGAGCAAATACAAGTGATGCCCCCTCCTTTCTGATCTCCAACAAATTGGCTTCGCATGGAGCAATTCTACTGGATGAGGTCATCACTTTGTCTGAGTAAATTAGATTTGTTAAAGCCCTATATTTATACTAATCATGTGATCGTTGTTCAACAACTATATTAAAAATGATCATAATTATTAACGGTATTTTAAAATCCAAAAACATAAAACCAAGGAAGTTCATATGTTATATAACAATCTTAAAAAATAATACATTTAATTAGGTTAAGAGAAATTTTCATTAATGAAAAGTTTGGGTCATTACAATCTTCCCCCCTTAAGAAATTTCAAAATCTAAATTTCTTTTTCCCAAAAAAAATAGATGCGTCTAACTCTACTTCATATCTTCCTCTAATTCCCGTGTTTCCTCTTCAAACTTGTGGTTTCTCCATAACACCTTGACGAGGGTCATTGTCTTATTTCATAGAACTTTTTCACTATGAACTAAGATCTTCACCGGAATCTATTCATAGGAGGGTTCATTCTCCAATGGTACTACCTTTGGATTGAGTACATGTAATGGTTCAGGTATGTACTTCCTCAATAATGATACATAGAATACATCGTATACTTGAGATAGGTTATGCGGGAGTTCTAGTTGATAGTTCACTACTCCAATGTGATCAAGGATCTCAAAATGGGTGATGTGTCTTAGACTAATCTTTCCCTTATTCTCAAATCTCATAACTCTCTTCCATGGTGATATGAGGAGGAATACCATGTCTCCAACATCAAACTCTAGGTCTCATCAATAATTATCATCATAGATATTTTTTCGACTCGGAGCAGCTTTAACGTGCTGTTGGATGGTCTTAACCTTCTCCACCATTTCTTCAACCATTTCTTTACCTAAGAGTTTTTTCTCCCTAACTTCATCTCAACATGTCAATTTTCTGCACCTCTTCCCATAAATGGATTCATAAGGAGTCATTTGGATGCTTGAGTGAAAACTTTTGTTTTAATAGAACTCAACTAGAGGAATATGTTTATCCAATCCTTATTTGATGTTTATTGAGCATGCTCTCAACATGTTCTCAAGTTTTTAGATAGTTTGCTCAGATTGGACATCAGTTTGAGGATGATAGGCCATACTAAATTTTAGCTTAGTATTCAAATCATGTTGAAGACTCTTCCAGAACTTATAGGTGAATCTTTGATCTTGATCGGATACAATCAATTTTGGTACTCCATGTAGCCTTACCACTTTTTTTATGTATATTTGTGTCAGTTGATCCAATGAGAAATCCTCCCTAATTGTAATGAAGTGCGTGGTCTTTGTAAGACGATCCACAACAACCCATATTGCATTGTTTCATATGGATTTATTCAGAATTCCGGTGACAAATTCCATGGTAATGTTCTCCTATTTCCATATTGGTATGGGTAATAGTTGCATTATCCCCTTAGAATTCTGCCTCTCAGCCTTCACATCAGTTGTTAGCCTGATTCCTCCTATTACCAGCCATTGGCTGGAATAAAAGGAAATTTAGGAGTAACACATATAGGGTAATACAAAGAAAAAAACGGATGACTTATAAATTACTTTTATTTCCTTAACTTATAAATTAATAAGCTTCAATCTATGTTATCCATGATCTACTTCCCAACATAAATTCTTAGGGGAATTTTTTTATTAACTTAATAATGATTCATACTAAACTTTTGAATTTACCAAATCATATCCCCCAGGAGTGTCGTAACCAAGAGGGCAACAAGGCTTGTTGTCTTGTACTAGTTCCTGTTCGAGTCTAGCTCAAAGCGGTGTTTTCCGTTTTTACCCCTAGATACATCAATACCAGAGTTGCCTCTACCTGATCTTATCCAGATAGGGATTTATTTTATTTATAAAACACTTAATAAATACTCACCAAAATTTAGGGATGTTTTCATTATACTTAGTCCTATCCTTAAGGTTTTCACTAGGGTTTTGTAATCCTAATCCCAAAAATAACTAAACATATCCTATGATACCAACTATAACAACCCTTCTCTTTATTTTATTCTTAAACATAATTTATTACATAAAATATTCACTTGATACAACATATAAGATCGAAATGTCTAGTGTCTTTGGGGCTTAGGAACATTATATGAAAACTTAAAACCTGAAATAACCATCTTTATTGAAAACCTCTTTTACATGACCACACACATTCCTTTGTACTTAGCATTTCATGGGATAACCCGAGTACATGCATAAAAAAGGGTGATCTATAAATCTCAGAAAGGGGTTAAACAAGGAATAACATGAAGAATACAGTACATGTTAGAAAATAGGCATATAAATGGATCATAAGAGAAACATGAACATAAAGGCATGATATAGCATGATTTCCATAACATGGAAATGTGGCATCAACATTTAACATGATATTAGCATGATCTAAGACTCATTGCACATGGAGAATGAGTAAACCCTCATTACACTTGAATTATCATGAGTAAACCCTAATTTCACTTTATGTATCATTATAATAATCTTTACCCAATGAATTAGAGTGTTATCAGGGCACACCCTTCTTAATCATTTCATTTCATGCATAAGTATGCCGCATGGATCATATAACACGGATTCATTAAACATCATAATTTATTACACAACAAAAAGATGTGGAATACATAAATATAAGTCCTCAGTCAAAAAGTACATGTGTATAAATGTGAATACCCTTGATATAGAAATGGGTATGGTATTTACTTACACTATGATTTTGGCATGGAAATTTTGGTGTAACTTTGGCAGCATAACGACATCAAATAGAAATCATAAAATGGGTTGATGAGAGAAAAAGGGGTATCTCATCATTTATACATGAAATAGATAGTAAGGGGGTCATATAACATAATATACCAACATATTTAATGTAATTTAGTTGCATAATATTAAATAATTGCTTGAATGTAAGTGAGAAAAACAAAAAATCCTTACAGAATATCGGCATGGTAACGGGCGTACATGGGAGGAATTAATGAGGGATATAGAGGTATCTCATAATTCAAAAATAAGTAGGGAGGTATGGGGGAGGTAATAAATCATACTTCAACATTTCTAATTTAAAATAAAATGGTATAACAACATAAATAAATTTGGACGATAATGAGAAAGGAAAAAATCCCTTACTTGGAAGTGTGATCCCAAAGGCTTGGGAGGGGCTTGAGAGAGGATTATTAGGAGTTTGGGGCACCATGGGAGGATTTCAGATAGGCGATAATGGTAGGTACATGATCTAAGGGTTTTAATGAATAAAAGTGGGTGCTTAGGTGGTTTTATATAAGAAAAGGGAGGGAATTCTTTATTATTTATGTTTTGGACACCACACATTAAACTAATCAAAACCAAAAACCATATCATGGTTTTTTTCCCATGGTTTTTTCCAAATTGGAGTGAAAAAAAATATATTTTATAAGGACAATGGCCAAACTTCTTAAAATATTAGGCTTGCTTATGTGGAGGTGAGTCACACTCTCATGGAAATCATTTTAAAGTTAAAATGTTTTATAAGTCTTGGAGGGTCCACTAAGGCACCATAAAATTAATAAAACAAATATAAAATCACATTATTTTAAAGATAAAGCATATATTTTCCGAAAATCCATTTTATAGTATTTTATTACATCACTATTGGGTCATTATGATGTCATAACAAATATTATATATTTAAACAGTATTTAATTTTTTCCCAAAAATTTGACTGTCTCAGAAAATTATGAAAAATTCACTGTTGAATAATTTTGACATCCTGATTCCAAAAATAATATTTATTTTATCTAAATAATTTTATAAATATTTGAATTTTTACTTTTAAAATAAAAATCGACATTTATCAAAAATTCATGTGTTTTGACAAAAAAAATAGCTTTCAAACCTTAATAAAAATTACAATTGTATTCATAAAAATTATACGATCATTTATATTTAATAAAATTTAATTTAGTAATAATACTTCATTAAAATATTATTTTATTCCAAAATCCATTAATTCGTCAATATAGATTTCTTAATTGAATATTAACTAAAAATATTATTTTAGCTTTAAAAACTATTTACAAAGTAACAATAATAAAACGAATGTATATTATCTATAAAAAAATAATGTACATAGTCATAGTGCTAGGTTATTGTTACATAAACCCTTATAACAACTGCATAAGACCAAAAGGTAAGGTGTGCGATGGTGAAATACTCTAGGGGAAGCTTATATAACATCGCTTGGGTCGTATCTCTATTAACTTCCACTTCTCTCGTAGGCGGTTCTCTCAAGATTAATGTGTTGAAGCTCTGCTTGGGTTTGGTCAAGAGAGAAGACCAGGGATGCCATGTCCTTTTTGAGCTTCAAAAAATGGGCTTTGTACGAATCAATTCTACTGTATGAGGTCATTTCTTCCTTTGTCTAAGTAAATTGGATTTGTTAAAGCCGTGTATTTATACTAATCATGTGAGTACTGTTCAATGTCTATATTAGCAATGGTCATAATTTTTAATGGTATTTTAAAATCTAAAAACATAAAAACAAGGAAGTGCATATGTTATGTAACCATTTTATATAATAAGATATTTAATTAGATCAAGAGTAATTTTCATTAATGAAATTTTGGGTCGTTACAATTTATTACATAAAAATACACAAAATACAACCCATAATATTGAAAGGTCTAGTGTCTTTGGGTAATTAAGTACATTGCATAACAACTTTAAAACATGTGGTATATCAACATTATTCAAAACTTCATTAAAATTATCACAATTTTTCATCATTCTCAAAACTGCATAGGATTTCCTAGGGACATACATAAGAACAGGGTGATCCATAAGGCCCAATAAGGGAATAAAAAATCATAACATGAATAAAGTATTACACATAGGTTCCAGGCATAGTGGAAGTGTGTGATGGGTCATGCCCAACTTTTATTTTTGTCATGATCAATTATCAAGCTAATATTCAAACAATGGTAAATGCTATGATCAATAGAATTGAATCAAACAAAATAGACAAGGGATAAAATGGTAGAACCAAGTGAAAGATCATCCAATATTATTTATAATTAATTTAATTAATTAAATAATTACCTTATATTAATTATTTCTTCATTGATGGATCTGACAACATATCTGTATTGTACCATTGTTTTTTTGTAGGTGTCAAGAGTATATTTCCTCTAGTAGTGATCCATGTGTGCTCCACAAATCTATGAGCATCACCATAGGAATATCTAGGTGTTATCATGGAAGATCATATAGCTTACTTAGTTCACCGTTGATCTCAATGATAATTGATTCCAAAGAGTTCTCCTTGATCTATCTTTACACAGGAGTGGGATGTGTAGGAATATATCTCTCTATTCTTGGGATAATTCTTGGAAAATGGAGCTCTCTAGGGCTCTGAGATGGTTCTCTAGATTCATTGTTCACAAAAAAGAAAATTAATTATCTCTATTGAAAAATAATATAATTGAGTTTATATATCACTAGGGTTAGAAATAAATAATTGAAAAAGTTCCCATTATTATTTATTTAAATCCTTATGGAACCCCATGTCTAAAATAATAATATTATTTTTATTTATTGACATGTGCTTAAATTGTGAAATAAAATTAAATATTATTTTTTCAAATAATATTCAATATATACTATTTCTCATATGACCAAAAAACTCAGTCCTCCATTACTCCACAATATTTATAAGGCATTTAATAATATATATATATATTTATTAAATAAATATCACTAAATTATTTTCCAATAAATAAAAAATATATTCACTAAATTGAAAATAAATATTTATTAAATATTATGCTCACATAATATTCTCTCAAATAACTAGTGATGGAATATATGCGATCAAAAAAACATGATTGATTATTAAACCACACATGGAAATAATATTTATCCAACCTCTTAAATAATAAATAATAATATATACTATTTAACAAATATTTTAGATACACTTAGTGTGTGGCCCTCTAGGCCTCTTTCTCGGTGGCATTAGGAAAAGCAGCCTAAATTCCAAGGTCAGAATCTAGAAACATGAAAAGGAACCCATAGAGAAAGATGTTAACGCCGCAATGACATGATACCTCATACGGACACTTGATGTGTAATATAATCCATTTATCCTGATATATCTAATCAAGAATATTTCATGTTGTTGACATCAACATATGTGTTCGATGTCTCTTTCTTTTAATTTATGTATATCAAACATGCCTATATAACACCATGGCCATGGATTTATTTAGGATATATAATTTCCATCAAAGGGACTCAGATATTAACTCCTTTTAAGAATATAAGGTAAAAATCCTTTCTTTCATTATTCATTAATGCACTATTACTCATGATGCACCCAACATATCTTACCTCACCGTGAACATATGTCATCATGGTTTTTTTCAATAACTTAAGTATGCGACTTATAATACACATTAATAATAATATTAAAATCTAAGGATCAATACACAAATCTACATATTATAACATCAAATGACACATATAAAATGGGTTTACTTCTAGTGGGTCTCGTTATCGTGATATATTACACTGGATATTACCAAGGGCTTACACATTGAGAAGTTTCGTCAAAGTACTATGAGTATACACCATTGATATCATGTATCATTTTTGTCCCTAAAATGATATCATCCGGCTATAAAACATATATTTAAGAATATTATCGTGGAACTTTTGATTTCTCATCATAGCGGGGAACTACTATGACATTTCAGTGTGGCAGCTACTCTTAGGATATTATTACATGCTATATCACATAGAATAAAAATCGTGATGTGATAAGAGGTTTAATAATATTGAAAAATATGAATACAGGTTATCATAAAGTACATATAAGTTGGTTCTAGGGCACCAACTCTAGTAGAGTCCCACTTTCACTAGATCCAATTGCAAACAACCTTCAGTCCTTTAGCTCTCACATGATACTTTTTCTTCTACAGAGATATTACTTCAGTCAAGGGTCCTCCATGTTTTCTTACTTGGGAAATATTATTACTATAACTTCACCCCTTTAATAAAATCCCCTAAAGAGTTGATACTTCTGAAGTATGTGCTTTGCCTATTAGTGTTAATTTAGCTCTTTTTCAAGAGCTACCGCTATAGTATTATCACAATACAATGTGGTAGGGTCTTTACTACCAGGTACTACATCAAGATCCTAGACAAAGTTCTATATCCAAACAACTTCATTGGTTATATCAGAAGTCACTATATACTTTGAATTCACTGTATAATTAGTGATAACTGGATGATTTGAACTCTTCTAGATCACAGCTCCTATATTGAGACAAAAATACATAACCTAACTATGAATTAATATCATCCTAATCTATTTGAGAAATATTATCAGTATAAACCATAATGACCAGCTCCTCATCTCCTCCAAACACCAAGAACATACCCTTAGTTCTTCTTGGATACTTGAGGATAGCCTTAACAACAAACCAATTTTTTTCTATTGGATTTGTTTGATATCTTCCTACCATGATCAACTCATAGGAAACATCAATTCTAGTACATAACATGGAATAAATGATTCATCTTATTGATGAATAATATTGGATCTTACTCATTTTCTCTTTCTCATGTTGTGTCTAAGGAAACATTTTCTTAGAAATTTGTATATCATGTAACACTGGAACCAATACCATCTTAAATTATTCCATACTAAATATCTTTAGTATCTATTAAATGTATATACTTTTAATTAGTCTAAGAAACCTCATGGATCTATCACGAATTATCTTAATCCTTGGAATATAGTTTGTTTCACCTAAGTCCTTCATGGAGAAAAACTTATTTAACCAGCCCTTAATGGAATATAAGACTCGTATTTTATTTCTAATAAGTAATATGTCATCAACTTATATTACTAAGATAATGAATTAATTTTCCTTAAACCTATTATAAACACATGACTCTCATTCATTCTTAATGAAACCAAATCCTTTTATAGCTTCTTCAAATCAAATGTTCAATGACCTGGATACTTGATTCAATCAATAAATGGATCCCTAAAACTTAAAAATATTTTTGGAATCACCTAGAAATACAAGCCCTTCTTGTTGTTTCATATATAAATCTTCCATAAGGTTCTCATTAAGGAAAGTAATTTTGAAATCCATTTCCCAAATTTCATAGTCATCGTAATCTATTATATCAAGTAGAATTATGATGGATTTAAACTTTTAAAATGATGAAAATGTTTCATCGTATTCAATTTATCGAATTTTTTTAAACCCTTTAGCCACTAGCCTTTCTTTATAGGTATTTAATTTACCTTACATGTCCATTTTTCTCTTGAATACCCATTTTCACCCTATGGTCTTTACATCAACTGGTGCATCGACCAAAACCCAAACATGGTTCTGATATATAGAATCCATTTCAAAATTCATGGCTTCTTTCCATATTGTAGCTTATTATCTCTATAATGCCTCTTTATAGGAGAGAGGTTCATCATTTTTTACTAATAATGAGTCACCATATTCGGTGACTTGAAAACCATATCTCTCTAGTTCTCTTAACTTCTGGTTCTACTATACAATACTTCTATTTCGGGAACTACTTATTCCATGGGAACCTAGGGAATATGTTCCTATACCAACTCTTGTATATCTTGAGAATAAACTTCATTGAAGTTAATCTTTCTCTAAATATCCTTTTTGAGGTTGTTCTCCATCTCAATAAAGATATCTTTTCTAGCAAGAGAAACATTCTTTTTTGAGGGTTTGAATAGGTAGTATCCCTTTGTTTCCTTGGGATACACTATAAATATACACTTTGTGCCCCAAGGTGTTAGTTTGTTGTCTAAAAAGGCCTTAACAAACACCTTGAAACCCCATACATGTGTATGCGACAAAACGGGTTTTTTTCCACTCCATAACTTGGATAGAATTCCATTTTCTTCTTTAGTTGGTACACGGTTTAATTTATATGTTGCATTTTGTATTGTGTATCCCCAAAAGGATAATGGAATATCTTCGTGGCTCATAATCAACCTTACCATATCTAACAAGGTATGATTCCTCCTTTCACTAACTCAATTACACTATGGTGTGTAAGGTGGAGTGAGTTGAGATAAAATCCGAAACTCTTGTAAAAGTTTGTTAAACTCTTTGTTGAGATATTTACCACCTAAATCTGATTAAAGCTTATTTATCTTCTTGGTAATTTGAAAATCTAATTCATTCTTGAATTATTTTAATTTATAAAAGGACTCGGGGTCGTACCTTATTAATTAGACATATCCATATCTACTCAAGTCATCAGTAAAAGTTATGAAGTAAGAATACCCACCTCTAGCTTCTACTGGAAATGGTCCACACATCAATTTGTACCAATCCTAGAAGCTTTTTTGCCCTTTCACCTTCTCCACTGAATGGTGGTTTTTTCATTTTTCCTTGTAAAAAATCATGACATATTTCAATTGGTTTTAGTTCAAAAGAGTCTAAATAACCATCTTGATGGATCTTTGTTAAACTCTTCTCATTTACATGACCAAGATGGTGATGCCATAATTTGGTGTTATATGAGTCGTGTGAACATGATTCGTTGTCTATTTAAAATAGTTAGTTTTTTTAATTTGATACATAAATAACATTACTTAAATGTTCCATACCATAACATATATTGTCTTTATAAAATAAAGAACTTTTTATTTCCAAACATGAAAATAAAATCATCTGCATCCAAGAATGATACAGAAATTATGTTTTTTGTAACTGTTGGTACATAATAACAATCCTTTAAAACCAATATCATTACTATTGGAAATTAAATTTAGTATTCATTAATGGATAGATCATCTAGCCTCACACTATTGGAAACTCACAAAACCACCTCTCCTCTAGAAATATTTTAGAATCTACTTGGTTCCTGAATTTGGATACATATGTGAACACCACAAGCTATATCTAATACCCAATGTGTAGGTATTGAAATATTACACTCGATAATGAATGAACCTTTAGTTTCTCCATTCTTATGGGTGCAGCTCTTCTTCTAATGGCCTTAATTGACATATGAAAAACATACTACCTTCTTTTCATTTCCCTACCTATACATCTACCTCTTCTTGTAAGGATGGTTCTCATGCGCTTTAGACTTGTTATGAGTCTTGGTCCTCTTCACCTTGGTCCTTATCCACTTAGATAATCATAGTGAGAAAATTTGAAATACTCTTCTCATTATTTCTCATCTTATAATAAAACTAGATAAGGTCTTGTGTAGTGGAAAAAGTATGAGATCTGTGCACAAATCATTTGGGAATTTAATCCCTAAGATGTCTAAGAATTCAATGTAGCCAATAATATTAACTACATAAGTCCCATATGGAACAGAATATATAAGATTAGTTGTAAATAGATAAATGTATATCTCATATCTATCTTGTCTCGCCTTCTATTAATAGAGTTCCTGAAGGTGATACATCATGTTATATGCATCCATGTCCTCATGTTGCTTCAAAATATCATTAGTCATTGATGATAGCATAAAACACTGAACATATTTAGAATCGTTAAAATGTTTCTCAAATATAGATAACTCTTCATTACTGTCCTCATTACAAGGTGTACCAGTAATAGGTTCTTTTAGAACATATAATTTCCATTCATGGTGTAGGATAACGTGAAAACACCTTTGCCACTCTTGAAAATTTTTATTGATGATAAAGTTATCCTTCTCTAGTATGGATTGCAGTGATATGTTTGAAGTCATTTTTATTGTTGTTTATACAAATAATATTATCAGATATTTATTACTTTATTTAATAAAATTTAAACAAATAAATAAATATTATATTTATTATTCTCTCACTATTTTATCAAAACTCAATATCCCTCACCATTAGCTTTGGAGTATCCTATTATTTGGGAATTCTAGTGGAAAGGATCTGTATTCCCCTTCTCATTACCCCAACTTTGGTTGTTCTAGTAATTTTAATGGTTTTAGGTAGGAATTTTTAATGGCAATTACATTAACTCATAGTTCATTGATCTATTGAGTAGACCCCAAAATCCTAAAATCCTTAAATTGGATTTCCTCAACTCTTGCTTCTCAGTTTCACTAAGTACTGCTTTAGAATTAAACCCTTGATGTGACCTAATTCAAGTCAACCTAAAAATTCATGTTATAATTTCATGATAATTGAAAGAACCCCAAATTTGGTTAGTCAATCACTTTGAACTATGATTCTATTTTAACTGAAGTAACAAAAGGCTATACCGACTTAATATATAATTGAGGTATTTTATCTTTTATGTGTAAATTTCCAATTATTATCTTTATTACATGATTTTTAATATTAATTGGATTTTATTAAGTGATTGACCATGTATTATATAATATTTACCCATAATATAATTTATTTTAGTTTTATATTTCATGCTTGTTAATTCATTAATTCAAGTGATCGTGACAAAACATCCATAATGAAATAACCATGAAACTTGACATAAATAAAATATTAAAGTGGTATTCACATGAGATTCTATTAATGGTTAGTTTGTCTAGAATATGATAAACTAAATTTCGACCTAGGGGGAATCACCTTGAACCAATTAAGGTTTGTGTTATAGTTTCCCACTTTTCTACCTATATATCTCTCTTGTATTGGATTTTCCTTGGATGTAAACTTTAACCACCTATATTGTCTTGGGAGATCCATCCATTACATATTATTTTACAAAAAAATAGGTGAGGGGAAGGGGTTACCTAAAAAACCATGGGCACATAGGCCCTTACATAATAAGAGTATATATGGAACGTAGAACAACAATTTAATTTCATAAAAAATAAATGAAACCAATCACATACAAAGGTCTTGGTCTAATATCATGATCATTAATTACCATGAAACTAATTATGAATTTAATAAAATTAGTATTCTATTTTTATCATTCTTATTTAAGATAAATCACACATAAATCAATTAATTATCTTATTTAATTAATTAATCATTTTTCCTAATTCTCATCTGAATTTCATTGAGATTAGCATCCATGATAATTTTAAACAAATTAAATAAATTTATTTAAAATTAACTATATACATAAATTTACCTTGGAGGCAATAAGGTGAATACCTGACCAAATCTACCCAACATATATTATACTTGTATAATGTTTACTCTTGTGACATATGGAATACATGACTTATCATGTACTTTCATGACATGTACTATCAAATTAATTATTACATGGATTACATGGTTTTCCTGTCACATGTTATGCTTCAATTCCTGTATAGTAATAACTATAATATGAATTAGACATTATATGAAGATCATAAAATTATGTAGAAATTAATTAAACATTTATATATATATATATTAAAAACCCATCACATGGCATGTCCTGTCAACTAAATAACCATATGCAAGAAATTGTGGATAAGGTTTACAAAGTATAATAAATTAATTCTAATTCTACACAATTTGGTATAAGTACATGTAGTGTACAGTCTAGCAACATGGTGTGTACTTTTCTCACAGTCCATCTAAGGAATGCACCTAGGGACTCAGTGTGTAAACCATGAAACAGAAAAATGTAAACTACATGGCATGTGTCTGGGATACACATCGTGTTGTATTTATGTTTATTGGTTGTCAATCAGGTAGGTCATGTAATAATATACACAAACCATTTGTGAATAAAGAACTACATGGCATGTACGTGGGCTACATGACGTGTACTCTAGCTAACCATGTGTCGGTTTGGCCCATTCAACACATGGTGTATAATTAAATACACCATGTGTAATAAATGCACATGCATTGAATTAATTATAAATTAATTCTTGGTATATTAAACACTGGTACACATTTTCTACCTTCGGGTTACACAGCGTGTACTCTTGTGTTGTCCATCCAGACTCCTTGGCACCTCCAGATGAGATATATGATTTTATTTCTTTCATAAAGTTAATATATTTGATTATATTTATGATAAATGAAAGAGGAAGAAATAGATCTCTCAATTCATATTAAATAATGATTAAACTTGAATTGAAAACTAAATGAAAAATGTATAAATCAATAAATGATATTTAAATAATTATAAATAACTATGTGACTGCTCTGATACCACATGTAGGTTCTAGTTTTAGCAGAATCATGTGATGGGTCATTCCCAACTTTACATTTTTCATGATCGATGATCGATCTGATATTTACATGATGATAAAAATTATGATCAATAGAATTGAATCAAGGAAAACAAAAAAAGGGATAAAATGTCATAACCAAGCATAGGATCATCACATATTATTTATAATTAATTTAATCAATTTAATAATTACCTTGTGAGAATTATTTATTCATTTATGGATATGAAAATAGATCCACATTTTTTAATCTTTGCATTGTAGTAATCAAGAACAGATTCCCTCTAGCATTGATCCACACATGTTCCACAAATCTCTAAATGTAGTGGTAGGAATCTTCAGGTGCTAGCACAGAAGATCTTATCGCTTACATCATTCTACTTTGATATCCACAATAATTACTTCAAAATAATTCTATTTGATTTCTCTTAACTCAAGAGTGGGAGTTGGAGGGAGATCGATCCCTATTATTGGAAGATTTCTTGGAGAAGGGATCTCTTTAGGGCTTCAAGATAATTCTCTGGATTCATTATTCACAAAAAATGAAAAAATAATATAATTGGGTTTATATATCACTCAGGTTAGAAATAAATAATTGCACAAGTTCCCTTTATTATTTACTTAATTCCTTTCAGAACCTAAGTTCTAAAATAATATTATTATTATTATTTCTCGACATGTTCTTAACTTGAAAATTAAAATTAAATATTATTCATTAAAATAATATTCAATATATATTATTTCTTACTAAACCTAAAAAAACTCAATATGATATTCGACCAAAATATTTATTAGACCTTAAATAATGTCTATTTATTTATTAAATAAATATGAGTGTATTATTCTCTAACAAATAAATAAATTAATATTATATTCAATAAATTGAAAATAAATATTTATTAAATATTTTTCTCACATAATATTCTCTCAAATAACTAGTGATGGAATATATACGATCAAAAAAACCTGAATAATTATTAAACCAAGTATGAGAATAATATTTATTCAACCTATTAAATAATAAATAATAATATATATTATTTAACTGAGATTCTGTATACACTTAGTATGTGACCCTCTGGACCTATTTCTCAAAGGAATTTAGAGAATTAGTCTAAATTCAAAGATTAGCATCTAGAAACACACCAAGGAAACAATAGATAAAGGCATTAATTTCACAACAATATAATACCTCATATGGATTCTTACTGTGTAATATAATCCATTTATCATGATATATATTATCAATTAGGTTTCATAATGGTTCCATCAACCTATATGCTCGATATCTCTTTATTTGAATTTTTAGAAATCGAACTTTCTTATAGAACCCCATGGACGTGGATTTATTTAGGCTATATCATTTCCATCAAAGGGCCTAAGATATAAATTTTTTTAAAGAACAGAAGTGAAAAATAATTTCTCACATTATTCATTAATTTTTTATTACTAGTGATGCACCCAATGTATCATACCTATCCACGAACATATTTCATCATAGTTTTCATCAATACATCAAATTACATGACTTATACTACTGATTTATAATAATATTAAAGTCTAAGTATCAATACACACATCTATATATAGAAACATCCAATAAAACATATAAATGTTGAATTTATACTAGAGGGTCTCATTCTCATAATATCCTACACTGGATATTACCAAGGGAGTACACTGTGAGAAGGTGCCTCAAAGTCCTATGAGTCTCCATCCCTGAGAAACTGTATCATTTTTCCACTTGAATGATATCATCCAGATATAGAACATATATTTAAGAATACTCTCATGGCACTTTTGGGTTCTCATAATAGTAGATAACTACTATGAAATTTTAGTGTGGAAGCTACTCATATAACACTATCACATATTTTTTCATACATAAGAACAATAATGATGTGATAATAAGTTTATTAATATTAAAAAATTTTAATGCAGGTTATCATAAAGTACACAAAAGTTAGTTCTAGGGTACCAACTCCAACATTTCATGTTGGAAAATGGGGATTTCAATAGAACATAGAAGGGGTTAGAATCATAAACACGAACAATGAGGCATGATATAGGATAGTATCATAAAGTAAATATGGAAGATTTTATGACAACTTTAAACATGACAACATAAAAATGGGTTAAGGATCTTCGCCAATGTAGCACCCCCGGTTTCAGGTAATTAGCCCTTTATTTATGTATTTTGAGTATATAATGTTATTGGGTTAAGTTTTAGAAGGTTTGGAGGATTTTTGGAATGTTTTGGGGCTTTTATAGTGGTTCATGGGTTAAGAACGATTAGTAGAAACCATGAAATACCTCCAGGAAACATTTCAAGGGAAAATAGTGGGCACTAGGCAGGAACACGGTTGGTGTATGGTTTTTTCAAATCATGCGGTCACCCAGTGGAAATAGTGCATGTTCTAGATATAGATAATATCATTATTGGTGCATGGTTTGTCTAACCATGTGATACAACCATGTGACGGGTGGCTTCAGGTAATAGCACCAACACAGTTGGTGCATGGTTTATCTAACTGTGTCACCTAACTGTGCGGCGTACAGTTGTCCCTCTTTAAATTATGGATTTAATCTGAATTAGACCCTTAATGGGTCATTTTATTTCTAATCCACCCATAAAATGAATTCCACTTATCCTTAGGCTGAAGATACTATTCCCCTTGATCTGGGAGTGATCTTTTGGCGAGTCTTGGTGTGTTTGAGGCCATATTCCTTGGTAAGTGATCATTATTGGTGGTTCCCCTTTCTTTTCTTTTTCTTATCTCCCTTGGATTCATGGATCTAATTTGTTGTGTATAGATCCATGTTATTTTATTCCAATAATGATGAGATATAACTGTGTTGATGATGGGGAACAAGATCTAAGGTGGGTTTTGGAATATCAAATCCAAGTTTGTTGAAGAATTGTGTCATTCTTCATTTTTTCCTAAGTTTTCACATTAGGTGGATTCACTATCAAATTCTATTATTATAACTTGAATTATTGATTTTAAATTTATTTAATTTATTTATTTTAATTTTGAAATTGATGTGAATTTTTTTATGGAAACCCTCTTTAGTGATGGTTTTTGAAATTGTAGAAATTAATTGTTTTGTGGAAAGTTCTTTGTTTCATGATTTTTAAATGGTGATTTTAAAATATGGTTTTTTTATTTATGTAAAAAAAATTAGAAATGTTTTTAATAAAAGAATTTTTATTTTGAATTATATTGGAATGGGTTTTGGCATATATGGTTGGCATGTGTTCATGTGCAATTGGGATGGATAAGGATATGAAGTTTCCCCAGTAAAAATGGGATGGATAAGGGTATGAACATTCCCCCATAAACATTATGGGATAGAAATGGATATGAAGTTTTCCCCATAAAATGGGATAGATAAGAGTATGAACTTTCCCTCATCAAAATGGCTCACCAAATGATGACTTGGTGAAAGGATGAATCACCACTCATGTGTATAGGGAGGTCCATGGTTATATACATGTGTGGATGTGTGGATGTGTGGATGTGTTGAAATGGAATGGGTATGCCAAATAGATTTGAGAAATGGTTTTAAAGGAATATTTGTTGAATTTCTTACCATGGAAACTATTTTTATTAGAAATGATTTTAGATTTCATATAAAATCTTTTAAATTATTTTAAATAATTTTATATAAATGTGCTAACTTGTTCTATCATAGTGTTGTGAGTTGGTAAGTCATCAGGGGAATCCCACTGAGTTTTATACTCACCCCCTACTTGGGAACTTTTGTATGTTTTCAGATGTTATATATTGAGGCATAAGTAAAGTAAATGTATCATGATTCTTTAGTTATGCATCATGATACCTTGGTAATGGATTATTGAGTTGGATCTTAGAGTATAACTGGAGTTGATGTTGCAGGTCTTGGTTGTCCTTATGTTTTTTTGTTTTTAGGTTTATGATTTGTACTCTAATATGGTTCTTGGTTGTAGTTTGGTATTGTTATCAGCTGGTATTACTTTGAGTTGTATTACATTATTCTCATGCATCATATAGTGGTTGTTTGGTTATGGTGTTCTTGGTTTGGTTGTTTTATTTTTGAAGATAAAATCATTCCCCAGCTGTTATGAAGTCCTTGGCATTTATTTATAGCCTTTGGTGTCTTGGGGATGTCACCTAAGGCCTAGTAATGTCACTAAATCTTAACAATACAATGGGTGAGGGATGAGATGTTACAAATGGTATCAGTCTTGGTCAGTCAAAATATTTTGGGAAAAATGGTATTGGTTTTTCAGTATTAGAGTTGGAAAATATTTCTATTTTATTCCTTAAGTTGGATTGATAGAAAGGAGTAGTATAGACATAAATTGAAATGTAAAGAATAAAGAGGCATAGCTAACCAACTTATTCTAAAACTCAAGTTACCAAGGAGTTGGGTACATGAGTGTTTTCAGAAACTTATAGTAGGTATTACCTCATTTTCATGGGTTTATCCAGTGAGATGAGTATGACATGAATTTATATAAATGACTTCCCACTAGGAGTGAATAATTCATTTTGTGTAATGATTTATGATATACTAAAAAATGGTTGATTTTTGAAAAGCGTTGAAGAAGTATTCAAATGTTAGATTTTGAAAAGACATGGTAATGGTGTTTTGAAAGTGGATTGATTTTTAAAGAACATGGAGTAATTTTCCAAAATCATTTGAAAGTGAGAAATTTTTTAGTTTTGGAAAGCCCTGTTATGATATGTGTGATACGGTAAATTTGAAATTTTTAAGACTTTAGTTTATAGAGAGTGAGAATAAGTGGAATTTTGTTTTTATTATAGAAAATGGCATCGATTAGGCATAGAATAAACCAACTATAAGGTCCTACTGAGAATGTGGTCTCACATGAGCCATAGGTGAACCAAAAGTTTGTTTAGATTATTTTTCAGGATTTTAATTAGGTTTGAATGTTTGGAGGAAGAATGTTTATTCCAATGGGAATAGGTCAGAACTCTAATTCAGGGAATAAGCATAAGAAGGAAACCTACTTCCAAAGTGGTGAGAAACCATAGAATCAAACCATAAGTTTAGTAAATCTTCCTCCTCGACCCAAAAGTAAGTTAGGATGTTTTTATAGTAGTTCACTAAATGTCATAAACTGAGATTGAATGGCACCACCTAGAGCATGTCAAAACCTCAAAAAGATGGGGCATCTTCAGGGTTATTGTCCCATTGGTCCATGATCAGGTGTTCAGGAATCATCTCATGTTTCACAGACATCGTATGCATCGACAAGATAAGGGTCGCAGAATACCTCTTTTCAGTAGAACCAAGGAATCCATGGTAATTTTTGGAATACCATGACTCCTTAACAAGGTAATAAATACCACAGTGTAGCAAGTAATTATATAGAGCTTAGCAAGTGATCGTGGATGATCAATCTATACCATCAATAGTGAGAGGTATTATTATTTTGAACTCTACCCTTATGTTATATTTTTTTGTTACAGGTGAATCCCATTCATTTATTTTTACTCATGATTTTGATCTTATGGGTTTGTATGTTGAGATGATTCCTTCTATTTTAAAACTTCACACTCCTCTTGGACAAAGAGGATGTTGAGACTTTATATGAACAGAATTTTCTATAACTATTGATGAGGCTGAATTGAGTTGGTATTTTTTTGGGCTTAAGATGGATGTCTATGAAATAATCCTGGGTATGCATTGGTTGATAATTTCTAAATCTCACATCAACTGTTATACATGAACAATTAGTTTTATAATGGATGACGGCATCAATCATCTATTTTGAGGAGATCAGAATGTAAACTTAAGTGCAGAAGGATTATTGGCACCAGAAGTTGAAACTATCTCATACCAGTTGGTAATTTTGACCATGGAATCGGTAGATGAGATCGAGAATTTTGGTTTTCTATCAATCTTTGATCAGTTTCTCGATGTTTTCCCTAAAAATTTCTCATGTTTTCCACCCATAAGAGAATTGGATTTTATGATTTATCTCTTACCAGTGACTAGTATTATGTCACTTCCATATTATAGGATGGAACTAATATAATTAAAGGAACTTAAATTCCAATTATAAGAGTTGGAAATCAAAGGTTTTATTTTTCCTAGTACATCTTTGTGGGAAGCACCAGTATTGTTTGTGAAAAAAGTGGATAGAACTATAAGGATTTTTTTGGATTATCATAAGTTTAACCAAGTTATGATAAATAATTAGTATCCACTTCCATGAATTGATCATATGTTTGATAAATTTATGGGATCCCAGTGGTTCTCTAATATTGAATATTAATTAGGATATCACCTATTTTGATTTCGGAAGGAGGATATCCAGAAGGCATCTTTCAGGATTATATATGGCCTTCATGAGTATGTGGTTATGCCTTTTGGTCTTATGATTGCACCATCTCTCATTATGGCATTGATAAATAAAATATTTCAAGGGTATCTAGATATTTTTGTTCTAGTGTTTGTGGATAAAATATTGGTGTATTAAAGGAAAAATATTGAGCATGAGAAACACTTGGTGATAGTGTTGGGTATTTTTTGAGATCATCATCTGTATGAAAAATTACCAAAGTGTGTTTTTTTATACAATAGGTTTGTTTCCATGGCCATGTCATCTTTGAAATAGGTGTTTCTATGAATCCAAAAAAGATAGAGGCTATTATCTCTTGGAAACCACCAAATAATGTCTTGGATATATATAGTTTCCTTAGATTAGTTGGTTATTACTAACATTTTGTTTTTTTTCCTTTTCATGACTATCTTCACCAATCATAGCTTTGATAATGAAATTTGTTCCATTTCAATGGAATTGGGAATATTAGAAGTATTTTTTGGATCTTAAATTTTGAATTACATCATCAAAGATCGTGATGTTTCTAGAATTAGGACATGGTTATGTGGTGTATTATGATGATTTAGAATTTAGGTTGGGATGTATTCTGATGTAGGGACATAATTTTGTTGCATATGGAACACAGTAGTTACATTTTCATGAGAATAACTGCCCAAAACATAATTTTGAGTAATCTAATATAGTCCATGCATTAAATACTTGGCGTTATTACCACTTTGGTGAGAAATTTATAGGGTTTATGGATCATAAGAGTTTGAAACAAATTTTATCACAAAGGGATTTGAACCTGATACATATAATATGGATCAAGTGTCTCCAAATTTTAAAATTTGACTTAATTTATATACCAAGTAAAGGAAATTTAGTGGTAGATGCATTAAGGAGGAATTCATATAGTAAGTTGGAAAAGGAAGCTTCATATTAGTGGTAGATGATGTTAGTGATAGCTGAAATACACTTTGATTTTGAAGACAAAAGGATTTTTTACATTTTATTCCTAGTTTATTTTATTCATGATTTGGTTGAGAAGGCTAAAGAGGCACAGAAATCTAATTCTTAATGTATTTCTATGAGATCAAAACTCAATGGAGGGGAGATCATTGAGGGAATAAAACTATATGGGAGTTCAGTTTTTTGGTTTCAAGATTGGATGGTCATACCTTTGTCTTGTTAGGAACAACTTATTCATGTTTACCATCATTCAAGATGGTCTATTCATCCTAGAATACATAATATTTATAAGGCAATGAAAGAAAATTTTTGGTGGGTTGGCATGAAAAGAAAAGTGGCTGAGTTTTTTTTAGATACTTCACTTGTCATCAGGTTAAGGAAGATAACTAGTGGCCAATGTGTAGGTTGTAATATTTACCTATTCCCATTTGGAAATCAAATTATATGGCTATAGATTTTGTGATAGGACTCATAAGGATAGTTTGGAAACACGATGCCATAAGGGTTATAGTGGATCATCTCACAAAGTCATCTCATTTCATCCCAATTCACTACTACAAAATAGGCCTTTAACAGCATTGTTATTTATCAGTGCTAGAAGAAAATAATAATAAATGGCGTATTTATCAGTGCTAAAAAAGTGCTGATAAATTTAACATTTTATCAGCACTTTTATTTTAGCACTGACAAAGGAAACAATTATCAATGATTTATTTTTAACATTGATAAAGGGTATCCTTTATCAACGATTTATTTTTAGCATTGATAAAGGATACACTTTGTCATCACTTTATGTTTATCACTGATAAATATTTATTTCATTGACGCATTTTTAGTGCAGATAAAATTAAATAATTAAATAAATAAAAAATAAAAAAATGTGTTTATTAAACAAATATTAAAAAATTTATTAATTAAATAATTATTGATAAAAATAAATTGATTAATTATACATTATTAAATATGAAACATTTTATTATTAGATAATTGTGATAATTAATGTTATTAAATTGTACATATTAAATATATATATATATATGTGAATGTATATAAATATGATTTATATATTAAAAAATATTTATGCGCTTTACATTAAATTGTAAAATATTTATTGAATAATGGTATATAATTAAAAATTAATATGAATTAAAAATATTGACTAATTGCATATTACTCGATATATAATTGAATGTGGTCTGATTTTTCAATTTAATATAGATCAAATTTGTGTTATATTGATTTCACATATACGTAATTAATACATTTTTATATACAATATGTACACACACAAAACTTATCCATTTTTTCAATATTGTTAAAGTGTACCTCTATTCTTAATTTCTCTAATTTCACTCATTTTGTACATATATGCATGCGCTCAAAATTAGATATTCATTAATAATGTTAAAAAAATATTTGCAAAAAAATTTGTAAATAAATATATTTATAAATGTACATGCACTATATTTATACAATTATATATTTATAATTATAAATAAATAAATATTTTTTAAAATGTATTTATATAATTATAAATAAATAATTATGTATATTTAAATAATTATTAAATTTATAATAAATTTACTTAAATAATGAATATATTTACTATATTTATATTTATATATATTTATTAAATATATATATATATATGTATAATTATATAAATATATATAATAAAATAAATAATATTTTTTTAAAATATTTCTATAATTATAAATAAATAATTAAAGAATTATAATAAATATATTTAAAAAGGAATATATTTACTATATTTATATTTAAATATATTTATTAAGTATTTATAAATATTTACAATTTATTTATTTATAATTATAATTATAAACCCTTTAAAATCACTTTAGTAATAAGCGATGATAAAAGAATCTTTATCAGCACTTTTTTCATGCTGATAAAGATGAGGATTTATCAGCGCTAAACACAGCACTGATAAAATGAACATTTATCAGCGGTATAAGTTTATCTATGATAAAAGTGTCATGATCTATTTAAAAACCCTAACCATTTTCAAACCTGTCATGATATAGAAGCTTTCTGTAGAATCCACCCACTATCAGTGCTCCTCCTTTGTGAATTAAAGGTCAAATCGCCCCCACTCGGTTGCCTCTGAATAACTCGTCCGATATCTGAAGAGGGTCTCGGATTTTCTTCAACCAAGTAAGGTAGGCCTTCTGATTTTCTTTATTTATTTTTGGTTTCATTTCTGATTTTTTATTCTATGATTTGTTTATGATTCGTTGTTTATGATCCATTGTTTTCGATTTTTTTTATCTGTTGTTTAAGGAATGATTTGTGGTTCATTGTTTTTATTGACTACCGATGTATGATCTATTATTTATATCTGACGCTGAACCTTGGATTTGTTCATTATTATTTTACTGCCATGTTTTATATATTCTTACTAAATAATTTTTCATATATATATTTGTAGAAATTTTCATGTATATTATTGTTTATTGACTACTGATTTGAGGCACATTGGTGGTTCCCTAATGATTATATATATACTGACACATTTCATGGACACCTTAGTGGACATGCAGCTTTAAATGCTATTTTTCAGGAACTAAGTTACTGGAGTTATGTATGTTCCTCTATGTGTTATATGTATAATATAGGATCTAGTTCCAATTAGAATTCACTATGGTCCTTAGTTTTCTTATGGATCAGATTCAAAGGGGTAATACCCAGTTAAGCACGTGAGGTTTTATCACATCAAGCCTTCACTTTTTGAATCATTATAGTGCCTTTACTTCACATTATGTTTTAATATCAGGTTTTTATCTATTTTATATTTTTATATACTATAATTGAGTAAGTTTTTCTACTAGAGTGACTTGAATGTGTGTCTATATAGCTATTGCATCATTTATTTCCATAGTTTTTGTCTAATAGGTTTGCCTATATCAGGTAATGATGATTTTGGGTCTGCATGTCCATTGACCCCAAGGGTCATACTAGAATTTTGTTCGACCTCTGGTACTAATTGTTTATATTTGGGAGGTACACCTCCCATTTTTGGTTTTTTACACCCAAATTTTAAACCATCCTTTAATTACTTTGAGGTGTGTTAGGGGTTATAAGATGATCTGACCTGGTGTTGTTTTGGTAATTTAGGCTCGGGTTATTACATTATCCATCTTCTGGTTTACACCTATAAAGTTTAGTGATAATATCATTTATTATCTACCTTTATCTCCCTATATTTTTTCAAAATTGCAACAACCCTTATTATTGGATTTGGAATATCTAGGTGCTCAGATATTCTAGTATAAATGATTCCTATTTCCCTTATTAAAATTGTCTATAACTTTCACTTTTGATAATGAATATCTTATGTCTATTTATTTATATATAGTATAAAAGTAATCTTTTATAAACCCAATAGTATAGATATGAACCAAAAATGGATGCACATAAATAGTTTGAAAAATGAATATGAATATAGAATTAAAGAGTTTGTTAAGTTTGGAATAAAGCATGCAGACGACCCTTCTAAAATCATATGTCTGTGTTTATATTGTTTTTATTCAAGATAAATTAGTTCGTAAGAGTTAGAAGAACATTTTATTTGTCATGAAATAGATCAAAGCTATAAATATTGGACTAAACATGGGGAAAAATAAATGTGGACATCGATTGGGATGATACTACGGTTTATGAATCATTTTATATGAATACCTTTGTAAAAGATGATGGAGATCACATGAAAGAAATGAAAATGGAAATTAAATATCACCTTTTTGTTTGTCCAAAGTTGTTTGAGGAGTTAAATAGTTTTTCCAAGAAACCATTGTATACTGGTTGTACTAAATACACAACATTGTCAGTTGTTTTGAAGTTATATAATTTGAAATCTAGCAACAAAGGGAGTGACGTAAGCTTTATAGAACTACTTGGTCTTCTGAAATATATGCTACTAGAATAAAATAAACTACCATGCCGAACATATGATATTAAAAAAAATTACGTTCAATGGGAATGATATCTAAAAAATTCATGCTTGTCCAAATGACTTCATATTGTTTCACAAGGACCATGAATCACTCATCAAATTTCCTAAGTGTGGCGCAGATTGATACAGGAAAAATGAATCAAGTCCTTCAAAATATCTATGGTACTTTCCTATAATTCAACGGTTTAGAAGACTATATGGATTTTAGGAAACCAAAAGACAATAAACATGGAATACAGATATAATAATTAAATATGGTAACCTACATCATCTAGTATATTATCCTCAGTAGAAGAAAATTGATTACGAGTTTCCTAAATTTGCAGATGAGCAGAGAAAATTTCATCTTACATTATCTACAAAAATAATAAATATTTTTGGTGCACAGAGTAGTACTCATAGTACATGGCCCATCATGTTGATAAATTATAACTTTAAAACATGGTTATGCTTGAATCACAAATACATTATGTAGTCTCTACTTATATCTAGAACAAATAAACCCAGTAATGATATTGATGCCTATTTGTCTCTATTGATCAAAGACCTGAAATCGATGAGGGATGTAGGTGTTATAATGCAAGATTCTCATAAAAGTGAAGAATTCACATTGATGGTCATGTTGTATGGAATGATAAATGACTTCCCCAATTATGGAAATTTATTAGGATATAGCATTAAAGTCTTATTGGGGTGTCCTATTTGTGAAAAACTCACATACTCAGTTTGGTTGAAACATTCCTCAAAGACTGTGTTTTTAGGACATTGAAAATTTTTACCTCAACGACATAAATATCGATCTTAGATGACAGTATTCCATGGGAATATAAAACAAGGTACAACATTTTTTCCAGCAACGGGTGATAAAATGCCCAAAAAAGTAAGAAAGATTGAAACTGTTTTTGGTAAACCATTTTTGAAAAACCATACAGAATCGGGTTGGAAGAAGAGGTCAATTTTCTTTGAATTATCGTATTGGAATTGTTTTTATGTTATAAATTTTATTGATGTCATGCATGTAGAAAAAAATTTATTTAATAGTGTTATTGGCATGTTACTAAATGTTCCTGCAAATCGAATGATGGAATTAAGGATAGTTTGCACTTGATTGAAATATGGATAAGGGAAGAGTTGGAACCGATGAAGGGTAAAAGGTTGAATTTTCTTCCTCCAGTAGCTTACACTCTATCCATACAGTAAAAATTTCATTTTTTCCTTTTCCTTATGGGTATAAAAGTTCTATAGGGATATTCATCAAATATCAAGAATGTTGTGTTAATGATTAATTTGAAGTTACAAGGAATAAAATCACACAACTATCATGTTTTGATGTAATATTTAATGCCTATTTCTTTCCATTACATTTTGCCTAAAAATTTATAACAAACATTAACTAGACTCTTCTTCTTTTTCAAAGATATATGCAATAAATTTGTAGACCTAAAGAAGTTTAACATTATGAATAGGGAGATTTCAATCATATTATGTGAATTATAAATGTTCTTCCCACCATCATTCTTTGATATAATGGTCCACCTAATGGTTCACTTGGTCAGAGAGGTTTAACTAAGTGGTTTTGTCCATTATAAATGGATGTACTTCATTCACGGTATATGAAGATTTTGAAAGGGTGTATCAAGTATTGAAGTTAGTTATAAGGTTGTATTGGATAATGATATATTGTTGAAGAATTTATTGAATTATGTACTAATTACCTATCATATGTTGAAAGTATCGACCTCCCAAAGTCTTATTATAGTGAACACCTTATGGGAGAAGGGATTTCTAGAAGATATGTTGTTACAATTACCTTGACTGGGCGGGAGCAAGAACATCTTTACATATTACATAATAGTGAATATATTGATCAATACGTTGAATCCCACAAAAAAATTATTAAATATTTGAATCCATAAAGGGATGAAATATGGATATCATATACACATAATCAATGGTTTATAGGATGGTTTAGAGATCAAATTTATAAGGAGTTATCTAAAAATTCAAATTCAATTCCTGAATGACTTCAATGGCAAGCCAAGGGACCGAATGAAAATATTATATCTTAAATTGGGTTTTTAATCAATGGTTATATGTTCTATACAAAATACCCTAATGAATTCAGTATAATGAAAAATATTGGTGTTATGATTGTGGCTGAAGCGACACACATATCTGGTTCCAAGGATTAAAATCCAATTTATGCAAATATGTCATATTTTGAAATTATTGAACAAATATATGAGTTGGATTATACAACATTTAAAGTGTCTCTTTTCTATTACAAATGGGTTGAAAGTATCAATAGAGTTAAAGTTGATGAAATGAGATTTGTGAAAGTGAATTTCAGTGCATAAGGGTAAAAAAGATGAGTTGTTCATAATGGCATCACAAGAAGTGTAAGTATTTTATGTGTCTCATCCAACAAACAATAATTGGTCGATTTTTCTGCTAGTGAATAAAAAAAATGTTGATTCAGATGAAAATTCAATTGAGGATGACCCTTTCATTGGGACATCACAATGTAGACAATGTACTGTACGTTAGAGGGGGGCCAAAAAGAGGGGATTTAGATTCTTGAAAGAGGAACCAAATACTTAAAACCTTTAAAAAATAAATATATTTCAATGATAAGGTAAAAGTGTTTTTTATTATATAATGTTTTTCTTCATAATATTATATGTTCTCTACTACATTACACTAGTGGAAAAAATATTTAACACGTCAGAATTTTTCACGTCGGTTCTATATAACCAACGTCCAAAGTTTTAAAAATTGATTTATCACGTTAGTTATTTTATAACTGATGTGATAAATTGATAGGAATCCATTTCTTATGTTGTTTATTTTATAACCGACTTAAAAAATACCGATATTAGCTTTATCATGTCAGTTATTTTATAACTGCTGTGAAAATCCAATCTGGGGGCTTTATCACATTGGTTATAAAATAACCGACGTGATAAAGGAAATCTCGACAATTTATCACATCGGTTATCAAAATCACTGATGTGATAAATATTTTTATACTTTGGTTATTAAATAACTGATGTTATAAACATAAAAAAAATATTTTATCACGTCAGTTATAAAATAACTGACATGATAAACCTTTTAAATGATTTATCACACCCTTTATTCAGTCATTCTGCTTTTTCGATCTGGCGACCCGCGACTCGTCTCTCCCGCACAGAAAACCTTGAAAGGATTCTTCAAATTCATGACCTCCAGCCTCGTTTTTTAAACATCATTCATCGTCTTTATTATCACCAGATCTATCAGGTCGACTCACAACACTCAAGTAAGCTTCACACGGCTTGGTTTTAGTTTTTATTTGTCATGATTCCCTAAACTAATTTTTTGAGATGTTATTTTCCATAATTGTTCTTGCTATCATGGTAAGTTTCATAGTGTTCATTTATACCATGCTAAATTATTTTTTGGTAAAGGAAATCATGGAAGTGATATCATTCAACTTTATGATTTTTTTGTGGTCCATCATGCATGTGTGCACGTACAGGGGGTGTCGAAGGGGGTGGGGGCTCTCTAGAGGGGTGGGGGATGTCCAGGTGTGGGGAGTTATCCAGGGGTTGGGGGTGTTCAGGGGGTGTCAAAGGGGGTGGGGGTGTCTAGGGGGGTGTGAGGGCTGTCCAAGGGGGTTGGGGTGTCCACGGGGGTGGAGTGGTGTCCAGGGGGGTGAGGGGGTTGTCCAAGGGGTAGGGGTGTCCAGGGGGTGGGGGTGTCACGGGGGGTGAGTGGGCTGTCCAATGTGTAGGGGGTGTCCAGGGGGTGGGGTTGTCTAGAGGGGTGCAAGGCTGTCCAAGGGGTGGGGGATGTCCAGAGGGGTGGGGGTGTCCAGGGGGTGTCAAAGGGGGTGGGGGTGGTGTCTAGGGGGTGTGGGGGATGTCTAAGGGGGTTGGGGTGTCGAAGAGGGTTGGGGTGTCCAAGGGGGTGGGGGTGTCTAGGGGGTGAGGGGGTTTTCCAAGGGGGTAGGGGTGTCCAGGGGGTAGGGGTGGTGTCCAGGGTGGTGAGTGGATTGTCCAAGGGGGTAAGGGGTGTCCTGGGGGTGGGGGTGTCTAGGGGGTGGGGGCTGTCTAGAGGGGTGGGGGCTGTCTAGGGGGTGGGGGTGGTGTCTAGGGGGTGAGTGGGTTGTCAAAGGGGGTAGGGGTGACTAGGGGTGGGGTTTCCAGGGAGGGTGGGGGTTGTCTAGAGGGGTGGGGGTTGTCCAGGGTGTGGGGGTTGTCCAGAGGGGTGGGGTGTTCAGGGGGTGTCAAAGGGGGTGGGGTGGTGTCCAGGGGGTGTGGGGGTTGTCCAAGGGGTAGGGTGTCTAAGGGGGTGGGGTGATATCCAGGGGGTGAGGGGACTGTCCAAGGGGGTAGGGGTGTCCAGGGGTGGGGAGTGTCCAGGGGGGTGAGTGGGCTGTCCAAGGGGGTGGGGGGGTGTCCAGTGGGGGTGGGGGTGTCCAGGGTGTGGGGGATGTCTAGAGGGGTGGGGTTGTCCAGGGGTTGGGGGTGGTGTCCAGGGGGTGAGTGGGATGTCCAAGGGGGTAGGGGTGTCTAGGGGGTGGGGGTGTCCAGGGGGTGGGGACTTTCTAGAGGGGTGGGGGTTGTCCAGGGGGTGGGGGTCTCCAGGGGTGTCAAAGGGGGTGGGGTGGTATCCAGGGGGTGTGGGGGCTATCCAAGGGGGTTGGGGTGTCCAAGGGGGTGGGGTGTGGTGTCCAGGGGGTGAGGGGGTTGTCCAATGGGGTGGGGTGTCTAGGGGGTGGGGGTGGTGTCTAGGGGGTGAGTGGGCTGTTCAAAGGGGTGGGGGCTGTCCAGAGTGTGGGGGTGTCTAGAGGGGTGGGGTGCTGTTTAGGGGGTGGTGGTGTCCAGGGGGTGTCCAAGGGGGTGAGGTGGTGTCTAATGGGGTAGGGGGTTGGACAGTCCCCTCACCCCCTAGAAACCAATCCCCCACCCCCTGGACACCACCCATCCTCATGGACAGCACCCCCCCCCCCCCCCCACCCCCTGGACTGGCCCCCACCCCCTGGACACCCGCTCACCCGCTGAACACCCTGGACAGCCCCCTACCCCCATGGAAAGCCCCCCTGGACAGCCCCTACCCCTTGGACACCCTCTTGGTATATATATATATCCCAACGGTTTCATTGAAACCATTGGAATATTTTAACTTCAGTTAGTCTATACCAATGGTTCCTATAGAATCGTTGGTATAGGTCTATTGCAATGACCATCATGCCAACGGTGTGTGAAACTGTTGGTTACCCCAACGGTTTCAGGGGTTATCCCAATGGTTTTAAATCATTGGGATCTGTGTAATTTTTAGTAGTGAATTTATACATATTTTAATATTTATACTTCATATTTCTTTTTTACAGAAGGGTGAATTTGGTATCTAGTTACAGCAGGATGTATTCATTATGTACCTTAAGAAGAAAGGATCCAAGATGAATTTAAAACTATTATATCTAACTATATTTTCTTTTTATAATGATTTTCATGTATATTTTTTTCAAATATAAATAGATTTTTTTTATATTTCAAAATTGTTTTTACATAAAAATTATGATATTTTTCATATAAATATATATTTTTCTTATCTTAACAAGATGTATAATTTTGATATTTGTTATAGTTTAATAATGATTCGAAGTTGGATTATGGAACATCGAATGAGTAATGAATATGAGGATGGTGTTGATTCCTTTTTGGAATTTTCTAAACAAAATGTTCCAAGCAGTGACATGTTTTTATGTCCATGTCTGAAAAGTTTGAATATGAAGAAGTTGAAAAGTAGATAGATAAAAGATCATCTGATTTGCCATGGTTTTAATCTGAGTTACAGCCCTTGGATTTGGCATGGTGAAACTAGACAGAATGTCAGATCTTCTGATGATGATTATTTGTAAGATGGTAACTTCGATGGAATTGAAGAAATGATTTTTGATATTGTAGTAGAATAAATTGAGATATAACCAACAATTGTGTGTCTATATGGTGATGCTGAACAACCATTATATCCTGGTTGTATGGAGTTTAAGGTTTATTTGGTGGTGTTAAGATTGATTAACCTAAAGACGAAACATGGATGGAGTGAGAGAAGTTTTACAGAGCTGCTACAATTGATGAAAGACATTTTTCCAAAAGATAACGATCTTCAAGATTCACATTATAAGGACAAGAAAATATTATGCCTGATGGGATTGGGATACAAGAAAATACATGCTTGTCTGAATGACTGGATGATATATAAGAAGGAATATGAATTTATGTCAAAGTGTCCAAAATGTGGGAAATCACGGTATAAGTTGAAAGAAAAATCACAAGCTGATATAGAGATTACAAAGATTCCTTCCAAGGTATTTTGGTATCTTCCAATAATTCATTGTTTGAAACGTTTATTTGCTAATTCACATGATGCAAAAAGTTTAAGATGGCATGCTGATGAGTGGATATGTGATTGAAAAATACGCCATCCAAAATATTGTGCACAATGGAAGAAAATTGTTGAGAAATATCCTACATTTGGAAATGAAATTAGAAATATAAGACTAGGGTTGTGCATAGATGGAATGAATCCATATAAAACCCTCAGTAGCACACATATTTCATGGCCTGTTTTATTAGTAATTTACAACCTCTCTCCTAAAGTTTGTATGAAGTGCAAATATGTCATATTGACTATAATGATCTCTGGTCTGAAGCAACCCGGAAATGATATTGATGTTTTCTTGTCACCATTGATTGATGATTTGAAATTTTTATGGGAGGATGGTATTAGGGTGTGTGATTCTTATAAAATGGAATATTTTCAGTTGCATGTAGTGCTTATGTTCACTATAAATGACTTCCTAGAATATAGAAATTTGTCTGGATACATTGTTAAGGGGCATAAAGCATGTCTAATTTGCAAACAACTGACTTCATATTGTCAATTGCATCATGGGAGGAAAGCAGTGTACATGGTTCATCGAAAGTTTTTTCCTATGGATCACTCTTATATAAGACTAAAAAGGGAATTAAATGTCTCACAAGAATTTGATATTGCTTCAAAACCTTTATCCCCTGATGTGTATTTTGAGAGGGCAGAAAACCTTGATGTGGTATTGGGAAAGACACTTAAATATGGTAATGATAGACATATTTGGAAGAAAAGGTCAATATTTTTTGAGCTACCATATTGGATATATCATGAAGTTAAACATAATATTGATGTCATGCACGTGGAGAAGAATATCTGTGATAGTTTTATTGGAACATTGTTAGATAGTAAAGTAAAGACAAAATATGGGTTGAATGCAAGATTAGACTTACTATCAATAGGAATACGTTTGTAGTTAGCTATCACTCCTAATGGAAGATGAACATTTCTTCCCCCATCTTGTCATAAATTATCCAAGAGGGAGAAAATTATTTTTTTCAGTGTCTATGTGATATCAAAGTACCTCAAGGTTATTCTTCAAATGTAAACAATTTTGTCTCATTGAAGGATTTGAAGTTAATAGGTATGAAATCTCTTGATTGTCACGTCATGATGCAACAACTTCTACCAGTTTAATTGCGTGGAATATTTCCCATCTGTGTTAGAAAGACTATAATGAAGTTGTGTTATTTTTTCAATTCAATTTTTAATAAGGTGATTAATGTGAATGCTTTGAACATTTTGGAAAAGGATGCAATTTCTATACTTTTTCAGTTCTAAATGTATTTTCCTCCATATTTTTTTGATATAATGGTGTATTTAATGATTCATCTGGTTCAAGAAATAAATATTTTTGGACCTATATATCTTCATTGGATGTATCCTTTTGAATGGTATATAAAAATATTTAAGGGGTATGTTAAGAATTCATATCAACCTGAAGCCTCTATTGTTGAAAAGTATATTTATGAGGAGGTTTTAGAGTTTTGTATGAGCTAGTTGGCTATAGAGAAGCACATAGGTTTGCCTCCATCTCTCCATGAATGAGTTAATAATGACAGAAAGGGGATTCATGGATTTAAATTCAAATCGTTGTTAGCTGAACAGATGAAGAAGTTAGAATTATACATCTTTAATAACATAGCCGATGCTCAACCGTATATCACATTGCATATTAATGAGTTGAAACAATGTCATCCAAAGAAAAAAGAAATGTGGATTTTGAATGAGCACAACAAAACATTTTTGTCATGGATTAAAAATACCTTTCTTGGTAGATCAGATATATTAGAGACATTATGATGGATAGTGGGTGGTCCATGTTTAAATGTGATAACATGGTCCAGTTATGACATTAATGGATATACATTTTATACGAAAGTTCAGGACATGAGAAGTGCAGTTCAGAATATTAGTGTATTGGTGTTTGTAGAAACAATGCATTTTTTGAGTTCTAAAGACAAAAACCCAATTTCTGCATCAAGTGCATATTATGGAGTTATTAAAGAAATATGGGAGGTTTATTACTTTAAAATTAAATTTCCTGTTTTTAACTGTAAATGGTTTATCAGTAACAGTAGTGTCAGACACGATGAATTTGGAATGAAATTTTTTAATCTGAATAGATTGGAAGACACAGCTGATTCTATTATAATGACAAAACATGAAAAACATAGTTTCTATGTAGTTGATCAATCAAATATGCAGTGGTCTATTATTTTACAAGGGAAAAACAATATGTTGGTGAGGATCAACTTGATGAAGATGCTGATTTATGTGAGATCCCTAATTCCATGGAATGATTAGCAGAACATAATGATGAGCATGTTGAAGACATGGTTTGTGCCATAAGGAATGATCATGAAGAAGGAATTTGGTAAAATATTCCATTTGTGCATTCCTAATATTACAGGTAACATATGTTTATTTCTTGTTTACATTTATTATTTTCATAAAATGTTAGATATTTTAATTTTTTTCCTTTATTAAAACGCGTATTAAAACAAATAAGAATAAGTTTTTGTTTATTTTAATTTTGTTTAGTGTATTTTACCATGTTTACCATTGTTTACCATTGTTTACCATAATTTACCTTTACGTAATTTATATATTTATCAATTTTTTTGAATGACAATTACACTACCATGTTTACCATGTTTATCATATTTACCATTGTTTAACATTCTTACCATATTAACCATGTTTACTATTACGTAACTTAGTTCAATTTTCCATTTTCTATTTACCTTAGTATTGTAATATTTGAATTTGTATATTTGTGAACTAATGTTTGTTTGTTTTCTGATTTGAAGGATAATGACAGATCAAACAGTTGATCAACCACATGATTCTGGAGATGAGAATAATGATCATACCTCTAGGGAGGAACATTCACATGCTCCTCTTGATTTTCCCTAATCTTCCTCATGTACTTTCATAACGACAAAGAGTTCAAGAGTTGGTAAACGTGGGTTCAAAAGTTTACCAAAATTATCACTTGCCCATACGCAACACCAGAGGATACTCATTGAGTTTGATGATAATGATATTCTTAGACGTCCAAATGCAAAATATTTTAAGAGTTTTTTATCAAATCAGGGTAAGATCAAAGTAATCATTTTGTATGATGATTGGAGAAGTGTGGACAAAGTGATAATATCTCAGTTGTGGGAGACGATTTTGGTAAGTTCTTTTGCTATTGTGGGCCTATTCTTTAAATGTTTTCATTATAATATGTTTTACCTCTTCTTTATCAGATGAAATATGATATTCCTGACACTGGAGAAGTCAGAAAGAAATTCTTATCGATGGCTAATAGGATATGGAGGGATTTCAAATCAACCCTCACATCTAATTTCATTTTTGGTCATAGGATTCATGACAATCCATGTTATATATATCCTTTCATAGATGAAGACACATTGAGACATTTTCTTGAAAGTAGAAAAAAAGATTCATTTTTGGTATGGGCAATGTAAACTTTTATAAGCTTTATTATATAAATGATCTTATGAATTTTTTGTTAATGATTTCTTATTATGAATTTATAGAAAACAAGGTAATCTCATCAGGATATCCAATATAAAAATGTATACCCTCATAGTTTATCTTGGAGAGGGTATACATTATTGGAAGAACAAACGATGGGGAAAAAATTACAAAAACTGAGAGCTGAGTCTTCAAGCTCTGGAGAGGTTTCCCCTCCATCCCCTTCATCTAGAAATGAAAAATGGAAGAGAGATCTGATGGGAAAAAAGGGGCAATATCTTTCAAACTATTCAAGAATTGTAGCTGAGAGGATTGTAAGATATTTATTTTATTTTTTTAAGTTAACTATATTCTTCATATAATTTTAATTATTAAAGAAATGTTCAATTAATTAATACGGGATTCTCTTTATAAGCAGAGCTCACAGAGAGTATTTACAGCTGCTAGGAGGCAATATATTTTATCTGAAGCATTGGGAAATCCCGAACATCCTGGTCGTGTATGAGGATATCCGAAAGGTGTATCGGTAAGAAAAGTGTTTTCACGTTCTTCTACTTCTTCCATTGATCGTGTTTATAAAAAAAAGAATCCTTGGAGACTAAAGTTCATAATATTAATGTGACGATGTAGGAAAAGATTATAGTATCGGTACAGTCTATGTTTGTAGACATGCAAAGACAATTTCAGACTGCAGCTCCCACTCCTCCACCTCCCCCTGCAAAACCCATTATCTATCCTCCACCCCCTCCAGTAGCTCCCACTCCCCCACCTCAGCCTGAGGACCCCATTTCTTATCCTAATCCTCTGCCATAGCTTCCTTCTTATTGCGAGTTGTATGTTGATGATCCTCAACATCATATAGTTGCATATGGGTTGGTGTATTGTATAGGATATATAGTTCATCATCAATAGTTAGAGGTAGAGCATCATAGGGTCACTGTACAAGATATTATAGATAGATCATCTAGAATACCATTACCTATAGATGAGGTGATGACAGTTGGACATAGTATCAGCCATTTTTTAATTTGGACATCCAGACTTCTATGACTCATTACCATAGAGGTATGTACGTTATATCTTTTATTTTATTTTTTTATTAAAGTTATTTTAACATTTGAAAACTAATATATTTTCTATTTATTTTTACAGTAATACTTCAAAGGTATTGAAATATTTTATAGACAACAAAAAAGACAAATGGCTATGACATCAGATACAGATTCTAGTAGTCTTGATAGATTGTAAAGATATTCAAATTTTTTGGGGTATCATTATAAGTTTCCAATGGAAGGTCATGTTTGTGGACGTGCAATAACTATGGGGATTGTGAAAACTAATATCATGGAGCTTGTTACTGGAGATAAATTGGGCATCAACGTGGTGAAAATTTTTTCCATGTAATTCTTAACACCTTTTCCCTGCGTTATATTTATTAAAAATGTATACTTATGTATGTTTTGTATTAGGTATCTTTATAAAATCTATGAGAAGAATGAGCGGACAGATGTATATGGATTCATAGACCCTCATTTGATTTCCCCTAAAGCACATGCATTAGATGAGGAACAAATAATGATTTATATTGCTGAAAGATTTGAATAGAATATAATCACACAGTTTTGGATGTTGCCCTTTTGTGAGAGGTATGAAACATATCTCTGAAAAATAGTTAATTATCTTTTAACATAAAAAATCACTAACCTTAAATTATCTTTTATCAGTGATCATTGGATGTTAGGTTTTTTTTTCCCAAGGGGGAAAACACTTTATTGGATATGCTCTGTCCATGGCGATGTACGGGAAAGTTTTAAGAATATGTTGGAAAAGTAAGTTTTAATTTCTTAATAGTTGTATATATTATAATGAATTATAAATTTATTCTATTCATATTATTTTTTAACAAGGGATGGGTCTACTTTCAAAAAACACAAAGAAAAGGAGTTCCAAGATCAAATATGTAGAAGTAAAGGTAAATATCAATTTATAATTTGTACTTTTGGATGTATTACATAAAAATAATATTTTTAATTTACACTCGTTCAAAAAGAATTATCATGAACAACAAGGTTTCGTCAAATACGAATATTATATGTTAAGATTTATGTATGAAATAATTACAACTAGAACACTTGTGAACTTTGACATGGTAAGATTTCCTTTTAAAATTTGACATTGTAATATTTCCTTTTAAAATTTGGCATTGTAATATTTACTTTTAAACTTTTCCATAATATTTCATTTGATTTATTCATTATACATGTTAACTACTATCCTTTTAATTTGTAGCTATTTGATGACCCTAAACCCTATAGTGCTCAAGAGGTCAAACACTTACAAGTGGAATGCTCAAATTATTTTACAGTTTTTATTGTATTTTAGTTTGTTTTTAGTGTAAAATGTAATTTTGAATATTTTAATTATAATTATGTATTTGGTAGTCATTTAGGTTGGATTTAGGGGGTTTTTTGAACATTCTAAGTTATGAATGTTATATATTTGACTGTTTAATTTTGCGCTTCTTCTTGTTTTGGTCTAGTTCGGATGGTTTTTCTGGTATGGATTCTGGTCTAGGGGGTTTCTAGGGGTGTGGGGAGGTGTCCAGTGGGTTGGGGGTTTCCAAGGGTGTGGGAGGGTTTTCCAGTTTAGTGGGGGTGTCTAGGATGGTGGTAGGGTTGTCCAGGGGGGTGGCCATGGGTGTGGGGGGGTGCCCGGTGGCGTCAGGGGGCTTTCTAGGGGTGTGGGAGGGTTGTCCAGGGGGTGGGGGTGTCCAGGGGCGTGGGGGTGTCCAGGGTGTCCATGAGGGTGGGGGGAAATCCAGGGGGTGTCCAGGGGTGTGGGGGTTTCTAGGGGGTGTGGTAGGGTTGTCCAGGGGTGTGGGGAGGGTTGTCCAGTGGGGTGGGGGCTTTCCAGGGGTGTGGGAGGGTTGTCCAGTGGGGGTTGTCCGGGGTGTCCATGAGGGTGGGGGTAGTCTAGGGGTGTCCACAGGTGTGGGGGATTTATAGGGGTGTGGGAGGGATGTCCATGGGTGTGGGTGTGTCTAGGGTGTCCATGGGGGTGGGGGTGCCCAGGAGGGTGGGAGGGTTGTCCAAGGGGGGTGGGGCTATCCAGGAGGTTGGGGGTGTCCAGGGTTATGGGCGGGTTGTTTAGTGGTGTGGGGGGTTTCCAGGGGTGTGGGAGGGCTGTCCAGAGGTGGGGGTGGTTTTCCAGTGGGTTGGGGGTCCAGGAGGGTGGGAGGTCTATTTAGGGGGTGTCCAGGGGTGTGGGGGTTTCTAGGGGTGTGGGAGGGTTGTCCAGGAGTGTGGGGAGGGCTATCCAGCAAAGTGGGGGCTTTCCAGGGGTGTGGGAGGATTCTCCAGTAAGTTGGGGGGTTTCCAGGGTGTCCATGAGGTTGGGGGTAGTCCAGGTGGTGTCCAGGGGTTTGGGGGGTTTAGGGGTGTGGGAGGGGTGTCTAGGGGTGTGGGGGGTGTCCAGGGTGTCCATGGGGGTGGGGTGTCCAGGAGGGTGGGAGGGCTGTCCAGGGTGTCCATGGGGGTGGGGGCTCTCCAGGAGGGTGGGGGTGTCCAGGGTTGTGGGTTGGATGTTTAGTGTGGTGGGGGGTTCCAGGGGTGTCGGAGGGCTATCCAAGGGGTAGGGGAGGGTTGTCCAGTGGGGGTGGGGGGTTTTGGTCTATTTTTGTTCTGTTTCGGGGTATTCTTTTGGATGGGCATAGTTGTGGGGGGGTCCAGGGGTGTGGGGGGCTATCTAGGAGGGGTGGGGCAGTCCAGGGGTGTGGGGGTGTCCAGTGGGGGTGGGGGGTTCCAGGGGTGTGGGGGGCTGTTCAAGTGTGTCCAGGGGTGTGGGGGGTGTCCAGTGTGGTTGGGGGGTTTCCAGGGGTTTAGGGGGCTATCCTGGAGTGTCCAGGGGTGTGGGGGCTGTCTAAGAGGGTGGGGGCAGTCTAGGGGTGTGGGGGGTGTCCAGTGGGGTGGGGGTTTCCAAGGGTGTGGGGGGGCTGTCTAGGTGGGGTGGGTAGGTTTTGGTCTATTTTTTGTTTTGTTTCGGGAATTGTTTTGGTTGGGTATAGGTGTGGGGGGTTTCCAGGGGTGTGGGGTTGTCTAGGAGGGTGGGGGGAAGTTCAGGTGTGTGGGGGTGTCCAATGGTTTAGGGGTTTTAGGAATGTGGGGGGTTATCCAGGTTTGTCCAGGGGTGTGGGGGGCTATCTAGGAGGGTGGGGGGAAGTCCAGGGGGTGTGGGGGTGTTCAGTGGGGTGGGAGGTTTCCAGGGGTGTGGGGGGGCTGTCCAGGTGTGTCTAGGGGTGTGGGGGTTGTCTAGGAGGGTGGGGGGTAGTACAGGGGTGTGGGGGGGATTTCCAGTGAGTCGGGGGGGTTCCAGGGGGTGTGGGGGACTATTCAGGTGGGGTGGGGGTGTTTTTGTTTGTTTTTGTTCTATTTCAAGTATTATGTTGGTCGGGCAAAGTTGTGGGGGGTCCAGGGGTGTGGGGGCTATCTAGGAGGGTGGGGGTAGTCCAGGGGTGTGGGGGGTGTCTAGTGGGGTGGGGGTTTCTAGGTGTGTGGGGGCTTTTTAGATATGTCCAGGGTTGTGGGGGATATCTAGGAGGTTGGGTGCAGTCTAGGGGTGTGGGGGGTGTCCAGTGGGGTGGGGGTTTCCAGGGGTGTGGGGGGGGTGGCTGTCCAAGTGTGTCTAGGGGTGTAGGGGGCTATCTAGGAGGGTGAGGGCTGTTCAGGGGTGTGGGGGTGTCCAGTGGGGTGGGGGTTTGCAGGGGTGTGGGGGGATGTCCAGGTGTGTCCAAGGGTGTAGGGGCTATCTAGGAGGGTGGGGGAAATTCAGGGGTGTGAGGGGTGTTCAGTGGGGTGGGGTGTTTCCAAGGATGTGGGGGGCTGTCCAGGTGGGGTGGGGTGGTTTTTCTCTTTTTTTGTTATGTTTTAGGTATTCTTTTGGTTGGGTATAGTTGTGGGGGTGTTCAGGGGTGTGGGGGATATCTAGGAGGGTGCGGGCAGTCCAAGGGTGTGGGGGTGTCCAGTGGGGTGGGGGTGTTTATAGGGGTGTGGGGGGCTATCCATGTGTGTCCAGGGGTGTGGGGGTGATGTATAGGAGAGTTGTGGGCATTCCAGTGGTGTGGGGGATGTCCAGTGGGGTGGGAGGGTTTCTAGGGGTGTGGGGGATGTCCAGGTGTGTCCAGGGGTGTGGGGGATGTCTAGGAGGGTGGGGACAGTCCAGGGGTGTAAGGGTGTCCAGTGGGGTGGGGGTTTTGGTCTGTTTTTGTTCTATTTCAGGTATTATTTTGGTTGGACATAGTTGTGGGGGTGTCCAAGGGTGTGGGGGTGTCTATGAGGGTCGGGGCAATCCAGGGGTGGAGGTGTCTAGTGGGGTGGTGGGTTTCCAGGGGTGTGGGGGGCTGTCCAGGTGGGTCCAGGGTTATAGGGGGCTGTCTAGGAGGGTGGGGGCAGTCCAGGGGTGTGGGGTGTCCAGTGGGGTGGGGGGTTTCCATGGGTGTGGGGGCTATATAGGTGTGTACAGGGGTGTGGGGGCTGTCTAGGAGGGTGGGGGTTGTCCAGGGATGTGGGGGTGTCCAGTGGGGTGGGGGGTTTCCAGGGGTGTGGGGGCTGTCTAGGTGGGGTGGGTTGGTATGTTTTTATTCTGTTTTAGGTATTTTTTGTCTGGGAATAATTGTGGTTGAATGGTTTATTTTAAAAAAACAATTAGTTTTTACGTCTGTTATTTTATAACCGACGTAAAAATGCACCGAGATTAATTTTAACGTCAATTATTTCATAATTGACGTAATAAATGGAAAGGAATAGTTGTTTACGTCGGTTATTTTATAACCAACGTAGTAGATGTGTTCTTGCATCAGTTATTATTTAACCAGTGTGGAAAACCACTTAGAAGACTACTTTATCACGTCAGTTATTTTCATAACCGACATGGTAAATGCTTCGTAGGAATGATTTAGGACGTCGGTTATATAATAACCGACGTGGTAAAGTATATACAATGTTGGTTATTAAATAATCTATGTAATACATCACGACTCTGAAGCATTTTCCACATCAGTTTTTGAGTAAATGATGTGAAAAATGCTTCAGTTTTTTATTTTTTACATCGTTTTTAAAATAAATGACATAAAAGCAATATTTATAACAACTTATTTAATAACTCGACCAAAAAATGATGTAAAAACTAAAAAATAACCACTGTAAAAAAATTGTTTTCTACCCTAGTGTTAACATAATCTAAATAAAATTTTTGACTACTCATGCAAACAATGTCTTCTTCACATGATAATGTTACCAATCCCTCATAATAACAAACTATAATAAAGGAAACCCTATGGATATATGAAAATGTAATGTTACAATATACTTTCTCTATTTTACCAAAAAATTATATAATAGAATGTTGATTAAATTTTCATTATTCCCATTAGAGTTATAATAACCCTACTCTTTATTAAACACGTAAACATGATTTATTACATAAACATGCACTTAATCCAACTCTAAGTATTTATAGGTACATTTTCTTTGGAAATTAGGAGCATTACATAAAAAACTTATAATATAAAACATAACAACTTTATTGAAAACTTCTTTTACATAACCACAACATTCCATAGTACTTAGCATTGAATGGGATAACCTAAGGACATACATAAGAAAAGGGTGAGCTATAAAGCCCAATAATGGAGTAAGAAAAGAATAACATGAAGAATATAGTACATATTAGGCATTAAGAATATCAAATTAACTCAAAAGAAACATGAACATAAAGGCATGATATAGCATGATTATCATAACTTGGAAATGTGGAAACAACATTTAACATGATATTTGAATTAGCCAAGGATCATTGAACATGGAGAATGAGTAAACCCTCATTTCAATTAAATTAGAATGAGTAAAACCTCATTTCCCTAGATTTATCATTATACTAATCTTTACCCAATGCAATGGAGTGCTATCAGGGCGCACCCTTCTTAATCATTTCATTTCATGCATAGGTGTGCCACATGGATCATACAATATGGAATCATTCAACATCATAATTTATTCCATGATAAAGGAATTTGGAATACATATATAAAACTTTATAAATAATAAGTAAATGTGTGTAAAGGTGAATACCCTTGATAGAGAAATTGGCATGGTATTCACTACATAATGACTTCGGCTTGGAAAATTGCGATGCAATTTCAGCAGCATAACAGCGTGACATAAAAATTTATAAAAATGGTTTATGAGAGATAAATGGGTATCTAATCATATTTAAATGAAATTTACAGTAATGGGGTAATATATATACATTTTACAACATATTTAATGTAATTTAGATGCATAATATAAAATAATGGCTTGAATGAAAATGAGAAGCGAGAAATTCCTTACAGAATTTCGGCATGGTAACGGGTGTACATGGGAGGCATTAATGAGATAGAAAGAGGTATCTCATCATTAAAACATAATTAGGTAAGTACGGGGGAGGTTTTAAATCATACCCCAACATTTTTAATTGAAAATAAAAGGGTATAACAATATAAAGAAATTTGGATAAAAATGAGAAGGGAAGAAATCCCTTACTTGGAAGTGTGATCCCAAAGGCTAGGAATGTATTGAGAGAGGCTTATTGGGATCTTGTGGTGACTTGGGAGGATTATATAGAGAGTAGAGAAAGGTTTATTCTAGCTCCAAATGTTTTTATTGAATAGTAATGGGGGATTGAGTGAGTTTATATAGGAAAGGAGAGGGAATTCTTTATTATTTAGGTTTTGGACACCACACGTTAAACTAATCAAAACCATAAACCATATCATGTTTTTCCCCTTAGTTTTTTTCAAAGTGGATTAGAAAAAATTATTTTATAATTCCAATATCTGAACTTATTAAAATATTAGTCTTTCTTATGTGGAGGTGAGTCACACTCTCAAGGAAATCATTTTAAAATGTTAAAATGTTTTATAAGTCTTAAAGGGTCCACTAAGGCTTTGAAAAATAAATAAAACAAACCTAAAATCACATTATTTTAAAGTTACAACATATATTGGTCTAAAATAATATTTATTGTATTTTATTACATCACTATTGGGTCATTATGATGTCATAAAAAACATTATATATTTAAATAGTATTTAATTTTTACCCAAAAATTCGACTGTCTCTGAAAATTATAAAAAATTTACCATTAGATAATTTTGAAATCCTAGTTACAAAAATAATATTCATTTTATCTAAATAATTTTCTAAATATGTGAATTTTTACTTTTAAAATAAAAACTGACATTTTTCGAAAATTCATGGGTTTTGACAAAAACAGCTTTCAAACCTTAATAAAAATTACAATTTTATTCATAAAAATTATATGATCATTTATATTTAATAAAAAATAATTTAGTAATAATATTTTATTAAAATAATATTTAATTAAAAAATATATTTTTTCATCAAAATATATTTCTTAATTTAATATTAACTAAAAATACTATTTGTGCTTTAAAAACTATTTACAAAGTAACAATAATAAAATGATTGTATATTATTTATTCTATAAAAAAATAATACACATAATCATAGTGATAGGGTCTTGTTATATAACCCCTTATAACACCCACATAATACCTAAGGGTAAGGTGTGCGATGGTTACAGACTCTTGGGGAGGCTTAGATAACATCACTCGGGTGTTAATCTCTATTAACTTCCACTTCTCCCATAGGTGGTTCCATTCAAGATTAACTTGTTAAATCTAGTCTTGGTCTTGGACAAGAGTGATTTCTAGTGATGCTACCTCCTTTCCGAGCTTCGAAAAATGCGCTTCATATGGAGTAATTCTACTAGATGAATCCATCGCTTTCTTTGTCTGAGTAAATTGGATTTGTTAAAGCCCTATATTTATACTAATCATATGGTCACTGTTTAGAAGCTATATTAGAAATAGTAACAATTCGTAATGGTATTTTAAAATCCAAAAACATAAAACTGAAGAAGTGCATATGTCTTATATAACCATTTTACAAAGTAAAACATTTAATCAGATCAAGAGGAATTTTCATTAATAAAAGTTTGGGTCATTACAATCTTCACCCCTTAAGAAATTTCACCCTTGAAATTTCATTTTTTCCATACTAAAATAGATGAGGGTAACTCTGCTTCATCACTTCCTCTAATTCCCACATTATTTCATCAAACTTGTGGTTTCACCATAACACCTTGACGAGGGGAATTATCTTATTTCCTACGATCTAATATCTTCACCGAATTCTCTTCATAAGAGGGACATTCTTCAATGGTACCACCTATGGATTGAGTAAAAGTGATGGTTCATGTATGTACTTCCTCAAAAGTGATACATGGAATACATTATGTACTTGAGATAGGTTCAGTGGGAGTGTTAGTCGATAGGTCACTGCTCCAATGCGATCAAGGATCTCAAAAGGGATGATGTACCTTGGACTAATCTTTCCCTTATTCTCAAATCTCATAACTATCTTCCATGGTGATATGTGGAGGAATACCATGTCTCCAACATAAAACTCTAGGTCTCGCTGAAGACTACCATCATAGATCTTTTGTCGACTCTGAGAAGCTTTAATGTGTTGTTGGATGGTCTTAACCATCTCCACCATTTCATCGACCATTTATAGACTTAGGAGTTTTCTCTCCCCAACTTCATCCCAACATGTCGGTGTTATGCACCTCTTCCCATAAAGGGATTTATAAGGAGCCATTTGGATGCTTGATTGGAAACTATTATTGTAAGATAAATCAACCAGAGGAATATGTTGATCCCATCCTCCATTTAAGTCCATTGAGAATTCTCTCAACATATCCTCATGTGTTTGGATAGTCCACTCAGATTAGCCATCAGTTTGAGGATGATAAGTCGTACTAAAGTTTAGATCAATATTCAGAGCATGTTGGAGACTCTTCCAGAACTTAGAGGTGAATCTTGGATCTCAATCAGATACAATAGATATTGGTATTCCATTCAACCTTACCACTTCTCTAATATATATTCATGACAGTTGATCCAATGAGAAATCCTATCGAATTACAATGAATTGTGAAGTATTTGTAAGATGATCCACAACAACCCATAGAGAATTATTTCCTTTGTATGTCTTTAGAAGTCTGGTGACAAATTCTATGGTGATGTTCTCCCATTTCCATGTTGGTATGGGTAATGGTTGCATTATCCCCTTAGAATTATACCTATCAGCCTTCACTTGATGACATATCAAGCACTTTGATGTATACTTAGTGATATCTTTCTTTATTTTATCCCACCAATAATTATCTTGGATATCTCGATACATCTTTGTATTCCCTGGGTGAATGGAGAAATTCAAACTATGTGCATCATCCAAAAGTTCATTCTTTAACTCTAGATTTGATGGAATTCATAGTCTTGTCCCAAATCTCACAATTCTTTCTTCATTAACATTGAACTCCGAGGATTTCCCTTTTCTGGTAGTTTCCACTTTCTTCTGAATTCCCACATCATCCTTTTGAGCATCCTTTAACCTTTATAAAAGAGACGGTTGAGAAATAATTTGTGAAAGGATTGATGATGTTACCTTATTTATGATTCCCATTTTCATCTTCATAAAATATAAGAATATTGGATCCTTTTCAATTATCATCAATGAAAGAGTTGATGGATCCTTTCTACATAGATTTTTTTCCACCTTGTTTACATTCCTAGGGTAGTAATGGATTGATCATTCATAGTATTTGATCAGCTCTAACCATCTTCATTGGTGCATGTTCAACTCTTTTTGTATGAATATATACTTGAGGCTTTCGTGATCTGTGTATATTTCACACTTATCCCCAAAGAGATAATGTCACCGAATTTTTAAAGAGAAGACTGCTTCAGCCAACTCTAAATCATGTGTTGGATAGTTTTTCTCATGAACTTTAAATTTCCTTGAAGCATGGGCAATGAATTTTTCATTTTACATCAACACACATCCCAAGACCTTCTTCTAAGCATCACTAAATACCTCAAAAAGTTCTCCACTTGTGGGTAATGTGAGCACGGTCATAGTGATAAGCCTCCTTTCCAACACATTTAAGCTCTCTTCTCATTTATCACTCTAAGAAAAATTGACTCCCTTTCGACTTATCTTGGTAAGAGGGTTTTACAATCATGAGAAATTTCTCACAAATCAGAGATAATATACAGTTAACCCCAAGAATCTATGGATATATTTCATCAATGTTGGCCTTGTCCATCCCTCAATTAAATCTATCTCAAATGGATCTAAAGATATCCTATTTCTTGTGATTATATAACCCAAGAATGAGACTTCCTTCAACCAGAAATCGCACTTGTTGTACTTTTCATAGAGCTTATCCTTTCTCAAGGTCTATAGTATAGTTCTTAGATACTCTTCATGATCCTCTTTGTTTTTGGAGTATATTATAATATTTTCTATAAATACTACCACAAATTTTTCTAGGTAATATCTAAAGACTATATTCATCAAGTCCATGAAGATTTTTGGAGAATTAGTGAGTCCAAAAGGCATTACTATGAATTCATAGTGCATGTACCCTATATGAAAAGCAGTCTTGGGAATATCCTTCTTCTTCACCCTTACTTGGTAATATCCCAACCATAGATTCACCTTGTAGAAGTATTTTTCTCCACATAGATGATAAAACAAGTCATCAATTCTAGGTAAAGGATACTTTCTCTTTATCGTGATTTTTTTGAGCTCACGATAATCAATGAAAAGGTGCATTGACCCATCTTTCTTCTTGATTAGGAGGACTAGTGTTCTCCATGGTGAAGCACTTGGGCGTATAAACCCTTTATCCAGATTATCCTATAGTTGTTTCTTTAGATCCTCAAGCTCCACAACATCCATTCTATACGGAGTCTTGGATATTGGAAACACCCCAAGTATAAGATCAATTGAGAATTCAACATCTCTTCTAGGAGGAAGACCAAGAAATTCCTCAGGAAACACTTTAGTGAATTCCCTCACAATAAGAATGTATTTAAGTATGGTTTATTTCTTATACTCAATCATCTGAGTAAGATAAATTTTCTCATAGGGATGTAATATCCAAGATTGATATGATGGTGCTGAAAAAGATCCATCCTCCACCTGGTAATTGTACAGAACCAGGGGGTCAATTTTCCATATGGAGAGTGATTTCCCTCTCACAGAAATTTATGTTGGATCTATATAGGAAAATCCAATCTATGCCAAGAATTGTATAAAATTATACCATAGGGTGTATTATGATATTCTCTAGGAAGTTAAATCCACAAATTATGATAGGTTAGAAGTTATATTCATGGGTTGCAATAATTTCCCCATTTTCCATTCTCACCGACATCTTTACTTCCATGATTTGTGGTGGTGTTGGGATTGTTCTACTAAACCTTTGGGATATAAAAGAATGCGTATAACCCGAATAAAAAATTATGTAATCTATTCTTGAATGAATAACTAGAATACCTATTACCACTTTGTTTTTAGGGTTCACTTTGGTGGTAGTGATGGAAAATATCATCCTTGCTGCCATGGAGTTTGTTGGTTGCCTCCTAAAACCCTTGTCTTAGGGAACTGGTTTGCAAAGTTCCCTAGTTCTTTTTAGTTGAAGCAATGAACAATGAACTGAGGGTCGAACAGAGTATTACTCTCCTCTATCACAACAGAGGGTTTTTCTTTCCAATAGTTAATAGCTAGGTTCCCTTCTCTTCCACACCTAAATCATTTCGTCATCCCCTTTAGGAAATTTCCGGGTTGCTTCTTTCCTCACCATTGGAAAGTGGGGTGCTATAATTTATTAGCACCATTGGATTTATCCAATAGGCCACTAGAATTAAAGTCCACTTTCCTCTTCTTATCACCATGATACCCCTAATATTCATTGATCTCCATTTTGGCATTGAGGGCACATTGGATAATTTCCTCATTGCTCTTGAAGTCATGTATCACTAGGGATTTTCATAGGCTAGGTTTTATCCCACTAAAGAAGTGGTCAATCTTGAATTCTGGGGTAACGATTAAGCCGGAGGCATATCGTGAAAACCTTGTAAAGTTTTCCTCATAAGCTCGGATGGATTCGTCGTACTTTTTCTTAAGGGAAAGGAATTCCATTTCCATATTAAGTTGAAGGGTGTGAGGAAAATATTTATCGAAAAACATTTTTTAGAAATCCTTTCATTCCAACACCTCGATATCCTCCTCAGGCTTCATATTTTTTTATAAATTTCCACCATTGATCAGATTCACCATCCAAACGATAAGAAGCTAGAAGTACCTTCTCTTGTTCAGAACATTTAAGTATGGAGAAGATATTTTCAATGGAGTTGATCCATTGTTCGGTGATTGAGGGATCAGATGATCCATTAAAAGTAGGAGGCCTTTTTCTCATGAAGCTCTCAATTATGGCTTGTTCTTTCTTAGGGGGTTGAATTTTTTTGTTGACCCATGTTTCTATTCAAAACTTGAGTTAACTAAGAGAGTATCCTGACAAATTTTTCGATTCTCTCTCCCATCGGATTGGGAATCTTATTAGAATAGTCATTGCATTGATCTTTGCATCGATTTTTAGCCTGATTCCTCCTATTACTGGCCATTGGATGGAATAAAAGGAAAGTTAGGGGTAACACATAAAGGGGAATCCAATTAAAAAAGGGATAACTTATAAATTACATGTATTTCCATAACTTATCTATGTTATCTATAATCTACTTCCCAACATATATTCTTAGGGTCATTTTTTTAATTCTCTTAATAATGGTTTGTAACAGCCCGAGATTTTATAAAAAAATATTCTTTTTAATTTCATTAATGTATTGTGTTGTACGCTACACCAAAAGGAGCTTGCTCAAAACTCATCCTTGACTTGCCTTGCATTACACGCAATCACGACCTTCCTCGATAGCGTGTGTTGTACGCAATACCGGGTTTTACTAAACAACAATATATTATTATAATATTATTCTGAACTATCCGTTATGAATAGTATTAACTAAATTTTGAATTTTATAACATTATTATTCATCTTACACATTTTATAGAACATGGTATAAGAACAAAATAAATTTTTTGGGTAAAATAAGTATTTTTCAAAAAATGCAGTTTTGTCACCTTTTGATGGCGCACCCACTTTAAATCTAGTTTTTGACATGATTATAAGTTCAATTTGAAAAAATAAAATTCTTCTTTGGAATCATTAAATAAAAATTTACTTTGGATAAATATTTCATATTATTCTGGTAACTTTCATATTTTAATGAATAGTAAAAACACGTTATATTATAATTAAAAACAAATTTTTTAATCGTAATAATTAATCGTGATAAATTATTAATTTGAGTGGTTTTAAAGTATATTTATAATATATTTTTACAATTTAATAAAATGTTGGTCATTGGATTTAATTTCACATTTAAACCAGTCATAAACAAGTGTCAATCTTTTGATAGTTATTATCTCTTAAGAACACGCTATTTGTTTTGACGACGGGAATTAATTTTTAAATTAATTAATGCAACTGATATGTTTTGAATTTGATAAAATAGACATCATTTTTGAATTCATAATATCAAATATAGCTTAGATCTAATTTTTGGTATTTTTCTGGAAACTTTCATTTTTTGATGAATAGTGAAACCACTAAGTGGTAGTTAAAAAACTGAATTTTTCATAAAACTTAATTTTACCGCTTCTGTGAGTGGAATTTCGAAAATCTGAGAGATACGGTTAATATCAAGGGCTAAAATGTGGTTCAATGAGATGAAAATAATTTTTGGTGAATAGTAACTTTTTACTTTTTTTTACCACGGTTAAAAGTAAATAGGGTAATTAAGGGTAAAAATGATATTATTATTACCCTAACACATGTCCTAATTCTATTGGATAAGTGTAATTCTACCAAATACAACCATAGGAATAAAATATGACCATTTAGGCCCACTTGGATTAGATTAGGACATTTATTATTAATTTATTTAAAGAATGGTTAAAATAGTTAAAATCAAAGTTTAATAAGTAAATCATTTTTAGTATGGGGTTATACATAAGATAAATTCGACTATAAATATTCATTAGAAAGATAAAAGGATTTCCTACATAATGGTATTTTATTTGTAATTTTTAGAACTTTAATAATTAAATTTATTTATGACACAACAATGATGCAGTAATTATCTTATTAATGAAATATTGACATAATTGATGTTATAAATACCCAAATAAATATAATTTGAGACTTTTTATGAATTAAACTAATTTTATAGGTTAATGTGACATGTTAGGATAGATTTAATTAACCTTTGTCGAAGTAATCATTCTGTTATGAGTTTCAAAAAAATCAACTATTGAATAGTGTCAAAATTGACATAAAATAGTTTTTAAAAAAATATTATATTATTAATTGTTATTTTATTCCTAAAAATCTAAGGTTTGGCCAAATGACTTAGATAAGGTTATATATTTTAATAAAACACAACTTGTGGGTCTCTTAGATGTATATGGTAAGTTTATTAACTATATAATATAAAAATACAAAGTGACATGGTAAATGTCAATCTAATTAACTAAGAGTTAAAACTAAAAGATAAGGTTAATATAATCACAAACCTCCCTCTGATAACAACTATAGAGACCCGAAGCTTGACGTACATGGAAATTACATTACTTTTTCAGAATACTTAGTACATAACAAAAACACACACACAAGGATCGTAATAGTTTAGTGTCTTTGGAAACTCGGAATATAATCTTCTAATCGTGGTGAAAGATCTTCAACATCTCCCATAAAGATCTTCCTTTTTTTACCTAAAACATTTCTTTATATCCTGGGGAAAAGAAAACATAAAATGGTGAGCTCAAATTCTCAGTAAGGGTAAACAAAAGAAATATCAATCACATCATTTTCATAAGAACATAACATTTTGGAAATCTTAACCTGCAAAAGAGAGCATAATTTCATAACATGGGATAAATCATAGTAGTGAAATTAAATCCCAATAATCATAACTTAAAACATGAAACTTTGTGGCATACACACATAATCATAGATAATCATATCTTATTAGTCAAGACTCGTTTCCAAGACTATCTTAGTGGACAAAGTCCATTTCTGAACCGAGTCACCCTCGTTTCAGTCCTGTTTCACTGAACCGGTATAACCTGCCATTCCAGACATGTCTATCTCATGAGATATAAAATCTTTACCCAATGAATTGGAGGGAGATATAGGTCCCACCCATCTCATAATGATACCATTCTTATGTGTGCCACAAAATATTAAATCATACATCATTGCATAACCCATGTAATAAAAATGGGAATCTTAAACATCATGACATCATAAAACAATTCATATAAGATAAAGGAATTCATAAAAATAATTCCATCATAACATAATCAAATCAATGTAAAAATAGGGATAGAAACAGAACCCTTTATTATCTTAGAGGTAAAATAATTTTGATAAAACACTTGAACTCCATTCTTGAGGAAAATATCCTTTCTACTTCAAAAATAATTTCCTTTCTTAATATGTCATACAGTTTTAAACTAAAAGAAGTTGATTAAAAATAAACTTGAAAACTTGTAAAGTAAGCTTCTTGGAAATAATGTTTAAAAAATACATTTATGCTGTATAAGTTAAAAAAACATTATTCTCATACCTTTTTCGGAAAAGTCAAAAACTACCTCGTACGAAAAACGACAAAAGATTCCTTTCATATCCTTTACTAAAAACTCACCGAAGGGTAAAATTGGATTTAAACAATTGTAGGTGGATGGAAATAATATTTCATATTGAGGAAACATGGATGTGGATGATAAAATACACCCCATTAAATACCAAAGTATAAACAATCTCGGATAAAAATGAGATTGTGATATTTCCCTTACCTTAGGTCTGATTTGCTTCGTATGTGTCTGAACCTCCTCTTCTTTGAAGTACTTCTTTGAGACCTCCTTTTAGGGCACTAAAATAGGTCTTTGAAGAAGACCAGAACCTATAGGATGTTTCTAGGGAAGTGGAGAGAAGAAATTGGCAGGGGTTGGCCGAGCTTGAAGGCTCAAAGTGGTGTGAGGAAGAGGGGGAGGAGGTGCCCTTTTATAAGGGAGGAGAGGGGCACCTTTGGAATAACTAAAAATATTATTTTATTATAAAGTCAAGTTCGGTTTTAAATAGCTCCAAATTGAGTTATTTCAAATATAAGGTGGTTATGGGTCTAAATCCTCTCATCCAATAGAATTTAGAAAAGTTTAGGTCATTATATTAACCTTATCTTTTAGTTTTAACTCTTAGTTAATTAGATTGACATTTACCATGTCACTTTGTATTTTTATATTATATAGTTAATAAACTTACCATATACATCAAAGAGACCCCCAAGTTTTGTTTTATTAATATATATAACCTTATCTAAGTCATTTGGCCGAACCATATATTTTTAGGAATAAAATAACAATTAATAATATAATATTTGTTTTAAAAACTATTTTATGTCAATTTTGACACTATTCAATAGTTGATTTTTTTGAAACTTATAAAAGAATTATTACTTTGAAAAAAGTTAATTAAATCAATCCTAACATGTCATATTAACCTAGAAAATTAGTTTAGTTCATAAAAAGTCTCAAATTATATTTATTTGGGTATTTATAACATCAATTATGTCAATATTTCATTAATAATATAATTACTGCATCATCATTGTGTCATAAATAAATTATATTATTTAATGTCTAAAAATTAAAAATAAAATACCATTATGTAGGAAATAGTTTTATATTTTTAATGAATATTTATAGTCGAATTTATCTTATGTATAACCCCATATTAAAAATAATTTACTTATTAAACTTTGATTTTAACTATTTTAACCCTTCTTTAAATAAATTAATAATAAATGTCCTAATCTAATCCAAGTGGGCCTAAATGGTCATATTTTATTCCTAAGGTTGTTTTTGGTCGAATTACACTTGTCCAATATAATTAGGACATGTTTTAGGGTAATAATAATATCATTTTTACCCTTAATTACCCTATTTACTTTTAACCGTGGTAAAAAAACTAAAAAGTTATTATTCACCAAAAATTATTTTCATCTCATTGAACCACATTTTAGTCCTTGATATTAACCGTGTCTCTTGGATTTTCGAAATTCCACTCACAGAAGTGGTAAAATTAAGTTTTATGAAAAATTCAGTTTTTTAACTACCACTTACTGGTTTCACTATTCATCAAAAAATGAAAGTTTCCAAAAAAATACTAAAAATTAGATCTAAGCTATATTTGATATTATGAATTCAAAAATGATGTCTATTTTATCAAATTCAAAACATATCAGTTTCATTAATTAATTTAAAAATTAATTCCCGTCGTCAAAACAAATAGCATGTTCTTAAGAGATAATAACTATCAAAAGATTGACACTTGTTTATGACTGGTTTAAATGTGAAATTACATCCAATGACAAAAATTGTATTAAATTGTAAAAATATATTCTAAATATACTTTAAAACCACTTAAATTAATAATTTATCACTATTAATTATTTCGATTAAAAAATTTGTTTTTAATTATTATTTAGTAATTTTCAATATTCCTCAGAATATGAAAGTTATCCGAAAAGTACCAAAATTTCACCTTAGGCTAAATTCGATACTCCGAATCCAAAAATGAAGTCCATTTTGAGAGCTAAAATTTCTAAAATTTTAAAAGGTGGTTATTACTATTCATAACAGCTAGTTTTAATAATATTTTAATAGCATATTGTTGTTTAGTGAAACTCGTTATTGTGTACTACACACGCTATTGAGGAAGGTCACGATTGCGTGTTGTGCAAGCTCCTTTTGGTGTATCATACAACACAAGACATTAATGAAATTAAAAAGAATATTTTTCATAAAATCTCGGGCTGTTACATTCTACCCCCCTTAAAATGAATTTCGCCCTCGAAATTCGTCGGGGTTATAAATGGTTTACTACTCGAAAGTTTCTTTAATAGAAACCCACATCGTAAAAAGGAATACCAAAACTTGGCTTTTAAAAACTAAAGTATGAAATGTAATGATTACCCAAATAAATTAATCACTGGGTTTCCACATAGGTGAAAATATGGATATGGAAGAGAAATATAACCATCATGTTCTGATGGAGAGTGGTAGAGAACATGGCTATGTAAAAGCCAACAATCACAAAGCCATAAATTTGTGATGATCTAAGGTACCATCTGATTCATCAGATATAAATATTCATTAGAAAGATAAAAAGATTTCCTACATAATGGTATTTTATTTGTAATTTTTATATATTAAATAATTTAATTTATTTATGACACAACGATGATGCAGTAATTATCTTATTAATGAAATATTGACATAATTGATGTTATAAATACCCAAATAAATATAATTTGAGAATTTTTATGAATTAAACTAATTTTCTAGTTTAATATGACATGTTAGAATTGATTTAATTAACTTTTCTCGAAGTAATCATTATGTTATGAGTTTCAAAAAAATCAACTATTGAATAGTGTCAAAATTGGCATAAAATAGTTTTTAAAACAAATATTATATTATTAATTGTTATTTTATTCCTAAAAATCTAAGGTTCGGCCAAATGACTTAGATAAGGTTATATATATTAATAAAACACAACTTGGGGGTTTCTTGGATGTATATGGTAAGTTTATTAACTATATAATATAAAAATACAAAGTGACATGGTAAATTTCAATATAATTAACTAAGAGTTAAAACTAAAAGATAAGGTTAATATAATAACCTAAACTTTTCTAAATTCTATTGGATGAGATGATTTCGACCCATCCACACCTTATCTTCGAAATAACTCAATTTAGAGCTATTTAAAACCGAAATTGACTTTATAATAAAATAATATTTTTAGTTATTCCAAAGGTTCCCCTCTCCTCCCTTATAAAAGGGAACCTCCTCCCTCTCTTCCTCACACAACTTTGAGCCTTCAAGCTCGGCCAACCCCTGACAAATTCTCTTCTCCACTTCCCGAGAAATATCCTAGAGGTTCTGGTCTTCCTCAAAGACCAATTTTAGTGCCCTAAAGGGAGATCTCAAAGAGGCGCTTCAAAGAAGAGGAGGTTCGGACACGTACAAAGCATATCGGACCAAAGGTAAGGGAAATATCACAATCTCATTTTTATCTGAGATTGCTTATACTTTGGTATTTATTGGGGTGTATTTTATCATCCACATCCATGTTCCCTCAATATTTAATATTATTTCCATCCACCTACAATTGTTTAAATCCAATTTTACCCTTTGGTGAGTTTTTTGTAAAGGATATGAAAGGAATCTTTTGTCGTTTTTCGTACGAGGTACTTTTTGACTTTTCCGACAAAAGTACGAAGAATGTTTTTTTTAACTTATACGGCATGAATGGATTTTTAAAACATTATTTACCAGAATCTTCCTTTACAAGTTTTCAAGTTTATTTTTATGTCAACTTATTTTAGTTTAAAATTGTATGACATGTTAAGAAAGGAAAATGTTTTTGAAGTAGAAAAGATATTTTCTTCAAGAATAGAGTTCAAGTGTTTTATCAAAATTATTTTCCATCTAAGATAATAAAGGGTTCTGTTTCTATCCTTATTATTACATTGATTTGATTATGTTGTGATGGAATTATTTTTATGAATTCCTTTATCTTATATGAATTGTTTTATGATGTCACGATGTTTAAGATTCCCATTTTTATTACATGGGTTATGCTATGATGTATAGTTTTCTAATTTTGTGGCACACATAATAATGGTATCATTTTGAGATGGGTGGGACCTATATCTCCCTCCAATGCATTGGGTAAAGATTTTATATCTCCTGAGATAGACATGGCTGGAATGGTAGGTTATACCGGTTCAGTGAAACAGGACTGAAACGAGGGGTGAACTCAGTTCAAAAAGGGACTTTGTCCACTAAGATAGTCTTGGCAATGAGTCTTGACTAATAAGAAATGATTCTCTATGATTATGTGTGTATGACACAAAGTTTCATGTTTTAAGTTATGATTATTGGGATTACATTTCACTACTATGATTTATCCCATGTTATGAAATTATGATCTCTTTTGCAGGTTAAGATTTCCAAAATATATGTTCTTATGAATATGACGTGATTGATATTTCTTTTGTTTACCCTTACTGAGAATTTTATCTCACCTTTTTATGTTTTCTTTTCCCCAAGACATAAAGAAAGGATTTAGGTTTAAAAAAATAAGATCTTTATGGGAGATGTTGAAGATCTTTCACCACGATTAGAAGATTATATTCCGAGTTTCCAAAGACACTAAACTATTACGGTCCTTGTGTGTGTGTTTTTGTTATGTATTAAGTATTCCGCAAAAGTAATGTAATGTCCATATACGTCAAGCTTCGGGTCTCTACAGTTGGTATTAGAGGAAAGGTTTAGTCAACCTTTGGAAACTAGGATGCGAAAACGTCAGTGAGATCCCTAGAGATATTTATAAGGTATGTCTAGGGATGTCCCTAAGGATAAGTATACGTATAGGATACAGTCCTAGAACTATGATAACGATCATAGAATTTAACCTAAGATGTTAGATATTGAGGATACTCCCCCTTTATTATGTTGTTTTCCCTAGCATGATTTTTGCCTCTCACACTATTCTTTTTGGGTTTTAGACGATGGCTGGAACCCGAAGGAACCGTGTTGATCAATGAAATGGACAATGCAATGATTGTCCTCCTGAACAAACAAATGTTATGGGAGATGGAGTGCAAAATCTTATTTCTATACTTACACAAGCTATGAATCATTCTGGACTTCCAAATAAGCAGAGAAGGGAACAATATTCTATTGAGTCCTTCATGAGGCAACGTCCACCTTCTTTCAGTGGGTCTTCTGATCCACTTGTTTATGAACAATGGATTAGTACTACTGAAAAGATATTTTTAGTTCTTCAATGTTCTGAACATGATAAAGTCATCTTAGCAGTCTATCGTTTGGAAGGTAAAGCTGATCAATGGTGGAATCTTATCAAGAATACGAGTCCAAGAGATGAAATTGAGTCCATGGAATGGGACGAGTTCAAGAACTTATTTTTCAATAAGTACTTCCCTCGTATTCTTCGAACAAAGATGGAGAAGGAGTTTCTTGAACTAAAGCAAAAGGATGATGAATCTATTGGTATATACGAAGAGAATTTTACAAGGCTTGTAAGGTATGCATCTGGATTTATCATCCAACCTGAAAGTAAAGTTGATCGATTATTCAGTGGCTTAAAACCAAATCTTCGAAGGGCATTAGATATAAGAGAATTCAGTAGCTATGAAGAAATTGTGCGTTGTGCTATCAAGGTAGAAATGGAAGTTGGTGTTACTTATCCATCTCATAGTTTTTACAAGAAACGAAAGTTGGAGTTCAAGGAGAAATCTCAGAATAATGGTGAAAAGAAGATGAATGTTTCCTTATGCTCAAAGTGTGTAAATAATCATGGTGGAGATTGTCTTAAAGGGACTAGAAAATGTTTTAAGTGTGGAAAAGAAGGTCATCGAGCAGATGAGTGTCAAAGTAATGGAAAAAGGGTTTCTAATGATGTGAATAAAGAAAAGACTGCAGAGAACGGACCAACAACACTTCAATGCTTCAAGTGCAAGGAAATGGGGCATTATGCTAATAAATTCCCTAATCCAAGGGTTAGTGATGATCGACGCGAGAAACCACTTAAGGAAAAGGACAAAGGGAAGTCACATGCGATCACCATTGGAGATTTTGAATATGACAATGATGTGGTGGAATGATTAAGTTTTTATGTAATGGGATTCCATAATAATGTTGTATATAGTATCGTGGAATATTGGAATATTTATGTTTTGGTCTATTGTGGTTTTCAATAATTTTATGGCATCGGTAACCATGAAAAGTGATTGAAATATTTTTGGAAAGAAGATGATATGCACATAATGAAGGGATAAAGAGAATCTAATATGTTTGATAGTATTCATGATCTCATGATTTATATAAGGACTAAGTGATATCATGGTTTGAGGATATAGAATTTTGAGGATTTTGGTATGTGGAAAGTGTTAACTTTTAACTGCATTCATGTTTCCACTAAGGTTCAATGGATATTCATTCTTCAAGAGAATACATGATTAAGGTATTCGCATATTTGTAATTTGACCAACAAGATATATCTTATGATATATGGTGGATAAATGATGGCATTCACGTGATCATTTTCTTTATACTATGAGCTTGGACCGAAGTATTTTAGATAAGCCTAAAGATTGGAATGGATTATGTTGGACATAAGTTAGTATTGTTTAAGGATAAAACTTTTTTGATATTGTTGATGGGATGTTATAGTAATATAGCTTTAGAAAAAGGACAACCTGCAGGACGGGCGACAACCCATCGCGTCGGACAAGGCTGTGGGAATCGAACCCACAACCGAAGTGCGACTGGCCTTTATCGCCTACTACTGGCCTACATGAAGTCCCTGTTTAGTAGAAACTAGTTTTATTAAGTAGTATGATATATGAATTATAAGTCCATTTTAGGAACTATATATGATTTATCTCACTATAGATGGACTTATGTATTTTTTGATAAATTTTTTAACCTTTTGTTTGAGACAGATGGAATGACCCATCATTCTATCACATGATCTGCTAACACATCACGAATGACAAATTCAACTTCATTTATTTAAGAGATGAAGTGGAAATTTTCCAAAGAATAACAAACGGTGAGACTATACCAAAATCACGAAAGTATTTCTTCTAATTCCAATTTCATCAACTTTAGGGAAATGATCTTGAAAACCAAAAATGTTGTCCTAGTGCTCTTATATCTGATGAATCATATGGTACCTTAGATCGTCACAAATTTATGGCTTTGTGATTGCTGGATTTTCCATAGCCATGTTCTCTACCACTCTCCATCATAACATGATGGTTAGATTTCTCTTCCATATCCATATTTTCACCTATGTGGAAACCCAATGATTAGTTTATTTGGGTAACCTTTACATTTAATACTTTTGTTTTTTAAAGAATGGTTTTGGTATTCCTTTTTATGATGTGGGTTTCTATTAAAGAAAATTTCAAGTAGTAAACCATTTATAACCCCGACGAATTTCGAGGGCGAAATTCATTTTAAGGGGGGTAGAATGTAACAGCCCGAGATTTTATAAAAAAATATTCTTTTTAATTTCATTAATGTCTTGTGTTGTACACTACACCAAAAGGAGCTTTCTCAACATGCATCCTTGACTTGCCTTGCATTACAGGCAATCACAACCTTCCTCGATAGCGTGTGTTGTACGCAATACCGGGTTTTACTAAACAACGATATATTATTATAATATTATTGTGAACTAGCAGTTATGAATAGTATTAACTAAATTTTGAATTTTATAACATTATTATTCATCTTACACATTTTATAGAACATGGTATAAGAACAAAATAAATTTTTCGGGTAAAATAAGTATTTTTCAAAAAATGCAGTTTTGCCGCCTTTTGATGGCGTACCCACTTTAAATCTAGTTTTTGACATGATTATAAGTTCAATTTGAAAAAATAAAATTCTTATTAAGAATCATGAAATAAAAATTTACTTTGGATAAATATTTCATATTATTCTGGTAACTTTCATATTTTAATGAATAGTAAAAACACGCAATATTATAATTAAAAACAACTTTTTTAATCGAAATAATTAATAGTGATAAATTATTAATTTGAGTGGTTTTAAAGTATATTTAGAATATATTTTTACAATTTAATACAATGTTGGTCATTGGATGTAATTTCACATTTAAACCAGTCATAAACAAGTGTCAATCTTTTGATAGTTATTATCTCTTAAGAACACGCTATTTGTTTTGACGACGGGAATTAATTTTAAAATTAATTAATGCAACTGATATGTTTTGAATTTGATAAAATAGACATCATTTTTGAATTCATAATATCAAATATATCTTAGATCTAATTTTTGGTATTTTTCTGCAAACTTTCATTTTTTTGGTGAATAGTGAAACCACTAAGTGGTAGTTAAAAAAATGAATTTTTCATAAAACTTAATTTTACCGCTTCTGTGAGTGGAATTTAGAAAATCCGAGAGACACAGTTAATATCAAGGACTAAAACGTGGTTCAATGAGATGAAAATAATTTTTGGTGAATAGTAACTTTTTACTTTTTTTACCACGGTTAAAAGTAAATAGGGTAATTAAGGGTAAAAATGATATTATTATTACCCTAACACATGTCCTAATTCTATTGGATAAGTGTAATTCGACCAAAAACAACCTTAGGAATAAAATATGACCATTTAGGCCCACTTGGATTAGATTAGGACATTTATTATTAATTTATTTAAAGAAGGGTTAAAATAGTTAAAATCAAAGTTTAATAAGTAAATCATTTTTAATATGGGATTATACATAAGATAAATTCGACTATAAATATTCATTAGAAATCTAAAAAGATTTCCTACATAATGGTATTTTATTTGTAATTTTTAGACATTAAATAATTTAATTTATTTATGACACAACGATGATGCATTAATTATCTTATTAATGAAATATTGATATAATTGATGTTATAAATACCCAAATAAATATAATTTGTGACTTTTTATGAATTAAACTAATTTTCTAGGTTAATATGACATGTTAGGATGGATTTAATTAACTTTGGTCGAAGTAATCATTCTGTTATGAGTTTCAAAAAAATCAACTATTGAATAGTGTCAAAATTGACATAAAATAGTTTTTAAAACAAATATTATATTATTAATTGTTATTTTATTCCTCAAAATCTAAGGTTCGGAAAAATAACTTACATAAGGTTATATATATTAATAAAACACAACTTGGGGGTCGCTTGTATGTATATGGTAAGTTTATTAACTATATAATATAAAAATACAAAGTGACGTGGTAAATGTCAATCTAATTAACTAAGAGTTAAAACTAAAAGATAAGGTTAATATAATGACCTAAACTTGTCTAAATTCTGTTGGATGAGGTTATTTCGACCCATCCCCACCTTATCTTCTAAATAACTCAATTTGGAGCTATTTAAAACCGAACTTGACTTTATAATAAAATAATATTTTTAGTTATTCGAAAGGTGCCCCTCTCCTCCCTTATAAAAGGGCACCTCCTCCCTCTCTTCCTCACATAACTTTGAGCCTTCAAGCTCGGCCAACCCCTGCCAAATTCTCTTCTCCACTTCCCTAGAAATATCCTAGAGGTTCTGTTCTTCCTCAAAGACCAATTTTAGTGCCCTAAAGGGAGATCTCAAAGAGGCGCTTCAAAGAAGAGGAGGTTCGGACACGTACAAAGCATATCGGACCAAAGGTAAGGGAAATATCACAATCTCATTTTTATCTGAAATTGCTTATACTTTGGTATTTACTGGGGTGTATTTTATCATCCACATCCATGTTCCCTCAATATGTAATATTATTTCCATCCACCTACAATTGTTTAAATCCAATTTTACCCTTCGGTGAGTTTTTAGTAAAGGATATAAAAGGAATCTTTTGTCGTTTTTCATACGAGGTACTTTTTGACTTTTCTGAAAAAATTACGAAGAATGTATTTTTTAACTTATACGGCATGAATGGATTTTTAAAACATTATTTCCAAGAATCTTCCTTTACAAGTTTTCAAGTTTATTTTTATGTCAACTTCTTTTACTTTAAAATTGTATGACATGTTAAGAAAGGAAAATGTTTTTGAAGTAGAAAGGATATTTTCTTCAAGAATGGAGTTCAAGTGTTTTATCAAAATTATTTTCCATCTAAGATAATATAGGGTTCTGTTTCTATACCTATTATTACATTGATTTGATTATGTTGTGATGGAATTATTTTTATGAATTCCTTTATCTTATATGAATTGTTTTATGATGTCACGATGTTTAAGATTCCCATTTTTATTACAAGGGTTATGCTATGATGTATGGTTTTCTGATTTTGTGGCACACATAAGAATGGTATCATTATGAGATGGGTGGGACCTATATCTCCCTCCAATTCATTGGTTAAAGATTTTATATCTCATGAGATAGACATGGCTGGAATGGTAGGTTATACCGGTTCAGTGAAACAGGACTGAAACGAGGGGTGAACTCGGTTTAGAAAGGGACTTTGTCCACTAAGATAGTCTTGGAAATGAGTCTTGATTAATAAGAAATGATTCTCTATGATTATGTGTGTATGACACAAATTTTCATGTTTTAAGTTATGATAATTGGGATTACATTTCACTACTATGATTTATCCCATGTTATGAAATTATGATCTCTTCTGCAGGTTAAGATTTCCAAAAGATATGTTCTTATGAATATGACGTGATTGATATTTCTTTTGTTTACCCTTACTGAGCATTTGAGCTCACCCTTTTATGTTTTCTATTCCCCATGACATAAAGAAAGGATTTAGGTTTAAAAAAAAGAAGATCTTTATGGGAGATGTTGAAGATCTTTCACCACGATTAGAAGATTATATTCCGAGTTTCCAAAGACATTAAACTATTATGGTCCTTGTGTGTGTGTTTTTGTTATGTATTAAGTATTCCTCAAAAGTAATGTAATGTACATGTATTTCAAGCTTCGGGTATCTACATGTTTCATACTAATCTTATGAATTTAACAATTCATATCCCTCAAGAGTGTCATAACCAAGAGTGCAACAAGGCCCATTGTTATGCACCAGTTCTCATTCGAGTCTAGCTCAAAGCGGTGTTTTCAGGTTTTACCGCTAGATACATATGTTCTAGATCCACCTCTACCTGCTCATATCCAGATAGGGATGTATATTCTTGATAAACCATTTACTCAATACTCACCAAATTTTAGGGATGTTTTTATTATACTTTGTCTTATCCCTAAGGCTTTCACTAGGGTTTTCTAATCCTAATCCCAAAAATAACTAAATGTATCCTTTGATACCAACTATAAAAAACCAGCTCTTTATTACACACTTAAACATGATTTACTACATAAAATTTCACTTAAGACAACTCTAAGGATTGAAAGGTCTAGTTTCTTGGGAAATTAGGAACATTACATAACAACTTAGAACATAAAACACAGTAACTTTATTGAAAAATTCTTTTACCTGACAACAACATTCCTTTGTACTTAACTTTGCATGGGATAACCTGAGGACATACATAAGAAAGGGGTGATTTATAAATCCTAGTAATGGAGTAATAAAATCATAACATTAATAATATAGTATATGTTAGGCATTAGGCATATCAAAGGAACACAAAATAAACATGAACATAAAGGCATGATATAGCATGTTTATCATAACTTGGAAATGTGGAAACAACATTTAACATGATATTATCATGAGCCAAGGCTCATTTCATTTGAATTATCATGAGTAAACCCTCATTGCACTTGATGTATCTTGATACTAATCTTTACCCAATGCATTGGAGCACTATCAGAGCGCACCTTTCTTAATCATTTTATTTCATGTATAAGTATGCCACATGGATCGTATAACATGGATTCATTAAACATCATCATTTATTCCATGATAAAGGAATGTGGAATACATATATGAAACTTTATAATTAATAAGTAAATGTGTGTAAAGGTGAATACCCTTGATAGAGAAATGGTCATGGTATTCACAACACAATGACTTTGTCTTGGAAAATCACAATGCAATTTCAGCAGCATAACAACGTGAAATAAGAATTCATAAAAATGGTTGATAAGAGATAAATGGGTATCTCATCATATTTACATTAAATTTACAGTAATGGGGTCATATAGATACATTTCTCAACATATTTAATGGAATTTAGATACATAATATAAAAGAATGGCTTGAATGTAAATGAGAAGAGAGAAATTCCTTACGGAATTTTGGCATGGTAACGGGTGTACATGGGAGGCATTAAAGAAAGATAAAGAGGTATATCATCATTAAAAAATAAGGAGGGAAGTATGGGGGAGGTTCAAAATCATACCCCAACTTTTTTAATTTAAAATAAAAGGTTATAACAACATAAATAAATTTGGACAAAAATGAGAAAGGAAGAAATTATTTGCTTAGAAGTGTGATCCCAAAGGCTTGGGAGAGTCTTGAGAGAGGCTTCTTGGGAGATTGGGAAACATTGGGAGGATTATAGAGAGATTATTTCAGGGGTTTGTCGAGCTAAACATGGTTTTACTGAAGAGTAATGGGAGATTGAGTGGGTTTATATAGGAAAGGAGATGGAATTCTTTATTATTTAGGATTTGGACACCACACATTAAACTAATCAAAACCACAAACCATACCATTGTTTTTTCCCATAGTTTTTGAAAACGTGGAGTGTAAAACGTTATTTTATAATTCCAATGGCCTAAATTATTAAAATATTAGGCTTTCTTATTTGATGTTGAGTAACACTCTCAAGGAAATCATTTTAAAATGTTAAAATGTTTGGTAAGTCTTGGAGGGTCCACTAAGGATTTGTAAAATAAATAAAACAAACCTAAATCACATTATTTTATAGATAAAACATATATTTTCTGAAAATCCCATTTATAGTATTTTATTACATCACTATTGGTTTATTATGGTGTCATAAAACACATTATATGTTTAAACGGTATTTAATTTTTACCCAAAAAAATCAATTATCTCAGAAAATTATGAAAAATTCACCATTGCATAATTTTGATGTCCTGATTCCAAAAATAATATTCATTTTATATAAATAATTTTCTAAATATGTGAATTTTTATTTTTAAAATAAAAACTTTCATTTATTGAAAAATTCATGGGTTTTGACAAAAACGGCTTTCAAACCTTAATAAAAATTAAAATTGTCTTCATAAAAATTATATGATCATTTATATTTAATAAAAATTAATTTAGTAATAATATTTTATTAAAATATTATTTAATTAAAAAATCCATTAATTCATCAAAATAAATTTCTTAATTGAATATTAACTAAAAATACTATTTGTGCATTAAAAACTATTTATAAAGTAACAGTAATAAAACGAATATATATTCTTTATTCTATAAAAAATAATGAACATAATCATAGTGTTGGGTTCTTGTTACATAAACCCTTATAACACTTTTATAATACCTAAGGGTAAGGTGTGTGATGGTGACAGACTCTTGGGGAGGCTCAAATAACATCGCCCAGGTGGTAATCTCTATTAACTTCCACTTATCCAAAAGGAGGTTTTGTTAAAACTTAACATATTGAATCTCAGCTTGGGATTGATCAAGTGTAAATCCCAGTGATGCTACCTCCTTTCTGAGCTCTGAAAAATGGGCTTCGTATGGAGATATTCTACTGGATGAGGTCGTCACTTCCTTTGTCTGAGTAAATTGTATTTGTTAAAACCCTATATTTATACTAGTCATGTGGTTACTATTCAACAGCTATATTATCAATGGTAACAATTCATAACGGTATTTTAAAATCCAAAAACATAAAACCAAGGAAGTGAATATGTCTTATATAACCATTTTACATAATAAGACATTTAATCAGATCAAGAGGAATTTTTATTAATAAAATTTTGGTCCGTTACAAGAGTTTATTTATTTTAGAAGATATTTGTCCATGTGTCATGTCTTCGAAAGAATAGAAATGAAGATGTCTCTGCTCAATAACTGAAGTAATATTGATGTTTTCATAGTAAAATAATTTTCCATAGAATTAATGTATTGTTTCATATTTATGTTTAGTTTATTTCTTTTTATTATTAATCATATAATATTTTTTTCTTATAGAGGTGGATTATTTTGTTCAATTTGGGGTGATCTATCCAACTTTCATGCTTCTTATCCCTTAAAACCTTTTCACCCATGTAGTGGTTCATTTATCACTTTCTTTCAAGTTACCTTCACTACTTTTATTGGAAGATAAATGACATTGTCTCTACTCAATCATAGCGGTAATCTTGATGTTTTTGTATTAAAATCATTGTCTATAGAATTAATGTATTGTTTCATATTTATGTTTACTTTATTTATTTTTAGTATTACTCACATTATACTTGTTTTATTATATAGGTTTAATATTTTGTTTTATTTGGGGTTCTCTATACAACTTTCATGCTCCTTCTCCCATAAAACCTTTTCAACCCTACAGTGGTACATTTATCACTTTCATTCAAGTTACCTCTACTATCTTTATAGGAAGAGAAACGATGTTGTCTCTGCCTAATCACAGAGGTAATCTTGATGTTTTCACTATAAAATTATTTTCCATAGAATTAATGTATTGTTTCATATGTAGGTTTAATTTATTTATTTTTAGTATTACTCACATAATATTTTTTTCTTATACAGGTGGACTCTTTTGTTTGAGTTGGGGTGCTCTGTCCAACTTTCATGATCCTTCTCCCTTAAAACTTGTTCACCCCTACAATGGTGTATTTATCACTTTCTTTCAATTTACCTCCAATGCCTTTGAAGGAAGAGAAATGACACTGCCTATTCTTAATTACAGAGGTAATCTTAATTTTTTCATAGTAAAATCATTATCCATAAAATTAATATATTGTTTCATATGTATTCTTAATTTATTTATTTTTAGTATTACTCATAGATTAATTTTTTTCTTCTATGTGTTGATTCATTTGTTTGATTTTGGGAGCTATGTCCATATTTCATCCCTTTCTGCACCAAAACTTCCACATACTTCTTCTCTCACAAAACCTTTCACTCTTGTAGTGTTGAAATTTATCACTTTCTTTCAAGTTCCCTCCACTACTCAATCACAGAGGTAATCTTGATATTTACACAATACAATCATTGTCCATATAATTAATTTATTATTTCATATTTATGTTTAATTTATTTATTTTTAGTATAAATCATAATAATTATTTTCATATACAGGTGGATTGTTTTTTTCAAGTTGAGGTGGTTTGTTTGAAACTACTCATGAAATGTTGGTAGTTTGACAAAGAAAGCCAATAGAATTTATGGTAACATTGATAGTTAGGATTTTTTTTAATGTATATAATAATTTTTATTTATTTAATTGTATAAACCAATGTTTTAAATGACTATAATATAGTTTTTTCTGGTATTTGTGTTTCAAATTTCATTTCATTTAAATTCTATATTGGGTATTTTTGTTTATATTTGATGTGTTTCTAGTGTGTTTATGGTGTGTTTCTAGTGTTGTAGTGTGCTATTACATCACATTGTAGTGGTTCTGCAATGTGCTGTAATATCATACTCCAGTATGGACCTTTATCAGTGCTTTCAAAAGCGCTAATAAATAGGACTTTATCAGCGCTTTTAAAAGCACTGATAAAGGGTTCCTTTAGCAGCGCTAAATTAAAGTGCTGATAAATGGGTCTTTTATCAGCACTTTTAAAAGTTTTGATAAAGGTAATATTTATAAACTCTTTTTTAGCACTAATAAATGACCCCTTTATCAACTCTTTTTCATCACTGATAAAAGTCTTGGGCTTTTAACATTGCTCACATTGTCAGTGCTTTTCTAGCACTGATAAAGGAAATTTCTTGCACTGTTAAAGGACATTTTTGTATTAGTGATTTATGAATATCATACGGTGGATAATTTTTCTAAAACCTATATTCAATAAGTTTTAACGTGGAATGGTGTGCTATTTTTGATAGTATCGGACTGAGATCTGAGGTTTATGTCTCATTTTATTAAATCCTTATGGAAAACCCTTGGGACACAGTTGATTATGAATATTGTGTATCATCCTCAAATGGATGGGCAGTCTGAAAGGATGATAAAAACATTAGAAGATGTGATTTTGGGATTATGTGATGGATTTTTATGGCTTATGGTAGGATCACATATCATTAGTGGAGTTGTCATATAACAATATTTATCATGCCTCGATACATATGGATCTTTTTGAAGCATTGTATGGGCATCCTTGTGGTTATCCACTTTGTTGGGTGGAAACATGTGATACTTCACTGGTTGGACAAGGCCTTGTGCAAGAGACAAAAGATAAGATTAAATTGATCAAGAAGATAATGTAGATCGATCCGTTTCATTAGAAATCATATGTGGATCATCGTCGATGATCATTGTCATTCAAGGTGAGTGATCATGTGTTCTTGAGAATCTCTCCAAGGCTTGGGCATCATCATTTTGGGAAACATGGAAAGTTCTCTCCTAGATACATATTCCCTTTTGGGATACTTTAATGTGATGGTGAGGTAGAATATTGATTGTATTTTCCACCAAGGTTTAGTTTAGTACATAATGTGTTTCTTGTATCTTAAATGAAAAGGTATCAACCTGATCTTAACCATGTGATTTGATGGGATCACATTGACCTAGAGCAAGATTCTATGTTGGTTCATGTACTAGTGAGGATTGTGGATAGGTGATAGAAATTATTATGTGGTAATTGCATAGTTCTAGTGCAGGTTTTATGGAAACATGGTCAGATTCAGGAAGCAACATGGGAACGGGAGAAATAAATGGTCAGCCAATATCCCTAACTCTTTCTGGGAAATGGTAGTTTTCTACTTTTCAAGGATGGAAAGACCAATTTTGGGGAGAATGTATCACACCATTTTTATGTAATTATACTATTATTTATATATTTTAAGTATATAAATTTATTGAGTTAATTTTGGGGTATTGTGGAGGATTTTTAGAATTTTTTTGGGGCATTTATGGTGGTTCACAGCTTGAACATGATTAGTAAAAACTATGCAAGACCTCCAAGAAATCATGTAAGGGAAAATAGTGGGCACTGGGTAGGTGTATAGTTCGTGTATGGTTCATCCAAACTATGTGGCCACCCAAGTTAAACTATGAATGTATTATACAAAGTTAAAACATGGATATTGTGTAGTTTGTCTAACCTTGCAATCCAACCATGCTAGGGGTGGTTTAAGGTAATATCACCCACACGGTTGGCATACAGTTTTACAAACCGTATAGTATAACCATGCTGGGCATAGGTGGCCCTCCTTAAATTGTGTATATAATATGAATTAGACCCTTAAGAGGTAATTTTTTCTCTAATCTGACACTAACACGAATTCCACATCTCTCAAATGCTTTAGAGACCTTTCCCCTTAATCCGATAGTGATCTATTAGCAAATCTTGGTGCGTTGGAGGCCAGATTCCATGGTCAGTGATCGTTCTTGGTCGTTTCCCTTTCTTTTATTCTTCTTTACTTTCTTGTATTCATGGATCTAATGTATTGGGGATATATACATGTTTTATGGTTCCAATTTTGATGAGATGTCATTGTTTTTATTATAGGTAATAAGATCTTAAGGCATGTTTTGGAATATCTAAGCTATGTTTGTTGAAGAATTGTTTTATTCTACGTTTTCACCTAATTTTGTGAGGTAGGTGGCTTCAGTCTCAAATCCTCTTATTATAACTTTAAATATTAATTTTAAATCTATTTAATTTCTTGATTTGAATTTTGAAATTGATGTGAAATTTTTGATGAAAACCCTATTTAGTGATGGTCTGTGAAATTATAGAAATTGGTTGTTTTTTGTTAAGTGCTTTGTTTTATGGTTTTAAAAAATGGTTTTTTTTTATTTATGGAAAATATTTGTGGAAATTTTTTCGATAAAAGAATTATTTTTTTGAAATATATTAGCATGAATTTTTTTATTTATTATTGGCATGTGTTCATGTGCATTTAAGATGGATAAGGGTGTAAAGTTTACCCTATCAAAATGGGATGAATAAGGGTATGAAACTTCCTCTATAAAAATAATGGGATGGATAAGGGTATTAATCTTACCCCATAAAAATATAATCGATAGGGGTATAAACGTCCCCCATCAAAATGGTTCACAAAGTGATGTTTTGGTGAAAGGATGACTCGCCACTTATGGGTATAGGGAGGTCCATGGTTTCATGCATGTATGGATATGTAGATATGTAGAAATGGAATGGTTATTCTAAATGGATTTGAGAAATGGTTTTAAAGGATTGTTTGTTTAATACCTTACCATATAAAACTATTTTGTTTATAAATGGTTTTGGATTTGATATAAAATATTTTAATTTTTTTTTAAATTATATAAATGTGATAACTTGTTCAATCCTAATGACATGATTTGGAAGTCATTGGGGAAATCCTAATAAGCTTTATATATAAAAACCCAGATTTTTCTTACATTAGTATTACATAATTTTAAAGATAATAACATAATATATTTACAAATCTAGGATCAAACAGTTTAGTGTCTTGTGAAAATTAGTACCATACATAAACTTTACATAATAAAACTTAAGCATTATTTAATTCCTTCTTCTCTAGCTTATTATTGTCCCTTGAATTCTCCTTAATACAAGTAGTCACCTGAGGATATACATTAAAGAAAGGGGTGAGCTAAATGCCCAGTAAGAGGATAGATAAGAACATGAAACAATATAACATGGGTGAGTATAATCATCCTCATCATAACATAATCATAATATCATCATCATAATCAAGATATGAAGCATTAGATAAATTCATGGAATGTGAAAATTCATAAAAATGAAACATCATGTCTTAGTGGTCAACTACCACACATAGTTGTGAACAAATCTAGCATCATGTTCATGCATATTTAAAATTATCTCATAAGATTCATCACATTACCCAATGTATTGGAGCACTATATAATTCCAATAAAACCAGTCATATCATAACATTTTCAAGTGCTATATAATTCTAGTCACACCCATCACATCATAACATTTACATTAACATGCATTCCACATAGAACGTATCTCAATATTGAACATAAAATAACATATGCAAAGGAATGGGTTTCATTTAATAAATAATTAATTAAAGAATAAAATTTGGGAAATATAATGGAAATAACATTCTTGGTATAGGAATCATAAATCTTGAGTGAAGAAGAAACAATCTCAAGAGAAGTAAAAGGTGTGTTTTTTGAAAGAAGAGTTGTTTTGGAAAACACTATGTTTTTCCTAAACTCAAGTAGAAAACATGTATATCTCAGAAAAGGAAATGGGAGAATAATGAAATGACATTTAAGGATCATTAAATGAATATAAATACTGAAATTGGTGTGAAAGAGTAAAAAACCAAAGGAAATGGAGTTGGATTCGAGAATCCCCTTACCTTATGTATTAATGATTTCTTCACTTTAATATCCTATATAATCACATTATATTAATTAATTAAAAAATAAAGAACATTTATACATTAATTTTATTTATTATGGTTTTATTAAGTTCATTTATGGTCTTTTAGATGAGTTATAGAGTTTAATTTCATCATTCAGGAGTGTTTATTTTCTTAATTTTCATGATCGGTTCACTTGTATACATGAATTAATGTTTATGTAAAATGAAGATAAATATCCAGAATTGTTATTATATGTTATTATTGATCTTAAATAATTTTAAATGATATTATAAATAATTTTTTTATATTTTATGAGGATTAATAATTAGATAAAAGTTAATAATGATCATTTTAGGTTAATTTTGGCGGTTTTTCGATCCCAACAAACTTGTTTTGTTTTATCATTTAGTATTATTTATATATGTTAGTTCCAGAAAATAAATACGATTTTAAAATAAATTTTAAAATATGTTTCAACTATTATAATGGTTTTATTAAAATCCTAGAAGACTTTAAAGGAAAATTAAAGTGCATCACCCATGATGTTGGTAAATTGACACATCATGGGCGACGATTCCATTTTTAGAATAAAAGAGAGAGGGAGAGGAGTTTAATGATTGATATTACACTAAAATGATAGAATTATAATATATGTAAGTTAATGGAATTATAATTACATTTTGATGATGGGTGGTGAGGATAGAATAATAAAATAAGAGAACTTGAAAAGAAATTAAAAGAAAAGAAAGAGGAATTTACCTCTTGAATTCATACTCCTTGAGAACCTCCTTAGGGAAACTTTTTTGGCCTTTTTATGTTACCAATGACTCCCATAAGTGGGGTAGAGGATAGGGAAGATTATTGGGTAGAATTTGGACGAGGATCAAAGCTTTTAAGGTGTGAGGAGAAGAGGTGATGAGGGGTGGTATTTATGGTGGAGGAGAGGGGTGTTTTCTCATTATTTTAATAATTAGTTTATTATTTTGGATCAAGACTATGAATAGTTTGATAATTATCACTAAATATATTGAAATAATTAAGTATGGTTCTATATTTTGATCTTACATCATCCATACATCATCTATGACTCAATAATTCATGTATTTAGTTATCATAAATTATCATATTTTACTATTCACCAAAAAATCAAGTATTTTAGAAAAATACCAAAAATTTAGGCTAACCATTTTTCAACATGAAAAATTCAAAAAATAAACTCCATTTTATGAAACCAATTTTATAATATTGATAAATTTATTTTTAAATTTAAAATCATTAATTACTCAAAAAACACAGATTTTAAAAATATAATTAATTTTATAACACTTTAAAAAATTATTTACGGCCTCATAAAATTATCTTAAAATTATAAGACAAAAATATATTAATTTATGAAAACATTTTATAAAAATATATTTTATTTTAAATTATAAAATTTATCATAAAATTATAATTAAATATTTACAACTTACAAAAATACCAACACATAATTAATAATTTTTAAAACATTTACTTACTTATACTATGTTATAATTATATCATAATTTCATTTATAAGATTCCTAAATTTTATTTATAGTTTAATGGGTGTGGTTACTATTAATTTGTCCAGTTTAATATTCATAAGGGTTATATTACTATTCCTAAGATAAAGTTACTATTTCATCGGTATAGGTTCCTTAACTTTTAGAAATACTTATTATTTCATTAATTATTAATTTATAAAGTTTTTATTATGGTCTCTATGTGATTCATACTATATGACATTAATGTAAGAAGGGATAAATTTTATTGATAAAAGTTTGGGTCGTTACATTATTCCCCCTTTTGAAATTTCACCCTAAAATTTTCATTTTACATAAACAAGCGAGGGTACTTCTCCTTCATTGACTCCTATGGTTCCCAAGTTTCTTCTTCATACTTATGGTTCCTACAAAACACTTTGAAATGGTGGGTTTTCTTGTTGCGTAGAACCTTATCTCTCCAGTCAAGAATCTTTACCAACTACTTCTTATAATAGAGATCATCTTCTAGTTGTACCGCCTCTGACTTTAGTACATGTGAGGGATCTGGTATGTACTTTCTTAGGAGTGATACGTGTAACACATCATGAACTTGATCCATAAGAGAAAGATGATAGGTCGTATATCATATGCGATCAAGTATCTCAAAGGAGCCAATGTACCTTGGGCTAATCTTTCCTCTCTTTCCAAACCACATGAATCTCTTCCATGGTGATATTCAAAGGAAGACTTTATCTCCAATGTCGAACTCTATGTCCCTTAGATGGTTGTCATCGTGGATCATTTTCTGACTCTGAGAATCTTTGATATTTTGTGGGATGTATTGAACCTTCACTATCATTACTTTCACAAGATCAAGTCCATGTAGCTTTCATTTTCCCACTTCATCTCAATAGGTTAGAGTTATACATCACTTTATGTCACGAACCAGGTCGGGTCGTCATCTGACCCAACGCCCGACCCGGTCCGCGACATGGCCCGAAGGGCGTTCGCGATCCCTACGGGCTGGCAACTAGTGCCGGGCATCAAAACAAACCAGTTGGGAACGGTTTGGCCCATGAAAAAGATAAACAAACATAAACTGAACAAGCAGATAAATAAAGGAAAATAAACTGAACGATGTGGCAGTAGAAAAGGAATAAACAAAGAAACGCGACATACCTCAGGTGACCCCGTGGATCACCACGGTACGACAACCACTCACTCCCAAAAGCGATCCAAGACTGAAACCTGCAACTGAAAAGTAAATTAGGCGTGAGCACCGAGATGCTTAGTAGGAAATCCAAAAACAACCACGTCCTATGTCTCCACCTTTATTAAGAAATCCACTATGCCAGTTTGGAAATAAGATATAATAAAATAGTGTTTCTCCTTTTCAAGTTCAAGTAACGAGTTTGCATTTTCAGGTAAAGCCTTTTACCCCCACTACATTTTCAAAAATAGGTTTCAAGCATGCATTAACATTTCAAAATGGAAAGAAACCAGTTTGGATTAAAATATGGTTTTCACAAACAAGTCATCGAGTATGAAACAGCTGAAAAGAAAGTTACATCGTTAGCAGCATGACAAAAGTGAGCACCATGGGTAATCCCTATAGGCAGCTAGAAACAAGTGGGAACCTAAAGACCTCATACCTTAGTGAAACGTGGCTTAGAAGACTACGACCCTCAGAAAACGTGGCTTAAAAGGCCACGACCCTCAGAAAACGTGGCTTAGAAGGCCCCGACCCTCAGAAATTCATATGTTTAGTTAGTGTTGTTGCGTCAATACTTCTAGAAAAACCGGGATGAACCCCTGCCGTGTCATCTAGCGTACTAGTCCTAGTCACCCACCTAGATACCCGGGTTTCCCCATTGTGCTCTATTTCAAATGGTGGTGAGTTTTCTTTATCAAAAAATCAAACAAGTACATTACACTTTCTTTACCTAAAACTCATTCAACCTTTCACCACCGCACTCCCTACTTAAGTGAATTCCCCCTCTTTACATCACACAATCACGCACAAGCCTTTACACTAGGCACATATATCACAAACCGCTCATAAACACTTGCATCACATTTTATTTTAAAATTCAGGGGAATGACTCAAATGGGGTTTTCTATTTTCGCAACTCAAATCTCAAAGTGTCAAACGGGCCTCAATATAGGTTTTTCTATTTCATAAAACATTATTAAGATGCCAAACATGCTTAATTACAAAAAGGGAACACTTTTTACAATTAACCGGCAAAAAGGCCAAACACCTTTGGAAATACCTCTTACCAATTCAAAACCACTTAAGAAATCAATTTCTCAAGAAAAGTCACTTAAGACCAACGGCTTTGAAATACATTTTCAATTTTCCAATACAAGGCATAATAGTTTCTAGCAACTGAAATCAGGTTCCGTAGCATGTGTATATAGCATAGTGTAAAACATGTTTTTGAAACAATCAAGCA